>CM041780.1:89222413-90553695 GCA_023374045.1 Limonium bicolor | reverse complement strand
CTCGCTACATACTCATACTCGCTTCTTACTCATTACTCATTACTTTACTCATACGTACGCAATACTCAATACTCATTACTTTGCCACCGGGCGGAGTCATAACAAAGACTCGCCACCGGACCTACAATACGAGGGCTACGCTTAGCTCCTCAAATACTCAAATGTCGTTCTACCGGACTACTCATACTCCCAACACTCTTCTCTCAGAGTATAATACAATCTCGGGATTAGCCTAGAAGTATCTCTCTTGATAACCTCCACTGGCTAGGGAATTACTACCGTCTAGTATCCTCAGGTTAAGGGTTTTCCCAACATATAGGATACTCTCATGTTCGGGACATTACTTACCTCAGTCGGGTCCTCTCATAATGGGTCGACTAATTACTAGGGGTTTGGAAATCCCTCGTATTCTTTACTACTCTCATGGTTCATAACTTGCACCAAGAATACTTCCTCTAGTAGAGGTTACTTACTACTCCCATGTTGTGTGTGTGGATTATCGTTTGGTTTCCTACCGTATCGGGAGGTTGTTACTCCCGTACACTCTTCACTTCTAGTGAGTCCTTTGGTTTGCGTTATCGTTCGTTGATTTGTTAGTTAGTGCGTTGTTACGGTTCCATTACTACACGATACGACTCTTACCACGAGCCTCTACACAATCAAGACTCCTCTATGAGTCGATCTACGCACTAGGTGAAGCCACAATCAATCAAGAAGGTTAGCTCAACAACATACATAAGACATACAAAGAAAGGACAATAAACATTTTCATGCTTTATCTTGATTAGCCGGCATACAGCATACAAATCAACTAACTCGGTTAGCATACGGGCATGAGAAAAATCAACCTTTCACCGGAGTTATCTCTACCATGTGTCCCTCGTTCTTGGTTCACACATGTTCCTCTGATAATGTTCCAACATTATTAATACTATATTCTTACAATACACAAATAATTACTACTCCCGACTTACCCCTTATCCCGGTGTACCTAAGTTCTCTTACTCTCCTCTCCTTAATTACTCTCCATAATGTTTCCTATTCAGTACTTACTCCCTTACCATCGGCGTTACATATTGGTACATTACTAAGGTCCTCTATATATGTACATCTCCATATAGATACTATACATATGATTACTATGTTACTATTATTATTATTTATTATTTTTATTTTTTTCTATAAGTTAGGGCCGACCGACCCACCGACCGACCCAACCCTTTGGGTCGGTCCATTCCAGTAAGTTTCCGTCCTCTGAAATTGTCCGACCGACCCAGAACTGTTCCGACCAACCATGCACTTGGGTCGGTCCATTCCAGAAAGATTCAGTCCGTTGTCTAAGCTCCGACCGACCCATGTCCGACCCACGGCTCCTGGGTCGGTCCGTTCCAGAATGTTTTGGTTCTGTGGTCTGTACCGACCGACCACCGTCCGACCCAACCTCTGGGTCGGTCCGGTCCAGAACCTACCTACAGGTTTTGTTTTTCACTCCTCTTCTTACCCATTTCTTCCCCAATCTTTCTACATGTAATACCACATGTATAATGCCAATTAGGCTTCCTAGATACCTTAATCCATCCACCAAATCCATTACTAAATCCATCAACAACTTACTCAATTTCCTCACTTCTTTTCCAACACTTGTAACAGTTTTTGTTACTCTTATGCTACAGATTTTATAACTCAATTCTCCATCCAATACTTCCTCAACCAATGTCATTCTAGCATTCTAAATACGTTCTCAAACACATACAAAAATCTATACTCAAGTCCAACATCCATTTTACTAAACCTTGCACACTAATTCTTCCTAGTTCCACAATACATTTTGATACCCTCTCTTGCTACAGATTTTGTAGCTTAACTCCACTTACTACTATCATCTATTCATGGCTTCTAAACATCTTTACTATCCCCAATACAAACCTTGGTTCTCCCACTCACCAAGTCATTCTTTAATGCACAATTCCTACCAAAATTTTGCCATAACTCATCTACTTTCCTTACTTATCCACACCCATCCTTTCTCATCAAATTGATCCTATTCTAGCCAAACACAAGGGTTCTACCAGCACACATACAAAATCCCAATACACCAATATTTCCTTAATCCACAATACAATTACTCATATACAATTATTTGGCTCTAAGGCCTACAATCCACATACTTGCTCTTAAATACTCAAACTTCACAATTCTCAATACTAGTACAAGGTTTTGGGTTCTTTAAATATTTTACCCATTCCCATTACACTAATGCATTAAATTGAGCATTAGGAAGGAGCTCTTACCTTGAGCTTTTGATTCCTTCTTTCTTTCTCATTTCCCCTCTTGTTCTCTTTCTTGTCCAAATCGATTTTGTGGGGAATGGAGTTGCCAAACTCCATTCCCTTCACCCAAGCACACAAAGACAAGTATAATTAATCTACTAACCCTCACATTAACACTAATTCATTGAAGTGTTTAAAATACAATTTCTAGGGTTTACCTTTGGAGTGCTTTAGGAGGGGTTTTAGCCCTTGGTTCAAGAAGGAGAATCCACCACCATTGCTAGGTGAAATTGGTGCTCAAAAGAAGAGAGAAAAACAAGGCATTACAAGGGGCTAAAAATCGGTTTCCAAGGAAGGTGGAGGAAACTTGAATCTTTTATAGAGATTTTTACCTTGTTGGAAAGAGGAGACTCCAAGCTTCACAATGGTGTGCTCTTCTCTTCAAATGGGGAAAACCCATGGATATGAAACTCATCCTTTTCGAATTTTGAAAAGATAGAATGTAGAGGAGGATGAGGGGATTACAAATATGTTAATTTATTTTACATTTAGAGCTCAAATGGAGGTAGAGCAAGGAGAGAAAGAAGAGAAGCCATGGGAGGTGTTGGAGCTTCTCAAAAATCACCAGCAAGGGAAGGAGGGAGTTGCAGCCGGCTGGGAAGGAGAAAGAATAGGAGAGAGAGAAGAGAAATGAGAGAATAAGAGGAGAGAGAGGGTGGGGTTGCTTTTGTCCTTTTCATTCTACTTTTGCTTTTTGACTCATTAATTATTTAGCTAGTGTGTGTGTGTGAGAGGGGGTTTATTTATCTGTTAAACCGGCCCCCACTGTAATACTAGCTGGAGCGTTTTTCGTCTTTTACAGAAAACGCTCGTTATTTTACCCGGTTTGATACTATTCACTAACCGGCCCGTTTTCCGGAATTTTTCTCGTTTCTTTTTTCATTGGCCATTAAGCTTCCATAAATGCTTAATAATTATTATTTAATGATTTATAATTTTTACGGGTCTGTTTGACCACTTAAAGTCACGTTTTCGGGTTTCCTCGAAAAACGTGCGCTAAAGCTCTTTTAGCGTTTTAATACATTTCTTGGTTCCGCTTTCTTCGGGAATCATTCCCGTATACTCATTAGGCATAAATAAGCCTTAGGAATCCTATAATATAAACCGAGGTCTCGTACCTCCTATGGTTATTTAACGCTCATTCTAGCGTTTTCCGCTTTCTAAGCGTTTTTCTCATTCTTTTGGATTTATTTCTTTACCAAAATTACTTAGGCACTATTAGGCCCTTAAATACCATATTAGAATAATATAATCACCATATTTAAGTTCGGGGTATTTCATCGGCACATATAATATATATGCTTAGAAAACATTTTAACATAAGATAAAGGCATGTATACCTTGAATTAAGGTGTATAAATGCTCTATATAGCCACGGCGGCTTGGAGGAAACATTGGCATAGCACTTTGACATGTTTTGTACAAAAAAATAAGATATGGTTATACTCCAAGCATGAGCTAACCATAAGGAACAATTTAATGTAAGATTTAAGGCAAAAATTACCTTAAAATGGAAAGGCTGTCTCAAAATGATTTCGGCCTGAATACAGAACACCATAGGGTGTTAAAATCACCATAGAAGCATGGGGAATAGCTAGACAACAGCAAGGTGCTATGGTAATAGATTTTACCTTGGCAAAATGCCTTAAAGTATGAATTTTCTCCTTGTTTTTGGCCACTCTTGCTCCAAGGAGTTAACACACTGAACCAACATGAAAATGGGAAGATTATGAGTGTATAAACTCATAGAAATCAAAACAAGAAAACCGGATGAAGAAAGGAATTCCTTATGGTATGTTTTACCTTAAAAATGGAATTTTGACCACCTTGGTCCTTGTTGTAGTTTCAGCCGAAAATGGGTACTCCATCATGGATGAAAACATTTAGAGTTAACCATGGAAAGTGCTAGATAGTTAGTCCCATGTGTAGGTAATGAAGAGATGAAGAAAAAGAGCTAATTTAAGCCTTAAAACATTTCCTTAGGTGGAGTGAGTTGGATTTCTACCTTGATAGCTCAAGAACACAGCTTGGGAGGTTCTAAGAGAGTAAAGAATTCGGATGGAACAGGACAAGGGGAAAGAGAAAGGCTGGTTTGGTGTTTAAATGAAAGAAAAGTAATTAATGGAATAGTAAAATGATGATTCACCAAATTGGTTTGATATTTTGCATAAAGCTAGATGTTCTGTCCTTCTCCCTTTATCTTGCCGCCTCCATGTAGTCAATGAATGGTCAATCATTGACCATTGACTTGGCTTAGTCAACATTACTTAAAAATATACTATTTTCGTTACTATTCACAAATGAATGTCATATTTGTGATTTTTTTGAAACTCTTGGAATTAGACCTTCTAATGTGGTACATTATAGTACATTAGTGTAGCAAGGTATAATCCAGCCCCTAACACCACTCAAAACCCACTTAGAAAGTCAATTTTCTCAAAAACGTGCTTTAAGGAGTTTTTAAAGCACAATTTGTGTTTGAACATGTTTTTGAGCTTGGTTTTATTTGATAATGGTTTTATAGTGTTTATTACTTAATTATAATACTTAGGAATCCACTTTGGATCCTAATTGAGGTCATACAATCTTTATGGTGTCTTAAAGCACATTTTTGGCTTTACCGATCTTAAGGCATGTTTTTGCCTTGTTGAGATCTTAGATTGTTCCCCAATGGTATTAAGATGATTATTAATATTCTTAGATCATTTAATTAAGTTTTTAAGGTTAGGGGTATTTCAAATGTATTGTTATCGAGCATGATTGTTGAATTAAAACGAACCCCATGTTCTCGACAAAGTAGTCGGCGTAACCCCGTTAGCACGCGGGGTATGCGAATTTCATGCCAGCAATTCGCTGAGCCCCTTGGGGTACTGTTTTTATTTTCCAGGTACATTGGAGCCGTTTACCGCCCGAGAGTAGGACTGGGTTGCTACTTAAGCATGGGTAGTTGATTAAGGGAACTGTATTTGTATTGAAATGCTGAATTGGAGTCCGAAATGTTATCGGCGATTTAAGGAACGTAGTAGACTCGGTATAGATCTGAATTGAGGATGTAATTGTTTAAGTATTGATTTGATCAAGGAACGAAATGGAATGTATTATTGTATTTGTATAAGTACTCGGGTATTACTAGTCCATCAGACCGGTACTGTATTTATTGTTACACCTTGTTAGCCACATGGGTGGCTGACGGCATTGTATCACCCCCGTGTTTGTGGATTCTCCGTTGCGGTTGTATTAATGAACGGGGTGATTACGAGCTAATGGTGTGATTAGCGGTAGGGGTGCTACAAAATTACTAATCACCGTAGTACAAATTTTTTTAAATCATTTTAACGTTGTAAATATGTAGTGACATTGTGTCATAACTTTTGTTTTTCAAAAAAATCATTTCATCACTGTGAACCGTAAAAAACGTTATCGTTGTATTAGAAGACGTTAAACCCGTTTTTATTACGTTCGAACATTATAATTGTGACTTGACATTGGTAAATGACGTTTTACGTTACGTTTGATTAAATTACAGACATTGTTATAGTTTCAGAAACGTCGTACTGAAAACGTAGTTGATAACGCCAATTTCGAGTAAAAAAACGCTCTTGTTGTAGTAAAAGCCGTTAAACCCATTTTTATTGTGTTTGGACGTTAGAATTGTGATTTTATGTTAAGTTATTGATGTTTTCCTGTATTTACTATGAAACGACGTTAATATGTTGAAAACGAGTCAAAACGAGCGTTTTTTGAAAAAACGCTCCAAAACGCGCATGTTATATATAAACGGGATGTGTCTGGTATCTTCATTTCTCACGCATGCACCATTTCTCCTTCAAATCACCTCGCCGGAATCCTCTCTTCCTGATCGCCGGACCACCACCGGAAAAATTTTCCGATGAGTTTTTCAATTTTTTTTTGCAAGTTATAGATCTTGATGTGGTGATTTCGAATATGTTGTTAGAATTTAGAAACACGCATTAAATTAGCCTAGATCTACAAAAAAAATCTGGAAAAAACCTTGAAACTCCATTAATGGAGTCGCCTCCCCTTCCGACACGAACTGGGCATACTCGCCCCGCCTTCCAACACGAGTCGGCACGACTCGCCTCGCCCTTTAACACGTCTGGGTGTGCCTCGCCTCGGACATCGACACAAGCAGCGCTGTCTCGCCCCGCCTGCAAACACTAACCGCGGCGCCTCGCCTCGCCAGAAGACACAAAGCGGCCTCGCCCTGGATGAAGACGCAACCTCAACCAGCTCGCCCCGGAAGCAGACACGAACTGGCACGGCTCACCCTGGCCGCGGACACGAGTTACTATCACCAGTATGGCGCACCATAGTTTAGGGTTTTGTGTTTTTGTTGTTTTATGATACAATATGGATGGTTTGCTGACTTTATACATTTGCTTGACTAAACTGTTTGTAGTTATAATTGTTTACCTTCTCCACCTCTTCTTGTTTTTCTTTCTCCGCTCCTTATTCTCAAAAGACTACCTTCTAACGTCTTTGTTGTTCTTCTTCTTTTTCATGCGATTAGAACTTAAACCGGAAGAAAACATACTGATTGAAATCAGTCTTTTGCTTCATATAATCTATTTTAGTCATAATGACATCCTGATTGCGCTTAAGTTTCATCACTTTCCTCCACATCTTATTCATAAACATATTGATTATGATTATTAACTTTTCCTAAAATAAAATGATTAGAAAGATGAGATGATATCCTGGCATAAACTCTAGATCATTATCTGGTATAAACATGGCGAATTCAACAATATGGCCAATGTTCTGCACTAGAAGACTATTTATGACATTCAAATACTCCTCGTTAGGGAGTAATTCAATGTTGGACCTCCGTTTCTTCAACATTGGCTTGGATGTAGAAAAGAAGTTGTAGAATGTTTCATCCATCACTAACGACCGAATTTTGGCCCATCTGTGTCTCCAACCGCTGGACAAGATGTTGATCCTTACTTGGTCGACCATGGGTAACTTTTCAAGTATACCTTCAATCACAACATCCGGAAGGTTACTGATACTATCCATAAGCACGAGATAAGATGGAGCTCAGGGTTTGGTTACAGGCCCAAATTAAATCTAGAAAAGTATAACAACACGTTTATTCCACGTCCAAACATCCACCAAAGATTATAAATCCAAAAATGTATAACAACACGTTTATTCCATGTCCAAACATCCACCAAAGATTATAAGCCAGAAAAGTATAAGAACACGTTTATTCTATGTCCAAACATCTACCAAAGATTATTATAAATCTAGAAAAGTATAACAACACGTTTATTCTACGTCCAAACATCTACCAAAGATTATTATACATCTAGAAAAGTATAACAACACTTTTATTCTACGTCCAAACATCTACCAAGCGGAACAAACCTAATGTTTATGCATCAGAGAACTGAAATACATCAAAATGCATAAATTCTTTACAGAAGTCCTAGTATAACAATATGTTTATTCCACGTCCAAACATCTGCCAATGTGCTGCACTAGAAGACTATTTATGACATTATAATACTCCTCGTTAGGGAGTAATTCAGTGTTGGACCTCTATTTCTTCATCTTTGGCTTGGATGTACAAAAGAAGTTATAAATTCAGAAAAGTATAACAACACGGTTAAGATCCATTACAACACGAATGAATCCTAGTCTTCCTAATTGTCCTCTTAATTTTGTAATACGGTATATGTTGATTACATGAAACCGAAGAATGCTATATGAAACCGAAGAACGCTATATGTTGAACCATTCTACCAAGCGTAATAAACCCAATGTTTATGTCATGAGAACTGAATATCCACATGTATTGGAAATACAAAATGCCAAAACTCTTGTCAAATTAAGACACTAATTGAGCTCTTGTGTCAAATTAAATCACTGATTGAGCCAATTAGTGTCTTAATTTGACACGAGTGAGCTTAATTAGTGTCTTAATTTGACACGAGTGAGCTCTATTAGTGTCTTAATTTGACACGAGTGAGCTCTACGCGTGCGCGTGCGTGCGTGTGTGCGTGCGTGCGTGCGTGCGTGCGTGCGTGCGTGCGTGCGTGCGTGCGTGCGTGCGTGCGTGCGAGCGTGCGTGCGTGCGAGCGTGCGTGCGTGCGTGCGTGCGTGCGTGCGTGCGTGCGTGCGTGCGTGCGTGCGTGCGTGCGTGCGTGCGCGCGTGCGTGCGCGCGTGCGTGCGTGCGTGCGTGTGTCAATTGCTTATTTTAATAGGGATGACATGTATGTACATTATTACACAACTTAGCTTCAGCATTACATATAAGGACATAGTCTTTATTAGACATGATCACACACAACCACCATGTAAGACTATACACGGTACGAAATGACATTTCAATTTTATGGGGAATACAAGTATGTACCTTCTTACATGACTATTTAGCTTCAGCATTACATGTAAGGACATAGTCACTATTAGACATGATCACACACAACTACCATGTAAGACTATACAAGGTACGAAATGACATTTCATAATTTTATGGGGAATACATGTAAGGACACAATCACTATTAGCTTCGGCATCAACTTTAAGGACAGAGTCACTATCAGACACAAGCACAATGTTTTAAGTAAAAATCTAGAGCTTGTGCTTTCTCTATAAAAGGAGTAGAGTTGCTACTGATTCTTTACAATTCATATTTCCATACCACCAAATCCTTCAAATTCACAACCCATTCACATTATCATGAGTCACTCCTCAAATTCCGAAAACACTTCTAATATCATATGGGAGCATGAATCTCTTTCCGATACGAGTGATGTTTCAATGGTGGAGAATGAATCACTCCACGACCAGTCAAATTCCGAAAACACTTCTAATATCATATGGGAACATGAATCCCTTTCCGATACAGAAGAGAGTGATGTTTCAATGGTGGAGAATGAATCACTCCACAACCAGGAAAGAATCTACTGGGAGTAATGACTGGATGGGGGAGTATGAGAGTTCAATACTGTGGGAAGTAGAATCACTCTCAAATTCATATGAAGACAACAGGGATTTTTCAATGGAGTTAGTTGCAAGCAATGAAGTGTATGACAGTTCCATTTTGTGGGAACTCGAACCACTCTCCAATTCATATGAAGGCGAGAGTGATGAATCAATTGGTAGTAATGATGATTGATCATATCAATTATGTTTTTTCTCTAAAGATGTCTTTACATCAAATGTCATCTTGTAATATGTTATGTAACTTAGTTGTGATTCAAGATGTTCAATGAAAGTTATTTCAAATGTCCATTTACATTATTTAATGAAAAAATATCACCATAATACAATCCAACGGAAAGTTTCATTAGAAAAAAAACATTGTACTACATGTTAGTAAAAATAAAATGACTGTAAAAACTGTTATAGATATCAATTTTTATTTTCTTGAATAAAAACGGGCGCTCCAACACATTACAATGTATTCCAGATAGTTTAGTAAAAAAAAAATGGTACTGTACTTAGTAAAACCAAAATGAGAATGAAATGACAGTAAAAACTGTTTCATATATCGATTTTTATTTTATTGAACAAAAACGGGCGCCCCAACACATTCCAATGTATTCCGGATAGTTTGGCCAAAAAAAAGAAATTTATACTACACTTAGTAAAATCACTATTCAAGTTGACGTCAATTAATGAAAAAAAAGCTACACCCACACTTTGTTACCTGTTTACAACGTCAAAATGATTTAAAAAAAATTTATACTACGGTAGTTAGTAATTTTGTATCACTCTGACCTGAGCGCCTTCTTTTTCCAAATAAAAAGCACAAAAAGTGATCTGTTCTACTTTTCACCCGCTCCCTAAAGCTTGGATGTCTAGTAGTCAAATATGAAGCTGTGCCCTCTGGTGTATTAAGAAACTAGAGCAGAAAAAAAGCAACACATTAAGAAGTCATACAATTTCTACAATCGTTCAAAAACATGGGCTATTGTAGCTTCAAAGAATATAGTAAATTGCAACTCCTTTACAAAGTGCCCGGTAAGCATCAAGAGGAAGATCAAAGTAAAATAATAGAGATCATGTACCATAACACATTGAAAAATGTCGCTACTGCTTGACTTCCAACGAAGACTCAATTCGCTGGATCATTTCGTCTGCGGGAAATGCACCTTCCTGAAGAAAAAAAAGGAATACATGAGCATATCGTTGAACTGAACCCTATGGTGAAGAAATCCGATAAGCACTTTGGGAGACAAACAAATAATACTGTTAAACGTTCAATGAACAAAGTAAAATATTGTTCAAAGTTCCAACGAATTTGATAATATTTAAGATCAACCCAATATGAAGAAAATGCAAATCCAATGGATCACCGGAACATCAATTCAAAAGATTGATTTTGATGGCAGCGAAGTGGTGGTCATGAGTTTTTATGCTGAAGGTTTAGACGGAAAACATTTCTTGGAAGGGATAATGGTCCCACTTACAAAGCGAGCCAAGGGTTTCCCTTTACTGAAAACGATAAAAGTGGGCAACGCTTCAATTCTGTACTTGTCAGCAATAGCTGGATACTTCTCTGTGTCAATCTTTACCACCTGGATCTTGTCTTTCATAACAGCACTGACTTTGTCGAGAATAGGAACCATGAATTGGCAAGGACCGCACCTACAACAGAGGACACACTCGGTTCACAACGGTCAACCTTCATTCTTAAGCTCAAGACAAAAAGTGTAGCCGAAGAACAAATTTATACATACAACGCGAGAATGTCACTTATAAAAACATAAAAGAACACAAGTGACCCTAAAGACTAGCATTTTAAATCTCATTTTTATCTTTTATAAGAAAACACACATTTGAACTGTTCATATTACATTCTGGAATACTTTAAGTCATGAAGAAATTGCCCAACGCAATGAGATCATTCAAGTGTTGACAATGCGTTAAGGTGGCAAAAGACTATAATCAGGCCACAGTTCATTTCACAAGGAGCAAAGTATTTGGTAGATAAAAGGTGGACAGAACAGAGCCGGACGAAATCCCATGCGATTGGATTTACACGAGGGAAATCTCAAATTAGAATCCCAAGGCAGGGAAACTACGACAATTTCAGAAAGCATGAGATACATACCATGTGGCATAAAAGTCCACCAACACCGGTTTGTCCGAATTGGCAAGCATCTCATCAAGTGAAGAAAATGTTTCCTTCTTTGCCTTCACCTGTGAAGCATTAGATAAACAGATTATGGGGTATCTCGGCTGATGCGAAGCAGCCTTATTATCTGTTGTATTTTGTGCTTTCATATGGCTTATTGGCCAATTATATCAAAAAAAAAAGATAAGCAGATTACAGAAAACATTAAAAAGTGAATATTTAAACGGTTTGACTGATAGACTAGCAAGAAATGACGGTCAGTTCCACAGGTCTCATTGAACCTTACCCCCCATAGAAGAACCTACTACTCTAGGAGACAACAAATTATTTTGTAGGGCTATCATTTACAAACTACAATGAAAGACAGATAAAACGAAAGAAGCAACATGCTTTCTGCACTGTTTAACATATGCCACACGACTGGGTGATTTACATGTACTTGTTAGTTGTTTGAGATAGAGATTTTTGAGATAGAGATAGGACGTTACAATGTTGGGGAAACATTAAATCAAAAGGTCAACTCTTTGAGCTTCAGAGGGAAAGTGCCCAAATTCATGCCATTGCAGGACAGCTACTTAATAAAATGAATATTTAACAATGGGATACAGTACAACTTAGAGTAACATGCTCTGATCACTTCAATTTAGGATTTAGGGCTCTAAACCCTAAACATAATCTGCAAATCTAGTTTAGGATGCATTACCCTTTTTTGAGGGTATCTTCTTCATGAATTATAGTATCAACTCAAAATTCATGAAGACAAACAAAAGGAAATAAAAAAAGGTATAACAAATCTGAAGTATCTAATTATTTAATACTAGCTAAGACATATCAGGGAGGACAAAAATCTGGTTAATATTAATTGAAATGGCCCTACTCCTAATTTACAACTGGGAGGGGGCGGGGGGTGTCGAACCTGCAACCTTTGGTCACAAGTAGATAATAGCTTAGTAACTCGGCTATCTCGCTTCTGACAAATCTGGTTTAAAATGATCATGAAGCAACTCAGATATTATGGAAGAAAAAGATGTCAACATTCCCGGTTGCAACGTGGATATTTCAGCAACATGGGAAACAACGACAATCAAAGCCTTATTTCAAAAGAATTAGGCTCGGCTAACATGAATCAATATATGAGGTTGGGCAAAGCCAGCCATATACAGGATAGAAAAACACAAAAGAGCGGACAAGCGAGAAGTGTGACGGGGTGAGAGGAGTAAGGGAGAAAAATAGGGTTTTCAAACCTGGTGCGAAAAAAAGAGATCTAAAGTTGAGTAGTAAAAATACAAAGAGAATGATGCAGATGAAAAGATATTTTGAAAGTGTTGAAAGGAACGAGAAGAAATTCAAACTACAACACATTCAACCACTTGAATACTTCTTTTCCATTCCACCCTTCTCTAAAGACATTCTCTCCTTTATACCAGTAGCCAATGTCCTTCTTGACCACCCAGCCTATGTCTGTCTAGGTCTTCCTCTCCCTTTCCTACTCCCTCCTCTTCCACATCTCAACATGTCCAACCGGTGTCTCCCCCGGTCTCCTACTCACATGTCCAAACCACCGCTATCAAGATTCACGCATCTTCACTGCAATTGTTGTTACTCCAACCTTTTGTCTAATTGTCTCGTTCCTAATACAGTCTAGCCTAATATATCCACACATCCGACGTAGCATTCACATCTATGCCACACTCATCTTTTTTTAATGTGACACTTTCTTACCGCCAAACCCTCAGTGTCATACAAAAGTGCAAGCCTAATTGTTGTGCAATAAAACTTACCCTTTAGTCTAACGGGCACACCACAATAGCATAGAAATACTGACAAGCTCCTCCATGTTTGCCATCCCATTGTGATCCTATGTGACACATCTCTATCCAGTTCTCCATCCTTTTGGATTATGGATCCCATGTAACGGAAAACATCACTAATTGCAATTTGTCTCCCATCCAAAGTTATCTTGCTGTCATATGTGTTCCTGTCCCCACTAAACTTGCACTTCATACACTCAATCCTGCTTTGACTCAACCTAAAACCTCTACCCACTAACGTCTGCCTTCACAATTCCAACTTCACCGCAACCTTTGAATTTGTCTCATTAATCAACACATTATCATCCGCGAACATCATGCACCATGGTATCCTTTGCTCATGACAAAAGCATGGTATCAGAGCTAAGTTCAAGTTCTTCATCACCAATCAGAGCTAGAAGTGCAAGGATTCAACCGCAACAACATCAAGAAAGGTGTTCTTGATCTTCTCCAACATTCTTGCTCCATCGCCAAGTTGAGTTCTTCCTTAAAGATGTGATCTTTAGTCCTTCATCATTTTCGAAACCACAATGAGACCTGCTAGCTTTTGTGGTGGTCTCTTGAGAAATCTTCGGTGAAAGAAGTGGTTGGAAGAGGAGATGAAGCGAGTTCAAGATGAGCAAGGGACTGGTGTGAGTGTTGGCAAAGATTAGAGGGAGTAACCCTCCTCTCGAAAGGCTTGCAAAGAAGGAGAGCGGGCTTTAAAACCCAGGATTCCAAGAGTGGCATGGCGCAAGGATTTGGTGCGCTAGAGACCTTGGAGCCGCGGGCAAGACTTGTCAAGGTATAACATCCGAACATCTTTCTCCTCTGGGTTCCAAAGACATGGGTGAGATTAAGGAGGAGAATGTTCAAGCTACTTCTGGTGATGTTGGTGTTAAAGTGCATCAAGCACTTCGAGAAGGAGCCAACTTTCGCAAGAGCACTTCATGGTGTGCATGATTAAGGCGTGGTCAGGACTGATGTTGACACACTAAAGGTTGGACCTTTACGTGTTGCCAAGGGTGGAGAAAACCAAGAGTTGACAAGAGAGGCACCGTGGACTCAAAGAGAAAGGTTTGTCAAGGGAATTCCAAGTTACCGTCTTGGTCGGACAAGGTGAGGTAAGATGATCTTTCCTAGAGTTCCTAGATCCAAGTGTGGTTCTTCTGGTGGTCGTGAGGGGCCAAAGAGAACTGCTAGGAAGAGTGAGGTGTACAAGGCCGAGGTGTGCATGGATGATGTGCGCATGGCTGGTGTACAAGAGGTTGTAAAAGACCAAAGTTTCAAACTCAAAGCTGCGGCAAAGACGAGCAAAAGGCCAAGGAGGATGTATGGCCCTAATTCTGAGCTTGGCAAGGCTTCTGTGCAAGCTGGTGAGGTGAGCAAGATGGTTAAGGAAACAAGGGAGAAGATGGCTAGAGGTGAGATAGACCTTGATAGCTCTTCTTCAGAGGAAGACTTCATTCCTTATGCTCAGGTGAAGGTGAGTCTAGCAAGAAAACAAAAAGGCTCAAGGAGCACACGGTTGTTTTGCTTGCAAGGGTAGAGATCACAACTCAAGGACTGCCCTAGGAAGTCGGCTAAGGGAGATTAAGTAATCAAGGATTACACTTGGTGCACGCACATAGATTTCTCTCCTGAAGCTCCCAACAACAAGCTACTTTATGTCAAGGTAGTGATAGATGAAAGAGCAAGGTTTCTATCCTTGCTGAAATTGGGGCAGAATGAACCTTATGAGTTACCATCTTGCAGTAATGCTCAAGCTTCCCATCATCCAAGCTGATGGACATGTGGTTGTGGTGGACAATGGCCAGCGTGTACCATTACGTGGTGTTGCCCGAGTCTACACTAGGATTGGTGAGTGGTGTTGCACTCAAGACTTTGATTGGGTAGACAGGACCATGATGCCAATGATCTTAGGGGCACCTTTCCTACGCGACTCCAAGGCCAACATTATTCTCCATCAAAGAGGCATGACGGACTGTAAGGATAGAAACGAGACACATCAAGTCCGGTAATCCATAAGGACTCCCTGATCAAGTCCAGGAATCCATAAGGACCCCCCAATCAAGTCCAAGAATGTCGGCCTTGACATTCTACATTTGTGCCACCTAAGCACACGTAAGATTATCAGCCTTTAGATGATCGTTATGATATCATCCCGCAAGATGAAAGTTGATGTACCCGAGTTTGATGGGCCTCATAATTCCACTGCCTTCATTGACTAGATATGTTGCCTCAACTATGAATTTTTTATGGTGAGTTTGACAATTTAATCAATTAATTTTGCAAAGATGAAATTAATTGGCTCGGTCAAAAAAATATTAGCAAAGTGTCCAAAGAGAAACAGAGCAAGCTAGAGAGCTCCCTCATACTATGGGAAGAGAAAAACAGAAGCTGAAAGAAAAATATCTACCTATATTCCATAATAGGCAGATCTTGAATCAATGGATCAACTTGAAACAACCTTCACCAAGGGATGTTGAGTGCTACAGCTGATTTGAAGAAACAGAACTTCAGTGCAGTGCCCATGAATACCAATGGATTATGATAAAGAAGTTCATTAATGGCCTATAGGAGGATTTTAAAAAGGGTGTCTCTTTACATGCACCAAAGACCCTAATAGAAGCCTACCAAAAGGCTTTGAAGATAGAGTAGGTACCAAAATTCTTCATACCCCCGGAGGCCAAATCTTCAAAAAGATTACCTACAAAATAAAAGCACCAGATTCATTCGATCCATCCTCCTCACTTTTAAGAGTCACGGGCAGTTCCAAAAGATGGGTTACATGGGTACCAAAGGAAGTTCTTTTAACCCCAGTGAAAACTCCTCAACTATCTCAAGTTCAGCTGATTCCAAAAAGAACTAAAGCACCATGCAAACCAACAAATAATCACGACATGGAGTGTAGGGAGAAGGACACCTACAAGAGAATTGTTGAGCAATCCATATGGTATGAACCTTACTTAACACTGATGAAAAGTTGCTCCTTACACATGTGGAAAGGCGTGCTACAAACAAGCATTGAGCTTTGAAGAAAGGGGCGTGCAAGAGATACGAAGACACAAGTAGACAAAAGGTACCCACCCTGGTAAATGTAATGGTCAAAGAACAATCTAGCAGGCTCATGATCATTGACTTTGCAACACTTTTTGCATGTTACAGTCCTAAATCCACTAAAGATTGATGTTCTTGCATAAATTACAAGGATCTCGAGAAAGATTTCCAAAAGAAATCGATACTATTGTCATTCAATCAATCATATAATCGACTCAATATGAAACAAGATTCGGGTCATTGAACTGTTGCCAGTTAGAAGCCACATTTGGGTCAGAAACCCTATAATGACCATATAGTGCAACTATTATAACGCGCGCTCCAACAATGAACAACTAGATCACACTTGCCTCAATCACTTCCAGTCCACAGTCAGGGCGCAGCACATCCTACCTTCTTTTACTCATTTTCTGGGGATCAACTAGCTTAACGAACAAAACGCTAGGAATAGACAACCTTCGCACTTACCAAGCAAAGGCCAAAAAATCTTCAATGATTTCAAGAGTTATGAAATTTCGTACATTGCCACGAAACGAGTGCTGCACACCCTAGTGAGCTACGCCAAGCCTAATGTCAATTTCATCCAAACCCAATCTCTAGTTAGTCATTGGAATCAATACGTACCATGTCCAGTATCGAATATCTTCAACCAAACGCTCAATTACAAGTGGATCGACATTTGTTCAGATTAGTTGCGATAGACGAATTCAGGTATAAGCGAAGAATTACCACATGGAGAATACGATTTCTGGCGGAAGATAGATTATTCTTCTTTCCGAACTGCAGCCATGAGTTTTGATGGCATGAGAGATGTCCGGAATTTGACGAAGAAGCCTTCGAAGGAGCTGTTACGAAGCTCAGACAGCTTCGACTCTCCGATATCACTGGCCGAACCATCACCGCGGGAACCGACGCCGCCATTTTTAAAGCAGGAGAAGGAGAGTGGGGGTTTCTTTTTAAATATGTGCAAACGAGTGGGACGGTGGAAAGGAAAGAGTGGACGTGAAGTGGGTGGCTGTGGGGTGGGAGGGGGAGCTGTGGCGTGGAGAAATCGAAGCGCACTGGAGAAGAGGCCCCCGGAACTTATCCTTTCACCCGCGAAGGATTGTAGACAATGTTTGGATATGTTTAGGTCTACAAATGGCAATGGGAACGGGGAAATCTTAATTTTGTTTGAATGTGAATGTGAATGTGAATGTGAATGTGAAATACTAGTTGTTGCATACATTTTATTTTTTTATTCCCATTTTGATTTATATTTAATACTATAGTAAAATAGAATTTAATGGTGGTCACGGTTCCGGTCCGGTCCGGTTATGGTTTTGGTTTTATCGGTTCTAGTTTTGAAGAAGAGGTTTCGGATTCGGAACCGATCAACACCGGTTCTGGGTGGTTCCGGTTCCTAAGGGTGTATTTTGTTTTGGAACCGGCTTTTTACTGGTTCTGACCGGCTCTTGATCGGTTTCGATTGCAGTTCCTGGCTTCGATTCCAGATTCGATTCAGATTCGAATTTTTTTATTTTTTATTTTAATGTTTAAAAACTTTTGATAAGGGAAGGCGAGAGTTAATGATCATTTTGACCGTTTCTTAGGCGGTTCCACCGGTTCCGGTTCTAAGTACTCAACCTCACACCAATTATATTGGTTCCGATTCCAACCAGTTCTATGGCGGTTCCGATTCCAAGTGGTTCCAACCTGTTCCAAGACCGATCCGATTCAGTCTCAGATCTTCAAGGGCGTATTCGGATTCACTTCGGTTACTACCGGTTCTGATTCCTAACCAGTTCCGGTTCGGTCCCAGCGGTTCCTGTTGAAACCTATAGGAACCGATCACGGTGCTAGCTCTAATAGTACATAATTAAATATTATTATAAAACAAATGTTTATTTAACTTACTTAACTATATTATAAAATATGTTTTTCTTTAGGCTCATAATACTTACTCTGAAAGTATAATAATATTAAGGGAAAATTATATCCCCACCCATGATGTTTGGTGAAATTACACATCCCACCCACGAGGTTTCAAAAATTACTTTCCCCAACCATGTGGTTTCCCCTTTTTTACATCTGACGACTTTTCTAATTTTCATTCAACTTACGTGTAACACAACACCCCTACCGCTAATCCCGTCATTACCGTCTAATCTCCTCGTACTTACATACTGAAATACCCCAAACCTTAATGTGCCAATTAATTGTGTAATTATGATTTTCAAAGGCTAAATAAGTCCTCAAGATCATTGGTGAAGAAATAGGAACCAAAAAGAAGAAGAAAATGCGTAAAAGTCACAAAACGTGAAAATGTGTATTTAATTATTTTAGGAGGTACATAACCTTCATTAGGGTTATAAATATATTTCTATACCCTAATTACACACTAAGAAACATGTGGGAAAAATTCCGGAAGAAAACGGATCCGAACAATGCGTTAAAACGCTAACGGAGTCTTAAAGCGCGTTTTTCGAGAAAACCCGAAAACGTGACTTTAAACAGTTAAATGACCCTGTAAAAATCATAGTTGATTATGTAACTATAACTAAACATTAATGGGAGTTTAATAACCGTTAAAATTAAAGGAAATGAGAAAATTCCGGAAAACGGTCCCGGTTAGTGGATAGTGCTAAACCGGGTAAATAAACGAGCGTTTTCTGTTAAAGACGAAAAACGCTCCAGCGGGTATACATTAGTGGGCCGGTTTTATTAATGTAGACAGCCCACTCACATAAGACTAGTTAACTAATTAATTTAGTCAAAAGCAAAAAGTAGAGAGAGACCACTTATACCCCCACTCTCTCTCTCTCCTCTCATTTCTCTATTTCCTTTTCTCTTTCCTCCCTCTCTTTCTTTCTCCACCGATTTTTCTCCTCCCTCTCTCTGGTTTGGACGTTCTTGAAGCCCTCCCATGGCTACTCCCTTTTTCTCTCCATGTCCAAGCTTCATACAAGCTCCAATCACAAAAATAATCACATATTCTTCTTCCTCTCATCCTCCTCTATCATTCTCTCTTTTTAAAATTCCAAAAGGATGAAGTTGACCTCCATGGGTTTTCCCCATTTGAAGAGAAAATGGCACCAATGTGGAGCTTGGAGTCTCCTCTTCCTTCAAAGGTAAAAAATTCCAAGAAAAAGTCATTTCCTCTTCATCTCATGGTGTAATCGATTTTTCACCATTTTGATACCTTGTTTTTCTCCTTGTTCTTGAGCTCCAAATTAACCCTTCAATGGTGGGATGATCCCCTTCTTGATTCAAGGGTGAAAATCCCTCTTAAAAGCTTCAAAAAGGTAAACCCTAACTTGTGTTCTAAGCCCTTTGATTGAATTGAGATTTTCTAAGGGTTTAGGTAATTAATTGAGTATGTTTTTGTGTTCTTGGATGTTGGGATGGAGTTTGGAAACTCCATGCCCTCTTGACCGATTTTGAGGAGATGAGGAGCAAGAGGAGAAATAAGGAGACTTGTGAAATTAAGGTAAGAAAACTACCTTGAACCTTGTTCTTAATTGTTTTAGTGTTTGGGATGGGTGAACAAATTAATGAACCCAAAATTGTGGATTGAAATTTATGTTGGAAATGTGTTTAATTGATTTTGGAGAGATTTGTGAATTAATAGTTGAATTGAGGGCCTTAAGAGCCAAATGTTTTGAGTTGTGATTGATATTGTGGTTATGGAGTTTGTGGTGATTATGTTGTTTTTGATGGAATTTGAGAATTTGTTATGTGCTGTTAGGACCCTTGTAAGGGTGTGGCTAGATTAGGAATGAGAAGGATGGAAATTGATGGTTTGGATGTATAAGGTTTATGGGGAGGTTATGGCAAAATTTTAATGGAAAATGAGCGTTTGATGATGGTTTAATGGATGGGAGAATTTAGGTGTTCAATTGGGATGTTTAATGTTGAATAGAGAGGAGTTTTGGCCTTGTAATGGTGAATGAATAATGGAGTTAAGAGAGTGCAAAATCTATAGTACAATGGTGTTGGTAACTTGTGAAACAAGGAGGGAGTGTAGTGGGGAATTTGCCTCTGTTAGCTGAAATTTTGGGCACGTCCGAACTTCCGTCCGGACTTGGAAGTTCGGACATGCCCCGTCGCGTTAAAATTTTTCAGAGTTTGAGTTGTGTCCGGACTTCTGTCCGACCTTCGAAGTCCGGACGCTTGAAAGAAATTTTTCCCAGAATTTCGTTCGACTTGTGTCTGACCTTAGACGTCCGGACACAAGTTCGGACGTGTCGAAAAATTTTTTTTCCAGATTTTTGTTCGACTTGTGTCCGACCTTAGATGTCCGGACACAAGTTCGGACGCTTTGAAATTTTTCCCATAATTTGCTTCGACTTGTGTCCGACCTTTGATGTCCGGACACAAGTTCGGACACAGTGTAATTTTGACCAAAAACCTTGTTTAAGGTTAGGAAATGATAACCAATGATGGGGATTGATAAGTGATGATGTTATCAGGTGGTTAAGAATATGTTAAGTGAGTTGTAATGGCAATTGAGTGGTGAAGAGTTGTAATAAAAATGTGAAAGTAAAACAAGTTAAAAATATGGAGTTATAAAACTACTTAACGGGGTTAACCATGGGCGCATTAGTCGTTAAATAGTTATATTACCCCGATGTTAATGGAGATGGTTATAATGTTACCAGTTGTTCAAAGATTTTCAAGGAACATGTGATGGCACATTAGAAAGCACCTTCGGTGACAGGTATGGTTTTCTTGCAACCTGTGTCCTACCGGATTACACCGGCTTGTATGCCAATGTGTTTTTCTGTGTGTTTGCCACCTTGCCAGATAAAGCATGAAATGAGTTTATAGTAATTCATTATTGTGGCGTAATTAATTCCGATACCGTTTAACCTTAATTATGTGTTAAGTAATAGTTAACCGACCTTAGGTTCACATAAGAGATCGGTATTCGGAATAAACGTCCCAACCCACGGGAACGTTCTAACTACGGCTATCCGTGCGTTAGTGTATGTGGTGACTTTGTGTGATGTATGTGACTTGTTCAGTATGTTGTTGTTATTGGATACTGTTATCCGTGTTGTTGAAATGGGATGTGATTTTCCCTGATGTGTCTAACCGAGTTAGTAACACAATGTGATGTATGTATGTGATAAGTTCCATAAAGGAACCTCTAACTAATAAGTATATGTTATGTATGGTGAGGAATCCGGTCGTTCCGGTCGCGCGTGTTGTTTGGGAATTGATGTATATATGTGAGTTAACTCCCATTCCGTTATGTTAGGGTTGTATATCCTTCTTGGATGTTCGACCTCCCACTAGCTTAGCCAAAGCTTACCTACCCGGCCTCCACATCGGGCTAGGAGGGAAATTATGTGTAATGTTGGTAGGGTGTTGATGCCTAAGTTCGCTTCGACTCCCTCTTTGTTATGTTACGGTTGTTTTTCCTCCTTGAATTACAACCACCCACAAGCTTAACCAAGGCTTACCTAACTCATCATTATTGGAGCTAGGGGGAAATTGTGTATGGTGGGATCGGTCCTATATGAGGCCGCCACACCTAAGTGAACAAAATGTATGTAAGGTGTGCTCGGACTTATATTACCTCCGGCACAGCCTAAGTAAAGCGTATGTTCCCTAAGAAGAATGGAATTAAGTTGCGTGTATGTTATTAAGTGAAGTGTGTTGTCATGTTGTGTGTGCTAATCTTGTGATTGTATCCCCATAATGGATGTTTGCTTTATAAGCATGATACGTGTGTGCAGTTTGTGTATGTTTTAAATAAAATCAACCGCATGCTAAGACGACAATTAGTTGTGCGTGGCCCGGTAGCATGCGGGCTGCGGGATTACCATACCAACAAAGGTGCTGAGCCCCCTGGGGGGCCACCCTTTCTTCTCTTTCCTGTTTCAGGTACAAAGAATTGGAAGCCGTTCAAGAGTATGACGGGGTAGTCGTTTGCATGAGGGTAGTCATGTAAGATGTGTATGTATGATAGGTGTAGTAAGACCGAAAATGTATCGACGTTAGTTGGTAAATACTCGGTACAGTTGTAATGTAAGTGTATAATGATTGTTGGACATGGAATGGGATTAATGTATAGTTGCTCGGGAGTTTAGCCCATCAGACCGGTACGATGTATGTATGTTAGCCTTGTTAGCCACGTGGGTGGCTAACGGCGTGTAACACCAACGGGTTAAGTGATGTTATGAGTTGAGATTTCCGCTGCAATGTGTTGTTTAGTGTGTTGTTGTAGTTGGGGTGTTACAAAAAGTGGTATCAGAGCGAAGTATCGCTCTGATGACTGAATTACCGAGCTTAGGAAGTACCGAGTTAAGAGTTTAGTACTTTGGGTTAAGGGTTGAGTGATAGCGTGAGAAATACGCTAGTTAGGAGTACCAGTGAATACTGGAAACCTACAATATCCATCCCGCCCTCCACAAACCCTATTTTATAACTCGGAGAGAACGCCAGAGAGATGAAAGTCCTCTCTTACTCGGGAATACCCGATCTGGCTATTATTAAATGTCCTTATAAGTACAGAGAACTTGTCACACGGTAGATCCCGAAAGGTGTGAATCCCGAAGACGGTCTCCATTGTAACAATGTCTGCCGCATGAGGTAGCGAAAGGTGAAGAATCTTGTGCATAAGAGAATAGAATTTCCGGCAACCTGGGTCGACATGCTGAGCAGTCGAGGACAACCAGCTTGCAATGCACCAACTGTGCAACAGGCAAGAAGTGAAGTAATGAAACCCGAGACGAGTGTCTACGGGACTACAAACGTTAACTAATACACCAACGGTATACCAACCGATTAAGGAACTACAACATAGTACGAGGAGGATACAATACTAAGAAAAGGGGTCTCCCAGAATGGGAAACACCCTAGTTAATGGTTATCATGTAAAGACAGTGAGACGTACCCAGAAGATTATTGTTAAGACTGTAAGATCAAGTAAGGGCCAGCAAGGCCACTGATGTTAGAGCGGGTGAAAGCAGTACCGCCACCGATGTATATTGAACCAGTAGCCAGTTAGCATGGCGCACTTGCCATGGCAAGTGCTGCTATAACAAGGCTGTACGGAAAATTTTAAACAACTACCGGTACTTAGTAAAGTACCATGAAGTTAAGTGAGATCATCATAATCGTGGAAAGCTTAATAGCCTAACCACTGTAATTGAAAATATACCAGTCAGCAAGAAGCTAGACTTGGTTAAGGCAAGAAAACGTTGTGAAACCACGAGAAATTTTCTTCAAACTTAAATTCATTTTCAAAACTTTTTTTTTTTCAAAACCAAATTTTCTTTCAAACCCAATCTATTTTAACTCTTCTTTTTAAATCAAACCAGAAGACCTACACCGGCCTCAGTGCCATACGGTAGGTAAATTTTACCCAGTTACTTTTGAATAACCGGACGGAAACCGGTAAACCCAAGGGTAGCAACCCGAGGGAATGGATTGAGTTCATAATAATACAACAGCGAATACACTTCCCTTGATTAAGTTCGGGAAGCATGGAATGCATATTATCACAGGATAATATAAGAGGAGTTGACAACATAATACTTCACCTAGGCGCGTGACGGACACTACGAGTGTACCAACTGAAATGTGGGACGACCGCACTCCGATAGGAGCTTGTGGGCCTGACAGACCTTCTTATGGGTTAGTCGGGTAAGTAGCAATGTATCAGTAGGATACCCCATATATGTATACGAGTGGAGTCTGGAACACGGGAAGTAGTCGACTCCATACTACGGTCCGCAATAAAAGTCAAACAAGAGTAATGGATTACATCGAATGGCTGAAGTGAAAGAACCCAGTTAAGTTAAGAGGACTAAAGGAATTAGTGAGTTTATTTTAAGGGAATGTTGGAGAGTCAGGAAATGCGAAGTGCATTGATTAGTAAGCAAAGACATCGCATATGTCTCAAGGATCTGGATGGATGAACATAATAACTGGAGTAAGTACCCAGCCTACATATGGTGAGGCAGATGCCTACTATGGACATGTTAATGTGCAATGATCGGGATGAGACTCCCGGAATGATCACTTAAACCAAGGGGATATCAATCTCACTAGAAAGGATATTTAACCCAGCCAAGAATGTAGGCAATGTAGTTAATTAAATGTACTCATAAGTGAAAGTCAGATGTAATGGTATAACCTAGTAACACCCAGGAGCCGTCCTTAAAAGGGTGTTTGGATCAACAGTGGTTGAACGAAATAACGTGACTGAAACGCAAGGGTTGAGACTAACACCCAGCCTAAGCATAGGTCGTTAGGAGGAAGTCTGACATCCTTGAAGGGGCATCCCATGAAAGGAACCGTGGTGCAATGGCCTTGTCATGGAGCCCGATACTACCTATAGAACATGTAATGTTATATGAAGAAGTGAATGTGTGTGGATAGCCTACAATGAGCAGAGCTCGAGGCAATAAGGCTTGTAAGCCACAAGTTGAATGTGTTAAGAAAATGTTATTGATTACGAAAGTTTATGTTATATAAGTAAGTAAGCGGATAACGAACCACTGCTTTAAGAGTGGGGATACCTCTTGGTGCTGTGAGACCGCAACGGCGGTAGTTATGTGAACCAAGTTTAAGAGATATGTTAGGGATGGACCATGATGTTGTTACCTAAGAGTGATTTGAATGAGTATTATACGAATAGAAGCGTTGATACCAGTTGTGGAGACCGGAAGAGTAATAAGTCAAATAGCAACCACCATGGGTGTGGGATGCTAAATGTGTAATGAACAACACTCAAGGAGCATAAAGATTCGAAGGATAGCGTATTCAGCAATCAGCCAAACAAGTGGCGAGACATAGTGTAATGGCGGAAACTAAACTAATAGTGGATGCAGTGTAAGTTAATGTTATACAATGAGTAAGAGTACGGTGCGCGGTAAACGACCGTTGTATAAATATTGTCAAATAATGATATGGCAAATAAGAAACCAGTGGAAATACAAGATAAGTGATGATAACAGACTGGGCAATAAGCCAGTAGTCGCTACTAGGTGATAAGGAACACAGTATGAATTCCTATTGCAATCGCATAAGAGATTCACCGCCAAGAGTTTACGCCTCTGCACTCTGTATGACTAAGTGTTTTGGTATTACACTTGTGCGGTAATGATCGAGTGAGATAGCTAGGAAGTTTGGGAAATGTTAATTGTGATAGAAGAACAAAGACTTATAATATGATAAGACCGAGGCATAGGGAATGCAAGGTCGTACCAATGAAAGTATATTGGTACAGAACCAAGTGTGGAGACATGATTAAGAATAAGTGACTACAGTAGCACTACATGCCCAATACCAGTATGGAACATACCCCAATTATGGGGAATAACAGAGAGAGTACTACACATTAGGTAGTAGCTCAAACTCAACCGACAGTAAGTCGAAGGAAATCAAGTAAGTCATTATGGAATACAGTAAGTTATCATGGAAGTGCATAGAAAGTCTGTAACTCACCGAATTCGCTCATGGTAAGAGATACCACGCGTCGGTTGAGAAACCATTATTACCAAGGTAAAGGTGATAATCGGAGATCTACAATACAGTACGAATGACGTATGGGGCAACTAAGCTCTAAAGTTATCAAGAGTTGCGCAGCAGACACTAGTGAGCCAGCGGTTCAAGTGTTGGGTGTGTGTAGTGAATATGAGTGAATGGTTAATTATTAACACCTAGAAGCCCCACAGGCCAGAACCGAAACCGGTTATGAGTTAAAATAAACTCTAATGAGAATTCTTGGTTTAGGGACTAAACCGATAATATGGTTAAGATCCTTTAACCAGAACACATTGTATAACAGACCGCGTGGAGATAAAACACTTCACGACGGTAGAACATTTTTAACCAATGTTCAATGATTGATTACGTGGGCGTAATCCCTTTTAAGGGGGGTAGAGCGCAAAACCGCTTAGTGTGTTTTACCGTACAAGTGTACGTGAACTATGGTGTGCATATCACAAAATGATTTGTTCTGATGATTGGTGTGTGTGTTACATAAATATACGCATTCATTCATGGTTTAATTATGGTAATTGCGCACAGAAGATGCGAATACCGTTGTGATAAGTGTGTTTATTTTGTTAACAGATGTGTGTGAGAGTACAAGTATAAGGGAGTAGAGAAACTCCCGGGGAAATAAAACCCCGACAATGTATGTTCTTATAAGAATGATGATAAAACAATGTATCATATTTTGATATATATATATATATATATATATATATATATATATATACACAGTATTGCGATTTATGAAGGGGTATGAAACTATATAGAACCTAGTAAGAATTAAATTCCCTAGATAACTTGGATTAAGTTGAATCTGGGTGATGATTGATAGACGGAGTTCTATCCCTTGGAGATGTAATGATTATGACTAGATGGATTAAGAAAGAGAAAATTGGAAATATTTGAATTAGTTGTTGTTTGAAATTGAAGTGGGAGGTGAAACTTGATTATCATGAGATCAAGGGAAGCCGAACACAAATTGGGGTGGAAAGATAGTTCAACACTGATGCTAATCACACCAGGGTTGGATGATTCTTGAAACTCCCTATAAGTGGTCACAAATAATCACATCAAGAATAAGATGCAGTAGCAAAATTGGACTTGGAGTTGTATTGTGTTTTCAAAAGAATTTTAAATTGGTGGTTTCGGATTTTCAATTGGTATTTTCAAGGCTTCAGTTAATATTTCTAAGATTCTTAAGTGGTATTTTCAAAGGAAGGACTCCTTTTACTTGACCTTGTAAATAGGATTTCAATTGGTACTTTCCGATAAAGGATTTCATTCTACTTAACCTCATAAAGGGTATTTTCGTATTACTTGCTCACGAGCAGAGGACGTATGAGTCTTTGTCTTCGGACCGGTGACATGAGAAGTATATTTTAAAGATGTATGTGATTGTTTTGATCTCCCAAAGAAACGGGGACCAGAAGGTGTCCATCGCGACCGGGTTCTGCGGGATCACAGTGTATATGTACTCAACATGGGACTCGAGCCCATGAAGAGATGGAAAAGGTATTTCTGGTTGATATACATGCTAAGACATTTTGTGTGGTATATGTGATAAATGTTATTTTGACCTTGAGTCCTAATGTGGTTGAGTTCCGGAAGTGTTGTGTTACCCAGACCTAAGAGTCTAAGGGTTGTTATGTAAGTACAGATGTTGATAAGATACCCGGACCGTTGAGTTCGAGGTTATCATGTAAGTATGTTATGTTATGCATGGATGTGGATGTGTTACCTGGACCGTTAAGTCCGAGGTTGTGATGTAAAATATGTTGGTTATGGAAGTTTTATGTTGCAAGTAATCTCCGTATTCTAACCCGATGATGTGTGGGAACTGTGAACTTCGAGGACAAAGTTCTTTTAAGGGGGGTAGATTGAAATACCCCAAACCTTAATGTGCCAATTAATTGTGTAATTATGATTTTCAAAGGCTAAATAAGTCCTTAAGATCATTGGTGAAGAAATAGGAACCAAAAAGAAGAAGAAAATGCGTAAAAGTCACAAAACGTGAAAATGTGTATTTAATTATTTTAGGAGGTACATAACCTTCATTAGGGTTATAAATATATTTCTATACCCTAATTACACACTAAGAAACATGTGGGAAAAATTCCGGAAGAAAACGGATCTGAACAATGCGTTAAAACACTAACGGAGTCTTAAAGCGCGTTTTTCGAGAAAACCCGAAAACGTGACTTTAAACAGTTAAATGACCCCGTAAAAATCATAGTTGATTATGTAACTATAACTAAACATTAATGGGAGTTTAATAACCGTTAAAATTAAAGGAAATGAGAAAATTCCAGAAAACGGTCCCGGTTAGTGGATAGTGCTAAACCGGGTAAATAACCGAGCGTTTTCTGTTAAAGACGAAAAACGCTCCAGCGGGTATACATTAGTGGGCCGGTTTTATTAATGTAGACAGCCCACTCACATAAGACTAGTTAACTAATTAATTTAGTCAAAAGCAAAAAGTAGAGAGAGACCACTTATACCCCCACTCTCTCTCTCTCCTCTCATTTCTCTCTTTCCTTTTCTCTTTCCTCCCTCTCTTTCTTCCTCCACCGATTTTTCTCCTCCCTCTCTCTGGTTTGGACGTTCTTGAAGCCCTCCCATGGCTACTCCCTTTTTCTCTCCATGTCCAAGCTTCATACAAGCTCCAATCACAAATAATCACATATTCTTCTTCCTCTCATCCTCCTCTATCATCTCTCTTTTTAAAATTCCAAAAGGATGAAGTTGACCTCCATGGGTTTTCCCCATTTGAAGAGAAAATGGCACCAATGTGGAGCTTGGAGTCTCCTCTTCCTTCAAAGGTAAAAAATTCCAAGAAAAAGTCATTTCCTCTTCATCTCATGGTGTAATCGATTTTTCACCATTTTGATACCTTGTTTTTCTCCTTGTTCTTGAGCTCCAAATTAACCCTTCAATGGTGGGATGATCCCCTTCTTGATTCAAGGGTGAAAATCCCTCTTAAAAGCTTCAAAAAGGTAAACCCTAACTTGTGTTCTAAGCCCTTGATTGAATTGAGATTTTCTAAGGGTTTAGGTAATTAATGAGTATGTTTTGTGTTCTTGGATGTTGGGATGGAGTTTGGAACACTCCATGCCCTCTTGACCGATTTTGAGGATATGAGGAGCAAGAGGAGAAATAGGAGACTTGTGAAATTAAGTAAGAAACTACCTTGAACTTGTTCTTAATGTTTTAGTGTTTGGGATGGGTGAACAATTTAATGAACCCAAAATTGTGGATTGAAAATCTATGTTGGAAATGTGTTTATTGATTTTGAGAGATTGTGAATTATAGTTGAATTGAGGGCCTAAGAGCCAAATGTTTTGAGTTGTGATTGATATTGTGGTTATGGAGTTTGTGGTGATTATGTGTTGTGATGGAATTGAGAATTTGTTATGTGCTGTTAGGACCCTTGTAAGGGTGTGGCTAGATTAGGAATGAGAAGGATGAAAATTGATGTTTGGATGTATAATATTTTGGATGGTTATGGCAAATTTTAATGGGAAAATGAGTGTTTGATGATGATTTAGGATGGGAGAATTAGAGAATAGGGTTCAATTGGGATGTTTAATATTGAATTAGAGAGGAGTTTTGGCCTTGTAATGGTGAATGAATAATGGAGTTAGAGAGTGCAAAATCTATAGTATAATGGTGTTGGTAACTTGTGAAACAAGGAGGGAGTGTAGTGGGGAATTTGCCTCTGTTAGCTGAAATTTTGGGCACGTCCGAACTTCCGTCCGGACTCTTGGAAGTTCGGACATGCCCGTCGCGTTAAAATTTTTTCAGAGTTTGAGTTGTGTCCGGACTTCTGTCCGACCTTCGAAGTCCGGACGTTGAAAGAAATTTTTCCCCAGATTTCGTTCGACTTGTGTCTGACCTTAGACGTCCGGACACAAGTTCGGACGTGTCGAAAATTTTTTTTTTCCAGATTTTGTTCGACTTGTGTCCGACCTTAGATGTCCGGACACAAGTTCGAACGCTTTGAAATTTTTCCCAAAATTTGCTTCGACTTGTGTCCGACCTTGGATGTCCGGACACAAGTTCGGACACAGTGTAATTTTGTCCAAAAACCTTGTTTAAGGTTAGGAAATGATAACCAATGATGGGGATTGATAAGTGATGATGTTATCAGGTGGTTAAGAATATGTTAATTGAGTTATAATGGCAATTGAGTGGTGAAGAGTTGTAATAAAAATGTGAAAGTAAAACGAGTTAAAAATGTGGAGTTATAAAACTACTTAACGGGGTTAACCATGGGCGCATTAGTCGTTAAATAGTTATATTACCCCGATGTTAATGGGGATGGTTATAATGTTACCAGTTGTTCAAAGATTTTCAAGGAACATGTGATGGCACATTAGAATGCACCTTCGGTGACAGGTATGGTTTTCTTGCAACCTGTGTCCTACCGGATTACACCGGCTTGTATGCCAATGTGTTTTTCTGTGTGTTTGCCACCTTGCCAGATAAAGCATGAAATGAGTTTATAGTAATTCATTATTGTGGCGTAATTAATTCCGATACCGTTTAACCTTAATTATGTGTTAAGTAATAGTTAACCGACCTTAGGTTCACATAAGAGATCGGTATTCGGAATAAACGTCCCAACCCACAGGAACGTTCTAACTACGGCTATCGTGCGTTAGTGTATGTGGTGACTTTGTGTGATGTATGTGACTTGTTCAGTATGTTGTTGTTATTGGATACTGTTATCCGTTGTTGAAATGGGATGTGATTTCCCTGATGTGTCTAACCGAGTTAGTAACACAATGTGATGTATGTATGTGATAAGTTCCATAAAGGAACATCTAACTAATAAGTATATGTTATGTATGGTGAGGAATCCGGTCGTTCCGGTCGCGCGTGTTGTTTGGGAATTGATGTATATATGTGAGTTAACTCTCATTCCGTTATGTTAGGGTTGTATATCCTTCTTGGATGTTCGACCTCCCACTACCTTAGCCAAAGCTTACCTACCCGACCTCCACATCGGGCTAGGAGGGAAATTATGTGTAATGTTGATAGGGTGTTGATGCCTAAATTCGCTTCGACTCCCTCTTTGTTATGTTACGGTTGTGTTTCCTCCTTGAATTACAACCACCCACAAGCTTAACCAAGGCTTACCTAACTCATCATTATTGGAGCTAGGGGAAATTGTGTATGGTGGGATCGGTCCTATATGAGGCCGCCACACCTAAGTGAAGAAAATGTATGTAAGGTGTGCTCGGACTTATATTACCACCGGCACAGCCTAAGTAAAGCGTATGTTCCCTAAGAAGAATGGGAATTAAGTTGCGTGTATGTTATTAAGTGAAGTGTGTTGTCATGTTGTGTGTGCTAATATTGTGATTGTGTCCCAATAATGGATGTTTGCTTTATAAGCATGATACGTGTGTGCAGTTTGTGTATGTTTTAAATAAAATCAACTGCATGCTAAGACGACAATTAGTTGTGCGTGGCCCGGTTGCATGCGGGCTGCGGGATTACCATACCAGCAAAGGTGCTGAGCCCCGTGGGGGGCCACCCTTTCTTCTCTTTCCTGTTTCAGGTACAAAGAACTGGAAGCCGTTCGAGAGTAGGACGGGGTAGTCGTTTGGGTGAGGGTAGTCATGTAAGATGTGTATGTATGATAGGTGTAGTAAGACCGAAAATGTATCGGCGTTAGTTGGTAAATACTCGGTACAGTTGTAATGTAAGTGTATAATGATTGTTGGACATGGAACGGGATTAATGTATAGTTGCTCGGGAGTTTAGCCCATCAGACCGGTACGATGTATGTATGTTAGCCTTGTTAGCCACGTGGGTGGCTAACGGCGTGTAACACCAACGGGTTAAGTGATGTTATGAGTTGAGATTTCCGCTGCAATGTGTTGTTTAGTGTGTTGTTGTAGTTGGGGTGTTACACATACTTACGCAGCGGATACTTTCTTACACATCGGCGGGTGATACAATGCCGTTAGTCACCACGTGACTAACAAGGCCTACTTCTACTACAGCATCGGTCTGATGGACCAGAATACCCGAGTACTAAACAAATACAATCCATATTTCATCTACAAACCGAGTACTACAATTCTCCATTCAATACATTGCTCAATCCTTACCTTACAATATACCGAGTATCCTAAGTACAATACCAAAATTCAACATTTCCACATGTCTACACATACTCCTTACGAGTTATCATATTACCCATTCCTCACAATTCTACATACTTCTCCAAATACAAAAAGGGGTGTACCACTTGGTACACTTATACTTAAAGGGCTACAAGCCTTATACAATTCTTTATTGTCCACAAAATTGTCCCTAGCTAACTAAGCATAGCAGCCGGTCTCTTACAACGACCGTAACAGCTTCGGGTACCTGTAAAATAACAACAGTGCCCCAAGGGGCTCAGCTTACGCTGCATATGAAATCCGCATACCCCGCGTACTAGTGAGGGTACGCCGACTACTTAGGTCGAATACATGTTGTTCATTTAATTCATACATACATACATGCTCTTACATAATACAATACATTCATGTCATAAAGCATACATACATTCACTGCATACAAGGAAGACATTACAAGTCAACTATTCATACTTACCGTTCCGAAGATACACTTCTCCAATACATACACAATACTTGTTAGCTTCTTTACACACCCGGGTTAATCGGGTGTACATTACTCTTTTACTCAAGGTCAATGACTTACACTAGCCAAGACCATTACTCATACAATACTTTACTTACTTACTTACTTACTCAAGTTAAGTCGGTGTGACCTCCGGGCAGGGACTACACCGTCCCACCACCGGGCTTTAGGGTGGCTCACCAATCTAGGATGCTACCCATTTAAGGGGTTTGGTCCATAGAAAGGATTCATGCCAGGAATCGGATCCAACCTCTTGTGTCTCCTTATCCTCACGCGTGGCCGAAACTATATCGGACTTCTACTCATTCCATTTTACTCAGTACTCAAGTTAGGAGTTAGGTGGTTAGGAATTAGTAGAAGTCATCATATCCATACCAAGGATTAATACATTACACAAGTACACAACAAGATACACATGCACTTCATTCTCATCCATTCATTTCATGAATTATACAAACTAAATGTTTAGGGCAATATAACAAGAACAATATAAAACAAGCACAAGTAAGTGCATTAAAATCCGATTCGTGCATTTATCTATTTAGGTGATCAAATAGCACACAAATCGGGGTAACCAGGTTAGGATACAGAGCATGAAGAAATCATACCGTTCACCGTCGTACTCGTACTTCCGGTTTCCTTCGGAATTCAACTATTCGATTCCTATACATACATGAAGTTGTATGGTCAATGATCTTGTTGACCCAACTTATCCTTACTTTACTACTTCCTTTACTTACTTTAGTTCTTTACTTTCCATACTTGATTATAAAAATCATTCTTTTCTTATTACTTCTTAAATTTGCTTTCTTACTCATGTACTTACTTCCTTACCATTTTTACTCCATTAATGGTGTGTTACTGTATATATGTATACATGTACATATATACATATATATATACATATGATTACTATAATCATATCATTTTTTTGACTCGACCGACCTTACCCAGGGTCGGACCCAAGGTCGGTCAAAGTCAGTGAGTTACATCGTTGGAAAAATTTAGACCCGACCGACCTTGCAAGTCCGGTCCCAAGGTCGGTCCAAGTCAGTGTGTTCTGGTTCTGAAAATTTAAGGCTCGACCGACCTTGCAAGGTAGGTCCCAAGGTCGGTCCAAGTCAATAAGTTTCTGGGTTAGAAATTTATGCCTCGACCGACCTTGCCAAGTCCGGTCCCAAGGTCGGTCGAAGTCAGTAGACTTCCCGTCTTTGTAATTTAAGGCTCGGCCGACCTTGCAAGTTCGGTCCCCAAGGTCGGTCCAGCCCAGTACTCTTGTTTTAAAATCTTTTTCAATCCTTTCTTTTCCCATTGCTTCCCCACTCTTCCTACATGTAATTCCACATGACACTACTTAGGCCCTCAAAATCACCTTAGTTCGTCCACCAACTTCATTACTCATTCCTAAATCCACTTACACAATTTTTCTCACTTCTTTTTCAACACATGCAACAGTTTTTGTTTCTCTTATGCTACAGATTTTTAAACCAACTTCTACCATCCAATACTTCCTCTACCAATGCCACTCCTATCATTCTAATTGCATTATTTTTCACCCAAGTTCTTCCCCTTACTTAACTCTCTTCCAAATCTGTTACAAAGTGGTTAACTACACACTTTAAGCTCTCCAAATACATCTAGTTAGTTCCTAGGTTGTTCCCTCTTCTTATACCACTAAGTCCTCTAATTTCCATACAAATTTAGGCAGAGGTTCCCCTATATTTTTAACATTGCCCACACATTGTTTCAGCTCATAGTTCCTTCACAATTCCCATATCAGTATCAACACCAATCAACACTAATTCACACATACATTTTCCTGCACATACACATACATTACCCAATGTTTTCCCAAGCTTTTAAATATCCTTTACAAGTTGCAAAAACTGTTTCATTCTCTACTTCATTATACTACTACATGGATAATACTCACAACAATATACCTTACTCCTTTTAAGTGCTCAAAATCTGTTACAATGCACAATACATACTAGCTCAAGGTAAGAACAATTACCTTGTGTTTTCTTGTTTTTTTCTTCCTTTCTTTCCCTTCTCTTCCTTTCTTCTTTCTTTTCCTTTCTTTCCTTCTTGTTCTCGGTTCCAATGGGGTTCACACTCCAATGCTACAGCCCATACCAATACACAACAACTACTTAGAGTTTATTCTTAACTAACCCTAGAATTTAGTGTTTTTAGAGTTTAGAGAAGAGTATTACCTTCCAACCAATGAATGAGGTTCTTGACTAGCAAGAGAGTAAGATTTCTAGCCCAATGGAGGAGCCAAAATCGGCTGGAGCACAAGGCACAAGAAGTTCAAAATCTAGAAATTCTAATAATGCAAATGAGAGCTAGAAATGGTGGATTTTCGAATTTCTTTTTACCTCAATACACCAAGGTGGAGAAGGTGCTTCTAATGGTGGGCTCAAACCTTCAAATGGAGAATACCCATGGAGATGAAAGTGGGTATTTTCGATTTTGGAAAAGAGGAAGGTGCTCTCCTTGACAAGGGGATTCCAATGATGTAGTTTTTGTAAGATTTGGAGTTGATTTGAGTACTCAACAAGAGGAGAGAATGAGAGGGTGGTGGGAGCTTCAACAAATCACCATTGTTGGCTTTGGGAGGAAGAATAAAATGAGAGAGAGGGTGAGCAATGCGTGAGAGAGAGGGGGAGTATGAGAGAGAGAGCCACTTTTGCCTTTTTACTTATTCCATTTGTCATTTAGACAATAAGAAAGAAATAAAGAGAGTGAGAGAGGAGGGAAATCGGCCACCCATACACACACACACACACACACACAGATATTTTTACTTTTTATTCGCAAAAGTGGACACATTAGTTTTGCTTTATTATAGTTTACACCCCCCAACTCCTCGTTTTTACAGTTTTTACTAACCGGAACCCGTTTCCGGAATTTTCTCGTTTAATTAATTTTATTGGTTCTAAACCTTCATTAATGTTTATTAATGACTATTTGGTTGATCAAAATCATTACGAGTCTATTTGACCCGCATAAAGTCGTGTTTCCCCGGTTTCCTCGAAAAGCGCGCTTTAAGGTTCGTTTATGCTTTTAATCCATTTTAAGGATCCGTTTTCTTCGGGATTTGTTCCCTCATGTTTATTTAGTCATAATTAAGCTTCTAAAATCTTCATTAGCCTAATTAATCACTATTTATAATTTCGGAGTATTTCATTACGAGATGCTTAAATGTTGTCCAAAATTGATGAAACTTTACATGGATGATGCTAAAGTATTATATTTTAGTACAATTCCAAATTCAAAGTTTTTTAAGCTCAGATGTGACATGTGAGATCCAATGAACACACATTCACATGTCACATGTTTTATTGGGTCCTATGGATCACATATGAGCTTAAAAACTTTGGATTTCGTGTCGGACCAAAATATAACACTTAAGTGTTGTTGTAAAGTTTCATCAACTTTGGACAACATTTAAGAATCTCTTAAGTTGAACAAAAAATAGAAAAGTTATCGGATGTAAAAAAGGGGAAACCACATGGGTGGGGAAAGTAATTTTTGAAACTACATGGATGGGGTGTGCAATTTCACCAAAAGTCATGGGTGGGGAATGTAACTTCCCCTAATATTAATAATAACAGGATAATAATCAAGCAATTATTATTGTTGTATGATGAATATATAAAAGTGCACTTTGGAAGTATTTCATAATAGTAAAGTACGGAACATATTCCTAATCATATTGGAGGAGAGTAGATTAAAAGCAATGAGATGTAAAGTGGAGAGTTTTGTCCTTGTCAAAGTTGTCAGTCTAAAAGTTTTGATTTTGAATCTTTCTAGATGTACTAGGAACAATTTATAAGTTCCAAGTCCAACTTTTAATTAAAGTCCTTAAGCAAGTAGCATAACCTAAATTGTTTAACCCGAATTAGCTCATGCACCTATTAGAGTCACCACCAAGATTTAACCTGTTAAACTAGGAAAGGTTTGACATTATTTTAGAGGACTTGGTATTAAAATTTTCAAAGTTCAAATATGTTTATTACCCATCAAAACTCCTTTTCATGTACTAATGTTTCCTAAGGCTTAAGTTAATGTTGACTTTCCTTCTTTAACAAAAACTAGCTTTTGTCTTTTACGTTTTTAACCTATTATGACTTATGAGAGTTAAAAGACTTGTTGATTACATAGGTCAGATTAGGGCTTAATATTGCTAATTATGGTCAATGTTGATTTTTATTCGTGACCGTGGACTATTGGTCTAACACCATGGGCAGAATAAGGTTGATGTGACGCCAGAAAGATGAGTTCAACTAGAAAAAAACTAGGCGTTCATGGCCTCATACCAGGTGTCCAGGATGATAGGCTATGATTTTTAACTGAGGTAGTTAGAACAAAAGAAAATGCCAATACAAACTTATTGGTATGAAACCCTGGACCTAGTGTACGTGTCGCCAGATCAATACTAAAGTTCATGTATTTTTGTTTTAATTTGTGTTGTTCAGTACCCCGTCCGGGATCAATACTAAACATTGTGATTTTTTGGAAGCGAAAGCATAATTTTTTGGAAGCGAGAGCATCAGTTTTTTATACGAAAAAACATTTTAAAGTGAATTTTTATTAACTAGTTTAAAAAGTGAGTTTTCAAAAATTATAGTTTTTTGTCAAAATATGATTTTAATGTTTGATATAAATTTGAGGATTTTTGGAGTTAATAAACACATTTTGTTTGCATAGATAAATTTATTTGAGGAAAGTGGGATTTTTCTTTAGAAAATGATAAACGGGCTAAAAATGAACTTTTGAAAATATGTAAGTTAATGTAGGTGAAAATAAAAGTGGGATTTTTTCCTTCAAAGAAAGTGGGATTTTTTCTTGAGAAAATGATAAAAGGGCTAAAAATAGGAATGATGAAAAATGACTTTAAACACCAAAAATGTCATGCCCTTTTCACTTTACCGTGAAACTGTATGTTATTTTAACCATTTTGTCCTCAGCCTTGTTTTACGCTTGGGAGCTCTCCCGGTGATAAGGATTTTGGGTATAACAGAGATGTTCCTCTAGACTACTTGGGCCAGAAAATGAACCTGCCAAGGTCGTCCCTCTTGAATTCCTAATTCATATCACGATGGAGTTCATTGTAGTCAACAGTGTTGTGACTCGATCGCTCATGGTACTCGCATTATGTCTTGATCCATGCTCCATGCGGGTATGGAATGGGCTTGGTTTGGCTTTACACATACACCCATTCTACGAGGTTACAACAAAACATGGGTCATGGGCCAATTAAATTTGTGAAGGCTAGGGCCCTTATTTTTCTGGTTGACCTAGGTGTTCCAAGACGTTTGGTGATGTTCGGAGTAGTTGTAACACCCCTACTATGAAATCTAAATAATCTAACACGCCTAATAGAAATAATTAATCGAGTCATAGTGAAAAAATAAAATCGATCATAATTAAAACCCGGGTGTTACTCGCTATTACTCACCCATGTGAGTAATGAAGCGCTACCGACTATACAATCCAAAATTCCGCAGTGATGACAGAGACATAATACAATCCAAAGTTTACAATAATCCAAAAGATTTATGAGTTGTCTATCTAAACCAATGCCATAAAATTCGAGTGAAGTCTAAACAAAAGTCTGCGGTATTACATACAGGTATACCGCTAACTATCCCCAACAGTCCCGCTCTCCGGTTTGTCTTCAATCAGAAACCTATAATTGGTGGCCATAAAGGCTCAGCACAACTACTTAGCACGCTACTATATGATCATTATGGACCTTCCTTATGGACCTTTAAACTTCTCAAGTTAATTAGCCCAATTGTTAACATGCAATTCTAATTTCATGTTGTTCCGTTGTACATTTATAATAACTGTAAGCAATAAATAAAGCAACCAGTAATCCACCCAATAACAATAGCACACACACCAACAAGCATATATTCAAAGGTACGTAGAAAAATGCGATAATGATTCGAGAGTTGTTCTTTCCTGAACGGTTTCCATTTTACAGCCTTCAAGGCTCCTTGCTCATTATCCATGACTAAGAATGTTTCTTAAGTCTCATTAGTTAGCATCTTACTTAATCTTGTTGAGCGTCATGTCAGGAACCCGTGTATATACTTATAATTACCATGTACAATTCTCAACAGAATGCATTTCATGCTTCTAGTACTAAGCGGATAGACACATTTGATGGGATCTTCTTCCGCATCAGCCGGTTTGGGTAACCGCTGGACCAACGTGCTAAAGGAACTCGTTGGATATTTTTACCTAGCCCAATTAGGGCGTCCTTAAGCGGCCATAGCCATGCACAATAGCAGTGCCCTCTAACCAACGATCATATCTAGCTCGTCGGTTTTTCCATGTGGAGAGGACCCGGTTCGGCCATCTTACCTCCCGGTGATCACCAATGCGCAACCATGTAGTCCTGACTACCCTGGATTTTCCTCATCTAAAACTGTTCCCACCATATAGTTAGGTGTGTAACCTTTATCAAAGATCTATGCTTAGGTTATAAAGAGTGAAGTTCTCTATGTGGGGCCCTTTAAGGTCTTTAAGTTCACCTAGACGTCACCTAGGTTACTTCCATGTTCAAGGACAATATGATCTATGTCATTAGTCATTCATAGGTGGTTTGTCTCATTCTATGATCCATACTCAGTTTGAATTTACATAATGAAATTGCCTTAGGTTGAAAGGTGTCGTGCACATTAATATTGCGGTATAACAGCCAATTAAACTCGCAAACATATAATATATCACACATATCCATCTTATCATGCATTCGCACAAACATCCGAACCCGAGGAAGTCCTCAGGGACACTCGGACCATACAATAATGTATTGTACCCAGCTGAACAATGCTAGCGTGACGTATCACGCTTCTTCTCTATGCTCGTACCGCTCGTAACTCCTAGTGTGTATCTCTGGAATATATCACTAGGAATTAATTTATGTAGTTCGATTGAGTCGGTATTCTAACAACTACTAACCCTCTTGGTATTAACCCCGTGATTAATTCTCTTAACCGGTTGCCGTAGTTACTCGGGTTTTTCAATGTATTCAGGATTCTTTTAACTCGTACTTTACTCGCGTTACATGTATGTATGGCATATCGTATTGGTTTACTATTCATGATATTTAAACCTTATAATATCCTGTTTAATCTTAGGTCTTTATCCCAGACATGTATTTATATATATATACCGTCTTAAACATGACAGTGCAGTTTATTACTACATGTTCTAATTTATTTTACTTGTTTATCTCGAAACTCTCCTTTAAGTTGTGAGTTGGTCTACTTGACTCTCTCTTGTCAATTAGGTTGACTTGGTCAATTTGGGTTGACTTGGTCGGTTTGGGTTGACTTGGTCAATGTGTCCAAGTCAACAAGTCTAGGAAATCTCTATTATAACCTTTTATTTACATGGCTCATTTGTTTGTTCAATTTCTTTACAATTTGACATTAGTCCATATGACTATTTTTGTATAATTAAATCCCTCACTTTAAATGATATTTCCACCATCCTCCATATAACTACTACACTATATTGTATAATCCTTCATACTCCTTATATTCATTTAGGTTTACATGATCTATAGCATCCTTATATAATTGCTATTCTTTATCATTTCATGTGAGACCCTTAATTCTTTATTTGTGTTACTTCCCATAATTAAATACTAAGATCATACTCCTAATCTTTGCAATGTCATATATCATACAATATTTAAATTTCCTAACTTTATTCTATTCCCTAACTAACCTTATAATTTCCATTTCTCAAAATATTCCTATTATTTTATGTGAATTATATAACCCTCGTCTTTTGTTTACCTCCTCCTTTAATATCATTTGAACTTTATAATAGTGTAACATTTATAACACTCTCAACCATATGTAAAACACTATTTCTTAACCTATTACATTCTTGCAATAGCCCATATAATCTCATTAATTACAAATCTTCCACACTAGTTTTCTAATATTACAATTTACTCCTTATGTCTTATGTTATAACATTACTACTCTTAACTAGTTTTAATTTGTAGTTTTCAACCATATATTATAAAAGTAGAACAACCCCTTGCTGTTACAGTTTATTCTTCTCATTCTCTAACTCTTCTTTATTCCATTTGACCCACTTTATTTTACAAATTTTACAATATCATCCTTAAACTATATATATTATACAATCTCATCAATTAAATCCCAAATTTAACTCCAAAAAATTCCCTACAACACCTATACTGTTTCTAAATGCCGTTTATGCCCTTAACTTTTAGAAATTACATTTTGACCCTAATAGTTTTATAAACTTTACATTTAACTCCTAAACTTGTTTAAATTCCTAATTTAATTATTTCACTTATTCAATTTGGTCAACACTCCCTATATGCTCAAGGTTGATCACCAACCAAATGCCTTGACCATAACTTTTCCATAATTATAGATTTGACCCCAATTTTCCTAGAATTTTCATTTAGGCCACTTATGGAAATGAGGCCTTAAATTACGGTCCAAAACCTTGTTTACTTACGGTTTTGGACCGTAGTTAATGCGGGTGTCACCTAAGACGGAGACGTCTTTAACCGTAATTAAAGGCCTTTTCCGGTCCCGTGTGTCAGGGACTTTACATTACGGTTCGAAGGAAAACTGTAATCTAAAGTGCTTTGGCGCGTCCGTGCCGTTGGACTTTAGATTATGGTTTCTGATAAAACCGTAATCTAAAGTCCAACGGCCCACGCACGCTAAAGCACTTTAGATTACAGTTTTCTTTCGAACCGTAATGTAAAGTGTTTTTTTATGTTTTTTATTACGGAGCTACACAATTGCAACAGAGGGCAGTATTACAGAACTGCAGAATTGCAACAGATATGCAGAAACTGCACAATTGCAACATACCTGAATCAAATAGCAACAAAACACATTCTTTGGGCACAATTGCAACAGATAACAACATCTTTAATTACACCAGAATCGTACAGCAGCTTTCATTGCTAACAGATAACAATATATGTTAAAACTCAAACAAAATAGCAACAAAAGACATTCTCTGCAATACATACAAATATGTTACAACAGCTAGCAATTCAGTAAATGTCATTTCAGTTTCATGCCACTACACAGTATACAAAAAGCTAGCTAGTCTACCAATCCATTCTAAAAAATGAGATTGTCATGCTCTCTCTGACATGATACAAGTCTTTTGCACGGTAAGTCGAGGATTTGACAAAGTGCTCTTTAATCTGGAACAAGAAAAGGAATGGAACACAAATGAGATTAAGATAAGACACACAAAATTGCACAAAGAATTAAATACAAGACATCGTTCGTATTACCTTGTCTTTAGAGTTCTCGAATGCTGGGAAGTACCCGCAGAACTCGTACATGTACCGCATCACGTAGTACCCGCAACTCTTGGAATCCTTTTGGTAGGGCACTAAATCACCAAAATTCACGAGTGTAAAACAATTTTAAAACGATAAGCAGCATGAATGAAATAAATGAATTACCCAAACCTCGATGTATGTGACTTTCATGTCACCAAACTCTCCCTGAGGGGTTTCTTTGTAACAGCTGTCACATATTAACAAAAGAGTTAAGCACAATGAACGAGTAAATTAATTTTGGTGTAAAAAACCAACAAATAATTAAGCAGTAATACAAACTTACATTTTGATTAAGTCTTCAGTGTTGAATTCTTTCCACTCCATTAGTGGATCTAGAACGAGCAGAGAAGCAGTAGCGGTGCAGAAGATAAACAAAGCCCGATGGTGGCTACAATTTCAAATACAAAATGAGGAATTAAAGTAAAAAAAGTTAGTTAATTAGTATGTAAATTTACATCAGAACTCATGTTTGGTGATACGACATTAGCAAAAATAATTTATTCTTTCGATCAGCAACATTGAATCAATGATTCATGTATCCACAAAACCTCCCCGACTCCCTAGTGACTAAGTCACAAGATAAACGCTCCGGGCACACCACAGAAATGGAGGTGATGTTCTTCTCATGACATCTCTGAAGTAGACCTCTATTATATCATATGTACTATAAAAAGTTAGCCAATGCAACTTCATAGGTATTTATTCTATATGTTTTTACAGTATAAGGAAAGAACACTTACGTTAGATAAGCTTGAACTATGTTAATGTTCAAGTAATCTCCACACATCATCTCTCTATCCCCAAAGTTGATCACCGTGGTCATATCTTCTTCGTAGTGATACAGTGACTTTGAAAGCGTCATCATGAAGTTGATGCATTGAGGTAACCTCGCAATGATCTTGTCATATAGATTGATCAGACGAGGCCCTAAGACTTTAATAAGTTTTTCTGGCAGTGTGAACCTACTTGTTGGCGCCCCAGAAGTCCTGGTGTGAGCCCGGGTCCTAGATTCTTACCTTTCGTTCCCCGGGTCACTGGATTCTTACCCTTCACACACAAACAATAATGCATAAGAAGGTAAAGACAATTACAAATTGATTATAATAGTAGCATTAAACATCTATCTAGAATATACCCTTGTACTGCGGACAGGCCCCGCCGACGCGCTGATCTCTTCTCTGTGCCGGGATACGCGGCGAGGAAGCTCAAGGATCTATAACGGATTATATTAGACACTAAATGCTATATAATGGATTATATTAGACACTAAATGGTTGTCAGACAGTCTTACCTCATCGGTGATAACAATATAACATGCTGGCCAGGGCAATATGTCCTCGCTTTAACCACGTGCATTTGTTGTCAACGCCATCGGAAGGTATGCATTCCAAATCCTTCGATTATCAAGTCCAAGGTCACACGCGCGTAGAATGCGGGTAGACGTACGAAATTGATGAACGCGAGTGGACCTAATGGCAACACTGTCCCGTAGGCCACATCTACAGGGTGCCCATCCAATGGTACTTGGAGACGGCATTTTTTTTTTGCTCCTTTAATAAACTAGATATTACGTGAAATAAATAAGTGTGTCCAATCTAATACTAATTAAAGGACTTTATTTAAGGAGAAAAATAGCGAAACAAAGCTGACCTGGATGTTAGCAAACTGGTACGGGTCAGTGGCCGGAGCACAATTGGACGAGGAAGACGGTTGAGGAGGATCATGCTGCTGTTGAGTAGTCGCATGTGCGATCGCATCCAACTCTTGCTGCAGCCTCTCCTCATAAGCTCGGCGCTCAACAGCCAATCTCTCCTCGTTAGCTTGGCGCTCAGCAGCCAATTTCACCTCATTAGCTTGGCGCTCAGCAGCGAACTTACGCTCTACCATCACCTTGATGTCAGCAACATTCATCTAACCCTTCTTAGCAGATGGTGGGAATACGTTCTTCTGACACGACATGGGTGATCCTTCATCCTGAGCGCTTGATTGAGAGGGTCGTCTTGAGAAGGAGGAGTGTGTAAGTCTATTTATCCTCTCTGTGCCACTTCATACTGTCCAGTTGTCAAAGAAGTTAACACTAAATTTATCATCAACAAACACGTGAGTATATAATTAAATTATTTACCACTACTTCCAAACACTTACAATTTGGTTAGCCAGTTGTGCCACTTCAGCATGATAAAATATCCTCTGACCTTCTCTGCTTGTTCTCTGGCGTCCCAATAGGTACATCTGCACCCTACTCGCCTCAGAGACATCCTCGATCGGGCATTCAATGCCGTCCTCGTTCCTCTGTGTCAACAAACCAGCTTCTTTCCACTGATCGAGGCTGCCCACATATCCCCTTCATCCCATGGTGTGGGGGTAGAGATTCGCTTCACGGTTTTGCCGTGCTTGTCTTGTCTTTGCTGTTAAGATAGTACACTATAAAATTAATTAGAAAATCAGGGATACCCCAAACTTAAATGTGTTAATAAATTGTGTAATTATAATTTTATATGGCTAATTAAGTCCTTAAGAACATTGGTGAAGAAAGAGAAACCAAAAGAAAAAGGAAACACGTAAAAGTCACAAAATGCAAAAACATGTATTTAATTATCTTAGGAGGTATATAACCTCGAATAGGATCCGAGAGGGATTCCTAGGGCTTAATTAGGCCTAAATAGTATGTGGGAACAATTCCTGAAGAAAACGGATCCAAATAATGGGTTAAAACACTAACGGAGTCTTAAAGCACGTTTTTCGAGAAAACCCAAAAACGTGACTTTAAACAGTCAAATGACCCCGTAGAAATTATAGTTGATCATATAACTATAATTAAATATTAATGGGAGCCTAAGAACCATTAAAATTCATTAAATGGAAAAAATCCGGAAAACACCCCGATTAGTGAATAGTGCCAAACGGGGACTTATGGGGTGTTAGTTGCTAAAATACCAAAATGCCCCTATCAAATTTGTAAAAATCTGACTCTTTCCTATATTTTCCACGTTTTGTTCCCTCCTTCCTCAATTAAATAAGCCTCTATTGACAAGAGACAAAATAAATAAAGCAAAAAGCAACCAAAAAGTACAAATCTACTTTTACCTTTTCTCTCTCTCTCTCTCTCCTATTCCCATTACTCTTGCCTCTCACGTCCCTTTCCTGTCTTCCCCACCGGTTCCCTCCTCTCTTGCTCCAGCCATGGCGATTTTTACAGCACCTCAACAAACTCAAACTTCCTTCTTCACTTCCATGGCCTAAACTAACTCAAAACAACAACAAAAAATCACACTCTTACTCCTCTAGTCTTGGAGATCATTTCCCTCCTTTTGAAATATCAAAACCATGAAGTTGATCTCCATGGGTATAGACCATTTGAAGTGGAAATCAGATATTATGGAGGTGGGCTGCCTCCTCTTTCATTCAAGGTAAGAAAAATCCAAAAATATTCATCTTTTCACCATTTCCTAGCTTGACTGATTTTACCCAGTTTTGAACCTCCATTATTGCTCCAATTCTATCCTTATTTTGTCTTCAAAAGAGGAGCTGGAACCTTGCTTTGTTGATGGACCAAAACTCAAGTCTAGGGTTACAAGGTAATACCCTAAATTATGTGCTCTAAGCACTTCCCTTTTGTATACTAAATTAGTTCATGAGTCTAAGTATGATAATTAGTACTCATTGGCCCCATTGGAATATTGGCTAGAGGATTAGCAAGGGTGCATTGCTCCTTTGGCCGAAATTGACATGAGAAAGAGAAGAAAAGAAAAGAAAGAAAATAACTTGGAGGATCAAGGTAAATAATCTACCTTAGTTTCTATATTATGCTTGTAAAATTTTGGGTTGGGTAATTTAAACGAATGAATCAAAGATTGTGTTGGAAATGTGTTTAGTGAATGTAAGAGGAAATTTTGTGATGATGTTTAGTGTTTGGTGCAATGGTGAGTTGTGTTTTGAATTAAAGGCCTAAGTGCCAAGCTATTTAAGTTGAGGTGTTTTATGAAGGTTTATGTAAATGTGTTGGACCTTGTGTGCTGGTAGAATCCTATATGGATTTGGTTAGTGGAGCTTGAATTTGGTTAGTTGTGTTGAGTTATGAAATATTTTTGTTTAGGTGATGAAGATGATGAATTTGGATGTGCTAGTATAATAACGAATTCATGGCGAATTTTCAGTAGAAACCTTAGAGATTTAGGTGACTTGGTGAGTTGATGCTACCTAGGGTGAACTAGGTGTTTGGAGAGACCAAAGGGAGTAGCTAAGCACCTTGGGGTGTTAGTTGAAGAAGTAAATAGAGTGGTGTAAAAATCTGTAGCAAAAGTTGATGTTTTGGTGGCTTAAAATTCTAGGAAAGAGCTTAGTGTGTTTGACCTTGTAAATGGTGAGTGACTTAGGTATTGTAAATGCAAAAGACTAGGAATGAATGTGGTATGGTCAAATTGGTTGAGAATGGGATAAAAGCTGTCATGGGAATGATGTTAATGCACTAGTGTGCATAAGTGTTGAAAATAAGAGTGCAAGTTGTAGAATTAAGCAAGAGTTGGGTGAAAGTTTGATCAATGATTTAAGGAGGTTTATAGCATGTTTAAGGGTTTAAACATGTGGAAAGATTAAGAAAAGATTGGGTGTGGATTAAGGTTGGATTATGGGTTGAAAAATGGTGTTTTAGCAGCTTTTTAGCAGGGTCCGGGACCTAGCCCTTGGATAAGGTCCTGGACCACCCTTAAAAATAAGCCGAAAATCACTTCTGTAGGTGGTCCGGGTCCTTAGTCTAGGACAAAGACCCAGACCAAGTGAAAAAAATGGCCGAAACTACATTCCAGTGTTGGTTCGGGACTTTAGGTCCGGACCAAGTCCCGGACCAGACCAAAAATTGTGCAAAATGTGTTTTAAAGGCTTCTAAAAATGGGGGATTGACGGGTAATGGTATTAGATGATGTTTAGGACTTGTTTGGTGACATTTAAAAGTCATTAAAAGTGTAAACAAGTGATAGATTAAATGTGAAAGTTGTGAACCTAAAACCCCCATGAGTAAAACTAAGATTAACGGGATAATGGGGTTAAATACGGGTGCACCAATTGTTTACATACCGTATTGTTTTGATGTTAATAGAATCACTTGAAATATTATCAGTGATTCGAGGATTATCCGAGGAACGTAAGATGACATGTTAGGAAATCCCATGGTGAAAGATATTGTTTTCTTGCAACCTGTGTCCTACCGGGTTACACCGGCTTGTATGCCAACCTGTTTTTTGTATGTTTTCCACCTTGCAAGATAAAGCATGAAATGAGTTTACAGTAATTCAATTATGTGGCGTATTTAGTTCCGATACCGTTTAACCTTGAATATGTGTAAACTGTAGCTAACCGACTCTAGGATCACATAAGAGATCGGTATTCGGATTTAACGTCCCAACCTACGGGAACGTTCTAACTACGGCTATCCGTGTGTTAGGTGTGTACTGTTGTTGTGTGTAGATGCGTTTACCCCCTTTGAGTATGTCGTTGTGTAACGATTGTTGTTTTGTCCATGCATGTCGAGTGGTATCTACCTCCCTTGTGTGTCTAACCGAACTTGACTAACTATAATGTAATTCGTTGTAATAAGCCCCTTGGAGGGGGCTTCTAACCAATGTGTTATTTGGGGATGAGGAATCTGGGAGTCCCGGTCGCACGCGTGTGTATGCGAGTTGACATCTATATTTGATTCAACTCTCTCCCTTGTTCGGTTGTTTTCCTTCTTGGAATTCAATCTCCCACGAGCCTATAGCAGGCTCTCTTACCTTGACTATTGTTCAGGGCTAGGGGGATTTGTGTACGGTGTGATCGGGTCTATATTATGACCGACACATCTAAGTAAAGTAATTGTGTACGATGTGTTCGGATCTATATTTTATCCGACACATCTTAAGTAAAGTATATGTTCCCTAAGAAGAACAGTAAGTTATTATATAACGAGCTCGACATGAGGACCAATCGTTCTCTAGGCTCTATAAAATTTGACTAAGCTCTTACCCCGGTACGGTTCCTCACGTGACTCATTCCGGGTTATGATGTATGTGTATTGTTGTGTGACTAATGTTGAGATGTACATGTATGTAATCATCGAAAACAATACTAAGGTTATTTATGTGAACTAGAGGGTTGTAGCTCGAACAAAATGGATATGTGTTAACCAATAAGAATGAAGCCTTGAAGTAAAAGCCCTCATGGTCTAAAGACCAAGTAATGTGATTTATTAAATGTTAATGTGTTATACTTGATGAACGTATGTCAGTGTTGATTTCCTGTTGATTGTATTCTGTGTTTATAGTCTTCATGCATGATTTAAATATAATCAACCGCATGCTCAGACGACAATTAGTTGTGCGTGGCCCGGTAGTATGTGGGCTGCACGATTACCATACTAGCAAAGGTGCTGAGCCCCTTTGGGGCCACCCATTACATTCCAGGTACAATGGAGCTTGCAGCCGTTCGAGAGTAGGACGGGGTGGCTATTTATGCATGGGTAGTTATTTAATTTGCTCATGTATTTGTAAGTATAGTAAGACCGAAACTGTTATCGGCAATAGATTGTAAATACTCGGTACAGTTGGAATATAAATGTATTTGATTGTTTAGAAATGGAACGGAATTGTAGTGTGTAAGTGCTCGGGAATCTGGTCCATCAGACCGATACAATGTGTAAGAATTATCCAGCCACGTGGGTGGCTAACGGCGTGTAACACCAATGGGTTAAGTTAAGTGTAGAGTTGTATTTCCGCTGTGAATTGTTGTTAAGTACGATGTTTGTAGTTGGGGTGTTACAAAAACATTATGAGCATTAATTCAGAAAAAGAGTACACACAAACATACCCTGAACTCGGGGTTGGAGTGGTGCTCAATGAATTCCTTCCACTCCTCTTCGGTGATCATGCCGTTGTACACGACATACAACGGAGGCTCGCGCGGGGGCACCCTAGTGATCCAGTTCTCCACCAAGTAGTGGCGGAATGATTTAGCTTTACCGCCCACCGCAGAAAGAACGGTCTTCTTCACTTCTTCTGGGATCTTGTACCGTTCTTGCACCTTCTTCCAGATGTTCTCCTTAACTTCTTTCGGGACTTGTGGCCATATGTGGTTGATGGAGCAATGTGATATGGACAGAGTCTCTAGCATACTAGCGAACTCTGACCTGCTTCCCCCACAATACCTCCCATACCGGTCCCAGACAAGATTGATCTCATCCAGTTTCTGCAGCTTCAGCCCACGGGTCGGGCCTCTACCTCTGGGTCTCTGAGTAGCACTCATAGAAGATACACTCATGGAAGGGGCATCGGTAGCGCCGGCTGTAGAAGGGCCAACAGTAGAAGGGCCCGCGGTAGAAGAGGCACTGGTTGAAGGAACCGGTACCATTTGCTGATCATTTTCTAACTCGTCGCAAAGTAACTCGAACTCTTCAGCCATGCCTGCAAGAAATGAAATAAAATTAAGCATTAGATAATGACACAAAAAATACATGGAATTTAATGGTAATGACTTACAAATGACAAGCAACAAATAAAAGATTGTTAATTACTTATAAATTTTAATGGTAATAACTTACAAACACCATTATCTCTTAATCCACATCCCCTCGTTATGGTCTGATCGTATATACTCACAATGACCAGTGACCTCAGCCTCTTCCAATGAAATATGAACAGTTAGAGGTTCATCTTCTGCATCATACTCATCCTCATCAACCACACCATCCACACCAACTATTCCTCTTCTCCCTTTAAGCACCAAAAACCATCTTGGATTGCAGGGATCAGTTATATAAAATATCTGCTTAACCTTCATCCCAACAACGAATGGCTCAACCGTGGGAGTAGCTCTAGACAATTCAACCAGTTTCATACCATACTCCTCCTCACGGCATCCATGATTGTTGTCAACCCAGTTACACCAGAAGACACACATTTCGTAGTTGTTGTAGTCCAATACCCAGATTTCTTGTATAACACTGAAATATGATTGTTTTACTAAGACTGGACTGCGACCCACACCACTGTTGTCATATAAGTCTTGATAAGCTTCAAGCTCTACGCCACTGTTTTGATTCGTTGACTTGCGAATCTGACGTTTTGTGAAAAAGGTGAATCCATTGACTTCTTACCCCTCATAAGAAATTACATCCATATTTGGTCCAAATGCAATTACTTTAATCAGTTCAGGCACATTCATGGACTAATCGGACAACACTCTGTTTCTGAACCATCTGACAAATGTCCTGTTCTGCTCATTTTGTAGTCTAACGTCACTCATGTCTGGATATTGTGCTCTTAAAACGCACAAGTGTTCATCAAAGTACGGTGACATCTTCAAGATGACTCAGCACAACTAAATGAGCTTTGTTAAGAGTGTCCATATCAATTCTTTTCAGTTTTTGTCCAACCGTGCCAACACCCTTCAATCTTCCCTCGTGTCTAGAACATGGAAATCCAATGGTATCGACACCTTCTAGGTAACTGGTGCAGAAGTGTACAACTTCCTCTGTGATAGAGCCCTCTATAATACTACCCTCTTGGTGACGACGGTTCTTTATTTTCTTCTTCAGGACACCCATGTACCTTTCGAACGGATACATGTAGCAAAGGTACAAAGGACCACACATTAGAATCTCTCTTACAAGATGCACGAGGAGATGTATCATTATATCGAAGAACGAGGGAGGAAAATACATCTCCAGCTGGCACATTGTCACAATAAGATCCTTTTGTAGTTTAGTCAGAGTGTCCGCATCAAGAACCTTAGACGAAATGATTTTGAGGAACACACTGACATTTGTGATTGCGTGTCTGACAGCATCAGGAAAGATCCCACGTAATGCAACTGACAAAAATTCTTGAACTAGGACATGATAATCATGAGATTTCATTCCTACTAACTTCAAATATGTCATGGACACTAGGCTTCTTATGTTTAAGGAGTATCCTGAAGGCACCTTGATGTTGTAAAGGGTACTGCATAGACTATGTTTCTCTTCTTTAGACAGAGTGTGACAGGCAGAAGGCAAGAATGTGCGTTTTCCACGTTCTTGCGGGCCAAGCTCTATGTGTATGCCCAACTCAATTAAATATTTACTTCCTTTCAAATGATCCTTTGTCTTTCCTTTTATTTTCAAAAGGGTGCTAGTGATACTTTCGCCCACGTTCTTCTCGACATGCATCCCATCAGTACAATGTCTAACCTTTAGATGCTGCCAGTACTGGAGTTCCCAAAATATTGATTTCTTTTTCTAGACACTTTTTTCACCACTTTTGGTTGGCGGCCCGAAGTTGTTGACAATATTATCCACCATTTTGTAAATCTATGTACCTGTCAAAGGCTGGCGCGCCACGCTGTGATCAGTTTTCCCATCGAACTCTTTCGCCATCTTTCGGTACTTATGTCCTTTAAGCATTTTTCAGTGGCCCATGTACACGTTTTTGCCACTATGTTTCAAGTGAATGCTACAAGTTTTCTCACCACAAATCGGACACGCCTACGCCCCCTTGATTGAATAGCTTGAAAGATTACCATAGGCGAAGAAGTCATTGATTGTGTAGTATCACATAGCACGTAAATTGAAGTCCTCTTTGCTGAATGAGTCGTAAACCGTAGCCCCTTCATTCAACAAGAGTTGTAGATCCTCTATCAAAGGTTGTAGGAATACATCAATTTTGTTGCCTGGTTGCTTCGGACCCGATATTAATAGAGACAACAAGTTGTGTCTTGGTTTCATGCATAACCACGACGGTAGATTGTAAATAACCAAAAGCACAGGCCAGGTACTGTGTATGCTACTCAAAGTACCGTAAGGGTTCATCCCATCCGTGCACAAGCCTAGCCTTAGGTTTCTCGGTTCGTTACCAAAATCAAGAAATTTTATGTCTATGTTTCTCCACTATGGTGCGTCAATGGGATGTCTCAATCTGCCATCCTTCTTCCTGTGAACTGAATGCCACCTAAGATTCTCTGCATCTTTCTCAACAGAGAACAAACGTATGAACCTCGGAATGATGGGCAGGTACCACAGTACCTTAGCCGGTGAACCTTTCTTACTACCGTTGATGTCAGTTTGTTGTTTCTTCAGATACCGTGACTCTCCACATACTGAACAGCTTTCAGCAAATTCATTCGATTTCCAAAATAACATGCAACCATTTGGACAAGCATGAATTTTCTGGTACTCCATACCCATTGGGCACATCAATTTTTCGGCTGAGTACGTAGTCGTTGGTAAAACGTTGTCCACCGGAAGAATGTTTTTCAATAGTTCCAAGAGGGCAGTGAAACTTACGGCACTCCAACCATATTTCGCTTTCAAGTTGAATAGCTTTAGGACAACACTCAACTTGCTTAACTTTGTAGGGTCACACCCGGGGTACAGTGATGTTTTGGATGAATCCAACAAACTTTCATACTTGTCTGGTGTGTTAGAGTGATGTCGTTCCACATCTTCGAGCATTGACTCAATGTCATCTTCAATGAAATGTGGCTCAACATCAACTGTAGCGTCTTCTGGATCACCCGCAACAGTATCATCTCCGAGTTCTATTTCTATGTTTGTCTGACCATTTTCTCCTTCTTCGAGCTTAATAAAATTGAACATGCTCTGACCATGCCATCGGATTATGTCTTGGAAATCCTTTGTAAAACCGCGGCGGTTCAGATGTTCCTTAACTGTTTCAATGCCACGATTCTCAGATTGTTTTGGCAGTCGATACACGGACAAAATATGTATCCCTTGTCCGAAGGTTTTAAATTGTTCACCAACACCGTGCATAACTTATCGACTCCTTCTAAAAACTTGTCGTCCAACTTTCCGCTGTAAATCCACAAATGTTCCATCTCCTTCTAGCTATTTATATGAAGACAGCCATTTCATACTGTCACCCGTGGAGGAGTTTACATTTTTGTATCTTATCAACCTAAATCCATCCATGAGTATTAAATCCCACCACTGAACGTGTTTTTAATATGTAATTTATTGAAAATCGGTAGCATCTCCCTACAATTCTTCAAATGCATGATATTATGATATTATCAATAATATATGCACTCGAAGAACAATAAAGAGATACTGCTGAAATAATCAGTAAACTACATATTAAAAACACATTCACACCCTAGGTGTGAGATTTAACAACGGACTGCCCAAGATATACCTCTATTAGGTATATCTTGGGCGGATAACTATGTTTGGTAGTTTATCAAATACTATACATATATGTAAATCTTACCTGATCTAGTAGACGATTAGTCGATGCTAAGACAATTGAGGTGGGAAGCCAAAATAAAGTCGTAGTCCTGATGCATAAACAAAAAAAAACGACAACATTAGAATTCATTGAAAAATCAAGGTTAAAATGCTAGCTAAACCATGGCAATAATTCGACAACATCTCCCCGTATATTTCTAACATTTCCAAACCACTTTTATCGACATCAAATTCACACTCACCTTCAGAATTACTTATAAACTAATTTTATATTTTAAAACTACACTACTATGTATTAATTGTAAAACAAAATGCTAAGAATAACCAAATCAAATTTACTCTTCAAAAAAATAAACAAAGAAATATCACTACAACAGTTTACAATTTGGTTTGCAAAATTACCGTTAGTAAGCAGCGAAGTCGGCAATTAGTGCAGAAATCAACCCTCGAACTAGGTTCCAGTTAACTGTGAATCTGGGCACAAATATAAGAACAAGGTTAGAACATTTGCCATTACACTCTTAGGAATCGACAAAAACGACATTAGAACTAGGAATCGACATATATATGAACAAAGTTAGAACTAGGAATAATCAACAGAAATCATATACCCATTACGCGTTAGAATTGACGACGATGACCATAGTGGTAGATGGGTGGTAACCGACGGCGATGGGAGTTATAAAGGTGGCGGGAGCGATGGCAGCGATGGGCGTTACTAAGGGGACGGGAGTGAGAAGACAATTTCAACAAGGAAGTAGCGCGACAGAGAAGTGTTAGAGGTTAGTGTAAGTGTGCAGAGTAAACGGGCAAACTTTCTAGTTAAAAGGACTTTACATTACGGTTCACAAGAAAACCGTAATCTAAAGTTAGACTTTAAATTACGGTTTTTGTAGAACCGTAATCTAAAGTCTAACGAAATAAAAAATAGAGCGCGAAATTTTTTTTGCCTATGCTGGGTTTTGAACTCAAGATCAATGGTGTTGAATCATGTACCCATGGCCACTGAGCCATGATTCTTATTCGATCAAACTTATGCAACATATTTATAATAAGTTTTTTTAAGCTAAAATAAGCTAGTAAAACAACATCTTTAACTATCATTTAGATTACGCACGGCGTCGAAAAAATCAAATAGTGCGGGAAATATTTGGCGTCAGGTTAAACCGACGTCATTGACCATCAGTGGACGGGGACTTTAGATTACGGCTATCAGTAAACCGTAATCTAAAGTCCGTTGACCGTCAAAGCGCGCGTCTACACAGGGACTTTAAATAAAGGTTTACTGATAACCGTGATCTGAAGTCCGTTGTAAAAAAGGTGCGCCTACCTTCGATCGATTATTGCTTACGAATATTTCTATAAACGTCATTAATTAATTTTGGCCCTCCTATTAATCACGATTTATGTTTAAGCCGTGATTAATCAGTCGTCATTAAAGGCTTTCGTTGCAGCAGTGGGCCCTAAACTTTACAAAAACTTATATTTTCATCTAAACTCCAATTAAGGCCTAGTTTCTTGCTATGTAACATTTTAACACCCTAAGTTTAACTTATTTATACTTAGCCACCTACACTTTACCCTTTTGTTCACTAGAACTTTATTTAAGTTTAAAATTGTTTTTAAAACTTAATTTTAGCCTTAAACTCAATCCAATTATTACTAAATTTGTAAAAAAAAACCTTGACATTTTTAGGTGGTTTTAAACTCACCAAACAGCCCATTGAACATCAGGTTTCCTCACCAAACTTTATACTAACCAAATACATAACTTTTAAAGCATAAAAAGCCTTAAATAATACATTGAAATGGCCTAAACACTTGGCCTTATTAAAGACTTCAAATTTAATATTTAAATGACATAAAAAATTCATAATAACACTACAAATCTTGGCTTTTTAAGTTCATACCTAGAAACTTTCATAATTTGCAGTTTAACCCCTTTTATTCACTTTTATGACATTTATAAGTCATCATCCAGCTTGGTAACTTAGCCAAACATGTTACCATAATTTATATGTACATTTTTAGGTTATAAAAGCCCATATAAACCCTTATGTTCTCAGCTCTAGGTACTTTTACAACATAAAATGACTTAAGGCTTAAAATAGGTTTTAAGTAAACTTACTTGATTTAAAGCTCCAAAAATCCCTTAGATTTCTTCCCCTTCTTGGAAATAATTATAAGATAGGCCTAGGTTATTTTTTGACCCTAAACACAAGCTGAAACCATGATTTAAAGTCTTAAAACATAGTTAAAGCCTTTACCTTATAAATGTTGATTTTCAAGCCTTGTTTGGCCCCCCTTGTTCACGGCTTCCTTGAGTTTTTCCAAGGAGGTTTCAGCCATGTTTAATAAAGTAAAATGAGCATAAGTTATGTCTTTTTACATAGTCACAAAGTTAAGGAAGTTTAAAGCACAAAAATGTGCATTAAGGAGAATGTTTTACCTTGAACTCTCCAATGGGTATTTTTCATTCTACTTTCAGTAAAATCTATGAAAATATGAAGGTAATTAGATCTTGTGTAGATATCCAAGTGATGGGAAGTTAAATGACTCAAAATAAAGATTTATGACTTACTTTAGGAGGCTTCTTTGAGGAGTTTTCTCCCCTTGATTACAGCCATGGTTGGGTGTGGATGAAGCTTCATTTTAGTGTGAGAAAAGTGAATAAAAATTATGTAATATATGGTGGATTTTCGGACATAAAATAACCCATGGAAGAGATGAAGTTTTAAAGCACATTTTACCTTGTTTTTGGTGTAGAACTTGGCCTAGGTCCACCCCCACGGTTTTGGTGTTGTTTTGAGCTCCTAAGCATGTCATATTCAGACATGGAGAGGTGGGAGAACATTATTTGAAGTTTTAGGTCTTAAAATGGAAGAAGGAAGGAGTTAGAGTCATTTTTCTTACCTTAACTTGCAAAACCTTGAGCTAGCTGTTCACCCATGGTTTTAGAAATTTTCCATGGCCCATGCTCCATTATTTTTGATTTAGAATGAGATGGAAGTTATGGGTGGTGATTTGGTGCAAAACAAATGGGGTTTTAAGGTAAAATGAGTGAAATAGGCTTAAAACACCATAAATTGAGCTTGGAGCTTGGAGAAGAAGATGGAGTTGGAGAAGAGAGGTTGGAGCCGGCTGGAAGAGAGGAGAATAGGGTTAACGAAATATATCTATTTTTAGGGCTTTAATTCTTCTTATTTTGATAATAATTCATGCCAAATTTCTCACTTATCATATGTTTTTCCTTAGATTTATGTTTTGATGTGAACTGATACATTTTGTGTAAAATGTAGGTAAACGTCATGGAATTGCATTCTGCGCTTCACTAGCTTCGTAACACAACAAACGGGGAACAAACGGAGTCCAAACGAAGAATCTAGGCCCCGTTGAAGTCATATTTGACTGTCCAGAGGTGATGTCCACAAGTCTGGACGCGACGACAGAAGCAGCAAGGACACCGTGTTCAGTAAAGAAAAGAAGATAAAAAAAAAGATATTTATCTATTCAATCAGATACGCTGCCTATATAAGTAAAGTTAGGGTTGCAAGATGCTCCCCACCGTCCCATAGAAGAGGCTCTGCGTCTCCATAATCATCACCACTACCATCAACCATCATCATACAACACCTCCACCATACCTATTCACCAGACCACCTCCATCCGTTCACATCACCACGCGCATACTACCACACACCAGACCACACCATTGTCCGCCACCTCTTCCACATATTATCATTGTTACATATTTGTCACATTTTATTACTAGACGAAGTCGGAGCAAGGAGTCAGAGTCAACTTGCTAACTGAAGTTTCCTCTACTCCCTTTTTTATTTCGTTTAATGTCTTCCTTTGTTGTTTTTGTTATCTTTAGAGTCATGTTTAAGTAGTTAGTTTAGCTCCCCGGATTGGGGTAGCAAACCGAATCTTTATATTTATTTGTAATCTTTTCTATGATTATTAATGCAGTAGTTTAATTCTAGTTCTTCATGTGCTTTAATTCTCTAGCTAATTACTAAAGAAATCTTTGTAGTTTTCTAATCAACACGCGAGAGCTGAGATAGATAACAAGACATAGGAAGTTAAACCTGATTAGCAACTAGAAGCGTGATCTCGCCTATAGGTTAATCGATCTCTAATAGAAACTGTTCTTTATGCGATTAGTTGTGTCCGGATTAGAGCATTAGTCTACTACTAGTTCTAGCAACTGGTTAGGATTCGTTATACTTACCCGTTAACGAATTAATTATCATTTATGAGTTTATTGCTGAATTAGGGAAGAGTTTGTTAATAGATCAGAAAGTGAAGGTTTGCAGAACAATCCGGGGGTGCTTTCTTTTATTTAGAGTTTTACTCTTTATTTTAATTGTTTTCTTAGTTTAGTTTCTCAGTTAGTAACTAAATTGTTAATTAATTGAATGAGGTCCCTGAGATCGACAACCCTCACTTAATTCACTATTCTGCAAAACGATAGGTACACTGCCTATGTAGAGATAGTCACATATTTCTACTACAAGTTTTTGCCGCGTTGTCGGGGACCTCTCGCACGGTTAATTGACAATTTTATTTAATTTGACTAAGATTTTATTTTAGTTTTTCATTTTAGATAAATTCTGTTTAGCTTTGCTTCTCTTTAATTTTGTTTAGGTTTATTTTTCTTTATATTATTGTTTAATAGATTGATCTTAGTTTTATTTTTATTAGGAACTTTGTTTCTTTTTTATTTTTTTTTTTATTTTTTCTAGATTGATCATTCTATTTAACTTTGGTTTTGTTTTAAATTTTTTGTTTTCATTTTTATTTTCGTTTTTATTTATTTTTAATTTTAATTTTATTTTTGTTTCTCTTTATTTGGTTTATTTATATTTTATTTTAGTTTCGCTATTTGTATTTTCGTTTTTAATATTTATTTTTGTTTTTATTTTTATTTTATCTTTGTTATTTAATTTTATTTTCATTTTTTATTTATTATTTATTTTAAGTTTTTATTTTTATTTTATTAATTAGTTATGTATTTTAGCAATTCTCTTTTATTTATATTTTGTTCTTTATCGCTATTCTATTTAGTTAGTTTTGTTTTTGTGTTTTTGTTCTATTTCTGGTTCTAGTTTACTTTTTCTTTTTATTTTTGTTTTTGATAGGCTAATTTCTGACGATGGAAACGACAAGGATGAGGCGAGAAGATTGTTGGTCGAATTGGAATGGACGCGTATACAGGAGGAATTATCTTCTTATCAAAGATTGGTTGAGGATTACCGACCACCTCAGCAATCTAATCAAGAGCCTTACTGGTGGGAAGTTTTACAAAATAGACCACAGTACAATGAAGATCAGTTGGGATATCATATCCTCAATCAGAACAGGCTGCAGAGTTACTACCAACCACCACAACAAAAATCTTATCACGAACATTGCTTGTGGGAGGTTGAGCAGGCTAATACGCAGTTCAAAGAAGATCAGTTGGGATATTACTACTTCAATCAAAACAAACATCAATCTATACAGAGGCCAGACGAATTCCTCCCAAGTCAGGCCGAGCCGCTAGAAGAGATTTAGTGGTGACTCAAAGGAGTGAAAATCGATTCGAGCCAAATAATCTTGAAGCTACGGGTTTTGATGAAGAGATGAAGAAACTTATCAGGAAGCTGTTAACTGAAGAAGAGGTGGAGCAAATATTAAACAATTTGTGTTCCCCTCCCTCTCCATCCCCAACACAAGAGGAGCAACTAGAGTTTGAGGATATTTTGTCTACACTTACCTACGAGCCAGTAGAAGCATCAATTACGATCAAATTCATTGAAGATGAAGAAAGTACAGCTACTACCGCAATTGTCTACCCGAATGAAGTTTCCATGGAGCCTCACCAACCGGAAGAGGATATCTATATTCTCAAATCTGAGGAGAAAACCTCACCACCAATTCGTCTGCAATTTCAACCTTGCCTTCAGGAGCCTCAACAACAAGAGGAGGACATTTACGTCCCCGAATTTGAGGAAGAAGAGTCGTTCGCACCTGGTCTTCCGATGGAACAGTGTTACCAACAATACCTCCTCATACACCAGGTTTTGTGGAGTATTTATTTTCCTATTTTATATGCCAACGTGATGTTTTGTTTTGATCCAGGTGATTTGATAATGATTGCTGCCTACTATGTTTTCCTGGAGGAGCCATTAACTACTTTTATTTTTGATCCAGGATAACAAAGTAGGAGTCTAGCCAAAGACTATAAAGACAGGCAGCTTACTGGGAAGTGGTTAAATTTTTATTTACTGCATTAATTTATTTCTTAGGATTATTTTGTTTTTCTTTTATTTAGAAGGGGTAATGGTGCCTGTGCTTTTAATGCAACACTCTTTAGCATTTTTATGATAGTTTTGTGAGTGTGTGCAGATGGGGTTCTTTTTATGGTGTTTGATGTTCTCCAAGGCTGGACACTTGCTTGGATGTAAGTGTGAGGAATTTTGTAACTCCATGTACGAGCTTAAGTGTGGGGAAGGGAGCCTTCCTCAATCTATGATATCAGGGGAGTTTCAGTTTCTCTTATTTTCAAATGTTTGTGTTCAGCCTACGATGATTTATAATACTCAATGTTTATTTACAATCAGAGGTGCCTTGAATGAATTCTTCACGAGTCTGAATTAGTACTTTAAATCTTCATTTTAGGTTTTGTTTTTTGTCAGTTACTCTAGAAGTCTATAGCAGAAGATCCTGAGTTCGCTGCATTTCATTCATATTCCCCGCACACCCCTACTGTTGTGACGCATTATTGATTTTTGTTCCAGATTGGTGCTAATGTCTAGTTGAAGTAGGTTTCCCATAAATTTGGTGTGTATGATTAATGAGTTATGGTTTTATTCCCTAATATTTGAATAGTTGATCATGATTCTCCGGTCTACTATGTAGGATTTGCAATATGCTCTTGAATCTTGGTCATTTTTTTCCTATTACACATATCTTATCAATGTTTCTGTTTTCTTTAGTTCTATTATACAAATGGCAAGGGGAAGGAAAACCAAACTCAGTGTGAATGAAGCAATTGATGTGTCAAATGAGCAAATTAAGACCACTAAGAATGAAGTAGTTAATGTGTCAAAGAACAAATGGAGCAAGTAATCTTAAGGTAAATCATTATAATATTCTTATTTTAACTCACGTTTTGATTCATAAGAAACATTAGGCTGATTTATTAAAATACTGATTTTGGTTCACATCACTAATAGGTTTCATTTCTTACACAGAGAGTGTCAGATTCCCAATTGGAAAGAGAAAGTTACAGACGCATACCATTTTTTTCTGGTTCAAAAGTTATTAAAGTAAAAAAATAGAAAAATATCAAGCAAAACCAGCAACCCTCACATGTTGATGTTTCTAATAAACACGATGTCAAAGTCATGAAACAAAAGAAGCAAACAAAGGTCAAACAACTCCCACACCCTGATGATTCTGATCATGAAAATGATGTATCTAGGGTGCCATCTGGTATGCCCTTAAAAAATATGATACATGTTATTCAAAACGTAGATGAAGAACAAGTTAAAGTTGTGGAGGATCTAGGTTTTGGATCTCTTTTACATCTCACGCTGAACCGTTTGAATGGGTCATTAAACTTCTGGCTGGTGAATAATTATGATTGGGCTCAATGTTGTTTATGGATGAATGATGGTGAGAAGATCCACATGCCAGCTGAGTCTATTTATACTTTCCTTGGTCTCCCACGAGGGATGGTCATTATTAATGAGGCTAAGAGTCAGTTTGAATATGATGAATTTTTTTATTTTATTGGTTCTTGGAGGGAATGTTGGAATGTGACAATGAAAGGTCCAACAATTAAAAAGATAACAGAGAGTTTGCTCACCTTTAGAGGGGATGATTTCAGAAGGAATTTCATTTGCTTTGTTGTTTCTTGCTTAAATAAGTTCCCAACAAAATGGCCATTGTAATTGGAAAGTGTTGTATTATTTGATGGATTTGAGTCAGTGCAAGCAACTAAACTGGTGTGAGTTTATGTGGTACAATCTCAATGAAGCTAGAGGAGTTGGAGTAAGTCGAGGCAGAGGGAAAATATTTCACTAGTTCTTTGTTGTTGTTAAATTTGTTCTATCTGGATAGAAAATCAATAGAGGATATTCCTGGGGTTAGGAAATTTCCTAGCATTATTTGTTCAGATCATAAGAGGTATTCTGAGAGGTTGAAGCTAGAGAATGAGGCTGGGGGTTACGGCCGAGGAAAGATTGAATGCCATTGACTGTGACTGAGTTGGATACAATCCCAAAGTTCAACCATGTTTTATCTCAAGTGGTCAACAAAAAATCAGAAGCTGGATCCAGTTCTTCTTCTTCTTTGGTATCCATTTCTTCCTTTTTTTATTCTACATTTTTGTTACTTTTTTTTCTCCAGTTTCATTGTTTTGACTTGTCATTTGTGTTTTTTTTGTTTTCCATATATGAAGGAAATTGTCAGGGAAATTTGTCAATGTTCAAATTTAATATCCCCATCGTTGACAAAGTTATGTGCATTGACTGTCAAACCTAGATCTGAATGTTCTGACAGTTCAATCTTCGAAAAGCCCAACGTTGTTGTTGCTTTATCCATGATGATGAGTGGCTTTGTGGTGTTTGAAAACATTTACGATGAGGTTCCTTTCGATGAAGTGTTAAAGGTAAGGAAAATCTCCCTTCTGATGAAGCTGAAGAAGTTGATAAATCCAGCAAGTCTTCAGCGTTTATAATCTGAAACTGAATTTAATTTCAAACAATAGTACACTTTGTTAACTACTGTGATTCATTTCTTTTGAACAATTGATTCACTTTTGCCAATGACATTCTAAGTGTAAAATAACTTTATAATCTGAAACTGGATTTTACCTCAGAAATAGCTCACTTTAATAACAATGCTGTTTCATTTACTTTAAACATAGGATTCATTTAGAACTATCACATCACAATATAAAAGTGAACTATTAACCTCACTATTTTCTTGTTGATGTAGCTAATGAAGGTGAGAGGGGTGACATAGGAACTAAGGATAGTGGTTCTACTTCAGTTCTGAATAAAGCTGAAGGAGCTGTTAAAGCTAGAATATCTTTAGTTTATATACTCTAAAACTTAATTTAGTTGTAGTCAATAGTTCACTTTTATAATTATTGTGATTCATTTATATTACACAAACAATTCACTTTTTTGTAATGACATGACAATGTACACAGATGAAGTTGTTGTTTCTATTGAACCTATTGCTTTTGATGATGTTGCTAAAGCTAAGGGAACTGAAGGAGCTTATCAATTTGGTAAGTCTTTAAGTTTATATAATTTGAAACTTAAACTAATTGCAGACAATAGCTCACTTTGATAATTACTGTGCTTCATTTCTATTACACAAACAATTCACTTTTTTGTAATGACATGACAATGTACACATATGAAGTTGTTGTTGATGAAGATGTTGCTTATGATGATGCTATTAAATCTAAGAGAATTTAAGGAGCTGATAAATCTGGTAAGACTTCAGTTTTGATAATATGAAAGTCAACTTAATTGTAGACAATACTTCACTTTGATAACTTTGGTTCATTTCTACTACACAAATGATTCACTTTTTTGTAATGACATGACAATGCAAATTACTTAATAATCTAAAACTGTATTTTATAGCAATCCTTGGAAATGTGTTATGATTGTATAGCTGTATAGCTGTTATGTTATTATATAATATAGTGTACAGCTGTAATCGTTGCTTCTGTAGTATGCTATTAAGAAACTAATAGCAGGTTGGCCGTTCTCTTATTACCGTTGGTGATTAGCTTAGCAATCAGGTGTATATATAGGATTAGTGGTCTCTGTAACATTTAAGAGAGTGAGTCAAGACCACTTTGTATAGGTCTACTCTCTGTAACCACGTTCTCCTTTTTCCAGTAATAGAAGAAGTTCTCCCTTATTGAATTCCAGTCGCTTGCTCTACCTTTTATTGGTATCAGAGCAGGACCTTTCCTGCTTTCATTTTCTCACCGTTGAAATTCCAAGAATCTCGATCCAGAGATAAGAAAATGGACAACGAAGAAAACCCCAAGATTACTGAAGAGAGCGACAAGAATAAGGAAAAGGACACCGATGGAGGTGTGACGGAGAAGGAGAATGACCCCCTTTGGGTGCTAAATTCCGACACGCCCGGAACGATTTTAATCGGCAGCAAGTACGGTGGAGGTCCTGGCTTCACCACCTGGAAGCGTAGCATGTTAATATCCTTGTCAGCCAAGAATAAAATTGGCTTCGTCGATGGAACGCTGCTCAAGCCGATGGATTCCGAAATTCGTGCGCGGGCGTGGAAGAGATGTAATGATATGGTAATCTCATGGATTTTGTCCAGCCTGGAGAAGGAGATTGCATAATCTGTTGTTTTCTGCCAAACCGTGGCACAGATCTGGGACCAACTAAATGCAAGATTCGAAGAGGGAAATGCGGCGCGCTTCTATGTTCTGGAGCAAGATTTGGCAAATTCAAGGCAGGGCGACGATTCCATAAGTGCATATTACACGAAGATGAAGAAACTCTGGGATGAGCTCAACTCGTCGAACCCTATACCTAGCTGCAACTGCGACAACAACAGCAAGTTACGCGAATACATTGAAACATAAAGATCTGTGAAATTCTCATGGGCGCTCATCCTCGATACGCAAACATCCGGGGAAACATCCTCATGATCAAGCCACTGCCCTCGATGGAGCAAATCTACTCCATTCTTGTCCAAGAGGAGCGACAGAAAGGAGTCTCGCGAGAACCAAACCTAGAACAAGACAAGGGCCACATTTCTTTTGCGACGGGTACTACGGCGTCAATCTCAGCCAATTACAAGAAATAATCGAGAAACCCTAGGAGACAAAACCTTCACTGCACCCATTGCCAGAAGACTGGGCATACGGAGGACCGATGCTTCGAAAAGGTCGGATATCCACAAAATTGGAGAACTGGGAGGAGCAAGAAGCTTGTCACCACCGTCAATGGTCAATAAGAAACCCAGAATCCTAAAGAACAGAAGACCGCGAGAACTTACACAACAGAAGAGTTGAACCAAATTCTTGCACATTTTGCCAAGGAATAAGAATCTGCTAACGCAGTTTCAAATCCAGGAAATGCGTCATACGATTTTGTTGGTAAAACTAATCTTAAACCCTGGAATAATCTTAAATGTTTAACTGCCTCTGATTTGTCTGTGAACCGTGACAAAATAGTTTCATGTATGCGCTCTGGGAATGACCACAACTGTTTAACTGCTTTCACTGATTTGTCTGTGAATTGTGATGAGATATATACATGCTTGCATTCTGGAAATTTTAGAAGAGATAGCAATGTTCAATGGATTTTAGATACGGGTGCATCACAACATATGTGTTCTGATATACAATTGTTTTCTGAGATTAGGGAACTTGAAAACGAACAACAAGTGGCTATGCCAGATGGGCACCCACAGAGAGTTCGATGTGTGGGAACTGTAGAAATAAATGACTGCCTAACTTTAATGATGTTCTTTGTGTCCCAGCATTTAGATTTAATCTCATCTCCATAGGCAAACTAGCACAAAGCATACAAGGTCATTTTCTGTTTGATAATTCTTGTTGCCTCTTTCAGGATTTTAGAAATCAGATTGAGGAACAAATAGGCTTGTACAAGTCAGGGGTGTATCTTCTTGATCTAGACTGGGGTCCGAAAAATATGAACATTTCAGCTTCTGCTTGTGTCAAGAACAACAATCTTGTTAGTGGTTTCGACTGTGATGATATTCTTGCTCTATGACACCATAGGTTAGGGCATTTGCCGATACGAAAGCTAGAAAAAATGAAACTGATGGATGGAAAAAACTGTAAGAAGCAATTCATATGCGAGTCTTGTAATAGGGGAAAGAGCCATAGATTACCTTTCCCAAAGAAGAGTTTGACAAATACCATGATGTTTTTTCTTATTTTGTTACATACGTTGATGATTCTTCTAGGGCCACATGGGTCCATTTCATTTCAGCTAAATCTGATGCTTTTTCTGTTATCATAAACTTTCTGAAAATGGTACAAGTGCTGTTTGGGAAAAATGTCAAAATCATACGCACTGACAATGCATATGAGCTTGGGAGTTCCAAAGCCACCTCAGATTTTCTAAAACAAAAAGGAATAATCCACCAGTTGACGTGTACTTACACCCCCCAACAAAATGGGGTGGTTGAAAGAAAGCACATGCATATCTTGGAAACAGCTAGAAGTCTAATGATTCACTCCTCCTTACCTCTTTGATTCTGAGGGGAAAGCATCCTTACTAAAGTCTATACCATCAATAGAATGCCACTAGATTCCCTGGATGGAATTTCACCTTTTAAAATGCTATATGGGAGAGATCCCAACTATGCTGAACTTAAATGTTTTGGGTGTTTAAGCTTTGCCCACATCAACCAAGATCCCCATGATAAATTCTCAACAAGATCTGTGAAAGCTGATTTCTTGGGGTACCCCCCTAACAAAAAGGGCTACAAGCTCCTAGATCTAGACAATGACATGATTATTGTCAATCGTGATGTCAGATTTTATGAGAATATCTATCCTTACAGAAACTCACAAGAAAATAGAAATGTCACTAGGGAAGAAACAAGCATGAATAACAATGATGAAAATTCTTTCCTGCCTTCAGATTTACATTTTGACCACATTAACCCAATTTTCTATGAAGAAGAAACATAACAGCACCATAAGACAGTTCCTAGAGATGCTAGAGAAGCAAAAGAAAGACAACCAAAAGACATAGAAGCAGAGGAACAAACACAACCTCATGACACCATAGCTAACCTGAGAAGATCAGCAAGAAGCAGAAGCCAACCCACCTACCTCCAGGACTATGTTGTTGGAAAGGCCACATCATCTGCACCAGAGGCACAAAAATCAGTGTAACACCCCTACATCGCACTCCACAACTACTTGAAATCGCAGCGGAATAAAACAACTAACAATAACTACACGATTTGGTGTTACAACGCCGTTAACCACCCACGTGGTTAACAAGGCAGAATACATACACATGTACCGGTCTGATGATCAGACTCCCGAGCATAGAACTAAAACCATAAATACATCACATACAATACCGAGTATTTAATTACATTCATAACCATAACTGTAACCCACAATCACCACTGTAAACTGTTAACCATCAAAATATAACGCCACGGGAGCACAGGCGCATCCCGGGCTCAACATCCAAAATAAGCCAAAAGTACAACTGCAGCCTAGAACCTACAGCCACTCTGCTTCCTCGATCCTCATCCTGCGGTAAAAATATGGAGCCCCCGAGGGGGTCAGCAACCCTTGGCTGGTATGGTTAACGCGCAGCCCATCGGCTACCGGGATACGCGCAACTACTTGTCATGATAACATGGCATTCATTTTAACATAACATAACATAACATAATATGTGGCATAACATCATCATTGCATAGCACAACATCACATACACAGTGGATACTCTCTCCACAATTACAAAGCAAGAATGTTAAACAACATAGGAGCCTAGAGAATGATTCACCCTCATGTTAAGCTCGTTACACACACTCATTACCGTTCTGTTATTTGAACGAGTAACTTAAGTCACAGATGGTTCGGATATAGTGACCTGAACACACCACACAAACACATGTTCCCACTAAACCGATCATAAGTCAGAATAGTTAAGCTTTGGAGGAAGCTAGCGGGAGATCGTACACCAAATTAAGGAGAACAATCTTAACAACATAAGAGTCGAATCTGATTCAGATATCTACTCTTAACTTACATGCATGACCGAACAACCGGATTCCTCACTTCCCTGTTAGCACTTGTTAGAAGTTCATCAGTGGAACTTAACAACAATTCACAAGAAATGGTAAGTCTTGTTAGGCACACACACAAGGAAAATGATTCACAACATAACATCACAATAATAAGAACAACGGTAAACTCATTACATGTTTAAGTCTTATAATGTCATAAACACACAGAAAAACAAACAACACACAAGCCGGTGTGAACCGGTAGGCAACAGACTGCAAGAAAACCATACCTTGGTCCTTGCCTTGATTGATTTCCTCCGTAGGCCACTCCTATACATGATTAGTAACGTTGGTTAATTAACTTACTTAACTTCAAATTTTACTAAGTGTTTACATGATCATATGTCACGTTTTAATGCCTAAACTCATCATTGATTACCTTCATTATAACCCCTAGGGCCAACTACTTAAGCCACCTTTTATTTGTTTTTTTTTTACAAATTTTGGTCCGACCGAACTTGTACAAGTTCGGTCCGTTCCAGAACCTAATCTCGTCAGAAAATTCTACTCCAACCGGACCTGCATGTTCGGTCCTAAGTTCGGTCTATTCCCAGAGTTTCTTCCCTTTGTAAATTTAGACCCGACCGAACTTGCTAAGTCCGGTCCCATGTTCGGTCGATTCCAGAGACTTAATCCGTACTAAAAACCCAAGCCCGACCGAACTTGTAAGTCCGGTCCCCAAGTTCGGTCGATTCCAGAGACCATTTCCGGCAGTGTAATCTGAGCTCGACCGACCTTGGCAAGTTCGGTCGCAAGGTCGGTCTGCTCCAGACCCTTATTTTCCATTGCCCATTTAACTCCAAACTTCTCCTCATATATCCTAGTATGTCCTAATCTCATTTGGGCACTTCAAACACACCTTAATGCCTCCTTAACACTCATAAAACTCATCTCCCAATTCCTTAAGCCTTTACTCATTTCTTCCCAAAATTCCTAACACTTACAATGTTTTCTCCTAGGTCACTAAGTGGTGTTTCATACCTAAAATGATCACTTATGCCAAAATACTCCCTCACCACAACAACATCATCTCTCAAGCATTTATTCTCACAATTAACTCCTTATGTCATTCTTGAAATTCCTTTTCTCAAGTTTACACTTTCTCCTTGTTCACCAAAGTTTACATAAACCTTAACACAAGTCTAAATGACTTTGGTGTATCCCAAAACATTCTTTTGCATTATAAAATCCTCTAGAACACTACATAAGCCCTTCTTACATCTTTAATCACCTTAATGCATATTTCTTTCCCTAGGAAAGTACTTAACCATTCTAAACATTTCTTAACTTATCAAACTCATTTTAAACCCTTAGAACTTCTTGTTTATTACCTAAATTTCAACATAGGTTCCCCTAGAACATTACTAAACCAAAACACATTGTTTTCACCATCAAACAACCATGAACACTAAAAATCCATCAAACACATTCTTATACACAAAGCTTCACTCATATAGCACTACATCACAATATAGTGCTTAATTTAAATTGCATGGCACTTAGGCCCTTAAATGTATAAATAATAAACACTGAATTTCCCACATTATATTTGCCTTTGACCTGCAAATACACTCAACAATACATATGCCACTTACTAAGCCCTTGAGAGCATTCTTCTAAGTCATTTCCCATTGGCTCTTTAAATAGTTTTAACAAGCAATATAAGCTCATTTCTCCTAAGGCATTAAACTACATTAGGTTAGCATATTTACCTCTTTTTCCACACAAACTTCTTTCTTGTTTCCTTATAAACCGGCAAGGTATTTGATTCCTTGTCAACTACTAAACAATATACAAACATTGAAATGAGTATACAAGTTTTATACTCCATCTCATTGTAAACCCTAGGTTTACATTGTTTCAAAAACATTAATGTAGTTGTTTTACCTTGATCTTTGAAGAGAGTTTGAATATCTATGAAGAGAGGACTCCACCTAGTCCATGAAAGGTTGGAATGAAGCTAGAACAAAGTCACACAAAGAGCACCATTAATGTGCATTTTTGGACAAGGCAAAAACATAAAGGAAATATGATTTTTCTTTGAGATTCCTTACCTAGAAGCAAAGGAGATCAATAATATGTAGAAACACAAGCTCAAGCTCCTTCAATGGTGGAACTCCATGGCACCGAAATGGTGATCTTGGAATTTTAAGAAGATAGGAATGAAGAGCTTGATGAGAGGAAGAGATTGGTGGTGTTTGTTTTTGATTTGTATAAGTGAGCTAGATTTTACAAGAGGTCAAAGGTGGAGATGGTGGTGTGTACTATTGCAAACCATAGAAGAGAATGAAGAAGAGAGGTTGAAGAGAGCATGGAACCGTGTGAAATGAGGAAAAGAAGAGAATGAAGATAAGTTCTAGTTTTTGTAAGATATTTTAGCCTTAAAGCAAATAGTACCTAGTTAGTCATCTTTATTTTCTTAACATATTAACAAGAGAGTGGTGAGTCACCACACTTAAGAAAACTGGCCCCCATTAGTACTTAGGGGTATTATAGTCTTTATTTGTCAATTTAATTACTTAATATAACATATGTTACAAACTAGCTTATAAAAGTCACTATTCACAAAAACAAGGCACATAGAAGTGAAATTTTTGATTTCCCATTGATATAGACTTCCAAATGTGAAACTATATAGTACACATGTTAATTAAGGAGTAATGATGGACATCTAGCCATTCAAAACTCATTTACAAGACAATTTTTCAAAAATGTGCTTTAAGTTAACTTGTTTTCAAGCTTGGTTTTCTTTGGTAATTGGTTTAATATGTTCATTAGTATATAAAAAAGGTCTTGGTAAGTTCATTAGGTCTTAACCAAGCTTATCCCAAGCTTATAGCACATTTTGGCCTTTATCGACCTTAAAGCACATTTTGTGTTTCCTATTGTTTAAATTTGGTTACTAATGTTTCTAAGACTGTTTTTAGTCTTAATATACTATAATTTAATGTTTAAACCACTTATTAAGATTTGGGGTATTTCAATCTACCCCCCTTAAAAGAACTTTGTCCTCAAAGTTCACACTTCCCCATCTCCTAACTTTTAGAACACGGGAATACTTATAAAACAATACTTAAACAATACTTCCATAACAACATTAGCAACATACTTACATAACATTGGACACAAGGTCCATATAACATAACATCGGACACAAGGTCCATACAACATATACAACATCATTTAGGCACAACGGTCTGTAACATGACAATATAACATAGACGATGTATTTAAATACACGTCGTACACACATAACCGAAACGGATCTACCCCCCTTAAAAAGGGGTACGCCCCGTACCCTATACACATAAACACTAAGAAGTAAACAATGACGGGTACTTCGCCTTCATCTTATCTTCCAGCTCCCAAGTGGCCTCCTCAACGTCCTGGTTAGACCAAAGAACTTTCACCAGTCTCACAGACTTATGGCGAGTGTCTCGAGTCTTAGTATCCAGAATCCGTACCGGAGTCTCCACTGATCGCATGGTCGGCTCTAAGGTTAGCCTTTCAGGCTGAAACACATGAGACGGATGAGACATATACTTCTTCAACTGGGACACATGAAATACATCATGTACCTTGCCCAGCTCGGCGGGTAGATCAAGTCTATAAGCTACCGGGCCGATCCACTCCGTCACAACATAAGGCCCCACATATTTTGGGCTCAACTTGCCTTTCTGGCCAAAACGGAATACTCCCTTCATGGGGGACACTCTCAAAAATACCTGATCGCCCACGGCGAACTCCAGGTCACGTCTGCGCACATCTGCGTACGACTTCTGTCTATCCTGAGCTGCCTTCATGTTAGCCCGGATCTGGCGAACTTCTGCCTGAACTTGTTCAAGATACTCTGGTCCTATAATGACTGTCTCACTCGACTCATCCCAGCATAACGGCGTGCGGCATGGTCTACCGTACAAGGCCTGGAAGGGAGACTTCTTGATCGAAGCATGGTAACTGTTGTTGTAGCTAAACTCGATCAGATGTAACTTGTCAATCCAGCTGGTCTGAAAGTCAAGTGCACACGCACGTAACATATCCTCAAGTGTCTGGATGGTACGCTCATCTGACCATCTGTCTGCGGGTGGAACGTTGTACTTAGCTTCAGCTCGGTACCAAGCGCTTCCCGTGTGGATTTCCAATACCTCGATAAGAATCTGGTATCTCTGTCAGACACAATCGTTTTCGGTACCCCATGATGTCTTACAATCTCTTTGTCGAAGAGCTCTACAAGCTTAGCCACTTTCCAGGTGTCCTTCATCGATATGAATCGAGCCACCTTGGTCAGTCGGTCAACAACAACCCAAATCATATTCAGACCTCCCCTTGTAGGCGGAAGCCCTACTACGAAGTCCATAGAAATATCATGGAACTTCCACTCAGGCACTGGCATTGGCTGCACCATACCACCAGGCCGTTGGTGCTCAAACTTGACCTTCTGGCAAGTGAGACACCTCAACACATAATCATTCACATCCTTTTTCATGCCACTCCACCAAACATAACGTTTCATACCCTTATACATCTTTGAAGCTCCGGGGTGAATCGAAGTCGTAGAACAGTGGGATTCACTTAGTATGCGTTCCTTCAGTTCCGCGCTACTCCTCGGAATACACAGTCGGTGATTAAGCCTAATCAGGTCATCATCGTGGAGTCTGAAGTCGTACTTCTGACCCTCGAATGTGCCATCAATAAGCTTCTGCCTGATCTCCATCATATACTGATCCGTCATCTGAGCACTCCGCACCTCTTCAACCAAGCCAGTATGAGAGACTAGTGAATGGAGAGAGTGTGCTCGGCGACTCAATGCGTCAGCTACCACATTTGCCTTGCCCTCCTTATATTGTAAATCAATGTCGTAGTCATTTAGAAACTCAACCCACCTTCTTTGCCTCATGTTCAACTCCTTCTGAGTGAACAGGTACTTTAAGCTTTTGTGATCAGAATAGATCGTCACACTTACCCCATACAAATAATGTCGCCATATCTTCAGTGCGAAGACAATGGCTCCCAATTCTAAATCATGGGTAGGGTAGTTCTCTTCATGCTTCTTCAGCTGTCGGGAGGCGTAAGCTACGACCTTCCCGTGTTGCATCAACACACAACCCATACCCTTACCTGATGCGTCGCAATCGACCTCAAAACCATCTGGACCGTCTGGTATAGTCAGGACTGGTGCAGATGTCAGAGCATCCTTGAGCTTCTGAAAAGAACTCTCACAGTCGACTGTCCACTCGAATGGTGCATCCTTCTTCATTAAGGAAGTCATCGGCTTCGAGACACTGGAGAAGTTCTTAACAAACCTCCTTTAATAACCTGCCAGACCGAGGAAGCTCCTGATATCGGTAACTGTCTTCGGCCTAGGCCAGGTGCGCACTGCATCAATCTTTGCCGGATCAACAGCGATTCCGGCCTCAGAAATCACATGTCCAAGAAAGGATACTTGGTTCAGCCAAAACTCACATTTCGAAAATTTAGCATACAACTGATTTTTCCTCAATGTTTGTAACACATTTCTCAGGTGGCTTTCATGCTCACCTCTCGATTTCGAGTACACAAGAATATCATCGATGAAGACCACCACTGACTTGTCCAACTGATCTTGGAACAAGCGGTTCATTAAGTCCATGAACTTAGCTGGTGCATTGGATAAACCAAACGGCATAACCGTAAACTCATAATGTCCATACCTAGTTCTGAATGCTGTCTTCTCAATGTCACTGTCACGGATGGCAATCTGATGGTATCCGGATCGTAGATCTATCTTGGAGAATACTGTTGCTCCTTTCAACTGATCAAACAAGTCGTCGATGCGTGGCAAAGGATAGCGGTTCTTCACCGTAACTGCATTCAGTTCTCGATAGTCAATACACAGGCGGAGACTACCGTCCTTCTTCTTCACGAAGAGGACCGGCGCTCCCCATGGTGAAACGCTAGGGCGGATAAATCCCTTATCGAGTAGGTCTCTCAGCTGCTCCTTGAGCTCTATCATCTCTGCTGGAGCCATACGATAGGGCGCCTTCGCAATTGGTCCGGTGCCCGGAACCAAATCAATTTCAAACTCTACTTCCCGTGCTGGCGGCATGCCCGGCAGTTCCTTAGGAAATACATCAGGAAACTCCGACACTACCGGCACATCAGGACTAAACTCTGGGTCTCTCTCTATGTCTTGGACATAGCAGAGGTACACATCACTCCCTCGTCGTAGTTCACGACACATAGCGATGGCGGTGATGATCTGAGTCGAAGGCTCCCTGAGCCTCTGGCGGTAAGATATAGTGACCCCAGATGGACTCCGAAGAAGCAGTCGATGCTCGGCACACAGGATTCTGCCCTTGTACCGCTCCAACCAGTTCATCCCGACAATCACATCAAAACCAAGTCCGTCGAACTCTATCAAGTCGATCGGAAACTCTTCACCTCTGATTCGTACAACAACATCTCGGTGGTAGCGGGTACACCTGATCCGCTCTTTCGACGGGAGAGTGACTAGGAAGTCTGGCATCTCATCACCGTCTAACCCCAGCCTCTTCGCAAAGGATAGAGAAATAAATGTATGAGAGGCTCCGGAGTCGAACAAGATCGAAGCGTCCACGCCATTGACTGGAAAGGTACCGGTGAGGATTGTGCCGCTCTTGCCGGCTTCTGCCTCATTGCAGACACTCAGTATACCTCCCGTTCCGAGAGCACAGCCTAATTCATTGGCAAACTATTAAGTATTGGGTAACAACACGGTTGATATACTTCAATAACTCCACTTTATTCATTAACACACTCGTCTTACATTATACGTTGGTTTACACTGTCGACATAACTAGTACGTATATGACATCTTTAACATACACTGGCTTAACACATTACATAATTATACAAGGCTTTAAAACTGTCTGAAGGTCAAATTCAAACGTTCGGGTTTCATATGTGTGGCATTGATCACTTCCGACGGTGCGGTATTCAGTTTGATCTTTCTAATGCCATGATATAGCATCCTTGACTGCCCACCCATTATTAACACATCTCCTGATTTTAGTACCAACTTCTTTGCGAGATCAGCACGCTTCTGCTCGCCATAAATAAACATTGCGGTATCACCAATGGACCAAGACACCACGGGTACTCCCTTACTTAGAGACTCGGGTGACTCGTCCTTATCTTGGTGTAACCCTAAACGTCCACCTTTCTGGTAGAAGTTCACAATAGACAAATCTGCTTTAACACTTGGAATTGAATCTGCCTTAACTTGCTGAGCAATCCCCACGGCGTGGTCAACGACCGCAAGGAATTCCCCAGGTATCATCGGTACAGTTGCTCCGTCTTTAGCTCGCACTTCTTGATATGTCTTGGTGTAAGGATTCCAGTCCTTACCCATGCACATCATCTTCAATTGCATTCTCGATCCGTTCGGGTATTCGGGTGTGTAGAAACCTCCAGGTGTTGCTCCAAGTTCATTGCATCGTCTGATGATATGGACTTGTGCTTCCGGTGTCAGGTATCCATTTAAGAGTATCATACCTGGCTGGATAACCTGACATTGCTCCATTGGGAAGTCGGTGATGTTGATGGTGGTTTCTTCAGGGTTTGGTGTGGGTGGGATTGGATAACATATATTGAAGGTTCCTTTAAGTTTATAATTTCTTAATTAGGTATCTTATACCCTATACTTTAACTCTTTACTCACATAGTAATACACTTGGACTCACTAACACACATGCATGAAATGCGGTATACAATCACTTATTAGTCCAACAGTTTAGGCGGTACCTGGTCTAGAAGAGGGCCCTGGCGCCTCTGACCGGTCCACCACATGCAGGGTGACCTTGCTAGGTCCCGACCCCTTCCCCTTCTGGGAATCAGTGCTCCTCTGATCTGTGGGTGGCTGGTTAGCCGTCTTCGGGCCATCAGTAGTAGCTGTGGCCTTACCCTTCCACTGCCCCTTGGGCTTGTTAACTCTGCTATTGGGGTTCCGGTAACACTCGTAGTCGCGGTGACCCCACTTCTCGCAATAACGACACTGCACATTGTTTCCCTTGCAGTCCTTGCCGGGGTGGTCTCCGTTACACCACTTACAATAGTAGTGGCGCTCCGGTCCAGAACCCGTGCTAGCTGCTATCACAATGCACAATCAATACTTATTTCACAACTTAACATCATACACTTCAACTTGTCACACATGATTAAATAATTACCCTTAGGTGGGTAAGAGCGTATGGGTTTCGCCGCATAGGCATATGTGAGCTTCAATGGCTCCTCAGCTGTGGTGGTCTGGGCCTGGCCCTTGTCACCCTGGTGCTAACTCTTCTGGGGCTGGGGATAAGGCTTTTTCTTCTTCTTTCCTCCCCCGTACCCCTGCGGACTCTGGCCCTCGCTCGTGGCCTTGCGCTTGTGCGCGTTCTCCTCGTCCCTCAGACGGACGGTAATCTCAACCTTAGCAGCAGCATGATAGCACTCCTGAATTTAGGATGTCAGTCATGCCCCACAAAACATACTCACAACTCACATTAATATTCACTTATGGACTACACTTATTCACTTCACACTGTACTCTAATTACCTGCAAGGTAGTATAATCAGCTGGCCCCATCCCATAGCGAAGACGGTGGCTGAGACCGTTGTAGAAACGGTTTACCAGCACCCGGTTCAAGTATCCCAGGTCCGGTAACAGGTGGATAAGACCGGTGAATGCAGAGTAGTACTCATCAACCGACATCTTGTCCCCCTGCCTCAGACTATCCAGCTCCAGGCGCTTGGCCTCTTGAACATGCACAGGGTAGTATTTGGCCCGCAGTAGTGCCGTGTACTCCCTCCAACCAAACTGAGGATCCGCCATCCGGTCCTCTCTCACAAGCTTCCACCAACTCTGTGCCGAACCCTTCAGATAGTAAGCGGCAAGACGGACCTTAGCCTCTGCAGGCACAGCCAAGGTCTCGTAGGCGGTCTCCAGCTCGGAGACGTACACCTCTAGCTTACGAGGGTCGGTCTCTCCATTGAACGACGGCGGTCTCAAGTCAGACAACGCCTTAACCCAATTAGTCTCTCTTGGTGGTGGTGGTGGAACTTCGGGCTGTTGCCCCTGCTGTATCGCAGCTACCAACTGGGGAACCATCTGGGCTACGGCGGCTGCTACTGCCTCAGCCATAACCTGGGCCGTAGTGTTCTCGCCCTGGTCTCCCGCGTCTCCAACACCGCGCCCGCGGCCTCGACCTCTTGGTCTACCTGACATCTGAATTCACACGAACATTTATTAGCATTATGCTTGCACACTTATCGGTCCAACGGTCGTAACGTTTTCCTGACTGTAAGGTATTCCCACACTTAGTTAGCGGTTAACCTTCTCATAACTGTTCGCTTAGGTAACTCTGGTTAGGTTTCCTAACTCGGTATTTTCCTAAGCTCGGTATTCTAGTCATCAGAGCGATACTTCGCTCTGATACCACTTTTTGTAACACCCCTACATCGCACTCCACAACTAACTGAAATCGCAGCGGAATAAAACAACTAACAATAACTACACGATTTGGTGTTACAACGCCGTTAACCACCCACGTGGTTAACAAGGCAGAATACATACACATGTACCGGTCTGATGATCAGACTCCCGAGCATAGAACTAAAACCATAAATACATCACATACAATACCGAGTATTTAATTACATTCATAACCGTAACTGTAACCCACAATCACCACTGTAAACTGTTAACCATCAAAATATAACGCCACGGGAGCACAGGCGCATCCCGGGCTCAACATCCAAATAAGCCAAAAGTACAACTGCAGCCTAGAACCTACAGCCACTCTGCTTCCTCGATCCTCCTGCAGTAAAAATATGGAGCCCCGAGGGGGTCAGCAACCCTTGGCTGGTATGGTTAGCGCGCCCATCGGCTACCGGGATACGCGCAACTACTTGTCATGATAACATGGCATTCATTTAACATAACATAACATAACATAATATGTGGCATAGCATCATCATTGCATAGCACACATCACATACACAGTGGATACTCTCTCCACAATTACAAACCAAGAAGGTTAAACAACATAGGAGCCTAGAGAATGATTCACCCTCACGTTAAGCTCGTTACACACACTCATTACCGTTCTGTTATTCGAAAGTAACTTAAGTCACAGATGGTTGTATAGTGACCCGAAACACCACACAAACACATGTTCCACTAACCGATCATAAGTCAGAATAGTTAAGCTTTGGAGGAGGAAGCTAGCGGGAGATCGTACGCCAAATTAAGGAGAACAATCTTAACAACATAAGAGTCGAATCTGATTCAGATATCTACTCTTAACTTACATGCATGACCGGACAACCGGATTCCTCACTTCCCTGTTAGCACTTGTTAGAAGTCATCAGTGGAACTTAACAACAATTCACAAGAAATGGTAAGTCTTGTTAGGCACACACAAGGAAAATGATTCACAACATAACATCACAATAATAAGAACAACGGTAAACTCATTACATGTTTAAGTCTTATAATGTCATAAACACACAGAAAAACAAACAACACACAAGCCGGTGTAAACCGGTAGGCAAAAGACTGCAAGAAAACCATACCTTGGTCCTTGCCTTGATTGATTTCCTCCGTAGGCCACTCCTATACATGATTAGTAACGTTGGTTAATTAACTTACTTAACTTCAAATTTTACTAAGTGTTACATGATATATGTCACGTTTTTAATGCCTAAACTCATCATTGATTATTCATTATAACCCCTAGGGTCAACTACTTAAGCCACCTTTTATTTGTTTTTTTTTTTACAAATTTTGGTCCGACCGAACTTGTACAAGTTCGGTCCGTTCCAGAACCTAATCCCGTCAGAAAATTCTACTCCGACCGGACCTGCATGTTCGGTCCTAAGTTCGGTCTATTCCCAGAGTTTCTTCCCTTTGTAAATTAGACCCGACCGAACTTGCTAAGTCCGGTCCCATGTTCGGTCGATTCCAGAGACTTAATCCGTACTAAAAACCCAAGCCCGACCGAACTTGTAAGTCCGGTCCCCAAGTTCGGTCGATTCCAGAGACCATTTCCGGTAGTGTAATCTGAGCTCGACCGACCTTGGCAAGTTCGGTCGCAAGGTCGGTCTGCTCCAGACCCTTATTTCCATTGCCCATTAACTCCAAACTTCTCCTCATATATCCTAGTATGTCCTAATCTCATTTGGGCACTTCAAACACACCTTAATACCTCCTTAACACTCATAAAACTCATCTCCCAATTCCTAACACTTACAATGTTTTCTCCTAGGTCACTAAGTGGTGTTTCATACCTAAAATGATCACTTATGCCAAAATACTCCCTCACCACAACAACATCATCTCTCAAGCATTTATTCTCACAATTAACTCCTTATGTCATTCTTGAAATTCCTTTTCTCAAGTTTACACTTTCTCCTTGTTCACCAAAGTTTATATAAACCTTAACACAAGTCTAAATGACTTTGGTGTATCCCAAAACATTCTTTGCATTATAAAATCCTCTAGAACAACCTAAGCCCTTCTTACATCTTTAATCACCTTAATGCATATTTCTTTCCCTAGGAAAGTACTTAACCATTCTAAACTTTCTTAACTTATCAAACTCATTTTAAACCCTTAGAACTTCTTGTTTATTACCTAAATTTCAACATAGGTTCCCCTAGAACATTACTAAACCAAAACACATTGTTTTCACCATCAAACAACCATGAACACTAAAAATCCATCAAACACATTCTTATACACAAAGCTTCACTCATATAGCACTACATCACAATATAGTGCTTAATTTAAATTGCATGGCACTTAGGCCCTTAAATGCATAAATAATTGTAACACCCCGTCCAAAGCCAATCGTGGTTATCGCAAAACTTAGCACTTAATCAAAACGTCGCAGCGGAAATAACTAACACCGGGACCTTGCCACGGTCTGATCATTGGAATATACCGAACCTTACCGATTACAACACTTATCCAAAATATACAACCAACCAAAATACCACCAACCAAAAATATCACCAACAAAATTCCACCAACCAACCGAGTTTAAGTATCCAAGTCATAAACACCAACTTACAACAGTTTAAGTTATAACAGTTGGGCGCACATGCGCAACCCGTGCTCAAAATGAATTGAACCATCCTAGGTCTAACCACCCCCACTCTCAGGGTGACTCCTCATCGGACGCTTACCTGCAAAATAAAAACAGCCCCCAAAGGGGGTCAGCACGAATGCTGGTACGCCCTCTCATGGCCCCCAAGCTAACGGGGCTACGACGACTAATTGTCGATAGCATGGAAGTTGATTAGGAACACAATCATAATATGAAGTGCAATAAACAACAAACCACAATGAACAGATAGATCACACACATTGAACGACATAAGCGTTCCCTTATCAAACGGATTAGTAACCCTCTCCTTGATCCTTATTTCCTTAACCTCAGTTCTTTATCTTACCTCAGACTTACCTTACCTCAATCTCAGTCTTAACCTTATCTCAATCTCAGTATAAAAACCGTTCCTTGAAAGGAAATGGTTGTAGCTTAACCTCAAACTTAGGATTTAGGTGATCCTACCGCACCATCTTAATGCCACCTACCTTGGACGTGAGTCCAGTGTAGCCGGGCCGGCAACCGACCCTAGGCAACAAGTCCGTAGACAAGTCCTTAAGCGGAGGGCGGATCTGATTCAGATACCGTCCCCCTTTTTCCTTAGCATGCATGACCGGAGTCAGTCCCGGGTTCCTCACTCAAGTTCCAGTTAGTAACATCTTACACACCAAGTGTTAGTTAAACCTTCACGGGTATTAACCAACTACTACACCTTCCCTGACCTCACCTTAATCTCAATCGTACTAAACATTGTTAGTAACAATCCCAAGCCTCATGCGTTAGTATAATTATAACACACACATTAAGAACAATAATATCCGGTTGCATGCTTTATCTTGTTTAGTCAACACACATAAACATGTAGCACACAAGCCGAGGGACACCTCGTTAGCAAGCAGGTCACAAGAAAGACTGTACCGTTCACCGTCGGTGGTTGTTTGCTTACTCTTCTTCCGGGTCCCAATTCACACGTCCTAAAACATTCATCCAATTTAGGTTATTAGTTGCTTAACTCATCCCAAATTACTCATCTTATTTAGCCACTAGGGTTTACCCACTAAAGATCACTAAATCTTTATGGTTTAATCTTAACCTCAAAAGTCACTTACTTCTCATTATTCCTTAAGCTTGTTTAAGCCTCTAATGACCTTTATATGTCATTAATTATGTCCTAACAATCTTATAGTATCATTACCAAACAAGTCCCAACCTTAAAACCCCATTTTTCAACCTTCTGTTGCATTTTCTGATGGGTCCGGGTTTGTGTCCGAGGTTGTAACCCGGACCAATACGTCGCAAAACCTTCTGGACAAAATCAGGCCTGGTCCGGGTTTAGGTGCTGGATTCAAACCCGGACCATCCCACGGTTTAAGCTCTCTGGACAAATTTAGGAATGTTCCGGGTTTAGGTACTGGTTTCAAACCTGGAACATTCCTACGACATAACTTTCTGTCTAATTTTTGGTGTGTTCCGGGTTTAGGTACTGGTTTCAAACCCGGAACCACACTGAATATGTTCCAGAATGTTGATTTTGACTCTGTTCAACCTCAATTCTCATCTCATCTCTTCCTAACCTTTCCACAAGTATCCTAGCATGTTTTAACATCATTTTAGCACCTTAAAATCCTCCTAATCCATCCACCATATCATACCTAATTCCTTGATCATTCACTCAAATTCTTACCAAAATTCCTAACGTCCATACATAATTTCCTACACTGCTATCATGTAAACTTGCCTAACAACTCAACTAACCAAAGTGTTCCTCCATAGGCATTATCACCACTCCTAGGACTTTATTACTCATTCCCATTTCTTTTACACAAACCCTCAAAACTCCTCAAGCTTACACTTAGATTCTTGTGAGCATTATTCTTCCTTTAGTTGTCAGACTTGCACCAGACTTGGCCAAACTCCACTACAACCCCAGAGCATTAAACTTCATTCATACACTTTAAGCTCCTTGTTTTCTCACTAAATTTTGACATGACCTCCCTTGTATATTTCTACTCCCAAACACTTGGTTTTTACCATTCAACAATCTTTAACACCCCAAATTCTTTCCACACATTCTTAACACTCAATTTACACCAAGACTACACTACATCACAATATGTGCATGCACTTAAAAGCTTGGCACTTAGGCCCTTAAATGACAATAATCTTAACCACTGAATTTCCACATATATTTGCCCTTCAACCTGCGAATACACACAACAAGGCTCCCATTGAATAAAATGCTTCTTTAATTCACTTCACATTGTTTAACTATCTCTTTTTCTCATTTGCTCCTTAGTCACAAGTTCTCAACATAATAGTATTCTTTCTCCTAAGTTTTATCCCCCTTTCCTTAAGTAACTCTACACTAAACTCATCGTATATCTAAATCCCATTCCCTTAAACCATGAAACACCTTAAGACAAGTGATTTACCTTGTTCTTTCACAAACTCCACAAACTTTTCTCCTTAGGTTTTTCCTTGCTCAATCTCGGTCCCCCACCAAATCCTCTTTGCCACTGTTCTATCCAATATTCATGGACTCCAATGAGTACTAAACAACACACCAACCTTAAGGAACAAAACCTAGGTTAAAATGTGTTTTAAGGTATTAAATTGATTGTTTTATCTTGGTTTCTCAAGACAAGCTTGAATCTGGATCAATGAGGACCTCCTCTATCCTTTGGAAAGTAGAAACAAGCTAGAGCAACACGTAAAAATGGAGCCCCATGAGTGTATATTTTCGGTTATGTGAAGAAAGTGATGGAACCCTAGATTTTCTTACATATTCTTTACCTTAAGAGAATGGAGAAGCTAATGGAGTCTCCAAGCTTGCATTTTCCCCTCCAATGGCGTTTTGCCTTGGCACCAAAATGGAGCTCTTGAAGTTTTGAAAAGATGGAAAGAGAGAGCTTGAGCTAACTAAGAAGAATCTATGCTTAATTTTGATTTTGGAGTTAAGATGAGTAAGTAGTGACCAAGAGGTGGTGGAGCTAGCATGGAGTTGTTCTTCAACGTACTGGAGAAGAAGAAAGCAGAAGAAATCGCTGGAGAAGAAGAATGAAGACGTGGGGAGAGAGGTAAGCAATTGTGAGGTATTTGTTTTCTAAAAGTGAATAGTGCTCCACTCACTTTTCCCTCCTCTTTTTCAATTTATTTTATTCACATGGTGACTCCCCCCTCTTCTTAGAAAACCGGCCCCCTTGGTCAAATGAGGCATATTGTGGTCTTTGTTGACCATTCAATTGACTTACTTTGACTAATGTCTTAAACTAGCTTAATTTAGTTATTATTCACAAAACAAGGCACATGGTTGTGAAATTTTTGATTTCCCATTGATTTAGACCTTCTAATGTGATACTAATTAGTACACATGTTAATTAAAGAGTAATGATGGGCATTTAGCCACTCAAAACCCATTTACAAGACAATTTTTCAAAATGTGCTTTAAGAGTCCTTAAAGCACAATTTGCGTTTTAACTTGTTTTTGAGCTTGGTTTTCTTTGGTAATTGATTTAAAATGACCATTAGGATATTACTAAGGTCTTATCATGATATTTGGGTACTCACCCAATTTTCTCCAAGCTTAGAGTACGTTTTTCCTTAAACCGCTCTTTTGGTGTTTCCTTATGTTTTCTTCGACTAATTATATTTCTTAATGTTTCCAAGGCATTAATTAGCCTTCTTATACCTTAGTTTATTTTCTAAACACTATATCTAAGTTTGGGGTATTTCAATAATAAACACTGAATTTCCCACATTATATTTGCCTTTGACCTGCAAATACACTCAACAATACATATGCCATTTACTAAGCCCTTGAGAGCATTGTCTTCTAAGTCATTTCCCATTGGCTCTTTAAATAGTTTTAACAAGCAATATAAGCTCATTTCTCCTAAGGCATTAAACTACATTAGGTTAGCATATTTACCTCTTTTTCCACACAAACTTCTTTCTTGTTTCCTTATAAACCGGCAAGGTATTTGATTCCTTGTCAACTACTAAACAATATACAAACATTGAAATGAGTATACAAGTTTTATACTCCATCTCATTGTAAACCCTAGGTTTACATTGTTTCAAAAACATTAATGTAGTTGTTTTACCTTGATCTTTGAAGAGAGTTTGAATATCTATGAAGAGAGGACTCCACCTAGTCCATGAAAGGTTGGAATGAAGCTAGAACAAAGTCACACAAAGAGCACCATTAATGTGCATTTTCGGACAAGGCAAAAACATAAAGGAAATATGATTTTTCTTTGAGATTCCTTACCTAGAAGCAAAGGAGTCAATAATATGTAGAAACACAAGCTCAAGCTCCTTCAATGGTGGAACTCCATGGCACCGAAATGGTGATCTTGGAATTTTAAGAAGATAGGAATGAAGAGCTTGATGAGAGGAAGAGATTGGTGGTGTTTGTTTTTGATTTGTATAAGTGAGCTAGATTTTACAAGAGGTCAAAGGTGGAGATGGTGGTGTGTACTATTGCAACCTAGAAGAGAATGAAGAAGAGAGGTTGAAGAGAGCATGGAACCGTGTGAAATGAGGAAAAGAAGAGAATGAAGATAAGTTCTAGTTTTTGTAAGATATTTTAGCCTTAAAGCAATAGTACCTAGTTAGTCATCTTTATTTTCTTAACATATTAACAAGAGAGTGGTGAGTCACCACACTTAAGAAAACTGGCCCCCATTAGTACTTAGGGGTATTATAGTCTTTATTTGTCAATTTAATTACTTAATATAACATATGTTACAAACTAGCTTATAAAAGTCACTATTCACAAAAACAAGGCACATAGAAGTGAAATTTTGATTTCCCATTGATATAGACTTCCAAATGTGAAACTTTATAGTACACATGTTAATTAAGAGTAATGATGGACATCTAGCCATTCAAAACTCATTACAAGACAATTTTTCAAAATGTGCTTTAAGACTCCTTAAGCACATTTTGTGTTTTAACTGTTTTCAAGCTTGGTTTTCTTTGGTAATTGGTTTAATATGTTCATTAGTATATAAATAAGGTCTTGGTAAGTTCATTAGGTCTTAACCAAGCTTATCCCAAGCTTATAGCACATTTTGGCCTTTATCGACCTTAAAGCACATATTGTGTTTCCTATTGTTTAAATTTGGTTACTAATGTTTCTAAGACTCTTTTTAGTCTTAATATACTATAATTTAATGTTTAAACCACTTATTAAGATTTGGGGTATTTCAATCAGCTAAGTTTCTGGATCCTTTTTCTTCAATCTTGAGTAATCGCCTGAATGTTTGTGACCCTGTTTACTATAAAGATCCAGAAAGGAAAACATGCTTAGATGGCTGCTTTTCTCTATGCTCCATGCTTACACCTGAAAAGACCATTAAAATCACGGCTAATCCCAATCTCATACATCACAGTAAATCACCCTTAGCAGCCTGTACATCACCCTTAGCAGCCTCTGTCATTACCGAAAAAGAAAAGGAGCCCACTGATTATTATGAAGCCATTAAGGATAAGAAGTGGATAGAAGCTATGAAAGAGGAATTTAGGGCCTTAGAAAGAAATCAAACTTGGGATATAGTGGATCTCCCAAAGGGAAAGAAAACTATAGGCTGCAAGTGGGTTTACAAACTGAAATATAAGGGGGATGGGACTTTAGAAAGACACAAAGCAAGGCTGGTTGTTAAGGGATATACACAAAGGCATGGAATAGACTATCAAGAAACTTTCTCTCCTGTCATAAAATTCACCACCATTGGAACATTGATTGCTGTCAGCAGTAAAAAAAAACTGGAAAATAACTCAGCTTGACATCAATAACGCTTTTCTTCATGGTGATTTAAAGGAAGATGTCTACATGGAAATGCCTTTAGGATATAGAAACACCGATACATTACAAGTGTGCAAACTTAGGAAATCTCTATATGGTTTAAAGCAGGCCTCAAGGCAATGGCATGAAAAATTAAGTAATTTTCTGATTAGTCTTGGTTTTCAGCAGTCTTTAAATGACTACTCCTTGTTCTCAAGAAAAAGAAACGGTTTATCTGTGTACTTGGCTGTATATGTCGATGACATAATATTAACAGGCAGCGACACATAAATGATACACTCAATCAAACAGCAGCTAGACAGTAAGTTTAAATTCAAGGATTTGGGGCAAATCACATACTTCCTTGGGATGCATTTTATACATACTGCACTAGGTATTGTAGTAACTCAAAAACAGTACTCAGAAAACCTTGTAAAAGAATTTGGTTGTGAAAACAGTAAGAGTACAGTAGGTCCCCTAGAACTGAACAACAAGCTCTTAAAGGAACAAGGAAACCTTCTCAAGGACCCTCTAATGTATAGAAAACTCATAGGAAAGATAAGGTTTCTAGCGCATACGAGACCAGATTTGTGTTTTACTATCCAACTCTTAAGTCAATTTCTGCAGGAACCACGAGATACACACCTGAAAGCAGCTCTGCATACAGTAGGATATATTAAAGGGACAATAGGTTATGGACTTGTCTTTAACAAAACTGCCTCTTTGAAACTAACAACTTTCTATGATGGTGATTGGACAGGTTGTCCCAACACCAGAAAGTCCATTAATGGGTACTACATCGAGCTAGGAGGTTCACCAATCTCGTGGAAGGCCAAGAAGCAAAGTAGCGTGGCCCTATCCTCTGCAGAAGCAGAATATAGAGCATTGAGACAGACGACAACAAAGCTGAGTTGGCTTTCCAGAATCCTTCATGAGCTGGAGGTAGAAGGCATCCTTCCAATACCTCTGAAGTCTGATAGTCAATCTGTAGTCTACATAGCGCGAAATCCTGTCTTCCACGAGCGCACCAAACATATAGAAGTCGATTGCCATTTCGTCCGGCAAAACATCCAAGAAGGCGTGATCAATGTCGAGTTTATTCCTTCACACCAGCAGCTAGCGGACATCCTCACTAAAACACTGGCTGGAAAAGATTATCCAGAAGTCACATGGCAATTAGGGATGCAACTAGTGTGAATAATAACAGCTATTGTTATTTGTGCAAAGTTCACTCTATATCCGCGTGACCTTTGAGGGAGGGTGTTACAATTGTATAGCTGTATAGCTGTTATGTTAGTATATAATATAGTGTACATCTGTAATCGTTGCTTCTGTAGTATGCTATTAGGAAACTAATAGCAGGTTTATCGTTCTCTTATTACCGTTGGTGATTAGCTTAGCAGTCAGGTATATATATAGGATTAGTGGTCTCTGTAACATTTAAGAGAGTGAGTCAAGACCACTTTGTATAGGTCTACTCTCTGTAACCACGTTCTCCTTTTTCCAGTAATAGAAGAAGTTCTCTCTTCTTGAATTCCAGTCGCTTGCTCTACCTTTTCAAAATGCTACTGATGATGGTGATTTTAAACCGTACTAAGAATTTCAAAAAGGGCAGCTGTTGTTGCTACCAATATGGCTGAGAGTTCTTGACCAATGAAGCGGTGCAAACTTCCAATCAAATCATCCAAAAAAGTAGCTATTACAAACCAAAAGCCAACTGAATCGGTCCAAGAGAAGAAAGGGGCGAAAAGAACAAGTAAAAAACAAAAGTTGTAAGATTCAAAGGAGTTGGGTCCTACGTTTCCTTCTATTCCTGAAGCAAGTGAAAAGCCTCATGGAGAAATTCAATCTCTAGTACCACTGGCATCTTTTCTTAGTCCATCAAAGTCTACCAAAACAACGGCTATAACTTCTTTCATATTTGGAGCTCGACCCGTAGATATTAAAGCTCAGTCTGATTCCCCTCTTCATACCAAAGTGATTCAATTTATATCGTCTGCTGGTGATGAGAGGTATGCCTGTATTTATTCTATTTTCTTGTTAGTATTTTGTATTTTTTATTGAAGTTTTTAGTGATTTACTTTTTAAATGTTTTTTCAGTGAAGTTTTATTTGAAGATGAATTGCATTCTATCACCCGTCATAGTTTTTGTACCTTGGTTAGTGATGTTGACCCCGCCCTAGTTATCACTGGAAAATATACCCGGCTCTTCAATCTTGACAATGCAGGATTCTGCCCTTGTGGTCCAGATAGGATCTTATTTACTTTGAACAGTTGTGTAAGAGTTTCTCTCTATATAAAATAACATATTTATTTGCTTTTAGATTAACTTTGTTCATTCATGTGGTTCACTTTTATTTCACAAATGTGCAGTTTTCTAATTCACTTCTCTTGTTGTTTTTAGTATGTACCTTTGATTGTTGAAGTTCCAGAAGTTAATCCTAGAGGATTTTTGTGTTGATAGAATGGCCGCAGAACTTAATGACGCTGGTGTACTGGACTTACGAAAATTGTCTAGAATTTAGCTGTTCTTTATTTTGTTTGTCGTTGATGGACATTACTTTCTTATAGTTCATAATTCCATCAATTCAAGCGTTGACATTATTTATAATGACTCTTCAAGCACCTCAATCGAAGAAAGATCTTTATGCTTAATGAGATTTTCTTGACGTTGTTTTCTGTCTTTTCTTGTTTGGTAACTCCAAATTTGTTGTTTGAGGTTGATGCTTTTTCATCATTGCTGGAGATGATATGTGACAAACGTTACAAAATGTTGGAAGATTTAGACCAATATATTTTGTCGATGTCTTGGAGGAATTCAATACTTAATAATTGTTCTACTATATATATGCTGAGACACCTTGAGACATATGCTGGTCAAGGCCACGATTGAAAAAGTTCTTGTACTAATCGTGTGTAAAAATTTGTAAGCCTTCAGCGCTTTTAGCTCTGTTTTCATCTAAATTCATGATGATATACTTGAGGTTCAGTTTATTTATGAATTTGATTCATTTTTTGTTGGTTTATGATTTTCATCTCTATATTTTTTTAGCTGATATGTGTTTGTATGATTTTTTTTTGTTTCTAACCATTTGTTATGTTTATATTTTTTGTAGAAAGCACCTTTGGACCGTCTCATACTTGAGTATGTTGTGCGGATTCTTCTTTATAACAACAACAAGAAGAAAGATATGTTGGAATTTTTTATGAAAAGGTAGTCCCTGTTTGTAAACTTGAAAATTGAAGTTGTACTTCACGATGGACTGAAGAGAAGAGGCGCTATCATTGTTGGAGCTAGTTATACTTCATGATGGACTGAAGAGAAGAGGCGCTATCATTGTTGGAGCTCTACATATTTGAACAAAGAATGTATAGACTAGGATAAAAATATGTTGTTTAGAGTCGGATAGTATGTGTTTGTTTTTTGAACACTTCTCACGTTGCCAAGATTTTTGTGAATCCGTTATGAAAGTGTACACATGTTTTTGTCGACATGGCTACAAAATTTGATGTATGTTACACATTGAATATGACATGTTTGATTTACATCCGAATCTAGTTTTGAGAAGTTGTGTCATTTTGTTAATAAAAGTGTATCATTTGGTTCTGAAAAGTGTATTTGACAGGTTTAATTTTGTGAATCCGTTATGATTTTGTGAATCTTTTCTGAAGATGCAATGTACGTCACACATTGAATATGACATGTTTATTTACATTCAAAACAAAATTTATATGAATCTTTAGGTCTTGAAAAGAGAATCATTTGGTTTTGAAAATGTATTATTTATTGAGAAAAAGTGAACCATGTGCTTCCAAAATATAAGATTTTATATTATTGTTTTATAACACTGTCATTCTACTCATTGCTGCAAATAGAACCAAATGACATAACAAGAATTAACCAACTAACGCAAATTTAAAACAAATTTGTTTGTCAGCTTAACATTAATAAATGTGAATCCTAAGTTTAAGTAAAATGAATCTTTTTTTAACCAAAGTGAATATTATGCAAGGACAATATCAGATTTTTATTTATTGTTTGTTTATCAAGCGTCAGGTACTAAATCGCGTGTTACATTATCATTCTGATAAATACTGCAAGTTGAACCAACTAACACAAACATAAATTACAACTCTTTACATATGAACATTAAACAGTGTGAATCTTTTGTTTGTTAAAAATGAATTGTGTGCTTTTAAAAAGTGAATCTTTAGTTAACAAAAGTGAATCGTTATTTTCATGAAATTGAATTTTATGCAAGAACAATATGAACTTGACATTGTCGATTTAGAGGCTGGTGAAGGTGACACATTCCACCAATATAGTTTTAGTCGTCCTCTGGATGTATAAAGGGTAGTATTATCTTTTTTTTTATTGCGTGTTTATTAATAACCTAACCATAGTAGTCTAATCCAATGTTTTAGCTGTCCTAGGCATTTTTGGGGTTTAGGGGTATCCTTTTGATGTTCATTTTACACTTTTATAAATTTTCAATTATCACGGCTGATTTTTAGGGTTTTAGGTGTAGAGTTTAGGGTCATTAGACCCTAACCCTAAACTTTAAACCCTAAAATACACCTTCGACAGTTTAACTATCCTACGTATGTTTGTGGTGTAGGATGTTTAACTTGTTACACTTATATTTTAAAAGTGAATCATTAGTATGTGGGAAGTGAATTCATTCTTTAAGAAAAGTGATTCGTATGTTTTTTAAAAGTGAATACTTTGTTGTTGAAGAGAATTGAACTGTATGTTTCTGAAAAGTGAATCCTTAGTTGTTGAAAATAAATCATTAGTTTCTATAAGGTGAATCATTTGTTGAGAAAAAGTGAATTTTAACGTTTACTACAAAAACCTTACTTTAGCAACCAACATTATAATTAATGTGATTTGAAACCAAATCCATATTACTGCATGGAGAAAAGAACAGAGAATGAATCAACTAATACAAATTTAAAAGAAATCATTCTTTATTACTGAACATTGAACAATGTGAATCTTTTATTCTAGAAAAATGAATCATGAGCATCAACAATATGAACCTTTCATGTACTGTGTGTAATACTATGTGTATCAACAAAATGAATCTTAAGTGTTTACACAAAATTATCTGAATTTTCTAAATCTGGTATTACTCTAGTGAGTGTTGTATCTTCATTGATTGATGTGCAAATGAGACTCCAACAGACTACGCTTCTTCGTCAACATGCATCATTGATCTAATTGAACTCTTGGTCTTTAGATATGTTCTTACCGCATTTTTGTTTCTCCTTTTTCTTGCATTGTATGTCTTATATGTTGTGCTTTTCATCCTTTTGTTTTTTCTTCCTTTTGTTTTGAAACTGTGCAGATCTAGCACTATTGTCCTTGCTTGACTAATGCTTGAATCACGATTATGAACATTTGGTGTACATACCAATGTTTCCACTTCTTCTTGAAATTTTGTGACTTTATTCGCACATAGACCTCTTGTCTCATGTTTTCTTCACTGGTAGCAAGAATGTACTCAAATTTTTTACGCATCATCACTATCCAATTTCCTGTTTCATTTGATTTTTAATTACATCCATCTTATGATTGATGCTTCTCCCTTGATGCTTTATTTTTCCATCTATCAATCATATATTGTCCTTGCAGCTCTTGAACACACCTCAAGTGTAGTACGCATGCAACGTGAGTAAATAATGCCTACCTCAATAATCAACTTACATGTGCAATAAACACTTGAATTTACTTTCTTCAATGTGACCATATGCTTTATTTCTTCAATCTCAGGTTGCCATACAGTATAAACCACATTATCTGGATCTTCATTGTATATTTCTTGCTGCAATCCTAAAGTTTTCATAAACACATCTTGAAACAGTTTGTAAGCTTCATGTGTGTATACCTCTCTTGCTTCTAAAAGTAGTTTCACATTTGAGGCTATCATGTCTGGTTTGCCATTAAAGCACCTCCAACCATCATATCTTTTAATTTCTCTCCATTCTGAAATCACATTACATAAATTTTCGTAGAACTCAGTAAGTGTTGAGGTCTTCTTCATCTTCCTAGAAATTGAGTTATTTGTACTTTCACTTCTTTGAGAGGACAATGCACCACCAAAAAAATAATCCTTTGAGAACACACTGCACCTTTTTTCACGATTTTGATACAATCTATTAAGCCATGAGTTATTTTCACATTCATACTCTTGTACAAGCCTGCATTTTGTAAAGATCAAGTTGTTAGTATGACTAACATACACATTACAGTAACTATACAGATCGTACTAGTGGACCGTTATCAAACAATTCTTATAGCGGTTACTATAATTTTATAGCATATATTTTAATTCACTTTTATAAAACTGCTGATTCATTCAAAATAGACATAAGATTCACTTTTCACTAACACATCACAATTTATAGAAATTGTAATCTGAAACTGAATTTCATAGCAAACAATAATTCACTTCCGTAACACTACTATTTTATTTTTGTTTAACATAAGCTTCAATTTTCAGTAATACAACACAATCTATAAGAAACTTTATAATTTGAAACTGAATTTTATAGCAGAGAATAATTCACTTCTGTAACACTTCCGATTCATTTAAGGAAAACATGAGATTCACTTTCACACTAAACAATTAATAAGAAACTTTAGAAGCCGAAACATAATTTTAAGTGTTTGTTTCCTTACCTCGACCACACATGGTTAAACTCAGCTTCTGTTTCACAGTACTTGAGAATGTACTGAAACTTGCTATTGAACCTTTCTCTTCGATTTATCAAGTGACCATTATTTTTTTTGGCATTCTCCATGATATGTCATACACACAATTTATGCTTTGAATTTGTAAATATCTAGGTGATTGTATAATCCATAGAAGGACATTGGTCTGTCATGATTGTCTTTGGTTGAATCAAATCCATAGACTTTAGAAATGTACCAAACAACCACGTAAATGATTCAATCTTTTCATTCAAAAGGAAGCCATATCCAAACATAACATTTTCCCGTGATTATTCAATCCCACAAATGGTCCACATATGATATTGTATTTATTTGTACTTTATGTAGTATCATGGACCAGAAGATCTCACCACAACATATAATCTTCTTTCATTGTAGCATCCCTCCATAAAAGTTGCACAATCTTTCATCTTCATCCAACTGAAAATCATAGTAAAAATCCTTACCCTTCTCTCTTCTTGACTTAAAAATTTCCAACAGGTTGTTTGAATCACTGATAAGTGTGAAATGTATATACTTTTAGGGCTATAATTCATTCTGTATTTAAAATAATTCATGCTATAATTCTCACTTATTATATGATTTTTCTTAGATTTATGTTTTGATGTGAACTGATACATTTTATGTGTCAAATGTACAAAAAGTATAGGAAATGAAAATTTATCTCGTGAGTATTCCAACACAATAAACGGGGATCAAATTGGAGCGAGAACGAAGATTTTATGGTCCTTTGAAGTTGTGTCGAACTTGTGCCCGTACTTTATGTTCGGACACAAGTCGAGTGTTTTTTGGAGGACCCTGGAAATTTTTCTGAACTTGTGTCCGAACTTGCATGTTCGAAGATAATTTGAGACTTTAAAAAGAAAGTAGAAGTGCGCAGACGAATAGAGGTGTCCGAACATACAAGTTCAAACACATGTCCAGATGCGGCAGAAAAATCACATCTGAAGCACTACGTTGAGAAAAAAATTAATCAGAATCTCTGGTACTATAAAGGAGAAAGTTAAGGCTGGAAAATGGGTATGCTTCCATGGCCAGAGGCTTGTGTCTCTATTTTTGCTGCAACAATCACCTCCATCATGCCACCACCATCATCATCGCCAGCACCTCCATCATCTCCACCACCACCACCATCATCTCCACCACACTATCATCCACATACACCACTACCATAATTCTACTTTTAGAGCATCATACTTCTGACAGAGGATCAACGTGACAACGAAGATCGAGTGAGGATCCAGAGTCAAGCTTCTTAGTTGGAGTTTTCTCTTCTCTTTCTTTTAATCTGTTTAATGTCTTTCTCTGTTATATTTTCTGCTTTTAGCATCATGTCGCAGTAGTTGGATAAGCTCCGCGGATTGGGGTAGCAAACGAATGTTTAGATTTATCTTGTAATCTTTTCTCTGATTATGTAGTTATTTAATTCTTGTTCTTCACGCACTTTAATCTTTTGATCAATTATTAAAGTAATATTTGTAGTTTACTAATCAAAATGCCGTACTGAGATTAGTCAACAAGACACGGGAAATTAAACAAGATTAGCGACTAGAAGCATGGTTTTCCTATAGGTTAATTTGTCTCCAATAGTGAAATACCCCAAATCTAATTAATACCTTAAACTATTAAATAATGGAGAATTGATCTAGAAACAGATCATTTTAGTTAAGCATGCTAAGCTATGCATGCAAACGTTACGTAAATTAATAGTACTATGCGTGCACATGCAAACTCACGCATGCAAACGTCACGTAAAAGTAGTCGTTTTACCATAAACGCTAACTGGCGTAATTTTACTAAACGTATTCGTACAAACATTCATGTACGATTATTAACAAGGACAAAACTTCTTGCATAACTAGCTCGATAGAAAGAGCGTCAACAGGGAAAGAACAATACGACGTGTATACAAACGAGCAACGTAAATATTTTACGAATGCCTAAGCATCTATAAATGCTACAATAAATTGAAATACACATTTAGATAAATGTAACAACTTATGTTACACCTATTGTATATATTATGAAGATATAATAACTCATCAAAGGTCAAAGATGCGCACTAAACATCTTGACAAGAAGAACGTTCGTAAAACGCCTTAGAAACATGCGATTAAGCATGACCTTGTATGACCTTATAAAACTCAAACCAAATAGTCATACCCTCATTATATGACTATACAAACATAGTCCCTAGGCTATATCTAGTCAAAAACGCAAAACGCCCGGGAGTGCTCACGCACGCCCCTTAAAGCACGAAAAGCCCGGAGAGGTGCCGAGGCGGCACGAACTCCTATAAAATTCATTCCTAGAGTTCCTAACATCATTAATAATCATTCTAAAGAGAACCCACGAGCTAGTTTCTCAAAATTCAACAAAATCCTCGGGAATTTCCTTAACGCTCCTTTTTGCCCGGGAGTGTCCCAATAGCTCGGGAATTATGTCATGAGTTTATGTAACCCTATATAACTCAATGTAACACCTTAATACATCATTATTTACTATAATAAATGTTTATAAACACTTGGAACTCATAAAGACAAATCATTTCTCAAAATTTCCTTAGAGCACAAAAACGCACTTTTCGGGTACCGAGAAGTCGCGTTTTACAAATTTAACTTGTACAACTGATTAGCTACGAGTTTATAACATTAAAAGGAAATAAGTTAACTATAATAATTAGGGGAGAACAATGGTGACTCACCCTCCCTATACCTGCCGAATTTGAACACAAAAAAAATCACATTTTCACACCTTAAAGTCATTTTCTTACCTTATCATGTCAATTTGTCAAGCTTGTCTGATTCCTAAAGTCATGGACGGTTTATCCTTGTCCCATGGACTCCATTTTCAACACATTATCTCACAGATTAAGGCCTTAGATTTTCTTGCCTTGTCATTTGACAATTACACCTAAATTCTACCTAACTTTGACAAGTACCAAAGCTTGTCTCTTCCTCCCCCTTCTAAGCTGGAGATCTGGCCCATTTCCCTTCCCTCATTCACGCCAGCTTCCTCTCCTTCCAGACTTTCAAGCTCCATTAATGGACGACTGACTTTAAACTCCATCTTATGTCAAAATTCCTAGCTAATTCTACAAAGCAAGAATCAAGTAGCAGATCAGTCCAAGAGGTCTGAGTTTGGGAGAGATTCTGGAATTGTCAGTAAGTTATCTCGAAATCTTCCCAACATCAAACTTGTTCCTCTTCGAATTAGCTTTCCACCCATATAAAGATATTGAATTTTCATGGTATATTCAGTTCTGGGTGAACAAAAGAAGGCGAAGTGGTTGCAGCAGTGAATCTGTTCAATAGGCCTCAGTTAGGGAGTTATTCTGAATTTTCCGTAAGTTTTCTCGAAATTTTCTCTACACCAAAGTTGTTCCTCTTTGAATTAGCTTTCCAACCATATAAAGATCATTAGTTTTCGTGGTCATTTCAGTTCTGGGTGACAAAAACCGCAGAGAGTGCGCAATCTGGAAATTTCGGTAAGATATGGTGATCCTTATCTTCCTCCATATGGTGTTTATAATTAGTGCCGAATTTAAGTAAGGAAAATACCTAAGGTAATACCTTGAAATCATCTTCTAATCTTACTTAAGATATGTGTTAAGATCTAACTCCTAAACCCCTTCTCTTCATGTATGGAAACCGAAATTTGAAGCTACAATTTCCATTGAAGGAAGCTTGGGAATTCAAGAGGAGCTTAAGTTCTAAAATCATACAAGGTTAAAGAGTAAGTTCTAAAACTAGATCTACTATGTTCAAGCTTATTTTAAGCTCTTAAATGTTGTATAAAAATTATGTATCCTACCTCCTATAATTAAAGCCGAAAATGACATGTAAAGATATCAAGAAAATTATTTGTAACATACAAGGTAAAATTATTACCTTAAGATGTAAATTTTATGTCACAGAATTTAATTATGATGCATATATATTAAAGCCGAATTATCTAGGAGTAAATTGCTTAATTTTAAGCTTATAATTATTCTAAGTCATTAACATAATTTGTAGAAGTGTTATATGGCTTATATACATTTATATATATTTATTATAAGATAAAAATCAAGTTTTAAAACCATATGGTACATTATTGTTATAGCCGAATGTAAATGGTTGTAAATGGGTTTTAATTACCTAAATATGATTATAAACATATAATATAAAGTTTTGGTGAATTAAAAATAATTACTAGTGTTTCAATTACTAGTTAATTAAGTTATGGGGCTAAATTGTAATTTTTGAAAAGTTAGGGGTACCAAATGTGATTGCCGAGAGTTATGCATTTAATTTGGTAAATTTTTTTATAATATAAAATATAAACGTATATTATGAATTTTGGAGAATTTAAACAAGTGTTTAAGTGTTAAAATAACAATTTATAAAGTTTTGGGGTCATTTTGTAATTTTTGGAAAATAAAGTGCCCAGCCGAGAATTATAATGTTTTCTGGGTATATTAATGTATTAAATATAAAAATAGTCTTTGGTCAAAGTGTTGACCAAAAACTTTGGGTTAAAATGATTTATGACATGAAATAATAAGTTTATAAAAGTTTTGGGGTGAAATTGTAATTTATGAAAGTATATATATGAAGTAGAATTTAAAGTGGGCCGGAAATGAAATTAATGGAAATATACGTGTCCATTCGGAATTTAGAAGAATTAAATATTAAACTATGGTTTATAAGTTAATATGTAAATATTATGAAGTTTTGGGGTTAAAGTGTAATTAAAAGGAAATATTGATGAGGGCCGAAAATATAAGTGGCCATATGGTAATTTATAAAAGTTAAAGTGTCCAAATTATATTTACCAATTTTATAATGGTGATTTTATAAATTAATGAGTTAAGAAAATAAAACTATGTATTATAATGTATTTTGGAGTATAATGTAAAGTTTATGAAATAAAAGAGGTTATAATATAATAACCGAAAAGTATGATGTATTTATGGGATTAAAAATATTTGTAGATCCTTTATGGATATTTAGGAAATTTAGAAAAGAAAATTATGATTTAAGGATTTATGAAAATAAAACTATATGATATACAAGTACAAGTAATTTACTTGTAAAAGAAATAATATTATTTGGGGTTAGTTGTAATTAATAAAAGATATGGGAATAATATGTCCATGGGTGACATGTAAATATAATTTGAGAATTTATTAAGTGGTTATGTCATTTAGACAATTATAATCATGTATCGTAAATAATACATGTGCGTAAAAACTTATACAGTTAAGATTTCAAGTAAATGAAAATAAGTGATTATGGAATTAAAACTATGGTTATATAGTTGTAAGGAATTTAATTATAACCAATTAATGTTAAATATGATTAAGTGGAGAATAATAAAGAGATTATAAAAAAATAATATGTCCATGCGTGACATATGTATATAATTGAGAAATTATAAGTTGTTATGTCGATTAGACAATTATAACCATGTAACATAAATAGTACATGAATATATAAGTATATATATATATATGCATTAAAGGATTTAGAAATAAATCACAAGGAATAACAAATAAGTTATACATTCAATCATAAGGTAATTAAAAGGAATTACCACACAATATAAGTTTTAGAAATTAAGGCTACATGTTTTTGAAGTATAAAGATAAATACGTTAATTAATAATAAGGATAAGAGGTTAAAGAAACTACCTGAGTATAAAGAAATAAACCTCACATGAAATAACGAATATGAAATCGTTTCATGAATCGATAAAAATATTATACGAGAGTTACATAAATTAACACTCTCAGTTAATCCTATTCTAGGACATTGTTTGCCCAGACGTTGACCGGGAACTAAACAAGTACAGTCTACGGTGAACGGTATGGAATTCTTACAGTCTGCTTTCTACCGGATTACACCGGCTTGTGTGTTATCTGTTGTTTGAAATAACGACCAAGATAATTGTATGTAAAATGTTGTATTACTCTTGTGCACTATTGTGTTATTCTATGTGCGTGATGTTACTAACTGTAACGTGTATGTTCCACGCATACAACACTACATTACCAGTGGATTAAATACCTGCGTTTTACTATACCGAGAACTTGTACTCAAGTTTCTCACTAACTTCACCTTATAACAGACGTCGTTATCCTAAACGTGATAATCGACAATACACATTGTGTTCTTGTTTAACGTCCTTGAGTGACACTTAACGATTATATACAACGAGAACGAGGAGCCCAGTTGGATCTGGCCATGCATGCTACAGGAGCTGTACCTGTCACAGGCCGTCTCCTATTCAATTTACGTCGCGACGGGAGTTTTGGGTGCACTATGTCACTCACCGGCTGCGTACCGGAACAGTTCAAGTTGGGAGGAAGACTTTATTCCTCTCGAGGGTTCGATTCCCACCTCTTTTAAGTACAGGAGTTAACTACGTTATCTTCTGAGGGACTAATTACCCACCGACTTGTACGAGAGTCCCATCTCGTCTAAGGGTTTATCATACCCGACCATCTTACTCCATGAAGGAGTTTAACGAGGTCACTATACCTCCACTGCTGTGAGGTACTCTTATATACATGTTAGTCCCATTGTGAGGATCTGACTACTGGTAAATAATTACAGGACATCTAACTTGACCTTCTGCAGTCTTGTTCTGTGTGACATTGTTATCCTTGTAAGGATGCTTGTTATGATTATGTTTTGATGCTTATTTACAGCTTTATAAAAATGACTTGCTTGTATTCGATAAAATAGTTGGTGTGGCCCAGTAGTTTGTGGGCTGCACGTTTTTCATACCGGCAAATTATTTTGCTGAGCCATTTCATGGCTAAACAATTCCAGGTACCTGAAGAATGAAGAGATTACCCGACCGAGTGTAGGCGGGGTAGAATTAAGATAGGGGACTGTTATCACCAGAATCATTTTACAGTACTGTATTTTTACTATTGTCTTTTGTTATTTTAAGAGGTTTGTATTCAGCGCTCAGACCGCGTCATTTGTAAGTTGTATTGAAGTTAGCCTTGTTAGTCACATGGGTGACTAGCGGCGTTGTAGCACCACCCGTTGTTATGTATATATTTTCCGCTGCATTTCTAGTTATCTTTGGAGCAATCATCGTACAGGTTGTGGAGTTTCGGGTTGGGGAGTTACAAATAGAAATTGGTCAAAAGGCGATTGGTTAGAATTGACTTGGGCATGGTTTGTGGCTCGTTATTCCTGCTAGTTAGGATTCATTGTACTTGGACCATTCAATAGATTATTGAAGGTTCCTGAGTTTATTGCATAGTTAGGGAAAGGTTATTTAATAGATTTATAAGAAGAAGGTTTGTAGAAAAACCTAGGGTGCTTCTTTAGATTTAAAGTTTCAATCTTTTTTTCTTTATTAAGTTTATTTTTATTGTTTTATTGTTTTATATTTGTTTATTGATCCAGTCTTTTATAAGATTAAGAAAACCCTAAAAAGTGACATTTCCTGTTTTCTTAGTTTATTTTAGTTTCTCAATTAATTAATAAATTATCAGTTAATTGAACGAGGTCTCTGAGATCGATAATCCCCACTTCATCACTATTCCCGTAAAATGATAAGTATACTGGCTAGGTGGTATATAGATAGTAACATATTTTTGTGCTACAATCACTACCCACAAATGTAGTTCTAACTAACTGCACTACATCATAAATATATGGGAAAATTCACAAGATACCACTGTTTAAGTTTCTAATTCACAAAATACCACTGTTTTTTTCGTAATTCAGCTTTAAACATGCTTAAACGTTGTCCAAAATTGATGAAACTTTACATGGACGATGCTAAAGTGTTATATTTTGGTCCAACATCAAATTTGAAGTTTTTTAACCTCATTTGTGACATGTGGGACCCAAAACAGTGGTATTTTGTGAATTAGAAACTTAAACAGTGGTATCTTGTCTATTTTCCCTAAATATATTTTGGTAAGAACCCTAGATTTGAAGTCCCACCAGATTCTGTTCTCAAGATATGTATGAATCAGCAACCGGTATTCCACTTTTTTCATGTTTCATACATGTTCGATTACACCAGTTAGTACACTTCTGTGTGATCTAAAATACTTGACTTCACTTGGATCACAAAATTGATGAGAATGTTCCATTTTGTGACTTGTAACAGTTCATTTCTGTTTTGAGCCTCAACCTTGAAACTTACCATTGCCTTGCACTCTGTCCTAGTATCACTTTTTGAGAACAATTTTTTTTGTGCTTTGCTTAGGTCTTTTTTACCAACTTGGCAGCAAACATATGTTCTTAAACTAATGCTACCATCTACTCTTTTTTTCTTTTCCTTGCAACGTATAAACGCTTCTTGTATGCGTAGCTATTGTACACTTGATATGATTTTTCTTATAGCTGATCAAATGTCTGGGAGGGCCAGCTTCGGCCCGGACCGTCCTTGAATTTTTTACCCGAACGGGCCTATATTTTTGTCCAGGCTCGGTTTAAAATATCTCGGGTCGGGCCGAGCCAGACCTGCATTTTTTTAACCTTGCCAATGCTTGGCTCGCTCGATCCAATTTTATATATTTTTGTATAATTATTAAATTTTGAAAAACATATATAGATTATATAAAAATATCGATATATATTATGTATAATGCTAATATATAGTATATATAATAATAATAATTAATATTATAAATAATTTAAATAGATAACTAATATATACAATCAAAATATATATTATATTATATATTTTTTAAAATATATATAATAATAAATTGGGCCGAACCGAGCTTAGTTATGGGCTTAAAAATTTTCTGGGGCTCGGTCTAGTTTTTTATTCGGGCTGATTTGTTGTCCAAGCCCGCCCGGATTTTGTTTTGGAAGGGCCTTTCGCGCTTTATTTATGGGCTGAGTCAAGCCGCTGGGCTAGGTGAGTGTTGATAAGCTCTACTTGTTCACTTATACAAATATTTCAATCAACTTTGAAGTTTCTGGTTCAATGAATTGACTAACTTGTACTGTAGAAGGTTCAGAAACACTTGCAGTATATGTCATATGAAAATACGTATCAAACAATTCTTAGAGCAGTAACTATAGTTTATAGCAGAAACTAATTCACTTTGATATCACTAGTGTTTACTTAAAGTACATAAAAAGTTCACTTTGCACTAACACAACACAATGTATATGAAACTTTTGGAATCTAAAACTAACTTTAAAAGCAAAAAGAATTCATTTATAAACACTACTGATCAATTTTAAGTGAATGTGATATTCACTTTTGCAACATTACAATAACTACAATTGTCATACAAGTATACTGTTATCAAACAATACTTATAGTAGTAACTATAATTTTATACCAGAAAATAGTTTACTTTTATAACACTGCTGATTCACTTTACACTATGATGAGATTCACTTTCCACTAAACACATCACAATATATAGAAAACTTTTATAATATGGAATTAAATTTTATTGTAGAAAAAAATCACTTTTATAACACGACTAATTCATTTTACGTAGCCATAAGTTTCACTTTAATAACACTGCTGATTCATTTTGCGAACCATAGATTTACTTTGCACTAACACATCACAAATGTATGAGAAACTTTTACAAAAGTGAATCAAACATATAATCTTCTGTAAATAACTGAATTCAATAAGAACAAAGCAATACCATCATATTCAATTCTGATAAGAGATAGGTGATTTTCCAAAGCCATGAATTCCCTATTGAAATCATTTTGTAATGTTGCTGAAGAAGGATTACAGAGCAAGGTGAAGTGTCTTCACTGTTATATTCCTGCTCATCATCAGTTGTAACACCCAACTCCTAAAACCGGGAGTATCTCCTAAACCTCCAAGTATTTATATTAACATCACAACGGAAATTCTAAACAAGTTGGTGTTACCGCCGTTAGTCACCCACGTGACTAACTAGGCATTCTACAATCCCCAGTCTCTAGTTACGATCTGATGGACCCGAATATACCCAACATAAGTGTGTACAAAGTCTTAACCAAAATACTTATACTGAGTACAAAGTAATTCGTACCACTAATATAATTTACTACAACAGTCTACAATACGAGTGTACATGCACACCTCGTATGTCAAATATAAACCCGTATACATCTACCCCCTTCCTACTCTCAGGTTGGGTCGTCTTCTGCCTCTTACCTGCAAAATATAATATGGATGCCCCGAGGGGCTCAACACCTTTGTTGGTACGGTTAATGTGCAGCCCACAAGCTAACGGGGCTACACACGACTATTTTGTCGTATACATGTGGTTGACTGATCATACATATATTAATAAAAGTACGATAACACACAACACATTCATATGAAATAATCATAGCTCAAACAGATCGAATGACGTAATGGATGTTCATTAAGTAAGCAAGTTAGCTTTTTAACTCCATAAGTTTGAGAAACATTTAATTCTCATATTTTCTCTTATCTCAAATATGTCAACCTTTATTTAATTAGAACCGGTTGTACCTTAGTCCATTGTTTATTTTTGTCGAGTCAAAAGTAACCCTAGCCAATGAGCTATTAACTCCATTGGTCAAATAAACAAATAATTAGCTTGGGGATGTAGGCTAGATCCTCCCACGCCATCTTAATAATTCCCCCACCTCGTACAGAAATCGAGGTGGCCGAGTCTGTTTGTCGACTCTTGGCGACAAGTCTGAAGACAAGTCTCAATGGAGGATGGATCTAATAAAGATTCCAACCTCCAACCACAACATGCATGACCGGAGTCAGTCCTGGATTCCTCACCCCCAAGTTCCAGTTAGTAGAAGTCTCAAAGACAATGCTTGTTAGTTAAACCTCTTTTGGTTATTAACCAACTAATATTAGGGAGTGTTCCATGTTCTCATACAATTGTTTACTAAGCGTAGTTAGTAAGTAAGCTCAAAGGTAAGTCGTGTTCGTATAACACAAACACGTATTCAAATTCGGTAAACCGGTTTCATGCTTTATCTTGTTTAGTCTTAACACATAAACACACAACACACAAACCGAGGGACACCTTGTTAGCAAGTAAGCTACAAGAAAACCATACCGTTCACCATTGTCGTCGGTTGTCTACTCTCCTGCGGAGTCCAATTACTTAAACCCTATAAGATTCATTGAATCGGGTGGTTAATTTCTTTTAATTACCCTTGTTCATTTCATCACTAATGATTCTTGACTAACAACTACTAAGTCATTGTAGTTCAAACTTAACCACATAAGTTGTTTACTTCTCATTATATCTCATACTTGTTCACACCCATAGTGACTATTATATGTCACCAAACTAGTCCTAACAATCATCTAATACCAATACCATTCAATCCCCCTCTTTCTAATTCATTTATAAACTCACGGCTCAAATTTTGACATGGTCCGGACATTAAGTCCCGGACCAAGTGTTCTAGGCAATTCTCGGTAAGAAAAATGGGGTGGTCCGGGACTTTACCCCTATCCTAAGTCTCGGACCAGTTGTATTGTGCAATTTTAGTGGATTTTCAATGGTGGTCCGGGTCTTCTTACAAGACCTAGGTCCCGGACCACCCTTAACATGTAATTCTCGCCAGTTTTTCATGTGTGGTCCGGGACTTTATCTAAGGAATAAGTCCTGGACTTAATCTGTAACATTTTACAGTTTTAACTCTCATTCTAAACTTGTTTCTTTGTCCATTTCTTTCCTAAACTTTCCACATGTATCCTAACATGTTCTAACACCATTTTAACACCTTAAACCTTATCATCTTAAGGTTACAACTCCATTACACATTTACCCAAATATTGTAATTTATTTACACTTAGAACCTTAAACATTAACTCATTCTTAACCTCATCTCAAGTGGTACTACTTACCAATTCTTTTCACAACTCTTCCCAGAGTGTGCTAACTTCAATTCTTCAATTCTAACTTCATAACTCATTGTTTACCAACCTAGTTATACTAGACTTAGTCACATTGCAACTCCTTGCACAATTTATTTTCCTTTACAGTCTCTGCTCATCATTTCCAAGCTTGCACATACATATGCATCTCTAGTCATACTCTTAACACCTCACCCTTTACTCTCAATCATCTTGATCATACTAAATCTTTCTTAGACAGTTTTCATCTTCATCACCCAATCCACTCAAGGTTATACATTCAAGCTCATACCTAAACCATCTCCAAGCAATCTAAGACACCCTGACATCATTTTTCGTACAGATTTTTACACTACTCAATACACTTCTCAAACCATAATTTTGGTATGTTAAATTCACCCATTTAACTTCAAATTCCTCCTAATCAACTATAGGTCATTCTAACTCCTAAAAACACCTTTAGTTAAATCATTTCTACTCAATTAACCTTTAATGACTCCTAGTAAGTCCTAGGTCATATTAATTCACCTAACACCTAAAACACTTGGTTTCTACACCAATTTTGCCATAGCTCCTCTACTATATTGTTATGCCCAAATGCATAGTCTTTCTTACCAAATCAATTCAAACTATAAAATCCTTATCTCATTGTATTTCTCACCTAATTCAAGACATGCATTATCAGCACAATATGGTGCAATAATCTTAAATTGCATAGCACTAAGGCTCTTAAATGACATGGCTCTTAGGCCCTTAAATGACATGGCTCTTAGGCCCTTAAATAACATAATTTAAACATTATAAACATAGCCACCTGCACACAACAATAGTCCCATGGAAATTGATAAAAGCTCTTATACTTCACTTATGATTGTTTTTCTAACTCATATGCCATTAGCTCCTTAGTCACAAGTTTATAAGTTTGTTCACATTCTTTCATAGGTTAATATAACCCATGTTTATAATGTAACTCTAGGCTACATTTGGTATCAACATAGACACAATTCCTTAAGGCATTAAACTACACTAAGGCAGATCATTTACCTTAAGATTTTGAAGCTCTTTTCTCTCTTCTTTCTTTGATTCTTTTGATTGAAATCGGCCAAGGGAGTTTGACCATTTACTAAACTTCTAACCAATATTAAAATGAAGGTAATGAGCACTAAGTAACATACTTAGACTCATGGAAATAACTCTAGAATATAAAAAGGGTGCTTAGTGCACTAAATTAAGTGATTACCTTAGGAACCTTAGAATGGTGTTTTGGTAAGGAATCAAAGTAATGCTTCCTCTAAGCTCTTGAAGATTGAATAGATGCTAATACAAGGAATATAACAAGGCATCTTGAGAAGCCAAAATTGGCTATGTAAGGAAATGAAGAGAAACTTGCGTTTTTGGAGCTTTTCCTCACCTTGAATCAAAGAGAGTGTAGACTAGCTCTAGAACATGAATTTTTCCTCTTCAAATGGAGCTCCTTCAATGGAGTAAAACTTCATTTTTGGATGATTTGAAAAGAGCACTTGAAAGGTCTTGACTCCACTAGCCATAATATGTATTTTATTTGTGATTTGGAGCTTTGTGTTGACTTGGACAAGCAAAGGAAGATGAAGAAGAATGGAGGCTGGAGCTTCTACGGTTTGGGAGCAGAAGAGAATGAAGAAAATTGCTGGGGGAGAAAGGAAGGAGAAGAGAGGAGAGTGGAAGGAGGAAAATGAGAGGAGATATTTGTTACTTTTGTGAAAAGTAAAGCAATAGTGAACTTCCTCCCTCCTTCCTCTTTTGTAAGAATGCTAGCTACTATTGGTGGTGACTCACCATGTAAAAACCATCCCCTTAGATATTTAGGGATGGTCATTTGACCATTGACTAATCAAAGAGGACTTAATGCTTAATTTAGCACTATTTGGATACTATTCACAATTAGTGCCCAATTTATGATTTTTTGTAAATTATTTGAATTAGGCTTCCTAATGTGATACTAATTAGTACACATGTTGATTAAGGTGTATACTTGGTCAACTAGCCACTCAAAACTCATTTCTATGACAATTTTTCAAAAATGTGCTTTAAGAAGCCTTAAAGCACAATTTGTGTTTTAACGTGTTTTTGAGCTTGATTTTCTTTGATAATTGTTTTAACATGTTCTTTATCATTTTAATAAGGTCTAGGAATTCCCTTTGATAATTGTTTTAAGAAGTCTAGAGCAAGTATATGCATAAATTGCCTTTATGGTGTTTTCTTGTGTTTTCTATGGTTTAACTTGTCTACCAATGTTTCTAAGGCATGTTTTAGCCTTTTTACATCATAACCTGATGTTTAATTACCATAGATAGGTTTGGGGTATTTCATCAGTGCTGTTATAATCTAGGTCTACGTATCATCCGAGGATCAGAATCACAATCTAAAGTGAAGAATGTTGGGGATCTTTCTCGTATGTGATGTGATTTGTAATTGATCGATTGATAATGTGTTGCAATGGTGTCGTGATGAATTTGTGATCGATTGATAATGTGGTGCGATGTGATCGTGATGAATTTGTGGTGTGAAGAATTAAGCTGAAATCGATCGTGAGTGATGAGAATTGGTGGCATCGAAAAATTGGAGGCGGTTGTCTCCCGCATTCTGTTATTCAAAACACTACGCAGGATGACCCATTTCTTTTAATTTTTTATTCAATAGGTTGTGGCCGCGTGGCGCCAAGGTCGCCGGTCCGTTAGGGTTAAATCCTCATCCCAAGGTACAAAATGAGATTACTCAAGCATTAGAAAAATAAAGAGAACAAAAAGGTGGGAAATAATCATGGATGAGGTGAGGAAGCTTCAGTGAAGGTGGCCTTCTTCTTATTTTCTATTTTTTTCTTTCTTTCCCTTTGTTCTCGTTCTCATCCCATGCCCAGCCAAAGCTGGTTTCTCTTTCCTTTTCTTTCATTTATTCTACGCATTTTACTATCTCTGGAGAGTGATCTAGGTCTGCGTTCGGCTATATATATATATATATATATCTGCACCAGACTGTTGTGGCATAATCTGGTTTCCTTTGGCGTGTCCAGACTTGTGTTTGGACCTGTATACTCGAACCCGACTTAGAGTTAAGGTATGACTACCCGGACATATACCCTGACCATGCTCTAAAATAGGCAGTAACTTCTTCCCGGAGTGAGTCCGGGTTTGTTTACCCAGACGTAAACCCGGACCAGTGCGAAAATGTCCAGTAGCTTATCTTAAGGGTTGGTTCAGGTCTGTTCACCCGGACAGAGACCTGGGCGTGACTCAGAAGTCACTAGAGCGATCGTTTTGCTCAATCTTCTTTATTTTAGCTCCGATTTGAGTTTTGTTTGTTCCCAAATGCTCCTCTATTTGTATACTTTGCTCCTGGCTAGGTTATTCTCATGTTTAAACAACAATTGTGTAAGAACACCAATTAAACACAAAACTTAAGGAAGCTAAACTGGAGAAATGCATGATAAATATTGATAAATCACATGTAATAAACTCTTTAAACATGTTCATTTATACACTTATCAACTATCAAAAGTTTTTCACACTGGTAGAATTTTTAAAGAGATAAACTCTACGTTCATTTTCTTCATCTCAAAATCTGATTCCGCTTTCGCCCTTGAGGATTATAGGCCCATATCCTATTGGAATACCATATATAAGGTGATCAGTAAAATATTGGCAGATAGACTCAAATAGGTTCCCTCCTCTCTCGTGGGTGATAGTCATGGGGATTTTGTAAAAGATAGACTCATCTTAGATAATATCCACTTGTGCTCATGCTTAATGAAGTACTACCAAAGAGCGCTAATCTCCCTCAATGTATGATGAAAACGGATATTTGGAAGGCTTTTGACACTATTGACTAAAGCTTCCTCCACGCCAGTCTCTCCTTCCTAAATTTCCTCCCAGTCTTTGCAAACTAGATTATGCAATATGTTACATGATAAGTGGTCCAGGAGTAGTGATCAACTCTCTTATTCCTTCATTTATAGCATGAATTCACCATGTTAACCATTTATCCTTTCTTTTATGCTCAAAAGAACACACATCTTATTTCTTCATGTTTCAGCAAAAAAGATAGAGAAATTAAGGCTTAAAAGCATAATTTTAGAGTAAGGGAAGATTTGCCTCCAACCAACTGCATACTGACCTTGGTTGTGGATCAGCCAAGCACAATAATGAGGCATGAAGGGTTCCGGCATTAACCTGGGATGCACGCCAAACGTAACAAACTTTTGCGCCATCAAAGATAACCAAACTCGGTCATTGGTTAATCAACTCTCCTGTTGCGAACCAAGTGGATCAGTGTGATTGGCTGCCAGCTTGACTTTATTTGGAGGTTCTAGTGCCTTATCCTGTTACAAACGTGCTGCCTCTTGATTAGTCAAGTACAAATGTCACGAATCAACTTAGGTCACAAGCAACTAACTAACTTACAACTAACCTCAGTTGCAGGTTGCTTGCACCTTGAGATTCCCACCACCAAATGCTATGAAAAGGGGCTCAATTCTTCACTTCCAAATTGATCTACACCTAAGCTATCTACCATATTCAAGACTAGAGCTCTCTCCTCTTTCTAGTTTAGTTTTTATCTTCCTTTTTACTTTCATGCACCTTTACTTTACATAATTTACTTCTAGCACTTTACTTTATGCACTTTTTCATTCCAACACATTTAATTATGCAGTTTAGTAGCAATTTTCTTTCATCTTGAGGGGGACACCCCTAGGCTTGTAATCAAGATATTTTGGCATTATAAAGGTGTTCCCTCATCTGTATTGCTTAATGCTTTCAAAGACTGATCACTGATGATGATCTGAGGGAACGTTGGCTACATACCATCGTTGATGCCTATGGACCTGACCATATAAGATAAGGAAGATAAGAGTTTTGACACTGAGAGGGGCTTAAGCCTTTATCGCATGATAAAATCGATTAACTGGATTATAGCCTTCCAATCTCATCTTAACTAGAGAGAGATCACAGTTCTATACAATAGAGGAAGCGATTCCAGGGTCGATGCCATTGTAATGCCTCGGATGTTTTCAGTGCCATATGCTATTTTTTTTATTAATATCATAACATTGTAGTTTCAAACTAAAACCCGTCATAACCCCAAGACCCTATCTTCACGTAAGAAAGTCCATTAAAGTCCAAAGTAGAGAAAACCCCAAATGACAATTGTGAAGTTCCCATGGTTCGATAACCCTTAATAGGGAAAACTTACCATTGTTCCTTCACTACATCTACCTGGTCCACTTTCTAGACCTAACGAAACACATCAACCACTATTTGTACAATTTCATCACTGTATAAATCTATCACCGTGTAAAGACAGACAACATTACCTTTACCTCGTTCTGTATCAACATTAACGACTCCACAACTAGTTTCTTAAATTGATGCAGAATGCGGGCTTCGCTAGGGGGAGCCCATCTCCCCATATCTCTTTTCTTGGCCATGGAAATGCTTTAGCACCTCCTTGACCAGCTCCTGCTCTGCCCCACCTTCAGCTTTCACCTCGCTTGTAAGGTTCTTCATATCACTCGCATCTTCTTTGCTAATGACACTCTCCTTTTTTGTCGAGGGTATCAGGAATCTATTCCCCTTATGCTCGATAAAGTAAACTTTTTTGAGACCTTTAGTCTTAAACTTAACCCTTCCAAATCTAATATTTTCCGCGCGGGGGGGGGGGGGGGGGGGGGTGGAGGTTCCTATTCCTTTAGCAAATTTAATCGTTCTCCATTCAGGTTTTAACAAAGGCTCCTTTTTCTTTAGCTACGTTGGCATCCCTATTTATGCCAAAAAGCCTATAGCCTTCGATGTTAACCCCTCACTAATAGCATTTGCAAAAATAACACCTCTACTTGGGGTAGGAATCTCAATCTCTTCCTCATTTATAGCATTCTCGATGACATTATAGGATTTTGAGCTTCTGACATTGTTATTCCAAAAAACTATTATCCAAAGCATTAACAAGTGTTTTTGCTCCTTCCTTTGGTCAAGAGATGCCAACAGTTATCCCTCTGGTCCGGAAACTGGAGTGCTATTTGTGTGAACAAAAAAGATGGGGGAGGGAAGTATCCACAAATAGTACTTGTGCATCTTTCTCAAATCCATTTTAGCTATTGTCAATCATGATGGGCAATTTTGGATCTAGTGGATTCACAAGGTGCACCTTGATAATTCCCAGTTTGGTCCACTGCTCAAAAAGTGGATGACCCTTAGGCCTGGAAATCCATTTCGTTCCTTCTCTCTTATCTCAATCGCCCCTGGGTTAACAAGTCATATAATGATGTAACAAATCCTCCTTACCTGGTTTGATATGTGTTGAAGAACTTAGGTTATTCTATAAAGATATTTATTATGTGATAACCCTTAAATGGCACCAGACAAATGTTACTTTAATAAGTTTAAAACAACAATTCATTAAAAAAACTAAGGGGGTGTTTGTTTTGAGTGAAGGAAACAAAATGGAATTAGGAAAGAGAATGGAGGGGAATGGAAAAGAAATTCGTTTGATTTTCCTGGTTGTTTGTTTGAGTCAGGCAAAATGAAATAAATAATCAGCTAATGGCTGCCGACTGCCGGTCAACAACCATTAATTATCGGTCAATGATCATTTGTCATCAATGGTCATATGTCCCGGTCAAAGTGTATTAGGGGAGAAGAAATCCCATTTCTAGTAGGGGTGAGAAATCAAGTTATAGAGTTTTGGGATATTCCTAATCTCTTTCCCTTTCTTGAAAATAGGAAAAACTAGCTAAACAAATAATAGGAAATTGAATCATTCTGGTTCCCTTTCCTGATTACCCAAAACTAATGCTCCTGAAAGTAATTAATATAACTTAAAGAAAATAGCTTAATGTTCATTAATTGCCACATGCAACCCATCTATATACTTTTAGTTTTAGAGACAAAATCTAGCGACGAAAATGCTTAATCGCCTCCTTGACCAGCCCCAGCTCTGCTCACCTTCAGCTTTCACTTCGCTTGTAAGGTTCTTCATATCACCCACATCTTCTTTGCTAATGACACTCTCCTTTTTTGTCGAGGGGATCAGGAATCTATTCCTCTATGCTCGATAAAGTAAACTTTTTTTTAGGCATTCAGTCTTAAGCTTAACCCTTCCAAATCTAATATTTTCCGGGGGGAGTTGTTTGCTTGAGCCGGGGAAAATGAAATAAATAATAGATCAATATTTGTCAGCTGCCGGTCAATAGTTATTGAAATCGGTCAACATCCACCGGTCATCGGTCAATGATCATTAGTCATCTCTTAATGGTCATATGTCGTCGGTCAAAGTGTACTGGGAAAAAGAATCTCATCCCTTAGTAGGGGTGAAGAATCAAGTTAGAGAGTTTTGGGATAATCCTAGCCCCTTTCCCTATCCTGAAAAATATGAAAAACTAACTAAACAAACAACAGGATTCTTGATTACCTAAAACAAATTCCCCTAAAGTAAGTAATATGCCTTAAAGAAAATAGCTTAATGTTCATTAATTGCCACATGCAACCCATATACTATATACTTTTTTAGAGACAAAAGCTAGCGATGGATCGATGGATCGATTTTGTAAAAGTTTTACAGTGATCACCTTACCACTACTTTTTTATTTATGTCTGGTATTGCGTAGAGTAAGGGGAATATAGAAGTAGGAGGCAGCTAAGTAAATTGAATGGTGGAAAAAAGATTGATTTGGAGCCAGGCCAGGGCCACAAAGACAAAAGATATAAGAGGAATGATAAGAGAGCACCGAAAAGCATAAGATATATAATGATTAAAGTAAGAAAATCATGCGTTTGATTAGACACCCCAACAACGCACGCATACAACATTGGTGACTCTTGTTGTGTGTCTTGACTCTCTCCCTCCTCTTCCCCACCACACCACACACACTACACACTCGTGAAAACAAAAGCAGAATCAAATTTTACTCTACTTGATGATCGATGATTTGTTTCTATGGCTAGCTTGATCCCTTATCTATCTATCTATCAAGTGTATCAATCAAGGAGAAAAGTCCCGGCCCTTACACTATACCTTTTACTTTATGAAGTTACAGAAAATCATAAGTCAACCACACCTCATCATTTGGTCTTGTTTCTTCCAAACAGCTACTAGCTAGCTAGCTATTACTGATTAATTCCCACTTTGAGTTTTCGCCTTTTTCAAATTTTTTTCCACTCACAGCAAAAAGACACTTAACTCCAATCTCCTCAATCTATATCCAATTCATGCAATCCAATTCCTTCAAATCCCAATCAAATTTCCCTTTTTCTTCTCCACTCACTTACACTGACTATTATAAGTTCAAAGCTACTACCACTACTACTACTATATATCTAAGTGGTGCCCGTCAAATGTGCGGCCCTCCTCCTCCTCTGTACGCATTCAATTTACATGGGTATTGATCTTCAAGACAATATGAAAGTTCGTCAGCAATTCACACGTGGAATTTGGGATCATCATCACAATCACATTCACTCCAATCACAACAACAACAACAACAAACAACACTGCAATAACTTCATCACTTCTTCTACTACTACTTCCTCTATTGATCAATGTGACCCATCTCTCTCACTTGGTCGTATCCACCCAAAGAACACAATTGCACCACCAAGAGGAAGAGCAGTAGTCTCCGCTACTCATGACCGTCCCATCACTTCATTTGACTTGAAAAGCTTCATTAGACCAGAAAGCGGACCTAGAAAATTATCACCTTCTTCATCCTTCACTCACGATAAAGACATTAAACAGTCACCTTCTCCTCCTCATCAGGTAATGATAAAACAATTCACATTCTACTTACTTACTTACCCATTAATTTCCATATGCTATCATATGGTACAGCTGGGCTAATGTTATTTATGTGTACAAAGCAGGTTGAAACACACCCAGGTGGAACTAGATGGAATCCTACACAAGACCAAATAGGGATACTTGAAACACTCTACAAACAAGGAATGCGAACTCCAAATGCGCAACAGATTGAGCAGATAACTACAAAACTCAGCAAATATGGAAAAATTGAAGGAAAGAATGTTTTCTATTGGTTTCAAAACCATAAAGCTCGTGAGAGACAAAAACAAAAACGTAACATTCTTGGATTTAGTCATATATCCAGCAGGATACCACCTACACCAAACGTATGTTTATTTTTCACAACTCCATGATGTTAATTAATTATGATTCAATTACAATATATGGTAATTAATTATTGATCTTATATATAGGTTGAATCAAGAACAGATCAACTGGAATTGCAAACTCCAACGAAGAGGAAATGTGGGACTTGGTCATTTGATTTCATTGTTGAAGCGAATGGATTAACTAGTCCAATGTCATGGACAGCTCATGAATATGTTGATCATGGTGGAGAGATGAAGACTCTTGAACTCTTTCCTTTACACCCAGAAATCAAGCCAGATGAAAGCTAGCTAGCTAGCTATGTACTACTAATTAACCGTCACTATTCTTTTAGTATCCATGTATGTAATGTATGTATGTATGAATGTTTCCATCAGTTAAAACTCCTTCTAGCTAGGGTTTAATTAATCAGCTTTCGTTTCAGTTTCTTCTAATTAATCAAGTTCCTGTAATAATTTATAGACTAGTAGTAGTAGTATTACCTTAATTATCTTACTACTTTTCCCATTCCTCACCATACATGAGATGGTTACTTACATACAACGACTACAAAACATAAGATAGATCTAAACTGGTGAGTATTGGGAAAAGAAGAAGAATAAGAAGGGTTATTCATTCGTCTTAACCTCCTTGTCTCGTGTGTACGTACGTTTATGCGTTAGTGCTATTATAATCATTTTCTGATCTCTTCCTTACACCACCGTCCCTCACTTTACTTTTACTAGCTTTATTCTCTTCCTTCCATTAACTTTCTTACTGTGTATGATCATGTTTTTAATTATCACTTTCGTGGCGGGGGAATGTTTATGTTTCGCTGGTGATTCCAATTCAAAATAGAAAGTTGTTGTTGTTGAATTCAAATCAATTTTAGTGGGTTGAAAATTATGAACTTATATTGGATTCGAGGACAAAAGTCTTTCTCAAAAAATTTAAAATAACCAAATAAAGGTTGGACGTCACTGAAGTCCAAGCTCATTACTATTTCCTTTCCATTCCCACTTTTTTTCCTTTTCTTTATGTACTGTAAGTCAATTAGTGTTCTATATATAAATTCCCACCTCCAATTTCGCCTTTTGTTTTGTTTTCATCGTCGTTTTGCTGGATTTTCTATACCTAAAAGGAAACAGAAGAAAGAAAGAAAGAATTCATAGGGAACATATTCATATCTTTTCCACATATAAGCCACGCCTTGTCTGCTGATCAGTGTTGATAATTGACGTAGATATGAATACCTTTTAATTTTTCATCGGGTGGATATATAGCTAGTGTCAATATATTTTCACTGAGAAAAGCAGACTCTCTTTTTAGAATGTACGTCCAATCTGTCTGCCCCTTGTGTGCTGGGACCATATACAAGAATTTTTGTTTGGGCGGGAAAGGTAGGGTAATATGTACATATATAGCTAATTATAAAGTGTCGAGCTTGTTTGAAATTATGTTATATATATATATACTTAATTAACACCATGCCAAAGACTTAAAAAAGCAATGATTTTAACTTATGCCAATTATGGTCATTTTTTTCGGACGATTACCTGCTGCCAAAAGCTTCCAGACATGGTCCCGTAAAGTCACTCCCAACCCGATTAGAGGTCAGATTCCACACTTGCATCAACCATAATTCGCCACATCACTGGGCGAGGTTTCTCCCACAATTTCCATAATAGTGTAACCACCATGTTCAATATCTCAGTGGTCTTGGTCAAGATGGGCTGCTGGAGCTTTCAGATGTGTTATAGTTTCCCAAGTATCAATGGAATGTTGATTGGTGCAAGTGCACACGTGTTGTCTTGATCCTTTTGTGGAAGAATGTACTTTTGCTGGGTATTTGGATTACAACTTTCTCCCTTTTGTTAGATGCTCTGGTTTATGGTAGTTTTTCTAGTCTCAATGGTTTTACGACTTCTACTAATGGTAGAGGTGGGGACTGGATTATGTTTGGTTTCAACAAGATGGTTTTGTGATGCTATGCTATTCTCCTCTTCTGATGTTAGTCAAGAACTATCTCCTTGATGATCAAAAGTTAGGACTTTTCTGTGATTATGTCTGGGAAATGGAAGATGTGTAGTTGGTTTTGGAAAGGTGACTGATATAGTAAGTGGATAAACCACTCTTCTATTACTTGTGTGACATCTTTTGGGTCATGTTGACCACGTTTTGTGGTACAATTTAGTGTGTTAGGTGCTTAAATACATCTCAAAGATTGGCTGGTCTGCTAGAAGGTGATATTAATCGAGATAAACATCAAATATGCAAGAAGTTTCCAGTTCAGCTTAAGTTTTATTCTTATCTCCTTGCTCCACGGTAAGAGGGTTCTCTTATTTTACAGGAGTTTCAAGACCAAAAATGATGTGATCCATAGTGATAAAGGTATTGGTACTTTAGTAGGTAACATTAGGGATTGAAAAGCGGTCTCCAATTTTCTAGTGTCTAAATGAGCACGTTTTAGGGGCGTATTCATATATTTATCAACAAAACTTATCATGCTCATTATCTACTTTAGTTAGTTTTCCTCTAGTTCTGTGTTTTATTGGTGTTATTACACATTTATTATTCTAAACATGAAGAGAAAGCATATCTAAGACAAAGCATATGAAGAGAGAAACATTGTGCGACAGATAAATCGAATCGGAGCTTAAAACGAAGGAGAGAGCAAAGAAAGAGAGATAAGAGAAAGAAACAAGACAGACCTCCCCACATAACCGACCCAACTAGACCGGTCGAAAGTTTCAAGGTAATTCCAGAGGCTAAAATGCTCGTTCTGGGGCCGAAGACGTCTATGCTTCAGACAGACCCGCAAGACCAACCCAATTGGGTCTGTCGGATGAAAAATCTGCATGTACTTCTTTTGGGAGGATCGGCCCATTGGACTGCCTCAGTTAGGTCATTCAAACCAAATTTTTGCTCATATTTACATTTTAAAAGGGGAAATAAGAGAGATAAGAGAGGGAGTTCGAACATACCAGAGCCGACACCAAGAGAGGAGAAGAGGAAAAGAAAGATGAAAGGAAGAAGAAGAGAAAGAAGAGGAGAGGCTCCCCACGATTGAAGCTCTTCTCCAACCTCTCTCATGGCTAGTTCTTCTCCCTTTTCTCTCATTTATGATCTAGTGGGGGCTTAACCTCCTTTGTACCTTGAGATGAGGATTTAGCCCCAAAATCCTTAAAACTTCATTGTTGAATCTTGAACTTGTTTTCATGCTTTATTTTAGTCCTTGCGCTTAATGAAGATGATTATTAAGTGTTTATGGCTTGTAAGATTGTCTATATTGAATTTGAGGATTTTCTTTGGGTTTTCTCAATTGATTGTCAATTTGTTAAATTGGTTGGTTTAATGTTATCGATTAGTTTAGCATTAGTGTGGGTTTGTATGGACGGGTTTCCGAAAGTAAAGATCTATTGTTGAGACTAAATCAATGTTATTTATCACAGGTCACTTAGAAAATTGCATTGCAACTTAGGGAGGGCTTGTGCTTAATGCTTCAGATTGAACTGGATATTCGAAAACATTCGGGTTCTAGCTAAATTGGTTAGAATTAATAGACCAAGATTTGGCTATTAGTTAATTTCACGTTGTTTAGCTATAAGTTTAAGAATCAACAATTGGTAGTAAAGGGGTGACAGGTGCAAAGATCCATCATGGGTACTGTTAAACATTGGGCTAGGGTACGGGTATTGTCAGAGAGGTGCTAGGGCTAAAGCTCAGGTATTAAGGGGGCATGATTCACACAAAATTCTCTTTTTCCCCACTTATTCATATCACCGAAAGGTGTGAGTCTCAGACAGGGAACACCTAAAGCGGGTCCGAGTAAAATCAGTTTGTGTGGTCCCTTGACGTTCTCATATGATAAGCATAAATATACAAGGAAACATTAATGCACACAAAAGTAAATCAAAACATAATAAAATCCTTAAATAACATTTTTGAGTTAAGCTCTCTTACCTTAAAATTAAAAGTTAAGATTAAGGATTATGTCCCCACCAGAGTCGCCAGTCTGTGAGCCCCAGGATTTTTGAACCTTATCCAATGTTGATTGGGTTGATTAGGATCTGGTCAGGTTCTAGGTCCACTTATAATCTAAGTTCAACTACTATGTTATGACATCATAATTATTAAAACCTAAGTTAGCCCACTATAACCTATGATGAGTCACCACCTAAGTTTTAACCTAAGTAAACTTGGAAAGGTAAGAGTTTGGGTTCGGGGGCTTGGTAATATAGCTTTTCCGGTTCAAATTACTTTCACTATCCTTGAAGCTATTTTTCCTCTACTTATGTCATTAAAGGCTTACTATAAAGTTTAATTAACCTAAGTGTGCAAGCTTCTATATTTTTTGGGTTTTTATTTTTGGACAGAAATTGAAATTGAAAATTATATCTACCTAAGTTAGGGTTTCGAGAGTCGAATTAGGTTAAATTTTGCTGTCGTTCGTGACCACAGACCCAAATCTATAAAATTAATCAAAAAGTTCAAAATTACAAAAGATGAAAACTTTTAGGTGTCCGAAGCCACATATAGGGTGTCTGTGGGCCGGACTTGACCTAATTTTTAAAAATTATAGATCCCGCCACCGACTGTGGGCTGTCCGTGGCTTCGGACATGGTGTCTGGGACCCTAGATGTTGCGTCCGTGGGTGCGAAGCCACCGGAGAGTAGCATTTGTGGTGTTTAAAATAGTGTTTTTGGCTCAAATTTTATGAGTGTATAGCTTAAAAGATTCTAAACACGTTAGTGATTGAAAGTTTTCAATTTGGATTCAAAATTAGCCTGAAAATTAATAAACAAGTAAACACACAGAAAGCTAGAAAAACTGAGAAATACGTAATTCGAAGTTGAGTAAGGATCTACTTTGCGAAATACCGAGAGTGGATTAACTCTGATATAAGGTTACAATCTGGAATTAGAGAAACACATAAGAAAGGGAATTGGAGAACTAGGGGGAAGTAGTTTCCAGGATTCCTTTGTTGGAATCGTTAAGAATATCACCTTTTATGGTTTTTATTTTAGTTTATTTATTTCATCAATAAAAAATGCCAAGTTAATATGTTTATTTCTATAGTTTATTAGTTAGATTTAGATAGAGATCTATACTAGACGTCGCCTACTCTGGATCGGTAACCTGAAGGGATACTTTAGGAAACTTGCTATAATCGACTGATACACTTGTCGATATACGATTTAACCAAGTACAACATTCATTAGTAAGAGAAATTCTCCAAGTCACAAGAGTATAAGATATCAGCATTCATTTCACTCCTCCTGGACATAAGCTTTGCGTAGAACGAAATGAAGGGGATTGTCTTCCCTCATAAGGACCCGCTGTTTAGATCCAAATTCATACCAAACCTATATATCTGGTCCAATAGATGAGGGTTGCATGTTCAATCTACTGACAATGGCAGCATTCAAGCAGCTTGGTTACCGGAGAAACCCAGATTATCATGAAACCTATTGTTAGTTAGTTTTACTAGAAAGAAACTTATCTTTTCCTCACCGTCGACGCAACACAAGTGGACTATGTGACTCATTTTATCCATTCCATTGTCTTGCTTCGTCATGTCTCTAGGTAGAAAGCAAAAGATGTTTAGATCATGAGGTATTTATGGTCCAGAATGCATGGATTAAATGTGGTTTGTGGGTAATTGCCATTGTACACATGATAGGTAACAAAAGTGTGTTAAGAGGCTTGAACGTGAAGAAAGTTATGAGCGGTTAGGATTTATGTTGTTAGAGAGGTGAAAGGCTCATTACATGATGAATTTTTCTTGGTTTAGTGATAAGTGCAAAATTGATCTATAATTAAGTGTCTAATTCACCTATTATTCATATTAGTTTGCACTAAATTCCCCCCTTATCATGTGTTTCTCCTATAATTTATGTTTAGATGAGAATTGATGCACTTTATGTGTTAAATGCTGGTAAGATTCTTGGTATAGCCTTCATCATCGCTTAAGAATTACATCATAACAAATGGGGAGCAAATCAGAGATGAAACAAAGAATATTCTAGGCCATGTAAAAGTTGTGTCTGCACATGCGTCTGACTCTGCTTGCCCGGACAACTCCTGGGAGCAAGAAGATTGATATCCAACCCTCTGTCCAAACATACATGTCAGACAAGTCACGAGAAACGAAAATGAGAGTTCCCCGACCTTATGTCTGGACAAAGGTCGTAAGCTAGAAAATCGTATCATATAGACGTCCATACATGCAACCACCTTAGCATGTTGGGACATGTCTCGCTTGGACACAAATTATACGCGTCCGGACATATGTCCGGCCTAGCCAAGCCCGGATGCGCCACCCGGACAAGACCAAGACGTAGATTAAAACACGAAATCAGCAGGGAATGGGAGAGAAGATAAATTATTTCCTATTGTTATAAAAGCAAGAGTTACAGTTACGTAGAGGCTATCGTTCATTCATGCCTCATGGCTAAAAACACCACACTCCAAAGAAACACATCATGCTTTTTTTATAGAGGGAGACGACTGCGCAGTCACACGAGGATTGAAGGCAGAGCTAGGACCCAAACTAAAGAATTAACTGGAGTTTATTCTTCCCTTCTCTCTAATCTTGTCAATGTCTTCTCATTTTGTTGTTTTTGTAGTTAAATTTATGTTTAAGTAGTTAGTTAAGCCTCTTGGGCTGGGAACACTAACTAGAGTTAAGAATTCTATGTAAATATTCTTCCTTTCCTAATTGTAGTAGTTTAATTCTAGGTTTTGTTGAGCTTTAATTCTCTAGTCAATTATTAAAGTGTCATTGTAGTTTACTAACCAAAATGTGAGGCCGAGCCAGGAAACCAGGCATAGGAAGTTAAGCCGAATCAATGACTAGAAGCATGATTTTCCTATAAGTTTTTTCGTCTCCATAGGAACTGGTTATAATAGATTGAATTAAAGTAACTTGGGCTTGATTACTACTTGTTATATTAACCAATTAGGATACAAAATATAATTTGTTAACTGGATTACTTATAGTTTATGAGCTTGTTGCAGAATTGGGGAGTGTATATATAATAGATTCGAAGGTGAAGGTTAGCAGAACAACCCTAATAAAGCTTCCAAAGCATCCCTAATAAAGTTTAAGACCTAAAATCCATACTTTAATTATAAAATAGACTCTCTCATACTCTAACATTGAACCTTCTTCATACACTCTTTAGACATCTCCAACTTTGCCACATCGAGAAAGAGCTTCCAGCAGGGGTCTTTCGCCCTCAATGAGTTTCGGTCATACCTCCTTGGAAGCAAAGTGATTGTGCACACTAATCATTTCGCTCTGAAATATTTGTTCACTAAGGAGGATGCCAAGCCTCGACTCCTCAGATGGATCTTTCTCTTGCAAGAATTCGAGATTTAGATCAGTGACAAGCGAGGTGTGTAGTATGTGGTAACCGACCATCTTTCTCGCATGGAAGTGCCAGATGATGATGTGTCAATCAACGAGTTCTTCCCAAATGAGTGTTTTTTATGATTGATGAAGCGGGTGATCTGTGGTATGCCGACATAACAGGTAATCATCTTGCAATGGGGGAGACACACTAGGAGATGACCTACCAGAAAAGAAAGAAGCTCTTTGCATACCTCAAGCACTATTTTTAGGATGATCCTTTCCTTATCAAGGCTTATGCAGATTGGGTGATAAGGAGGTGTGTGCCGGACAATGAAGTGCAAAATATCCTCACTCAGTGTCATTCCTTGAGGTTGAAGGACATTATGGGCACAGCACGAACGACTACTAAGGTACTTCAAGCCGGTTTTTTCTAGAAAACCCTACACAAAGACTGTCATGCCTTAGTTTCCTCTTGTGACCAATGCCAGATGCTTGGAAATACCTTCAAAAACATGAGATGCCTTTGAATTTCATGATTGAGAGGGAACCCTTTGATCCATGGGGCATTGATTTCATGGGCCATTTCTCTTCTTCATCCTCAAACCTTTTCATTCTTGTGGAAGTAGACTATGTAACCAAGTGGGTGGAAGCCATTGCATCTCCCACTAATGATGTTAAGGTGGTGATTAAGTTTTTAAACAAAAACATTTTCACAAGGTGTGAAGTGCCTAGAGCAATTATCAGTGATGGTGGATCTCATTTCTATAACAAGTAGTTTGTTGCTCTAATGGAAAAAGTAAGACATAAGGTAGCCTTCCCTTACCATCCTCAAACTAATGGCCAAGCCGAAGTCACCAACTGAGAGCTAAAGTGGATCCTTCAGAAAACAGTGAACTCATCAAGCAAGGATAGGTCTTAAAGGCTCGATGGTGCATTATGGGCTTACATGACGGCTTACAATACTCCAATTGGTGTCTTTGGAAAAGAGTGTCATCTGCGGGTTGAGCTAGTGCACAAATCATATTGGGTTGTGAAAGTGCTCAAATTTGATCTCAAGAGTGTCATAGATAAATGAAAGTTTCAGTTGACAAAGATGGAGGAATTTCAAGAAGAAGCCTACGAGAACAACTGAATCTACAACGAAAAAGGCAGGAAGTGGCATGACAAAATGATCCTGAAGAGGGAGTTCTATGAAGGGGACTGGGTATTACTTTACAACTCCAGGTTGAAGTTGTTCCCCAGTAAGATAAATCTCATTGGGTCAGATCTTTTACTGTCACAAAAGTGACCCTATAAGGTTCATTCAAGTTAAAGAGTACAAGAAAAAGTTGTTTTGGCTACCGATGAATTGCTACTACACATATTGGTATCTAAAATAAAAAATTGCAACTGATTTTTAATGTTATTAACAAAGTGGTTGCTATTGTGCTACAGAAGCAACAATGGTAGCTAAATTTTGTAACCAGTAGCCAAATGTTTATGATAAGTGCGAAACATATAGACTTATTAAGGTTTAAATAACCTTATAATTTGCAGCATTTTAAGTAATGTTTCTCACTTATCTTGCGTTTTTCTTAGAATTATGTTTTGATATGAACTGATGTATTTTAGGTGTTAAATAGGAAAAAGCCATATAAATGGATATATCAAATGAGGATTAAAATCTGAACAAAGAACTTAGTCACGTCCGTGGCCAGAGAGGCGGACGCAAGCAAGGACCGTGTCCATAGTCACGTCCGTGCAAAAAAACCTGGACACGACACATACACTACCGTCTGTCCGATGAAATAAGGCCGGACAAGAAGGAGAAGACACACTACGTCCGTGGCATGTCCGATGAAATAAGGTCGGACAAGACTGAGCATCGATGCACTAGAGACGTCCGGGGATTAATGGACGGACGCAAGACACAGACGCATGTCATGTCGGCACCGCCACCTCTGTTTTTCTTCAATTATGCACCGTTCATTCTCCTCCACTCAGACTCACCTACTGCACCGCCCTCCTTGTCTACTTCTTCAAATTCCTCTGCTATATAACCCATTCCTCCTCTGCTAAACAAGGATCTATCCATCAACGATCCACCAGAGCCCATCGGCTCCACTGGGAATGGTTATTATGAGTTTGTATTAATTATGCAATATATTTTACTGGTTTTGAATTAATTATACTTTGATACAATTAATGTTATGGTCTCGTTTTTAATAAATTTCATGAGTTTAGTGAATTGCTTTATGAAATCTATTTTGATCAGATCCGTGATAAACAGATAAGTCATATTAATTGTTATGTCTGTGGAAAAACTGAATCGGATTGAGGAGGTCTAGTATTTCAGATGCAAAATATATTTCTTTTTATTTAGCCGTTTACATGTGTTTTGCTTGAATCCATATCAGACCTTGCATGTTCTGGTAAACGAGGTCTTCAGGTTCTAGGATTTAGTCCTTAAGACTCTAAAAAGAATTTGCCAAGTTATTCTTAATCAACCGGTAGATTAGCATAATTAATCAAACGAGTATAACATGAACCCAGAGTCCCGCTTTTTATCTTTCTCTTAATTAATCTTTTTATCAGTCAACTTTATCTGCTTATTTTATTATTTATAATTTGTTTAAAAACAAAACCCCCCGATTTACTATCTTTGCTAGGATTAGATTATTTTTCACATAGTCCCACGGTTCGATACCTGGTCTCACAACCTCTACTACAGTGACTGGGATATTTGCAACCCGGCTGTCTTTTGATTTATTATTTTCTAGGATTATTTCTTAGCTTTTTGTAGGTCAATTTACAGTTTGCAAATTGGCGCCGTTGCCGGGGACTTGATTTATTCTAGTCCCTAAGCCCCGGATAATTCACTTGCTATATTATAATATTCTGTTATTTTGTTTGTTGTTTATTTTATTTCTACTAATTTCTGTCATTTAATTATTCCAGCAATTTAAATATTGTATTAATTGCAGTCATTTATTTTTCGAGTCATTTAAATTTCCTGTCATTTATTTATTCTGTCATTTAAATTTCCATTGTCCTTTAAATTTCAGTAATCTAAATTCTGTCATTTAAATTCTATCATTTAATTTTGTCATTTAAATTTATGTCATTTAATTCTCAATTTAATTCCAGTTATTTATTTTCTAGTCATTTAAATTCCTGTCATTTAAATTTTAGCAATTTAATTATGTCCTTTTTCTTTATTTTATTTTACTATTTTCATTTACTTAACTGCATTTATTTCTATTTCTCTTAAAGTTTATTTAATTTCGGTTTAATTTACAAGGAGCTTTCTTTCCTCTCTTCCTTTTTGGTTTAATTTATTTTTAAATTTGTGTGTATTTGCTTGATTTCCATTTATTATTATATTTTATGTGTGCTTAATTAATTAATTTGTCTAATTTTATAAAATAAAAAAAAATTAAAAAATGAAGTTTAGGCGTGTCCAGCCTTTAAAAGCCGGACACAAATACGGACATGCTATACGAAAAAAAAAACGGAACTCACGTCCTACCTTAAAAGGCCGGACGCAAGAAAGGAGGCAATGCATCCGCCCATATTTGCACGGACAAAGACCCGGACGTCCCAGTGAAAAATAAAAACTTCCCCGAATCGTTAAACTCTTCCACCCTAAACCCGACACCGGCTCCTTCTCCTCAAGAGATCAGAGACTGGGCCACAGGTGGATCAAGAGGCGGCAATCCAGGTTTATACCACGTAGGAGAAAGTGACAATAAGTTCGACCAGCTGATGAGAAGCCACGAGCAACTCATGGAGAGCAATGCGCAGCAGGCGACGAAGGTAAGCACCCTGCAGAAAGTAGTTGAGCAGATGGCCATGAACTCCTACCCCCACCAAGCAAAGTCGATGACTTCCCGATCATCAACAACCCCACCAGGCTATGCTCCTCTATCACTATCATCTCCTGATGTTTCTTGTACGCAATGTGGTGGGCCACACGATTATGAAAAATGCCCCCAATTACAAGAATTAAAAGCAGCAGAGGAAGCAAACTTTGTTGGCAACAATTTAGGGTACAGACAACCATGGCAGCACAACATGCACCCCAATTTTCAAGGAGGCCAAAGACAGTATCAGCAACCGCCTTATGGCAATGATGCTTCTTCAAGCCGACCGACTCAACAACCTTCAAATCCCGACTCTGGAATGTCCCAAATGCAGGAGATGTTTAAAGCAATGATGAGTAAGACCCGAGACACACAAGATGAAGTCACAGCCCTTCGTAAAGACCAAAAAGCCTTACAGTCCCAAATTCAACAACTTCTCATCCAACAAAGACCTTCTGGCCAACTCCCCGCACAAACCAATCCAAAACCACGAGAGTATGCAAATGCAATTTATATAGTGGACCAGCCCATCACACTAGCTCAAAGGGAGCAACAACCAAAGAGTGAAAAGGTCCATGAAGTGAAACAGCGGACTGAGGAAGAATTCCTCGACATGAACCAACTGAAGCTCTATGCCAAATTAGTTGAGATAAATGAAATGATGGAAGGTCCACTAAACCTTGCATCGCAGCAACCGGAAAGCGAAATGGTTCATATAGTGGACAACTTTACTGAGGATTTGAGTTACTCTCTTTCACCACCCCCGTTCGAACCTGAGCAAACGACATCAAACCTTCTGCTTGAGCTTGAAGACAAGCCATCAGAGGACAGCTTCTACCTCAACTTCATGGAGTCTCCTCCCTCTGAAGTCAATTACCGTTATTTTCCCTCCTTCTCTGTGATATACCCAGAAAATAAGGATAGTTACATCCTCAAAAATGAAGAGGAGGAAATGCTCGCTCCCGTCAGGATATCCAAACAAAACGCTACAATCAACTTCGAGGAGCCACCTCCCTCTGAAGTTGAATTCAATCAGGGCTCTTCCTATGAGTCTCTCCAAAAAGATGAGGATATATACATCCTCAAATTTGAGGAGGATGAGCCATCCAACTTTGATCCTCGCACCAAGGGTCATCCATTGAAAAATCTGGGCCCTTCTCCAAAGAAAAATAATGACCGCCCAACCCACCCATTGACGCCCAATTCCACCTTCATTTTTGATCCAGGGGAGGAAATTTACATCCTCGACTCTGAGCAAGGACCACCACTATCACCTTGCCTCCATACGGCTAAACAACAAAAGGAGAATGTTTACATTCTCCAGTTTGAGGAAGAAATACAACCATCACCCGGTTTTCAATACAAGATTAATTGCAGCAAGCACCTCCTTCAAAACCAGGTTTTGTGGAGTTTATATTTTCCTAATTTAATTACTGCAGTAATACTTTGTTTTGATCCAGGTGGTTCGATCCTACTTGTTGCCAATTTCCTATTCCCGGTACTACCATTGTCAACTTTCATTTTTGATCCGGGATAATGAAGAACATGCGTCTAGCTAGAGACGTTAAAACTGGGCGGCTTGGTGGGAGGCAACCCACTATCTATACTTTGTCTTTCCTTTTATTTTGTTTTATCTTTTGTACTATATTTCCCTTTTATATGTTATAATAAAATGCGGGTTTTACTTGAGTTCTTCTGGCTGTGTAGAATATTCTTTACAGGTATATTTCATGTAATTCTTTAGCTGCACTCAAGTGTGGGGGAGCTCTACACACTCTGCGAACTCTGGGGAGTACACTCTTTCTCTTTGATATTTCATATTCCCTTTTGCTTTGTTTTGTGTAATTTCTTTATCAGATTGCATGCCTTGTTAATTTAATTCTTTCTACGCAATGAGGGCATTGCTTGAGCTTAAGTGTGGGGGAGTACTCGTACCCTCGTAGCTTGTTCTTAAGTTTTCTATTTTGACAATTTGTTTAGATTTGTTAAGTTTGAAATAGTAAAAAGGGAGCCATAGAGGAAATATTGCAAACCTACAAACATTATGGGGTACTAAAAATTTTCAACCATTTTAAAATTTATTCTGATTAAAAACTGCTTAAAGTTTAAAAATAATTATCATTTGAGCCCTGTTTTCAGCTTTGAGCCTATTTTAATTGGAATGAAAAGGTGGAAAAAGAACAAGGCAAGGTACTCCTCTGATCCAAACAAGCATATTCTGATCCTAAGCGGGCCTCATCCACTTGGTTATTAGTTCTTGGGGTGCTTTATCACCTAGGACCTAAGGTATTTTAATCTGGGATAGTTGACCCAAAACCGCTACAAGGGTGGAGAAAAGTCTGAGGTGAAAGGAAATTTAACTTCAATCGAAGTATCTTTGCATTATGTACTTAAATGATGAAAACTTTATTTATGGATCATGAGTATGTGACATTGAAAGGTATAATGGAATATGATTTTACTTCATGCCCTTGTTGTTTCAGGAAATGTGAAAGAAAATAGTGGATTGGCTCAGGATTAAAAACTGGATTCTTATGGTTCTACTTCTCCTTCATATAGTTGTTTGTATGATTTCAAGGTTCTTTTCAAAAACAAAAGAAAAAAAAAGAAAAAAAAAGAAGAAGGAAGTTTCCAGTACCTTTAATCTAGAAGTTTTGTAGTAATCTTTTTTGTGCTCTCCTTGTTTGGTTATTTTATATTTAACTTGTTTAAAGATTCTGTCATAAAGATTTACTTGAGGACAAGCAAAAGATAAGTATGGGGGAATTTGATAAGTGCGAAACTATAGACTTTTAGGGTTTAACTACCTTATTATTCGCAACACTTAAAGTAATGTTTCCCACTTACTATATGTTTTTTCCTAGATTTTGTTTTGATATGAACTGATATATTTATGTATGAAATGTAGAAAAAGGTCTTGGAATCACATAGTACACTTCACAAGCTTCGCAACGAAACAAACGGGGATCAAATCGGAGCTCAAACGAAGATTTTAGAGGGAAATAATTCTCGTCCGGACCACCGTCCGGACCTCCAGGTTCGGACGCAACATGTGGAAGCGAGCGCGGAAAAGATCGAATGTCCGAACCAGCTGATTCGGACACTGGTTCGGACACGTCAAATTTGACAGCGTGCAGGGCTTAATCGACATGGTGTGAAAAGATAAATATATTTATCTTTTCACACACCGAACCCCCTTCATTCTACCCCATTTTCAATAAATACACCTATTACCCTCCATTAATACATATCTCATTCCACCCCATAAACCATGTCAATTTCCTCCACAAAATCACCATCTCACTCCATTTTCATCCACAAAAACCACTGCGTGTTATTCTGTCCAACCCTAACCAACATATACCAGTTAATATGTCAGGCTAAAGAGGATATACTCTGGGTGAAGGTTAATTTATAGTCTGTTTAATTATGTAATCTATATTTTTACCGGTTTAATTAAATACAGTTTGTTACGATTAAAGCTTATCTCTCGCCTTTTTAATAAATTTCATGAATTTATTAAAATGCTTTACAAAGTCTATTTTGATCAGATCAGTGATAAATAGACAGGTTAATTAATCGATAAATCTGTGGAAAACTTATTTTGATTAAATAAAGTTAGTATTTTCAGATGCAAAATATAATTCCTCGCACTTAATCCGTTTACATGTGTTTTGCTCGAATCTGGAATAGACCGAGCATGTTCTGGTAAACGAGTTCTTTTGAGTCTATTGATTTAGTCCTCAAGATAATAACAGGAATTTTGCCAAACTATTATAATAAAACCGATAGACATAGCATAAAAGAGCAGACTATATAAACCTGAACCCAGAGTCCGTTTAATTTACCTTTACTCAGTTTATTTTATCTTTCCTTTTTATTTATAAAAACAAGTCAATTAATCCCCCTTTTTGTGACACCGCTTAGGAATTAGATAATTCCCCTTTAGTCCCACGGTTCGATATCCGGTCGCCTCCACCTTACTATACTACTGCGACCGGGATTTTATTTGCAGCCCGTAAGGTATTTTGAGTTTTTAATTTCTTTTTCATTTGTTTTAAATACGTCAGTTCCAAGCACTCTCATTATACTGTCTGCAAAATGACAAGATTGCTACCATCAATAGTTGTTATTTTATCTTTCATTTTGGTTCTTTCAATAAAAATAATTTTACTACCAATATCGGTAGCTAAATTAAGGAATTGTTGCTGCTAGTTGATGTTGGTTCAATCATGGTAGCTATTAGCATTATATGAGCAACGGTAGTAAAATATATTATCACTAGTAGCTAACTTGCTACTATCTTAAAAGTTGCTACGACCAAGTAAATAAGTGAAATTATCAATAGCTATTGTGACTTGATTACGGTTGCTATTGTGCTACTATTTTGGTGACTGTAGCAAATGTTTTTAACAAGTAGCTAAATTGCTACTATCTTTAATTTTGAAATTGCTACGACTATAATGCTAATAAAATTTCAATTGATATTATGCTAAATGTTAGAAATGATAACTATATTCTTAAGCGGTAGTAAAATTATTAGGGTACGTTCACTTCGGGGTAATCATCAAAGGGAAACAGAATCATTCCCTTTGTGGTTGTTTGTTTTGTATTTTTAGTGATTCCGTTTTCCCCATTTCAAGTTTCGAAAACCCCCATATCCCTTCAGCGATTCCCCCCAAAATCCTAGGGAAAAGTATTCCTTTCCTCCCTCTTACACCTATCATCGTCATCTTTAACATAAATATTATATATATGGTATATAATTTATAAATACTAATATATGTCACATAGTTTTTATAAATATTAATATACAACATTTATGAAAATAAAATATTTTATGTATAATTATATAAATATAAATATATTTTATGTATAATTTATATAAATATAAATTATTTATGTATAATTTATATAATATAAATATATTTTATTTATTTTGTATAAATAAAATGAATAGATATATAATATAAATAGTTAATATATATCATTTTTAATTTAAAATAAATATTTAATATAATTTAATAATGTTAAGATATATTATTTAAATTTGAAAAAACTGAACAAATATTATATATAATATATATAAAATATTTATAATTTAACTAAAATAAAATTTTGAAATATAAATATATTATTATACAGTTACAATATAATCATTTATACATATTTTATAATTTAAATAAATATGATATATAATATATATTTTAAATAAATATGAACAAATATGATATATGTTAATATTAATAAATATTATATATACTTTAAATGTTATAAAATAAAAAATATTTATATTGTTTAAAGTTAAAAATATTTATATAAATATATATATATAATATATGAAAATATTAATATTATTAAATTTTAAATACTATAAAATTAAAAAATATTAATATATAGTTATATATAATTTATATAAATGTTTATTTATATTATTCACAATTTAAATAAATATTATTATATAATATATATTAATGAATATTATTAATAACTTAAATACTATAAAATTAAAAAATGAATATAATATATATAGACAAGTGTCAAAAAATGTTATATATAATTATAAATATTAATATATATTGTATATATAATCTATATAAATATGAATATTTATCATTTATATGTTACATACAAATCCGATAATATTAATATATATTATTCATAATGTAATTAAGTATTAACACTTCTCTGTTTGGAACCAAACACAATCATTGAGAATTCTATTCCGTTTCCGTGTTAGAATCAAACAGACTTCTTAATTCGGGGGAATCCCTTTTCTTTCCTTTCCATTCCCTTTCCTGATTTCATTCTGTTTCCTTGTCTCGAAGTGAACACACCCTTATTGTCTTATAACTTAAACGTGTGATTATTGCATAATTCGAAATACTAACTTATATTACTACTGCCATAGTGGATATATTATCTTCTTATATAAATATTTTAATTATTATAGTTTTTTTCAATATGGTACATTTAATATATTTTACTTCTTACCTTTTAGCTATCAAAGTTTTAAAAAGAATTGTATGTAAACAAAAATTGTCTAATTTGTGAAAAAAAAATTAAACTACATACCACTACAAGAAATTATTTTGTCATATAAAATATAGCTAAAATAATATATTTTGTATACTTATAATAATTTTAAGTCTCAAAGTATCATACATATTAATAAATTATAAAATAAAGTAGAAGTAATAATAATTTAAATTAGTACATATGTTGGTTAAAATTTGCAAAATCAATATAAATTAGAAGTAATAATAATTTAAATTAATAAATTATATAGTATATATATTTTAATTTAATATAGTTTTTATACATTTTAATATATAATGCTTTTAATTTTAAAAAACCACAAAAACTAATAAAAACATTAAAAATGCTCGTGTGTATTAATGTTTTAAATTTATAAAAAACACACAAATTAATAGGATTGTGAGAGTTGCACAATAATAACAATTTAAATTAGTTGAGATTATACGAAATTATACGTCGATTCAAAATTAAAAAAGATATTATAATTCAAAGTTATAAAAAATATAATATATTATTTAGAATTTTCATAAAATGATATATATATTAGTATTTATAACACTATATAATATGATTTTATCAAAAATAAATAACTTTATATAATACATTTTATATAATTGCTTACATTTTAAAGATTTTCAAACGATACATATGTATTTTTTACTTTTAAAAAAAATAATTTTAAGTCAACATATACTTAAATTTTAATTATTTTTACTATTATTTTGATCACATTAAACTAATTTTGTAAATTAAAATATTAATGTGGCATACTCAGACGTATATTTATTTTATTAACTTTTATATATCCTTGGTATGATCATGTCTCAGCAGAGAAATTTTATATAGTATCAAACATTCAATATATACATGTAGTTTGTATATATATTGTGAATAACTATCATGGCACAATGGTTAAGACAATCTATACCTAACCCACACTCTGTGGGATCGATTTGTGCTGTTGTGTGCATATTTAACATTAGTATGGGAGAACCCCGCCTACAATACATAGCTTATTAGGGGGAGTACTAGATTCTTACTCCCTTTTGTTTTCACACAATGCCTCATACATATTATGTTATATTACTTTATGCTTCGTGCCCCCAAAACATCTTTTGTTTATTTATCCTCGAGCCTGTCGTTGAAGAACGAAGACATTGTCCCATTTGAGTGTGGGCGACCTTCTCTTTTTGTGCATTGCTCAATTTTGTATGCTTAATTATTGTTTGTTAGAATATGATCCCTAAGTGTTTTGATGATAACAACTATGATCTTTGATGACTAATAGAATTTATGTTATATTACTCTATGCTTCGTGCCCCAAAAACATCTTTTGTTTATTTATCCCCGATCTTGTCGTTGAACAATGAGAACATTGTCCTATTTGAGTGTGGGCGACCTTCTCTTTTTGTGCATTGCTCAATTTTGTATGCTTAATTATTGCTTGTTAGGATATGATCCCTAAGTGTTTTGATGATAACAACTATGATCTTTGATGGCTAACAGAATTTGTGAAGTGCACAGTTAACTTTAAAGTTAGGGAAACTTTCAAAGTTAATTCATGGTGTTCACTGAATACATCATTGAGACGTGGGACATACAATTCTTTGATGCTACCAGAATAACTCAATAATATACGACTTTGAAGTACGATCAACTCTTCTGGACTATAGATGACTTCTCCAATCATGAGATGATTGAGGCTCATGTATAAAAGATTTAGAGCTTATGTCAACCCGTTTAAGGAAACAAACAGATAGAAATAAGATAAAATAAAAAAAGACAGTCACTTTCAATAGTGTTGTAGCTTTCAGTCTTTAAAGTATACCTCTCTAAGAAGAGTTCTACCTGGAGAAATGAGTCACAAGAGATCCCAAGGCACAAGATTGATGAAATCAGATCATCTTCACAAGCCAATAAGGAGTATAGACCCAAGTGAGACACAAGTTGCTTTCAGTCGTGGGAGTATACACCTCTAAGAAGTGATATGCCTTAGAAAAGAGTCCAAAGAGATCCCGAGATGTTAGAGAGACTGCATCAGATTGTCTTCACCTCCTAATGAGATGAATGGACCCAAATGAACAATTCCAACATTATTGATCTTTCTAATGGCCCATCTACTTTAAAATAAATGTCTTTGTGTCTTATTATAACTTTTTATGAACAACTACGATTAAGAAGAATATTGCTAAAAGTTTCTGACGGTACCAGTTCATTTTGATCTTACGTGCAGTTTGGAAATCTTGAAGTTGTTAATCACTAGCTTTAGTTTGGTTAAGCTTAGTGATCCCCAAATGGAGTATTTTGCCATCACCTCTTAGAGCTGGGGAAAATATTTTATGATATATCTGTATGCTTAGATTTTTAAGACATCGCTACAGCTTGCTCTATTGACCTTTTTTTTTAAAAAAAAAATCTTGCTGTATTGACAAATGACAAGTAGCCACCTTAATTGCTTTCTACGTTCTTCCTTTTAATTCACTGATGATGTTAAAGCAGTTTGTGATAATAAAACAAAGGAAATTAAAAATATACTTAAAATCTTTTGTAACTCATAGTATGTGCTTTTTTGAAATTTTGTCACAAGATATCCCTAAAATCTTTTGATATTCACAAAATACCCCTTTATGTCCGACAACTCCGTCTTTAACCCCACATGGAAAATAACATTTTTGCCCCTGCATTTTCTTTTAAAAATCACCCTAAAAACTTTCACAATTCACAATCTACCCCTTTTTAAAAATACATTCACAAAATACCCCTAAAAAGTTTCAAAATTCACAAAATACCCTTAATCCGTGAAATGACCTTGAATAATGACTATTGTATACATTTCATTACAAATCATGTTTCAAGTTCACAACATGCCCTTTTTTCATTTAAGGAATTTTATGAAATTTTACAAAATATATTTAAAATACTACAAAATATAAATAATTACAAGAAATATTTTTAAAATATAAATTATAGAAAATATTAAAAAATGAAGTAAGATTAATAATTCTTAAATATTAAATATACAGAAAAATTCAATCAAATTATTATTTTTCTCATTGTTTTTAATCTTTTCTTGACTATTTATCAGTCTTTCTTCTTCATTAAAATATTGGAGTTATGGTTAGATAGTGATTAAATATTATATTAAGCATGCATATGTCAACTTATAAACAATTTAAATCCAATATAATATGAGGTAATTGTATATAGTTTTATTTGACCCATCTTATATTGGATTAATTTTGTTTATAACTCAATAGATATATGCTTATTATATAATATTTAATCATTATTTCACTATAACTATAATATTTTAATGCAAAATAAGATGGATAAGTAGTCAAGGAAGTTAAAAATGAGAAGAAAAAAATAATGTATTTAAGTTTTGTGTATGTTTAATATTTAAGAATTATTAATTTTTTTAAAGAATTCATAATTATTTATATTTTGTAGTATTTTAAATATTTTTTTGTTAAATTTCATAAAATGCCCTAAATAAAAAAAAGGCTGGTTGTGAACTTGAAACATGACATGTAATGAAAGGGGTACACTAGTCATTATTCAAGTTCATTTGACATATTAGGGATATTTTATGAATTTTTATAAAATTTAAAGGATATTTTGTGAATGTATTTTTAAGAAGGGGTATATTGTGAATTGTGAAAGTTTTTAGGGGTATACTGTGAATTTTAAAAGAAAAGGCAGAGGTGAAAATGTCATTTTCTAGGTGGGGTTAATGGCGGAGTTGACGGACGTTACGAAAAAGGGACATTTTGTAAATTTTGAAAGATTTTAAGCGTATCTTGTGACAAAGTTTTTAAAAAAGAGTGTATTATGAATTATGAAAAAATGTAAGGATATATTGTGAATTTTGAAGGTTCTTCGTTTTATTCACTGATGATGTTAAAGCAGTTTGTGATAATAAAATAGAAATAACAAAAATTGCATATGTTCTTCGGCTTAATCACAAAAACAGCAAGCCGAGAGATGAACGATGGGCTTCCAATAAAAAGAGATGAATGGGCCAACTTCTATTTTGGTCTTTTTAATCGAATCTACAAACTTACAATAAATAAAAAAAAAAAATCTACCAACTGAACGAAAAGATCGAATCCCAATTCCCAATCCCAGTTTTACGACAATGACAAAACAATCTTATTATTCAAATAAACTGACAGTGGGCTAACAATCAAACAACGAGCTGCGACAACGCTTGGAAGACTTGCTGGCAGTGGCATGGGAAGCAACTTCGAGATCGCAGCCGAATAGCAAATGACAGTTCATCATCCTCGAGCATCCTCTCTCTCAATCATTTCCGAATAACCTGATCATCTTCTCTTTGCCACGTTTGTCTTTTTTGCTTAATTTCCTTCTCTACTAAGAGACTTTGACTTCTCTGTGGAAAAACAATCCTCAAGCATTGGAGGTCCCGGGCGAAATGGAAAGTGCCTGTGAGAATGGGGCAGTGAAGACAGGGAAAACGAATCTTGAACCTCCAGATCGCCACTTCGATCTAGCCGCCTGTGATGCTGCCACTGCCGCCGTATCATCGCCGGTGACTCGCCAGAAGGCGGAAGCGGCAAAACAAATTATTGAAAATCATTATAAGAACTATGTTCAGGGATTGCAAGATCGTAAGGAGAGGTTACTATTTGCGTTAACTTTTTTTAGTTCCCCTTATCTGTCTCTCTTGATTATTTGTTGGTCCAGAATTGCCAACGGAGATGGAGAAAGATGTATCAGTTTTTGGCTATCATCGAGTGTGCAAGTGTTCGTTGGCTGTATTAGTACTATGTGAATTATGAAACTGAAATTTGTTGCTATGCTGGAATGAATTTTAATACTACTGCTTTAAGAGATCTGTCGGCATCGAAGAAAAAGAAGCTTATGAGTTACGATTTGCTTATAGTGCATTGATATAATTAGATTCAACCCTGTGCCGTATGTGAAGGTCATGATTGGTAAATTTTTCATGTGATTGCATCTTAGACGCTGGGCTCTACAGAGAAGAGCAAGGGAGGCTCGGTTGTCTGATGAGGAACAAGAAAAGATGTTAAGGAATCTGGAGAAGAAAGAGACTGAGTTTATGAGATTGCAGAGGCATAAAGTTGGGATCGACGACTTTGAACAGTTAACCATCATCGGCAAAGGTGCTTTTGGCGAGGTACTTGCTTGTACATCTATGTGCCTTTTTCAATGGGTATTCCAAAAGATCATTTTGATGTGTCACTGCTCCTTTCATTCTGCTGTGGCCGTTACAGAGACAGAAATTATGATTCATCACAGTTAACATGTACGCATACTTGCTTGCTTAATCTGATTACTCAGGTTAGACTATGTCGTGCCAAAGCTACTGGTGAAATTTTTGCCTTGAAGAAGCTGAAGAAATCAGACATGCTTAGTCGAGGACAGGTGAGATGAAACTAGTTTCTAGTTGTTCTTTTTCCCAGTTGCTTTATTGTCTAAATACTATTTCACAAATCATGCATTTACACGTATAGACTAAGAAGATATTTTGGTTCCCTAAGGTATTAGAACATCCTGATTCTATTAGGTGATAGACGACACATTAATTTGGGGAGGTGAGTTTCTGTTTTGCTTTGCAATTATAGTGTAATTCTATATCCGAGTTTGTGTAGCTCATATCCCATTTCATTGGTGAATCTTGATTTTCAGGTTGAGCATGTACGATCAGAAAGGAATTTGCTTGCAGAAGTTGACAGTCGATACATTGTGCAACTTTTCTACTCTTTCCAGGACGCCAATTATTTGTACCTAATAATGGAATATTTACCGGGAGGCGATATAATGACCCTGTTGATGAGAGAAGATACCCTTTCTGAAGATGTTGCTCGTTTTTATATCGCGGAGAGCATCTTAGCAATTGATTCAATTCACCAACACAACTATGTCCATAGGTATTGTATCATTGTGTTGGATTGGTATTTAGAATCTTTGTAACCTAATATATTGGAATCATCAAAGAGTTCTTATGTATTGCGCTGATCACTCCCTGATGCATTATCTGATTTTCAGGGACATAAAACCTGACAATTTGATACTGGACAAAAAAGGCCATTTAAAGCTATCTGATTTTGGCTTATGCAAGCCATTGGTGAGCAAATATTCCGCTATTCTCTCCGATGATGAACTATTAGCTTCCCAGGAATCAACAAATGGAGTAGGGGCTAATTTAGTCAATGATAATGCTCCTTGGTCAATGCCTAAAGAACAGCTACAGACATGGAAGCGCAACCGCCGTGCACTGGTACTGTGTAGATACTGCCGTAGTAGTTTTCCTTATATTGAATCTCAACACAATGACGGCGCTCAAGTTTCTTAACTTTTTGATCTATTAGCTTATTAGATAACATTGTTCATTACGTTAGCATATCAAGTATGTGTCTTGTTTTGCAGGCTTATTCTACTGTCGGTACCTTAGATTACATGGCACCTGAAATATTATTGAAGCGAGGATATGGAGTGGAATGTGATTGGTGGTCACTTGGGGCAATCTTATATGAGATGCTTGTTGGCTATCCTCCCTTCTGTTCTGATGATCCAAGGACTACTTGTCGCAAGGTAAGATACGTGTTTGGTTCTCTGATATTCTGTGAGATCTTTGGTGCATCTAAGTCACACGGAATCTAAATGTTTGTCTTTTTTTTTTTTTTTTTGCTGCGTTAGGGAGCATAACCCCATCCTGTATAGTAGCTTCTTCTATTAGTATTTCACTTGGCATAGTCGAAGTCGATGATAAACCCAATGTCTATAGATATAGTTATGTATCCCTATCTCTTTCATTTTTTTGTCTCCATCATTAACAAATGGGCCTTTCATGTTTCAGATACTTAACTGGAAAACGTGCGTAAATTTCCCTGTGGAACCAAGAATATCAGAAGAAGCCAAGGATCTCATCTGCCGTTTGCTATGTGACGTTGAAACCAGATTGGGAACCAGAGGAGTCAAAGAACTTAAGGTAATATTGAGATATTCACTATCTTTGCTTCAGAAGGTCATTTGCTGTCTGGAGTTAATTTCCTCAATTTTCAGGGTTTATTGGACTAGTGAATATACTTTCAGCATTAAAAATTATTAGATATACATTGACACAATCCAATACTGCAATGTAAACACTTCCTTATTTTTCTTGTTATACCATCATTTCCCACATGGTAAATTACTTTTTGCATACATGCTGTTAGGACCATCCATGGCTGAGACCTGTCCAGTGGGACTTGCTTTATGAAATGGATGCTGCCTACAAGCCTACGGTGAATGGGGAAACTGATACTCAGAACTTTGAAAAGTTTTCTGAGGTAAGAACCTGATACTGACATGCATTGGCCATATGTCACCTAAAACCACTGCTAATTAGGAGAGGCTTCATCTGTTGTTGATGTGGGGATTACATTTACGGATGTCATTTTATTTCTGAATATTAGAGTATCTAACTGTGGGAAGATCATTCAGCTTCAGATGACAGATACATGTTTGACAATTTTTTCAGTCCTGTGCCGTTTTTTAATCTTCTGGATGAACGATGCTCATGCTCATATAAATATATATGCATGGATTTCTGTCTTACTTCTGAAAATTAGAAGTTTTGAGTTTTCGAACAGGTTGAGGGGTCGCCATCCACTACTCCAGCAGTGGGACCGTGGAGAAAGGTGAGAACTTCACTTATCAAGTTTCCTACGTTTCTGGTTCTGTGCCTGCACGGTACAAGATAATAGCATTTTTTTTTAACAAAACAAGATAATAGCATTAAAAACATGCAATATAGTTTCTTGTGATATTGTGAAAATCTATCCTAAGATGTTGCTCATTCCCAATTTAGGTAACTCATGGAAATTACTATCTTAAGCGAAGACCAAAACTATCTAAATGTTTAATAACTTATAAAAATAAGTAGATATTAAAATTTAATTTTTATATATCATTTTATTCATGTTTTCTTAAAAGGTACGTTGATAATAAACTCTAAACTTAGAAAGTTATTCAATTTCAATACACATTTACCATTAAAATTGAAAATTAAAGGAAAGTTATAAATTAAGATTTAAAAAATGTGTAACAAATAAATCATTTGGTTATTATCGTAAACATATATGATTTTGAATATAAATACATAAATTATAGTATGAAATTGTCTATTATTCTATCATTTATGTATACATTAAATAATACATACTACAACAACTAAAATTGGATATAAAAAACTTTATGAGTTTGAAATTAAATAATAGTTACACCATCTATTCTTAGAAACAAACTAAGTATTAAAACAATTGACTGTAAGAAAATATCTTTGATTTTTATATACTTATAATTAAATATATATATATATAGTAATAAAATGTCTATCATTATAATATCTTATCTTAAATAATTACCCTTTAAAAATTCAAGTACCATGAATAATCTCCAGAAATATAATATGTAATTATAAACTAATAGTTTGTAGATACATATTTCAGAATCAGTCATTTCTTATTAAGTGCAGTAAGTGTAATAATTAAATTTAAAAAAAATTATGTACTATATTTATAATTATACTATCATATTTTTTAGTCGTGTTATGATTTAAGTATAACTAATTATGAATATGTTTTACTTGATTAAAATGTTTTTATTTAAATGAATATGTTAATTAAGTTTATGATTAACTTACACTTTATTAAATGTATTGTTTATATGTTTCTCTCATGAATGAAACAAACTTTTTACCCTATCACAAATACAAGTTGTACAGAATAAATGAACATCTTATTCCTATAATAGTATAATATACAAAGTTCCAGTGGAGGAATTCGGTTTTCACTAATAGCATTAACCATTACCATATCTTGAAAACACAATTCCACGCTCGCTGAGCTACAGAATCCCCATCTCAATACCAATATATTCTTCAACTAATAATATTGAGGTTTCTCTTTCACATATTCCAGATGTTGACTTCAAAGGATGCCAATTTCATAGGATTTACATTCAGAAAATCTGATGCCAAAGCGATGGGAAAAGCAGGTTAATCGCTCATATGACCATGCTTGTTCCTTATTTAAATGTATGAGCTCCGCTTCTAGTTTGTAGGTTCCTTTGGTTTGTTTAATGTGACTGCTAAGGTATAACATCCATCTCTGGAGTAGTACTAGTATGTTCTCTATTGGTTGCCAAAACTACCAACTACTACCTTAAGTGAGCAAAATGAACTAAGAGCAAGTTGTATGTAACTATGTATGTTGTACAGTTGACAGTTGAACGCGCGGGACCTCCTTTCTTCAAGCACCAAAATATTCTGGTATACCCTGCCTAATTTGGCTACTAATTGTAAATTGCAGGAATAGATAAGAAGAAACAAGGATCGTCTCCTTCTCTAGTTTCCGTATTTGGTAAGCCGTTTGTTCCTCTGTTCTTCATATGGCATTCACATGATTTCCACGATATTGTAATCGTACGCATCTCCGTTGGTTTTCATCATATTCAAAAGAAATAGTTTATGTACCATATATTATTGCTAACAGGTCTTCTCCCATTATTCTAATAACTTGTCAGCAATACAATTTTCTCACTAAATGCAGGGAAGATCGATTTGCAGGACTCTGAGGCTGAAGTACGGGATCAAAAGCCCTGCTCTTGATAGTACGCTTGTATGACCCATGAATTACAGAAATAATTAACATTCTAACTTGTGAGTGTTGATTATCCGTTTCACCCTCATTATTATCGGCTTGGTAGCCTCATGCGCTTACAGTTGAATTTGATGTAAATTTATTGTATAGACTCAATATTTTTGATGTGAGACTGCTTCTTGTAAGTTCCAGCATTGATATGCAGCACCATGTGCTCGCGTCTTACGTATATCTTTCGTTCACATTGTATATGGTAAATTTATAATGCCCGCACATTGTGAATCGCGGGAAGGTCTGTATGATGTAATCAACATTTTTATAGTTAAAAGGCCTGGGCCAAGATGTTATCTGCAGACAAGTTTGAGGAGACTACCCTATGCACCAAAACTCCATCGAACTTTTCTTTTTACATTGAAAATTTGATGTCATAGATTAAGAGGACCTTACAACCTAGGTATCATGGGGCAAACTAGTGCTGGACCGAACTCTATTCCAAAAGGATAAGACTAAGCTAAGCTACAACCTTCCAAAACCAGACTAGGAGATTATAGTACAAGCAAAAAGTTAAAAACTACCACACAAAGAGGAATACGCATGAACGAACCTCCAAAAGGAACTAGGTCCCAGGACAAATATATATGTCATTTTCTCGAAAGTACAACAATGTAGACAACAATGTTGAGAATAAGAGTTGATAGGTGAGGAAAATATGCAATTAAAGGGTTTACATTCACACCTTTATTTTGTTTGAATTATAACCTATTTCACCATCTTATAGAGTATTTTGTTAATATAGGTGAATTTATACATCTTTTATATGATTTAGGTAAAAGCTCACTGGAGCATGCATGGAAAACGCAAAGAGATGTCGTGGCTAAGAATTAATACTTGAAGAAGTATGTCAAGGACAACGAGATATTTCGGGAAGATTTCAGTGCAAACAAAAAGATTCTGGAGCCGACTGACCCACAGGACGCCCCAGTGGGTCGGTCAAACCTGCATTTTGAATTTGACTTGCGACCGCCCCAGTGGGTTAGTAGGTCGGGCTTACGTTCTGCATGGGTTTCTTCTTCTAGTGCCGACCACCCCATGGGACTGCCCTAGCGGGTCGATCACCTGGAAATCTGCTCATACTTTTGTACTTTTAAAGTCAAATCTTGACACACTCTCTCTCCCAACTTTTGGTGGCTGACTACACTCCAACATAGAGAGAAAAAGACTCCTTTTGGAGCTAGAAGAAAAAAGAAAAGAAGGAACTCTAGCACCATTTGCTCTTCTCACATCACTTCCGTTTTCTTCTTCCTCCCCTTTGGTGGTTTCTCTTCTTGGTTTTCTGTCACTCTTCCCTACTGTAATTGCTTTTAGTCGACTCTTCTATTTACTCATCACTCCCCTCTTCCACAAAATAGCAATTATTTGGATTAGTTAGATTTATGAACCCATGCACATAGAGTTGGGTTCATGTTCTTTCCCTTTTTGAATTGTCACACTATTTTTTTTCTCATTTGTTATCAATTTGACGTTAAAAGCGTGATCTCTTAAATATAAAAGAGTTCGTTTTGTGGCCTCTAAATCCATAGTATTAATAGACATTCGAGGCTGCCATCCATAATCATATATAGTCTTTCAAGTCTCATCCTTTCATTGCATTCTTTATTTCCATAACTTCTTTCCTCAAATTTGGTTGGTTGTGAAGTCATCCGAAGATAGTCTACCTACTCTTTTTCTATCTTTTTTCGGAAATTTGTTTCCTTTGAAGTAATGTGTTTGTGAGGTACATGAATAAATCATGTGACAGCATTCGAAGATCCCTTTGGATTTGTCCCAGAGAAAGCATTTAATCCTCTCCATCTAGAATTCGTAAATATTTTTGTCGTTTGCCACCGGAGGGAAATTCACTTTATTAAATGTAACTGGACAAACAAAACAACAATGTAATGTGTACAACAATTCTTCAAAAAAATGTATTACAACAATTAATGTTTTTACTTGGTTTTAAAAAAACAATTAATTTTTGTTTAGATAAAGTATACTTCGGCCATCTTACTTAACACGTTTTTCCAGAATATTTAAGACATTAAACATACCGTATATTTTAGTTTTGTAATATGTACCTTATTTTATTTATATATTAGACATTAAAATAGAAAAGATGCTAAATCAAACAATACAAGTAATAAGACAAAGAAGTAATAGACAGACATGTTGTGCGATGATTTTTTCTCTAAACTAAGTCAAAATAGTTACTATAGTACTACTTCGGTAACATTGCTATTTACAGAACACTTTCATTAGGGTTAGTTCGATCGTACTTCTTAAAAAAAAATCTCATAGAAAATTATATTGACAAAGCGAATCTAAAAAGCAACAATCATTGATCTAGTAATATTATAGATTTAATGGATGCCAGCGTACCGTGCAGCCTACCTTCAAAAAAAATTAAAATACTGGTACTAATTTTCTAATCCCTGGTCTAGAACACGCACAATCATATTATATTCTCTGCGTATCATAATATTTGCTATATTGTATTTAATGAAATGTCAGATCATGATTTTACTTAATGAGGTAAAACCTTGTAGTTGAAGACCGCATTCCCATGTGAGTTCTCACATGGCATGATCAAATGAAGCAAATTCGTCTTTTGTAGCTTTGAGATCCCACAGAGTTGGTCATGATCTACCTACTACTAGTTTGACGTATTATAAAAGATTGAAGTCTGGGTTTATCCAGTCGTGATATTAATTTGTTACTTCCTTTTTTGAGAAGAAAAAGAAAATGTAGGTTAAGAGGGCCCATGAGCAAGTAAAGAGCCAAGTCAAACTTAATTTCAAGTGGTCCCTTGTGAAGATATATAGTTAGTACTTGTAATAAATAAATAAGAAGATATAGTGAAGTAGTTTTTTTTTTTTTTGAAAACCAGGGCATATTGAAGTAGTTGATAGTAGTAATTGTGAGAAAAAAGCTAACTAGATCATAACAATGCCGTTAACATATGTTTTTGGGAGATGAGTGAAAAGCTAGGGTTAGGAAGTTTTCTATTAATGTTCTATTGGTTTTCTTGGTGTCTCTCTCAAGCACGCCCTTGGACTCACATGAATAAGCCAGGTTCCTCAAAAAAGGAAAGAAAAAGATACTCAATGTAGCTAAGATTTACATACAGTTAATTATAATTGGACTTGCTGATATATCTAAAGTGTACGTATTTGACATTATACAAATGTACCATTTCAGTTATGATATTATAAAAAAATATACTCAATGTATATTGATTGGTAGAGCTGATCAACCATCCGATCCGACCCGGTTTGGGCTATAAAAAAAGTCTGAAAAGTTCCATCTGAAAAATATCCGGGTAAGTTTGGATAAAAAAAACAGACTTAAACAAACAATTTGGACAGATTTTAATAAAATATCTAACGAACTTCTGGTAGAGATGAAAAAAATCTGGGTATAGCCCGCCTGATTTTTTTTTTAAAATGGGTCGTTTAGATAAAATTGTCAATCTGACGGACCAAACCCTAAATTGTAGCTAAAAGTAACTAGCCTATTAGTAGAAACTTTCTTCCGGGGGGGTTGAAATTTGGGTATAACAGGTAGCAGTTAGAGAAATATTGTGGCACTATCAGCTTCGTAGGACTTAGATCGAATCCATACCCATCGTCCTCCCAGGAGGCGGTTTTTCGTCCTCTTTTTCTCTCTTCTATGTCAGAAGATTGGTGTTTCAACCCCTACCTTCTTCTTCCGGTCGGTTTGTCTTCACCCTATCCCAGTCCTTTTCTCGTTCTCCCAGTGTTGCTTCTTTTCCTGTGAGGTTTCCATTTTTGTTGTTTTGTGCAGTCTCCTTCTTCCTCCTTCTGGTCCTGCCTGTGGTTCAGGTCACTCCCTCCCTGTAACACCCCTACCGCTAACACTGTAATTACCGTCCAACTCCTTATACATTCGTACTCTCGCAGCGGATACATACTTACTCAACGGCGGGTGATACAATGCCGTTAGCCACCCACATGACTAACAAGGCTACTACTACATACAGCATCGGTCTGATGGACCGGAATAACCGAGTACTACTCAATACAATACATACCCTCATTACATACTGAATACTACAATACTCCATTCAATACAATACTCCATTCAATACAATCCCCCACAATTCAGTACAAGATAATACACTACACATACCGAGTTTACTAGGTTCCAAAATCATTATAGTACTTCTCCCGAATTCATACATGCTCACTAGGAGTCAATCTGCTACCCATTCCTCACAAACTAGATACTTCTAATTACAAGGCGCGCCACGGTCTCTTACCTTGACCGTATCCGCTCCGGGTACCTGTACACTAAAAATGTTCCCCCGAGGGGGTCAGCTTTCGCTGAATATGATAACCGCATACCCCGCGTACTAGCGAGGGTACGCCGACCATTTGGTCGAATACATGCAATTCATTTCGCAATACATACATACATACATTCATGCCTTCATTCACGATACTACAATACTACACAAGATATGCATACATACACACAGTACCATACATGCTTGGAAGACAATACAAGTCAACCAATGCTTACTTACCATCTTCCCGAATACACATACACAATACATACTCATTACATACTCAATACGCAATACGGAGATACAATTCTCCAATACATACAAAGGTCCAGTTAGCTTCATTACACACCCGGGTTAATCGGGTGTTCAATACTTTTTGCTCCAGGTCAATGACTTACAATAGTCAAGACCAATACAAATACGATACTTACTTCTTACATACTTTACTTCCAGTTAAGTCGGTATGACCTCCGGGCAGGGATTACTACATCCCACCACCGGGCTTTAGGGTGGCCCACTAATCCAGGATGCTACCCATTCAAGGGATTTGGTCCATGGAAAAGATTACAGCCAGGATTCGGATCCAACCTCTTGTGTTTCCTTATCCTCACGCGTGGCCGAAACTATATCGGACTTCTACTCATTCCAATTTACTCATTACTCAAGTTAGGAGTTAGGTTGTTAGGAATTAGTAAAAGTCAGTACTTCACTTCCATACATACATACAATACACAAGTACACATTACATACACATACCCTTCATTCTCATTCATGCATTTCATGAATTATACAAACTAAATGTTCAAGAAGATACAATCAAGAACAAAATAGTTCAAACACAATTAAGTGCATTAAAATTCCGATTCGTGCATTTATCTTATTGGTGATCACATAATCACACAAATCGGGGTAACCAGGTTAGGATACAGAGCATGAAGAAATCATACCGTACACTGTCGTATTCGTGTTACCGGATTCCTTCGACGTTCAACTATTTGATTCCTATACATACATGAAGTAGTATGATCAATGATCTATTATTGATCTAACTTACTCCTTCATTGTTACTTTCAATGTATACTTACTACTCTATTACTTTCTTACTTGGTTATAAAACCATTCTTTTCTTTACTACTTCTTAAACTTGTTTTCTTACACATTTACTTACTTCCTTACCATTATTACTTTATTAATGGTGTATTACTACATATATGTGCTTATATTCGTATAAGCATATATATATACATATGATAACTATAATCATATAATAAAAAAAAAAATTTTGACTCGACCGAACTTGCAAGTCCGGTCGCAAGTTCGGTCAAAGTCAGTAGGCTACATCGTGTGAAAATTCCAGGGCCGACCGACCTTGCAAGTCCGGTCCCAAGGTCGGTCCATTCCAGTAAGTTTCATTCGTGAGAATTTTAGCCCGACCGACCTTGCAAGTCCGGTCGCAAGGTCGGTCCATTCCAGTAGCTTGCATTACGGGAATTTTTCTGGCCGACCGAACTTGCAAGTCCGGTCGCAAGTTCGGTCCATTCCAGAAGGTTTCTAACGGGAGAATTTTCTGGTCCGACCGAACTTGCAAGTCCGGTCGCAAGGTCGGTCGATTCCAGAAGGTTTCCCGTCTTTGTAAATCTGGGCTCGACCGACCTTGCAAGTTCGGTCCTAAGGTCGGTCCAGCCCAGTATTTCAGTTTTAAAATCTGTTTTTGGGTGTTTTCTTTACCCATTGTTTCCCCAATCTTTACCAATACTTACCCACATGATTTAGCACTAATTAAGCCCTCTAAATCACCTTGGTCCATCCACCAAACTTACTACTCAATTCCTACATTCATTTACACAATCTTTCTTCACTTCTTCCCAACACTTGCATCAGTTTTCATTCTCCCTTTGCTACAGATTTTGTTTCCTCTTCTATGCTACAGATTTTTCACTCAACTTCTATGTTCCATTACTCCCTCAACTACTGCCACTCCTAGCATTCTAAATACATTACTCACAACCTGGTTCCATCCCATTTACAAACTCATATTCAAATCTGTTACAAGATACTAACACTCCTTTTAAACTCTCCAAATACTTCCTCTTCTTAAACAACTTAAGTCCTCTCATCCCTATGCAAAATTTGACATAGTCTCCCCTATATTTTTAACATTCTCCACACATTATTTCAGCTCACAAATAGCTCATTTACATACCTGTTTATTCAATACACCATACACACAATTCAACTCCACTATACACATTAAAATTCCTGTACATACACATTCACTACCAATGTTTTCCCAAGTTTTTAAACATCATTTAAAAACTTCAAAACTGTTACAATATCATTCCTCATTATACTACAACATACTTACTACTCATTACTCAATACCTTACACATTTTTACGACTCAAAATCTGTTACATTTCACAATACAAAACTAGTTCCAGGTAAGAGCAATTACCTTGTCTTGCTAGTTTTTCTTTCTTTCTTTTCCTTCTCTTCTTTTCCTCTTTCCTTCTTCCCTTGTTCTCGGTTTTTTTTCAAGAATGGCAATGCTACAGCAAGCCATACATACCCATACTAGTTTAGCACCTTAACTTAAACTAACCCTAGAATTTAGATGTTTTAGGGTTTAGAAAAAGAGTATTACCTTCCAACCAATGTGTGGAGTCCTTGTCTAGCAAATGAACAAGATTCCTAGCCCAAATGAGTAGCCAAAATCGGCTGGAATGCAAGGAGTAAAACAAGTCTCACTTTGAATTTTCGTTTTGCATATAAGGGCTAGAAAAAGATAGGTTTTCAAGAATATTTTTACCTCAAAATGACAAGGAGGTGAAGGTGCTTCTAATGGTGGTACTCAAGCTTCAAATGGAGAATACCCATAAAAACGAAAATGGAGTTTTTGGGTTTTTGAAAGGATGAAAATGTTCTCCTTGGCAAGGGGATTACAAGTGTAATTTTTATTGGATTTGGAGAAGGTTTGGGTACTCAAAGAGAGGAGAGAAGTGGAGAGTTTTGTGGGGGCTTCATTCCTCCATGGTTGTCGCAGGAGAGGAGGAAAGAAATTAGAAGAAGAAGAAGGTGGGCACGGTGAGAGAGTGAGGGATGGAGGAGAGAGAGGGCCCCTTCTTCTTTTTCTACTTTTACTTATTTCTTTTGTCTTTTAGCTAATAAGAAAACATTAAGAGAGTGAGTAAGGGGGGCTGGCCGGTCCACATGTGCACACCCACACAGATTTTTAATTTTTTTATTTGTAAAGTGGACACACTAAGTTTGCTTATTTGCATTCTTACCCCATAACTTCCCGGTTGTTACAGTTTTTACTAACCGGTACCCGTTTTCCGGAATTTTCTCGTTTAATTAATTTTATTGGTTGCCAACCTTTATTACTGTTTATTAATGACTATTTGGTTGACCAATATCGTTACGAGTCTATTTGACTCGCTTAAAGTCGCGTTTTCCCGGTTTCCTCGAAAAACGTGCTTTAATGTTCGTTTATGCTTTTAATCCATTTTAAGGATCCGTTTTCTTCGGGAGTTGTTCCCTTATATTATTTAGGCATTATTAAGCCTTAAGAATCCATATAATACTCTAACCGAGGTCTCACACCTCTTATGGTTATTTAACGCTTATTTAGCGTTTTTCGCTTCTTAAGTGTTTCTTTATTTCTTTTGGATTTATTTTTCCTTACCAATATTACTTAAGCATTATTAGGCTCTTAAATAAGGATTAGAATTATCTTAATCTCTATATTTAAGTTTGGGGTATTTCAATCTACCCCCCTTAAGAACTTTGTCCTCAAAGTTGCTCAAGGTTATAGGATTACAATACTTGCTCACTCTTACTTGTCTATGCCAAAGGTCGTACGTTCTTCCTCCTTACAATTCCTGAATTCATTACTTCAGGTTTTTACATTCCATACAATACAAATATACCATACTTACTTCCATCCGCATCACATCCCACCATCTGGTTCCACATTACAAGATTTATTCATACATACGGTGCAAAGCTATCCCCAAGCAATGCAATACACATTACAATCCCGTAGGCACTCAGGTCATTTAGACACAGGACTCCTCTATGTCCCACTGCCCTTGGAATAATACAACATGATACACTACTACCTTCTCCGGTATATGCTTCTAACAAATCCTTCATCTCCAAGCTAAGAAAATTCTTTCGCAACTACTACTTAGAAATTTTTCTAAAGCACACAACTCTGAATTCTAATTTATATTCATTGCTTCTATCCTATGTGTGATTCTTGTGACCACTTGAGGGGAGCTTCAAGAATCATTCGACCCTGATGTGATCAGCATCAGTGTTGAACTATCTTTCCACCCCAATTTGTGTTTGGTTTCCCTTGATCTGATCAGGATCAAGTTCGACCTCCCACATCAGTTTCAAACAACAGATAATTCAACATTTTTTACCTTTTTTTTCCTCTTCCTAGTCATAATTACAATTTCATACAACTCCAAAGGATGGAATTCAGTCCATCAATCATTCTCAATCTACTTCCCAAATACTTTCCTCGGAATTCGATGCCTAAGCGCTCATTTCATCAATCTTCTCTACTTCCTTCCATTACTCTCTAATATCTCTACTATTCTGACTAGGGAATACAGTACTTATGAAATTCAAATGTCCTCAATTTACTTCCAAAAACGTACTTACGAATACACCACTCATGGGCTACATTCCTCTACTACTCATAGTCAGTCCGTACTACTTCTTTAAGGATACAATACTTGTGGAGCTCCGTCCACTACTCCTTCTCAATTGTCTCAAAACAATCACCTAGGGAACTCGATTTCCTCTAGGTTCTACATCGGTTTTTGCCGACTCATGCATCGTAATGCCACGTCTAAGTTCAAATAGACATACACAATAGGAATTATCATTTCCCAAAGAGTTTCTCTACTCTTCCTTACAAATACTCTCACATTGGAGTTACAAGATGGTTATATTCATTCAATGGTATTCGCATCTCTTGTGCCTAATTACCACAATTATAATATGAATGAATACGTATGTTTATCTGACATAAGTACTAATCATCAATTCGATTCTCATTTGTGCTATGCACATTATAGTTTCTGTGTTTTATTCATGAAACTTACATTAAGCGGTTTTCACTCTACCCCCCTTAAAAGGGATTACGCCCACGTAATCTACCATATGTTACTATTAAACATTGGTTTACTCGATTTGGGCAATCTGAAGCGTTTAGCTTCACTACGATATACTATACAATATGCTCTGGTCAAAGGGTCTTAACCATGTCAATGGTTTAGTCTTTGCACCAAGAATTCCTATTGAGTTTATTTAACTCATAACCAATTCGGTTCTAGCCTATTAGGCTTCAAGGCATCAATAGCCATTCTTTCATACTTACTGGGTATATTAAACCTATTAGCTAGGGCCCACTAGCTTCTGCTGCGCGGCCCTGATAACCTTAGTGCTTAATTGGCTCTTTGGTTATACTAGATGTGCTACTCATCGCCTTTTTATCCTTCTATTGTGGAAATAAGGTTTACTAACAGTGTGGTATTCTTTTACCGCTGTTTGAACTCAATGAGTTTTAGATTGCAACCAGCTCTCTGGTAATCTATTATACATACTATTCGTACTTCCACGATTATTTACTAAGTTCCTCCGACTTGTTGTCGGGCGAGGTTAAGTCACTACTAGTTGTAGTGCTTCCTCTATTGTCACTAGCTTCTGAATTCTACCAGTTTTTCTGGTTCAGTACAAGTGTTCTTTACTTGTATGACCTTGCATTTTCCATGCGTCGGTCCTAGTGACTTTCTTAATTCTTCTTTCACCCTTTTATTCCGATGGAATTCACATCTTGTGATTGTTAGTGTACTTACACTCTTCGTGCTTCTTTGGCCTTAGGCCGCACGGTTTGTTGCTAAGCCTGCTTGACTGGCTTATGCCATGTTGTTGGTGAAAGAAAAGTTTACTACGATTTACGTTGTCCATATTCCTAGCTATCCCATTAGGTCATTAGCTGCACAAGTGCAATGCCAAAACACTCAGTCATACAGAGTGCAGAGGCGTAAACGCTTGACAGTAAATCACTTATGTGGTCGCATAGGAGTAAATATTTCTGCCTATCTTCTCATACTCATACTCTGTGTCATTGCTTAACTACTTCCACATATTGTTGCGCTCCGTATTCTCACTCGTTATACAACATCGTTCTACTGATTCCGTTACTGTGGTAGTTTTGTCTTTACTCATTGCCATTGTCATTGGCACCATTTCCTTATGGTGTGAATACACTAGGAGGTTCCTAGTTCACGCATATGACGGTCGTCGTAGCATACCGCAATACCATTATCTTCCCCTTGTGGGGATGTTTTATTTCTATTTAGGTTTCATGTGTAGGTTAGCTTTCCTCACATTACTTCCTCATTCATGATATAGTTTGCCAAATAACTTGGTTGACCAAGGATGAAGTGGTTTATCAGTTACAAGCTCTCTTGAGCGCCGGTCATTCATGGTGTGTAATGTGCACACTCATTGATTGTTTTTGACAATTAATGTCTCCATAGTGCTGAGAATTGATCATAGGCTCTAGCTATGCGGTTTTACTTTTGCATGTACATTACCGAGACATCCCAAGAAGTTTCAAGGGTTTTCTGGTCTCGTTCTCTAATTAAAGAGTATTCTATCACTGGTAGGTGAAAGTTCTCGTTGAGGGGTGTGTTTCCACTCATAGGTCTCATGACAAGGTTTACCATGTAAGTATTTATACAATGGTTCACCACATGATTGGGTGCATAAGGAGTATACTTACTCCTTCGAGCCTCGATGCTCTTAAGCGGTGCTTCTACAGTCCACAGCCTCTTGTGGGCGTAGCGGTTTGGAAATCTCATTTCCGTATTCGTTGTCTCTTGGCAATATCTATGCACAAGTTTTGTTGTTATAGTAGATGGAAGCCTTTTCTTAGGGTTCACATCTTCACCACATTGGTGGTCTCAGGTTAACGAGGGGTACCTTCCTTTGGGTTCTCGCAGTGTCCAAGTGTGGACTAGGCCATTGTTAGCGTTATTACGATTCTTATGCCTCTGTGCTGCCATTGCTACAGAAGGCATGAAGGTAATTAAGAGCTTGTTAACTGTATACTAGACTGATGCTCTAGTGACGGTAACACTGAGTTGGCCATTACTCCAAGCCACTTAGGAGGTTGGGTTTGAATTGATGGTCCAGTTGTTGATTTCTTGTCATATGAGACAATATCTCTTGCAAGTCTTATTATCGAATGGTGTGGTTCTGCAACCATTTTAGTTTACACAACGTATTTGATTTGTGGACATTAAGCCTTATTGCTGCAAGCTATGCTCCTTGCAAGCTGCTTACACACGTTCCCACTCCTAGTATACCATCGTAGGGTTGGAGGTATTACTGGGCTCCATGGCAAGTCGTGACGTCACGCTTCCGTTCATAGGAGACCCTTTTAGCAATCTGGTACTAATCAGTGTCTTTGTGTAATTCAGGGTATTTTCCGCCATGCGAAATCCCTTCGGTGTCCTACCCGAATGTTTGTTCTAGCTTCCGTGCTCTTATCAAGACACTTGTTCAACTGCTGTTATCTCAGACACACTTCAAGGATTGCTCCTGGGTGCCGTTAGATCACGCCGTTACATCCGGCTGATTTTTTATGATACGTTGTGTCTACTATACCGCCTGGTGGTATTGTATTTGAGTTATCCCCTTTAGGGTTATAGCGTCTCCCATTCTTGGGTAGACTGTTTATACTTGCTCCTAGTGCTTAAGACTAGGTTTAATATTCTCTTTGATGGTGGATTATACCTTGCGGTAGTCTTGGGGTTGCTCTTGGGAGTTCTGTCCCGTTTGTTGAGCATTGTTGTGTTGATGTTAGGCTTTCGCCTTACTGTGTTCAGGCTGGGTATACTTTCCAGCTGCCATATAATCGTTTGAAGTCCTTGAGACATATCTAATGTCTATACCTACTAGTTGCGCTCTTTGCGCTTCCTAGTCCTCATTCCTTATCCTCAGATGGATTCTCTGAGTTCTTCCATACTTATTTCTTAGCTGAGTTCCTTCCCCTTGATCGTCTGAAGTGTCAGCTGTTCTTGTTTGATTTCACTCATAGTCCGTAGAACGGAGTTGACTACTTCCCGTGTGTCGTTCACTACATGTATACATACGTGGGGTACCATGTTGATACGTTACCACTTACCCGACTATGTGTCAGGCCCGCAAGCTCCTTCGGAGTGCAGTTGTCCCACATCCCGTAATTGGGTACACTCGTAGTGTTCGTCACACGCCTAGGTGAAGTATTCTATTGTCAACTCCTCTTGTATCATTTTATGATACTCACCGTAATTCTGTTGGTTTGGTTTTTAAATCCAAGGTTTTAAAAGAAAGGTTGTGGTTTTTGAAAGAAATCCTGGTCTTGAAGAATAACAGTCCGGTGTTAAAAGAAGTCTCTCATGGCATAGCCATGCTTGAGGTCTTGACCAAGTCTAGCTTCTCGCTGACTGGTATGTTCTAAATACAATGGTCGGGCCGTTAGGCCTTTCCAAGGTTCCATTCCTCCAGTTCCAGGATTTGTGATCCTGTAGTTGCTTCATCGTAGTCGCGGTACATTGCTACGTACCTGTGGTGTGTTAGGATTCCTTTACATATTTTTGTCCTTACTGCACTTGCTGTGGCAAGTGTGTGGTACTGGTGGTTTTTAGGTAATCCTATACCGATCACGGTACTGCTTCTTCGTTGTTTCGGTAGCTCTGTCCACTCTTCGGAGTGACTTCCCAATGATCTCGACGCGGCTGTCGTAGATCTGGGTACTTCTCCAATCCTTGGAGATTCCCATTCATTCGCTTTATGCTTTCCTTTGTTGCTCGTTCCCACACATTTGTTGTGGTTACTGAGCCTTAGCTTACTTAGGCACTACTCTTGTAGTCCTATCGGATTATATCCCGTGGATGTTCTTGTAGTTGTGTAAGATATGTCGGCCAGGTATTGTAACCTTTTGGCGTCGTAGTTTTAGAGTTAACCGCTCTGACTATGTCCTTAGTCAGTTAGTACACCGTTGTTGGTGTTACTTTACTATTACTGTCCCGTAGACTTGTGTCTCGAGTTTTGTTACAATTCCTTTTTTCCACTCCGTCGCGCTTAATGCTTCTTTTCCTGCTGCTGGTTGGTTAGCCAGGTTCTGCGACTGCTAAGCATGTCGCCCCATGTTGTTGTAAGTTGCAGCCTCCTTACGGTTGGAGTGCTCATTCCACCGCTATTGAGTGCGGGTATTGTTGTTCAACCGGGACCCACCCCCGAGATTTCCTTTTCTTGGAATCTACCCTATGTCGGGTTCCTTCCTCTTATAGGAGTATCTCACTACCGCCAGATCGGGCTTTCCCGAATATGAGAGGACTTTCCTTCTCTCTGGCGTTCCTTTTCCAAGTTATACAATGGGGATTACGGTGGGCGGGACTGGTATTGTAGGTATCCGGTACACCCCGGTGATCCCTAACTAGCGTATCTCTAACGCTATCACTCAGCCTTTAGCCCTAAGCTTCCAATTCCTAACTCGGTATTTCCTAAGCTTGGTATTTCCAGTCATCAGAGCGATACTTCGCTCTGATACCACTTTTTGTAACACCCCTACCGCTAACACTGTAATTACCGTCCAACTCCTTATACATTCGTACTCTCGCAGCGGGATACATACTTACTCAACGGCGGGTGATACAATGCCGTTAGCCACCCACATGACTAACAAGGCTACTACTACATACAGCATCGGTTTGATGGACCGGAATAACCTAGTACTACTCAATACAATACATACCCTCATTACATACTGAATACTACAATACTCCATTCGATACAATACTCCATTCAATACAATACTCCATTCAATACAATCCCCCACAATTCAGTACAAGATAATACACTACACATACCGAGTTTACTAGGTTCCAAAATCATTATAGTACTTCTCCGAATTCATACATGCTCACTAGGAGTCAATCTGCTACCCATTCCCAAAACTAGATACTTCTAATTACAAGGCGCGCCACCGGTCTCTTACCTTGACCGTATCCGCTCCGGGTACCTGCACACTAAAAATGTTCCCCCGAGGGGGTCAGCTTTCGCTGAATATGATAACCGCATACCCCGCGTACTAGCGAGGGTACGCCGACCATTTGGTCGAATACATGCAATTCATTTCGCAATACATACATACATACATTCATGCCTTCATTCACGATACTACAATATACAAAGATATGCATACATACACACAGTACCATACATGCTTGGAAGACAATACAAGTCAACCAATGCTTACTTACCATCTTCCGGAATACACATACACAATACATACTCATTACATACTCAATACGCAATACGGAGATACAATTCTCCAATACAAAGGTCCAGTTAGCTTCATTACACACCCGGGTTAATCGGGTGTTCAATACTTTTTGCTCCAGGTCAATGACTTACAATAATCAAGACCAATACAAATACGATACTTACTTCTTACATACTTTACTTCCAGTTAAGTCGGTATGACCTCCGGGCAGGGATTACTACATCCCACCACCGGGCTTTAGGGTGGCCCACTAATCCAGGATGCTACCCATTCAAGGGATTTGGTCCATGGAAAAGATTACAGCCAGGATTCGGATCCAACCTCTTGTGTTTCCTTATCCTCACGCGTGGCTGAAACTATATCGGACTTCTACTCATTCCAATTTACTCATTACTCAAGTTAGGAGTTAGGTTGTTAGGAATTAGTAGAAGTCAGTACTTCACTTCCATACATACATACAATACACAAGTACACATTACATACACTTACCCTTCATTCTCATTCATGCATTTCATGAATTATACAAACTAAATGTTCAAGAAGATACAATCAAGAACAAAATAGTTCAAACACAATTAAGTGCATTAAAATTCCGATTCGTGCATTTATCTTATTGGTGATCACATAAGCACACAAATCGGGGTAACCAGGTTAGGATACAGAGCATGAAGAAATCATACCGTACACCGTCGTATTCGTGTTACCGGATTCCTTCAACGTTCAACTATTTGATTCCTATACATACATGAAGTAGTATGATCAATGATCTATTATTGATCTAACTTACTCCTTCATTGTTACTTTCAATGTATACTTACTACTCTATTACTTTCTTACTTGGTTATAAAACCATTCTTTTCTTTACTACTTCTTAAACTTGTTTTCTTACACATTTACTTACTTCCTTACCATTATTACTTTATTAATGGTGTATTACTACATATATGTGCTTATATTCGTATAAGCATATATATATATATATATGATAACTATAATCATATAATAAAACATTTTTTTTTACTCGACCGAACTTGCAAGTCCGGTCGCAAGTTCGGTCCAAGTCAGTAGGCTACATGTGTGAAAATTCCAGGGCCGACCGACCTTGCAAGTCCGGTCCCAAGGTCGGTCCATTCCAGTAAGTCATTTTCGTGAGAATTTTAGCCCGACCGACCTTGCAAGTCCGGTCGCAAGGTCGGTCCATTCCAGTAGCTTGCATTACGGGAATTTTTCTGGCCGACCGAACTTGCAAGTCCGGTCGCAAGTTCGGTCCATTCCAGAAGGTTTCTGACGGGAGAATTTTCTGGTCCGACCGAACTTGCAAGTCCGGTCGCAAGGTCGGTCGATTCCAGAAGGTTTCCCGTCTTTGTAAATCTGGGCTCGACCGACCTTGCAAGTTCGGTTCTAAGGTCGGTCCGGCCCAGTATTTCAGTTTTAAAATCTGTTTTTGGGTGTTTTCTTTACCCATTGTTTCCCCAATCTTTACCAATACTTACCCACATGATTTAGCACTAATTAAGCCCTCTAAATCACCTTGGTTCATCCACCAAACTTACTACTCAATTCCTACATTCATTTACACAATCTTTCTTCACTTCTTCCCAACACTTGCATCAGTTTTCATTCTCCCTTTGCTACAGATTTTGTTTCCTCTTCTATGCTACAGATTTTTCACTCAACTTCTATGTTCCATTACTCCCTCAACTACTGCCACTCCTAGCATTCTAAATACATTACTCACAACCTGGTTCCATCCCATTTACAAACTCATATTCAAATCTGTTACAAGATACTAACACTCCTTTTAAACTCTCCAAATACTTCCTCTTCTTAAACAACTTAAGTCCTCTCATCCCTACGCAAAATTTGACATAGTCTCCCCTATATTTTTAACATTCTCCACACATTATTTCAGCTCACAAATAGCTCATTTACATACCTGTTTATTCAATACACCATACACACAATTCAACCACTATACACATTAAAATGTACATACACATTCACTACCCAATGTTTTCCCAAGTTTTTAAACATCATTTAAAAACTTCAAAACTGTTACAATATCATTCCTCATTATACTACAACATACTTACTACTCATTACTCAATACCTTACACATTTTTACTACTCAAAATCTGTTACATTTCACAATACAAAACTAGTTCCAGGTAAGAGCAATTACCTTGTCTTGCTAGTTTTTCTTTCTTTCTTTTCCTTCTCTTCTTTTCCTCTTTCCTTCTTCCCTTGTTCTCAGTTTTTTTCAAGAATGGCAATGCTACAGCAAGCCATACATACCCATACTAGTTTAGCACCTTAACTTAAACTAACCCTAGAATTTAGATGTTTTAGGGTTTAGAAAAAGAGTATTACCTTCCAACCAATGTGTGGAGTCCTTGTCTAGCAAATGAACAAGATTCCTAGCCCAAATGAGTAGCCAAAATCGGCTGGAATGCAAGGAGTAAAACAAGTCTCACTTTGAATTTTCGTTTTGCATATAAGGGCTAGAAAAAAATGTTTTCAAGAATATTTTTACCTCAAAATGACAAGGAGGTGAAGGTGCTTCTAATGGTGGTACTCAAGCTTCAAATGGAGAATACCCATAAAAACAAAAATGGAGTTTTTGGGTTTTTGAAAGGATGAAAATGTTATCCTTGGCAAGGGGATTACAATGGTGTAATTTTTATTGGATTTGGAGAAGGTTTGGGTACTCAAAGAGAGGAGAGAAGTGGAGAGTTTTGTGGGGGCTTCATTCCTCCATGGTTGTCGCAGGAGAGGAGGAAAGAAATTAGAAGAAGAAGAAGGTGGGCACGGTGAGAGAGTGAGGGATGGAGGAGAGAGAGGGCCCCTTCTTCTTTTTCTACTTTTACTTATTTCTTTTGTCTTTTAGCTAATAAGAAAACATTAAGAGAGTGAGTAAGGGGGGCTGGCCGGTCCACATGTGCACACACACACAGATTTTTAATTTTTTTATTTGTAAAGTGGACACACTAAGTTTGCTTATTTGCATTCTTACCCCATAACTTCCCGGTTGTTACAGTTTTTACTAACCGGTACCCGTTTTCCGGAATTTTCTCGTTTAATTAATTTTAATGGTTGCCAACCTTTATTACTGTTTATTAATGACTATTTGGTTGACCAATATCGTTACGAGTCTATTTGACTCGCTTAAAGTCGCGTTTTCCCGGTTTCCTCGAAAAACGTGCTTTAAGGTTCGTTTATGCTTTTAATCCATTTTAAGGATCCGTTTTCTTCGGGAGTTGTTCCCTTATATTATTTAGGCATTATTAAGCCTTAGGAATCCATATAATACTCTAACTGAGGTCTCGCACCTCTTATGGTTATTTAACGCTTATTTAGCGTTTTTCGCTTCTTAAGCGTTTCTTTATTTCTTTTGGATTTATTTTTCCTTACCAATATTACTTAAGCATTATTAGGCTCTTAAATAAGGATTAGAATTATCTTAATCACTATATTTAAGTTTGGGGTATTTCACTCCCTTTTTCATCTGCCTTCGATTTCGACTTCGACTGGGTGATTCCTCAACTTTTCCTGGCTGGTGGTGTCCAATCGAAGTTTTGTCTTCTTTGCAAGAATCTAGGTCGGAGGTGCTGGGTTTGTGCACGTAGTGTTTGCTTGTCTCCTTCCTCGTCTGGCGCCTGGGTTTATCAGTTCGTCTCTACGACTCAGGATAAAGGTGGAGCTTTGTTCGGGTAGCGAAGGCGAGCTTTTTGAAGCAGGTGGTTGCGATTTGGTAGGTACGTGTTGGTACTTGTAGCGTGGTTTTGTTTTGAATACTGGGAAATCAGGACTGAGTTTGCAACTTCCTTGCTTGGTCAAGAAGATGGAAGTGTAAGTTAAGTAGAGCAAGTAATTCAATCAGTTGGATTTGCTAGTTGAGTGTTTCACAATTTGGTGCTAGGAGATTTCAGTATGACAGATGACAATGCTAAGATAGCAAAGGGTTTTAAACATAGGTCTTACTTCTGGGGGTGGGTCTCCTCCTAGCAGTGCTGCAAGATCTGGACCATGTCTTTCGGTTCAATCTGGATGCTGATGTTTTGTATGATCGTCCAGTGCTGGTCAAGGCTTGTTGCAAGTTCGTATGTGATGGAAAACCTGTTGTGTTCCAAATTAGTAAGAGGGGTAGTAGGAGTTCTACCGTGCCTTTTTCCAATTTGAGAAAGAAATTGTTCAGCTGGCTTTTTGATTTGAAGATTCTTCTGTTGGTGTTTATGGGTAGACTTTATACTGGATATGTGTCTCCTAAGCATCAAGAGGAAAATGGTTGGTGGAACAAGAATGCGATGAAGGGTGAAGTTTCTCACATGATTGAGGCACCGGGTCAGACTTCCAAGTGTATCTTAAGCATTATTATGGTGTAGTTAGTTTCTAGCAAATCAAAATGCTCTCGAGCTTTTCCTTTAGGTGGGTAGCCTTAGCACTTGTTGTGAATTGTGATCTAACAGTGGGTTCGATTAGGAAGAATATGACGGGTACTATCAAGCTCATTGGTTCTTCCAAGTTTTTGGATATCCGTAAGTGTGATGGTTGTAATATTATTTTGAATCTTGATAGCTCTCTTTTAGTTTATGCTTGTGTTGTGTTTAGAACTAGGAATGTAGTCCTAGGGGTTTGAATCCTCCCTGTATTTTGATCAAGTTGAACTTGGGATTTAGGTTCCAATGTACAAACTTCTCTCAGCTTATGGGTACTTGTTGTAGTCCCATTATTCTGACTTTTGGCTCCTGATTAATGGTAATGGTTTCATTCCGTTTCAAAAAAAAAGGAAAAAAAGTGTTTACCTACTGACCACAACAGATTTTGGGTGCTCTTCCACTGCATCTTATCATTTCCTAAACCCGATGACCAAATTAAAATTCACCACCAGCCGATAGTAATTTTACAGTAGCTAAATATCTTTTTTAAAGACAAAGGGTGAACCCAATGAAGGTTAAAAAGAACAGTACGTCTTACGGTATAGATACGATGAGGTTGGGTGCATGGGCTATAATGGTAGGAATGATACAGGTCTGGTTTGATGGATATGGATTGTCAGAAGTGAATAAATAGAGAGTGATAGTGGGCAACACAACAGGATAAAACTCAACCAAGTTAGTCATATAAATAATGAAGCGGCTGCCAGGATTGTTATTTTGCTTGGAAGAGAGCTAGCGGTTTTGTTTTAGTAGTGAAACAATGAGTTTTGTTTTACGGCCTTGAAAGAAGGCGAACACAGAACAGGAGCAGCTGGCCATCTAGCGATGTTTGGTGTAGATCGCCGCAACGTGAAGCAGGGAGTTACTCCGGGGGAAGTGTAAGGAGGCAGCCACGTTGGGTTCGAGTGAATTGGTTCAGAGCACAGAGGCGAGTGACTCGGAGGAAGCAGGGAGTTATCCACGTTAGCTAGGAGACATACGGCATGGGACGTATTTGTGTGTAAGCGATGATGGGTCTTGCTTATGTTTTTCTTTTGCGTATGTGTATATTAAGAGGAGGCTTGTGTTAGGAGAACTTGCGGTTAGCCTATTAGAAAGAGGCTAATAAACACAACGATTTTACATTGTTCAATGACTAGGAATGTAGCTTAATCCATGGAGTAAGGTATTTCAATAAAGGATTACAAGTAGATGAGTAGTTAAGTATTTAATGCTCTCTTTTCAATTTTTGTACTAAATGAGGACAGCAGGTTTATTTACACTCGTACAAGGTTGGTAGGATCTTGGCCTCTCATTGGTTGTGACCTTTAGGGGGTAACGATGGGTATCAACTTGGGATTGTGTCATGCATTTCTAAAAACCAAGCCTCAAGTCTTGTGTATGGGCAATGAGAGGCTTATTGGCACCATAAACTTCCAATTATAGCCGACAAGCATGTAATATGGAAGTAAAAACTATGCTCAGTTGTCTACAGTTATCAGTAAAAGAATGATTGTACTTTGTACGCACCTACAAAATGGTTCTCTGTCAGAACATTTCCCTTGGTACGCTTTATTTACATGCTCCACTGAGGGAGTCTAACAAGCTTGCTCTTAGTTTCTTTTATCTAGTAATTGCAGACTAACTAGGAGAATTTTCCTAGGAAGTGTTAACGTTCGTTGATGTTGGATTATTCTTCGTTCAGGCATAGGCAAGTTGGGAATCCCCTTCGATGGAGCTTAAAGCATTTGTTTGGATTTCGCTTAATATGATAGCCGTGTAGAATCGCCCTTATCATCTAGTCCCATAAGTTTTACTACTTGTTTCAAACAATTAACTTATCTCTGAAAGCTTTAATTTATACATTTATAGGCTTTAAGGAAGAAAATTTTTAGAGGTGTAAAGGCCAACTTAATTAGAGATCAAATTTCACATAGGTTACACATTCCAAGAGATCATCTCGGTTCATCACAAATCAAGGCAAAGTTGATTAGAGATCATATCTCACAATTCAACTTTAATGCACATATAGTACTCCAATTGGAATACATTAACCAATGTTAATCCCGATCCAAGAGATCTTCATAAATCACTTTTAACATATCAAAGGCACATGGCCAACTGAATGAGATTACATGCTTCGTATGTTCAAATTCCTTTCAACTTCACCTCACTCAAGACCCTTAAGTGAGCACACCCCCTTTGGTACCTTCAAACTATATAAAAGATTCTTGAGCTTAACCAGACCACCAAGGTATTGACCTAACATCAAGGTCGCACTGCATACTGCCACAACCTATCTGGTTGTCCCCATCACATTAATCCAATCCATATTCCAACAATCATAATGCATTCAAATTCTAACACTATATCATTTGGGTTTTACTTTTCTCCCACATACCTAATTGTAAAGATCATAACACATTCTCAACCAATTAACATAAAAACTTTATCTCTAGTTGATCATAACCAAGTTCATTCACAATAGATCCTCATGGCCTTACCATTTTCTTTCATTTTTCCTAATGACCATACTAGGTCTCCAAGCCCATTTAAATTTCAAAAATTTACAAATTTCAAATGGTTTAACTCCTAATCAATACAATTCAAATACACCCCTTTAGGCACACACAAAGATAGATGTAGGATTACATTGGATAGTAACTCAAGCATTGGGTCCAAGCTCCAACTTCATAATTAACACTAGAACCAACGACTGCATAATCAACAAATTTCCCAATTCAAACTATAGAATCTCATTTTTCGAAATTCCATTATCAAGAGTCCAAATGATGCAAATCTCTAGTTCAATAACTTCATCAATGATTTAGGAGGTTGGAAATTTAAAATTCCATTAATTCGTCATGCAATTCAAAATCCTTCACCACTGAGATGGGTTTGACCAAAATTCTACAAATATCATTGTTATTGGTTCTACAACATGACAATGGAGAATCGATAAACTTTTACAAAGGAATTAATCTTATATCCAAAAGAAAGAAGATAAATAAAGAAAAAAGAATTTTACCTTGAATAGTAATAATGGAGGGTTGTTAACTTCAAATCTTACCAATTTTTATCCAACGGATAAAATCACTTGAAGCCTCAAGGAAAACCCTTCCTTAGACAAATCAAACATATAAGCCACAAGCAAGCCAAAACCCACCCATAGTGAGATAAGTTTTGGCTACAAGGATAGAAAATGGAGGAAGTGGATACTTGATAAAAAGAAGAAGAAATGATGAGAGAGACAAAAGAAAGACCTTTTAAATTTTTCTTTCTCTTAAAATGTTTTTCTATTTTCCACATAAGTGTAAGAAAATTATTTTACTTTCCACATTTTTAAGGCCCCACTAAGGCACACCTAAAGTGAACATTTTAACTCCTTTTATCAAAGACAACTAAAACCCTTCACAAAGAAAATCAAGATGTTATCATTTTTTTCTCCTTTCATCATTTACTCTTGATTAGAACTACATTAAACCTCAATTTAAAGCTTAATTAAGCTCATATAAACTTTATTAATTTGAACTATTTCAAATTAATATACATATAACTCGAATCTATAATTAGTAAAGTTAGTTCTAAAAATGGCCTATAGATAATCATATTGACCTAACCCTAAAATCAACTTAAAATTTTACTCATTGATGATAGTTTGTGTTAAGATTTTAAATTAAATACATTATGAGTTGGATCTCAATTGAGAATTATATTTTTAATGAGGCTTGGTAGATAATAGAATTAGAATATTATAAAAAACTGATAAATATTATTAAAAAATTAATAAATACTAAAAAGTACTATTAATAACATCATATTTACCGAATTCAGTTCATGTGATTAACAATAATAATGTGATGACATTTTTATTAATAAACACTAGTTCCTATAAGTTGAAATCCACATATATAAAAAAACTGACAAAGTAGGTACACTTTGGCAATCGTAGTTGACCCTTATATCCTAACAAATCTGTATGGGGAGGTGCTTCTCGAGTCACTTCTAGATAGAGCCGATCAAATCCAACCCGGCCCGATGTCCCAACGCGGCCCGACCCGAAAAAAGCCCAAAAAACGAGCTAATAAAAACTGGGCTTGGGCATAAAAAACAGGCCTGACAGGCCTAAAATTCTTCCAGGCCCAGCCCTAACCCGGGCCACCCGCCCATTTGATCACCTCTACTTCTAGAGTAACTTTTATAACAAAATTATTGTATTAGCATCTGCTAGTAACCAAAAAAACTGGTATCAAAGAGGTCAAGTATAAATACAACTCAACAGTTTTTTTCGAAAGAACATTGTAATTAGATTAATAACATAATCAGACAATGTCATCAGGTTCATTAGTTAACCAACATAATTCTCGACCCTCCCTTCGACCATATGAAGCAAGCTTATGCACACCAATATTAGTGTCTCTTGGAGTGTACAAAAAACTAACTTCTTCAAAACCTCATAATTGCAAAACAACATTATCCAAAATCCCTCGCACCATACCATACACTAAGCTATAACCATTAAGATAATCTATATTCTGCTTACAATCTGATACAAAACAAACCCGCATTCATCATGCTCGAACCGCCAAACTCACACCATACTTCAAAGCCTTTGCTTCCACTTCCCCTAGGTTAGCAGCATTTATGCCTCCCACCGCTGCAACACCCACCACCAAACCAGCATTGTCCTTGCAACATACCTCAAGACCCCGCACCATCCTTGTAGCTACCATCCACATGAATGTAGATTGTGTTCTGTAAGCTTGGTCGTCCTCTTCAAGCATGTGTGTGCCGCATCCAAAAAAGTTTGCACCTAATGGAACTCCCAACTCATGGACTTCACCTTCTGATGTGTAGCCTGGCATTTAGAGTACCAGATTTTTCAAAAAAAATGTAACCAGCTGAGATAAATCATTGTGAGTTAAAGATAGACAAGAACGCATAAACCAATCACAAAGATCTTGGTCATTAACTAGATAATCAGGTGGAGCAATACTAATATGTTCCCAAAAAGAAAATTGCAGGACAATGAACGAAGATATGAAGTAGCGTATCATAAGATCCGCAGATACAACGTGGATCATACTGAGCTCCACACCGATGATGTAATAAAGCACGGCATGGTAAAATTCCATTTAACAACTTCCAAGTAAATACCTTAACCCTCGACGGAATACCACACTTCTAAGCTCAATGTATAGCCTAACCTAGAGAACCTAATCCAGAGCCCAAAGATGTTTACGTTAAAGCATTCTACAGGGCAAAGTAAGCTGAATGCACACTGAATGCGTCATAATTGGACAGGCACCATGACCAACCATTAATCTGAACTCCATCAGAAGCAATAGGTAGCTAAAGTATAGCATTGGAATCCTAAGTAGTGAACTCGTTTCTAACCAAACCTTCATGCCTTGTTAAAGCGCCATGATGAATTAGAATAGATACAAAATGTAACACCCCATATGAGCAATTGTCCAACAACCTAGCTTTCAAGCCATTCGGGCTTGAAAACTAGCCTTTTTTAAGCCTTTTATCCTCACTTGGGCCTAAAAGTGGAAGGCCTTTTAAGGCCTTTTAATGGTATCAGAGCTGACTCGGGACCGTGTTGTGATGGACTACCCGACACCTACCGAGGAGGTCCATGGGACTTGGATGTTAGGCTTGCGACGAGGACGTCGTGTTCTTTAAGTGGGGGAGTATGTAATATCCCCATCCCACATTGATATTCGAGTACTAAGAGAGTGGTTTATATGGATACATATGGGTTGACTACAACAACAAGACCTTCCACTTTAGGCCCAAGTGAGGATAAATGGCTTAAAAGAGGCTAGTTTTTAAGCCCGAATGGCTTGAAAACTAGGTTGTTAGACAGTTGCTCATATGGGGTGTTACACAAAGCAGTATTACGTACCACTGGTGAGCAACCCATGGGTAAACTCTCCCACCTGGGCGACTAGGGACCCATCGATCAGACAATTTCATTTCAGTACATCCCTAATTATACGTCTAGCACCCAAGTGTATAAATCCTTTTACCCTCTAGATTGCACGCCAAATTAAACTTGGCCTAGAAAACAGAAAACGGCTAAATAGATCATTGCTAGGAAAATAATCTGCCTTAAGAAGTTTATAGACCAGTAAATCAGGATTGGTAAGAACTCTCCAACATTGTTTAAGCAGCAATGCTTGATTGAACTTAGAAAAAGATCGTGAAAGCCTAACCCCCATAATCCAGACTCTGACACATAGCATCCCACTTTTTTAAATGTAAACCCTTCTTAACAATGGATCCATACACCAGAAACGGGCAATTAACTTATGAATAGCCTTAATAAGAGACGTATATAGGTAATCTTATGACACTCATAACATAAGTTGGAACCGCCTACAAAACATATTTGATTAAAACACACATCTGCCAACTTGTAAAACTTGTCTGCCCCAGCCTTGGACCTTCTTAGCAATACGATCTTTTGAGTATTCAAATAGTTGGACCTTACTACTGTCAACTTTGCTAGGAAAACCAAGATACAAACCAAAATCATTAACTTCATCCACGCCATATATATTTTTAATATCATCCCTCATCACAGACGAAACTCCTGATAAAAACATAACACCAGATTTACCAAGATTAATTTGTTGCCCTGATGCCTCACAAAGTCATCAATCACCGCCACTAATTCTTTAGCATTATCTATCATAGCTTCACCAAAAAGAATGTAATCATCAACGAAAAACATATTTGTTATACTAACATCCAATCCCTTAACACGATAATCTTTATATAGACCAACATCAGTAGATAGCCTAAGACTTGAAGCTAAAGTCTTCATACAACAGATGAACAGATAAGGAGACAATGGATCTCCTTGTCTTAAACCGCACTAGGGAAAAAGTAACACTTGGGTGACCATTTATCATTACTACCATGGAAACAGTAGTCAAACCTTTCCGTACCAAATTAACCTAATTCATGTGGAATCCCATTCTTTCCAACACTTGTAAAAGAAAACCCCTCTCTATTCTATCAAAACCTTTAGACATATCAATTTTATTGGCTAGTGATCCCTTCTGTGTAGTTTTTGATCCTCTCATCAGATGTAACAACTCATGGGCAATAATAATTTGATCACTGATTAATCTTCCACTAACAAAAGCAGCCCGACTTTCCGTAATGACCAAAAGCATGAAAGCTTTAACCCGATTAACTAACACCTTAGATATAACATGGTAAATATTGTGGATAAAGATATTGGTCGAAAATCCGAAAGCATTGAAGCCCCTTTCTTTTTTTGGTATAAGAACTAAGTAAGTATAATTAATATCCATAGAAGTGCATCCGTATTAAGGAAAGATAAAACAATATCAATAAAGTCATCATTAACAATATCCCAAAGTTTTAAGGAATATACCATTCATCCCATCCAGACCAGGAGCTTTGTTAGGATGTAAGCTCTTCAAGGCTACAAGCACCTCCTCCCTGGTATATGGAAGTCCAATAGACACAGACAAATCTTACGGAATCTGACCTTCGATGCATGCAAGTAAATGTTGGTTTAATGGTGGAAAAGAGGAAGAAAAAAGATTTTGGAAGTAACCCCAGGCAAGCCTCTCAATCCCCTCCCAACTCTCACGCCTGACCCCGTCATTGTCAATAAGAAAATGGATTGAATTTCTTCTAGTCCTAGATTTCGCTCTGTTAAAGAAAAAAGTGGTGTTTCTGTCCGTAGTAGATAACCAAAGATCCCTAGATCTCTTAAATAAACGAATTTCTTCCTTATACAACATAACATCCAGATGAGAAGATAGTTGTTTCCAAGCTTGAAAATTTGCTTCAGAAGGAACAGCTGAAGCTAACCGATGCAGCGCAATCTTTGTATCTACAACATATAGATGCTCCTCCCTTAACGTTCTTGATCCCCACTGCTGCAGCTTAAGACCATAAGCATTGACCTTAGCATAGTAACCACTAAGAAAATGTCTATGATCTTTATCCCACACCTGGAGAGCAATTTGACGACACTCATCCTCTTTAGCCCAACAATCTTCAAACTTGAAAGATTTCCTACATCTCTTAACTGGAGGGAACAGGATAAGCTTGATAGGGCGATAATCCGAGTGACCCCATCTGAGATGATAGTTGCGAACATGAGGACAAATTTGGGACCCACGATCATTACAAAGGAATATATCTAACCTACATTTAGTATTCAAAACATCAGCCCTCCTATTTGCGTAAGTGAATCTACCACATAGCCAAGATCATGCAAATTACAATCTGACATACATCTCCTAAAAGCCTCCATACCCCTTCGTGATCTTATTCGTCCACCTCGATGTTCAAAGTTGTAGAGAACTTCATTGAGGTCACCTCCAACCAACCGAGGCCCGTCCCAGCTGGAGTGTGAATTCCTTAAAAGCCTCCATGTTCTCCATCTATCTGTGTAGAAAGACCAACCATACACTCCCGTAAATCTCCAAGACACACCTCCAAGCCCTAGAATTAGACAATCCACGTGATAACTTGAGTAGCTCAAGACCTGAACCTAAATTCCTACATCCCACAGAAATAAAACTCCAGCCCTTCTGCCTACACTTTTCGCCACCCAACTATATGAATCTAATATATGCATACATCATCTACATTCCATACTTGTCAGCTTCGCCCCTGAATGGAAAACAAAAACCGGTGACTCTCCCCGGACTAAGTCCAGAAGCCAGCGAACTGCACGGTTATCACCCAATCCCCGGTAGTTCACCAAGATCGACATTATTCCAGACGGCCCTGGGCCTCCCCAAGGGTCGCCTCTGTAGCTGATGAGTTTGAAACCGGCTTTCCTTTCTTAACAACCGCCTTCGATGTCTGGTTCTCTAGGAACTCAGACAAAGATTGATCATCTCCAACAACATCAAGCTTTCTTTTCTTACCCGAACTTTCTAGAGCGGAACCCTATTTTTGAACAATAAAAACAACCTCAGGAGGAATCTCCCCTTTTCCAACTCAATTGATCAGTGTCATGCCGCTCCCCAAACTCCTGATTATGAGATTATTCATTCCTAACATTCATAGATCACCTCTCGAAGGATCAGAAGATTAAAATAACTGACTCGACCTCCACAGATACCTCTGCCCTCAACCATAAACCATAAGGGAGATCATGAGAGACACATCTAAACGAGAAGGGAAGTCACGAGAATGGTGAGTGAAAAGACCACTGATAAGTACGGAATTTATCTACATTTATATGTTAAATTGATTACTATTTTAGTATATTATGTGATAAATTCCCTTATTATGTGTTATTTATGTTATATGTGAAGAATTCCCCTTACTTGTGGCTTTGTGCTAAACAAGAGAAAAATAGTGAAGAAAAGGTCTAGGAACGCATGTCGAGAGCCTAACAATCAAGACGGGGCCAGACATTTTATAGTCAAAATGAGGATTCTGGTGCATTTTACAGTTGGTCCGGGTCTTTGTCCGAACTTGTAGACCCAGACCAACCCAAGATAAACATTCTGCAAGTTTCAGGTGTGGTCCTGGTATGTGTCCGAACTTACAAACCGGATCACACAAGAGGGACACCTACTGCCAACTTTAGCAAACTGGTCCGGGTTTTAATCCTGGAAATAAACCCAGACCAGATTATTCTGTCGCGTAAATCCATGTGAGACGTCCGGATATTACACCTGGACGTAAACCCGGACCAAGAGAATGAAGGAGCAACGCATTTCACTAATGAAGTAGAGAGTATATATAATTGTTTTTTTCATCCGAGAGCAATGTCTTCTAATTTGACAAGTTTTGCAAGCCCTAGCCGTGACTGAGAGAGAGGAGAGAGAGAAAAAAAAGACAGCAGTTCATGGGAGATTAGAGACACCAGAGCATGACGGGATTTCTACATCAGTTCTTCAATACATATTTGATGGCATTTTCCTTTCCCCTTGTTGTTGTTTATTTTTCTACTATGTCTGAGTAGTCGTTTAGAATTCTAGTTTATTATGGAACCCTAGTTCATGATTTTTCTTCCCTGAATTGTCAAATATTAATTTTATACAGATAATAGTTTTATTCCTTGTTCATTGTTAAATTCTCGTGTGGTATTATGCTTGCTTGAGTTTATTGGGATTGTCTGCTTATAAGTGAGAACTACGGTATTCATTAGACCATAGGACTACTAGTGAAACTTGAGACGGTAATTCTTCGGGATTAGCTGACTAAAAACCAGATGAATCTTGAACGCTACTAGTTTATTAATAAATTTTGTACGAGAGTTAGGATTTAGGAACTGCTAGTAAGAATCTATTTTGTGGGAGACCGGGAGTAGATTATTTTAGATCTAAGATTGCAGTCTATAATTAGGAAAACACTCAGGAAGAGAAATTGAAGAACTAGGGGGAGTAAATGAACCAGGATACCTTGTTAGAACTGCCAAAAAGATCATTATTTTAATTGTTTTTATTTTAGCGTATTATTTTATGCCAAACAAAACCCCAATACATAATTGTTGTATTTATTTAATTTAATAGATTGAGACTCAAACTAGACACTGCCTCCGTTATTAGATAACCTAGGGAATACTTTCTAGAAAACTGATAAGTGGTGAAAAGATGCATTTATTAGGTTATATCCACCTATATTTTACTTGGGTTATAACCTATTTTCACCACTTATTGAGTAGTTGGTATTTATTAGTGAACTTATACATTTTTGGATATAATTAGGTAAAAGCTCATTGAGCACGATGGAATGATGAAAAGGAGCTATTTGGATGCTTATACGAGACTTTGAGATGCGTGCCACGAGGTTCGAGACAAGACGGGAACCAGAAGGAGCAAAACTTGCATTCTGGAGCATTTGGAGCTGTGTCCGAGTTTGTATTCAGGTTTGCAAACCCGAACCAACCCCCTGCTAAACATTATCCTTGTTTCCACCCTGGTCCAGGTTTGTGTTGAGTTTACAAACCCGGACCAAACCCTTCACTGAGCTACTGGCACGATTTCGACGTGGTCCGGGTTTGTGTCCGGGTTTACAAACCCGACCACACCCCTCGTGAGCTCTACCAACATTTTGACATGGTCAGGGTTTGTGTCCGGGTTTACAAACCCGGACCAGTCACCTTCGCGCCCTTATTTTTCCACGTCGGTGTGGTCCGGGTTTATTAGCCGGATGCAAACCCGGACCACATAGAGCATGCCTGGAACTCACAAAAAGCAGATTTTGAGATTTTAAAATCGGCTTCTCATTCTCGCACTCGTCAGCCCCATTCCAAACAGAAGAACACGGCAGAAGAGGAGAAAAAGAGAATAAAAGAAGAGAAGAAGAGATAAGAAAGAGGGGAGTATCTCTCCTCATTCAAGAGCTCAACCACCACCATTAATGGCTCTTTCTCTTTCTCCTCTTTGTAGTCCCTATGTTTGAGTAGACTCATTTTGTTGCTTGGATGGGGGTTTACCTCAAATCCCCTAAACATGCTTAATAAAATTTGCTCAATATAGTTGTTTTATCTCTCTAATTTTTGAGTGTGCTAAATTGATCACCTATGTGCATTTATGGTTTCTCCAATTTCATAATTTTGTGAATTAGGGACTTGGCAAGAGAGAGATAAACCCTACATTTTGCCCTCTTTAATTAGTTGGTAAATTCTATTGTTATTGTTAAAGATTAATGCTTAATGCTAATTGGTGAATTAAACCTAACATAATGGGAAGACTTATTGAGCTAATTAAGGGCTAACTTTATCTATGATTGTAGTGAGGTTACTAAATTAATCTTAATAAACAACTGAGCAAATTAGGATTTAAAGTTAAGTTTGGGGAGCATTTGGGTGATTCCACCTTTCTTGGGCACATTTCATCCAATCCATCAATACATCATTTTAATTTAATTGTTCTTAGAATTGTCTTTGGACAGGGCCATCTCAATCAATTTGGGGGCCCTGTGCCGGTCCAAATATATGGTCATAATATATAAAGATATTATCTTATATATATAAAAATTTATATATTAATTTAAATAATAATCGTTGCTTATTAATTAATAAATTATCTAACAAAATATTATTTTTTAAGATATTGCATTTTAAATTATTATATATAAAATAATAAATATTTAATTATATGATACTATTTTTAAAATAAAATTGACAAAAAAATTTTGTTGAATAACAATTTTTAATATTTATTTACCACCATATTCTAATGGTAACATTTCATCTTATAAAAACATTCTACAAAATTATAATATTTAATTTTATGAACATATAGTATTATATATGTTATATTTTTTTACTATTAATTACTTTATTGTTTTATATGCTATATACAGTAATATAGTTCTCAAATAAAATATCATATATTTTTTTATAATTTGTTACATATAATTTTTTATATAAATAATTAATTAATTAATTATTACTAAAAAATAACAAGACCCTTAAAAAATGGGGCCCCGATAAGTGGGGGCCCTGTGCCATGTCACCACTTGCACTCCCTCATAGCCGGCTCTGTCTTTGGATCAAAATACCAAGCTTGCCTCTGGCTAAACCCTCATCTCTTTTAATTGCTTTTATTAACTAGATATCGAAACTAGGGAGATAGTTCTCTCTAATTTCCTTGCGGAACGACACTCTTATATACTACCTCGATTGGGTACACTTGCCCATATTTAGAACTTGCATAGTTTATAATTTCTCCGTCAAAAACTTGCTACGATAGACCCGTACACTTGCGTTAGGTTTACCGCATACAACCACAGTGACAACATAAGCTTGGAAGACGTTCATAGGTTAAACGTAACACTGTAGGTCTACCAGAGATTGAAATTGTTACAACACGTAGCAAAGGACGAGTAACATCCACCTAAACTTTTAATCCTCATATATCCTCCAGAAAACCTTATGTCTTGATCATGGTAATGCATGAAATGACCAATTTTATCTTCAATCTGTCGTGCGAATTCGTGAGTCATGAACCAGAAAGGCACATCATGGACCCGAATCCAAAAAGGGATCCATTTAAAAACATGATCTCTAGGTGCCTTAGATCTGTCCACCTCCATAAGAACTAGCAAATACCCTTCAAATGTCCAAGGACCTCTTCCCATGATGCTACTCAAGCGCTCCTCATCACCGGATCAAAAAGAAATAGACCCGCATCAAAACTTTGTACCTTGAGTTCATCTTCTGACTGCCAAACCTTAGCAAGTGTTCACTCCATGGCCTTCACATCGACACTTCGAGCCATAAACAAGTGATCGAGCAAACACCGTCCAAGGGGGAGATGAGAAGGAGATTCCAGCAAATCTCCAACTTCCATGCAATCCTCTGCTACAGTGGTCAGTTCCATGTCTTCGTAACGTTTAATTAGATCGTCTAGATTTTCTTCACTATCAGTCATAAAAGTGGTTTAAAGCGAAGAAAGAGTAGGAAAACAGGGTATTGCAAGCTAGTGAAACAGATATGAGAATTCAAAAGGAAGGCAGAAGTGATGAAGGGAGGGACTAAATATAATGAAAATGGAGACAAAAGGATGAGGCTGTTGGGAAAAGGCTATAGGAGTAGAACTAATCATTCGCATGCAAACTACATCTTAGAAACTTTGAAAGCAAGAAGAGATAAAAGATTTTGTTGGAACAAGAGATAAAAAAGATCACATGATCCCACAAAACAGACAGTAACAACTAATCATTTGCATGACATAAATCAAACAACCTATAGATACTATTAGTGACGGTGGAGAGGAAGACGAAGGAAAAGATTTGCATGCATGCCAGGCGGCTCCGTAGATAATAGTGGTTGTTCGTCCATCTCCAAGTTGATTGGTACGGCATGGAAAGCTCACAACACTAACAAAACACCACCTGACGTGAAAGTGAAACGAGATGAAATTTTAGAGAGAGAAAAAATATGTGGGGATCAGTAAATCATAATAAGGGCAGATGAATTCCATTTTGAGATACCATAAATTCTTGTCTCTGATTGTACAATCAATTCACCTATTACATTTTTATCTGTATAAAAATACATTTGAATTCTAATAATAAATGTATATGATGTACTTATAAAAGAAAAAACTTATTAAAAAAGTATTTAAACCGGATACAAAATCACCTCCCTTTGTGACCCGACTACTCAAACATATACGTACGGAGCAAAAACAAAAAAAAAAAGTTAATTTTGATAATCGCACTCGAGTGCTATCGCACTAGTGGTTGGACTACTTGGTCTCCATCACAACACCCTCTGAACGCTAGCGGACAAAAATAAAAAATGTCTATCCAAGTCGCTGGAACAAGGCAACGTGGACGGCCGGGATAGATCCAGATTGCGCGCAATGGTTGGGCAACGTCACATCATGTTGGTGCAGAATTTATTTATTGGTCCACGTACCCCCTCATTGTGGTCCCCTCTTAGAATTAAATAATTTTTGATAATTGAGAAAAGAAATGCTTGAAAATTAAGCTCTCTCTGCACCTTACGATCTCAGCCGGGCTTAAAAGGAAAGGGTGGAGGAGCTAGACAACCGACACTTGTCATCTCCGCCATTGCTCCTCTTTCTTCTCACAGTAAGAGAGAGGGAAAGAAAAATAAATCAAGAGAAAACAGAGAGCGGGAGAAAATCAACATAGAAAAATCCAGGTAATTATAGAAATTATCCAGGTAATTATAGAAATTATGTTGTACTTGCATAATTGAGAGTCTTTTCTTTCTTATCTCGATCGTTTACCATTATCTCTTTCAAAATTATGCATCCCAGCTCCAGTTTTCGGTTTTCTTTGCTGATCTTTCCCCTTCCGCTGAATTATTTATTGATGTACGATAATTTGTCCTCGGCGATGATCGCTTCGGATGATCAAGCTATGCTGATCTGTGGTTTAGTCTTATCACTATTGATTTCTGTTCGTGGTGGAAGAGATATACTTCAAAATCGAGGGTTTGAGCATTTACTTTCTTGTTCTCGGTATCGCATTTGACTGAATTAATTATCTGAAGTATTTTGGTCCCATAGTAGTAGCTTTCGGTGTGGTAGAGAATGATGTCATTTCCATTTCTACTTATCTTGCTTTTTCAGTCTGTCCCGCTTAGGGAAACTTCTAGCACTTATATTACTATTTTATTATTCCCGTGGAATTGTGTCGGCTTGCCGAGGAAAAACTGGATTAGTAGTTATTGATGGAGCAAAGTAGTTTTGATATTTGACGAATATCATCGTTTGTTGAGTTCCTAATTTGTTATAATTTCCCCTGTACAGGCTTTATCTACTCGATTTGAATCACGGCAAGAGAAACTGGAGACTGGAGTGGAATAAGGACGCATACAGAATTGTCTTCATACCCGAATCCCGGCAAGCTATTGGCTTGTAGTTGTGTGAATTTATCAGTTTTCAGCATATTTCTGGGAGATTTGTCCAACTAGGGTTTCAACAATATGGGTACTAATTTGAACTTCAAGGGTTCTGCAAATGAGCCACCGGGAGATCCCGGCGGAAGTGGCAGGCCCCTGGGTAACTTTTTTCTCTCAAGGCAACCATCAGTGTACTCTTTAACGTTCGATGAGTTCCAAAACAACCTTGGGAAGGACTTTGGATCTATGAACATGGATGAGCTATTGAAGAGCATTTGGAGCGCTGAAGAGAACCAGAATATGGCCTCTGCTGCTACTGCTACTGGTAGTAGTGTTAATGGTGTTGTTAGTGGTCAGGAATTAGGAAATCTCCAAAGACAGGGTTCACTTACTCTGCCAAGAACACTAAGCACGATGACCGTTGATGAGGTCTGGAAGGATATATCGAAGGAGTATGGGGTGTCTGGGAAGGATGTTGGGACTGGCTCAGATATGCCTTCTAACCAGAGGCAACTGACTCTGGGAGAGATTACTTTAGAGGAGTTTCTAGTTAGAGCTGGGGTTGTCAGGGAAGATACACAAATGCCAGAGAAGCCTAACAACAACAACAACAACGGTGGTGGGTTTCTTGGTGATTTGGTTCGTTCTAGCAACAACAATGTGGCAGCAGCGATTAACTTCCAACAACCTAACCATGGAGTCGGGTTAATGGGAGGTCAAGTATTGGATAATAATAATCAGATCTCCTTGCAATCACCAAATCTGCCATTGAATGTTAATGGGGTTAGGTCTTCCGGTCAACAATCAATGGCGGCTCAATTGCCCCAACAGCCAACGCAGCAGCCACTACACCAGCAATCACCGCATCATCCAACAATATATCCAAAGCAGGCCACAGTTGCTTATCCTCCTCCTCCTATGGCTATACCTAGCAGTGCGCACCTGGGTAGTCCCTAGAATTAGGGGTGGAATGATGGGACTCACTGACCCAACAACCTAATGGTGGTATGCACACGGTCAGCTTACAAGGTTGGAGGAATGGGTATTGTAGGTATGGGGGGTGGGGCCACCGGTGGTGCTATGGTTCACCTGCAAATTTGTCATCTGATGGCCTTTCTAAAGTAATGGAGATACATCTTCGTCTCTCCTGTGCCGTACATGTTTAGTGGGCTTCGAGGTCGTAAAAGCAACAACGCTGTTGAGAAGTTATTGAGAGACGTAGTCAAAGACGATGAATAAAGAACAGAGAATCAGGCTGCCAGGTCTCGAGCGAGAAAAACGAGGTGAGGGCTTTCTTAATAATGATTACCTTTATGTGTGCTAATATCGTGAAGTCATGCAATGATCGCCTACATAAAAGATACAAATTCTATGCTTGCAAGTATGAGCGTTTTTCTTCTATAATGTGACAACTTTGTTGCTGTAATATGGTTCGTTTAATGACAGTTGTTATCTTAGCTGTCAATGTTAGCATAGAATAAAACAAAAAGTTTATTAAAAAAAAGCTTATCGGAAAAGTTGTCAAAGAAGCTGAAAGTTCTTAAGTCAACGACAAAATTTATTGAGAGTAGATAGTTGTGCATGTAACATAAAAGATAACTCGAGGTTTTGTGAAATTACATTAGCGTCTCTGAAAGCTTCCTATGCTTCATATGGTAAGAGGCTTAATTGGCTTATATTGGTTTAAGATGATGTCCTCTGAATGGTCTAATCAGTCAGAAGTTCGGTACGTTTCCCAACTTAGTAAGTCTAATAACTTATTAAGTTTACTGAAGAGGAATGTTTGGCATCCACAATGGTGTGGATTCCACCCATAATGTTAAAAGAGAAAAAGGAAAATGATGAGGTGGAGGCGTGAGGATGTGAGAGGGTTCTTAACAAAGCCCTCTCTTTTTAGAGAACCTAGGTAAGTAAGAGAGATTGTGAGAGGAGATAATAAATAATATTTGTTGGTGGGTTTGTGGATGCCCTTAGTGGGTGGTTTAATCCAGTTTTCGCGTCATAACTACCTAATAGTCTGTTTCGAGCGCCGTCCATGTGAAACGATCTTAAAACGAATTCCAAATTCGGCTAATTCAATTTTCGGATACCTGTTTACAGGATTGATATCTATCTATTTATATTTCTCAGGCCTACACGATGGAGTTGGAACAAGAAGTTGCAAAACTTAAAGAAGAAAACCAAGAATTACGAAAGAAACAGGTACCAGGAATCGTCGTTTAGTTCTAGTACTTTAAGTTGGTTAAGTGGAGATACATCCTCTTATATAATGAAGATTTTTTCGTGTCCTACATTCATACTGAAGAAGCTTTTTGTTAACTACAGGCTGAAATCATGGAGATGCAGAAGAATCAGGTATTATTCTCTACTACATAAATCAAATGGATTACTTTTTTCGTGTCCCGTCTATTAATTGCTAGTAAATTTACCGAATCATCTCGCTTCCTTACAAAGATCTTCCTCCAAAAAAATTCAAATTTTGATACTCATGTACATACTACTGGTTGGGTTGCCCACAACATCTTTGTTTAACCATGATAGGACGATAACTTTTTTTCTTACTTGCTGCTCTGAATCCGTTAATCCATGTTGCTGTCCACATTTCATGGAAGAAAAAGCAAAGAGTAATCCTCAGCATTAAATATATAAATGTCGAAACCTTAACATGTACTGACCATTGTCAACAAAATGTTTTTGACAGGCTCTAGAGATGCTGAATGAACAACCTGGTGCCAAGAAAAGATGCCTGAGGAGAACACAGACCGGTCCTTGGTGAAGTAGAAAAATAGAAACTAAAGACATCGGGAAAGGAAAGTAGTATACAAGTGTCATCTGAGGTGGCTGTAAATATGAAGGAAGATATATCTTTGCCGGTTGGTTGGCCAAGTATTTGTATAACTTTTAGGTTAAACTCTGAAACCTGTTAGAGGTTTTTCTTTAAATATAGTTTTGTAACAACTTTGTAGGAATTGTTTAATTTAGGAGGATGCTGAGCCAGTAGAATTGTTGTTTTTATCTTCAGTTTAGAAGGCACATACTGATGTGTATTTGTTTCTAACTTTTTTGCCTGTGTTAGGTGATTAGTGACTGCTCTTTGCAGCTTCCCCTGTAGAATCGTGTATTGTTACAATATAATTAAATCATATCGTGTTGAAGAGCCGTAATGGAATCTTGTGAGGTGAAGCGTCATTTGAATTTTGAAAGGAAATTCTGTTCTTTCTCATTTTTATCTGGTAGTCTAATAGTTCGAGCAAGGCTGCGTTCGGACAGCGCAGTTAGGTGGTAGTTTTGGGGGTGGGACCCACGTGGGTCCTACGTTCTACTCCAATAATATACTGTCACATATAAAACAATCATAAAACAGCCAGATCAAAACAACTACAAAACAACCATGCCGAACGCAGTTTGATGTGTATTTTCCGGTAGTCCAACATTCGATAACTTGTGCTTTTGGTGTTTGGTCCAGTTTTTTGGTGCGGGGAATCCATTTTTTCTCGTCCATTTTATTTTGTAAGCTTAGTATGATAGTTGATAGGACAGCTGGTGAACAAACGGATCCAAATGTGGATGTCAGAATCAGGTTTCAGTAGACCTTGCATAAATGACCCGAACATGAAAAACTGAACGGAACCACTATGATCTGAGCCAAAATCTCAAGTGAAAACTATAGCGTGAAAAATGACCTGAAATCCAAACAAACTAACCCAGACCGGACCGAACAGTATAATTGTATAATCGAAAATAACCCACAATCCATAACCATCCGAACCACAATCATATATACCATAATCAACGGAACCAAAGTCACCCATAATTTGATGATGACCTGAAATCCATAGTAACTCAAACCGCAAATCAACCGAACTGAACCTAAACCAAATACAATGTAACCCTAATGAGTATATTACATTGAAATATAGCAGACGATGTGGATGAAACAAAACACACCTAATGACTATACTTGTATACTAAATACACATCATTTTCCAACGCCTAGATAAGTAAAAAGGAATATAATGAAAATAGAAAAGCAACCAGGCATAAACAAAATGACCAAGGACCAAATACAAGTTGGTTACTAATGTTTAGCATAATGTAAATTATAATAATTTGTTTAAATTACTCTCTACATGCATTCATAATTGTATAATAGTGAAATTCTCATGCACAATTTTCAATCATATTTTATTCCAACTGATTATTAGCATTACATGAAGAATACAGTAAACCCTAAGTTGCCACAGCATGGCCCGCGCACACTTGGTGTGACGCTCAGCAGTACAGCATTGGCATCACAGTGCACTCGCGCGCACACCAACATCCGGGTACCGCCACACGCCCTGTGCTCAGGTTGACACCGTGCGCCAGGGTCGAAGCTACGCGTCGCACTCCCTGGTTGAAGTCGCATGCCCCATGCTCAAGTCGATGTCACGCACCCCACCCTCGGGTTGTTACCGTGCGCCCAATAGCACCCGAGGCGATGTCGCGCGCCACGCGCCTGAGTCGATGTCGAGTGTCACGCGCCGGGTCATCATCACGCACCTCGCCCTCGCATCGCCTTTGTGCGCCCCGCGCGCTACGCATGCTCGTCTCGTGCTCCCCTCGCTGGAATATTAGAAAATGATTTCATGAGTTAAATGGAATCAAATTACAAGCAAACTTATTTGCAGGGTCGAATACAATTGATAGATTAATCATACTTTAGCAAAGAAACAAAAAAAGAAATAAGGAATATGATAAACAAGCATATTATTCATTGGATGTCTAGATGTTGTATACTTAAAACCACCACTTGATCTTATGGCAGTGTCGACCTAACCTAATACAAGTTATTGAGATTGATTAAAGTCAAATTTACATATCATGATTATGAAGTTGTTTGATTATGTAATGGCAACCAAATTTAACCGAACATGACCTGAAAATATCGGGCAACCCAAAGGCTAACCCGAAGCGAAAATTACCCAAACTGAAGTCATCCAAGCCGAAAGTCAACAAACTAAAAGTCAACCATACCAATCCAAACCGACCCAAAATTTCATAAACCAAACTCAACCCGAAGAAACCAAATTCACCTGAACCAAATACTTGGTAATTTAAAATTAACCCGAACCAATCCGAACTAGATTGATTGTCCCAAACAGCCAGGTCTATTTTCAGGTTGGGTTGATTAAGTTGAACCTGAACCCAACCCGGAAATATTTTAAGTAAATTTGAACCTAACTTGAATCCATTGCCGGTTATAGTATTTATATAACTTGACCCATTGTTTTTTAAAAAATAGTTTACTTTCTAAATTTGATTATCTAATAAATAACTATAACATTTAAACATTAATTAATTAGTAAACACAACATTTAGTTATAAGTTACTAATTAAGGTGGAGTTATTAATTAAACATTAAGTTAGATTATTAAATGTAACATATTTTTGGAGTGAGCTTCAATAATCTAGCTGCACCCCCACCGAAAAATCTTTTTAGATAAAAAAACTCAAATCTAAACTCAATTTTTTATGAATAAGCTCAAGTCAAGATTGACACCCTAAATAATCAGGGAGGATCATAATTCATAAACTCTAAATAAAGGACAACAACACTATGAAACTCGGAACTGAGAGAGGGGCATTACATCAGAGAGATCACCATGAACTCGTTAGGACTAGAGAATCAGTAAAGAATCGTTAGACAAAACACATTTGGCAACAAATATTCTTGAAACTGCTTCCTCGCCTGCATAAAAGCTTTAAGGTTAAAAACAGATACTGATAAGTGACTAAATAAATATATATTAAAGATTTAATTTCTATGTTTTTTATTATTAATTTTTCATTTTTTATTTTAGTAAAAAAAATTAATTTTGTGTTACATAGTGTGAAAAAGAGAGAGGAGTGTATAGGAAAAACTAAAAAAACAACAGCCACAACATAAATAAATATAGCAAAAACAAATTTTTCTACACTAGACCAACCCTAAAATCCAACCCGAGGAACGATCTTACCCTATTTTCAACAAAATATATATTCTCGGGATGGGACCGAGCTGCTCAACAGGCCTTTAGAATTGCAACGATAGGTGAAGGACCAACTAACAGACCGATGGTCGGTCCAATCTTTGCTAGAGCTAGGACACACACGGACTCAAAGACAACCTTCTTGATCAATCGCACCACTCTTACCTTGCAGAAGGACCGGCCATTAGAGTAGCTAAGTTCACAAACTGCAAAACACAATAAATAAGAGCGTTGTTGCGTTTTACTAGTAAAAAAATGATATATACTCCCCTTGTGCTAGATAGATAAGAGTTCTAGCTCTAGGCATTTCAATTAAAGACAAAAACAAATAGACAAATTTATCCTTATAAAAATTGAAAATGAGAGTTGTAAGGAAAAAAAATAAAGGATGAAAAAGTCTATTTTATATTTTAAAAATAATTTGAAGAACCAAAAAATCATTTGTTAAGGACAGGAATGACTATAACATTTTTACCGCTATTTAGGGGCCGTTCGTTCGTGGCCTTAATGCCCAACTTTTAACATTAATGGACTATATTATGAGAAAAACAACATTTTTGTCCACGGATCATGCAGAATAGAGCTTTACCATAGAGGATGTTTACCTGCGTTCAAAAAATAATGCACGAGCCCACTCCCTCGTACGACTGGTTTACCCTGCGTTTTCCTTGCAGTTGTGGTGTCGATGAACAGCATTAAAGTGACGTCAAATCACTGAGGACATATGATTTTGCTACTTTTGGTTTCTAAATAATAAAGCCACCAAAAAGAACAGTCTGACCGTCCAAAGTAAATTAAGGTTGACATTAATCAACCCACGTTAATGTGAGCCCAAAAGAAAAGCCAACCAACGAACGGCCCCTTAGTCGATGTCAAAATATTCTTTTAATCAACTTTAATAGTTTTATATTTTATTAATACTTATATTTTGAATTAAATGGAGTATAATATAATACAACGCTAATGTTAATCAGGGTAAAGGGCCAAAAGAAACTCCAAAAGGATTCCAGAAATGCTGCAAGGAACCTATTTCACAGTAAAAGCAGGTAAAGCAGAATTGTGAGTCCAGCTGTTCATGGTGAACAACCAAAACTTCGCATAAGGCGCATTACAACGTTGGACAATGAGAACCACCTTCTGCAAATAGCCCTGGAATTAAAATCATCACTGACATTGCCCAGTTTCCCAGGCCCTCCTTGACGAGCACAATGTTAAAGCGTAAGCTGTGGAATCCAATTTGTAGAATACAGAAGTAGAAGACATGTCCTTAAGACGCTGGCGCCAGCTCCAAACTACATCTTAAGCTCTGTTCAAGAAGAGCAACCTTGCACTCAAGAACATGCAGCAAGAATGGATACCAGCGTGATAAGAAGTCTCAGCTCCAAACTACCTTTAAAGCTCTGTTCAAAGTTCACAAGCAACCACGCACTCAGGAATGCACCGCAGGATACCAGCATTTACACCCGTGTTGCGTTTAATATGGATAGCCTGAAGAACATCCCTTGTCCTTCCAGGAGATCATTTTCCTCCGATCTCTACCTCTTAATGATCTAGCAGCTAGAGCACCACTGACAGGCTGTGCCAAGCCAATGTCAAGTACACAGGTGCTTTTCTTCTTCTCAGTGGGCTGGGAGGCCTCATTTAGATAGAAATCAAACAGCATGGCCAGGCATCGGATTTGATGTGACAATATATAGTAATCTTGATCCACAGGCATGGTCTTCAATATGTGAAGATTGATCTGTGGATATTTTGGATTTTTAGAATAATTTCTCTAAAAATTATATATAAAATAGAGCCCTTAAACGATCTCGAAGACTGAATATATTTATTAAAAAAAAACATATAATCAGGCTTGCCCGCGAGCAGTTAACATATCAGCTTGACAGGAGGATAACATCAACTATCATACCTCCGCTTCCATTGATCGAAGTTCATTATACCACTCTGAACAAACAGCTTCAGAAGCACTTTCACCAGATAACTGAGATAATAAGTTCAGCACAAATACTGGAGGCCTCAAAGGATATTCTACGCTAATGTATACCTGTCATTGAAAAAATCAAGAGCATGTCAACTACCATACCACAAAGAGAAGTAATGGCATGAGAAAACAGGAGAAGTCAACAAATGGAGTACCTTGGCTTCTAACATCAAAACCCTGTTTTCTACATCCAATTTCCTGGCCAGGACTAAGCTAAATTCCTGGGTTCCGTAATCCACCCATTCATTTCCCTTAACATTCAAGTAATCGTCACACGTATCCTCAGTTTCCTTCTCAATTCTCATCAAATCATCATCATCACTTCCACTATCAAACAAGAGATCAGCATCCTCCTTGAGCCTGCTAGAACTAAAGCCCTTGGGTGTCTTTGGGGTTGTTGCCAAGCTCTTAGAAATTCGATAGAGTTGTTTGGAGTGGCTATGATCAGAGCCTTCGAGTGTAGCGGTCAAAAGACCATCTACAATTAAAGGAGCTGGCATTATCGTAGGAAGTTCTCCATCTTCTCTAGCCACCTCAGTGTCTTCCACTGACCCACCAGATTTTTCCATCACATTGGTAGGATCATTGTTCTCTTGAGCATGCTCGCTATCAGTTACAGGCAACAGCATAGCTGAACTTCGAGTAGTTTCCACAAGTAACCAGCTATGTATACTGCATAATGGAGTGTGCGAGGCCCAGGGAACAATCTCACTCGCTAGTATAGGCCACTTAAAATTGGCAAGTTGATCTAGCTGGTCCCTGAAGCCAAATAAAGTATTCCGTAATTTACGCAAATTACAGTATTGTAAAAGTTTGAGAAAGAAGCATTAAGTGTAAGCGTGGACATTTATTGTCAAAAGAATCAATCACGATTAGATGAACATTCAACATAATAAAGAGGCATATCACATCCTCAAGCAAACACTTGGGTTTTTACGCCACAAGCAGCCATAACATATGAGTGAATATTCGAGTCAGCAAGAAATCTGATTAATCCTACTACAACTACATAGTTGATTGAATGCCTACTGATCTGGGGCCACAGACAGACTAGAGCAGTGACTCACGCAAGAGCCATCTGAGCTTTTTTCCTTTCTCGGACTCTTTGAATGATTGTTTGTGCTCGATTCTGCTTCCTGTACAGTGACAGACCGGATATCACAGAAGATTTACCACTTCCACCATTTTGAAGTTCACTGGTTGTAAGCAATGGTGACACATCAGGTAGAAAGTCGATGCCTGCCAAATGCTGGGCCCATTTGTATGGTCGAAGGGTTCTTTTTTCATCAAATGGGCTCCCATCACCCAGGAATAGCTTAGCAGACTGCAAATGAATTAAGCAGGCTGAAGCTACAACAGTTGCAACAATAAGATAAAAATAACTTTCAAAAACAAGTATGGTTAGCTTCTCCAATCCAGTACATACCTGGTGAGGAAGCTCAACACCTGTGTCATCAGGGAATAAGTTGCACAAAATGCTTTTTTCGGGTCCTTCATTGGATCCCTCCACTCCCACACATACAACATTCAATTTCACCAAATACTCAAACTTCAAGGTAACAAGTTTTGCTGGCGTATCATCATCATAGATATTCAGAATGACGCGTAGGGGATGTGGTTGATAAATCACAGCTTGGTCAAGATTCTCTATTGCAGGAACCTTCCTAGGACGCTTTCTCCTTCTTTGGTCATCATCTTCTTCATCAGGCATATCATCATCGGCCTTTGAAGCCTCTTCAGTGGTAGAGATTCCTACATAGTACAACTGGTTTAGTGAGTGACTCAAATACTTGATAGAGAAAGTTATCTATTCTGAAGTTCAAATGGATAAAACAGAGATAATTAGACATAATCAAAGAGGATAACTGAAACTGGATCTTATTTTACCAGTATCTTTATTTGCCAGTTGGCAAGCAAACGCCTGGGCATCCTTAACACTCCCTGCAATCTCCAGGTCAATATTTTCACTGAAAGCTTCCTTCTGGGCCACTAACTGTGAATATACTATGTATAGAGGAGGAGGTAACAATTCTGCTGAGTTCTGCTGCTTCAGCTTCTTTGTATGCAAAACTCCTAGTTGGTTCTGAACAGGTAAAGACGCTTTCTTCAATGACTTGAGATGAGATGGGAGACTCGACAAAAACTTCTTTCGATTTGCAATTGTCTCCAAAAGGCTTCTCTTCTGCTGCTCTAACCTCTCACGTAGCTTACACAGGTCTTTGCGCTGCCAGAAACTTAAATGTCAGTGGTCAGACACGATGATAAGGTAGCCAGATTCATCACAGCAATTTAATCCCCTCCTTCCCCAAAAACAGAACTATATATACATATATATATACATACTGAGGCAAACCTATGTCCAAAGTCATACTAAGTAATATACACAATCATCACAACAATATTTAATTACAATGAATAGCCATAAGTAGAAAGATACTGTACCTGGAACAGCTCATAATTAAGCCTGTTGAGCATCAGACCATGCGCACTGTCCTGTGCCAAAACAGCGCCTCTGATTTCTTCAGGTGCATTCTTGAAGAACTCTTCTTCAGGAACCAGATCAATATCCGGGTACTTCGACTTGAAGTCCTTGCAATTCTTTATAGCTTTCACGTAATGGTTCTTCTCGTACATCAAGTTGTGCAGCTGCAAGGTGGTTGAGTCCACTGGTGCCTTTAATGCGTCAGTCTCAGCTTTTACTCGATCTTCTTCGACTAATATAGAACGATTAGCCTGCAAAGGCCCTTAGAGTGATCACACATTCATGGTATGCAACATCTAAACGGGATTCAAACATCACTATGAGCTCAAATTTTCCCATCTAGTTTGATTTTTAAACTAATGAATACTTCAAAGAAACCAAAACAACAAACAAATTCAACAGACAGTGAAATTTGAAAATAGAAAAAATCATTCGGACCCGTAGATCTTCTCTCAAAACGTTATGACCAAAAAATAAACCCTAAGGATTATATGCGCGCTTAGGGCAAACCTGTCGAAGAGAGACAAAGTTAAGAAACATCAGGGTCGCTAGCTCTCGGAGTTCGGATTTGGGCTTATTTTCCTTCTTTAACGACAGCATCTTCGCGACAATATCCTCAGCTGACTTCTTGCTCTCTCTGAGCGCATCGTACGGCGTCTTCTCTCCCTTGGGCTGAACCGTCGCGGGCGACGGAGGCGATACTTCAACGGCATCTTCCTCCATTTCCCCAGTGTCAGCCATGTTTAGGTCCATTAGGGTCGCCATTTCCTTCTCTCCCTCCAATTCTCCCCGGCTCGTGGTTCCTCCTTCTTCCCACCCCTACTTAGTATGCGAATTGCGACGTCTCAAAACAGACTTACCTTGAGGAGCTCAATGAGTGTCGAACTTGCGATCGTCGACGGCACCTTCTGGCTCTCAAAAAATTAGGGGTCCCGGTCTGGTAGTGACCTTTATGGTGCTTTTATTTTAAAAGAGCAGATTTATCATAAAGTTACTTCATGTGTCTCAATACTATTGGTTTAGAATATTAGTCAGGCTCACTGAAATTTAACTTGAGTACATTTGTCAGTTTACTATTAGTTAACCACACTTCAAAAAAGTAACCAGAGACACCTTTATTGCACATTTATCATAAATGTAGTATTACCTGCTTTTGCCGAACGACACCTTAGGGGCCGTTCGGTTACAACGTCCAGTAGATTAATGCTGCTTTTGAAAATAGTACTGGATAGCTGTTGATTTCTTATTGGTTCAAATTTAACTAAATGTGTACCAGATTACACATGTCCATCTCTAATTCCTTAACCATGGTGACATTTAACTTTTCGCAGAAAAACCTGCGTTTCACATTCAGTATCGAACGGACCCTTAACCCGCTAAAAGCGGGTATGGGTTAAAATTATTGACCCATTTAATTTTTGGGTCGGATATAAGTTACTTATTAAATATATGGGTTGGGTATAAGTTATGAGTCCTAACTTGAATTCAACCTGACTCGTTTACTTAATTTGATTGAAAATAAATAAATAACTAAATATATATATATATTACTTGGATATGTATTAATTCTATAACTATTACTATAATAGCAAAAAAAATACTATCACTTCTTAGGCCCACACAAATAATTATTTTATAAATTCAAATACATTATGTATGTCATCTATCCATCATTCACTGTTTGTTTGAAAACCTAAATACTATATCAATCATTAGTCGCACAAACTCCACCGTTCACACTATTTCATCCGCACAATAACGGTTATGAGTTAAGATTATTGACCCATTTAACAAAATGTTGACATTTGGAAAAACGACACACAATGATTTGAAATAAATGACCGTCATGTGCACACTTTTTTGGACGACTGATCATTCTGCAGAAAAACAAGAGTATTTGTATTTAAATGAGTTAAACGGATCGGGTTTGGGTTCAATGATTTTATATGGGTTGGGTAGGAATTGAAAGTTTATAACCCGATTATTTTTGGGTCGGGTATGGATCAATACAATTTTAATTAGGTTGGATATGGATGAGCTTCAACCCGACCCATCAACCCGAATTGCCACCCCTACTCAAAATTACGAAACTTGGACTGGGCTTCACATGATGGGTTTGTGCTTGTGTACGAAGTCATTCTTTTTCTTTTTGGAAAATTTCACATGACATCACAAACTTTGCTGATTCTACAATGTTTTTTTAAGTTTACAGAATATCAAAAAAAATTGAAATTCACACGATACCAATCTTGTAACAGATGTTAAATTGTTCATCAACTAAGGGTGTGAAAAGACGATATTGCCTTTAATTCAAACTTTACATATAGTTTCTTTTTTTCGAAGGAAATAGATTCAGCTTACATGATATCATACTTTAATTTTAAAGTTCACGAAATACCACAAAAAAAATCACGGGATACCACATATAACGGTCAGAATGTTTCAACAGCTATATTATAACGGTAACCTTTTTCTCTCCCTTCTTCCAACAGCTTTTTTTGTCTTTTATAGCCCTATTCAAACCAGTCAAATGGTTGTATCCTGGGAACCAGAGAACTTGTAAAGGGGGACCAACTGCGAATGAAATAAACCTGAGACTAGTGTTGATTCCTGGAAATAATCATAACCCTCTCTACTGCTGGAGCGTTGAACGTTGTTGCTGGTTCATCGTCTGCTGCAGTGACACAAGGGAGAAAGAGACAAAGAAGAAGCAACAATGATGGACAATGAGGTTCTTAGAAGTATGTGTTATTTTATTTTCAACATTTTGGTGCTTACATACTGAAAATCGATGTTGTTGTATTTGTTAAATTTTTTGAATTTTGGGTAGATTATGTAGGTGCTGCTACACTTTTTTGGTACAATTGTTGGGTTTTACAAATATGAACATGGGTGTCCTTTTTGGTTTTTGAAGAATTGGGTACCTCTTTCGGGTTTTGAACATACTAGGTATAGACTATTGAATATGGTATTTGTCTGTTATGCACAGTATGTGCAGTTGTTGTTGGATGTAATTGATCTTAAATATGTAAGCACTTTGGATGCAATGAAAATGCTATGAATTAAGCTAAATTGTCTACATGTTGTTGTTGCTATATTTTATTACATTGCTACCTAAACTTAAAAAATAAACATTGGTGTTGGCATAAGCACTATGGCATCGTTCGGTGATGGTAGAATGATGTCTGTTTTGTGGCATAAAGGGGGTGGTCCCCACGTGGGATCCACGTGGGTCCTACGTTCTACTCCAATAATATACTGCCACATATAAAACAACCACAAAACAGCCAGACCAAAACAACCACAAAACAGCTATGCCGAACTGAGCCTATATCTTGTTGTTGATATTAAGTTACATCTTTCGAATACATATTGTTGCCACCACAAACACTACAAAGACAAAACAACATTGCTTAATGTTGGCCTTTAGTTCTTATTTTAGTTCATTTGTTCTCTCCTCTTGCATGTTGGTCAAGCTTGATTTTGCCATCAACCTTTGTTGTTGTGAAGAGTGAGAATTAGCAAAATTAGAATTAGAATGTTTGTTGTGATTGCATGAGTATGAGGTTGATGATCTAGCTTGTCTTCTATAGTGGGGGTATTATCAATCTTGCATAACAGGTGAAATACCCCAAACCTTAATATATTGTTTAAACACTAAAATATGGTGTATTAAGACTAAAAAGAGTCTTAGAAACACTAGTAAACAAATTTAAACAAAAGGAAACACAAAATGTGCCTTAAAGTCAATAAGAGCCAAAATGTGCTCTAAGCTTGGGATAAACTTGGTTAAGACCTAATGAACTTACCAAGACCTCATTTATACACTAATGAACATATTAAATCAATTACCAAAGAAAACCAAGCTTGAAAACAAGTTTAAACACAAAATGTGCTTTAAGGAGTCTTAAAGCACATTTTTGAAAAATTGTCTTGTAAATGAGTTTTTAATGGCTAGATGTCCATCATTACTCTTAAATGTATATGTGTACTATATAATATCACATTTGGGTGTCTATATTAGTGGGAAATCAAAAATTTCACTTCTATGTGCCTTGTTTTATGAATAGTAACTTTTATAAGCTATTTTGTAACATATGTTTGTATAAGTATTTAAATTGACAAACAAAGACTATATTACCCTCCTACTACTATTTGGGGCCGGTTTTTAAGGTTGGTGACACACCACCTTTGTTAGCTTGTTAACAAAATAAGTAAACTACTTAAGTACCCTTTTTACTTTATAAGTATAAATATCTTCATAAAGTAAATTCTATCTCATTCTCTCATTTCCTTTCCTTGCTCACACGGTTTCCCACCTCTCTTCTTCCTTTCTTCTTTGTTCTCTCACGATAGAACCACTACCACCATTAAAACACAAGCTTTGACCTCTTGTAAAACCTTGCTCACTTGTCCAAATCAAAACAAACACCACCAATCTCTTCCTCTCCTCAAGCTCTTCATTTCTATCTCTCAACTTCAAGACAACCATTTCGGTGCCATGGAGTTTCTCCATTAAAGGAGCTTGAGCTTGTTTGACTACATATTATTACTCTCCTTGGATTCTAGGTAAGGAATCTCAAATAAAAACTTCCTTTCCTCCTTGTTTTTGTCATGTCCGAAAATATGTATTGAAGGAGCTTTTTATGTGACTTTGTTCTAGCTTCATTCCAACTCTTCATGGACTAGGTGGAGTCCTCTCTTGCTAGATATTCAAACTCTCTTCAAAGAGCAAGGTAAAACAACTACATTAATGTTTTTGAAACAATGTAAAACTAGGGTTTACAATGAGAGAGCTTATAGCTTGAATACTCATTTCAATGTTTGTATATTGTTTAGAGCTTGTCAAAGAATCAAGTACTCTATTGGTTTTCTAAAGGAAACAAGAAAGAAGTTATTTTGCAAAAGAGGTAAATCTACTAACCTAATGTTATTTTAATGCCTTAGGAGAAATGAGCTTATAAATGCTTACTAAAACTAGGGGTGGCAATTTTTACCCAACCCGATAACCCGACCCATACCCAACCCGAAAATAGCGGGTTTGGGTCACGATTATTGACCCATTTAATTATTGGGTCGGGTATGGGTTACCTATTAAATTTTTGGGTTGGGTATGGGTTCAAAGTCCTAACCCGTAGTCAACCCGACCCGTTTATTTTTTTTATTAAAAATAATAATAAATAAATAATTAGATAAAAATATAAATATATTACTAAGTAAGTGCTAACCTACTATTAGTATAATACAGATTATGTAGTATCTTTTTGATGAGAGGTTGTTTATTTGATAATACTACTTTGTTGTATTTCTTTATAAAGCAAAAACAAGAGTATTCGTTATGTGGATTGTCAAAAGACAGTGTGCTGCTCTCTCCTCCATAGCTCCCACTGTGGTCCTAACTCTTCTGTACTCTGAAGATTTTTGTCTATGTTTTGATTCTATATTCTGAAGGAGAAAATACAGTTATATTTGGCTCAGACGCGTACACATCACCTTCTTCTGTTAAGTGCTACTGAGCACGACATGTATGTGGAAAAAGAAAAAAGACAGAGGATAATGAAAACTCTGGAATATCTACCATATTGAATGTAAGATTTCATTCATTTGTAACTCCGTTTGAGCAATCATATAAAAATATAATTCCAGTTTTTTAAATTTTGCATATCCTAATTATGGGTTAAACGGGTCGGGTATGGGTTTAATCATTTTATATGGGTCGGGTATGGGTTGATAATTTGTAACCCGATTATTATTGGGTCGGGTATGGGTCAATGCATTTTTAATCGGGTCGGGTATGGGTGAGCTTCAACCCGACCCATTAACCCGAATTGCCACCCCTAACTAAAACTACCTAAAGAGCCAATGGTGAACGACTTAGTAAAGTGTTCTCAAGAGCTTAGTAAAAGGCATATGTGTGTTGAGTGTATTTGCAGGTTAAAGGCAAATATATTGTGGAAATTCAGTGTTTATGATTTGTGCATTTTAAGGGCCTAAGAGCCAAGTTATTTAAGGGCCTAAGTGCCATGCAATTTAAATTGTGCACTATATTGTGATGTAGTGCTTTGTAAGTGAAGTTTGTGTATAATAAGTACTTGATGGATCTTTAGTGTTCTTGGTTGTTTGTTGGTAAAAACAATGTGTTTTGGGTTAGTAATGTTCTAGGAGAACCTATGTCAAAATTTGGGTAACAAATGTGAAGTTCTAAGTGTTAAAATGAGTTTGATAAGTTAAGGAGTATTTAAAATGGTTAAGTGTTGTTCTTGTGTAAGAAACATGCATTAAGGTGATTTAGGATGTAATAAGGGCTTAGGCATGAGCTTGAGATCTTAGTATGTACCAAAGTCATTTTGGGACTTAGTAAAGACTTAGGCAAACTTTGGTGAACTAAGGAGAATGTATGAACTTGAGAAAGGATTTGAAGTAATGATATAGAGTTGAGTGTGAGAGATGATTGGGAGATGATGTTAAAACAAGGAGAAAGCATTGGTCTAGTAGTTACCAAGGTGAGAAAAACACTAGGAACACCTAGTATGAAATAACATAAGTGTTAAGGAATTTTTACAAGGAATAAGTAAAGGCTTAAGGAGTTAGAAAATGAGTTTCATGGATGTTGTATGTGGATATAAAGTTACCAAATGTGCTAGGAAGCATTAAGAGGCCTAGGGAGAAGGTTGGTGAAGAATTGGCAAAGTTTGGGTAAGATTAGAAGGCGGACGACCCAGGGGCCGACCCCAGTTTTGGGTCGGTCGAGCCTCTGTTAGATGTTGGGAAAATGTTCGGTAATGGACGACCCGAAGGTTGGGTCGGACAGGGGTCGGTCGGTCAAATTTCAAAGGAGGGAAATGTTCGCACATGGTCCGACCAGTCGAGTGAGGTCGGACGTGGGTCGGACGGGCATGATTATGAGGAAGTAAAAGGGTTTCTGTAATGGACCGACCAGAAGGTTGGGTCGGACATGGGTCGGCCAAGGTAAAGTTTTTCAGACCCGAAGACCACTGGGAGGGTCCGACCCAGTTGTGGGTCGGACGGTGGGTCGGTCGGACCAAAACATGTAAAAAAAAAAAACAGAAAAGAATGTGACTTATGTAGTTAACCCTAGGGTGTATAATGAAGGTAACCTAGGGTAAGATAGGCATTAAAACATGTCATATAATCATGTTAAATACTTAGTAAGCTTTGAGTTAAATAAAAATTAACCGACATTACTAATGTGTTTAGGATTCTCGCAAGGTGGAAATCAGTCGAGGCGAGGACCAAGGTAGGTTTTCTTGCAGTCTGTTGTCTAGCGGTTTACACCGGTTTGTGTGTTGTATGTTTTTCTGTGTGTTACAACGTTATAAGATTTAAACATGTAATGAGTTTACAGTTGTTTATACTATTGTTATGTGTTGTTGTGACTCACTTTTCCCTTGTGTGTCTAACAAGTCTTACCCAACTATTGTGTGTTGGTCGTTAAGTCCACTATGAACTTCTAACAAGTTTAACTGGAAGTGAGGAATCCGGTTGTCCGTCATGCATGTAAGTTAAGAGTAGATATCTGAATCAGATTCGACTCTTATGTTGTTAAGATTGTTCTCCTTAATTTGGCGTTCGATCTCCCGCTAGCTTCTTCCAAAGCTTACCTCTTCTGACTTATGATCGGTTAGTGGGAACCTGTGTTTGTGTGGTGTGTTCGGGTCACTAAATCCGAACCATCTGTTATTAAGTTACTCGTTCGTCTAACAGACCGGTAATGAGTGTGTTTAACGAGCTTGACATGAGAGTGAATCACTCTCTAGGCTCTTATGTTATTTGACCCTTGTGGTTTGTTATCGTGGAGTGAAAATCCACTGTGTAGGTGTTGTTTGACGCCTGCATTGATGCCATGCTCATGTTATGTATGTATATTAATTGAATGCCATGTTATAATGACAAGTAGCTGCGCGTATCCCGGTAGCGATGGCTGCGCGTTAGCCATACCAGCCAAGGGTTGCTGACCCCCTCGGGGGATCCATATTCTTATACTGCAGGATGAGGTCGAAGAAGCGGGTGGCTCTAGATCCTAGGGTGCAGGTTTACTTTTGTATACTTTTGGGATGTTGGCCCGGGATGCGCCTGTGCTCCCGTGGCGTTGCTGGATTTGGTTGAGACAGTTACAGTGATGTTTAACAGTGGAGGTTGTATATGTAAACACTCGGTATTGTATATGGATGTAATTATGGTTTAGTTTTATTGCTCGGGAGTCTGATCATCAGACCGGTAAAGTGTATTGTTCTGCCTTGTCAACCACGTGGGTGGTTGACGGCGTTGTAGCACCCGAACGTTATTACTGTTTAGTTGTTTTATTCCGCTGCGATTTCATTAGTATCATGTGCGTATTAGGGGTGTTACAAAAAGTGGTAAACCATCTGGACCGTCTGGTATAGTCAGGACTGGTGCAGATGTCAGCAATCCTTGAGACTCGCGAAAGAACTCTCACAGTCAACTGTCCACTCGAATGGTGCATCCTTCTTCATCAAGGAAGTCATCGGCTTCGAGATACTGGAGAAGTCCTTCACAAACCTCTAATATCCTGCCAGACGAGGAAGCTCCTGATATCAGTGACTGTCTTCGGCCTAGGCCAGGTGCGCACTGCATCTATCTTTGCCGGATCAACAGCGATCCCGGCATCAGAAATCACATGCCCAAGGAAGGATACTTGGTTCTTAACCAAAATTCACATTTCGAAAATTTTGCATACAACTGGTTTCTCCTCAGAGTTTGTAACACATCTCTCAGTGGCTTTCGTGCTCACCTCTAGATTTAGAATACAAGAATGTCATCGATGAAGACTACCACTGACTTGTCCAACTGGTCTTGGAACAAGCGGTTCATTAAGTCCATAAACTTGGCTGGTGCATTCGATAAGCCAAATGGCATAACTGTGAACTCATAATGCCCATACCTCGTTCTGAAACGTGTTTTCTCGATATCACTGTCAGGGCAATCTGATGGTATCCGGAACGTAAGTCTATCTTGGAGAATACTGATGCACCCCTCAGCTGATCAAATAGATCGTCGATGGTGGTAAAGGTTAACGGTTTTTTTCACCGTAAACAGCATTCAGCTCCCGATAATCAATACACAGGCGGAGGCTACCGTCCTTCTTCTTCACGAAGAGGACTGGCGCTCCCCATGGTGACACACTAGGGCGAATAAAGCCCTTGTCGAGTAGGTCTCTCAGCGCTCCTTGAGCTCTGTCATCTCTGCTGGAGCATACGATAAGGTGCTTTCGCAATGGGTCCAGTGCCCGGAACTAAGTCGATCTCAAATCAACCTCTCGTGCTGGCGGCATGCCCGGCAGTTCCTTAGGAAATACATCAGGAAACTCCGACACTACCGCACATCTGGGCTAAACAAGGGTCTCTCTCTATGTCCTGGACATAGCAGAGGTACACTCACTCCCTCGTCGTAACTCGCGGTACATGGCCATGGCGGTGATGATCTGATTAGGCTGAATGGCCGCTTGTGATACCTAGGGGTAGCGCTGAGTTGAAGGAGCGCATATTGAGTGAATCCCATTGTTCTACTACTTCGATTCACCCGGAGCTTCAAGATGTATAAAGGTATGAAAAGGTATTTTTGGTGGACTGGAATGAAAAATGATGTTAGTGATTATGTATTGAGGTGTCTCACTTGCCAGAAGGTCAAGTTTGAGCACGACGGCCTGGTGGTATGGTACAGCCAATGCCAGTGCCTGAGTGGAAGTTCCATGATATCTCCATGGACTTTGTAGTAGGGCTTCCGCCTACAAGGGGATGTTGAATATGATATGGGTGATAGTTGACCGACTGACCAAAGTGGCCCGATTCATTCCGATGAGGGACACTTGGAAGTGGCAAGATTGGCAGAACTGTTTGATAAAGAAATTGTAAGACATCATGGTGTACCGAAAACAATTGTATCTGACAGAGACACCAGATTCTTATCCAGATATTGGAAGTCCACACGAGAGGCATTGGGTACTGAATTGAAATTGAGTACAGCGTTTCAACCACAGACCGATGGTCAGAGTGAGCGCACTATTCAGACACTTGAGGATATGCTACGTGCTTGTGCACTTGACTTTCAGACCAGTGGATTGATAAGTTACATCTGATCGAGTTTAGTTACAACAACAGTTATCATGCTTCGATCAAGATCTCCCTTCCAGGCCTTGTACGGTAGACCATGCCGCACGCCATTATGCTGGGATGAGTCGAGTGAGACGTCATTATAGGACCAGAGTATCTTGAGCAAGTTCAGGCAGAAGTTCGCCAGATCAGGGCTAATATGAAAGCAGCTCAGGATAGGCAGAAGTCGTACGCAGATGTGCGCCGACGTGACCTGGAGTTCGCCGTGGGCGATCAGGTATTTCTGAGAGTGTCCCCATGAAGGGAGTGCGTTTTGGCCAGAAAGGCAAGTTGAGCCCAAAGTATGTGGGGCCTTAGTTGTGACGGAGCGGATCGGCCCGGTAGCCTATAGACTAGACCTACCCGCCGAGCTGGGCAAGGTACATGATGTATTTCATGTGTCCCAGTTGAAGAAGTATATGTCTCATCCGTCTCATGTGCTTCAGCCTGAAAGGCTAACCTTAGAGCCGACCATGCGATCAGTGGAGACTCCGGTACGGATTCTGGATGCTAAGACTCGAGAACACTCGCCATAAGTCTGTGAATGGTGAAGGTTCTCTGGTCTAACCAGGACGTTGAGGACGCCACTTGGGAGCTGGAAGATAAGATGAAGGCGAAGTACCGTCATTGTTTACTTCTTAGTTCTTATGTGTATAGGGTACGGGCGTACCCCTTTTTAAGGGGGTAGAGCCGTTTCGGTTATGTGTGTACGACGTGTATTTGATACATCGTCTATGTTATGTTGTTATGTTACAGACCGTTGTGTCCAATGTTATGTTATGTTGTATGGACCTTGTGTCCAATGTTACGTTATGTTGTTGGACCTGGAGTCCATGTTATGTAAGTGTGTTAGTAATATATGGAAGTATTGTTTATAAGTGTTCCGTGTTCTAATATTTAGGATATGAGGAAGTATGAACTTTGAGGACAAAGTTCTTTTAAGGGGGGTAGATTGAAATACCCCAACCTTAATATATTGTTTAAACACTAAAATATGGTGTATTAAGACTAAAAAGAGTCTTAGAAACACTAGTAAACAAATTTAAACAAAAGGAAACACAAAATGTGCCTTAAAGTCAATAAGAGCCAAAATGTGCTCTAAGCTTGGGATAAACTTGGTTAAGACCTAATGAACTTACCAAGACCTCATTTATACACTAATGAACATATTAAATCAATTACCAAAGAAAACCAAGCTTGAAACAAGTTTAAACACAAAATGTGCTTTAAGGAGTCTTAAAGCACATTTTTGAAAAATTGTCTTGTAAATGAGTTTTTAATGGCTAGATGTCCATCATTACTCTTAAATGTATATGTGTACTATATAATATCACATTTGGGTGTCTATATTAGTGGGAAATCAAAAATTTCACTTCTATGTGCCTTGTTTTATGAATAGTAACTTTTATAAGCTATTTTGTAACATATGTTTGTATAAGTATTTAAATTGACAAACAAAGACTATATTACCCTCCTACTACTATTTGGGGCCGGTTTTTAAGGTTGGTGACACACCACCTTTGTTAGCTTGTTAACAAAATAAGTAAACTACTTAAGTACCCTTTTTACTTTATAAGTATAAATATCTTCATAAAGTAAATTCTATCTCATTCTCTCATTTCCTTTCCTTGCTCACACGGTTCCCACCTCTCTTCTTCCTTTCTTCTTTGTTCTCTCACGATAGAACCACTACCACCATTAAAACACAAGCTTTGACCTCTTGTAAAACCTTGCTCACTTGTCCAAATCAAAAACAAACACCACCAATCTCTTCCTCTCCTCAAGCTCTTCATTTCTATCTTCTCCAAACTTCAAGACAACCATTTCGGTGCCATGGAGTTTCTCCATTAAAGGAGCTTGAGCTTGTTTGACTACATATTACTCTCCTTGGATTCAGGTAAGGAATCTCAAATAAAAACTTCCTTTCCTCCTTGTTTTTGTCATGTCCGAAAATATGTATTGAAGGAGCTTTTTATGTGACTTTGTTCTAGCTTCATTCCAACTCTTCATGGACTAGGTGGAGTCCTCTCTTGCTAGATATTCAAACTCTCTTCAAAGAGCAAGGTAAAACAACTACATTAATGTTTTTGAAACAATGTAAAACTAGGGTTTACAATGAGATGGAGCTTATAGCTTGAATACTCATTTCAATGTTTGTATATTGTTTAGAGCTTGTCAAAGAATCAAGTACTCTATTGGTTTTCTAAAGGAAACAAGAAAGAAGTTATTTGCAAAAGAGGTAAATCTACTAACCTAATGTTATTTTAATGCCTTAGGAGAAATGAGCTTATAAATGCTTACTAAAAAGGGGTGGCAATTTTTACCCAACCCGATAACCCGACCCATACCCAACCCAAAAATAGCGGGTTTGGGTCACGATTATTGACCCATTTAATTATTGGGTCGGGTATGGGTTACCTATTAAATTTTTGGGTTGGGTATGGGTTCAAAGTCCTAACCCGTAGTCAACCCGACCCGTTTATTTTTTTATTAAAAATAATAATAAATAAATAATTAGATAAAATAAAATATATTACTAAGTAAGTGCTAACCTACTATTAGTATAATACAGATTATGTAGTATCTTTTTGATGAGAGGTTGTTTATTTGATAATACTACTTTGTTGTATTTCTTTATAAAGCAAAAACAAGAGTATTCGTTATGTGGATTGTCAAAAGACAGTGTGCTGCTCTCTCCTCCATAGCTCCCACTGTGGTCCTAACTCTTCTGTACTCTGAAGATTTTTGTCTATGTTTTGATTCTATATTCTGAAGGAGAAAATACAGTTATATTTGGCTCAGACGCGTACACATCCTTCTCTGTTAAGTGCTACTGAGCACGACATGTATGTGGAAAAAGAAAAAAGACAGAGGATAATGAAAACTCTGGAATATCTACCATATTGAATGTAAGATTTCATTCATTTGTAACTCCGTTTGAGCAATCATATAAAAAATATAATTCCAGTTTTTTAAATTTTGCATATCCTAATTATGTTGGGTTAAACGGGTCGGGTATGGGTTTAATCATTTTATATGGGTCGGGTATGAGTTGATAATTTGTAACCCGATTATTATTGGGTCGGGTATGGGTCAATGCATTTTTAATCGGGTCGGGTATGGGTGAGCTTCAACCCGACCCATTAACCCGAATTGCCACCCCTAACTAAAACTACCTAAAGAGCCAATGGTGAACGACTTAGTAAAGTGTTCTCAAGAGCTTAGTAAAAGGCATATGTGTTGTTGAGTGTATTTGCAGGTTAAAGGCAAATATATTGTGGAAATTCAGTGTTTATGATTTGTGCATTTTAAGGGCCTAAGAGCCATGTCATTTAAGGGCCTAAGTGCCATGCAATTTAAATTGTGCACTATATTGTGATGTAGTGCTTTGTAAGTGAAGTTTGTGTATAATAAGTACTTGATGGATCTTTAGTGTTCTTGGTTGTTTGTTGGTAAAAACAATGTGTTTTGGGTTAGTAATGTTCTAGGAGAACCTATGTCAAAATTTGGGTAACAAATGTGAAGTTCTAAGTGTTAAAATGAGTTTGATAAGTTAAGGAGTATTTAAAATGGTTAAGTGTTGTTCTTGTGTAAGAAACATGCATTAAGGTGATTTAGGATGTAATAAGGGCTTAGGCATGAGCTTGAGATCTTAGTATGTACCAAAGTCATTTTGGGACTTAGTAAAGACTTAGGCAAACTTTGGTAAACTAAGGAGAATGTATGAACTTGAGAAAGGATTTGAAGTAATGATATAAGGAGTTAGTTGTGAGAGATGATGCTTGGGAGATGATGTTAAAACAAGGAGAAAGCATTTTGGGATAGTAGTTACCATAGGTGAGAAAACACCATCTAGGAAACCTAGTATGAAATAACATAAGTGTTAAGGAATTTTTACAAGGAAATAAGTAAAGGCTTAAGGAGTTAGAAAATGAGTTTCATGGATGTTGTATGTGGATATAAAGTTACCAAATGTTGCTAGGAAGCATTAAGAGGCCTTAGGAGAAGGTTGGTGAAGAATTGGCAAAGTTTGGGTAAGATTAGAAGGCGACCGACCCAGGGGCCGACCCAGTTTTTGGGTCGGTCGAGCCTCTGTTAGATGTTGGGAAAATGTTCGGTAATGGACCGACCCAGAAGGTTGGGTCGGACATGGGTCGGTCGGTCAAATTTCAAAGGAGGGAAATGTTCGCACATGGTCCGACCCAGTCGAGTGAGTCGGACGTGGGTCGGACGGGCATGATTATGAGGAAGTAAAAGGGTTTCTGTAATGGACCGACCCAGAAGGTTGGGTCGGACATGGGTCGGCCAAGGTAAAGTTTTTCAGACCCGAAGACCACTGGGAGGGTCCGACCCAGTTGTGGGTCGGACGGTGGGTCGGTCGGACCAAAACATGTAAAAAAAAAAAACAGAAAAGAATGTGACTTATGTAGTTAACCCTAGGGTGTATAATGAAGGTAACCTAGGGTAAGATAGGCATTAAAACATGTCATATAATCATGTTAAATACTTAGTAAGCTTTGAGTTAAATAAATAATTAACCGACATTACTAATGTGTTTAGGATTCTCGCAAGGTGGAAATCAGTCGAGGCGAGGACCAAGGTATGGTTTTCTTGCAGTCTGTTGTCTAGCGGTTTACACCGGTTTGTGTGTTGTATGTTTTTCTGTGTGTTTACAACGTTATAAGATTTAAACATGTAATGAGTTTACAGTTGTTTATACTATTGTTATGTGTTGTTGTGACTCACTTTCCCTTGTGTGTGTCTAACAAGTCTTACCAACTATTGTGTGTTGGTCGTTAAGTTCCACTATGAACTTCTAACAAGTGTTAACTGGGAAGTGAGGAATCCGGTTGTCCGGTCATGCATGTAAGTTAAGAGTAGATATCTGAATCAGATTCGACTCTTATGTTGTTAAGATTGTTCTCCTTAATTTGGCGTTCGATCTCCCGCTAGCTTCTTCCAAAGCTTACCTATTCTGACTTATGATCGGTTTAGTGGGAACCTGTGTTTGTGTGGTGTGTTCGGGTCACTAAATCCGAACCATCTGTTACTTAAGTTACTCGTTCGTCTAACAGAACGGTAATGAGTGTGTTTAACGAGCTTGACATGAGAGTGAATCACTCTCTAGGCTCTTATGTTATTTGACCCTTGTGGTTTGTTATCGTGGAGTGAAAATCCACTGTGTATGTGTTGTTGAGCTATGCACTATTGATGCCATGCTCCATGTTATGTTATGCTATGTATATAATTGAATGCCATGTTATAATGACAAGTAGCTGCGCGTATCCCGGTAGCCGATGGGCTGCGCGTTAGCCATACCAGCCAAGGGTTGCTGACCCCCTCGGGGGATCCATATTTCTTATACTGCAGGATGAGGATCGAAGAAGCGGAGTGGCTCTAGATCCTAGGGTGCAGGTTTACTTTTGTATACTTTTGGGATGTTGGCCCGGGATGCGCCTGTGCTCCCGTGGCGTTGTTGGATTTGGTTGAGACAGTTTACAGTGATGTTTAACAGTGGAGGTTGTATATGTAAACACTCGGTATTGTATATGATGTAATTATGGTTTAGTTTTATTGCTCGGGAGTCTGATCATCAGACCGGTACAAGTGTATTGTTCTGCCTTGTCAACCACGTGGGTGGTTGACGGCGTTGTAGCACCGAAGCGTTAGTTACTGTTTAGTTGTTTTATTCCGCTGCGATTTCATTTAGTATCATGTGCGTATTAGGGGTGTTACAACAGGTGCCCGCCATCGGAAGAATTCACACACTCAACAGTTGTAATAGGCTCTTCCAATAGATCTTTGATTGCGTGAAAGGTTCAGCTCTGCAGGTACACCAAACTTGCAGTGCAGGTCTTGAAAGAATTCTTCTATTTGTGTTGTAAACATGACTTGAGAGGTGTTTTGATGAAGTCGTGAGTGTTTGTGCATAGTTACAACCACTTGAATGCTTAAATAGGGCAAGAATCGACAAAAGTAGTCATTGGAAGAAGGGAAAGAAAAAAAAACTACGGTTGAAATATAGTTGTTGGAACACACTGAATGTTATATTCGGTATCCCGTGAATTTTTTTTTGTAATATCCTGTACACTTTAAAATTAATATATGGTATCATGTGAACTGGAAATTATAGGCAAAGGTTGAACGAGGGACAAAACCGTTTTTTCACTCCCAGTTAGCGGACAATTTAATGTGGTTTTTGGTATCTCATGAATTTCTAAAGCTTTTTGTGGTATCCCCATTTTTAATGTGGTATTTCGTGAATTAACAAAAATTTTAATGGTATCAGGTGATTTTTCCCTTTTCGTTTTACAAATTACATCTTTAGTCTACTTATTTAATTACAAATTATATTAATTACTTTTATATAATAATACTATAAAATTACATACATGTTTTAATTGCACTTACCTAGTAAATTGTAAAAGGTAAGAGTATTTAATAAAATTTGCTTAAACCTCATAAACATTTGGTGAAATTTCCCTTATTTTGCCTTGCTTCATTAATCACAAATATATAAAATCACGGTTCACATTTCAATAATTTAGTAAATATTATGTATATTGCTAAATTTATAATTAGCTAAAGAGAGATCCTTGTAAAAGCCTATACTACAATAAAGAAAACGTTTGAAATGATCTCATATCAATATGTCTTAATTATTTAATGCCATCGGACCCTAATTAAACTATAAAATAAATTAATTTTAAAAGAAAGTAATAAATTAACCTATTCTCGCATGAATTTGAATTCAACCCTGCAGTCTTGTTTTAAACCTGCTGTTCACATTCATTCATTTAAGATCATGCTGAAGTTTGAAATTTATAATGGTTGATATGTATTTAATGTATTATGATTAGTATAATCACTTAAGCAGTGAAATGGACAACACTTCATCACATGTAGACTTGGTTGGGTTTTGCTTTTCAGAGTTGGAAACCGGTTAACTTCCATGCCAAGGCAAAGCAAGGCAGAGTATACGTATAATTCACCTTATATATATATTTATATACAAAACCCCCGCCCAAGGAACAAACAAATAGAATAAAGAAGCAATTGCAATTTCCATCATGCTTATATATAATATTCACATTAACCGTCTAACTATCTACATCTATATATAATGATCTCTTAAACAATCTACAGACATCACATAATCAAAAAGTGATCATTCTTATCAAAACCATCTCCTATCAAATCGAAGAAGGCGCTCATCATCATCATCATTGAGTACTTATAGCATAATTCATCTTCTCTCTTTCAGTCATGGAGGCTAATCAGTCTTCATCTATCCGCTACCATTCCACAACATCATCATCATCGTCTTCATCTGTGAGTGACTATCTGGTACTGCATCCAAACCAAGCGAGTTCATCTGATCTCTTCCGATGTCTTTGGTCCAACAAACGAAGAGATTTCTTAGATCAGTCAAATGGACCTGAAGCACCAGATTTAAGAAAGATAAGTTATAGATGGATTGTGTTTGTTTCTCTTACGGGTCAAAAATTTATGGGTTGGATTCAAAAACCAATGGCGCTAATGGGTAACTCAATCCAGTTATGGCTTAACCTTGTTCATAGTAATGGTGGTCTATCCAATCTCTTCTTTAGCTTCATAAAAGGTACATAGATTTTCTCTCTGATATTGGTAATGTAAACACAATCGAGTGATGGTGATTGATTATTATAATGAATCGATTGTGGTTAATTAATTGTACAGGAAGTGTGGTGTGGCCTGATAAATCATCGAGTACATATAGATCAGTAGCTGGGTGTCTTGATTCAAGACTTGATATAATGAAATGATGATGAGTCAACCCAGATATCTCCCGCAGCTATGCATTATGGCTTCTAAACTTTCATATGAAAGCTCTGGGTTTGTTGAGAATGTTGTTATGAATAAATGGAAGGTAAGTGAGTAATACTGAAATCTTAATTAGCGTTGTAAATTCATTTCAATTAGGTAGTAGTATTTACTTTTAAAGTAACTTAATTGTATGTTGTGCAGATGAAATTTCTGGGATTTTACGACTTCTGGAATGGTAAGTCAGATATATGTCATTATTATATCTACATGTTAGTGTTCTTTTAATTATGTATTTTAATTAAGAGTTCTTACAAGATAATGATTTTAATTAAGAGTATACTTATATGAATTAGTCAAGGATATTACTAATATATGGTGATAGATCCAATCTTGCCAGTATATAATAATGATATCTGCATCTGGGTCATTATTATGATTAGTACTTAATTAATCACGATTTGAAAGTTCGTGGAACATGACCATTAATGAGTAGTAGTATCTATCTTCCCACGAGAGATGTCAACAACAAAAAGATAGAAAATAGAGATCAGATAGTGCACCGCGTTAGATATAAAAAAGGGCAAAGTGAAACAAACTAAACGAAAAGGACAGGACTCAGAAATAGCACTTTCTTTATGTTAGCACGAAAACTGCCCATTTGATTTGAATAATCATAAGTAGGAGGTAAGTTCTCCAAAAGGACCAACTGATGCTAGTGAATAACTTGATCAGTACAATCTATCTCTTAATTAATTGTGGTTATCTGATTCCACAGATTTTGAGAGTAGAACAACAACACAAGCATTCATGTTCAACGACACTTCAAACAATCTCACATTCATTGCATTCAGAGGCACAGAACCCTTCGACGCACATGATTGGTGCACAGACATGGACATTTCATGGTACCAACTCAATAATTCTCCATTTCATATAGGCGGTAAAGTTCATGCTGGGTTCATGAAAGCATTAGGATTACAGAAGAACACTACCGGTTGGCCAAATGAGATAACTGATCTCAATAATCAATTCGCTTATTACACACTTAGAGATAATCTCAAGACAAATGGGTCATCATCATCAAACTACATACTCACTGGACATAGTTTGGGTGGTGCATTGGCTGTTTTGTTTGTGGCATTATTAGTTTTGCATAATGAGGAAGATCTGCTTCAAAGATTAGAAGGTGTTTACACTTTTGGACAACCAAGAGTTGGTGATGAAGAATTTGGGAAGTATATGAAGGGAATTTTGAAAAAGTATAATATCAGATATGAACGGTATGTTTATTGTAATGATATGGTTCCTAGAATGCCATATGATGATGCTCTAATGCTTTTTAAGCATTTTGGACCATGTGTTTACTTCAACAGTCTCTACACTGGACAGGTATGTGATTATTAATTGGAATTAGAATTAGATGGTGGTGGTAGTGATGACTGATGAATTGTGATATATTACAATACAGATACTTCCAGAAGAGCCTAACAGGAACTACCTTTCGTTGGTTTGGGTAATACCCAAGTACTTAAATGCATGGTGGGAGCTTATTAGGGGTCGTACTTACCTCCCATGGTTCAAGGGTTCTTACTACAAGGAAAACTGGTTTCTCACATTCTACAGAGTAATTGGGTTGATCATACCGGGTCTCACGGCTCATGGACTACAAGATTACCAGAATCTCACAACTTTGGGAACCATTCTCGTCGATGATCGTAGCAGTCATGTGGATAAATCTGAATGACCTCAACAACTCTGATTTGGCGTCGAGACATAGTATAGGTTGAGCCATTATTGCTCTGATTTGATGTATGTATTGTCTTTTAAATCAAAACCATACAAAACCAGTTAATGTTTTGAACAAAATTTACAAAAGCAAATTCTTCCCTTAACTCAAGGTTGCTGTCTTTTCAAAGGAATCCACATCTGGAATGTAATGATAACCATCCACTTGAGTGTTGCCAAATTTTCCCATTAATCTCAACCTCCTAATAAAAATATCATCATACTTGTAAGGAGTTTTTAATTCAGTACCTCAAGCTTGCGCGACATCAACCCAGGCCTCTATATCATGACAAGCCTTCAAACATAATGACACAAGCATGCAATTGTAATTTTGCCCCACAATCTCTCAAATTTTGCTTTCCAAGATTAGAATTTTCCTTACTATATGCTTCCATCTAAACAAACCCATTACAAGAAATCTGTAACGATATACTAAAATGTAGAGCTGATCAACACTGACCCGACCCGAAAATAAAACCTAAAAAGCTTGTCTATAAAATATTCTGAGCGGGCTTGGACAACAAATCAAATCCAAATAAAATACCAGGTCATTCGACAAATTTTAGACCCGCAACTAAACTTAACCCGGCTGGTTTATTATTATATATAACATATATTCATATTATATTTAATGTATATTAATATTACATATAATACAATATTTTTAAAAAAATTAATAATACTATAAAAAATTATAAAACTGGACTGGACAAATGACAAAGATTAAAAATAAATCTGCAGGTCCGGAAAATTAAAAATAACTTTGAACAAAAATATAGACTTGTTTAAACCTAAAATTCAATATCTGCCCAGCCCAAACCTAACCCTGCACCATTTTATCAGCTGACACAAGCATAAACTGGAAATTTTTCTGCCAGTCTTTTAAAATTTCGCTCCCCAAAACAAAAATGATCTTTACCAATCCGTATCTAAACGTAAACCCCCAACCTGAAGGTATTGTTGGGCCGACAAGCGTAATGTTGGGCCTGAGGGTATCTTGACCCCCACCTGAAAACACACATTTCCCAGGTAAATTGCTTATGGTACAAAAAGTTGGCATCGTGCTGCGAAGGTCAAACAATATAATAACAGAGCATAATGCCTGGACATAAAAACAATTGAAACGGGGCTAGCATCCGTTACCAGACCTGAACTAATACAGAGGAACGAGGGAGAAATGATTGAATCATGGCAAACCAAGAGAATATTTTTATGTTTTACACAACATTTCAAGCTCCATAACTCACAACAATGATTCCTAATTTCCCTTTTACCCGTTTTGCTCTCCTCTCCTAAATTTTCCTTCATCCCGTTGGGCCCGTTCACAGACAAGCCAGTCTAATTAAGCTAAGACTTATCAACAGGTGTTGGAAGGACAGATACAGGGATTATACGAAACATATGCAAATCCGCAAGCTAAAATATCTCATTACCTATCGAGAGGCTGCATTAAAGCTAAGAGGAAACCCCAGATGAAGAGTCATCTCCAAAGCGACTCATCTCCCGTTCCAGTTGCGGTAGCTTAGAATCATTGCAGAGTAGTCCCTGTACGCAACAAAGGATAAATGTAATTAATAAAACGATTATACTATTATAGCCATTTCCATGAGATAACATGGCAGTAGTGGTAAGGAATTGAATCATTCAATCAAATAACCTTTGAGGCCACGTGAAATGCAAAGGGCTTGCAGTGAGGAGCGGCTGATAATTCCACTCCAACCGGTCTTCCTGAACCCTTACTTCCCGCAACTGGTTGTTGGGGAAGTACAGCCTCCTTCTGGCTTGACGAAGCACCTTGGTTCAAAGGAACATATGAGCTGGTAAATGGCATATCTTCCGAAGCCATTACAGAGTTTAAGCCTTGGCCAGTGCAAGTGGGCACTCCGTCTCCATCGTTGAAAGACGTTCCTTCCCGAGTAGATGGGGTTGGGTGCATCCCTCTAGATAAGTAAAATGGATGAACTGCTGAACCATTTCTCATTGTTAACATCTAGAGTCGACACAAAAAATCAACATCATTAATTGCTTAATGAACCACGCTTAAACCTCATTAATGTTGAGTAAACCGCATAAAAGAAAATAAGAAGTCCGAGGAAAAAGCCATGCAAAGTATTCAAGTCATGGAGGTGTTTAACACATATGCAAGGTGCGACATAGCCAGCCACGAAGGCCCTTTCTCCTTCTTCTTGCACTTCTCTACGGCCCCTTTCCATGCTGTCTGCTAGTTAGTTAGTACCTATACGATAATAATGTTTTCATTTCTACATATTCCTATGGTTTGCGATTATGTATTCAAGTGCTGTCATGAGTTCAACAGGGCACCGCTGGATAAATGCCTTTGGAGTATCCAGCTATATAACTGTTTACATCCCTGACAACCAATTTTATGCAGCAGCATCTTAGGTAGTCGCTTTTGTTTTAGACAACTACAAATTCTTTTGGCAACGGAGGATTTCAAAGGAATGAGTAAGAACTAGGAAAATAATCTGACACCACCATATATATAAGGCGGATCTTGGAAAACTTTCTGGTTATAACAAGTAGCAAAACGATCTGAGATCACCACAAATGCTTCATTTTACACGCATGTAAGATGCTCTATACAATCTTCCTTTTGAAGCTAAGATGAAAAAAAAAAAGAGATGCTCTAGGCCTGGATAATGGTATAAGAACCAGCAACTACTAGCACAAATGTCTAATATCAAAAATAATGGTGGAACAACCAGCAAGGACAACTACAGATGTTTAATATAACTTAAAAATTTTTTTTTAAACCACTTTTTGTCGAATCAGCTAGTCTAGAATGACAAAAAGTATAGTATTAATGGATATGCAACCACGACATATATGCTCAATAGTGCATGATCACAATTTTAAATATTCTGCCCAATAAACGTAGTGATTCTTAAACTCAAGCACAGGATCAACCCAGAAAAACACAGTTCAAGTCCAGCAAGGACATATTAGTAAAAGGACCCAAAAAAGTTGCGTGTGAAGACTAATCCTTCAAAAGGATATATTATGATGGATCAAAAAGAATAATGAAAAGGCGGAGCCTAAAATAGCAATTTTGTAAAAACTAATCCTTCAAATAGGCTCTCTACCAAAAAAATCCTACATTAAGGCAAATATAATCGGATAATTATAGATGTTAGCCTCAACATCATGTGCAGCACCTTACTGGGATCAAGTGAGGGAGTAATTGTAGGTATAAGCAGGCAGAATCAAGCAACAGTACAGTACATCCACCTTTATCAAACAAATATAATTCTATGGTCTAACTTACTTCAAGTGAAAACTTGTACCAAAGATTCCCCAGCCTTACTGCTATGCAGTACATATTGATTAATCGTCTTATCCAAGCAAATAATCAGATCACCCTTGAGTAAACAGTGCAAATTTTTGTGGAACCTTTCATGCTTATGGGCCTGCACCCAGCACACAAAGATAATAGGTGGTTTGACTTGTCCTAATCATATAGTAGTAGTAGCTTCAACGGAGAAGAAGAAAAGGCCTTCATTGTTAATGACGGGTAGCATTAAGGAGACTGCAAAAGCAAAGAGTGCATTGTAAAAGTGAATCATCAAAACGAGGGGAGCCAAGGGGGAGACCACCAGAAGTCGTGATTCAGAACGGGGTTTTTCACCTTGTTACCAAATCTACTAGAGTCAAGAACTTCAAAGTTGGGAATTTCTATGGTGTTTGATAGAGAATGAATCACCTCCTCTAGTGGTATCTATGAAGAGATATAATTGGTTGGTATTCCTAACTGTACTACGTCAGTTTCTAAGAGTTCAAGGCAACACCTTGACAAAAAATTTTTAAGTATTAATTATCGCCAGTCATCAATAATTCTGTTGTTATGACCACCTGTAATGGAGGAATATCAGCACCAACGCGCAAATATGAATTGATCATAAGTTCTACACTGAAGTATCAAACTATACGAGAAATAGGACAGGCCGAGAGATATAAGATCACCTGTACTTGTAGCTGAAGCTGCTTCAGATATTCAATAGCTTCGTCTAACATAGAGGCCTTATCCGTCTGCAAAGTCACACATCCCAAAAAAATATGAAAAATGCAATGTGGCGAGAGAGCATATACAGTAGTTACGAGAATGAAGACCCCGTAAATACAAAATACCTTGTTTGAGTTGGGAATCAACTTTTGAAGAGCTTTCATTTTCTCGTTAATTTTCTGTCGCCTTCTCTGTCGACAATAACGAAACAAATCTAATCTAATCGGGAGGTAAGAAACCTTCAATCTCAAACGTTGAATAATTCACGAAAGTAGTGCTAAAAACAAAATTTCTTGAAACCTTTTCCGATAAATTGTGAACATCGGGAGGTCTACTTCTCTTCGACGAACTCTTCGCCGGTGCTGTTGGATGCCTCAGCAACTCAGACGCCTCGTGATCTTTCTATTAAGACATCAATTACCAAAAATCAACAAAATTCACAGCATCCAGAAACAAAAAGGAAAGAGAATCAAAGAATTTCACTGAACCAACCTCGCTTTCCCAGTCAAAGTCGTTATCCCTCCCCGCAGAAGAAGAAACGACAGCACCGGCGAACGCGCTACTAGCACGCTCGTTATCCTCAGGCGCGTAAGAACAGCCTGAAAACGGAAAGTCGAAACATGCGGCAGCTGCGTCGGAGAACGCCGCCGATCCGACAAATTGACAACGAGAATCACCGGTCACTTGCTTGATTGGTGTGGGAGCGGAGGCCGCCGCTGCGGGTGTGAAAAAGGAAGAGTTGGAGGGAAGGGAGGAGGAGCTGTGGAGGAGGGAGTGGAGAAGAGTGGAGATATCTTCGGATTCGAGAGTGAAGCTGGTGGTTGGAGGCTGTGAAGAAGAGCAGGAATTGAAATCCGCCATAGCACGAATTGAAGCTGAAGAATTTAAGCAAAAAAAAAAAAACAAGGAAAAGAGCTCAGAGGAGAGAGCTACGGGTCTACGGGCATGGCCTCGATCCGGGATTTCCTTCGGCGGAAGAGGAAAGAGGAGAGCTATCAGCTAGGCCTTTGGTTTGCGTTTGTTCCTGGCACATCTCTCTCTTTAGAAAGGCTTCCAACCCTCTCTTTCTTCCTCTCTCTTTCTCTTGTATCTATGGAGAACGGAGCAGAGGTTCGTCTCTCTCATTCTTTGAAGGAGCTATCGTCACTCTAACAGCCAGTTATTAATGCTAACAAATACAAGCAACTTATTCTCCCGCCCTAATTACATATTTTATATTTTAGTTAGAGCTTTCTTTATTTCTTTATAAAAGTTCATACATGTTTAATTAATTAGAAAAATCATTGAAAAAAATTTAAAATGTCATTTGGTCGTAGACCAGAAGAAAAAAAAAATATTCTTACTATTGTTAAAAATTATTTAAAATCTCATAAAATATTGAATTATTTTAATTAATTCTTTAAAAATTGAAAGAGACTATTAAGTACCATAAAAGAGAATATAATTTTTTGAAGAACTAATATTTCTAAAATAATTTGAAAAGGTTGTTAATTTTTTAGAAAAGTATTAATAATATTAATAACTATTAAATAATGTTTAGAAATAGTAAAATATTTTATTAAGTATCAAAATTGTAAACACATTATTTCAACAAACTTTTAACTAAACTTTTTTTTAAAATAAAACTTTGCAGTAGGAACATTTTTTCATAAATTATCTAATTTTCAATTTTTTTGTTAACCATTTATTTAATATGTTAAGACACATATAATCTAATTTTCAATTTATTAATTTTTAGTGAAGGATCATAATGAAAAGTTAGAGTAAGTAATAAAAAGAAGTACATTAAATTAATCCGTATACCTTTGACAACTTTTCAACAATTCAGAGTTTTTTTATATAGTTTGTTAATCAACATTAATTATTTAAAAAAAAATTAAATACTACACATAGTATTTTTGTTTTTTATAAATTCATTATTTCTATAATTAGCAATTTGCATTTATGAAATGACATAAAAACGAAAAGTGCCATAAAAAGAATATAAATCGTGTCTTTAAAACTTTAAATTATATGTTATGGTACATAATAATATCATACATTCTAAGAATATTTAATTTTTTCAATATTATATGATTTTTCAGTTTTGTAGTATGTTTTATAGTTATCTATATTTTTATAGTATTTTGAATTTTTTATGAATTTTATTTAATTTTGTAACACTTAGTGGCATATTATAAACTTTCAAAGTACTTTGTTAACTAGTAGGAGTATTTTTATCATTTTTTCTTCTAGTCAATAGCTATAGTGATATTTCATGTATTTCAAGAAAAATATAGTAGTATCTTATAACTTTCTTGTTTTTTAGTGACATTTCATGAATTGGTAAAAAATACAGTGGCATTTCATGACATTTCCTTATTTCTATGAGTTTCATGATTGGCCTACGTAATATTAAAACTTAGAATAGTCGTCTTTGTACCATTTATATTTTATATGACTGGGCTGGGTTTTACAGTCAATTGATTTTAGATTTTGTAGTCGTTTTTATGAAAATACAACCAAATTTTACAATTCACAGTTACCAACATATAGTCAATATTCTAGAGTTCACAATCACAAAAAAAAATCAATTTTCGGGTATATATACCCTCCATCTCTCTCTTTCTCTCTGCGGTCATTTCCACCTTCGTGTGAATACCTTCTATTGCAAAACCTCTCTAGAACTCTATTTTAGTCAGATTTCATTTTCAGCGTTAAGGTAACGTCTTTTACTCCAACATAATTGTCTTATGTTATTGTATGATTAGGAATGTTATAACCATGATATGGATCAAACGAAAATGAACTCAGGCTTAAAATTGAAAAAAAAAGATGTGGTCGCTAGTCTGCATAATATCCGTCCGGAATGAACAATTAAAAAATGGACGACCTTCTTGGCCTTACTTGTGCAGACAAAAAAAAGGCTTGGAACTGATTGAAAATGGCTAATACCTCACTAGTAGAAAAATGGCCTATTTCGGCGGTTCCAATGGGCCTATTTCGGCGGTTGTAAACCGCCGAAATGAGCACCGCCGAAATAGGGATACCTATCTCGACGGTTGTAAATAGAACCACCGAAATAGGTGGCTGCCCAAATCAAAATCTGACGACGTCTATCTCGGCGGTTCTTAGCTCACAACCGCCAAGATAGACTCATGGTCGGTCCTAGGATCGGTCTCTAGGCCGGTCAATACCAGAAGGTATTCTGGAACCGACCGACCCAGAGACTAGGGTCGGTCTCAGGATCGGTCAATTCCAGAAGGTAGCATGAGTCTGTCTCGGTGGTTGTGTGCTAAGAACTCCGAGATAGGCCCTATTTTGTATCTATTTCGGCGGTTCTAAGCTAAGAACCGCCGAAATAGCCCCCTTTTTTTTCCATCCCAACATATATATTCACCGCAACACACCAAATGATTCAATGAGACCTGTAATAAAGCTTCATCCACACACTCCCAGCACACATTTAAAAAGTTATAAAAGCTCCCAATTAATATCAACGACGCGCCACAATTTGAGAGTAAACAAACCAATGCAATTACACTTAATAATTACACACTTTCATTACAAATAAAAAACACATCACAATTCAAATCTACCATTACACCATCCACAAGTGTATAGAATTACAATTACATACTCGAAAAAGTTCATAAAACATCTTCATGATCATCAACAATTCATTAAACTTGTGCAGACGAACTCCGACCATTCCTCAAGAATCTCAACAATTTGAGCATCGGCATATTGACCACCTTGGAGCACTTCTTCGTAAGCCTTGAAAAAAATGAACATTAATCTAAAACGTACAAGTCTAACAACATGTAAAGAGCATAACTGAAACTTTCAAAGAATGTTACCTTGTCTAACGAGTGTTCTGGTAAAAGGTTCGACGCTCCTACTATGTCATTCATGAATCTCATGACATAGTATCCACATTCTGAACCCCCAGGCTGCACCGGACACTATACAACACACATATTGACAGTTATAAACAAGTTTAAACATTATCACACAAATTTATCAATTAAGAGAGTACCTTGACCATGTTCCAAGGGATGTTACTCTTCATTGTTTTATTCTGGAGAGATAATGTAGCTCTCATGGAACTATATACATGAACAATATAGTTTTATGCATCAGTAGCAAGTTATGAAACAGTTAATGTTAAGTAATAACAATTGTTGTTTAAGATAACAAACTAATTACCTCAGTATTGCGTTGGCGATCTTCGGTCTCTTGACACCCTTACCAAGTGAGTCAAATTGCAAGACTCGTGGGTACTTCATCACCAGCACAAGCAATGACCAATGTCGACTGTCCACAAATTACACAATGTGTTGAAATCATTAAACAACTAACACAAACTATATGATTTAGATAATACTAAGAGAAATAGTCAAATATCATACCCTGAATGATATGGCAGCATAATAAATGACTTGTCAGCACATTCAAAGATGGCATTCGTCAGATATTGCATAAGGCCTTCCATGTCACTTGTCATCTGGACTTCACAGCACATAGCAGGACACAGGAATCCGAATCTGTGATCTTCATACATTGATCGCCTTATTATGCACATGCCCACCATGAAGACAATATCATTAGTTATTAAATTTTTATTCAAACATCTAATTCATCACCAATCAATGCATTCAAAATATAAAAGGTAGAAGTCACTCACATGACGGCTGACTTGATAATCGACACATTCAACCAATCCCTCGTGAAACACTCCTCGAAGTCGGACATATATATCTCAAATCGATGTGTATCTCCTGCTTGAACTTGATGTGAAATATCCGCTCGTGATCTTCCACAGTGAGGGAATCACAATGAGGTGGTAGCAGCAACAACGATGAGTGCAGAATCTTCATATTAGTCGACAAGCCGACCAATATTCGTTTCTCCACCAAATCAGGTCTAAGCACAAAATTTGTGGATGCCTTTGATTGAACAGGTGCAGCAATTCTTTTTCCTTTTCCCTTATCAGTCTTTGGTCGGCTCATATCCTATGATATTAACTAATTAAGTATATGGATGCAAGGTGGTACATCAATAGTTTTATAGCAACGGTTAAGAGTAAATACCTGCCCAGGGAGTTTGACCAATCGTACTGGCCACTGCCTGTCGCAGTTTGTGCGGAACGCAAGGTAGGTCTTTGTGGGATCGGCACCGGTAAACGACGTCACCATGCTCTGCAACAAAGTCGTCCAGAAGCACTCGTGCATGGTACTGTCGGAGTGGTTCACCGTGCACAATATCACTTGGAACTGAAGGGAAAAGTTTTCCCCATGCCACCATGACCTCTTCTTCTCCAATTTGTAAAAACAACGTGCACTCAGTGGGTGCCTGAGTTTGTGGAACTTGTTTAGATAAAAATTGTGAATTCCTTGTTCTATGATGATATTAGTGATCAAGTGAAAAATCTTAATCGTCATGTACTCAATTGAAATGTTGGTCTAACCTTTAGAGATGCATGGGGAAATGGCTCAGCCGAGTGGACACTACTTCCCACTACCGGTGCACTCTGCTGCTGAATGGGTGACTCAACTGGTGGTCGAGAAACCTCTTGGCTGCTATGCTTCTGTGACTGTAGCCTTGACATAGCCTGAGCGATCCTCTCGTCGACGCTCTGGTGAATCCTCTGCTCCATCTCAGCCATTGTTCTCCGGTGCTCCTCATAGCTAATCATCCTTCCCTGTGCACCTGAACCCGGGTACGCCAAATGCCTGGCTGATACCAACGTGCCCATCAAACCCAACGGCACGACCTGGATGATCCTTCTTACCAAGAGCGCATGTACGAGGATCATCATTCCTCTGTGAGATCTAGGTGCCCTGGGTGAGCTGAGAGCTTAATTCACCTTAATACAACACATAAATACAGTTATTAGTTTAACACAAGTTCAAATACAAATGAAATGAACAGTTCGACAAAAAATGAAATGATATCACTTACCATTTGAGCAATAACTGCTCTCGTGGCTTCATCGTATTGAGGATTTTCGGGAGTAGAGTTCTTCGGAATGTGGCTTAACTCCCACACTTTCATTCTTCTGCCACTGGTATCCAATGAGCCATCCGTGGGCAGATATCCCTTTTGCTCCCATTCTGGTACCATTTGAGCAATACTTTTTCCACCTAAGTAGTGAGGGTACAGATTCTTCTTAGCATTTGCTTGTTGTTGTGCACGGAGAGCCTGCATAAATTAATATGATCATGCCTAATGAAATTGAACACAAAAAACATAAGAAATTAAGAGTAATTTATGTATGTATGACAATAAAGTGCACCTGGAACTCCGATGTGTGATGTGACTCAACAAATTGTACCCATTGCTCTTCGGTGATGCCCTTGTAAACCTCCCATGGTGGTCTCTCACAGCCGAGACCATGATCTAGAGCATCTGAATCTTCTGGATCAGGCATCTTGTAGATGTACTTGTCAGCCAACTTATTCTTATGGTCCCGGAACTGTTTTGACATCGATGATAGCACATCCTTTTTAAGTGCGGGATCCAAGAAGAAACGAGACTACATACATGATCATTCAGTTAGTAAAGTAAACATAAATATTCTATTATTTCACAAAAGATCATAGTAATAATGTAGAGATTTACCTGAAGACGCTCAAACATAGTATCCTTCAAGATGCTTGAGGCACTTGCTTCCAGTTGTGGTTTATGTTACAATATGTCTTCACCAAATGGCTACCGTAAGCGGTGAAGTCATTCTTCCAATTTCCATGAGGTTGGTTGTACTCATGAATTGCACCGGTTTTGTAGGAGGGCCCTTTTAGCCTTCAGCCCACGTGTGGGACCTCTCTTCTTTTGCTTCTTGGCCTCTGGTGGGACAACTGACGGCTTTCGGTTGCTGTGAAGGGCCAGCCTCAGTCTCGCGTACAGCTGCCTGGCGTTCTTTTTCTTTCCTCCTCTTGTGACCCGCTTACTTGGTACCTGCTGTGGCTCAGGTTCTCCAGTCAAGAGAAATGTCCAACGGGGTCATCCATAGGGTGATCATCCACTGCAAAAAAAAATAATAAAGCATTTTCATCAGATAAAGTCATTATATAAATTAACATAAATACTATGAAGCATAACAATAACAGTTAAGATGACATTACAGTCTATATTCTACTAACAACATTACCTGACAAAAACATAAATCATTTCATATTTTCTACCCAAACACCCTCATCATGGTCTGATCGTGCGTAGAGCAAATCGTTTTCGGTAACATCAATCGAATCCGTAATCCAGTAGGAAACAAGGATGTTTCCTCTACCGTTTCATTGTCATCGTTATCCTCATTTTCATTTTCGATTACAACCGGCCTTCTTCCTGGAACAACAACAGATCATCTGCAGTCTTTTGGATCCTCAACATACCACACTTGTTCGCAATCCTTTCCCAGAACAAATTGATCATCTATATACCGTAACCGACACGTGAATCAACCAAGGTAAGCCCTCCATCATTTTGGTACCCGCGTCGGTTGTCCACCCACTTGCACCGGAACAACAGAAAGGAATCAATGTCGTAGTCTAGTTCCTAGATGTCCTTGATGACACCATAATACCAACTAGAGTTACTAACTGGTTGAGATCGGTTACCGCTGTGGTACTCAGTGGCAGCAGCTTCAATTTTTACCCCACTATTCTGTTTATCGATTTGGCATCTTGGTGCAGTGTAGTATGTGTACCCACTAATATCATACCCCTCAAATGATGTAATATTAGTTTCAGGTCCGAGCCAAACATCTGATCTCTTCACTTACAGCTTCTGGATCTGATGATGCTAATGTCAACACATGATCTTTAACCATTGGATAAAAACTCGGTTTTGTTCCTTTGTCAGCCAAATGTGGTCTTTCAAAGGAATTTGATGCCTTAACTCAACCATATGGGTTTCGAAATAAGGTTCAACAACCTCAAGATGTTGTAAGACAAACAAATGTGCTTGATGAATAAGTTGACGTGAAACTTGCACGATCTTTCTACCAATGACACCTTTACCCTTAAACCTGCCATAGTGTCGTGGTTTTGGGATACCAATTGACTCTGCCGCACTCAAATAACCGGTCACAAATTCCGTGACTTCCTCAGTCACTGTTGTTTCAACAATGCTCCCCTCTGGTCGATACCTATTCTTCATTCTACTTTTCAGAATACCCATGTACCGTTCAAAAGGGTACATGTACCGTAAGTATACCGGACCACAGAACTGTATCTCTCGAACGATGTGCACAATTAGATGCACCATTATGTCAAAGAAAGATGGTGGGAAATACATCTCAAGTTGACATAATGTGACAACAATTTCATGTTGTAGATCATCTAGAGAGGTTACATCAATTGCCTTGGAGCAAACAACGTTGAAAAAGAAATATAACCGAGTTAAAGCATTTCTTACATCAGATGGCAATATCCCTCGGATGGCGACTGGAAGAAGATGTAACATCAGTACATGATAATCGTGAGATTTCATGCCTAAAAGTTTTAAATCCTTCATCGATACAATGTTCTTCCAGTTTGAAGAGTACCCAGACGGTACTTTTACCGAGTGTAGACATTTGCAGAAACTAATATTTTCAGCCTTTGAGAGCGTGTAGCATGCAGGAGGTAGGTATATTCATTTCTCATTCTCTTGTGGGTGTAACTCCTTTCGTATACCCATGGTTTGCATGTCCTTTCTGACTTTCAATCCGTCTTTTGTTTTGCCGGGTATATTAAGCAAAGTCCCACTCACTGCCTCACCAACGTTCTTCACAATGTGCATGACGTCTAAGCAGTGTCTCACAGGAAGATGATGCCAATAAGGTAGATCCTAAAAGACAGAACACTTTTTCCAAATGTTTTTCGCCGGTTTTGATGTGTTTCCAAATACATTTGCAATGTCCTTAACCTTTTCGTACACTTCCCAGGAGCTCAAATGTAGAGGGCCACACGAGTTGCTTGGCCTTGACCATTGAACAACTTTCTCTTCGTTACTCCATAAGGGTGATCTTCGGGGAGACGGCGATGGACACATATAAACATTCTTCCCACAATGTTTTAAACGGTCCGAACAAGTGTCTTCCTCGCATATGGGACATTGCAAATGTTCCTTTAACCGTGGTAACCGGACAAGTTCCCATACGCAGGGAAGTCATTAACAGTACAAACAACAAGCCTTGAGCATGAATTCTCTTGCATAAGCATCATACACGGTCCCTCATTCAAATAGCTTCAGATCATTCTATCAGAGGGGCAAGATACACATCAATGCTATTACCTGGCTGTTTGGGACCAGAGATATCAGGAGAGATAACATGATGTACTTTGTTTCATACACAACCATGAGGCAATTGTAGATCACTAGCAGACATGTATTGTGTTGACTACTCACATGTCGTACGGGTTCATTCCATAGACACAACCCAAGCCTCAGATTCCTATCTTTATGTCCGAAATGTTCTTTGTACATCTGTTGAGTTTCTCCACTGAGGCCCATCTGCTGTGTCTTAATTTCTCACCACTCTTTCTACCCTCCGCATGTCTCGTAACTTCTTTGCATCTTTCGGATTCCCAAACAACCGTTTGAATCTGGGTATAATCGGCAAATACCAAAGTAGTTTGCTGGAGGCTTTTTCTGAACGGAGAGTACTCACCATATTTTGCTTATACCGGGACAACAAACATTTCAGGCAATTGTCCAGATGTTCGTATTCACCCCTGTACAACACACAGTTGTTTGGACACGTTGTGAATTTTTTATACTCTACTCCCATTGGACAACACCCATTTCTTTGCTCATAGGTGGTGTTAGGGAGGACCGTTCTCATCCGGTAGCATATCATGAATCAGCTCGAGGAATGTCGTGAAACCTTTGTCACTCAATCCATATCTTCCTTTCAGGTTGAACAAATTCAATATAGCTGTCAATTTCGTGTACTTAGTGCACGTAGGATACAACGCCGTCTTGGATGCGTCCAACCTTGCTCTCATCCAGTCCGGTCGACAAAATTATCCTCAATGTTATTAAGCATCTCGTTCCATTTGCTCATCATGATAAGTCGACTCACTGTCAACATTGACTCTGGAAGCGCTTGGGAGTTCTGACTCGTTAGTAGTATCGAATGTCTGCTCAGTTCTTGAGTTACACCGATCGTGACTATAGGAAGCTGAAGCATTATCTTCAACAGGTTCTCCATGAAAAGTCCATCTTCTATAATGTGGCATGAAACCACGGGTCTTCAGATGGAATTGTACGACGTTGATGCTTGAATATTGTCTAACCACACCACAATCAACACAAGGATATGGAATTTTCTCCGCCTTTGTCACGTCCTTGTGTTGCACTACAGCTTTACAAAACTCTTTCAGCATCTTGTCAAAATGTTCCCCTCCATCACCATACATCCAGTCACGCTCCATACTATATGTGCAACAGATCACATGTGTGAGTTATAGCCTATGTAAACTAAAATGTTTATATAATATGGTCTGTATTATTTTGCACATGTTTATTTCTTAATGGAGCATGACTGGGATGATTGTCAAGTAGTCTAGCCTAACTCTAAGGTTGCAAACACAAAATAAACTAGCATTTTAAATTCAACAAATCGTTGCACTTCTAAAACAGAAACCGGTGTTTAAAACAATATTACAAATACTTTTCTACAAAAAATTCGGCAAGACCTTTGCATAATTGTACACTTCCCGTGCTTATTATTCAGCACTCACCAAAGTCAACACAACCACAAACATTCCAACAATGGCAGCAACCCACAATTAAAATAAATCAATTCTTTACTAGCTAATTGAAAAACAATTGCAAATTCAGATCATCAAACCAACATTTTCGAACCACGTTCTCACTAGCTAATTGACAACAATAATCAAAACCATATTTTCAATTCTCCACTGTATAAGTTCAAACCGGTTTAGAGATTAAACAGAATCCAGTTAAAATATGTACTTGTTTTTTAAGGATTTATGAGAGGGGAGACTGGTGCCTGAGAGGTAGGCTTATGTGCGAGAGATGCAGCAATACCACTTCTGATATGTCTCTGCAAGGGAGCAACGAAAATAAATTAGAAAAGAAATGCAGCAACAAATATGGAATGAAGCTAAATTATGTACTAGCAGTTATATTTAAACACATAATTGCATTTATTAAACAAAAATAAGGTTTAGTTACTTACTTGTCCACAGAGGAGGAAAGTGCAATAGTGATGGAAGAAGGCGGGAAACAAGAGAGGTGATTCACAGACTTAAATGTAGTGAGACCTGGTAAAAAAATTAGATATGTTATAAACATACAAATAAATGGAATATAATAATTTATATATATATATTAATATGTTATAAATACTATAGTACAATTTACAAATATATTACCTTTAGTTCCTAGACAAAATTTGACAGAGTTTCCCTACATTTCTAAGTATTCTCACCACATTATTTTGCTCATTCCACTCAGTTTAACATCCCTGTTCATTTAGACATTACCAACACCATTCTAGGCACTAATCAGCACAATTAATTTCCAGCATAACAACACTTAGTTCTCTTGGTCCCAAAGCCTTTACCTATCAATATAAACAACACTAACTACTCCATTTCTATTCATGCCATTGCAGTAGCATTAAACCATACTAAACGATATATATTAATATGTTATAAATACTATAGTACAATTTACAAATATGTAAGAAATACTATAATACAATTTACAAATATATTATCGGTTCACAAGTAGAGTGTTTTCAGCCCCGTACGACTTCAATCCAGAGCAGCAGCTTAGTGTTTACTCTCTACAAAGACACAAAAACATAAAATGATCAAAAAGAACCAAAATTTTCATTTAAGCATTTTATCGAGCACCTTGTGTGCACATGTAATTTCACTAAGTTAAAAACTGCATACATACACATATTCTACACACACAACAAATTAATCATCCACATTCACATTTACAATCTCAAAAAATGAAAAATTAACATAATAAATGCATAATCTAACCCTAAAATCATGTTTACCTCTTGCTGCTAGCTGATGCTGTCCGCTGCTGCTGTCTGTTGTTGTCGTCGGGTGTGAGCCGCGGTAGGGAAGCAGGCGGCAAAGGTGGGCGACAACGGCGGGGCCAACGGCGGTGCAAGAGGAGGGCGGCGACAGTGAATAAGGTGCGGCGAAGGTGGGTCATCGTCGTCGTCGTCGCAAGAGAGAGTTAGGGATCGATTTAATTCGGTGAGAATACAGTGAACTCGGCGACGGGGTAGTAATAAAGCACCTATTTCGGCGGTTCCTAGCTAAGAACCGCCGAAATAGGTCCTCGATTCTTTTTTTAAAAAAATAAGTAAGACCTATTTCGGCGGTTCCTAAACCAAAACCGCCGAAATAGGTGATCAATTAAAAAAAAGAAAAATAAAAACATACCTATTTTGGCGGTTCCTAAGCAGAAACCGCCGAAATAGGCCCTTTTTATTTTTTAAATTATTTACGAGGACCTATTTAGGCGGTTTCTGCTTAAGAACCGCCGAAATAGGTCCCTATCCTTTTCAAAATACACCCTATTTCGACGGTTGTTTTTTAGTGACATTTCATGAATTAGTAAAAAATACAGTGGCATTTCATGACATTTCCTTATTTCTATGAGTTTCATGATTGGCCTATGTAATATTAAAACTTAGAATAGTCGTCTTTGTACCATTTGTATTTTATATGACTGGGCTGGGTTTTACAGTCAATTGTTTTTAGATTTCGTAGTCGTTTTTATGAAAATACAACCAAATTTTACAATTCACAGTTACCAACATATAGTCAATATTCTAGAGTTCACAATCACAAAAAAAATCAATTTTCGGGTATATATACCCTCTGTCTCTCTCTTTCTCTCTGCGGTCATTTCCACCTTCGTGTGAATACCTTCTATTGCAAAACCTCTCTAGAACTCTATTTTAGTCGGATTTCATTTTCAGCGTTAAGGTAACATCTTTTACTCCAACATAATTGTTTTATGTTATTGTATGATTAGGAATGTTATAACCATGATATGGATCAAAGGAAAATGAACTCAGGCTTAAAAATTGAAAAAAAAGGATGTGGTCGCTAGTCTGCATAATATCCATCTGGAATGAACAATAAAAAAACGGACGACCTTCTTGGCCTTACTTGTGCAGACAAACAAAAAAGGCTTGGAACTGATTGGAAATGGCTAATACCTGGCCAACACTCCTTCGAACTCTGCTGCATTGAAATACCGCAAATTTAAATGTGTTAATAAATTATGTAATTATGATTTTCTAAGGCTAATTAAGTCCTTAAGAATATTGGTGAAGAAATAAAAACCAAAAAAGAAAAGAAAATGCGTAAAAGTCACAAAACGTGAAAACATGAGTTATATAACCATAGGAGTTATATAACCTTAAATAAGGTCCTAAATGGATTCCTAAGACTTATTTAGTCACTAAGAACATGTGGGAAAAATTCCCGAAGAAAACGGATCCAAATCGTGGATTAAAAGCGCAAAACAAGCTTAAAGCACGTTTTTTGAGAAACCTGGGAAAAGTGATTTTAAACGGGTTTAATGGGCTCGTAAAAATTTATAGTCCATTATATAAATATAATTAAACATTAATGAAGGTCTAGATCCATTAAAATTAATAAAACGAACAAATCTGGAAAACGGGTCCCAGACTGATGAAAAGTAACAGTTTGGATTTTATGGGTCACTAGTAGAAAAAAGATTTTAAATGACGCACTTTAAACCACGGTTAAATCTTTAACCGTCGTTTAAATCTTTTAAACCACGGTTATTAAGCAAACCGTCATATATAGTGCACGCCTCATTGCATAAATGACGGTTCTCCATATAACCGTCATATATAGTTCGTCCGCCTTGAAGATAAACGACGTTTCAGCACTAACCGTCGTATAAAGTGTTTATAAACCACGGTTCGTTTGCAACCGTCGTTTAAAGATTTACCGAAAGAATTATAAACCACGGTTTTTACAAAACCGTCGTTTATTGGTCCAGTCACATAGGTCTTTAACGACGGTTTCTTGATTAACCGTCGTTTAAAAGTCGTTTAATAAAAACCCGACTTTCTTTCTTCTTCCTCCTCCCCGCTCTCTGTTTCCCCTGGCGATTTCTCGACGATTTATTCCACCACCCCGTCTCCCCGCCGTCGAGCTTGTGCCCGTCCTCCTCCTCCTCCGGCGCCGTCGAGCTTGTGCCCGTCTCCTCCGCGTCGACTGTTGTGCCGTCCTCCTCTGTCCTCTGCCCGCGTCGCCATTCTCGGCGCGCCTCACCACCGCCCCCTCGCCTGAAGTCTCGACCTCATCAGCGCACCACGGTGCCCCAAGGTAACCCTAAACTATCTTCGTTTTTTTTATTGTATGGGTGTATATATGATCGAGTGGGTACGACTGAGAGTGATAAACGTGGAGAATTCTTGCGTGGTGTGTAGATTGGTTTGCGATGGTGGTTTTGTAGATTGACATGGATAAGCTCTGTGGTGAACGAGAAATGGTAAGTGGAGGAAGTGGAAGTGGGGATTCGTCTGTGAGTAAGGAGGCTGTTGAATTTGATATGGTTTCTTGCATTATCTGTCTAGCTAACTTACTTCAGTGATCAAATAATGATCGGACACTACTTGTTTTAGGATAAGTTATGGTGGTGGAGAAACAGATTGATGAATTGAGTACTGATCGAGATGAAAGAAAGTAAGAAAGAACAAACGAAATCGAGTTTGATTTGGGTAGCTGGTTTTGTTCAAATGAAACAGCTTTGTGATTAGTTTTCCTAGGGATTGATCAGAGAGTTGGGATTTTGGATCTTTCAATTTATGGGTTTCATCCAAAAGACATTCTTTCACTTATCTTCACTCAATGTAATATATATATATATGCAATGGTTTTGAATATCGAATCGATCTCTCCGGTTGAATGCGTGGGATTTCCAATGGTGTGTAGCTATGGTGGACTGATGTGTTAATTGTTTTGTCTTCTTTGTTTTGGTTGTTTTGATTTTCTAGTGTCGGTTGAGATTATATTTTCTGTCACATTATGATTATTATTGTTGTTGTTATTGCGAGGGAGGGAGAGAGAGTCGTACGACGTATGTTTATGCAGGGGAAAAAAGAATGAAAACAATTCTCTACAGTTCTCTTAAATGTTTGTTTATGCAGGGGAAAATGAAATGGTTTTCGTAGTAGTCTTTCTGATGTTGTACTATGTTTGTTTCTGCCTTAAAAAAATGTGGAGTATATAAAAATACGCAAAGGTCATGCCAAATTTTTTCCAGAATTTAACCTTATTTTAATTTTATTGAATAGGTGTTTCTACGGTTGAACAATCCCTCTTCCTTCCCATTTGTGACTTGATCATCCTTATTCATCATTAGGTTAGTTTTTTAAAAATGTTATGGTTTATTCAAAATATCTGTTTGTTAATTTGTTCAATTATTCATATTTTTTCAAATTAAAACCTTGTATTCTAATTTCATTGTATTCACTACACACAGTCGGATTGTCTACTTGTCGCACTATCTGCTGCTGTCAACCTCTGCCACCGGTTTGCCTGATCAGAACCCACGGTAAAACACTTGCATTTCTGATTATAATTTTAGAAACAAATACTAATATATATGTACATATATATATATATATAATATTGTCACAAATAGACGTTATACTAAATTCTACTTGTATTCTGCAATCATTAGAATATATATTTGCATAGTGTGGTTGAAATGTGATGATGGGGTTGAAATGGGGTGGATGTTTTTGTTCATTGATCATATATATATATACATTTACTATATGCATACTTGTCTGTCTGATAATAATTCGTATGGTTTGCCGAGAGTTAATGTTGCTGCTATGTTTGTTTCTGCCTTAAAAAAATGTGGAGTGTCTAAAAATACGCAAAGGTCATGCCAAATTTTTTCCAGAATTTAAGCTATGTTCGTTTGTTTAATATGTTCAATTATTCAAGTTTTTATAAAATTAAAACCTTATTCTAATTTCATTGAATAGGTGTTATATACTACGCGCAAGAGCATTTGCCTACTTCTCCTTCTTCTGTGCTGTTCGCGCTAGCTGACCATCCAGTACTCATCAGGTTGGTATTTAAAATGTTTCAATTTATTTTTGTTTTTCTATTAAACAATGGAAAATCAATTCAAACATAGAATTACCTGTCTGAGATTTACCTGATAGAGGTATGTCTTAGATAGTCCCTGTTGGGACTGTCCAATGACCTTTGATCTCACCATCTAGGTTGTGAATGAGTTAATAATATACAGTAGTTCAGTGATAATTTCAGCAGCATTACCCTAGTGTTCTTCTAGTGTACATATATATATGTGAATTGAAACGATTCTATATATATATATCTACACTAGGAGAACTGTAGGGTAATGCTGCCGAAATTATCACTGAACTACTGTATATTATTAACTTGTTCCTAGGTGAGATCGAAGGTGATTGGATAGGTTTAGGTTGTTAAATCTGTAAATAAAAAAAGAGGAGATCAATGGAACGAGTTCACGACATCTGCTGTGTGTTGAAAAAGGAGATGGAGCGCTCAGTGATGTACAGTGACAGATTGGACATCAAGTACCTAGAAGGGGTCAATAAATTTTGCAAAGTCCTTGTTGACAATTTGAAACCAAGGGATAAGGGATATATTCGATGTCCTTGTGTCGATTGCAAGAACGACTTCAAATACCGAGGTGTGGACAAGATTAAGGATCATCTGATTCGCAGAGGGTTTACAGAAGATTATGAAGCCATAACAATACTGCATGGTCAACATTCAGTACAAGTGTTTGAATGTGCTGATAACGTCGTTGCAGAACAATCAGAAATGGATGCTTCACAGAATTTTGGAGATACTCAAGATGATTCACTAGTTAGTGATTCAGATGATCAGGAGGACCTTAATGCGATGATGGAAGATGTTGAACAACATTTTTCCAACAAACCCAAAACATTTGAAAATCTGATGCAAGCATCAAAGGAACCGTTGTACAGTGGATGTGATACGCAAAAGCAAAACAAATTGAGCGTTGTCTTAAAACTATTCAATCTAAAGGCGAGACATGGATGGAGTGATGTAAGTTTTACAAATCTTTTACAACTGCTGAAGGATGTACTACCAAAGGACAATGTGATACCCACAACAACTTATGAGGCAAAGAAGTTAATGTGTCCGATGGGTATGGAATATAAAAAAATACATGCTTGTCCAAATGGGTGTATGTTGTATTGGAAGGAGAATGAGTTGGATGACCATTGCTCTGAATGTGGGGAATCACGCTATGTAAAAAAGGGTGACAGAAACCACATAAGCACTAACGTGGGCTCTCCTGCGAAGGTGTTGTGGTATCTACCGATAATTCCCCGATTCAAACGTTTGTTTGCAGTTCAGAAAGATGCTGAGAACCTCCGATGGCATGCTACCCATAGAAAGGATGATGGTAAATTGAGACATCCAGCCGATTCACCACAATGGAGAAACATTGACAGAGTATACCCTCAATTCGGTGCAGACCCAAGGAACTTAAGACTTGGTTTATGCACTGATGGGATGAATCCTTATGGCACTTTGAGCAGTATACACAGTACTTGGCCTGTTTTATTGACAATATACAATCTGCCGCCATGGTTGTGTATGAAACCCAGACATATTCTCCTCTCTCTATTGATATCGGGTCCAAAACAACCGGGAAACAAAATTGATGTGTTTTTGCAACCACTTATTGACGATTTACAATTGTTGTGGAATGAAGGTGCGACAGTGTATGATTCATATGGTATGGAAAACTTCACGCTTTGGGCTATGTTGTTTTGTACAATCAATGATTTCCCTGCATACGGCAACCTCTCGGGATACACAATTAAAGGAGCTCTAGCGTGCCCTATATGTGGAGATAGAACTTGCAGTATACGGTTAAAACACAGTGGAAAAAATGTGTACATGGGCCATCGGAAATTCCTCCCGAAAGGTCACAAATACCGTAAGATGACAAAAGAGTTTGATGGAAAAACGGATCATGCAGTCGCACGATCACCACTATCTACTGTTGAGACTTACAATCAGTTGAAGAATGTTGTGAACAACTTCGGTCCACCAATTAAAGCCACTGAAAAGAGCATCTGGAAGAAAAAATCAATATTTTGGGAACTTGAATATTGGCAACATTTAGAGGTGAGACATTGCATTGATGCTATGCACGTGGAGAAAAACATTGGTGAAAGTGTAACTACGACACTACTAAACGTGAAAGGAAAGTCGAAAGACCATTTGAAGGGTAGAAAAGATCTGGTTGAATTGGGTATACGAGAAGAACTCGCGCCACAACAAAGAGGGAAAAGAACATTCTTGCCTCCCGCTTGTCATACATTATCCAAAGAAGAGAAAATAAGTTTTTGTAGTTCTCTTTGTCATATTAAAGTGCCATCCGGTTACTCATCGAACATATCAAGTTTGGTATCAATGTCTGATCTTAAATTGGTAGGGATGAAGTCTCACGACTATCATGTGCTGATGCAGCACTTACTTCCGGTTGCTCTCCGTGGAATCCTTCCAGCTGATGTCAGGAAAACTATTACAAATTTATGTGTTTTCTTCAAAGGAATTTCGTGTAAAGTGCTTGACGTGGAGACGCTGGATAAACTACAGAATGACCTTGTGATCACCATGTGCCAGTTGGAAATGTATTTTCCTCCTTCGTTTTTTGATATTATGGTGCATCTACTTGTTCATCTTGTTAGAGAGATCAAACATTGTGGTCCGTTATACCTTCGATACATGTATCTGTTTGAGAGATATATGGGTATACTGAAAAAGAAAATGAAAAACCGTCGGCGTCCAGAGGGAAACATAATTGAAGGGATAGTAACAGAGGAAGTAGTTGACTTCTACACTCATTACTCAGACGGTGTTGATGTTATTGGATTACCAAAAGCAAGACATGATGGCAGGCTTAAAGGGGTTGGTACCTGTGGGAAAAAGTTATGCAGAGTTGATATTGATACATTGAACAAGGCACATCTGGTTGTGTTGAATCATTCTGAAGTTGTTGAACCGTATTTCGATGCACACCTAGCCTACCTCAAAACAAAACACCCAACGATGAGTAATGCCAAATTAAAAAAAGAGCAGAATGCAACATTTGTTAAGTGGTTCTGTAACACCCCGTCCAAAGACAATCGTGGTTATCGCAAAACTAAACACTTAATCGAATTCGTCGCAGCGGAAATAACAAACACCTGGACCTTGCCACGGTCTGATGGTTAGAATATACCGGCCTTAGCAATTACAACACTTATCCAAATAAACACCCGACCATAACATCACCATTCAATATACCGACAACCAACCGAGTACAAGTAACTAAGTCATAATCACAACCTTACATCAGTTTAAATATAAACAGACGGGTGCACAAGCGCAACCCGAGCTCAAAATAAACATCCCATCCTAAGTCTAACCGCTCATACTCTCGTGGTGCGTCCTCATGGGCCTCTTACCTGCAAGTGTAAAAACAGCCCCCAAAGGGGGTCAGCACGAATGCTGGTACTCCCTCTCATGGCCCCCAAGCTAACGGGACTACGACGACTAATTGTCGATAGCATGGAAATTGATTACATACACAAGCATGATATGAAGTGCAATAACAATAATCCACAAATGAACCCAAATAGTTCACAAACAATGAACGACTCAAGCGTTCCCTTATCAAGTGGGTTAGTAACCCCCTCCTTAGTCCTGAATTTCTTAACCTCAGTTCCTTAACTTACCTTAACCTTAATCTTAACCTCAACTTATTCTCAGTATACAAACCGTTCCTGGAAGGGAATGGTTGTAGCTAAGTTCCAAACCTGGGATTTAGGTGATCCCACCGCACCATCTTAATGCCACCTACCCTGGACGGGAGTCCAGCGTAGCTGAGCCGGCAACCGGCCCTAGGCTACAAGTCCGAAGACAAGTCCTTAAGCGGAGGGCGGATCTGATTCAGATACCGTCCCCCTTTCCTTAGCATGCATGACCGGAGTCAGTCCCGGGTTTCCTCACTCAAGTTCCAGTTAGAAGAAATCTTAAACACCTTGTGTTAGTTAAACCTTAACGGGTATTAACCAACAATCACCAAAACTTAACTCTTATTCCTAACTTAGTAAGTACTAAACTTGGTTAGTAGCGAACTCAAGTCTCGTGGGTTAGTGCAAAGATAACACATACACAACGAGAACAAATATAACTGGTTGCATGCTTTATCTTGTTTTAGTCATAGCAATTAAACAGATAGCACACAAGCCGAGGGACACCTCGCTAGCAAGCGGTCCAAAAGATTGTACCTTCCCGTCGTTTGTCCCGTAGTTTATTCTCCTCTGAGTCCCAACTTTTGAGTCCTAAAACATCCATCCAACTTAGATTATTAATTATTTATACTTTACTTAACTTATTTAACTTACTTAACCCTTAGTGGTCCCCAATCAACACTTCTTAGGTCTTATAACTTAATCTTGCAACTTAACCCTAAGCTTATTAACTTATATTTAACTTAACTTAATCCCCTTAGGTTCTTAGGTCTCTAATCATCAATGTTCTCTAAATGGTGTACCATTAATACCATTAAACATCCTTAGAATTTAAAATTTCTTTTTTTTTGTTTTAGGCTCGACCGAACTTACCGACCGACCTTACCCAAGGTCGGTCCATTCCAGAACATATTACCGTTTGAAAATTCTACCCCGACCGACCTTGCAAGTCCGGTCCCCAAGTCGGTCCATTCCCGAGAGTTTTCCCGTGGGAAATTTGAGCTCGACCGAACTTGCCAAGTCTGGTCCCAAGTTCGGTCGATTCCAGAGACTTATTCCCGTACATTGAATTCCAGCATGACCGACCTTGCAAGTCCGGTCCCAAGGTCGGTCCATTCCAGAGACTTAATTCCTTCACAAAATACAAGCCCGACCGAACTTGTAAGTCGGTCTTCAAGTTCGTCGATTCCAGAGACCATTTCCGGTAGTGTAAATTGAGCTCGACCGACCTTGCAGGTCGGTCCCTAAGGTCGGTCGGCTCCAGAACCTTGTTTCTAAATTCCCATTAAACACCAAACTTCTCCTCATATATCCTAATATGTTCTAACCTCATTTGGGCACCTCAAATACCCTTAAGCCAACCACTAAGCACTTTAAATCGCTCCAACATCCACTTTCATTATGCATTTTCCTTGTAATCATGCCAACACTTGTAATATTTTCCCCTAGGATTTCTAGGTGGTGGTTCATACCTAATGTAACCACTATGCCAAATGCTCCCTCACCACTATCATCATCTCCCAAGCACCTTCCACCATCTAAAACTCTTTTATGCATTCACTTAAAGTTCCTTAACAAGCTTATGCTTCCATCCATCAACACATTAATCCTTCCTAGTTGTTACCAACATTTGCCTAAGTCCTAAATACCCAAGTACATACTTTTGATTCCTAAATCCTTCATAGTGATACCTAAGTCATTATATCATAAAAACACCTTAATCCACCCTTTTCATCAAGACAACCTCTAGAACTTCCTAGTACTTCCTTAGTCATTAAATCCCCTTAGAACATCTTAAACACTTAAGTTCTCCTTTAAATTTTGCCATGGGTTCTCTAGCATATAGTACATCCTAACACTTAGTTTTTCTCCATCAACCAACCAATATCACTCAAATTCTCATCACAAACACCTTAACACACAATTTACACCAAACTACCCCATCATTACTTAGTGTATAAACTTAAATGCTTGGCACTTAGGCCCTTAAATGACAATAATCTTAGCCACTGAATTTCCCATATATTGCCTTTAACCTGCGAATACACACAACAAGGCTCCCATTGAAATAAAATGCTTCTTGTAATTCATTTCAACATTGTTTGACTATCTCTTTTCTCATGGCTCCTTAGTCACAAGTTCTCAAACATAGTCATTGTTTCTCCTAGGTCATGTATAACCCTTTTCTAATTTAACTCTACACTAAACTCATCACATATCTAAATCCCATTCCCTTAAACGATAAAACACCTTAAGGTAAGTAATTTACCTTGTTCTTTTACAAGCTTTAAAACTTCTTCCTTAGGTTTTCCTTCCTCAATCTCGGTCACCAATATATATCTCCTTGCCAATGGTTCTAACCAATATCCAAGACTCCAATGAGTACTAGATAATACATTAACCCTAAGGAACAAACCCTAGGTTAAAAAACATGTGCTTTAAGGTATTAAGGTGATTGTTTTACCTTGGTTTCTCAAGACAAGCTTGGATATGAAGCAAGTAGGACCTCCTCAATCCTTTGAAGAGTAGAAAACAAGCTAGAGCAAGGCATTAAAATAAAGCCTCATGAGCATGCATTTTCGGTCAAGAAGAAAAGTGATGGAAACCTAGATTTTCTTACACTTTCTTTACCTTAAGAGAATGGAGAAGCCAATGGAGTCTCCAAACTTGAATTTCCTCCTCTAATGGTGGTTTGGCTTGGCACCAAATCAAAGCTCTTGGTTTTGAAAAGAGAAAGAGAGAGCTTGAGCTAACTAAGAGGAATATGTAATTTGTTTTGGTTTTGGAGCTAAAATGAGTAAGTAGTGTACAAAGATAGATGGAGCTAGCATGAAGGTTGAGTTTTACGTGAGAGAGAAGAAAGAGAGCAAAGAAAACCAGTGGAGAAGATGGAGAATGAAGAGGTGAGGAGAGAGGTGAGTAAAGTGTGATATTTATGTATAAAGTAAATAGTAGTTTTGCTTTATAGTTATTTATTTACTTAATGACTAACAAAGGTGGTGACTCACCTTGTAAAAACCGGCCCCCATTAAGTAACAAGGGGTACTTAAGTCTTTGTTGACCAAATATCTCACTTATATTGACTTATGTTATAAACTAGCTTAATTAAATTACTATTCACAAAACAAGGCACATTGTTGTGAAATTTTTGATTTCCCATTGATATAGACTTCCAAATGTGATACTATATAGTACACATGTTAATTAAAGAGTAATGATGGACATTTAGCCACTCAAAACCCATTTACAAAACAATTTTTCAAAAACGTGCTTTAAGAGTCCTTAAAGCACATTTTGTGTTTTAACTTGTTTTCAAGCTTGGTTTTCTTTGGTAATTGATTAAAAATGACCATTAGAATATTACTAAGGTCTTAGAACAATATTTGGGTACTCACCCAAGTCTCTCCAAGCTTAGAGCATGTTTTTGCTTAAACTGCTCTTTTGGTGTTTCCTTATGTTTTCTTTGATTAGAAATGTTTCTTAATGTTTCTAAGGCATCATTTAGCCTCCTTATAACTTAGTTTATCATTTAAACACCATCTCTAAGTTTGGGGTATTTCAATCTACCCCCCTTAAAAGAACTTTGTCCCCAAAGTTCACATATATGCTTAACCATTCACGGTACTCAATTCCCTTAATCTTAACACCACATCTTATATTCTCAATCACAAATCTCATGACTCAAAGGTCAATCTCAAATACAATACATAAGTATTATACATAACTCAAATTTACACCAATGTATTGCAACTTACACAAATTCACATCTTAAACAACCAACAAACGACAACAAGTTTGTTTCCTAACTCAAAGGCGAGGAAGCTCTACCCCCCTTAAAAAGGGGTACGCCCCGTACCCTATACAGACGATCTAGTCAGTAAACAAAGAAGGGTACTTCGCCCTCATCTTATCTTCTAATTCCCACGTGGCCTCTCGGCATCCTGGTTAGACCAGAGAACCTTCACCAGTCGCACTGACTTGTGGCGAGTGTCCCTTGTCTTACTGTCCAAGATTCTCTGAGGAGTCTCCACGGATCTCATATTCGGTTCTAAAGTCAACCTCTCAGGTTCTAACACATGGGAGGGGTGGTGCATGTATTTCTTTAGCTGTGAAACATGAAAAACATCATGCACTTTACCCAGTTCAGCAGGTAGATTTAACCTGTAAGCAACCGGGCCCACCCGCTTCGTAATCTCATAAGGACCAACAAATTTCGGGCTTAATTTGCCCTTCTGCCCAAACCTGAATACACCCTTCATCGGTGAAACTCGCAGAAATACCTGGTCGCCCACTGCGAACTCCAGATCCCGTCGTCGGACATCAGCATACGACTTCTGCCTATCTTGAGCAGCTTTCATGTTCTCCCTGATTTGCTGAACTTCAGCCTTAACTTGTTCTAAATACTCTGGTCCTATAATGACTGTCTCACTCGACTCATCCCAGCAGAGCGGTGTACGACATGGTCTACCATACAACGCTTGAAAAGGTGCCATCTTGATCGAAGCGTGATAGCTGTTGTTGTATGAAAACTCGATCAGATGCAATTTGTCAATCCAACTGCCCTAAAAGTCTAAGGCACATGCCCTCAGCATGTCCTCGAGTGTCTGAATAGTACACTCAGTCTGACCATCTGTCTGAGGATGGAACGCGGTACTCAGCTTGAGTTCTGTACCCAACGCTTCTCTAGTAGCTCTCCAGTACCTCGAAAGGAATCTGGTATCTCTATCTGACACTATGGTCTTTGGTATCCCGTGATGTCTCATGATTTCTTTCTCAAACAACTCAGCTAATTTGGTCACCTTCCAAGTATCCTTCATCGGTATGAATCGGGCTACTTTGGTAAGGCGATCCACCACCACCCATATCATGTTGAGACCTCCCCTAGCAGGTGGAAGTCCAACTACAAAGTCCATGGAGATATCATGGAACTTCCACTCCGGAACTGGCATCGACTGTACCATTCCGCCCGGTCGTCGGTGCTCGAATTTTACCTTCTGGCATGTGAGACACCTCAAGACGAACTCGGTAACATCTGTCTTCATCCCCGTCCACCAGAAGTATCTCTTCATGTCTTTATACATTTTAGAGGCTCCCGGATGGATGGAAACTGAAGAACAGTGCGATTCTCTAAGTATACGGTCTTTCAGATCCGTGTTGCCCCGTGGTATGCATAATCGGCCCTTAAGTCTGATCAGATCATCATCATGAAGTCTGAAGTCGTATTTCTGACTCTCAAAGGTACCATCTGTCAGCTTCTGTCTGACCTCTCTCATATACTCATCTGTCCTCTGAGCCTCTCGCACCTCATCAACCAAGCTGGAGAAAGAAACTAGCGAATGGAGTGAGTGTGCTCGACGGCTCAGGGCGTCTGCCACAACATTGGCCTTCCCCTCTTTGTATTGGAGGTCAATGTCGTAGTCTTTCAGAAACTCTAACCATCTCCTCTGTCGAAGATTCAACTCCTTCTGAGTGAATATGTATCTCAAACTCTTATGATCGGTGTAGATCGTCACACTAACCCCGTATAAGTAGTGGCGCCATATCTTCAAAGCGAAGACTACAGCTCCCAGCTCCAAATCATGTGTGGGGTAGTTCTCCTCATGTTTCTTCAACTGGAGTGAGGCATATGCCACCACCTTGCCATGTTGCATGAGCACGCAACCCAGCCCTCTGCCGGATGCATCACAATAAACCTCAAAGCCCTCTGTACCGTCTAGAATGGTCAGAACCGGTGCAGTGGTCAGTGAGTCCTTCAAGCTCTGAAATGATTTCTCACAGTCAGTCATCCACAAGAATGGTGCATCTTTCTTCATTAGACTGGTCATCGGCTTCGCGACCTTGCTGAAATCCCTAACAAACGTCCTGTAGTAACCTGCCAGACCGAGAAAGCTTTGGATGTCGGTAACAGTCTTCGGTCTTGGCCAAGTACGTACGGCATCAATCTTTGCTGGATCCACTGAGATCCCAGCATCTGAGATGACATGACCTAGGAAAGAGACCTGGTCAAGCCAAAACTCACATTTGGAGAACTTAGCATATAGCTGGTTCTCCCTCAATATTTCCAATACCCTCCTCAGATGTTCCTCATGTTCAACCTTAGATTTCGAGTATATCAAAATGTCATCAATAAACACCACAACCGACTTGTCCAGCTGCTCTCGGAACAAGCGGTTCATCAGATCCATAAACTTCGCCGGTGCGTTCGACAAACCGAACGACATCACTGTAAATTCATAGTGGCCGTATCGTGTCCGGAATGCCGTCTTCTCAATGTCTCCCTCCTTAATGGCTATCTGATGATACCCCGATCTGAGATCAATCTTGGAGAACACAGATGCTCCCTTCAACTGATCGAACAGATCGTCAATGCGGGGTAGTGGGTACTTATTCTTCACTGTCACTGCATTCAGCTCTCTGTAGTCGATGCAGAGGCGAAGACTACCATCCTTCTTCTTCACGAAGAGGACTGGCGCTCCCCATGGTGACACACTTGGTCTTATAAATCCCTTATCTAACAAATCTTTCAATTGTTCCTTTAACTCAGTCATTTCTGCCGGAGCCATACGGTATGGTGCCTTGGCTATCGGTCCGGTACCAAGTAGCAGCTCGATGGTGAACTCTACCTCTCGAGTGGGTGGCATGCCGGGCAGTTCCCGTGGAAATAAGTCGGGGAACTCCGACACTACCGGTAAGTCGGGGTCGAACTCAGGGTCTCTCTCTATGTCCTGTACATAGCAGAGGTACACTTCTTCCTTTCTCCTCAATTCCTTATACATTGCCATGGCGTGATGATCTAGTCGAAGGCTCTCTGGGCCTCTGGCGGTATGATATTGTTACCCCAGACGGACTCCTGAGCAGCAATCTATGCTCGGCGCAAAGGATACGTCCCTTGTGCCGCTCCAACCAGTTCATCCCGAAGATAACATCAAATCCTAGCTCACTGAACTCAATAAAACTGACTGGAAAGTCTTCTCCCTTAATTCTGACATTGGCTCCTCGGTAGTAACGAGTGCAACGAACCTTCTCCTTAGACGGGAGCGTAACCGTGAAGTCGGGTAGCTCATCAGCGTCTAGCCCCAACCTGCTCGCGAATGATGCCAAGACAAAGGTATGCGAGGCCCCTGAATCGAAGAGAACTGATGCCTCAATCCCATTAATCGGAAAGGTGCCGGTGAGGATAGTACCGCTAGCGTCGGCCTGTGCCTCTGTAAGTATGCTTAGCGCACCTTCCGTACCGAGTCCATGACCTAATTGTGTTCATAAGCTTCATGAGTATTGATGGTATAACAAGAGTCGTAACAATTCATATGAACAACACTGTTTTTTATTCATAACCATCCTGTTTACAACATGAGCTTAAATCTTACATCTCATTCCTTATCTCATTTTATCATTACATGGCTAATACTGTCTAAAGGATAGGTTTAATCTCCCAGGTCTCATATGCGTCGCATTAATTACTGCTGACGGTGCTGTATTCAGCTTGATTCTCTTAATCCCATGGTATAACATCCTTGATTCTCCTCCCATAATTAACACATCTCCTGACTTAAGTACTAATTTATTTGCACGGTCCGCACGCTTCTGCTCGCCGTATAAAAACTCTACATCATCCCCAATGGACCAAGACACTACGGGTATCCCTCTTTCGAGAGACTCCGCTGTCTCGTCCTTATCCTGGTGTAGTCCAAGTCGCCCATCCTTCTCGTAGAAGTTCACAATGCAAATGTCTGCTTGAATGTCTGGTATCGGTTCAGCTTCCAACTGCTGAGCGATTTCCACAACTTGTGTAACAACTGGATGGAACTCTCCGGGTATTCCCGGTGGTGAGACTCCTTCTTGCATCCTTGTGGTTTGGTAGTTCTTGGCATACGGATTCCAATCCTTGCCTAAGCTCATCATCTTTAATTTCATCCCTGATCCCCCTGGGTACTCCGGTGTGTAAAAACCTCCCGGTCCCATTCCTAGTTGATTGCACCTTCTGATGATGGCTATTTGTGCTTCGGGTGTCAGATATCCCCTTAATAAAATCATACCTGGGCGGATAACCTGACATTGTTCGGTTGGAAAGTCTATGGTTTCGATGTCGGTGTGCTCCGGATTAGGTGTAGATGGTATTGGATAGCAGATGTTGAAGCTTCCTAAAGCGGTAGTAGGTTATATCTTACTTAAGTTCTAATCTTATCTCATTATTACTTAACTTAATTATTCACCAAACATGCATGATAATGCGGTAAGCAGGTAGTTTTATTACTAAGTGGTTATAGCGGTACCTGGCCTCGATGAGGGTTCAGGCTCATCGTCCCGGTCCACCATGTGTAGTGTGGGTCCCGACTTCTGGGTCACCCGTGGGTTCTTGTCTGCAGCTTGCTGCACCTTCCTCTGACCGTCAGATCCAGCTCCCTGATCGGTCTTGCCCTTGCCCCTAGTATCGGGCCTATAGGCTCTGCTAGCGGGGTTCCGGAAGCACTCATATGCTCGGTGTCCGTAAACCCCACAAAAGTTGCACTCCACCTTATTCCCCTTACAATCCAGCCCGGGGTGGTCCTTGTGACACCACCTACAGATGTAGCGTCGCTGGTAGCCACCACCAGCTCCCTTCTCAGTCTCAAATCCTGATCATTTATAATATAAATACTCATATCTCAAATGGTTACTAATTGTTTCTTAACTCACTCAATACCAATCCCTTACCCTTTGGCGCCCTAGAGCGTAGGGGTGTAGCTGCGTAAGCATACGTCAACTTCAATGGCTCTTCCGGAGCCTTCTCCTTATCCTCCTTCCCTTTTGGGTTCTGACTTTTCTGGGCCTGAGGCTGGTACTTCTGTTTCTTGTACCCACCTTGCCCTTGGTGTTCTGTACTCTTTCCAGCACTCTTTCTCTTGGCATTGTCCTCGTCCCTCAGCTGGACGGTTATCTCAACCTTAGCAGCGGCATAATAGCACTCCTGCTTTCCACAGTATTAGTCACTCTTATTTTTTTTTACAATCTAAATCTTACTCATTACTTACTCAAATCTCAATCATTCTTATTACCTGCAAGGTAGTGTAACTCGTCAGCCCCATGCCGTAGCGGAGTCGATGGCTAAGCCTGCCATAGAAGCGGTCCACCAGGATCTGGTCTGAATACCCAAGACCTGGCAGAAGACAGAGCAGGCGGTGAAACTCGAGAATACGTCCCACCGTCATCTTGCCGGTCTGCTTAAGCATGTCCAACTGCAAGCGCTTCTTCGTCTGGACATGGGCGAGGTAGTACTTTGCTCGTAGCAAGGTGGTGTACTGCTCCCAGCCGAACTCTGGATTGGCCACATGCTCGGCCCTCACCAGCTTCCACCAATCGCCTGCCGCCTTCAGATAGAAAGCAGCCAGACGCACCTTGATCCCAGCAGGGACAAGGGTCTCGAAGGCGGTCTCCAGCTCGGAGATGTACGCCTCAAGCTTGGCGGGATCGGTCTCCCCCTTAAAGTGTGCGGGTCGAAGATCTGCAAGGCTCTTCACCCAATTTGGTTCCCGGGGTTGTGGCGGTGGAGGTGGTGCACCCACACCAGGCTGATAGCCCATGTGCCCTAATGCGCAGCTACGATCTCTGCGATCGTCTGCCCTCCGGTATCTCAGTCTCGTCGCCTCGACCACGGCCTCGGCCTCTCCTTCCTGACATCTGAACAAGCATAACTCACATTAGATTCGTATCTACCACTGTTTCGGTTAACGAATTTATAACGTCCGTAGACGGTAAAGACGATCCACACTTATTAGTGGTCATTTGACTCTACTCACTCTAACTTCTCACACCCTTAACCCATCACTTATTTCTTAACTTGTATCCTAACTCGGTGGTTTCTCATGTCCGGTATTTCTTGATCAGAGCGTAACTACACTCTGATACCACTTTTTGTAACACCCCGTCCAAAGCCAATCGTGGTTATCTGATAAGTGTCTAAATGAGCATGTTTTATAGGTGTATTTCATATATTATATTAACACTTTTCTTGCTCATTTCTCCACTTCGGTTAGTTTTCCTCTAGTTTATGTTTTATTGTTTATCTCACAAATTTATTGGTTTAACATGAGGAAACCAAGCTGGAAGTAAAGTAGACGAAGAGACAAACGCATAGACACAAACGGCTCAGAAAACGGAGACCAAACGAAGAATCTAGAGCCGGTCAAAGTTGTAGAAAGGGAATAAACCAAGAACAAGGCAACCGCCCATACAGGCGGACTAGTGTCATTTGTGTCCGCGTCCAAACTGGCGGACTCGTGTCATTGTGTCCGCGACTTAACTGGCGGACTCGTGTCATTGTGTCCGCGACTTAACAGGCGGACGATAAACAGAGCCAACCGCGCCCAAACAGGCGGACAACACACAAGACACAACCTCCTGTTTTGAGGCGGACAAGACTCAAGCGCAACACCAATGCAACCGCCCCATATTAGGCGGTACCAAACACATACAACCGCCTCAAACAAGGCGGTACCAAACACACACAACCGCCAGTCCTTGGGCGGTTGTTTAACCAGTCGCCGCGAAACAGTTTTCTTCTTCGCGCCCGCAAGTTGATTCTGTTATCCATCTACTCCTGCCGGCGCCTACCATAAATCTCTCACGCGTTCCAGATCTCTGTCCCCTGCAATTAATGATCAATCAACGAGGAGCAATCAGTCTGCAATCAAATTGCGTACGGATCTTCTTCTCCTCTGCCTCTATATAAACTCACCCCTTCAACACAACAAAGAGACCACGCAAACACGCACGACGGGAGTCTGAAGAATATTTTCACCACACTCATCCATTCGCTTCCACTTATTTTCCTCCCGTATCACCACATCATTCCACACTCACGTAGTAACAAAAGAAATAGAAGAGCAGCAGTACGAGCGAGAGCAGACCAGTTCTTCCTCTGAATTAATGTCAAAATCTGTCTGTGCTATCTTCTTATCTCCGTTAATGTCTGAGTAATTTTCTTTTGTATCCTAGGATGGGGATTTGATTTCTAATATTACGTAAACAATATTTATCACCTGTCTCACTTGTTAACTTGTTTTAATTCCTTTCAACTAATATTGCTAAATGCTTTGCGCGACAAACGACTGCATTTATTTGGTAACTATCAACACATGATTTTGAGATAGTCTAGGTACCACAAAGGAATTAATCTTAGTATTTACACTCCGGACTGAGCAGGAAAATATAAGGCTTTTATTAAGAGTTCGTAACTGACAATTATTAACTCTAATAGCAATAAATAATTGAGACATGGTTATAAATATGTTTAAGTAATTTAGGAAATTCCCCCGCTATCCTAGGATACATTTTTCCATTCACATCAATTAATTCACCTTTTTACTGTTTTTATTATTTGATAATCAAACAACAAATCAAGCTTGCCTCCGGCTAAACCCCTTTTTACAGTTTTAAGTAACTACCAAGACTAGGATAAATTGAACAATCTCCCTGTGGATACGACACTTGTTTTACTAACTACGACCGGGATTTGTTTGCAGCCCGACGTTTAATTTGAGTTTTTAATTTTTTCTTTTTACACCATTTAACCACTCAGAAAATAACCTTCTGCAAATTGGCGCCGTTGCCGGGGAGATTGATTCCATCAATTTCCCTAGTTTCCGGTAGTTCACTCGCTATATTATAATAATCTGTTAATACTATTAAATTGTTAATCTTGGACATCTGACTTGGACATCTGACTTGGACATCTGACTTGGACATCTAACTTCGGACATCTTAATATTATTGTTATTATTTCTGTCATTTCTTTCCATTGTCATTTCTTTCCATTGTCCCTAACTACTAACTTAAAATTTCCTGTCATCTCTTTCCATTGTCCTTAACATTTAATTTCCATTGTCCTTAACATTTAATTTCCATTGTCCTTAACATTCATTTCCATTGTCCTTAACATTTCATTTCCATTGTCCTTAACATTTCATTTCCATTGTCCTTCAAATTTCTGTATACTAACTACTAACTTATAATTTCCAGTATACTAACTCCTAACTTTAATTTTCTGTCATTTCTTTCCCTTGTCATTTAATATTCTGTCATTTTACTCTTGTTAAAAAAAACAAAAAAATATATCAGTGTTGTTTAACTAACGTTTATCAGCCTAACCAATATATTGCTTTCTTATCTATTTACTAATTAATTTGCAGTTTCTCACAAACCACAAGTTATCTTCTGTGCATGCCAAATACTCGAACCCGAGGCTCTCCACCAATCAGTCCGAGCCCCGAACCCGAGCGCACTTTATTACAAGCACAAAGAAACCTGAGAAATCAAGCCATGGCCAATAACGAAGTTATAAATGAAATGGACCATGCAAATCAACCAGAACACCGTGCTCTCTCTGACTACCACCAACCGAATACCGAAGGAAGAGCATCAGCCATAGTTCTCCCTGAACTAACACCACATGAAGCCGGACAATGGGTTTTCAAAACCCACTACATCACCGCCGTCCGGGATCTAGGCAAGTTTAGTGGAGCGAACCCAGATGAAGCCCCAAATCATCTGAGTCTCTTCCTAGACTTCTGCAATTCCTTTGGTCAGACCGGCAACGTCAAAGAAAGAATCCGTCTACAACTATTTCCTCACTCGTTCGGATTCAGCAAACAGGTGGTACCGAAGCCTTCCCTCCCGATCAATCACCACATGGCTGCAAATGGCCCAAAAATTCCTTGCCAAATACTACCCAACCAGTAGAACGAGGCAATTGATCGGTGAAATCAACACTTTCTGTCAGGAGCCAGGAGAAACGTTGTACGACGCATGGGACAGATTCAAGGATATGCTAATGAAATGTTCCCACCATGGTCTTGACGATCAATCCCTCTGTCATTCTTCAACGGTCTGGATGATGGGAACCGACTACTCGTCAATTCCTCTGCAGGAGGAAGTTTCATGATGAAATCTCCTAAAGAAGGAATGGACCTTCTCGAAACCATGACGAGCAATACCAGACAGTGGACGAGATCCAAAGGAAGAACACCACGAGCAGCAGGCCTACTCCACGTTGAGCCTACGGATCATTTATCAGCTCAGATCTCGTCCCTTGCAAAGATGGTGGAAAAGCTAACAACATCACAAAACGAAATTGTAAAAACAATAGCTTCCCCACCTACAAGTTCACCACCAGCTCCACCTACAGAAGGATGTGTCATATGCGCCGGTCCTCATGAAACTCATCAATGCGAAGGCAAAGGCCAGTACGAGGAAGTACAATTCATAGGAAACCGCCCCGGTAATTCCTACAACAATAACATCAACAACAACTATCCATGGAGAAATCACCCGAATTTCTCATGGAAAAATAATGATCAGAACCAAGGAGGGCAGAACAACAATTCCAATACCTATCAGGGAAACCGACCCCAACCAAACTCTAATATGGGTTATAGAGCACTAGGTGCCCCTCCAGGTTTCCAACAACAGCAACAACAACAACCATCTTCATCTGTTGATCCAAACGCAGAACTCAAAGAGATGATGAAGGGTTCATGTATAACTCAGAACCAGCTTCTGCACAAGAAGCCTTCAACCAGAAAATCGAAGGTAAATTCAATCAACTTGCAGAACATCTTGCTCGAAGACCGCCAGGGGCTCTCCCCAGCCAAAATGAACCAAATCCAAGAGAGCAAGCCAAGTGCATCTATGTGAAGGAGCACGATAAAGAAAAGATGGAGGTGGCTAAAACAGTTACGATTCCAGAACTACACCCTTCCCTCCAAGAGTGGGTTGTAGCAATCGAAACTTCCAAAAGGAATGTAGCTGAACTTGAAAGCACCGCCAAAGTCTATAAAATCGCATTCAATATGAGAATACCTACCTTGAGCACTTGGTGGCCGGTTATGAAAATGAAAAGCTCGACTTTGAAGAAGAAGAAGAGGTTAAGGCGATAACCTTGAGAAGCGGTAAGAAAACCGACGAGATTCACATCCCGCAAAGATCAGAAGAATCCAAAGAGGATAGTGAAGGAAAAGCTGAGGCCCCTGTAGAAAAAACATCTCCACCATCCTCACTATTCCCAGCTTCAAAACCTTCTTCAAGAACCGCCTATACCATTTCCCCACCGACTCCAGAAGCAGAAATTGGATAATGAATATGGTAAGTTTCTGGCAATGCTGAACAACTAAACGTCAATATACAGTTTGTCGACCTCATTGCCAAAATGCCAAACTATGCCAAATTCCTAAACACCTCATATCCAACAAAACTAAATTGGCCGAAGTCGGTACGGTACCTCTCAATGTAGCTTGCTCAGCTATTCTGCAACAACCACTACCGTCAAAATGCAATGATCCGGGCAGCTTCACCATTCCAGTCAATTGGTAGCACCTCATTTCCATACTCCCTATGCGATCTGGGTGCCTCCATTAATTTGATGCCCCTCTCCACTTTCAAAAAGCTGGGAATTGGAGAGATGAAAAAGACAAGATGACCCTCAACTGGCGGATGGTTCAGTAGCTTACCCAAGCGGAGTGGTGGAGGATATTATCAAAGTGGAACACTTATACTTCCCATGCGATTTTGTCATTCTAGACATCGAAGAGAACTCCACTACACCTCTCATCCTTGGACGACCATTCCTTGCCACAGCCGATGTGCACATTTGGGTAGCCCAGGGGAAAATCACCCTTCAGGCTTATAACGAAAAGCTGGAGTTTGCATCAGGAAGATCTCCAGATAGCAAATCCAAAGATCTCAAGTTCGTAAGGGATACTCAATCATCATCATCCCCACTTCTGTTTATCACCCTTCCAGACGGCATGTCTATTACAGAGATACCACCACCAATCCCGGACGAAGAGCGGGATAAGAAAAGAAAACATGCATCCCGGTGGACACTCAAAAATACATCGAGTCATGCTTTGGATCTCCTCCTCATAACCACCCCCCATGATCGATCTAACGACAAAGCGTCTAGCCAAAGACGTTAAAGAAGGGCAGCTTTCCGGGAGGCAACCCGGACGAACTTATCTTTTATATGCTTTTTATGCTGTTTTAATTTTCAGGTTCCCTTTAAATTTTGTTTTTGCTAACTCTTAACCCCGTTTATAGTATGGTTGCTTCTAGTGTCTTATGCAGGTGCAATTTCATGTCTACACCGCAACCAAGCTACGCTACTTGAGGCTGAAGCTCAAGTGTGGGGGAAGTCAATACACGGCAAAAATAATCTCAGGGGAGTACCAGTTTCTTTAATTATGCTTTTATTTAAATAAATGCAGAGGAGAGTTTATGTGCTTAAATGATATTCGTGAGCTTCGTGTTCTCTCTATTTTATCTACTTACCGAAAAGGCCTTCTGAAGCCTTCCCTTGTTTTCTGGTGACAATGAGGACATTGTTCAAATTAAGTTGGGGGAGTGTGCCCTTTTCGGTGGACATTTTATGCTATGCTTAATCTCTCTGCTTATCTTGCGTTTGTTCAAAGTCAATATCGTGGACCCTTTATGTGGGTTGTTCTCTTTAAGAATAAATACTGTTATGAATTGTGGGGATAAATGGTATACAATGGGTACAATTTTAAAATTTTGATTACTTTTGAGGAGCCTTTTTAATGCGTGTGACCAAATGATCTGAAATGGATGAATTTTTATTACTCGGAGGTCTTTCTAATCTTCTTTCTTAGGGATTGCTAAGGGGTGTTTCTCTGTCAGAAAAAAAGAAAAAAATAAATAAATAAGGACTACGAGACACCATTGGTAACCAACAAAGAGAGTTTGAGTGTTCTTTAAAATCGAAGGCATAATGCCTACATATATCTTTCTCATCTCTTATGCAAAGTGAAACAAATGCATAATTCTATTTTTCCTTTTTGTTTTCTCCTCAATGCCATTCTTGAGAGAAGTTGGACATGGTAAAAATCTCAAGTCACCTTAACTAAGAAGCATTGAAGTACTCCGGATCATACCCCGAAACTCTAATTTTTATTTTTGCCCTGATACACCTATGCCACCAGTAGGTGATGGACCACACTCCTCTAAAAGTTTAAGATCATGTAATTGACTTCTTTACCTACCCTTCGTAATAGTATTTATTAATATGAGCATGTCCCTACTTATATGGTACATGGTTTTGCTTGAGGACAAGCAAACGGTAAGTGTGGGGTGTGATAAGTTCTAAATGAGCATGTTTTATAGGTGTATTTCATATATTATATTAACACTTTCTTGCTCATTTCTCCACTTCGGTTAGTTTTCCTCTAGTTCATGTTTTATTGTTTATCTCACAATTTATTGGTTAACATGAGGAAAACCAAGCTGGAAGTAAGTACGAAGAGACGAACGCATAGACGCAAACGGCTCAGAAAACGAGACCAAACAGAAATCTAGAGCCGGTCAAAGTTGTAGAAAGGGAATAAACCAAGAACAAGGCAACCGCCCATACAGGCGGACTATGTCATTTGTGTCCGCGCCAAAACTGGCGGACTCGTGTCATTGTGTCCGCGACTTAACTGGCGGACTCGTGTCATTGGTCCGCGACTTAACAGGCGGACGATAACAGAGCCAACCGCGCCCAAACAGGCGGACAACACACAAGACACAACCTCCTGTTTTGAGGCGACAAGACTCAAGCGCAACCCAATGCAACCGCCCCATATTAGGCCAGTCCTTGGGCGTTGTTTAACCAGTCGCCGCGAAACAGTTTTTCTTCTTCGCGCCCGCAAGTTGATTCTGTTACCATCTACTCCTCCGGCGCCTACCATAAATCTCTGACCGTTCCAGATCTCTGTCACCTGCAATTAATGATCAATCAACGAGGAGCAATCAGTCTTGCAATCAAATTGCGTACGGATCTTCTTCTCCTCTGCCTCTATATAAACTCACCCCTTCAACCAACAAAGAGACCACGCAAACACGCACGACGGGAGTCTGAAGAATATTTTCACCACACTCATCCATTCGCTTTCCACTTATTTTCCTCCCTTCACCACATCATTCCACACTCACGCAGTAACAAAAGAAATAGAAGAGCAGCAGTACGAGCGAGAGCAGACCATTCTTCCGAATTAATGTCAAAATCTGTCTGTGCTATCTTCTTATCTCCGTTAATGTCTGAGTAATTTTCTTTTTATCCTAGGAGGGGGATTTATTTCTAATATTACGTAAACAATATTTATCACCTGGCTCACTTGTTAACTTGTTTTAATTCCTTTCAACTAATATTGCTAAATGCTTTCGCGACAAACGACTGCATTTATTTGGTAACTATCACACATGATTTTGAGATAGTCTAGGTACACAAAGGAATAATCTAGTATTTACACTCCGGACTGAGCAGAAAATACTAAGGCTTTTATTAAGAGTTCGTAACTGACAATTATTAACTCTAATAGGCAATAAATAATTGAGACAGGGTTATAAATCTGTTTAAGTAATTTAGGAAATTCCCCCGCTATCCTAGGATACTTTTTCCATTCACATCAATAATTCACCTTTTTACTGTTTTTATTATTTCTGTATTAATCCAACAACATCAAGCTTGCCTCCGGCTAACCCCTTTTACAGTTTTTAAGTAACTACCAAGACTAGGATAAATTGAACAATCTCCTCCCTGTGGATACGACACTTGTTTTACTAACTACGACCGGGATTTGTTTGGAGCCCGACGTTTAATTTGAGTTTTTAATTTCTTTTCTTTTCTTTTACACCAATTTAACCACTCAGAAAATAACCTTCTGCATTATCGCAAAACTGAACACTTAATCGAATTCGTCGCAGCGGAAATAACAAACACCTGGACTTGCCACGGTCTGATGGTTAGAATATACCGGCCTTAGCAATTACAACACTTATCCAAATAAACACCCGACCATAACATCACCATTCAATATACCGACAACCAACCGAGTACAAGTAACTAAGTCATAATCACAACCTTACATCAGTTTAAATATAAACAGACGGGTGCACAAGCGCAACCCGAGCTCAAAATAAACATCCCATCCTAAGTCTAACCGCTCCTACTCTCGTGGTGCGTCCTCATGGGCCTCTTACCTGCAAGTGTAAAAACAGCCCCCAAAGGGGTTCAGCACGAATGCGGGTACTCCCTCTCATGGCCCCCAAGCTAACGGGCTACGACGACTAATTGTCGATAGCATGGAAATTGATTACATACACAAGCATGATATGAAGTGCAATAACAATAATCCACAAATGAACCCAAATAGTTCACAAACAATGAACGACTCAAGCGTTCCCTTATCAAGTGGGTTAGTAACCCCCTCCTTAGTCCTGAATTCCTTAACCTCAGTTCCTTAACTTACCTTAACCTGAATCTTAACCTCAAATTATTCTCAGTATACAAACCGTTCCTGGAAGGGAATGGTTGTAGCTAAGTTCCAAACCTGGGATTTAGGTGATCCCACCGCACCATCTTAATGCCACCTACCCTGGACGGGAGTCCAGCGTAGCTGAGCGGGCAACCGGCCCTAGGCTACAAGTCCGAAGACAAGTCCTTAAGCGGAGGGCGGATCTGATTCAGATACCGTCCCCCTTTCCTTAGCATGCATGACCGGAGTCAGTCCCGGGTTTCCTCACTCAAGTTCCAGTTAAAAGAAATCTTAAACACCTTGTGTTAGTTAAACCTTAACGGGTATTAACCAACATCACCAAACTTAACTCTTATTCCTAACTTAGTAAGTACTAAACTTGGTTAGTAGCGAACTCAAGTCTCGGGTTAGTGCAAAGATAACACATACACAACGAGAACAATATAACCGGTTGCATGCTTTATCTTGTTTTAGTCATAGCAATTAAACAGATAGCACACAAGCCGAGGGACACCTCGTTAGCAAGCAGGTCACAAGAAAGATTGTACCGTTCACCGTCGTTTGTCCCGTAGTTTAATTCTCCTCAGAGTCCCAACTTTCGAGTCCTAAAACATCCATCCAACTTAGATTATTAATTACTTATACTTTACTTAACTTATTTAACTTACTTAACCCTTAGTGGTCCCCAATCAACACTTCTTAGGTCTTATAACTTAATCTTGCAACTTAACCCTAAGCTTATTAACTTATATTTAACTTAACTTAATCCCCTTAGGTTCTTAGGTCTCTAATCATCAATGTCCTCTAAATGGTGTACCATTAATACCATTAAACATCCTTAGAATTTAAAATTTCTTTTTTTTTGTTTTAGGCTCGACCGAACTTACCGACCGACCTTACCCAAGGTCGGTCCATTCCAGAACATATTACCGTTTGAAAATTCTACCCCGACCGACCTTGCAAGTCCGGTCCCCAAGGTCGGTCCATTCCCGAGAGTTTTCCCCGTGGGAAATTTGAGCTCGACCGAACTTGCCAAGTCCGGTCCCAAGTTCGGTCGATTCCAGAGACTTATTCCCGTACAGAATTCCAGGCATGACCGACCTTGCAAGTCCGGTCCCAAGGTCGGTCCATTCCAGAGACTTAATTCCTTCACAAAATACAAGCCCGACCGAACTTGTAAGTCCGGTCCTCAAGTTCGGTCGATTCCAGAGACCATTTCCGGTAGTGTAATTGAGCTCGACCGACCTTGCAGGTCCGGTCCCTAAGGTCGGTCGGCTCCAGAACCTTGTTTCTAAATTCCCATTAAACACCAAACTTCTCCTCATATATCCTAATATGTTCTAACCTCATTTGGGCACCTCAAATACACCTTAAGCCAACCACTAAGCACTTTAAATCGCTCACCAACATCCACTTTATTCATTATGCATTTTCCTTGTAATCATGCCAACACTTGTAATATTTTCCCCTAGGATTTCTAGGTGGTGGTTCATACCTAATGTAACCACTATGCCAAATGCTCCCTCACCACTATAACATCATCTCCCAAGCACCTTCCACCATCTAAAACTCTTTTATGCATTCACTTAAAGTTCCTTAACAAGCTTATGCTTCCATCCATCAACACATTAATTCCTTCCTAGTTGTTTACCAACATTTGCCTAAGTCCTAAATACCCAAGTACATACTTTTGATTCCTAAATCCTTCATAGTGATACCTAAGTCATTATAAGTCATAAAAACACCTTAATCTCACCCCTTTTTCATCAAGACAACCTCTAGAACTTCCTAGTACTTCCTTAGTCATTAAATCCCCTTAGAACATCTTAAACACTTAAGTTCTCCTTTAAATTTTGCCATGGTTTCTCTAGCATATAGTACATCCTAACACTTAGTTTTTCTCCATCAACCAACCAATATCACTCAAATTCTCATCACAACACCTTAACACACAATTTACACCAAAACTACACCACATCATTACTTAGTGTATAAACTTAAATGCTTGGCACTTAGGCCCTTAAATGACAATAATCTTAGCCACTGAATTTCCACATATATTTGCCTTTAACCTGCGAATACACACAACAAGGCTCCCATTGAAATAAAATGCTTCTTGTAATTCATTTCAACATTGTTTGACTATCTCTTTTCTCATTGGCTCCTTAGTCACAAGTTCTCAAACATAGTCATTGTTTCTCCTAGGTCATGTATAACCCTTTTCTAATGTAACTCTACACTAAACTCATCACATATCTAAATCCCATTCCCTTAAACGATAAAACACCTTAAGGTAAGTAATTTACCTTGTTCTTTTACAAGCTTTAAAACTTTCTTCCTTAGGTTTTTCCTTCCTCAATCTCGGTCACCAATATATATCTCCTTGCCAATGTTCTAACCAATATCCAATGACTCCAATGAGTACTAGATAATACATTAACCCTAAGGAACAAACCCTAGGTTAAAAAAATGTGCTTTAAGGTATTAAGGTGATTGTTTTACCTTGGTTTCTCAAGACAAGCTTGGATATGAAGAAAGTAGGACCTCCTCAATCTTTTGAAGAGTAGAAAACAAGCTAGAGCAAGGCATTAAAATAAACCCTCATGAGCATGCATTTTCGGTCAAGAAGAAAAGTGATGGAAACCTAGATTTTCTTACACTTTCTTTACCTTAAGAGAATTGAGAAGCCAATGGAGTCTCCAAACTTGAATTTCCTCCTCTAATGGTGGTTTGGCTTGGCACCAAATCAAAGCTCTTGGAGTTTTGAAAAGATAGAAAGAGAGAGCTTGAGCTAACTAAGAGGAATATGTAATTTGTTTTGGTTTTGGAGCTAAAATGAGTAGTACAAAGATAGATGGATCTAGCATGGAGGTTGAGTTTTACGTGAGAGAGAAGAAAGAGAGCAAAGAAAACCGGTGGAGAAGATGGAGAATGAAGAGGTGAGGAGAGAGGTGAGTAAAGTGTGATATTTATGTATAAAGTAAATAGTAGTTTTGCTTTATAGTTATTTATTTACTTAATGACTAACAAAGGTGGTGACTCACCTTGTAAAAACCGGCCCCCATTAAGTAACAAGGGGTACTTAAGTCTTTGTTGACCAAATATCTCACTTATATTGACTTATGTTATAAACTAGCTTAATTAAATTACTATTCACAAAACAAGGCACATTGTTGTAAAATTTTTGATTTCCCATTGATATAGACTTCCAAATGTGATACTATATAGTACACATGTTAATTAAAGAGTAATGATGGACATTTAGCCACTCAAAACCCATTTACAAGACAATTTTTCAAAAACATGCTTTAAGAGTCCTTAAAGCACATTTTGTGTTTTAACTTGTTTTCAAGCTTGGTTTTCTTTGGTAATTGATGAAAAATGACCATTAGAATATTACTAAGGTCTTAGAACAATATTTGGGTACTCACCCAAGTCTCTCCAAGCTTAGAGCACGTTTTTGCTTAAACTGCTCTTTTGGTGTTTCCTTATGTTTTCTTTGATTAGAAATGTTTCTTAATGTTTCTAAGGCATCATTTAGCCTCCTTATAACTTAGTTTATCATTTAAACACCATCTCTAAGTTTGGGGTATTTCAGGTTCAGACAGAAGGTGTTGTATGAAGATTCAAGGAACGTGGATGAAATGATCCAATTGTTGGCACTTGGTCCAAATCTCGATGTGTTGTCTTATGAAGGATATGATGTAAATGGATTTTATTTTTACACTGCACGTCAAGATTGTAAATCGACAAACCAGAACAGTGGTGTGCATCTTATCGCTTCACAAGACATTTTCACAGGAACAAGTCGTAATACACTGAAGAACGAATATTATGGTGTTATTGAGGATATTTGGGTCTTGAATTACACTAGTTATGAAACTTGCGTATTTCGTTGCAAATGGGCGGACAACAAACAGGGATATCGTGAGGAGGATCATGGTATGAAGCTAGTTGATTTAACGACAGCGGCTCCTACTGATGAACCCTTTATTGTTGCATCAAAGGCAAAACAAGTATTCTACTGTCGTGATCAGTCTAATCCCAGATGGTCTATTGTAATGCAGAGTAAAAGATCGATAGTTGGGATTGATAATATTGTTGATGAGGATGAATACGACTGTGAAGATGAAACAGATGTACCTATTCGGTTGCCGATGGAGGTAGATAATGTAACTAATTTTGAATATCGAAGGTCCGACCACAATGAAGGATTGTGGATTGAACGATGAAATGTTATTTTGTAAGTTTGGTTGACAATATTATATTATTTATTTTTGTCATGTTTCAATATTTGATTCAGTAGATGTTCGTATTAACCTTGTTAATTGTTTTATTTTTCAGATTATGGATCCTGACGATAGAGTCGAAGAGGACTTACTGTTGGGGCTGGATGATATTGACGATGACGTCCCTACTGAAGAACCACCAGCTGCATCTACTTCGCAGCCCTCGGAAGGGACGTGGACCGACCCGTGGGTTGAAGGAGAAGAAAGATTCTCCCATCGATTTGATCTGGGACAAGTACCTCCGACATCGTGGTGGGTCGAAGCAGAAGTTTGCTTCCTACTTGGGATTGATGGTAAAATCCCATTGCTCGATTAATAAGGATTGGAAAGATCAAGAAAAGGCAGACAAAGACATCATGTGGCAGATGGTGCAGAAGAAGTACAAGGTCGCGGATGAACTTCGGACGAAGATTGAATCACTTCTAGCGACATCACTGCGACAGTTCAAGCATCGGTTGGTAGATGGCTGGATTACCAAACCGGGCTCCAAGAGGTCACCGCCGTGGGTAGTGTATGATGGTATGATCACGGAGGAGGACTGGAAGATATTCTACGACCATCGCCAGACTGAAGAGTTTAAGGTACTTTTACAATTATTCTTTCTTAATTATTTAAGGAATAAAATTTAACAAATATTTTTTTTATTATGTATAACTTACAAATATACAAATTTTGTAACAGTTACGTCAAGAACAAGCGAGACGTAACCGGGCGAAGAATATCTACAAGCACTTCATGGGGCGAGCTGGATACACGGGGCGGTTGGAGAAGTGGAAGAGCGAGGGCTTACTGACTAAAACTAATGAAGACGGCACTCAGTCAGTTATTGATGATGTTGACGATGCAAGTAGAGTGCAGACATTTATGCTGGGTCGAATGGTGAAAAATGACGAGGGGGTATATGTGTTCCCGCAGAGCGAGACTGCTGAGTTGGCGTCCAAGATTGTAAGTATATATATTTAAAAGTTGTTGTTTACTAATTAGTAAGTTCATTTCTAATATTTTTGTTAATTTAAAATAGTCTGGCTCGACTGAGCGATGGGAGATGGTTCCGGCCCCTCCGTCTCAGGATGATCCACTGAATAAGGCCCTTGGGCAAAAGGATCATCCAGGGCGAGTGCGGGGGCTTGGAGGGGAAGTTCGCCAAAAAGACGTGTTTCCTACGTCTCGATCGAGAGTACCACAGGCTGAAATGATAGAGAGAATGGTGGATGAACGGGTGCATGACCGGTTGGAGGAGTCGGAAAGACGTCACGCTGAGTCGGAAAGACGCCACGCTGAGGAGCGTCAAGCCTACGAGGAGCGCCTGCGAAGACTTGAGGCTTTAGTATTGGGCCAGGTGCATGCTCCTACACCGACACCTACTACTCCTACACCGGTGTCTACTCCTACCGCGACGGCGGATACATCGATAGTGGCCGCGTCTCCTACACCGGCACCTACTGCTAGACCGACGTCTGCTCCTACCACGACGGCGGATACTGTCGATGATCCTATACCGTCGTCTGCTCCTACCACGACGGCGGATACTCCGATGGTCGATCATCCTGCACCTTCTTCTCCTACCAGAGACACATTTCCTTATCAAAACCTTTCGGTTTGTTCTTTTTTCCTCCTTAGTTATTTTAACATTACTTTTAAAAAAATATAATTTTATTAGCTTGCTTACTGTTGTGAGTTGATGTAGATGGCTAAATCATGTCATCTGTTTCAAGTGTTGGATGGTGGGACTGTGCATGTTGCATTCGGTCGGGTTTTACAGACCGGACCGAACACTGTAGTACATTTCAAGGTCATCCCACCTCTCCACGCTCGTGTGATGGTAGACGATATTGTGCAAGGTCATGAGGACTCTCCCCTTCCGTTGGAGTGGAATCAGTGGAGTAAAATAGGTCAAGCAAAATCTTCAGTTGTTCCATGGCCATATTCTCTCATTGATGTCAGTAGTGACAAGGTAAACTATTTAATTACATGCTTACTGTTTAGTTTTTAACTTGACTGTTGACTGATATGTTTATTATTTAAATTTTGTATACTATTAGATTGATAAGGAATTAAGACCGGTTAAGAAGAGGAAAGTGGATAAGGGGAAGGAAGTTGTGAAATCAAGTGAGGAGAGTCAGAGTGTGAGAAAGGAAGTGGTGAAACCTTTCGATATGACTCCTAGGAGATCCCCCATTCTGACACCCAAGTATCTGAAGAAGTTGACAGTCAAACAAAAAATGTTGTATGACTTTTTCATGACGAGGCCGCAGTCTGTCACCAACTTCAACATGAAAGTGTCTAAGCATGTTTTCCACTCCTCTGAGCCCAGAGATCTGATGATTACCGTGAGCGATCTAAGAGAATTTTTGATGGGAGACCTGCTTAACATCTCTGTGATTCAGGCCTATTGTGTGTAAGTATCTTTCAAATTATTACATTATCTTTCATTTTTTTAAGCTATTTAACATATCTTATGAAAAAATGTTGTTTAGGTGTTTGACTAGTAGACTGCTAGCGAGCAAGAGATTATTTGCCCTCTCTTTCTTGTGTCCGCAATTGATGTCAGCAAATCAGGCCGCATTGGATGAGCAAGGATGTGTACAGCATGTGAGGCAGGGATTTTGTACTGCGGTGCGAAGAAGAAGCAAATATTTGCTGATCCCATATCATCAGATGTAAGTACACAATAACTGGAATTTTTTGCTTCCTAATTGTGATATTTAATAATTGTTCTACAAAACATTCTTTGTTTTATCTGTGGCAGCAATCATTGGATGTTGTTGGTGTTGTGTATCGACACCTCATGCTTGTTGATACTAGACCCATTGGGCGGCCCTGATGACCTTCGAGAGATCGCTGTAGAGAAATATTTGAAGGAGTGAGTATTCAAAATTTTAATGCATTCTGTATTTATTTTAAGCTTGTCCTAGATTATTGACAATAAATGGCTTCATTTTAAAATGCTGTATTTATGCAGGGGCCATAAGCTTGGTTTAAGTGATGAAAAGAAACCATTCTCCATCTTGGACTTCCACTACATACGTGTAAGTAATCATTTAATTTATGCATTTTTGTATTAAAGTTAAACGTTTAATTTTTTGATCTGTCTAAAGTTGGTAATCCATGGATGGTGTGATGACAGTGTCCTCAACAGCCTGATTCACAAAGCTGTGGCTATTATGTGATGCGGTACATGTTCGAGATTGTACAAAATATTGACACGCTTAAGGATGATGACAAGGTAACCCATACCAATCAAAGTTTTAGTTAAAGTTATTGCATTTTAAATAAAATTGTGTACTAATGATGATCAGTTTCTTTTTATGGACAGATCGTTTCTTATTTCACACAAGCAGGGAGCACGTATTCCAAAGGGGATCTCGACTTTGTAAGAGATCATTTATCGCAGTTTTGGTGTAAAAATTACTTGAGTGTTTCTTAGATCTTATATCCTAGTGTACGTAGTTAGACTTAGACTTTTGTTTTTGCTGAAGCAACTCTCAAAGTTTGTAAAGTTCAACTCTCTCTTATTTTTGAAAGTTTGAATGGGTTTGTTTGCAATTCGTTTTCAATGTTGCAATTCAAACTGGCAACTTGGTTTATGGTCATAGTGTGGTTGGTTATCAAAGGGCAATACCAGTTGGATGCCCTGTACAGGTTGTATATACGATTGTAAATTGGGTTGTGTTGGAAAACATATGTGGTAGATGCTAAAAAAATAAAAAAACTAAAAAAAAAAACCACGGTTCACTTAAAACCGTGGTTTAAAACTCAATGGAACGACGAGTATAAACCACGGTTTATTATAAAACCGTCGTATAAAGTAGTCATATACCACGGTTATACACCTGAACCGTCGTATAAAACGCAATGGAACGACATTATAACCACGGTTTCCGTCCCAACCGTGGTATAAGTCGTCTGATTCCCGCGACACAACGGGCTTTAAACGACGGTTTTACGAACCGTGGTTTATAATGGGTCTTATAAACGACGGTTACGAACCGTGGTTTATTGCAATTTTCCGATATACCACGCGAGTATAAACCACGGTTTCTAACCGTGGTATATAGGTAAAATAACCGTGGTAAAAAACATTTTCTGCACTAGTGGGTGTTAATTTGCTAAGTGACCAAATGTCCCTCCTTCATAATTGTGTAAAAATCTGAACTTCTTATGCCCCCTCAAGTTTTCCTTCTCCCTCTCACCTAATTAATTCGACTCTATTCACAAAAAGACAAAAACATAAAGTAAAGTTACCTTTTTACTGTTCTCTCTCTTCCTTTTCTCATTTCCTTTCCTCTCTGTTGATTTCTTCTTCTTCCCAGCTCCCTCTCTGTTGCTTTCTTCTTCAAATGGTGATTTCCTGAAACCCACCAGCTCCACCTTCATCTTCCTTGTTCTACCATTATACAAGCTCAAAATCACAAAATAAATACACCAAATTATTCCCCTCACCTTGGAGCTTCTTTTCCACCCCTCAAAAACTCCAAACTCTCAATTTCACTTCCATGGCTGTAGCTCATTTTGAGCTAAAGAACATCCCTTTTTGAAGCTAGACCATTCCTTGTTGGTCCTAAGGTAAGAAAATCTTCAAAACCACCTTTTTCCTCCTTGTTTTCTCCATTTGCGATTTTTCTAGTTTTGAACCTCACGTTCCCTCCTTGTTCCAGCCATGTGAAATTTCAAAAGTGCTGGAAGTTGTTCTTTTTGATTGCCAAGTTACTCCCTTGGAGTAAAGAAGGTAATCCTCCTCATTTCCATACCTAGACACTCCTTGATTCTAGGGTTAGTTTAAGAGTTTGTTTAATCTCTTAATACTCATCACTATTCCATTGGGCTTGGTCATTAGATTAGCAAACACACACCCATTGTAACCGGTTTTGAACAAGAGAGAAGGAGGAGGAAAGTCTTGAAAGAAAATTCAAGGTAAACAACTTACCTTAAACTAATGTGTGTTTTATGAATGTGTTTGTGTTTGAGCAAAGTAAATCTGATAAATGTTGAGTGTAGTGCAGGTGTTGCTATTATTATGAGGAAATTCAGTGTTTAAATTAATGTTGTCTAAGGGCCTAAGAGCTAAGCTTTTAAGATTTATGTAGTTGATGCTATTGTTGTGAAAGTGCTGGAATAAATGTGTTCTAAGTGCCTAGAATGAGTGTGGTGGTTGGATTAATGTAAGTGTACTAAACAATGTGTGAGAGGATGATAGAAATATGGGGAACCTTTGTCAAAATTTGTATAGAACACTAGGTGTCTTAAGTGTTTTGTGATAGGAAAGAATTTAGAACTAATTAGGTGTTGTTAGAAATCAACTTGAATAAATATACACCTTAGGGCTAGAATTGGAATAAATGGTGTAAGAGGAATACTAGGAGTATATGGGGAGTGAGTCAACTGAAAGGGTGAAGATGGTGAGCAAAAATGCAATTTGGAACCTAGGAAACAAAGTGCAAGTTTAAGTGAGATAAGTGTGAAAAATTGGGTGAATATAAGCAAGAATTGGGTGATGGATCTAAACAAGGATTAGAGAGGTTTATGGTGCCAAATTAGTGTTGAAACATGTTAGAATTCATGTAGAAAGATTAGGAGAAGGTTAGGTTTGGATTAGAGGTTGAAAAGTGGCTAAAAAACAACATTTTAGAGTAAATTTGGAGTGGTCCGAATTTGCAAATCGGTACCTAAACCTGGACCACCCCAAAAATACACCTGTAGCTTCATTTCAGTATGTGGTCCGGGTTTGTATCCCGGTAAACAAACCTGGACCAGGTAGAAAATTATGCAGAAAGTATTGCGATGAGTTGGTCCGGGTTTGTAACCCCGGACACAAACCCGGACCACCCTAAAAATGTTCCAGAAAGTGTTTTTAAGCATTTCCAAAGTGGGGATTTGAATGTTAATGATATTATATGATTGTTAGGACATGTTTGGTGACTTTTAATGACCATTAGGAGGGTGAATAAGTGTAAGTTAAGTGTGAAAGTATATAACATAATTATGTGAAGTAATTAGCTGATTAGAAGTTAAATACGGTAATTAACCAACATGACTAATTATGTATAGGAGCTGCATTCGGTGGTCAACGAACGCAACAAGGACCAAGGTATGGTTTTCTTGCTGTCTGTTTGCTACCGGGTTACACCGGCTTGTGTGTTGTTTGTTTTCTGAGTGTTTACGACCTTGTAAGATTAAATCATGAAATGAGTTTACAGTTATTCTTTTATTGTGGCGTGTATGTTCCGATACCGTCTAACCTCAAATACGTGCTAACCCGTTAGCTAACCAATGTTAGGAAAATGTAAGAGAACGGTATTCAGCTTTTAATGTTTCAACTTACGAAACGTGCTAACCACGGCTATTTGTGTATCGATTGGTGTTCTTGTGTGTGGTTATATCTTGCTTCCCCGATGTGGCTAACCGAACTTGTTTGACTATAATTTCACATGATGTCATAAGTTCCATAAAGGGAACTCTAACCATTGTATACCTTGGGGTGAGGAATCCGGGTGTCCGGTCACGCGTGTATGTACGGGGGTCGATATCTGAATCAAATTCGACTATCTCCATGTTTTGGTTATTTTCCTTCTTAGAGATCAATCTCCCACGAGTCTAATAAGAGACTCTCCTACCTTGACTTTAGTTCGAGGCTAGGGGGAATTTATGTACGGTGTGTTTGGATCACTATATCCAACGCATCTTGGGGTAAAACAAACGTTCAATAAACCAAACGGTAACATGTTATGTAACGAGCTTAACATGAGAATGAAATCATTCTCTAAGCTCACCAAATTTGGCTAACGTTTATGTGGTTTGTTTCCTCAAGCGATTCGATCTCATTATGTTGTATGTATGTTGATGTTGTGCAATCTATGTTATTATATTTATGTATGTTGTTTGTTAAAATGAACCCCATGTTTATTATGAGAAGTAGTTGTGTGTATCCCGGTAGCCGACGGGCTGCACGTTAATCATACCAGCCAAGGGTTGTTTATCCCCTTTGGGGCACCATATTATCTTTCAGGAGAGTGATCGAAGAGGCGGACTCGCTATAGCATGGAGTACAGGAAATACTTTTGTTATTTTTTGATATTGAACCCGAGTAGTGCTTGTACACTCGAGGTCGTATATTTTGGTGGATGTAGGATTAGACTGGTGTTTTTTGTACATGAACACTCGGTATTGTGGAGGGTGATTTTTCGGTATGAGGGGGGGGGGGTCTATCTAAATATGGTTCTTGACTGAAAAGCCTAGATCCTAAAATGCCATTCTGTGGAGGGTGAAAACCCGTTATTCTTGGCATCCCTCAAATACCTACTTTATCGTCTGTCTTTCCCAGAAAGCATATGGGGAGTATTAGTGAACACTACACCCGCTCTCAATGGGCTCCACGCGGACTTATGCCTCTATAAGGCGGAATTGACTAGAGTCGCCACCTAGTTTGACCTAAGGAACTAGGAAGGGAAGAAGAGGGTTCTAAGAACCGTTAGTTGACTCTGAGGTTGTTCCCTATGGATAGGACTTATCTGGTCATGTGCAGAGATTCTATGTTAGGTTCGTACTGGGTTACACCCCTCAGAAGTGGCAACGACCACAACTTCGGATTGGTGCCCGAGGAAACCTCGGTCTCCAATTGTCAGGATTGTCTTCTTTCAAAACCTTATTAGAGAGATTCATTTAAAAGCCAAGGATAGGATAGGATAGGAAGAAAGAATGAGTGTTGATAGGTGCCAAAAAGGGCTTAACAAGTTTGAGAAAATTGATTAAACACGAAGGAGGTGTTAGACGAGCTTTTCTGCCAAGCTAGCGCCAAAGTGGGGATTGGTGGATAAAAGGAATGGAAGGAGAACAGGACGGGAGAGGGGAAACGGGGTTTTTGATCGGAATGGGGTCGCACCCTTGGTGGGCTGCCTACGTACTCAACTTCCTGTTGAGATCAGACCTTTCGTAGTTCACGATTTGGGATTTTGAGGGTTTTTGAAGAGTTTTGAGGGATTCGAGCTTTTGAGGAATTTGGAGTTCAAGAAGTTTTTGGGTTTCGAATGTTAGTCTGTAGACACTCAGGCCTGTAAGACGTTTGAAACCCTGAGATGTCGAAGTCTGTGACATGCTCGAGTCTGTGAGACGCTCAGGTCTGTGAGATGCTCAGGTCTGTGAGACATTCAAATTATTGGAATGACAAAGTCTGTGAGACGCTCGGGTCTGTGAGACAATACGGGGTTGTTTGGAGGTGAGATGGCTGAGTGAAAAATGACATTTTGATTGATGTGGGGTCGCACCCTGTGTGGGTTGCCTACGTACTCAACTCCCTGTTGAGATCAGACCTTACGTAGTTCAGAGTTATTTCGAGGATTTGGAAGTTTTGATGTTTGTGGAGCTTGGAGATATTTGAATGTTGTTTGAGATTTGAGAGTTTTTACGGGATGTTTGAATCCTAATGAGATGTTTGAAGTGTGGGATGTTGTAGTCTATGAGACGCTCTGGTCTGTGAGACATTTGAACCCTTGAGATGTCGAAGTCTGTGAGATGCTCAGGTCTGTGAGACGTTCGAATCACTGAGTTGACAAAGTCTGTGAGACACTCGGGTCTGTGAGACATTTGAATGTGCGGGGGTAATTGGATTTTGAGGAGTTTTGAAGCTTTCAAAGAGCTTGAAGTTGGAATTTGAGATTTACGGAGTTTAAAATTATCTACGATTGAAGTGAATTTTTGAATTGAATCAAAATTTGAAATGGGTTTTCGAAGTGAATGGATTTTCGAAGTGAGTTGGAATTGAATGAATTTTTGAATTGAATGAATTTTTGGACTTAAATTGAATTTGAATAAGTTTGGAATTGAATTGAATTTGGATTTGAATGAGTTAGGAATTGAATTTTTATTGAACTTGGAATTTATTTGCATTGGATCGATTTTCGGACTGGAGTTGAAATATGATTGAATTGAAGTTGAAATTGGTTTCTGAATTGTAATTGAATTGTTTTTTGGGCCTCAAAATTGGGCTGAAATGGGCCTCAAAATAAAGCCGAACATGAGCTTCGAGTTGGGCCGAAAATGAGCCTTGATTGTTGGGCTTGATTTGGATTTCAGGCCTAATTTGGATTTTGGGCCTAGGAATCGGGCCATATTTGAGCCTTAAAACGGGCCTCAAGTTTGGGCCTAGAAAAACGGGCTTCAGGTTTGGGCAGAAAAAAATGGGCTTATAAAAATGCGCCAACTGAAATTGGGTTTATTAGGTTAGGCCCAAATGGGTCTATTGGATTGGGCCTTGAAATTGGATTTGATTTTGGGGTTGCAACTGAATTTGATTTTGATTTTTGAAATAGAATTTGACCTTTAGATTTTGATTTCATTTTGAATTGAGTCATTGGTTGTGAATTTTATTCTTATGATTATGGATTGTTTGGAAAGTTTTTTTTATTTATATATACCGGGAAAGATATTACCCACAAACAGGTACTACGACCCTCGGGTACTACGACCTTAATGTGAGTAACATCTGTGAATGGTCCTAGGGTGTTTCTAAAAAGGCCCACAGAAAGTTGTGGGCCTGATCTGCATTGGGTAACCTATTTGGGCTCTCTAGGTTTAAATGCGTTGGCCCAACATGCCTAAAGATAGATCAGCCACACAGAGGTCCTGGGACCAAAACAGTTAGAATTTTATTGGGCCTTACCCAACACTTTCACGACAGGCAAAACAAAATTCGGGCAATCAATATAAGTAGTAGCAAACCGCAAGCAAGTTTCCGAAAGTAAACCCTCTTCTTTCAATTAATCATTTTTGGTTGCTTCTTCCTTATCCATTCTGCCTTCACTAAACAGGAATTCATGGTGGTCTCAAGTTAAACCACTAAGTCACGTAGATGGGCTGAAAGAATATTATAGGCTCACACAAAATCCAAACCATAAATAAAGGGGACTTTCACGATGCCAATTGCCAATACATGATCGGTTAAAATACTGTATAATCGGAAGCATAAATTGGTAAGCACGCTCTAAAGACAAACATGTACATAACTTGAGTGATTTTACAATTTGCACGGGTTTAGATTAATACCGGATTGGAGGTTGATTACTCTCTGCAAAACAATAAACAAAGGCAAACAAAAAGAGGCACATAACAGCAACACGGGTCAGTAGATTAACCTAATCGAATGAACAAAATGGCACAATACAGAAGAAATATAGATGAGAGCTCTTGAGGCCATATTATCGAAGTCTTAAACCATTTCAAGTCAGATCAGAGACGAGTTCAAGAGCTCTGAATTAAGTCAGTACAACCAACAACAAAAATCTTCAATTCATCCCGAAATAGGCAGGCCAAAACATAAACCAACTTTGAGACAGAGAAGTTAACATTGCCATTTTTTTAGTCTACCATCCTTTCTTCAACAGGTTCGACAGGCATAATCCAGAAGCTCACAAACTTATCAGGGTTTAGACTTGTCAAAACACAAATAATAGTACAAATAAAATAGAAAAAAAACAAAGGAGATACAGGAAAGGTGGACTATGAACATCTCCGAATCAACGATGAACGCTTTCTGGGTCTCTTGTACGCAGCTGAAACAAAGCCCAGAGAAGAATTGATGAGCGACTCCTGCAAGAAAAAATAATCAAGGGCGCGTGAACCAGAGAGCAGAAACACAGATTAGTTTGTAAGTATAATCAAATGAATAGAAAGTCTAAACAAATCAAAAGGAATGGGTTCTGAAGCATGAGAAACGATCCCGGTTCCAATTGGTTTCGATAGCACCCAAAGGAGACTTCAGGTTTGTTATAGACAGAGCTTAACGAAGCAAAATAAACGTAGTGCAAACTCCCTTTGTTTGGAATCGAAGTGCCATAAATCACCAGCAGTTTCCAAACTCCGTTGTCGATCTGGTGACCGAGGCACAGCTGTTTTCAGTGATTTAATCCTATATAGGCGCAAGACACGAAAGGGATGAAGAGAGGTGCAGAACGGCGTATATGTTTCGTTCAACAGTAAAGGCTCCATTTTTCTAATTGATGATTGAGCCTGGACTGGGAATGGAGGGTGTGGTTTTGGCTTGGTTTTCAAAGTATCGACCGGCTAGTTCTTCATTTGAGAGGGGAAGAGACAGAGAGGGCTGTGTGCCGACGAACTGTGGTAGCAAGCGCCATGGAGATGGTGGGAGGTTACGGATTTTGAAGATGAGGAAAGCAAAGGAGATTGACCGGCTGCTGAAGACGACGAACGATGATTGCATTCCCCTCTTCTTCTTTTTTTTTTTGGTTTCGAATTCTTCTGAGCAAAAGGAATGAAGGCGGTGATTAGAGTGTTTGGATCGAGATGAGGGAGGATCTGATCGATGGATAGATGATGGAGTTTCTAGGGTTTCTTTCTGAGTGAATAAGGAAGGATTTTTGCTCGACCAGAATCGAGACGGGTGAAGAAGACGACTACCGGCTACAGTGAAAATAGCGGGAATCCGATTCAACCTCTGCCACTGTAGGGTTTCACTAATGTTATTAAATAGAGGGATATGAACAAGTAGGGTTTTGGTTAGTCTTGGTTCGGGTTTGACCCGCAGGTAAATGGGTTTTGGAGATGGGTCATGTTTGGTCAATAAGGGTTTGACTGACAAAAATCTGGAAAAATAAAACACCCTCATATTCACAATGAGGTTCGAACCCCTGACCTCGCACCACTACTATATAATTACTAACCAACTGTGCTAATGACCGAACATGTTATATGAAGGTGGGAAATAGTACTAGAGTTCTCATGTGAACTAAACGAATTCTTTAAAAAACGCTAGCGTTCCAAACAAGAATTTACAAAAGACAAAAGGGTTCCATCTAATAAGTGGTTTTCTTCTCAAGGGTCATGATGTAAATAATGAAATACCAAACGCAATAAAAGATGAAATAGGAAATAACACAATAATGAGTACATGAAATAATGAAATAGTAAAAGTACAATGGAAGTAAAATACGAGTGGATATTCTAAAAATAGAAATTGAATCAAATATGTACAAATAGCAGTAAATAAGAGAGAAAAAAGAAGTAACAAAATAAAATGAGATGAGAGTGAGTTAAATCGAATTGGCGACATAACGAAATATGTACATAAAATGATGAAAATGATTCTAAAAGTAATAATGATAAAGACAAAAAATAAAAACAAGTACTAATAAAGAAAATACAAGTAAAAGTATCAATGAAATGAAATGAGATAAAATAAACAAGTAACAAAATAGCATGAACCAAAATAAAAGCGAATTTGTAAACAAATAAGCAAATACAACAGAACTGACTAACATGAAATAAATCAAAAACAAAATGGTAAAATAAGTAAATAACGACAAGGGACGGGTTTGAAATGACGTTTTGAAAATTGATTTAGCACATTTTCATAAAATGACAGTTTCATTTTGGTACGTAGATGAATAATTTTTGAAAAGAAAGGCGACGACCCTCTTATTTTATTTATTTTTTGAATTTGTTTTTACGGGTGAGAATTTTTGGTGTCTACAGATGGCTCCCCTTGATTCAATTCTGCAAGTTCTTGCAGAATTGGATCAAGGTTGAGTGGGCGCCAAAATTCTCACTATGGTATTGTGGTGCATTGGGATGTGACCGTGAGGAAGATAATATATGAATGCGATGGGAAATGATATGATAGCTGAATGCACGAGGACTTATTACGAGCCTCAACTGGACCTCTTGACATCCAGCCCTAGGACTTATGATTAGCCTAGAATGCTAACAATAGATTGGTTTGAAGTGCATGAGGGCTTAGGAGTGCCTCAACTGGACCTCTTGACATCCAGTCCTAGGCTTATGACGGGCCTAGAATGCGATTGAAAGTACGAGGATTTAGGAGTGCCTCAACTAGACCTCTTGACATCTAGCTATAGGACTTATGACGAGCCTATAATACTGACAATCCGATTGGTTTAAGGTGCACGAGGACTTAGGAGTGCCTCAACTGGACCTCTTGACATCCAGTCCTAGGGCTTATGACGGGCCTAGAATGCGATTGAAAGTACGAGGACTTAGGAGTGCCTCAACTAGACCTCTTGACATCTAGCTATAGGACTTATGACGAGCCTATAATACTTTGATCGAGTACCGTACTAGTAGCGTAATAGCTGCCTAGCGGTTATGAAGTGGACGATCTTGCACTAGTAGCGCAATAGCTGCCTAGTGAAGGAAAAAAGGCGAAACCGCACTAGTAGCGCAATAGCTGCCTAGCGGGTTATGAAATGGACGATCTTGCACTAGTAGCGCAATAGCTGCCTAGTGAAGGAAAAAGGCGAAACCGCACTAGTAGCGCAATAGCTGCCTAGCGGGTTATGAAATGGACGATCTTGCACTAGTAGCGCAATAGCTGCCTAGTGAAGGAAAAAAGGCGAAACCGCACTAGTAGCGCAATAGCTGCCTAGCGGGTTATGAAATGGACGATCTTACACTAGTAGCGCAATAGCTGCTGCAGACGTGTATATCTGAGTGGTTAAACTGGTGTAAAAATAAAAGAAAAGAAATTAAAAACTCAAAATAAACGTCGGGCTGCAAACAAATCCCGGTCGTAGTAGTATAGTGAAAATGTAAGCGACCAGATATCGAACTGTGGGACTAATGTACATATTATAGTACCTAAGCGTGTCACAAGAGGGGGATTAATTGACTTGTAATATAAATAAAAGAAAAGATAAAATAGACTAAGTTAACAGATAAATTAAATGGAACTCTGGGTCACGTTAATATTATCTGTTCTTTTATGCTAGGTCTACTGGTTTAATTATAATTGTTTGGCAAGATTCCTGTTATTTTCTTAAGGTCCGATGAAAACTCATAAGAACTCGTTTACCTGTAATGCAAGGTCCGATGAAAACTCGAGCAAAATGCCTGTAAACGGCAGAGGAGTATTGAGGGATTACATTTGCAACTGAGTACTAACTTAAACGATGAAAATAAGTTCCCCCAGTTTTACGGCTTAATTAACCCATCTGTTTCCAACCGATGAAATCAAAAACAGACTTAGTAAAGCATTTTAATAAATTCATGAGGTTTATTAAAAAGATGCGAGAAAACCTTTAAGCGTAACAAACTTCATTAAAATTAAAACCAGTAAAACATATTGCATAATTAATACAGATACATAATAATTATTCGCAGAGTATTCGTAACTAGCCTAACATATTAAATAGAGATCTGCTATTTAAATACGTGAGACTAGAGGTGAGACTAATGAAATGAAAAGAAAACAAATGAAGCAGCGGGAGATTAGAAATGGAATGAACGAGTGAGTGAAGGTGCAGTGGTTCGAAGATGGATTGATGGTGTGAATTGGAACTCCAGGAGGAACCACAGAAGGAACCTCTGGAAGGACACTGGAGAAGGTAAATGGAGCGTGGTATTTATAGAGGAAAGGAAAAGGCAGCAGATAAGGAACACCGCGTGAGGATTTGATTGAGGCGGCAGAAAGAGCTGGATAGGATTTGCAGCTTGATTGCTCACTGATTGCTCATTTATTGCAGGGGACAGAACGCGTGAAGAGTAGATGGATAAGTTGCAGACAGGTCGACGGGCGAAGTCGACGAGCGAAGTCGACGAGCGAAGAAGATAACCCGTCGCGTTTATTTTCAAACACGTGTTCGCTTTATTTTATGTGGTTTCGTAGGCAGTTGCATGTAGTCACGTCCGCATGTTAAACAGGCGGTTGCAAGGGCGGTCTCCCCTTTCCTCTCTTGTCCGCCTATTACAAGGTGGTTGCCTAGGCGGTTCTTCTCTACCTTGTCCGCCTATAATGAAGCGGTGGCAGAGGCGGTTGCTCCTCTTCTTGTCCGCCTAACCCTAGGCGGTTGCAGGGGCGGACACACCTCTGTTGTGTGCTCATTCGTGACCTTGTTTAATCCCTATAAATATATGTGTGTATTAGGTATTTTTCCTACATTTTAACACATAAAATACATCAGTTAATATAACAACATAATTATAGGAAAAACCCTAGATAAGTGAGAAACATTACTAAAAATGCCACAAATTATAAGGTGATTAAACCCTAATAAGTCTATATGTTTTGCACTTATCAAACTTCCTCATTCTTGACTTTTGCTTGTCCTCAAGCAAATAAGGAATATAATTATCTCTAAGCCATAATAATAAAACAAGATTAAATAAGTGTAGAAGGGAATTTAGACAAAGTGACAATTGAAAGGATAATTCTGCTCTTAGAAGTAGGTTTTTATAAACAGTGAAGAAGAACAATTTAATAAAAGTATAGAAAAACTAGACTGCAGAAAACAAGTTAGATTAACCTGGGATTTCAACCAATTCCAATTCTCTAACTCGGGATGACAAGGGGTGTGAAGTAATGCCTTATTCCGCAATACCTTTCAACACCACATACTCATGTTTATAAATATAAATTGCAATTTATTATTTACATTTTTTTTAATGTGCAAATTGTATATACAAAGCACATATTATTTTATATATATATCTTTTTTGAATTGCATTATTTTTCTGTACCCCAAACTTTTCTCTCTATCCTTGTAACGGTGTTGGGTCTTCTATCCCAGATCACGAGACCTTAGGTAGATAGGTGTTAAAGCACCCCAAAGAACTTAATAACCGGATAGACGAGGCCTGTTATTGGTTAGAAAAATTCATAAACAGTGGAGTACCTTGTCTTTATCCTTTTCTTTCCTTGACTTACCACATATTTCCATAATCCCAAGCTAAACTAAATTGGTTTTACAACTAGCAGATCTATCATATTTGAGTGGAAATAGAGTATTTTGAAGGAAAATAATTTTATACAAACTTCTTAAAATAAAACTATCTTTCAGTTGTCACCTGACATAATTTCAGACACTTCTACAATTATTTTATCTCATTTTTATCAATTTTTTTAATTTAGGCAGTTTAGAGTAGCAAAAAGTGAGTGTGGCATTATCGAACAACTGTCACATTTTCAGGGAAAGGTCTCTCCTTCCTCACACTTAAGAGGAGCAATGTCCTCATTGTTCAGAATTAAAATCAAGAAAATGACCTTTCAAATTATGACAGACTCATAAAGGATTAAACTCATATAGGTTGAACAGCAATATAATAAAGGAAGAATTGAAACTCCCCTTGTATTGTAGATTGAGGAAGGTATCCTTCCTCACACTTAAAGCTTTGGTAGGGGTGAGACGTTCCTCACACTTAAGTTCGCGCAAGTGTTCAACCGAAGATATCGAAATTCCTAGAGCAACTGAGGTTGCTTCCATAGACGAGTTCAGCTATATGTTCGAATATTTATTCTGAAAAGAAAATCAAATATAGCCAGCAGAACTCAAGTGGCACCAAAAGAAAATAATAATATGAAAAACATAAATAATTAGGCATAAATAAATAAGCACTGCATAAAACAAAAACATAAAGTAAACTTAACTGTTACCTTCCTGAAGTCTGATAAGGTTTAAACAGTATTAGTCTACAAAATGTTAGTAAACAACAGAGCAAAATAAAATACAATAAAATAAAGATAACAATAAAATAAAATCACTGCGTTGGTGGTGGAGGCTGTGCTGGTCCCTGGCCTGTCTGAGCGAGGAGGCATACTAATATTTTTGGAATTTTGAAAGTAAACAAATATTAACAGCATAACAATTAATATTTAATATTAAACAGAGTAATAATAACATGAAAATTAATAAACACAAAAACAACATAAAAATTAAATAACAACAGAACATTAATATTTGACATAAACAACTTAGTAAATTAGCAAAATAGAAAACAAGAAGAACAAATAATGTGAAATATAAACAGAATAATTATACAACATAAATTCTATCGAAAATTCGACAGAACCTCCCCTAAAAATCTTCGATTCTCCACATTTAATTCAGTCAATCTCTAGGTAATTTAATACCATTATCATACAAATCCATAAATAACAACCTATAATCATAATCTATTCTTTTATTAACAACAAGGCAAAATAGAATTGAAAAATTCTATTTTTTTAACAAGCAATTCGTAAGTCTCTTCTACCTAAATTGGAATTCATCAAAAACACCAAATCTAAGTGTAAATAGTGTAGATTTAACCTTGTGTATGTATATTATGATTAATAGTGGACAAATTCGAGGCAAAATTAGCAATTTAAGTTCGAAAATTTTGAATTAGTGGAACTAGGGATTCGAAACTTCAGTCCCTAATTTCTCCTAATGTAGTTCATCATTTACAGATTTGAAGCTATAGAAACGTAGAGAATTGAAAAACGAAGATTTCGGTACTAACTTGCGTGATTCGGTGGAGAATTGAAGAAGATGTGTTGATTTGAGGAGGAAGGGAGCTCGCGCGGGTCTGTTTGTTCTCTTTGGTATCGGCTGGAGCAAAATCGAATTGGGGAAGAACTGAAATGAAGAAAACGCAGCGTTTTTTTTTTAAGTTTAAGGACGTCCGCTTGTGTTGATGTTATTTTGATCGGCAAACTCAGTTCAATACTGAAGCCCGTTTAGAGACTAGCCTGAAGTGAAGCTCGTCAGTCTTGAACTGACGAACAGAGAAGAAGATAGAATATTTAACAAGATTTTATCTAGCTGTTAAAGATAAAATCTTGAATGATAAACTCTCACACGGTCTCTGTATCTATATAAGGGGAAGGAAGTCTAGGTCATAGGGTGTGGATTTACGTAAAGAGAAAATAAGAAATACAATGTAATTTGCGAGTATAACAGTAAGGGTAAATTTAGAGAAAATCAGAGAGAGAGATAGCGAGATTATAGAGTCAATTCAGAGAGAGTTTTGCTGTTGATTTCGTTGTAAGTAACTTGAGTTCAGAACTCAAGTTACGTGTAAGTTATGTCAAGATAGTGTTCTTGACGTGAGGGTTGGTATTCGCATTACGTGATTGTGTAACCATTGTTATACGTGATTATAATAAAGGTTCGACCTTTATGCTATTCTGGTCTTCCCTTCTTCTCTCTGTTCGTCCTCAGTTCTGAACTCAGACCATCGACACGTTCTGAGTTGCAGACTCAGCACCGATAAGTAGGTATCTTCATTTGGTATCAGAGCAAGGTAACCCTAGACGCAGAAGAAACTTCTTCAGGGTTGATCGTGATGAATTCCTACTATGTTAAGCCTCCAAAGCTGACAAAGTTCAACTACACCAGTTGGTGCGAACAGATGGAGGATCAATTAATCTCTATTGATCTGCAGTTATGGGACGTAGTGACTGAAGGTGACCTGAAGCCAACAATTGAGAAGGATGGCGTCACCAAAGAAAAACCAAGATCCAGTTGGAGTGAGAGCGATAATAAGTTGATAAGCAAGAACAGACAAGCTCGAAGGGTTATCATGTCATCATTATCAGATTCAGACCAACAGAAAGTTTGGGCTTGCGCACTGCTAAAGAGGTTTGGGAATTTCTCAAAACCACATATGCTGGAACAGATTCGGTTAAAAAGGCTTAAAAGGGCTAAGGGCAAACAGCTCAAGAGACTGCTTGAAACTTCAAGATGTAGACTGTGAGACTATATCTGAAACACTTGAGAGATTTGACAAGATTTTGTGTGAGCTCAAAACTGTCGGGGTAGGTCTTGACAATGATGTGGTGTACGAAAGATTTCTAGATAGCCTTGGTAAAGACTGGCTAAATTTTACCACACTTTTGGAGTCCACAAAGGATTTATCCACGTTGTCTTTCGAAGAGCTGGGATCAGAACTGACGATGTACGAAGGTAAGATGAGAGGTAACATTGTTACAAACTAAGGATCTGGCTCTAAACGCACGTGATACTACCACAATACCAGAAGATGAGGATTGTGACGTAGATGAGGAAATCACTAAGATTATGAACATAATACAGAGGCTGAGTAGTAGAAAACAAAGGTCAAGCCACAGAGTAAGTCAACGAAGGGACAAAACACATGTTTTAGGTGTAACAAGCCTGGTCATGTTGTCAAGGATTGTCCTCTCTTAGCAGAAGGAAAAATTCTCAGAAGAAGATTAAGAAACACACAGATACAGCTGCAGCTGCATGGGAGACAGGACATCTCAGATACAGACTCAGAACCCGGGGAGTGCGCGCAGATGTGTTTGACGGCAATTGCTCACGAAGATGATGACATCAATACTGAGTATAACGTAAAGGAGAAGGAAATCTGGAAGGATACTCTCGAGAAAGAAGAGATATTTATTCAGATAACCTCTGCACTCTCTGAGATAAATCCTTGAAGAATCAGTATGATACTGAGATTAAAGATCTCAGGGCTAAGGTTGAAAAGTCTGAGTCAGTCTTCGACTGAAAAGCAAAAATCATGTCATTGAGAGTCTAGATAAGCCGATGATTAACTTGTTAGTCCTTTGGAAACTAGGATTCTTACTTTCCTTGTTGGGCACAGGATGAGATAATTCTCTTTTGGATAGCAACAAATCGCTAAAAGAGAATGCGAAAACACTCTCAGACATGGTCTCAAGGCCAAATCGAAAGTTGTTAGAACTTCAGACTCTGCTAATCCAACTTGGTATACCAGGAAGGCGAATTTGAAGCAAATGATGCGGAATAATAACTCAGACAAATGCGGTTGGGATATAAGTCTGAGACATTCTCTCAGTCTACGACTGAGAAGTTACAGACTGTAACTGCGAGACATCAGCCAAGATTACACTCATGCCGATATTGCCATCAGCTAGGACACAAGGTTAGATGGTGTCCCAAATTGTTGAAAAAACAATTGCGTGAAAAATCATCAAGGCATAACTCATTCGAAATCAAAAGATCGCACACTAAAAGGTGGGTTCCTATCCAATCACTTTTAAGTCTGAGTCAACAACTGAGATCAAACAAGTTTGGGTACCAAAGTCAAGTCGGCCCTACCGGACTCGTCAAGAAGGCACTTCACCTCCTTCAGAATTATCATCTCCTTCCCAGTGATCTGACCATGACGCATCACTACCCCCAATCCATAAGGTTTATGAATTAATTCCTTTTTGATTTGGCAAAAGGGGGAAAGTGGTCTTGAACGCACTCTATAACTCAGGGGGAACATTCATCAGTTCAAGACTTACAGAGTTTACCAATTAGTCTTGAATGGATACAACGATTCAGGGGGAACATTCATCAGTTCAAGAAGTTCAAGACTTGCAGAGTTTGCCGCATCAAAAAGGGGGAAACTGTGTGATGTTATTTTGATCGGCAAACTCAGTTCAATACTGAAGCCCGTTTAGAGACTAGCCTGAAGTGAAGCTCGTCAGTCTTGAACTGACGAACAGAGAAGAAGATAGAATATTTAACAAGATTTTATCTAGCTGTTAAAGATAAAATCTTGAATGATAAACCTCACACGGTCTCTGTATCTATATAAGGGGAAGGAAGTCTAGGTCATAGGGTGTGGATTTACGCAAAGAGAAAATAAGAAATACAATGTAATTGCGAGTATAACAGTAAGGGTAAATGAAATACCCCGAACTTAAATATAGGGATTAAAATTAACTTAATAGTATTTAAGGGCTAATGGTACCTAATTAATAATTGTAAGAAAAAATAAATCCAAAAGAAATGAAAGAAAACGCGAAAAGGCGAAAAACGCTAAATAAGCGTTAAATAACCATAGGAGGTATGAGACCTCGGTTAGCGTATTATATGGATTCCAAAGGTTTAATAAGACCTAAATAATATATGGGAGCAACTCCCGGAGGAAAACGGATCCAAATAATGAATTTAAACGCTAATAGAGCTTTAGAGCACGTTTTTCGAGAAAACCCGGAGGAAACGTGACTTTAAGTGGTCAAACGGACCCGTAAAAATTATAAATCAGTCAATAATAATTATTAGGCATTTGGGAGCTTAATAGTAAATAAAAATAATTAAACGAGGAAATTCTGGAAAACGGGCCCGGGTAGTGAATAGTACTAAAACCGGGTAAAATAACGAGCGTTTTCGGTAAATGACGAAAAACGCTCCAACTAGTATACTATATGGGGGCCGGTTTTTACTAGCTAAATGAACCCCTCACACACACACACATGTAACTAGCTAATTAAATAAGAGAGCTAAAAGCAAAAAGCAATAAAGTAAAACATTACTTTATTTCTGTTCCCTTCTCACCCCACTCTCACATTCACTCATCTCTCTCCTTCCTCCCCTCTCTCACCGATTTCTCTCTCCCCTCTCTCTGGTGCTGCGATTTTGGAGCTCCACAAGAAGCCTCCATGGCTTTTCATCTTCCTCCACATGCTCCACCCTCATGTGAGCTCCAAACTCGAAAATAACTACATATTGGAACTCCCCTCATCTTCCTCTACACTTCTCTCTTTCAAAATCCAAAAATGAGGAAGTTCATTTTCGTGGGTATTACCCCATTCAAAGAGAAAAGCACACCACTATGGAGCTTGGAGTCTCCTCTTTCCAACAAGGTATATAAATCTTCATAAAAGATTCAAGTTTTCTCCATTTTTCTTTGGTGGCCGATTTTGGCTCTTTGTAATGCCTTGTTTTCTATCTCTCTTTTGAGCATAATATCAACCTTGCAATGGTGGTGGATTCACCTTCTTGAACCAAGGGCTAAAACCCCTCTAAAAGCTTCAAAAGGAAAAGGTAAACCCTAGAAATTGTGTTTTAACACCTTGAATGGATTAGCATTAATTTAAGGATTAGTAGATTAATTGCACTTGTTTTATGTGCTTTGGGTGGTGGGAATGGAGTTTGATAACTCCATTCCCCATATGGCCGATTTGGGGCAAGAAAGAGAGAAGGAGAAAATGAAGAAGAATTGAAGGAAATAAAAGCTCAAGGTAAGAGCTTCACACTCATGTTAAATTATAGTGCATTGGAGTAATGGGAATGGGTAAGCAAATAAAAGAACCTAAACAATTGTATTGGTATTGTAGTATTGGAAGTTTGAGTAATTGTGAGTAAGTTGAGAGTATTTGTGCATTAGTATGTGAATTGTAGGCCTTGGAGCCAAATGGTTGTGTATGAGTATTCGTATTAGTATTGATGTTGAAGGGTATTGGTGTATTGGGATGGATTCATATGGTTAATGCTGGTAGGACCTTGTATGGGTGTGGCTAGAATAGGATGAGTTTGTTGAATAGGTGATTGGTGATATATGAGTATGTGTGGATAAAGTGAGAATTGTAGGTGAACTATGGCAAATTTTTGGTAGGAAATGTACGCTTAGGATGACTTGGTGAATGGGAGAACCAAGGTGTGTATTGGAGTTAGTAGGTATGTGTTAGTAGCGATGAAGAGGTAGTTGTGGAAGAGGAACAAGGAGTGTTGAAAATCTGTAGCAAAAGGGTATACGAACTGTATGGAGAAGTTAGGAAAAAAATTGGGGTTGTAAGAATTGGTTAAAAAGAGTGTTGGACCTTGGGTATAGATGTTTGTAGTTGTTGGAGATGATTTGGGATGCTAGGGGTGACATTGATAGAGGAAGTATTGAGTGGTAGAAGTTTCACCAAAAAAATCTGTGGCATAGGTAAAACAAAAAACTGTTACATTGGTAGGAAAAAGAATTGAGGAATTTGTGTAAGATTGATTGATGGAGATTTAGTAAGGAGTTTGGTGAATGAACTAAGGCGTATTAGGAGGTTTAATTAGTGTAAAACATGTAGGATTAAGTGTAGGAACAATGGGGAAGTATAGGGGTGAGGAAAGAGAGGAATGAAAACAGAAAAATAAAATGCAAATACTGGAATCGACCGGACTTGCGAAAGGACTTGCGAAGTCCGGTCGAGCAGAAAATTTCCCGTCAGTCAGTATGCTACTGGAATCGACCGGACTTGCGACCGGACTTGCAAGTCCGGGTCGAGCAGAAAAATTTTCCGTCAGAAGTTACTGGAATCGAACCGGACTTCGCGACCGGACATGCAAGTCCGGTCGGACCAAAAAAAATTTTTCCGAATGAAAACCTACTGGAATGGACCGGGCTTGCCAGGGCGGTCGCAAGTCCGGTCCTGACAAAAAAAAAAAAAAGAGAAGAAAAAAAATTATTTTAATTTAAATAATAATTGAATATATAATGTGTATGTATACCCATACATATATGTATATGTACATGTATGAAAGCATGCCAAAGTTAAGTAAGGAAGTAAAACCTAAGTAAAGGAAAAAGTAAGTAAGGTAAAGTGTAAGTATATGAGTTTGTGAAGAAATAGTAAGTATGAGTTAGGAAACAAGTAGGAGATACAAGTTGAATAATGGTAGATGTTAATCATTCAATTGTATGTATATAATAGGATTTGGTTTGTGACATCGGGAGACGTTTGGAAGTACGTACAACGGTGAACGGTATGATTTCTTCATGCCTGTATCCTAATCTGGTTACCCCGATTTGTGTGCTTATTTGATCACCTAATAAGATAAATCATGAATCGGACTATGTTGCACCTACTTGTGCTTGCTTACATTGTTCTTGGTATTTGGCTTGAACAATAGTTTGTATAATTCATGAAACATATGAATGAAGATGAAGTGTATCGTACTTGTAGTGTACTTGTATATTGTGATGTATTTATACGTAAGTGTGTATGTATGGTATTGTAGTATTGTGGCTTGAATGTTGACTTGTGCTAATTCCTAACTATCTAACTCCTAACTTAAGGAGAGTAAATTGGAATGAGTACAAGTCCGATATAGCTCGGCCACGCGTGAGGATGCGGAGTCACAAAGAGGTTGGCTGCAATTCCTGACTCTTAACTGGTCCGCGGCCCAAATCCCTTAAGTGGGTAGCATCCCGGATTATTAGTGAGGTCAAGTAATCCCGGAGGCGGGACGGTGTAGTCCCCAGGGCGGAGTCCGACGGACTTAACTTGAGTAAGAGTAAGAGTAAATAAGTATGGATCCGTAAGAAGTATGAGTATGAGCAAGTATGTGTATGAAGTAACGAGTAGTAAAGTAGTAATCTCCACCGATTAACCCGGGGGGGACCAATGAAGCTAACAAGTATTGTATACTGTGTATGTATGAGTATGTGTATTCGGAAAAAAGGTAAGTACGTATTGAATGATTTATGATGTACTCTTGTATGTAATAAAGTGTATGTATGTGTGTATGCCTTGCATACTGTATTATAATAATATGTATAAAAGCATGTATGCATGTATGTTTGAATGAAATCAACCGCATGTGTCACGACCAAGTGGTCGGCGTACCCTCACTAGTACGCGGGGTAGGGTGGTGGGTGGCGTGATCATGCTCGGCGAAAGCTGAACCCTTCGGGGGACATTTTTTTAGTGTGCAGGTACCCGAAACGAATATGGTCAAGGAAGAGACCGGAGGCACACCCTGGTATTTGGAAGTAGTAAGTAGCGTGTGAGGAACGGGTGGTAGTAAGTGTAAGTAGTCTTAGCGAGTATGTATGAACTTTGGAAGAGATAGTACATTGTATAAGGATCTTAGTAAACTCGGTATGTAGATTATACTGTATTGTACTGGAGTATTGTATTGAATGAAGTTTGTAGTAGATTATTTAAACGGAGACAACGTATTGTAGACTTGTAGTACTCGGGATTCCGGTCCATCAGACCGATGCTGATGTATGTAGAAGTAGTAGCCTTGTTAGTCACGTGGGTGACTAACGGCATGTATCACCCATTGTATGTAAGCATATATCCGCTGCGTGTATTGATATGTAAGGAATTGGACGGTAAGCACTGTATTAATGGTAGGGGTGTTTTACAGTAAATTTAGAGAAAATCAGAGAGAGAGATAGCGAGATTATAGAGTCAATTCAGAGAGAGTTTTGCTGTTGATTTCGTTGTAAGTAATTGAGTTCAGAACTCAAGTAGTGTAAGTTATGTCAAGATAGTGTTCTTGACGTGAGGGTTAGTATTCGCATTACGTGATTGTTAACCATTGTTATACGGATTATAATAAAGGTTCGACCTTATGCTATTCTGGTCTTCCCTTCTTTCTCTCTGTTCGTCCTCAGTTCTGAACTCAGACCATCGACACGTTCTGAGTTGCAGATCAGCACCGACAAGTAGGAATCTTCAGCTGGACGTCGCTTGGGGAGAGGCGGACATGCATGGGAGGCGGAGCAGGCTGTCCGCGTTGGAGACCGCCTCAATTTAGGCGGACAGGAGGCGGTTGGCCGGCGGGATGTCCGCGTCTGTTTAGGCGGACAGGAGGCGGACACCCCCCTGTTCGTCTTTTTTTTTTTTTGATTTTAACTTATTAAAACAACAACAAAAAATAGTGTCACAAGTTAGTAATAATAATGACATAAAATTATAAGTTAGAAGTTAGATGACATAAAATATAAGTTAGAAGTTAATTTACAGAAAATTAAATGTTAAGGACAGTGGAATTAAATGTTAAGGACAATGGAAATTAAATGTTAAGGACAATGGAAATAAATGTTAAGGACAATGGAAATTAAATGACAATAATATAGAGTTAGTAATTAGATGTCAGAAGTTAGATGTCCGTAGTCAGATGTCCAAAGTCAGGTGTCCAATTAATATTAACAGATTATTAATAATTAATATTAACAAAATATTATAGACTAATATTAACAGAAATAAGAGAACAAAATATTTATAATTAAAAAAGGTGAATAATCCGGGGGCTTAGGGACTAGAATAAATCTAGTCCCCGGCAACGGCGCCATTTTGCAGACGTGTATATCTGAGTGGGTTAAACTGGTGTAAAAATAAAAGAAAAGAAATAAAAACTCAAAATAAACGTCGGGCTGCAAACAAATCCCGGTCGGTAGTAGTATAGTGAAAATGTAAGCGACCGGATATCGAACCGTGGGGACTAATGTACATATTATAGTACCTAAGCGTGTCACAAGAGGGGGGATAATGACTTGTAATATAAATAAAAAGAAAAGATAAAATAGACTAAGTGAACAGATAAATTTAATGGAACTCTGGGTCACGTTAATATTATCTGTTCTTTTATGCTAGGTATAATGGTTTAATTATAATTGTTTGGCAAGATTCCTGTTATTTTCTTAAGGTCCGATGAAAAATGAAAACTCATAAGAACTCATGTACCTGTAATGCAAGGTCCGATGAAAACTCGAGCAAAATGCTTGTAAACGGCAGAGGAGTATTGAGGGATTACATTTGCAACTGAGTAACAACTTAAACGATGAAAATAAGTTCCCCCAGTTTTACGGCTTAATTAACCCATCTGTTTCCAACCGATGAAATCAAAAACAGACTTAGTAAAGCATTTTAATAAAGTTCATGAGGTTTATTAAAAAGATGCGGAGAAAAACCTTTAAGCGTAACAAACTTCATTAAAATAAAACCAGTAAAACATATTGCATAATTAATACAGATACATAATAATTATTGCGCAGAGTATTAGTAACTAGCCTAACATATTAAATAGAGATCTGCTATGTAATACGTGAGACTAGAGGTGAGACTAATGAAATGAAAAGAAAACAAATGAAGAAGCGGGAGATTAGAAATGGAATGAACGAGTGAGTGAAGGTGTGTAGTGGTCGAAGAGCGAAGATGGATGATGGTGTGTGAATTGGAACTCCAGGAGGAACCTCTGGAAGGACACTGGGAAGGTAAATGGAGCGTGGTATTTATAGAGGAAAGGAAAAGGCAGCAGATAAGGAACACCGCGTGAGGATTGATTGAGGCGGGCAGAAAGAGCTGGATAGGATTTGCAGCTTGATGGCACTGATTGCTCATTTATTGCAGGGGGACAGAACGCGTGAAGAGTAGATGGATAAGTTGCAGACAGGTCGACGGGCGAAGTCGACGAGCGAAGAAGAAGAAGATAACCGTCGCGTTTTATTTCAGACACGCGTCCGCTTTATTTTATGTGGGTTCGTAGGCGGTTGCATGTAGTCACGTCCGCATGTTTAACAGGCGGTTTGCATCAAGGGCGGTCCTCCCCTTTCCTCTCTTGTCCGCCTATACAAGGCGGTTGCCTAGGCGGTTCTTCTCTACCTTGTCCGCCTATAATGAAGCGGTGGCAGAGGCGGTTGCTCCTCTTCTTGTCCGCCTAACCCTAGGCGGTTGCAGGGGCGGACACACCTCTGTTGTGTGCTCCATTTGTGACCTTGTTTAATCCCTATAAATATATGTTGTGTATTAGGTATTTTTCCTACATTTTAACACATAAAATACATCAGTTAATATAACAACATAATTATAGGAAAAACCCTAGATAAGTGAGAAACATTATTAAAAATGCCATAAATTATAAGGTGATAAACCCTAATAAGTCTATATGTTTTGCACTTATCAGCTGCCTAGTGGAGGAAAAGACGGGACCGCACTAGTAGCGTAATAGCTGACTAGTGGGTTGTGGATTGAACGATCTCGCACTAGTAGCGTAATAGCTGCCTAGTGGAGGAAAAAAAGGTGGAATCGCACTAGTAGCGTAATAGCTGCCTAGCAGGTTGTGATGAACGATCTCGCACTAGTAGCGTAATAGCTGCCTAGTGGAGGAAAATACGGGGACCGCACTAGTAGCGTAATAGCTGACTAGCGGGTTGTGGATTGAACGATCTCGCACTAGTAGCGTAATAGCTGCCTAGTGGAGGAAAAAAAGGTGGAACCGCACTAGTAGCGTAATAGCTGCCTAGCAGGTTGTGAATGAACGATCTCGCACTAGTAGCGTAATAGCTGCCTAGTGGAGGAAAATACGGGACCGCACTAGTAGCGTAATAGCTGTCTAGCGGGTTGTGGATTGAACGATCTCGCACTAGTAGCGTAATAGCTGCCTAGTGGAGGAAAAAAGGTGGAACCTCACTAGTAGCGTAATAGCTGCCTAGCAAGTTGTGAATGAACGATCTCGCACTAGTAGCTAATAGCTGCCTAGTGGAGGAAAATACGGACCGCACTAGTAGCGTAATAGCTGACTAGCGGGTTGTGGATTGAACGATCTCGCACTAGTAGCGTAATAGGCCTAGTGGAGGAAAAAAGGTGGAACCGCACTAGTAGCGTAATAGCTGCCTAGCAGGTTGTGAATGAACGATCTCGCACTAGTAGCGTAATAGCTGCCTATGGAGGAAAATAAAAAGAATGAATTTGATAGTGAAAGGTTTTTGTGGGTAAAAAGGGCCACCTGAGTGGAATGAGGATGAACTTTCCAGCTTGAGCGAAATGAATTATTGTATGACATGAGTGGTTTTGTGATGACCTTTGAAAGTTTTTTTTTTACATGCAAATGAGATAAGAAGTGAGGAGGTTAGCAAATGCATTAATTGAATCAAAAACTCCTTGTTTGTGGGTGTAGATTTTTGTGTGAGCAGATGGCAGAGTTGCTTCGAAGCTTTGGGATGGCTTCGGCATGGCTTCAAGGATCTAAGATGGCTACAGCATGCGTGGATGGCTCCGGTATGCACTGATGGCTCCGGTGTGACCAAGGGTCTCGGGGGGGTTGGTGGGTTTCGATTTGGATTGAGATTTTCGGGATTGTTGGTGGTTTTGCTTTGGTTCATATTTTGAATCGAATGGTGGGTTGATGCGATTGGTGGGTGATGATCCGGTATGACCAATGGAGGGGTGGTTGGTGGGTTGCTTTGCTTCGGGCTGGCTCGATGTATGACCAATGGTCTCGGGGGGGTTGGTGGTGTTATTTCTTTGTGTTGGTTTTTTCGGAGATTTTAATGATGGTTTGGTGTGAGGGCTCCAACAATGGATTTATGTGGTTTGATGAGGTTTTTGATGGCCCCGGAATGGAATGGACTGTGATTTGAAGGTTTTGTGTGGAATTGTAGTGGGCGAATGGTTTTACATGGGTGGGTGAATGGCTTGGGGTAGTTCCCGTCACGGTTCAGAATCTCCAGGGATGGCCCCAGGATGACTTTGTGTCGGTTGAGCATGACGATGCATTAGTTGGAACGAGGGGGAAAGCGAGGTATTCGCCTCTGATGTGGTCGCACCCTGAATGGGCTGCCTACGTACTCAATTCCATATGAGATCAGACCATACGTAGTTTGATGTTTGTGGGCGAGGCTTTGATGATGAATCGCTCCAGTATGGTTCAGAGGTGGCTCCCGTATGTCTCTCTGGCTCTTGGGATGGCTTCTGGATAGCTCTAGGAATGGTACCAATGTCTGAGAATGGTCCGTACTGTTCTCGAACTGTTGGGGAGGCTCCCGCATGGCTCCAGGAATGCTCTGGAATGGTTTCTGCATGGCTTTCGAATGGCTCTTGTACGATCTCGGTATGGCCTGGGATGGCTCCAGGTTTGACTTCTTTTGGATCGGAATTGACTTCAACAACTGCAACTGAAGTCGACTTTCAGCGAGACTAGGCAGAGTACTTACAAATCGGATGCTGATGATGAATTGGTATGATGCATGCAGATATTAAATGTCGGATACGATGCAAAATGCATATGCAATTTTTGGAGAGAAGGTATGGCCTTATCTTTATTAATATGAGGTTTACGAATAAGACATCTTTGGTTCGATCTTGGTGATTGTTCAACTGGAATGGTGAATCACTTTCCTCTCACAGAGGGATATGGGTCAATCTCTTGTGAGTTGTGTGGTTGTGTGTGCTAATTGTGTGATGATGCTCGGAGTAGTAGTATTTTCCTTAGAATTTCTTTCGAGGTTATGAACTTTTTGTTCCTCACCTGCAATGGGGTAGGCCGATTATGATTTGGTGGTTCAGTTGAAGAGTCACTCGCACTCTAAAGACCTTGTGAGATTAGGTCACACTCATTCGCTAACGGTCCCTTTGGTATGACGGGACATGTTGATAACAAGTACGAAACTTATGATTCATGTTTCAGATCCGATACTTTCGGTCAACGCTCATCAACTAACGAGTCAGAGGTCTTTTATTGGGTTATAATGGGCTGAGGGGTATGATGTATGTTACATGGGACTGGGGGATTTATTTGGGAATTGTGGAGCTTTTGTGCAATAGAGGACGTGTTTCGCCTTTGCCATGGGTGGAATGATTGGACGGGTTTTGATAACCTTTTATTGGTTTCTATGGACATCATTGGTCCTTCTGATTTGGATTTCTCCTTCTTGCCTCTTCTGGTGCTCGATTTGAACTTTCTTCTCATTTTGTTTTTTTGAAACTGCATTTGGCTCATCAACTTTCTCAAGCGTTCTCTGCTTTGTATTTTGGCTTTCAGCTCTGGAGTTGCATTGACTCATCGATCTTCTTGAACATTTTCGGTGTTCTTTTTTTGTGTTGGCTTTGGAGTTGCATTGACTCACTGATTTCTTCAAGCATTTCATTTGTTGTTTTTGTGAAGATGGGGGGGGGAGAGACCATGGCTCCGGCTCCTTTGAGATCCTCTATTGCAAGGGCAAAGTAAGTATATGTGCGTGGGTTGGCATGTTGTGGAGTTCACAGAAAAGGTTTATCGTGAAAGGCTCAGCGGGGCTCACTAAGGGATTATGTACAGGGCAGTCAAAGCTTTTTGGTTTTGTGGGGATTTTGATCCTAAGTGCCTCGTCATTCTCATTATTCAATGATTGTTTTCTTACTCTTCTCAAATCTTTGCATGAATCACAGTTCGTATCATGTTTATCGACATTGCTCTCACTATGATTGTGCCCTCTATGTGCTGAAGGAATGCACATGTCGCTCGTGGTTTTACCTCAATTGGAACTCTTTACCTTCCCTCATCACTCAATGGATTGTCCAAAACACTCATTTGAAATTCGAAGAAAAATACCGCTCTTTGTACACTACTCACTTTGGTTTGTGGTGCTGATTTTGATTGGACCCTTGAGTTCATTGACGGGTCAAGAGTTTAGTGATTCAAACACTATGTTCAAACAATCAATCAAGCTTTTCACCGAAGACATCGTTCGATATGGGAGTATGCAAATGCAATTATCTACAATGCAATATGATGTGGTAATATGGAATTACTATGTATAGGATGCATGAAATGATGAGAATGAAAATGACTCATTCGAATTTTGGTTCGATTTTTTTTTTGCTTGTTTTTTTAATGGATGCAATGCATGAGTGGTAAGGTTATGACTAGTCTCGCTTGAGCCGAACTCAGCTTGCGGTTCATGAAGCTCATCCCGTCATTGTAAGCCCTGAAGAAGGTCAAGTTGTTGGATATGATGTGAGAGAAGTGTTTCAAAATGGTATTTGGTCGATGATTGGCTCCTGGGATTTTGGAATTTTAGGGAGTGAAAACTCCTGCATGGTGATCCTATGATATGACAGTGACTGCATTTTTTGGGATTTTTGAAGGTATTTTTTATTTTGGGATTTTTGGATGTATGACTTTTTTGGATTTTTGGATGTGATTTTTTTTGGTTTTTTTTTGTGTGCATGCTTTTTGTGGTTGTTGGTCTCTATGTACATGGTATGCTGAATGGGAAAAAAAAGCTTGAATGCTCGGTATTTCTTGCTATCACTTCGAAGATCATGTCGCCACTCATAGACAAAGACAGTTATTCACCTGCAAACACGACCATTATTGTAGAAAGAATAATCTGACAAATGTTAGCATACTTGAAAAATGGGATGGATGCTCTTGTGAGGTGTGTTGGAAATGTAACATGTGATTATGCATTTTCCTAAGATGAGTGTGATTCACGCATGATTAATGAATTTGAACTGAATGAGAATGCATGCAACTCTTTTCCTTTCTGCCATGAATGTGTTGCATGCTTTTGTTTGTTGGTTGTTTTATTAGCTTGTTCCCAAAAGAAACTACATTTTAGAAAAACGGTTTTGAAAAAACGTGTTTCCGAAGTGGTGGATTTTCGCAGTAGAATTTTGACGCTCGGTCATTCGCAAATAAAATAGGGAGTGGGGGACCCTATACACATTGATCTAAATAAATTCAAAGGGAATGTACAACCTATACACAAAGTCTATTCAGAAATTGACAAGAGAGAAAAGAATGCTAGGGGAAAACCTATACATCAATTCTAAAAGTCATTAAATGGGGGAGTTTGAGCTTAAAACTTCTCCCGAATTCTTCTACTTCGTCTTCGGGCTTCTGACTGACTACTCATTCGTCTTCGGGCTCCTGATTGATCGTTTGCTCGTCTTTGGGCTCTTGCAGCAAAGCGGTACTGTGATCATACAAAACAGGTTGGTGTTCTTCTGACTCTCAACAGTTTGAACTCGAACAGTCGTTGCTAGTTAATCAACTCGGGTTGGTACATCTCTTATTTTTGACTCAAACTGCGTTGTCGATCTTCATGTGCTCCATCTGCTCCGACGAGGGAAATAAGGGGCGTTTTTGAGAAAGGAAAGGTGAATGATCGAGCACAAGTTCTTTGTGAAAATCCACCACTTATGTGAAAACACGAATGACTAGTACGCTCCACGATAATGACCGCTGCTCTTGAAGGTGGGTTGATCTTCAAAAATAGGGGGTCGCAACATGGGGACTAAATCATTTATTTTGAAATACGTTTATGAAAATCAACTTTGAAAATTGTTTTGAAAAAAAAGTTTGAGATAATATCCGTGAAAAATGTTGTTTAAAATTTATTTGTAAAAAGCATGTTTTTGAAATCTGTTTTTGAAATGAAATTTATGAGAAGTATTGTTTGAAAATCATTTATAAACAGTAGATTTTTGAAATTTGTTCTTTGTAAACCGCTTGACAAAGTTTATTTTTTGGAAGACTTTGATTGAAATCAATTTTGAAAACTGTTTTGGAAATAACAATTTTGAAATCATTAGAGATGAACGACTTTGAAGATATTCATTAGAGTGTTGGACATGATTCATTTTCTGATTTTTGCTCATTTTTTGAAACGTGATCACACATAGATGTAAGTGTAAAATAAAAATCGTGGCTGATTTTATGTGGAGCTGAGTGCGAATGATTGGGATAATCACCTTCCAGGTCAATCAATGCTTTCATACCACCGGGGGAACCGTCGTCCCTTCACTATTCATCTCTCGGGATTTATCTCTATTATGCCTTGTGGGGCACGTCATTGAGAAAGACCGGAGTGCTTAAGTTCGAAAGGTCAGGATACCCGAAGTGATACAGTCACATGAGCCACGGCCGGGTGATTATCACAACATGCTCACTTTCCAGAAAACTTGGGGAAGTACTACATGGGGTCGGGTCTCTCGTCGTCTGCACGTCAGGGTGTGTCTAAAGTCCAAATTATTCACTGACTACGTTGTGCCATGTATGGGTATCCGGTAAATACGGGATCCTCTATGGACGTGTAGCGTGACATCAGGCTTTAGAGACACCCGTGGTGCAGTGGACACTTGGAGAACTGAGCCCATGCAATCTTCAGGGTAATGCAAAGGGTGGTCAGACAGGCGGCATACAAGGGGGTGACTACCCATAAACCCATCTTAGACACGGGACCGGGCAGCTGGACACTGAAGGCTCAGAGTTCACTATATGCTGGCTTTGACTCGAAAAGGTAAGTGTTGAAGGATCATGAGTTTTCAAGGCGTGGATACTACGATCATACCGCCTCGTGTGCATAGTCCTTACTACGAAGGGCATCTGCTCATGGGGAATCAATTGTGGACCAATGTTTATCCCGACCGCAAATATCAAGGGTGACACAGAGGAATGCATGTCCTAAGTTACCCTATGCACCCACCTCAGGACTATTCCTAACAGTTCAATATCACAACCAAAAAGAGGTAAATAAATGCGCAGGCAAAGAGAGGGAAGAAGTTAGACCCCTAATGGGCCCACCTACCTGAAGTTCCTACAAGTTAGTCTAGCATAACCACACAATTATGTAGCAAGCGAAGCACACATGGCAAGCAAAGTCAAGTATAAGCTACACACTCTCATCCTAACTATCCTCACCAATCACACTCTAAGTGTGGAATAGAGTAATGCTAATGGCTTTCGAAATGAATCTCTTGAAGGTTTTGAAAGAAGTGGGGAAATCCCGACAATTTGAATGGAGTTCAGTCTCCTTGAGTTTGAGAAAAACTTACTCAAGTTTTCCCCAGCGGAGTCGCCATTCTGTGGAGGGTGATTTTTCGGTTTATGAGGGGGGGGGTCTATCTAAATATGGTTCTTGACTGAAAAGCCTAGATCCTAAAATGCCATTCTGTGGAGGGTGAAAACCCGTTATTCTGGCATCCCTCAAATACCTACTTTATCGTCTGTCTTTCCCAGAAAGCATATGGGGAGTATTAGTGACACTACACCCGCTCACAATGGGCTCCACACGGACTTATGCCTCTATAAGGCGGAATTGACTAGAGTCGCCACCTAGTTTGACCTAAGGAACTAGGAAGGGAAGAAGAGGGTTCTAAGAAACCGTTAGTTGACTGAGGTTGTTCCCTATGGATAGGACTTATCTGGTCATGTGCAGAGATTCTATGTTAGGTTCGTACTGGGTACACCCCTCAGAAGTGGCAACGACCACGACTTCGGATTGGTGCCCGAGGAAACCTCGGTCTCCAATTGTCAGGATTGTCTTCTTTCAAAACCTTATTAGAGAGATTCATTTAAAAGCCAGGATAGGATAGGATAGGAAGAAAGAATGAGTGTTGATGGTGCCAAAAAGGGCTTAACAAGTTTGAGAAAATTGATTAAACACGAAGGAGGGTGTTAGACGAGCTTTTCTGCCAAGCTAGCGCCAAAGTGGGGATTGGTGGATAAAAGGAATGGAAGGAGAACAGGACGGGAGGGGGGAAACGGGGTTTTTGATCGGAATGGGGTCGCACCCTTGGTGGGCTGCCTACGTACTCAACTTCCTGTTGAGATCAGACCTTTCGTAGTTCACGATTTGGGATTTTTTGGGGTTTTTGAAGAGTTTTGAGGGATTCGAGCTTTTGAGGAATTTGGAGTTCGAGAAGTTTTGGGTTTCGAATGTTAGTCTGTAAGACACTCAGGCCTGTAAGACGTTTGAAACCCTGAGATGTCGAAGTCTGTGAGACGCTCGAGTCTGTGAGACGCTCGGGTCTGTGAGATGCTCAGGTCTGTGAGACATTCGAATTATTGGAATGACAAAGTCTGTGAGACGCTCGGGTCTGTGAGACAATACGGGGTTTGGAGGTGAGATGGAGGTGAGATGGCTGAGTGAAAAATGACATTTTGATTGATGTGGGGTCGCACCCTGTGTGGGTTGCCTACGTACTCAACTCCCTGTTGAGATCAGACCTTACGTAGTTCAGAGTTATTTCGAGGATTTGGAAGTTTTGATGTTTGTGGAGCTTGGAGATATTTGAATGTTGTTTGAGATTTGAGAGTTTTTACGGGATGTTTGAATCCTAATGAGATGTTAAAGTGTGGGATGTTGTAGTCTATGAGACGCTCTGGTCTGTGAGACATTTGAACCCTTGAGATGTGAAGTCTGTGAGACGCTCGGGTCTGTGAGACGTTCGAATCACTGAGTTGACAAAGTCTGTGAGACACTCGGGTCTGTGAGACATTTGAATGTGCGGGGGGTAATTGGATTTTGAGGAGTTTTGAAGCTTTCAAAGAGCTTGAAGTTGGAATTTGAGATTTACGGAGTTTAAAATTATCTACGATTGAAGTGAATTTTTGAATTGAATCAAAATTTGAAATGGGTTTTCGAAGTGAATGGATTTTCGAAGTGAGTTGGAATTGAATGAATTTTTGAATTGAATGATGAATTTTTGGACTTAAATTGAATTTGAATAAGTTTGAATTGAATTGATTTGGATTTGAATGAGTTAGGAATTGAATTTTTATTGAACTTGGAATTTATTGCATTGGATTGATTTTCGGACTGGAGTTGAAATATGATTGAATTGAAGTTGAAATTGGTTTCTGAATTGTAATTGAATTGTTTTTTGGGCCTCAAAATTGGGCTGAAATGGGCCTCAAAATAAAGCCGAACATGAGCTTGAGTTGGGCCGAAAATGAGCCTTGATTGTTGGGCTTGATTTGGATTTCAGGCCTAATTTGGATTTTGAGCCTAGGAATCGGGCCATATTTGAGCCTTAAAACGGGCCTCAAGTTTGGGCCTAGAAAACACGGGCTTCAGGTTTGGGCAGAAAAAAAATGGGCTTATAAAAATGCGCCAACTGAAATTGGGTTTATTAGGTTAGGCCCAAATGGGTCTATTGGATTGGGCCTTGAAATTGGATTTGATTTTGGGGTTGCAACTGAATTTGATTTTGATTTTTGAAATAGAATTTGACCTTTAGATTTTGATTTCATTTTGAATTGAGTATTGGTTGTGAATTTTATTCTTATGATTATGGATTGTTTGGAAAGTTTTTTTTTATTTATATATACCGGGAAATATATTACCCACAAGCAGGTACTACGACCCTCGGGTACTACGACCTTAATGTGAGTAACATCTGTGAATGGTCCTAGGGTGTTTCTAAAAAGGCCCACAGAAAGTTGTGGGCCTGATCTGCATCTTGGGGTAACCTATTTGGGCTCTCTAGGTTTAAATGCGTTGGCCCAAATGCCTAAAGATAGATCAGCCACACAGAGGTCCTGGGACCAAAACAGTTAGAATTTTATTGGGCCTTACCCAACACTTTCACGACAGGCAAAACAAAATTCGGGCAATCAATATAAGTAGTAGCAACCGCAAGCAAGTTTCCGAAAGTAAACCCTCTTCTTTCAATTAATCATTTTTGGTTGCTTCTTCCTTATCCATTCTGCCTTCACTAAACAGGAATTCATGGTGGTCTCAAGTTAAACCACTAAGTCACGTAGATGGGCTGAAAGAATATTATAGGCTCACACAAAATCCAAACCATAAATAAAGGGGACTTTCACGATGCCAATTGCCAATACATGATCGGTTAAAATACTGTATAATCGGAAGCATAAATTGGTAAGCACGCTCTAAAGACAAACATGTACATAACTTGAGTGATTTTACAATTTGCACGGGTTTAGATTAATACCGGATTGGAGGTTGATTACTCTCTGCAAAACAATAAACAAAGGCAAACAAAAAGAGGCACATAACAGCAACACGGGTCAGTAGATTAACCTAATCGAATGAACAAAATGGCACAATACAGAAGAAATATAGATGAGAGCTCTTGAGGCCATATTATTGAAGTCTTAAACCATTTCAAGTCAGATCAGAGACGAGTTCAAGAGCTCTGAATTAAGTCAGTACAACCAACAACAAAAATCTTCAATTCATCCCGAAATAGGCAGGCCAAAACATAAACCAACTTTGAGACAGAGAAGTTAACATTGCCATTTTTTTAGTCTACCATCCTTTCTTCAACAGGTTCGACAGGCATAATCCAGAAGCTCACAAACTTATCAGGGTTTAGACTTGTCAAAACACAAATAATAGTACAAATAAAATAGAAAAAAAAAACAAAGGAGATACAGGAAAGGTGGACTATGAACATCTCCGAATCAACGATGAACGCTTTCTGGGTCTCTTGTACGCAGCTGAAACAAAGCCCAGAGAAGAATTGATGAGCGACTCCTGCAAGAAAAAAATAATCAAGGCGCGCGTGAACCAGAGAGCAGAAAAACAGATTAGTTTCAAGTATAATCAAATGAATAGAAAGTCTAAACAAATCAAAAGGAATGGGTTCTGAAGCATGAGAAACGATCCCGGTTCCAATTGGTTTCGATAGCACCCAAAGGAGACTTCAGGTTTGTTATAGACAGAGCTTAACGAAGCAAAATAAACGTAGTGCAAACTCCCTTTGTTTGGCATCGAAGTGCCACAAATCACCAGCAGTTTCCAAACTCCGTTGTCGATCTGGTGACCGAGGCACAGCTGTTTCCAGTGATTTAATCCTATATAGGCGCGAGACACGAAAGGGATGAAGAGAGGTGCAGAACGGCGTATATGTTTCGTTCAACAGTAAGGGCTCCATTTTTCTAATTGATGATTGAGCCTGGACTGGGAATGGAGGGTGTGGTTTTGGCTTGGTTTTCAAAGTATCGACCGGCTAGTTCTTCATTTGAGAGGGGAAGAGACAGAGAGGGCTGTGTGCCGACGAACTGTGGTAGCAAGCGCCATGGAGGTGGTGGGAGGGTACGGATTTTGAAGATGAGGAAAGCAAAGGAGATTGACCGGCTGCTGAAGACGACGAACGATGATTGCATTCCCCTCTTCTTCTTTTTTTTTGGTTTTCGAATTCTTCTGAGCAAAAGGAATGAAGGCGGTGATTAGAGTGTTTGGATCGAGATGAGGGAGGATCTGATCGATGGATAGATGATGGAGTTTCTAGGGTTTCTTTCTGAGTGAATAAGGAAGGATTTTTGCTCGACCAGAATCGAGACGGGTGAAGAAGACGACTAGCGGCTACAGTGAAAATAACGGGAATCCGATTCAACCTCTGCCACTGTAGGGTTTCACTAATGTTATTAAATAGAGGGATATGAACAAGTAGGGTTTTGGTTAGTCTTGGTTCGGGTTTGACCCGCAGGTAAATGGGTTTGGAGATGGGTCATGTTTGGTCAATAAGGGTTTGACTGACAAAAATCTGGAAAAATAAAACACCCTCATATTCACAATGAGGTTCGAACCCTGACCTCGCACCACTACTATATAATTACTAACCAACTGTGCTAATGACCGAAAATGTTATATGAAGGTGGGAAATAGTACTAGAGTTCTCATGTGAACTAAACGAATTCTTTAAAAAACGCTAGCGTTCCAAACAAGAATTTACAAAGACAAAAGGGTTCCATCTAATAAGTGGTTTTCTTCTCAAGGGTCATGATGTAAATAATGAAATACCAAACGCAATAAAAGATGAAATAGGAAATAACACAATAATGAGTACATGAAATAATGAAATAGTAAAAGTACAATGGAAGTAAAATACGAGTGGATATTCTAAAAATAGAAATTGAATCAAATATGTACAAATAGCAGTAAATAAGAGAGAAAAAAGAAGTAACAAAATAAAATGAGATGAGAGTGAGTTAATCGAATTGGCGACATAACGAAATATGTAAATAAAAATGATGAAAATGATTCTAAAAGTAATAATGATAAAGACAAAAAATAAAAACAAGTACTAATAAAGAAAATACAAGTAAAAGTATCAATGAAATGAAATGAGATAAAATAAACAAGTAACAAAATAGCATGAACCAAATAAAAGCGAATTTGTAAACAAATAAGCAAAACAACAGAACTGACTAACATGAAATAAATAAAAAACAAAATGGTAAAATAAGTAAATAACGACAAGGGACGGTTTGAAATGGACGTTTTGAAAATTGATTTAGCACATTTGTCATAAAATGACAGTTTCATTTTGGTACGTAGATGAATAATTTTTGAAAAGAAAGGCGACGACCCTCTTATTTTATTTTTTTTTGAATTTGTTTTACGGGGGGAGAATTTTTGGTGTCTACAGGTATATTGTGATTATTTTTGAAGTAAGTTTGGGAAAGTTGTAAATGAATGATCGGGATTCTTGTAATCAGACCGATACTGTAACGACCCCAAAACCGGCCTAGGAGTTAGGGCCGTTACACGCCGTGAGTCTACTACCTAACGTCGCAAGGCTCTAAAGCAAAACAAACCCCAAAACCAAATAAAGAACTTGTATAAATACGGAAAGAGTTTACAAGATCCAAAGCGTAACTAAAAGAGTGAGTCAAATACAACGAAGGGCCCGAAGGCTACAAAACTAAAGCGTCCAAAGCGCAAGAAAACAAAGTTTAAAGAAACATAAAGTAAACGAAGCTCCAGAGAGAACAAGAAGAGAAGATCCCACGAGCTCAATCTGCAACAAAGTAAAGGGGTGAGCTAAACAGCCCAGCAAGCAGAAGACTTCCTCAAGGAAGCCCACTCAAAATAGAAGCAGAGGAATAATTTATAAACAGAGAGGATCACAAGCCATTCACAAATAGATAGAGTAAACCAAAACAGAACTGAAACCAAACCAGAAGGCCACATCAAAACGAGCTCAGACTTTCAGAAAAGAAATGAGAGGCAGAAGAGTGGGACACTAGATATATGCTAACATAACAGAAGGACTCACATAACGTCCTATGGATCCGAAGATCCCACAACAGAAGCGTAGTAGAGACAGCTAAACAGACCCGTTGGTCAATGATTTTCTAAGGGAGACCCTAAGGAACATAATCAGAAGGAATTCTTGCGCAGCATGCTACGGGACAGCCCAACCCTATCCAAGGCTCAGAAGCAACATAACTAGGTCCCAAAATAATATGTTCATAAAACAAATCTCAAGTGCATAAAAATGCATATAAACACCATAGGAAGCTTGTACACAGATAGGGGAATCCCAACCCCGCAAACGGAGCTCAAAACGGAGTCAGAACGGAGAAGTTACGCCAAAACAGAGGCCATGTCCGAACTTCCGTCCGAACCGGAAGTTCGGACATAGGCCGAAAGTCCAAAGAATCAAAAACGCCTCGTGTCCGAACTTTGACGTCTGGACCGAGGTTTCGGACGCTGCAAAGCTTCGAAAAAAATAAAACACGCCGCGACACTGTCCGAACTTCATCCTTCGGACCGAAGTCGGGACGGCGCAACAGAGACGAAAATTAGGCGAACAGAGCGCAGAAAACCAACGAAAATCAATGCCAAACTCACACAAATGTTCGAATTGCGAAATCAGTTCCCCCGGGGATTTACCCCTTCAATTAACAACACAAAACGAGAAGAAATCGAGCAAACACCACACAAAATCAGACATGCAAACAGAAATCAAACAGTCCCCGAGGGTGAGCAAACAACCCCGATTCATCCCCCACTTACACGAATTCGAAGCGTCGATTCAGTCCAGACGTGATCAGCAACCAGATGGGTAAGATGCAGTAGAGGGAACGCACCAGACGACACTGAATTTCACCAACGAACAGCCCAACAATCAGAAAAACTGCACCCTCCAAACAGCAACATAATGAACAACAATTCACAAATTCACCCACCTGATCTCGCAGAGAAAATCCCGTGCAGCAGCAGCAGTAACGCGACGCAGAATCCGACAGAAACAGCAACGATCCACACCAGAAGACAAGGTTCTCACTAAGGAAGAAGAAGAGAAGAAGAATGCAGAAACTGTCGAGAGAAAGAGAGCGGGCTTCAGAACTGATCGTGAATTGTAAAAGAAAATAAATGACTTAACCTTCCTTAATTAAGTCTTACCAAAATAAAAGAGAGGGAATGACCTCCTTGCCCCCGTCTTTTAATTCAATGACTCCGACGTCCCATCAACTAAACAAAGCACCACACATAAATTAATTAATAACATTAACCGGAATGTTATGCTATGAAATCTGAAAAAAACGAAATACGGAGTATTCAGATACACTTGTATGTAACAGCCTTGTTAGCCACGTGGGTGGCTAACGGCGTGTAACTCCGCCCTTTTTGGTAACGTTTAAGATATGTTTTTCCGCTGCAATTATGGTTAAGTATGGAGATTACGATTGGGGTGTTACAAAAAGTGGTATCAGAGCCAAGCATCACTCTGATTGCCCGATTACCGAGCTTAGGAATATACCGAGTTAGGAAATCTAAATCTTGTCGTCCAAGGGACGTTATAAACATTTGACCCGATAAGTTTGTAAGCACAATACTAATGTGTGTTCATGTATATTCAGATGGCAGGTCAACCACGTGGACGAGGCCGCGGAGGGCCCGGTTTGGGAGACCCGGGGAGAACCCTACGGCTCAAATGATGGCCGAAGCAGTGGCGGCCGCCATAGCCCATGTAGTACCACAGATAGTCACTGCAGTGCAGCAAGGGCAGCAACAACCCGTTGGTCAGGACCAGCAGGAACCACAACCACAACCACAGCCGTGTGAAACCAACTGGGTGAAAGCGTTGGCAGACCTGCGACCCCCGTCCTTCAAAGGGGAGACCGACCCTTCCAAACTAGAGGCGTATATCTCCGAGATGAAGACTGCCTACGAGACCTTGGTTGTTCCTTGCTGATGCCAAGGTCCAACTTGCCACATTCTATTTGAAGGGTTCGGCTAGAAATTGGTGGAAGCTTGTGCGGGCCGAGAAGATGGCCGACCCGAACTTTGGATGGGATGAGTACACGGCTATGCTGCGAGCCAAGTACTACCCGGTACATGTACAAGAGGCAAAGCGCCTGGAGCTCGACAACTTGAAGCAAGGAGACAAGATGTCGGTTGACGACTACTACACCGCCTTCACCGATCTTGTTCATCTTCTACCGGACCTGGGATACTCGAACCGGCACCTGGTGAATCGTTTCTACAGCGGGCTCAGCCACCGCCTACGCTACGGCATGGGCCAGCCGAGTACAATACCTTGCAGGTATTTTAAAATACGGCCTAAGTGTGAATAAATTTATACTATATGTGAGTGTGTAAATGTGTCGCGGGGCATGACTAACACCTTGAACCACGGAAGTGCTATCATGCCGCTGCTAAGGTCGAGATCACCGTCCGACTAAGGGACGAGGAACATGCGCATAAGCGCAAGGCGTCGGGTGATGGCCAAAGCTCACAAGGGTATGGTGGGGGAAAGAAGAAGGGGAAATCCTACCACCAGCCACAGAAGGGCCAGCAACAGAACGGCAAGGGCCAGGGCCAAACTGCTAATACTACCGAGGAGCCACTTCAGCTCACTTACGTTGTGGCAGCCAAGCCCCTGCGCTCTCACCCACCCAAGGGTAATAACCTACTTCCGAGTACAAATTTAGTATGTATTATTAACTTAAGAAGTGAGTACTAATAGTGTGTTGTGATAACAGCTACTACGGGCTCTGGTTCTGGACGCCACTATTACTGTAAGTGGTGCAACAAAGACCACCCCGGGGTAGACTGTAAAGGAAATGAAGTGCAGTGCTTCTACTGCAAGAAGATGGGACACCGTGACTTCGAGTGTTACCAGAACCCCAACAACCGTAACTACAAGCCTAAGTGGGAGAACAAGGGTAAGGCCGCAGCGACACCTGAGGGCCCGAAGGCGACGAACCAGCCTACACATGATCAAGGGAAGCGCAACTTCCAGAAGGGGTCGGGATCGGGAGCTGGAAAGGCCACCCTTAATGTGGTGGATCGGTCTGAGGGAGTTGGACCCTCTTCTAGACCAGGTATTACTTAAAACCATTGAGTGAATTAATTGCTTGCTTGCCGCATTTCATGCATGAGTGTTAGTAAACTAGAATGTACAACTACATGGCCAATAATCGAAATATGTCATACCACTTACCTAAGTTAGATAATTCTAAAACTTAGGATCTTTCAATATATGTTATCCAATCCCTCCCACACCAACCCCTGAAGAGACCACCATCGACATCACCGACTATCCGACAGAACAGTGTCAGGTTATCAGCCAGGTATGATATTATTAAGAGGATACCTGACACCAGAAGCACAAATCCAAATCATCCGACGATGCAACGAATTGGGAGCAGCACCTGGAGGTTTCTACACACCCGAATACCCAAGAGGAGCAAAGATGAATTTAAAGATGATGTGCATGGGTAAGGATTGGAACCCTTACACCAAGTCATATCAAGACACGCGAGCCGAAGATGGAGCGACAGTGCCGAGTATACCTGAGGAGTTCCTTACGGCGGTTAATCATGTCATGGGGATTGCTCAACAAGTTGAATCGGAGCCAATTCTGAGTATCAAGGCAGATTTGTGTATTGTCAACTTCTACAAAAAAAGGTGGAAGATTGGGTTTACACCAAGATAAGGATGAAACACCCGAGTCTCTTAGTAAGGGAGTACCCGTGGTGTCTTGGTCCATAGGTGATACCGCTGAGTTTATTTATGGCGAGCAGAAGCGTGTGGACCTTGCAAAGAAGTTGGTGTTGAAGTTAGGAGATGTGTTAATCATGGGTGGGCAGTCGAGGATGCTGTATCATGGTATCAAGAAGGTCAAACTGAATACGGCGTCTCCGATAGTAATCAATGTCACACACATGAAACCTAGACATTTGAACTCAACCTTTAGGAAATTTGAAGCCATGTGTAATCATGTAAAGAATGAAGTTGGTTGTATGTTAAGCATGTGATGCATTAAGTAAGCTATGTGTTAAACGATGTTGTCAAATGTAATACCACTCATGGTGTAAAAGATGGGTTTATGAATAAAGCAGTATTGATTACTTGAGTAAACCACCCGTGTTATTACCGTTATACTTACAAAGTTTATGAAATAAATTAGGCGCTACACTCAGAACGAAAGGTACACTGAGTGTGTGTATAGAGGCAGAGGACGGCAGAAGCGGCACTATCCTCACCGGTACCTTCCCAGTGAATGAAGTGGATGCGTCGATCCTGTTCGACTCTGGAGCCTCACATACATTTGTCTCACTCTCATTTGCGAGGAGATTGGGGTTAGACACAGAGGAGATGCCTGACTTCCTAGTCACTCTTCCGTCTAAGGAACGGATCAGATGCACCCGTTATTACCGAGATGCCACCGTTCAAATTAAGAGTGAAGAGTTCCCGATCGACATGATAGAGTTCGAGGGGCTTGGATTTGATGTGATTGTGGGGATGAATTGGTTGGAGCGGTACAAGGGTCGAATCATATGTGCCGAGCACCGTCTGCTTCTTCGGAGTCCGTCTAGGGTTACCATTTCATACCGCTAGAGGCCCAGGGAGCCTTTGACACAGATCATCTCCACCATGGCCATGTATCATGAAATCAGAAGGAAGAATGATGTATACCTCTACTATGTTCAGGACATAGAGAGAGATCCAGAGTTTAGCCCTGATGTGCCGGTTGTGTCGGAGTTTCCTGATGTCTTTCTTAAGGAGCTCCTAGGCATGCCGCCAACACGGGCAGTTGAGTTTGAGATTGACTTAGTGTCGGGTACCGGACCGATAGCGAAGGCGCCCTACCGTATGGCTCCAACTGAGATAACAGAGCTCAAGGAGCAGCTGTGAGACCTACTCGACAAGGATTTATACGCCCGAGCGTTTCACCATGAGGAGCACCAGTCCTTTTTGTGAAGAAAAAGGATGGTAGTCTCCGCCTCTGCATCGACTACAGAGAGCTGAATGCCGTTACGGTGAAGAACCGTTACCCATTGCCGCGTATCGATGATTTGTTTGATCAGCTGAAGGGTGCATCGGTGTTCTCCGAGATCGACCTGCAATCGGGTTACCATCAGATTTCTATTAGAGACAGTGACATTGAGAAGACCGCATTCCGAACCATATATGGTCACTATGAGTTTATGGTCATGCCATTTGGTCTATCTAATGCACCGGCAAAATTCATGGACTTAATGATTCTTTTATTCCGAGATCAGTTGGACAAATCAGTGGTTGTCTTCATCGATGATATTCTTATTTATTCTACGTCCAAAGTTGAGCATGAAGATCACTTGAGGAGTGTACTGTAGACATTGAGAGAGAACCAGCTATATGTGAAGTTCTCAAAGTGTGAATTTTGGCTAGACCAAGTCTCTTTTCTTGGTCATGTCATTTCTGAGGCCGGGATCGCAATAGATCCGGCCAAGATTGATGTCGTGCGCACCTGGCCTAGGCCGAAGACGGTTACCGACATCCGGAGCTTCCTCGGTCTGGCAAGGTATTATCGGAGGTTTGTGAAGAACTTCTCCAGTGTCTCAAAGCCGATGACGTCCTTGATGAAGAAGGATGCACCATTGGAGTGGACAGACGACTGTGAGCATTCCTTTCAGAGCCTCAAGGATGCTCTGACTTCTACACACCTTTGACTATACCAGATGGTACAGAGTTTTGAGGTGTATTGCGACACGTCAGGTAAAGGTATGGGTTGTGTATTGGTGCAACACGGGAAGGTCGTGGCTTACGCCTCCTGACAGTTGAAAAGGCATGAAGAAACTATCCTACGCAAGATCTAGAATTGGGTGTCATCGTCTTCGCCTTGAAGATATGGCGACACCATTTGTATGTGGTGAATGTGACAATTTACTACTCAGACCACAAGAGTTTGAAATATCTGTTCACTCATAAGGAGTTAAACATGAGGCAAAGAAGGAGGGTTGAATTCCTTAATGACTACGACATTAACCTTCAGTACAAGAAAGGAAAACAAACGTTGTGGCTGATGCATTGAGTCGCCGAGCACACTCTCTCCATTCGCTAATCTCTCATTCTAGCTTGGTTGATGAGGTGCGGAGTGCTCAGATGTCCAATCAGTACATGCATGAGATCAGACAGAAACTTATTGACGGTACATTCGAAGGTCAGAAGTATGATTTCTGACTTCATGGTGATGATCTAATCAGACTGAATGGCTGACTCTGTATTCCACGAAGTAGCACTGAGCTGAAAGAGCGCATACTGAGTGTATCACATTGTTCCTCTACTTCGATTCACCCCGGAGCTTCAAAGATGTATAAGAATATGAAGAGATATTTTTGGTGAACCGGTGTGAAGAAAGATATGACTGATTACGTTGTGAGGTGTCCCACTTGTCAGAAGGTCAAGTTTGAGCACCGACGTCCTGGAGGTATGGTACAGCCGTTGCCAGTGCCGGAGTGGAAGTTCCATGATATTTCCATGGACTTCGTTGTCGGGCTTCCGCCTACACGGGGAGGTCTGAATATGATATGGGTCGTTGTTACCGACTTACCAAAGTGGCCCGATTCATTCCGATGAAGGACACTTGGAAAGTGGCGAAGATAGCAGAGCTCTTTGACTGTGAGATTATACGGCATCATGGGGTACTGAAGACTATCGTGTCTGATAGGGATACCAGATTCCTCTCGAGGTACTAGAGATCTACGCGGGAAGCGCTTGGTACCAAACTGAAGCTGAGCACAATGTTCCACCCGCAGACAGATGGTCAGAGTGAGCGCACCCATCAAGACACTTGAGGATATGTTACGAGCATGTGCACTAGACTTTCAGACCAGCTGGATTGATATACACTTGATCGAGTTTAGCTACAACAACATCTACCATGCGTCGATCAAGATGTCTCCTTTTCAGGCATTGTACGGTAGACCTTGCCGCACGCCTTTATGCTGGGATGAGTCAGTGAGGTGGTCATTCTAGGACCAGAGTATCTGGAGCAAGTACAAGCTGAGGTACGTCAGATTCGAGCAAATATGAAGGCTGCTCAAGATAGGCAGAAATCGTATGCCGATGTGCGCCGACGAGACCTGGAGTTTGCTGTGGGCGACCAGGTATTTCTTCGAGTCTCGCCTATGAAAGGCGTATTTTGTTTTGGCCAGAAGGGCAAGTTGAGCCCGAAATATGTAGGGCCGTATGTTGTGACAGAGCGGATAGGCTCAGTAGCTTACATGCTAGACTTGCCTGCTGAGCTGGGCAAGGTGCATGATTTTTCCACGTATCACAGTTGAAGAAATACATGCCATCTCCGTCTCATGTTGAAATACCCCTAAATTAATTTAAATTAATTTAGGGGATTTCTTTTATAAAAACCCTAAATATATTATTAAACACTAAATTAGTGTATGGTATTATTTCAAAATTATTTAGGGGACTTCTTATATTAAATTCTAAATAATAATATAATTTAAATTAATTTATTATAAGGTATTATGAATTTAATAACAAGATTTATAAGTCAATAAATCTTGGAAAAATTCCTAGACACTCCAATTATATTATAAAGATTTTAGATATATCTGGAGCATTGATTTGAAGCATGAAAGTCAATATAAAATTCTAGAAACCCTAAAGCTTCTTAAGCCTTGCTAGGGTTGACTTTTTGAGAATGGTAAAAACATCCCATGAAACCTATACCAATAAATAGGTTATGGAAAACCATGAAGATCGATAAAAAGAACGTCAAAAACGGATCATCCTAGCCAAAGTTATGATAGAATGAAGTTTAGAGCCAAATTTTGAAAACTGCCACGTGTCAAGCTCACACGGGTTGCCTGTACTTAGCACGAAAATCGGCCAGAATCTTAACTTCTATCAGTGTTTTTGCCCTAACTTTAAACACCGATATCTCACTCGTTTTTGAGAAATTTTGAGTGTCGCCTTCTCCATTCTCTTCTCCTACAATTCCTCTTTCTAACCATAACTCATACACAACCTAACTCCTTCTACATCGACGGAAAATGCGATCTGAAGTAGCCTTCCTGAAACTGCCAACCCAGATTTCCAAAAAAAAACGTGATTAATCTGGTAACTTCGTCTCGCCATAACTTCTTCGTTTCTCAGCCAAAATTAGTGTTCTTTAGCTTGTTTTGAAGATCTCTAATCCCTCTCCAACTTTCCTTTTTTACACCAAAGGCTGATTCTCAATAGGGCGAAAGATAAAGGCATCGAAAGTTGCCTCCCCGAGTTCTGGAAACCCAGAAATCCGGAAATTTCAGTTGAACAGGTAAACTTCATCCTATCATATCTTCTTCATCCGTGGGTGAAAATTCTTGTTCTATAGCTCGTTTTAAAGACCTCTGATTCCTCTACAATTCTTATGAAGGAACCTCAAGCTAGTTCTCGATCGTTTGGAAGATATAAGTGACTAAAGTTCCCCACTTGGTCAGCACATAAAATCATAGTTTTCCGAATAAACGAATTTGATTCTCCTCGTTGGCGCATCTCCGGTATGATTCCGACCAAATTCCACCATCTATGATATTCGTTTTTGCATTTCCGTTCATAACCCTCTATCAATTTAACCAATTACACCATAAATTGAGAGAATTTGTAGAAATTCGAAACTGAAACAACATGAACCCTAACTTCAAATTGCCAGAATCGTTTTCTAGTTGTACTGCACGATAGGTCATGAAATTGATACCATTAGATTCGTTTTTTAATTTCTAATCCAATGAAACAAGAATCATCGAATTCGGTTCTGTGAGTTGAGAGAAATCAACAGATTAGTACTCGGGTATCGGTTTTGGTTTCCTGAAGAACTCGAGACTCAGTGGCCGTCCGATCGTAAGTTTTAGAAACGGACGGCCGAGATTAGATCTGGGGAGTTTAAGTTGGTTATGAATTATAATATTTCCAGAATTAAACCCTAACTTGTTGAATTAATTTAAATACCTTTCCGAATGTATTTTGACTTGACATTTTAACCATAGATTCCTTATAAAATCTAGTTTATTTTGATGTAAATTAATATGGTTTTGGAGTTTTTAAACGTAAGTTATGATTTTTGCAAGTTATGAGTATTATGGAATTATTTGGATAATTTAAAAAGATATTTTTATGAAATAAAATTTTATAATATGTCTAAAATGTTATAGTTACTATATATTAAATTTGGGAATTTTTAGACAAGTGTAAATGGGTTTAAAAATTGTGTTTATGATTTTTCATAAGTTATCTTATAATATATGGATTTTAATGTAACAAAAATTAAGGTATAGTTTATTAATAAACTTTATAGGTTGAGAATAATATATTAAGACCAAAGTAACATTTAATACAGAATGTTAAGAAATATTTTTGAGTACAAATTTTAAGTATAGTAAAAATATATATATTAATATAAGAAATAAAATAGTAACATATGTTAAATCAAGGAACTTAATTAATCTATGTTTATACTAACTATATAATGTGGAGGTTAATATACTTAATTAAAACTAAGGAAACTACTTTATTTTATAAACCATATATTGGATATAGATATGTGTAAAGTTAATATAAATAATTAAATGCAATAAAACTACATAAGGAATGTCTTGAATAAATCCTAGTATATATATACTAAACATAAATAAAAGATAAAATACCTTATAGAAAATATAATATGTAGGAATTAATGAGATAAACTAAACCTCTACATAATACTAATAAAAGAACATTATATGAGGCGTATAAATTATGATTATTAAATTTAAAGAGTTATCGTTGAATTTCTAAGATTTATATAAACCGTATTAAATACATGTATAGTATTAGCCAACGACCATAATGTAAGTCTATAATTGGGTTAAGTAATTAATAAGTTAACACTTAGGAAAATTTGTAATTAGATTTCACAAAATGTTACACAAATAGATCTTATAACATAATCAATAATAAAGTAATGAAATACTTTTATCTAAATGTGAAGTGGTTTATAAGTCCAGATTTAATCATCTCATAACATATATAGTATTGAATAATGACTTAATGTTTTAAGATAAAATCATTAAAAGGATTGTGATGTAAAACTATATTAAACTATGATTAGGGAATTAATCTAGATAATAATCTTTAAGTTTCTTAGAAGTAGATAAGCCACATAAAATACATCTATAACATTAGCTACCAATATTTAGAATGTGAGTTTGTAAATAAGTGTTGTAGTTAATAGTTAGAACTTGTAAAAAGGTTTGTAAATATAAATTAGATATTTAAACTTTAAACCTTTAATCAGACGGAACTAAGTTACATAAGATATTATATTGATATACTTTACGGTAATGGGGAAATATTGATATGTTATTTGAATATAAAATATGAGAATTTTCAGGATAGATGATCTTATTAAATAATTGGCAATTTCACTTATGAATGGGGATTTAATTCTTAGATAAATTTTACCTTATGTTAAGATATAGTGTTTATCCTAAAACATAATAAAGGAAAATAATTTATTACGTTACTCCTTTGAAACCTTAGGTTTTGTAAATAATTTAAAACGTATTAAGACTTAAGTTTATTAAGGTTTAGTATAAAAGATTATACGTAGTCTATGGAGGGAATGTGTGTGAAAATAAAATATTTAGGAAATTAAATGTAAGCAAGGATACATAAAAGGTTATCTTAAAACACTTATTATATAGTTAATGGTAAAGTAAATAATATATCTTGTGAGTACTAAATGTAAGAGTTCGATAAATCTAAGTTAACTATAATATAGTTATTCAAGATGAGAAGCAATTTAAATCTTATGACAAGATTATTAAATGGCTGTAAATAAAAGTCATTCTGAACTAAAGATAAGATAATTGAGTTTAGTAGCTCAATTAAGTTATAACAAAATGCGTCTACAACACTATGATCCCGATATACAGGATGTGTATCTTAATTAAGTTAAGGGGGAAAACTTAATCATAATGGATTATCTAGTAGATATTGATAAAATACATAAATCATTACCTTACGGAATAATAGTATGGTATTCTAAGATAAATCCATCATAGGTTATAATACGATGTCTGTCCTAAAGTAAGAATAAAGGTATTGAGTTTAAGAGTTATTATTGAGATTCTAAGATTAATTGAGTAATATAAATACACTTATGATATAAAGGTCTTAATGGGAGAATTACGGTTAAGTATTAGTAAAGTGGATAAGAGTGGAACAATTAACAAGTGTTAGAAGAATACATCCCTTGATCTTACAACCTTGGGCTACACAACATTCTAAAACAAGTCAAAGGCTATACTTAACATTTAAGCGAAGGGCTTACAAGATGATCGGGGTTTAGAAATAAGAGTGAGGAATCTATTTAAGTTTAACTTAGGGTATGAGATATTGATGATAGACTACCTTTAATATTCTTCGAGTACTATTGATTGTTTTGCGCAAGTTGACTAGAACTGCTACAACGTTAATCAAGTACGATTTCTCGTACTCGTATGCTTTGCTAACAAGACTTAAGGGATGTTTTTGACAAACGCTAATTGAGCTAAAATGGATTTCTAAAAGGAAATGGTTGTGTGACTAACTCAGCTTGTGTGACTAACTGAGCCTTGAATGTGAAACTTACATGGTTATTGGTTCCTTCTATTTGGTTGTTTCATTAGACATTAACTGCCTAGGGTTTACGCTTCTGCACTCTGTAGGACTGAGTGTTTTGGTATGCTCTGGTGTAGTTAGTGATCTAGTGGAAGTATGGAAAAAGACAATCTTGGTAATTCTTCTTTTGACTCTGGATATTGTTTCATCCATGAGCTGAGTCTTTTGTTGTGACGTACGCGCGTCTTCACCGATGACTGAGAACGGGTCGGTAACAGCAGGGGCTGTATATCCCTCGTCCACAAGGACATTTATATCAGACAGCAGGGGGTTGTATATCCCTCGTCCACCAGGACATTATATTTGACAGCAGGGGGTTGTATATCCCTCGTCCATAAGGACATTGATATCTGGCGGTGGGGGCCATCTCTCCCAATTGGTTTTATTCCACTCTTGAGTTGTTGGTTCTTGGATATCTTCTTTCTTTCGTTCCAAGTCCTTGTGACTACCTGGGTCTCTCTACTCCTAACTGGAATTGGTTCTAACTTGAGCATTGGATGTTCACTAACTCATGGTGTGATTTTTGGATTGAGTAACTTTACCTTCTATATTTTATCTCTATCCTTAACTTGTTATCTTTGACTTGGTGATTTTAAAGTGCATGTTTCCCTGTTTTACTTTCAAGAGTTTGATTTCAAGTTACTGTTTATTTTGAGGAGTTATGTTTTATTATTGTTTTGAAGAATTGTACCAGTTCCATTCCAGGGAACTGACTCACCCCTCCCGGGGTGGGCTGCTTGGTTTCATCTTGCAGGTACGAATTATTTATACAGGTGGCCACGAAGAGCATGAGTGATTGGGATGGGAGTTAGGAATTGTGGAGAGTTATTTTGTTTTACGTTAAGTTTTGTTTACGTTGTTTTCTTGAGTTCAGACCGTAACTTAGATAATTGTAATGGTTGTAATTGGTGATTGGTAACCGGGTGTTTGGAACCCGATGGTCTGTAATCGCCTTAGTATTTTAATTCCACTGTAAATACGTTAAATAGGGGCATACACATGTACTTCATCCCGAGAGGCAAACATTAGAGCCGACCATGCGATCAGTGGAGACTCCCGTACGGATCCTGGACACTAAGACTCGAGACACTCGCCATAAGTCTGTTCGACTGATGAAGGTTCTCTGGTCTAACCAGGAGGTCGACGAGGCCACCTGCGAGCTGGAAGATGATATGAGGGCGAAGTACCCATCATTGTTTACTCAGTAGTCTTCGTATGTATAGGGTACGGGGTGTACCCCTATTTAAGGGGGGTAGAGCCGTTTTGCTTTATGTATGTAGGTATGCATTTGAAATACATTACCCAGACCTTGAGTCTGAAGTGTTATATCAAATGTGTTTGGTATGTAAGAAAGGTTTATACCAGTGTGTTTTGATATGTAAGGTGTATGGAGGTATGAAAATTTACGTTACAAAGTAATCCTGGTATTCAAGTTAAATGATGCATGGGAATGTGGAACTTTGAGGACAAATTCTTTTAAGGGGGTAGATTGAAATACCCCAAATTTAAATGTGTTAATAAATTATTTATTTATGATTTTATAAGGCTAATTAATTCCTTAAGAATATTGGTGAAGAAATAAAAACCAAAAGGAAAAGAAAATGCGTAAAAGTCACAAAACGTGAAACCGGTGTTATATAACCATAGGAGTTATATAACCTTAAATAAGGTGATAAATGGATTCCTAACACTTATTTAGTCACTAATAACCATGTGGGAAAAATTCCCGAAGAAAACAAGACGGATCCAAATTGTGGATTAAAAACGCAAACAAGCTTAAAGCACGTTTTTCGAGAAACCTGGGAAAAGTGATTTTAAACGAGTTTAATGGGCTCGTAAAAATTTATAGTCCATTATATAAATATAATTAAACATTAATGAAGGTCTAGAACCATTAAAATTAATAAAACAAAAAAATCCAGGAAAACGGGTCCCGGACTGATGAATAGTAACAGTTCAGATTTTATGGGTGTTAATTTGCTAAGTGACCAAACTGCCACTCCTTCATAATTGTGTAAAAATCTGAACTTCTTATGCCCCCTCACGTTTTCCTTCTCCCTCTCACCTAATTAATTCTACTCTATTCACAAAAAGACAAAAACATAAAGTAAAGTTACCTTTTTACTATTCTCCTCTTCCTTTTCTCATTTCCTTTCCTCTCTGTCAATTTCTTCTTCTTCCCAGCTCCCTCTCTGTGCTTTCTTCTTCAAATGGCGTTTTCCTGAAACCCTCACCAGCTCCACCTTCATCTTCCTTGTTCTACCATTATATAAGCTCAAAATCACAAAATAAACACACCAAATTATTCCTCTCACCTTGGAGCTTCTTTTCCACCCCTCAAAAACTCCAAACTCTCAATTTCACTTCCATGGCTTTAGCTCAAACATCCCTTTTGAAGCTAGACCATTCCTTGTTGGTCCTAAGGTAAGAAGAAAATCTTCAAAGCCACCTTTTTCCTCTTGTTTCTCCATTTGCGATTTTTCCAGTTTTGAACCTCACGTTCCCTCCTTGTGCCAGCCGTGTGAAATTTCAAAAGTGCTGGAAGTTGTTCTTTTGATTTCCAAGTTACTCCCTTGGAGTAAAGAAGGTAATCCTCCTCATTTCCATACCTAGACACTTCTTGATTCTAGGGTTAGTTTAAGAGTTTGTTTAATCTCTTAATACTCATCACTATTCCATTGGGCTTGGTCATTAGATTAGCAAAACACACACCCATTGTAACCGGTTTTGAACAAGAGAGAAGGAGGAGGAAAGTCTTGAAAGAAAATTCAAGTTAAACAACTTACCTTAAACTAATGTGTGTTTTATGAATGTGTTTGTGTTTGAGCAAAGTAAATCTGAAATGTTGAGTGCAGTGCAGGTGTTGCTATTATTATGAGGAAATTCAGTGTTTAAATTAATGTTGTCTAAGGGCCTAAGAGCCAAGCTTTTAAGATTTATGTAGTTGATGCTATTGTTGTGAAAGTGCTGGAATAAATGTGTTCTAAGTGCCTAGAATGAGTGTGGTGGTTGGATTAATGTAAGTGTACTAAAGAATGTGTGTGAGGATGATAGAATATGGGGAACATCTGTCAAAATTTGTATAGAACACTAGGTGTCTTAAGTTTTTTGTGAGAGGAAAGAATTTAGAACTAATTAGGTGTTGTTAGAAATCAACTTGAATAAATATACACCTTAGGACTAGAATTGGAATAATGGTGTAAGAGGAATACTAGGAGTATATGGGGAGTGAGTCAACTGAAAAGTGAAGATGGTGAGCAAAAATGCAATTTGGAACCTAGGAAACAAAGTGCAAGTTCTAAGTGAGATAAGTGTGAAAAATTGGGTGAATATAAACAAGAATTGGGTGATGGATCTAAACAAGGATTAGAGAGGTTTAAGGTGCCAAATTAGTGTTGAAACATGTTAGAATTCATGTAGAAAGATTAGGAGAAGGTTAGGTTTGGATTAGAGGTTGAAAAGTGGCTAAAAAACAACATTTTGGAGTAAATCTGGAGTGGTCCGGGTTTGCAAATCGATACCTAAACTCGGACCACCCCAAAAACACACCTGTAGCTTCATTTCAGTATGTGGTCTGGGTTTGTATCCCGGTGAACAAACCCGGACCAGGTAGAAAATTAGGCAGAAAGTATTGCGATGAGTTGGTCCGGGTTTGTAAACCCCGGACACAAACCCGGACCACCCTAAAAATGTTCTAGAATGGTTTTTAAGCATTTCCAAAGTGGGGATTTGAATGTTAATGATATTATATGATTGTTAGGACATGTTTGGTGACTTTTAATGACCATTAGAAGGGTGAATAAGTGTAAGTTAAGTGTGAAAGTATATAACATAATTATATGAAGTAATTAGCTGATTAAAAGTTAAATACGGTAATTAACCAACATGACTAATTATCTATAGGAGCTGCATTCAGTGGCCAACGAACGCGGCAAGGACCAAGTTATAGTTTTCTTGAAGTCTGTTTGCTACCGGGTTACACCGGCTTGTGTGTTGTTTGTTTTCTGAGTGTTTACGACCTTGTAAGATTAAATCATGAAATGAGTTTACAGTTATTCTTTTATTGTGGCGTGTATGTTCCGATACCGTCTAACCTCAAATACGTGCTAACCCGTTAGCTAACAATGTTTGGAAAACGTAAGAGAACGGTATTCGGCTTTAACGTTTCAACTTACAAAACGTGCTAACCACGGCTATTTGTGTATCGATTGGTGTTCTTGTGGGTGGTTATATCTTGCTTCCCCGATGTGGCTAACCGAACTTGTTTGACTATAATTTCACATGATGTCATTAGTTCCATAAAGGGAACTCTAACCATTGTATACCTTGGGGTGAGGAATCCGGGTGTCCGGTCACGCGTGTATGTACGGGGGTCGATATCTGAATCAGATTCGACTCTCTCCATATTTTGGTTGTTTTCCTTCTTGAAGATCAATCTCCCACGAGTCTAATAAGAGACTCTCCTACCTTGACTTTAGTTCGGGGCTAGGGGAATTTATGTACGGTGTGTTTGGATCACTATATCCAACGTATCTTGGGGTAAAACAAACATTCAATAAACTGAACGGTAACATGTTATGTAACGAGATTAACATGAGAATGAAATCATTCTCTAGGCTCACCAAATTTGGCTAACGTTTATGTGGTTTGTTTCCTCAAGAGATTCGATCCCGTTATGTTGTATGTATGTGATGTTGTACAATGTATGTTATTATATTTATGTATGTGTTTGTTAAAATGAACTCCATGTTTATTATGAGAAGTAGTTGCGTGTATCCCGGTAGCCGATGGGCTGCACGTTAATCATACCAGCCAAGGGTTGCTGAGCCCCTTTGGGGCACCATATTATTTTTCAGGAGAGTGATCGAAGAGGCGGACTCGCTATAGCATGGAGTACAGGAGATACTTTTGTTATTTTTGGATATTGAACCCGAGTTGTGATTGTACACTCGAGGTTGTATATTTTGGTGGATGTAGGATTATATTGGTGAGTTTTGTACATTAACACTCGGTATATATTGATTATTTTTGGAAGTAAGTTTGGAAAGTTGTAATTATTCTCGGGATTCTTGTAATCAGACCGATACACTTGTATGTAACAGCCTTGTTAGCCACGTGGTTTGCTAACGGCGTGTGACACCGCCCTTTTTGGTTAACGTATAAGTTATGTTTTCCACTGCAATTATTGGTTAAGTATGGAGATTACGATTGGGGTATTACATGCACTGTCGGCGGAGGCGAAATCATCCTGACGCCTTTCATCTTCTTATAGTGGATGTAATATATTTGCTCGTGATTGCTATTATCCTGAACTAACCCAAGTACCCACAAAGTTGGGAGTAATAAGCAAGGATAAATGTGTTGATCAAAACTTTGAGAAAGGGGTTAGGGTTACGGTAGTTTGAGAGAAATTATTGCGACCGACAAATCCCACCATATATGTTGTGTCGCTCCTCCCGGGCAGAGACTGCCACCACAATGACGTCAGTGACACTTCCACGACGACGACTTTTTCTCCTCCTCAATAAGGGGCGCCCTTTCACTGATTGGCCAGCAGGCAAACCCGATCGCAAGAAGTTGCAAGATGGTTCTCTTTGATGAGTATGGTTTTTCCTGTAGGGGACAAAAATAGGTTGACAACTCATCTAATCAATAGTGTTCTCTCAAAGACAAACTACTCTAAGACCTTAATGAACCAAATTATATGAATGAGTTGTTCGAATGGGGGAAGGAAGATGAACAATTCCAAGATATGGAAAATGAAGAAGATGAATCGTGTCCTGTTATGCGAGATAAAGTTAAGATGTGCAAGGAAATGTATGCTCTGTGAACAAGTTACATTATTGTCAAGCTTTTGGGGTGGAATAAGCTGGGGAATTTTGAACTACTGGTTGAAATAGAGATGAAGAGATACACTCTGAATTTTCAATTGGTGATATGGGGAATACGTATTTCGGTTAGTTCCTCTAATACCCATGATTTGGAATATGTGCTTACGGAAGGACCATGGCCAATTGGAAATCAATATATGACTATTCGTAGATGGATACCAAGCTTCAACACTGATACAAATGTTATTACTCATCTGAAAGCATGGGTTCATTTTCCGTAACTCCCGGTGGAGTGCTATAATGAAAAGTTTCTAATGCAGTCAGAAGGGAAAGTTAGAAAAGCTATCAAGGTGGATCTCTCATCGATGAGTATTGGTGAGTTCAGGTATGCAAGAGTTTGCAAAGAATGCCAAACCTGTTTCTACGCCACTCATAGCTCATTTAAGGCTTCTAGTGGCTTTGTCACCGCAGTTCGATAAGAAGTATCACTATATGTCTAAATTTTCTTACTCTAGCGTAGACAGGAGCCTTATGTATGCTATGGTATGTTCTCGTCCTGATATTGCTATAAGTGGTGAAATATGCATTTATGAGGTTTATATTCATCTACATTCTACGTGGGTTATAACCTATTTTCACCACTTTGTAGAGTATTTGGTAATTATTAGTGAACTTATACATTTTGGTTTTAATTTAGGTAAAAGCTCATTGGAGCACGATAGAACGATGAAAATGAGTTGTTCGAATGCTTGAATGAGACTTTGGGATGCGTGGACCAAACGAGAGAAAAACATACATTCTGGTGCATTTTAGGCCTGATTCGGGGCTATGTTCGGGTCTACATAGCCAGACCAACCTTTTAAAGCTTCTACCTATTTTTCACTCTTGTCCGGGTCTATGTCCGGGTCTATTGTAACGACCCAAAACCACTCTAGTTCTAAGGTCAAAAACACGCTGCCCACTTATTACCTAAGATACACAAGAGTCAAGACTACGAAATCGAAACCCAAAACCATGCAAAATAACTCATATATATATAAACAAGAGTTCAAAATTGTTCACACAATCTTACAAAGCAGATAAACTAACAAAACATACATTAGCTCCAAATACAGACGGACCGAGAGGTTGATAAAACAAGTACAACCTCAAAAGCTGAAAGCCGAAAGCAAAATACTATCATCCAGAATACTAAACATCCTACAAATCAAACGGTAATAAGGGTGAGCAAACCACAACTTAGCACATAATAAACTTCATCAGCCTGAGCATGCCCAATAAACTTTTACATAACATAGCTTATATATATAATAGCTACGTAAACCAGATTCAAAATCGGAACAGAAACCCTTCAAAACATTCAAAGTCAAACACAAGCTGAGCTGAACAAAAGTCTCAAAAGACAATTAATGGTGAAAGACATTTATTAATTATCAGAAGGAGAAAAAAGAACAAAAGCGTACTTTCATAACATAGCTCATTAGCAAACCGATCGTAACTCTTGCAAAACGGAAGTTCATAACCCATAACTATCAAAACAAAAAGAAAAACGAAGCAGGAGCCACACTTTCAGAAAGAGACTAAGCACAAAGCAGGGTCTCATGTCAGAAGTTGCTAAAGCTCAAAACTGAGCAAAAAACAAATATCAGAATAATTTAGTTGAACTTAACAGAGTTCACAAATAGGAACATTCACCGAAACATAGTGATCACAAATCAGAGTACTCATAAACAGAGTAGTTCATAATCATAATGGTTCACAAACAGAGTGGGACATTAGCTCAGAGCACACACATAAATGGTCAGAGACTAATGGATCATAAGATCCTCGACAACGCATAAAGGGTCAAAGACCCATGGATCAAAAGATCCTCGACACCCGTTCGTTCCAGAACAGAAACATAATGATGTCTATGTAGCATGCTATGGGATAGCCCGACCCATCCATCCACGACTTAGAAGACAAAGTAACTAGGTCCCAAAACAGAAGTTTTACTTACAAAACATAATGTGTTGTAAAATACAAACACAATTGCACATTCTATCTTTACGTAATGAAACCAAAGTCGTTGCAGAAACATAAGTCTTAAGCCAAGATTATCAAAGCACGGAAAGCTGAATGGAAAAAAAAGACCAAAACCACACTTCCAAAGAAGTTAAGTGATAAATTGAAAAAATACTTTCTGAATGGAAATACATGTAAATGCATACTAAACATGTCAAAATAGTTTACATACACTTAGGGGATCATAACCCCCGCAAACTTAATGCAAAACGGAAGTCAAATGAACCTTTTAGGCGAAAACAGATGATTACCCGGACATGTGTCTTGGCTTGCAAGTTCGGACACATGCCAAGAGTTAAATCAGTAGTAGTCCATACTTGTGTCTGGGCTTACGAGTCCGGACAGATGCAGAGACTTGAACCCAGATCGTCCTCACACTCTGTCCGGACATAATTATGGACAAAGCAAAAACTGTCAAATAATAAAGGCATCTGAAGACGGAACAAAAACTACAAAATTAGAAGCAGTAAAAAGAAGAACACATATACATAATTTCATCACAATCAACATATCACTTTCAATATCAAAGTAGGCAAACAAACACAAAACCACGGGGGTTTAAACAAAGTGAAAATGCAAATCAAATTCAGGTCAGAATCATAATCAAATCAAAGAGTTCAACAACATAATCAGAAAAGAATTCTTAGAATCACCATGGTGAACACACCCCTACCAGAATCCAACCACCACCTACCTCGAATCAAAGAACCCACAAGACTCTACAGATCCCCACAACAAACTCTTCTCGAATCCCCACTCGAAACTCGACAAACAGTCAACTAGATTGAACAGAAGTCGAAACCAAAATTAGAAACGGAAGAAAACCGAAACGAAGATCAAAATAAATCAAAACCCTTAATCTTCAAACCTGAATGAAGACAAGCGGTAGGCCGGAACTCTCATAAGCGGATCTACCCCGAATGATTGAACATTAAAAACAGAAGAAATAGAACAAAGGGAGTAGAGAGAGCAAAACGGGAAAGTTTGAAAAAGGAAGAGGAAGGCGGAAATGAGAAATAACGTGAATCAAGAAACCTCCACCCTAACTTAAAATTATAACAACGCAAATGACCATCTTACTCCTCATTCCTTTTAAGATAATAAAATCAACCACAAATGACATATTTTCACTAGAATAAGACACAAAATGACATAACTATTTGCAAACCAGAAACAAAATTAAAAAAATGGGGCAAAATATCTACAGACCCGGACCAACCCTCTACTGAAGTTTCTACCAAGTTTTGAGCGTGGTCCGGGTTTGCGTCTGAGTATAAACCCGGACCACTATAGCGCTGAACTCTCTGTCTCTTTTTCACTCTGGTTCGGGTATGTGTCCAGGTAATATACCCGGACAAAAACCCAAACCACTGTCGTGGCCATTGTAAACCAATATTCTAACAATCTACTTAGACATGGAAAACAAATAAATAGAAACAACAATAAAAGAGGAAGAACACGTCATCAAATATGGAGTGGAACCGAATTCCATCCTGTTCCCGCTGCTCCTATATCACCTTTATCGTTTTCTCTATTTCACGACTTCTATTTTTTGCGTTAAAGATGTGTCTGGTAATGTGTGGTGCTGTTCTCCCAACCTAGGCGACTTTCTATATCAAAATAAACATATTTATCTTTTAAAAACATATTATTTTGGACTTCTTTCGGTCGTCTGACATGCATGTTTGGACGCATTTTCAGGAAGTTTTGGCCTTCTTAAAGACATATAAGTTCGGACGTATGTTCGGATAGGTTCGTATTGTGACGAGCTAAACTTGTTCGGGCTCAGATTCTTTCGTCTAGACTCTGTTTGCTCCCCGTTTGTTTCATTGCAAGGCTTGTGAAGTGAAGAATACAATTCCATGAGTTTTACTTGAATTCGACACATAAAATTACATATATTGTTATCTAAACATAAATCTAAGATAAGAAAACACCTATTGCCAAGCTACTGCCTATAATAGGTGAATCAGACCTCTAGATATAGATTTATTTCACACTTATCAAGGGATGCCACCCCTATATTGTGGCAACGCCCTATGCCATTAATCCACTAAGTTGCAGGCGACAAGCTGGGAAAGCGCACCAACAATCTCATCCTCTTCCTTATAAATAACAATCAATATCATATTCATTAGACAGAGAGCACGTTCTCTCCTCTTCCACTCGTACTCACATGATTCTACTCGAAACCTCTATCAAACCTCCGGTGGACTTAATCATTCAAGATCGACCCACATAAATGCTGGTGTCTTCTTCATTGCTACGTGTTACTACACTCAAACCATCATCATAACTTCATAACCACCGAAAGAAGTAATCTTAGTCTAATCTGCAGGATACAGTCTAACTTACGTATTACCATATTTAACATCATATATAAAAAAACATAGCTTTTTTATTAGAAAATAAACAACTATAATAAAATCAAGATTTTAAAATAATAAAAAATCATATTTACAAAAGTATATTACTAAAGAAAAAAACAAAAATGAAGAAAGAAAAAAAAAAGAAAGACAAATAGTTAGCAACGTGTCACACATATTATATATATAGGCAACTTTTCTATAAGTATAATACATTTTCTTTACAAACACTAAATATTGTACGTTTTCGTACATATGTTTATATAAAACTATATTTTATAATTTAAAATCAGTCAACATTATTATTTACTGGCTCATTATTCATATTAGAAAAAAGTTCAATATATTTACTAACATGTGGATTACAAGTACAACAAAATACACAGAATTAATAATTATTAATAAGTTTATAGTTAAAAAATTGAACTCATAAGTTCAGTCGTGTTTTCACTTCACGTAGTAAAGAATTACTATTGTACTCGTACGCTCAGTTGAGTTCCCACTTCGCGCGGTCCGAATTTGAAAAAAACTTTACGAAATTGCCTTTCCCTCAAAATCTTCTATATATACTTTAAAATATATAGTAGTCATTCAAGAGTTATGATATATTACAAATTATACCTAAAACACACTAATACTTTAAAAAAATATAATATTCACCTAAAACTGTGGTATATAATGAATAGTGCCCAAAACACACTATTGCTTTCAAAAATTATACTAATATTCATCCAAAACTTGTGATATATTACAAATAGTGTCCAAAATACATAAACTTTCCAAAAACACAGCTAGCACCACCTGGATGATATTAACATCGACGAGAACATACGAGGGGCTCATTCTATAGTATAATTTTATGAATTTGAAGTACTTTTAAGTTAAATTTAGGTAAAAAAAAAGTTGGACAAAAATATTGTTGATAGTGACACCGTTTCAACTAGTCACACGAAGTGGCAAGATAAATTGTTATGTTGCCACTTTGTATGACTAGCCAAAATGGTGGTCTTGCGAGCCGGAGTCTATAGGGGTGAAATGCCATGGGGGGCAAGGGCCCCTGACTTTTTCGACGATGGGTGCTTTGTAAACCGTTTTAGTTGATAGTTTTTAATAGATTTAGATTCACATAGAACAAAATAGAAAAAAAAATCAGCCATAAAACGTCAAAAATGTGCGACAGAGTCCCCCTCGAAGCAGGCGTCGCCTCTCACAAAGCAGTGTGATTGCCACCTAGTTGAGTGGGCATCGATGCCACCGTGCTTTGTGGGCGACGATGCCTGGCTAGGGAAGAAATTGTCTAATTTTATCACGTTTGACTGTTTTTTTTGTTTTTGTCCATTTTTTGTATATGAATACATAACTTACCTTTGAATGAGCCCCTTGTAAAATATGAAAAGTTTTAGGTATATATTGTTACTTTGAAAACATTTCAAAGCAAGGGTAAAAATGTCATTTTTTGACCGAGTGAATTGGAAATTTGACTACGCGTAGTGACCAATATTTCAAAAAGTAGTAAGTATTTTTAATTAAATTCTTTGAATGAGAATATTTTTAGATATAAAACATATGGGAATACCATAAAGCTATTTGATTACTTTAAAAAAAAGAAGAAGATGTTAGTAAACTCAAAGAAAGGAAAGCATCAATAAAATTATATTTAAGGGAAAAATCCTATATGAAATTTGTTTTATTAAAATGCGTTTATTTTGAACCTTCACCAGAATGAAATCAGGAAAAATAAATAATAAAGAGGAATGAAAAGGATTTTCCTTTGATTTTTGGGATTGTTTGTTTGAGTTGGGGAAAATAAAATAAAATAATTGATCAACAACCGTCGGTCAATAGTCAACGCCTATCGACCGCTATCGATTGCCGGTCAATATTAACCAGTCAATGATAATTAATCATCGATCAATGATTTTATATAGAGGGTACTGGGATTAAGAAATCTCTAGAGAATAAGGTGTCGTTCGTCAAACGCAGGAAAACCTGCCTTTAACATAAATGTGTATGTGGTTGTGTGGTTAACCAACCATGATAAGCCATGTGGTTAACAAACCCACTAATAAAGTGACACTTATCTTAACTTTTTGATTAATGCCCTTAAAGCTGTGATAAGGTGGTAAACGAACAACACCTAAGGGGGGTTCTTTCATCACTTCCGATCGCAGGTATTCCTATGTTTCGATTAATGTGCATGTGTTAACAAATGGTAGTTGACCAACTAGGCTGAGTTTGCTTTTCATCCTTTAAAGTGACACTTGTCAACTACTTTTAGTAAAAAAGTAGATTAACCCCTGATGTCCACGAATTGTTGTCACCAGACACGCTCTAAGTGTGGAGAATAGGTGGTGAGAAGGTCTTGGGTTCCTTTTACACAAGGATTACTACAGGAGAGAATGTTACTCCACTGGTGTGAAATTGCGAATGGGGTCGGTCAGTGGTCTAATTTAGGTCCTATTCAGTAGCAATATTTATGTTGTCTTATTTTAAAAGAGTAGATTTATGATAAAGATACTCCATGTGTCTTAATACTATTGATTCAGAATATTAGCGTAACATAGTACACCTGTCAATTTAGCGAACGAAACCTTAAAGAATCGGGTCTGAGTTTCTATGTATCTGGCTATCTGCGACGGTGCCACTGTAGCATCAGACAAAGGCTTCGTTCGGCTGCAAAATTTGATTGATGGTAGAAATGTGGTAGTTTTGGTCTGGTTGTTGTGGTAGTTTTGTTGGTTGTTTTGTGTGGTAGTTTTGTTGGTTGTTTTGTGCTGGTTGTTTTGTGGTTGTTTTGAAAAATAGTGTTCGGCAGACGGCGGTTTCGTCTGGCTGTTTTGAATAAGTTAGTTTTGTGCAGTGCGTTTACCGTTTTTGGTGTTACAATTAAAAATTTTATATTACATTTTAAAACAATTTTTTGTTAATAAAGTTAAAATATATGTAGATATTCAATTATATACTTTAATTATTATTATTTTTTATTAACATTTAGTGACAATTAATTTATAATTTATATACATATTAATTTATCAATAATTTTTTAGATATTAGAAAAAATAAAGAAATAAACCATTGTGTTTAGAGCAAATATATTAGATGTTACATATAAAATAAAATTTATGGATTATATATTAGTATTTAATATAACATTTCAAATGTATTAATACTTAAAATTATTTTAATGTTTAATGGAATAAATAATATCATTGAATTGAAAAAATAATTCTTTCTAAAAAAAATAATTAACTGAACTATCACTTTATTTTATTATTTTATTATATTTAATATTGATAAAATATTTATTTTAAACATATTTATAGTTAAAATAATATATTCTATTCAATTAAATATTATTTAATGAAATTCATAAAATAAATTTAAATTAATACTATGCTATGCCGAGAAATAAAAATAACATATATTAGCATATAAAATCATTTTAAAATATAATTATAAGTATTTAAAATTTAAATTAATTTTTTAAAAATATTAATTTTAGATATTAATTAATATTATTAAAATATTTTCGCCCCTTAATTACAGTTTCTGGCTCCGCCTCTGTTGGTATTCATTTTATTTGCAGCACAATATTGGTTGTTTTGTGGTTGTTTTGGAAAATGGTAGTTAGTTTTTGTGGCTGTTTTGAAAATTATTGTTCGGTACTGACGGTTTGACATTTTGAGTCAAAAATGCCAAAATAAAAAATGACACATTTATACCACAAAACCGCTACGTCCGAACGCAGCCAAAGAGATGGAGGGAAAACGACCGAAGTAGTTACTGTAAACCCACCATACTTATCATTTCGCTTCTTTTCGGTTTTTTCCCTGTTTCTGGGTCGAGGAGACTGACTCTTAGCCTAACCCAATGTCTCTCTTTTTAATTTCAGACTGCCAACAAGAATTCAAAAGTGGGGCATGTGATTTGTGGGCGATGGGAAGGTGTTGGCGTGAACAGAGAAACTTAATTTAGAATAGGTGGTGAGAGATAGAGAAATCTGGAACAGCGAGCGGCGAGTATAGGGAGTAGGGAAATTTTCCTTTTCTTTAATAAAACTTTATTTATTACTAGTAGCTTTGAAATTAGCTACAGAGAGACGTAGCAGAGGCATAGGAGGGAATAGGAGAGAGAAAGAGAAACATGACTCGTGAGGAGAAGTCATTGGGTAAGTTGCGTGGCGTGGCTGGGCTTGGTGTGAAAGGGTTCCACTTCCTCCCTCTTGTTCCTTTCCATTTCCCTAACCCACCACACAAAAGCTAAGCGAGCCTTTTTTTTGCCTGTGTGAAATTGATCTTGGGGACTGCTTGTTTCCTTATCAATTTGGTCTTATTATTACTGTAGGTCTTTTCTTTCTGGTGGGGAGGGGCGTGAAGTTTCGGGTTGTTGTTTGAAAAGAGGATTTTGGTGGAGGGAAGGGTGGGTACATTCATCAATCTTTGCAAATCTGTAGCTTTGCAAAGACCAAAAATTTGTACTCTCCATCATCCCCTCTTTAATCTCTCTGTCTCTTGGGGTGGGGTGTGCTCTGTTCTGTTCTCCTTCTCTATCTGATTCTTTTTCCCCCCAACCCCTTCCCCCAGATAAATTTTTTATATTTCATTTCTAACCTCAGCCCCTTCTACCTCTTTTTCCTCCCATTGCTCCAGAAAGTTGATTTTTCTTTCTATCATCCAGGGATCCAATCTCAAAACAGCTGTGAGGTACCTTTTGTTTTCGTTTTGGTTTCTCAGCCAAACATCGTTTCGCTTGTGGGGGGTCATTCAAAGCAGATCCTTTAGTTCTCCTGTCGAATTTTCGATTCACAATCTTCTGTTGGATGATCGGCAACTGATTATGTACGGTTTCTCTCATCTCTTCCTCCTTGCGATTATTTGGGTTTTTATGATTTCAGTTCATAGATATTTTCACTTTTCATACAATCTACTTTTTTACTTGTTTGATAGATATGGTTTGTCCGGTCTATATTGTTGTTGACTTTCCTTTCCGCTTGGGAAATTGCTGTTCGTCGTTTGTTAGTTCCGGGTGGTAAAGGCTTTGCTTTCGTGTTGTAATTTATGCGGTGTTCAGGTTCTTGTTAGATTTTGTTTCTCTCCCGATCTGGAGGGATGAGTCTGACGAATTAGTGCGATGGGGGGTGATCTAAACCCATTTTGATTATAAACAAAACCAAAACCCCATAGTCTAACAATCGGCTTTGCTTTTAGTAGTTTGAATAAATAATTTTCTGTTGGTGTTTTTCTCATTGTGAAGTCTGTGTTGGGGGGGGGTAGTTGCATTTTCTTAAGCTCTGATTTAACTTTTTGTGTGAAGGAAGTTCTCCCTATTTTATTCAGTGCAGTTTGAAATTCTACGGTCTTCTTTCTCACTTCCGGACTATCAGGCGCACTTTGCTAATTTGTTGCTTAAACATGCTTCCCTGGATAATTTGGATGTCTATGATAATATTCTAGGTGCCTTCTCTGGCTTCAATTGGTTAGGGTGCTATCTCTAAAGCTTTATCTTTAATTTGCAGTTTGAATGCCTTGATGCCCTTGAAACATCTCTGTACCATCTGTAAGAGGATACGATGATATTTATTCTTGTTTTCATGTCATTCAGATTTGTTTGTTTTGGATATCTGAGATGCATGGGCGTGCAATGTGGTGTGTGCATCTTATGATTCCATATGCATTAAAATTGTTGTGTTTGTGTAAAGCTTGGTAGCCTTCCCGTGCACTCTGTGTTTGCTTTTTGTTTGCTTTTTGTTTGATTGTGATAAATTAACTACTACTAAGATTGATTTTCTTTTCTTGTTCTTTTTCTTTCTTATGATTCAGTTTATTGGAAATACCTTAAAGTTCAAGCTGGTATTTGAAGTTCTTTGCTCGTGCCACCTGTATCATCAAAGGAGACAACCAGCTCCAATGCAAGGGCAGAGAAGTGCCGTTGGTTCACTGCCTGATTCAATCAACTTTGACTGTGGATCTGCACCTTCCAATGTGGGCATAGACCAGCAAATTTCTGGAATAGCTTACAACCACATACTGAAGACAGGCAGCCAGATAACAGAATGCACTTGGTGGTTCAGGTTCTCTCATGGGTACACGCAATCAAGAAGGCCAAACCCTAAGCAGATGGAATATTGGTGAACCGAGTTCTTCAAACGACTTACCGTGCCTTAACAATCATGAAGAAAGGATGATAATCCAAAATGGATGGTCTCTTCAATAAGTGCTTCTTCTGGCCCTGGTTCAAGGTTGGAGGACCCACTATACGAACCAGCAAGTGGAATTTCTAGAAACAGTGTTAATTTAAATTTAAGTAGCAATCAAGTACCAAATGGGCCGTCATTTATTCAAAGTTCTCATTCTGGTTTTGCCTCGCAGAACCTTGACATTAATGCAGGGTTCTTGGGCCGTGTTGGTCCCGATGCTGATATAATGGAGCACTCTAGTTCATCAAAGTATAGTAGATTGGAGCATCAGTTGATTCCTTCATCTAGTGGGCCTCCTCAGCCCCGTCAGGCTTCTTCGGGAAATGGTGGGTTCTTGGCTGAAGATGATGATGGGAGACATGGTGGTTCAATGAATGGTCGCCGCACCTCCTGTAAAAGAAAGTCTCTTGAAGGACAGTAGTCAGCCTTTGTAAGTGAAAATAGCTTTTCAAGGGAAGGCGAAAGTATAGGACAAACAAATCCTCCTTCTAGTTATGCTGTCGGTGAAAAGTAGTCTAAATGTATCTGCCCCATCCGTAATCCTTTTGGCATCAGTGCTCCACTTGTTAATCCAAGACTTGGACTAAGATTGGGAGGACTTCCTTCTGATAATAGCATTCTTGTCACAAATCTTGTTGATGTAGGTGGTAGTAGCTCGGGGAGAAGCTACTGGAGGAGAACGAATCATTTGAACCAGCATGATTCTGCTTTAGATAATGTAGTTTTCCCCATGTTGGTGGACCCCATCAACCCTTTAGGCTCATACCCGTCAGTGCTCCTTTAGATTTGATGCCTCAACTCCAACCTGAAAATGCTACTGCTTCACAAGTCCAGCTGTTGCATTACAATTTCCCGGGTTGAGGCGAAGTGTACAAAACCATAATTGGATGGAGGGTGGGCATCTAGTTCAAGGGATACGCGTTCATCTAGCTATCTGTAGAGGGAGGTATCCCTGGTTGTGGTGGCTGGGGAAAGAGGGCACTTTTGGATGATGACTTGAGCTCAAGACCTGCCGCCCAGGAAATATTTCTGATCATCCCATGTTTGTTCCGTCCTTGAAGTCAGGAACAACACCTCAGAGCCCTTCAGCTGATTGGAATTTTGAACAGTAGCCACAATGCTGACACATCTAGAACATAGCTTCTAGCTCCAGAAGTGGACCCAGTTTTGGGCCCCACCCTTCCAGGCCAGCTTGGGGATATCATAGGCATCCTTCTTCACAGTACTCAAGGAGATTATCCGAGTATGTCAGACGTTCCTTAGTGTCTGCCAATGAATCTGAAAGCAGTATACAAGGGTTGTAGGTTCAGCGGCCCATCGTACTGGTCCTTCAGCTTCTTCTTCCTCCCAAGAGTTGGGTCCTACTAGTGGCGTACATAATCAATTACTCTCTCGGTCTGGCCTATGGATAGATAGGCATGGTGATAGAATCATTGGAAATCCCAATTCTCTGCGGTCTTTGGCTGTCGCTGGCGAAGGAAGGAGCAGACTTGTTTCAGAGGTATGCTTGCTTCTATTTCTCTCTGTTCTAGCAATGCATGGTTATAATACTTGTAATTTCTAATTAATTGTAGACTAATCTATAATTAGAGATGGTTGTTTTTGGGTAGGAGGAATTTGGAATAACTGTGCTTTATAGTTTAAAAAGATTGTCATGAAGTAAAATGATTTTTCTTTTTTAAACGGTCATGGACAATTATAATTTTCATGGTATGAGGAAGCATTATACTCATTATAATAAAGTGTAGTTAGATGAGAAGGGTACTGTTTGCTTTTGGTATTGTAAAGAATAAGGAAGGAACTATGTTTGATAAAGGTTCTATAAACCTGGTTTGGTACTTGTTCAGCATGTAAATGGTAACTTGTTGAGTTAGGGATTCTCTGCCTGGTCTGTAGATTATGTTTGGATTGATAAGATTCAAGATCCTTTGCAAGGAAAGGATATTCTTATAGTTTGTTGCTTTGATCTGAAATTATCAAGTGAATCTCTTTTGTTTGCCTTTTGATTATTGTGCAGATTCGCAATGTCTTGGATATGATGCGTAGGGGAGAAGGATTGAGATTTGAGGTTGGTAGCTTTTTGTATTATTTAATGAGTTAATACATTTGATGAGAACTTTAATTTTGTGGTATATTATTGATCTGTGTATATCTTGAAGAATTAATAGTCATGTGACTCATACTACCACTACTGGTGCCGGTTGACAAATAGCTTCATCTCTTTACTGTGTAGGATGTAATGCTTCTGAACCCGTCTGTAATATTTGGAATGGCTGATATTCATGATCAGCATAGAGATATGAGACTTGATGTTGATAACATGTCTTATGAGGTACATTTTGGGCTCTTTGGAACCATTTCTTTCCCAGAACTACATTATGCAGATAAAGTCTATAACATCAAATTAAAATGATGAGTTAATTTTTCTTAACATCAAAATTAAACTAAATTCAGGAGCTGTTAGCCCTTGAGGAACGTATTGGGAATGTGTGTACTGGGCTGAGCGAGGAAAAATTACAGCTCATATGAAGCGAAGAAAGTACATCATGAGTACAACAATGGAGGAACAACAGATGGAAGCAAAGCATGCTGCATCTGTCAGGTAAAGCTCACAGACAGAACGCCTCTTCTTTTGAACACAGTTCTTAGACATGAGATGAAGTGTCAATATTATGTAGTAGTAATATTTCGGCTGTCTGACTATTGCATGTCTCTTATAGGAGGAGTACAAGGAAGGAGAAGACTTGGGGATGCTTGACTGTAGCCATAACTTCCATACAGAGTGCGTCAAGCAATGGCTGACACAAAAGAACCTCTGCCCAATATGTAAAACGACCGCTTTAGCGGCGTAAGAACAAGAATTATATACGTATTATAGTATCTTCTATTTAATGAAAAAGAGGAAAAAAATGGAAAGAGTAGAATGGAGAATTTCATTCTAGTGAAAATCTTGAACCCATAAAAGAAAGAGGAGAGAGCTGAGACTAGTGGGTTTTGCTTTCTTTAAGGAGTCATAAAAGAGTCTTTGAGTAGAAGATATTCTTGAGGACCTTAATTTTCATTCTTACTTTATAGCAGCATGAAGAAATACTGTTTGCAGAGTTTATTTTATAAGTTGCTTAGTAAATTTACTTACTGCTCTTTATTTTTTAGTATTTTCATTTAAAGCGTATGATGTCATGTTGCGTCTAGAATTTATTTTGATAGAAATAGGAGAAGTAGCATTTAGTGTTGGTACATATGATAACAAGATGAAGATAATGATGTGCATTTGGGCTGTGCTGCTTGCTTGTTTCATGGGCATTTCTTTTCTTGGGACTATATCATGTGAGCGTATTTTTGGAAGTAACTTGTAGCATTACCAAATAGGAAAACATTTCTCCAAGATTGAATACATGAAGCTACGCCAGCAATTTGATCAAAGCTCTTACCACTGAAACAAATAGGAGGAAACTCTTAAAATGTATAATATTTTTTCTGAAGCAAGTGGGTACTATTATAGACAAAGGGAACATACATAGTCGGAGAAATCTTGTGTTTCCCAACAACTGGTTGACAGTTGTGATTTTCTAGCAAGATTAGTTAGGTTGTGTGTCGGCATATTGTGAAGGTGGAACATGAAACTATTGTACATCAAGAAAAAAACTCAAATCGCCTAGAATATGATGTACTATGTCCCTGGCCTGGCTGTCAAGGGATGAGTTGGTCCCAAATTAATATAGTCGATTAACCCCTTATAGTCGTTAAGAAAGCGAACCCGCTGATAGCCCAAAAGTTTTGCTTGAGACACCCCAAACTGAAGGGCAAGAGCCTCTGCATGCATCGGCAGAATATTGTTGATGGAAGCAGTAATCCCAGCGGATACAATTTGTTGATTGGAAGTGACAACGAATGCGAAATCGTGGCGATAAGTGGATCGATGCTAGCATCCACTGCTAGTTCCGTCCAAATGGAATATTGGGCGCGATGTTCCAGAAGATCAGCCGATGGTGACAAGGGAGTAGAAAGAGCCGATAAGGTTGAGAAAAAATGTATAATATTTTTGTGTACTTGTAAGGTATGATTTGTTGTAACAGGAGTAATGTAGTACCGATTATTGACACTAAAATGGTCAATAATGAAAGCACTAAAAGCTAGGGAACTTGCCCTGAGACGATAACATATGACTCTTGTGACTAATAAATACTAGGAAATATAATTAGAAGTATGAGTAATCACCATATTAAGAGGCATTCCTGGCCCAGGCATCTGTGTTACTTTAATTTATAAACAAGCATTAGAGAACTCCTTAATCCTTATCCTTTAGTAATCAGTCCTCTTGCATAAACTCTTGAAGGCCAAAGTGGAAATTTAATCATCCCTAGCAATCTTTGAAATCTAGCTTAATATGTTAGTTGATCAAAGGTATGGCACCAATGAACATAAGTAAGGGGACTAAAGATTGAGCATCAGCAAAGTCAAGACCCAAAATCGAACCCTAGGTTAAGTATAAGCAATGTCAAGACCTAAAACGAACCTAAGAAAAGTTATTCTTATTCAGTTTTCCTGTTGCTCTTGACCAACCAAAAATGACTCAAAAAGATAATAAAAAAGTAGAGGAAGACCTAAACATGGTGTCACCTTGTGCTTTTCAGGAATAAGGTAAATATCATCAAGGGATGATCTTAATCTCCCCCAAACAACTGTGATAGGGTTCGTCAATCATAAACAAGACAAGATCTTTTCCATAAATGAGGGGAATGATGGGTGTGCAAGGTATTAAAGACTCAAGTTATAGGTTATACTCCATAATTACCACCTCTTTCAACCATAATATTGAAATCTTTTATCTTAGTCGGTTCTTCTCTTGATATGAACTTAATATATTTCTTATGATTTATAGAGGAAATTAAATAAAAGGAGAGAAAATGAGAAGGAAGAATCCAAGTTGCCAGAAAATCCTCCTGGTCCGAGCACCATCCAAGGCTCTAACATAGGTTGAATAGAGGCAAAAGTTAAAAATAGCATAATCCAATGGCATGAAAATTGGAAGCATTAGAGTGTTGTCCTAGAACTCAGTGTCGGCCCATCCAAGTGGCCACACATGCTTAGGCGGACTATGTCATTATTCATCAATACATTGCTCGACAATCCCCGAGTCTCAGACGCCACTTAGACATATCTCAAGGATTATCAAATTTGCATAAACAAGTGTTGCTTCGTCAAATAGGAGACTACTAGTAAGATCCCAGCTCATCATGACTTGTAAGAGTATATGGTTAACCGAAGTGAGATTACATATGGTTAATTAAGGTGAGGTTAATCAGAGTGAGATTATAAGGGGTTAATCGGTTCAAGGATTTCAAATTATATTTAGCTAGTCCTTTAGGGAAGACAATGAGAAGGATTTGGAAATGTGACATGCCGGCTTGCGTTAAGGTTTTCGCATGGAAGTTTCTGCATGGTTTTTTACCATGTCGAGCAGTACTTTCATTCACGTTGTCGGGGTCATGTGAAGTCATTTTTTTTGTGGCACAATTGATTATATGATCCATGTTTTCCTTTATATAGGAATGGTTCTTCCTTTTGGGATTGTGCGGAGCTTACTCCATGTGCAAAATATAAATGATTATACTTTGCTAACCATGGGCAATGAACCCAGTCGTTGTAGTCCAACAAGGTCACATCCACAGTAGGGATGTCAATGGATCGGGTTCGAGTTGGGTGAAGCATCACCGACATCCATCACTCGGATATATCATCCACCATCCCTCACCCGTCATCCGCTTATTCTTCATCTGTCATCCGCGGGTGATTCGGGTTGATCGGGTGATAATCGGGTATAATTTTTTCTATATCATAAACAATCATTTTTTTAGTATGATTATGATATAAAAATTGTTTGTATTGCTAAAAGTAAAATTATCTTATATTTTAAGAAAGTTTACTCCCACATAATAAAAATATTCTACCAATATCAATAACAAAACAAACATACAAATTATCATGTTATGTGTTGTATGAGTGATAACATAAAAATGAACCATAAATAAGTCTACAACTATTTTTTTAGTTTTTTTTTTATAATTGTAAGGCTTGTTTGGTTACTTGAAATAAAACAAGGTGTAACTTTAAACGGACGACGAATCGGGTGATAAACATATGAAGGATCGGGTGACAGATGACAAAATTTCATCCGTCACTTGACCCTACCCATCACCCAATCCTTCATCCGTATATTTCAGATTTTCATTTGTTTATTTTAATTGGGTGGGTCGGTTAGCGGGTATCCGTTTAAAATTGTCACCCTAATCCATGCAACTATGTAACTAATTTAAAGTTTAGTGAATGTGCATAAACAAAAGTGCGATAATGTAAATTGTTATGGGGTTTTGTGGGTTTCGGTTTGATAAATGTGAAAATAAAGAAAGCAATAAAACTAAACTACTAAACTGAGATAGATGCACCTCGGGATGGATCTTCCCCCCCTTCACCCTTTACTATCAACTGTCAATACTTGAACTCATAGCCAAACAAATGGAACACTTAATTAACTAGTAGCCTAATCTAGATCTACTAGTCTTAACCGATTTAGTCGGGAACTCGTGGATAGTTAAGCACCACAGTAAATTGACAACGTTAAACACAAGTACCCCTACGTTGCAATGTAGTCTAATCACAAAACCATTAAGATTCATGTACATTGATTTAGTTCCCACAGTTTAGGTTTCTACTTTTCGAAACAACTTAGTGATAAAACCCACATTAATGGATCACCCACGTTAAACCAACCAATCCAACACACTAATTATAAATTATGCAAACCCTAATAAAATCCCCAAATCTTAAGTTGAAAGCTTAAGAGTCATAAATATTCAACAATCATCAAACATTAGGCGAGAACTAAAATAAAGCTTTAAAACAAGTTCAAGATTCAACAGTGGAGTTTTAGGGATTTGGGGCGGAATCCCTTATCCCAAGGTACAAAGAGATTAAGCCTCCATTAGAGCAAATAAGAGAAAATGGAGAAGAAATATCCATGGGAGGCTGAAGAAGACCTTTGGTGGAAGTGGAATATTTCTCGGCATGTGTCCGGACATGCTAGGTAGGACGCATGTCCGGACAACTTGTACAAGCCTCATATTCTTCATTATAGCTCCGATTTGAGATTCGTTTGCGCCCACACGCTTATCCTTTCATCTAATTTGCTCCCATATAGGGTTTACTCATTTTTAAACAATAAATGTTAATAAAACCACTAAAACACAAAATTAAAATAACTAAAGTAAAGAAATCAGTATGATAAGTGTTGATAAATCATATGAAATACACCCCTAAACATGCTCATTTAGACACTCATCACCCCCCCTCCCAACATTTACCTTTTTGCTTGTCTTTAAGGAAAACCATAAACCCCAAGCAAGTATCAAATGCTCAAAGCGAACAAATACTAGCATGAATTGTAAAAAAAAAAAAAGAAGCAAAAATCGATTAACCTTTCGAGGAGTGTAACCTATCTCTTTTTGGTGGCATGAGTGTGCTTAGGGCAAAATAAAATATAGAATTTTGGGGTATGATCCATAGTGCTTCAAAGTTTTAAGGATTGGTAACTTGGAGAACTTTTACCATGACCAGCTTCTTTCAAGAATGGGCATTGAGAAGAAAACAAAAGGAAAAATAGATTTGTGAATTTTTTTACTTTTCCATAAGAGAAGAGGAGAAATTTTTGGCATTTAGCCTTTGCATTTAAGAACACTCAACTCTCATTATGTTGCTTACCAAGGATGTCTCACAAGCCCCTTAAATATTCTCACAAAGAAGCACCCTTTAGCAATCCCTAAAAGAGAAGACTGAAAGAACACATAAGCAATAAATATCCAACCCCTATAGATCATTTGGCCACACCACATGAAACATGCTCCTCAAAAGAAATCAAAAGAAAAAAAGTTGAGTGATTTATCCCACAATGCATAATAGTATTTGTTCTCAATGAGAAACAACCAATAACATATGGATCCAACTTTTGATTTTGGGCAAACGCAAGATAAGCATAAAAATTGAACCTTTAAGCACAAATTCAACAAAAAGGCCACTTCTCCTCACTTGGATTAAAATGTCCTCATTGTTTACCAGACAAAATAGGGAAGGATTCAGAAGACCTTTTCGGGAAGTAAACCAGAGAGCAAACACAAAGACATAAACAACATTTAAGCATGGAAGTTATTCCCACTGGCAGATTCGAACATGTACAAAATAAAATAAAAGAAGTGAGTGACACAAAACAAAATAAACTAATACTTCCATAAGATTGTTGTTGCTTGCATTGTAAGAACTCCCCCACACTTAAGCTTTAGCCTCAAAGTAGTGTAGTTTGGTTGCGGTGTAGACATGAAGTTGCACCTGCGTAAGACACTAGAACACAACCAAACTACAACCGGGGTTAAGCGCTACTAACAACAAATCAAAGAGAACTTTAAAAAGAAAATTAAAGCAAATGAAAGATATTTCATCTAGTTGGCCTCCCGGGAAGTTGACTTTCAAGTCTCTGGCTAGACCATACCACCGTGAAGTCCTTCAGAATTGAATATGAATGTTGAAGTGGGCTTCAACGGGTGGATTGAACGAGCATCATTTATCTTTGAAGAACGGCCTAGATATTGAGGTTGATGATCCTTAGTGCAAAGGTCATCTTGTGATGGAGCCCCCTTTTCAAACTTAAGGATGTAGGCATCCTTATCTTCATTGAGCGGGGTAGGGAGAACTTCGGGGTGGACTTTGGCTTCACACTCTGGTCCCTGATCAAATGGGAAGGTGGCCTCCAGACTAAGCGGGTGAAAGTTGAAGTTCTACCTTACATCATTTGAGCATCATTGGAGATGACCTTATCCTTTAGGTAAAGATAAAAGGGTGATGACTCATCCTCCTCAGTTTATAAGATGTAGAAATCATCATATTCATGCTGATGCTCATAGGAAGAGGCTCGATGGAAAATAATTCAAAGGGAGATGACTCCTTGAAGTCGACTGAAATACCCCTAACTACTAAAACATGATTAAATGATCTAATAATGGTTTAATAAGATTAAAATCATCTCTAAACCATTAAGGAACAATCTAATATCTCAACAAGGCAAAAACATGCATTAAGATCATAAAAGCCAAAAATGTGCTTTAAGAAACCATAGAGATTGTATGACCTCAGTTAGGATCCAAAGTGGATTCCTAAGTATTATAATTAAGTAATGAACAAAATAAAACCATTATTAAAGAAAACCAAGCTCAAAAACATGTTCAAACACAAAATGTGCTTTAAAACTCCTTAAAACATGTTTTTGAGAAAATTGACTTTCTAAGTGGGTTTTGAGTGGTGTTAGGGGCTGGATTACACCTTGTTATACTACTGTACTATAATATACCACATTGGAAGCTCTAATTCAAATATTTCAAAAAACAATCAGAAATATGGTACTCATTTGTGAATAGTAACCAAAATAGTGCCAATTTAACTAATGTTGACTAAGCAAATTCAAAAGTCATACTTGACCCTTCCTTGACTACTTGGAGATGGCTAAAACAAGGGATGGAGGACAGCACATCTAAGTTGATCAAAATATCTAGCTAATTTGGTGAATCATCCTTTACTATTCCATTCTTTACTTTTCCTTCATTAAAACACAATTAGACTATCTCTTTCCCCTTGTCCTGTTTCAGCCGAGTTCACCATTCCCTCTAAACCTCCAAGCTGTGTTCTTGAGTCATCAAGGTAGAAATCCATCTCACTCCACTTAAGGTAATGGTTTAAAGCATAAATGAGCTCATTCTCTTCCTCTCTTCATTACCTACACATGGAGCTAAATATCAAGCACTTTCCATGGTCCAATATCAGTGAGTTCATCCTTGATTAAGTGGGAATTTTCGGATGAAACCACAACAAGGACCAAATTTGGTCAAAATCTCATTTTAAGGTAAAAATCTACCTTAAACTCTTCTTCTTGATTTCCGAAATTACAAGCTGCTTCCCTTGAGTTATTATACTCATTTTATCTTCAATTTCATGTAGAAGCAGTGGCTAGACCATTGTTCCAAGTGTGGCCGAAATCAAGGGCAAAATCAACTCCTTAAGTCATTTTGTCTAGGTAATTCCTAACACCTTTCTATCTTGCTTTGATCTGGTTAATCCCCATGGTTTTGTGGTGATTTTAATACCCTTTCATGTCTGAAATTTAGGCTGAAAATACCTTGTACAAGCCTTGGAATTTCAAGGTAAAAATCTAGCCTTTTAATGGCTTAAAGTTGTTCTTATAGTTAGTTCAACTTTGGAGCTTGACTATATCTTATCATTTCTGTTGTAACACATTTAGAAGCTGTGTAGAATTTTTCCCCACATTGCCGTGGCCAAACAAAGCCTAGAACTTCAATATAATCAAGGTATAACATCTTAATCATATATTATATGCTTTGGAGCTTATATTATATGTTTGTCGTGAGTGGATAGATTTTAAATAGTCATTTTAGCTTCAAAAAATGACTAGGAATGTTATAGAAACTTTGGTTAAATTAATTAAGTGATTAATTAACATAATTGTCAAATTTAAGACATTATGTGGAAGTTTGGTAAATATTGGAAAGATCTGGTGTGAGGCCGAGACTTATAAAGTTTTGATGATATTTAACGTGTAATTTGTATTACAAGTTCAAGGATGTAATAAGGCCATGTTATTAGGCCATTTTATTTAAGTTTAAAAGCACATTTAATTATTTTATGCACTTAGCATAATGTTTGGGGTGAAAACGGAATTAAGAAAAAATATAGAGGGTTGTAGTGTATTATAGCCAAAAACTAGAGGTTTAAATGAGTTTAAATAAAAATTATAAGATTTTAAAAGTTTTGGGGTTAAATTATGAATATAAAAAAGATTGGGGTACAATCTATAATTATCGAGAAAATGGGGAGTCAAAACTGTTTAGAGGTCAAATGTTGACCATATAGGAGACTTTGACCAAATTTGATAATTTATTGAATTAAATACTAGATATATAATAAGTTATGTATTAATTGTAACATTTGTATAATGTTAAGGGTATAAATAGAATTACCGAAACTTAGGGGTGTAAAATGGTATTTTAAACACCATGGGCTGTTAGGATTTTTAGAAATTTATTGGGTTGAATTTAGAGTTAAATGAATTATATATGTATAATATATAGTTATTATGTCATTGTTACATTTTGAATGAGATATGGGATTAAAATGTAATTTAAGAAAGTTGCTCGGTTGGAAAATAAATTCTGGACAGAATAGGGCCTGTTCGGAATTTCCCATATATATAACCATAGGTTATACAATTATAATGGTATAAATATCATAATAATAAGATATATGATATAAGTGTAACAATATAATAACATTTGGGGTTATTATGTATTTTTGAAAATATATGTGGGAGTAATAAAAAACGGCAGACTTATGGGTTGTTTGGTTTTTATGACATATTATAACTATAGGTTATAAATGGTATAAGGATATAAATGTCATAATATATGTTATATGACCATTTTAATACCCCGGACCTAATAATGGTGATTTATTATTCTAATATTATTCTAAAGGCCTAATGGTGCCTAGAGAGTATTGGTAAAGAGAATAAAACCAGAAGTAAAGAGAAAATGCGTAAAACGTGAAAAACGCTAAAACGCGCATTTAATGAGTATAAGAGATATATGGTCTCGTAAGGGTCCGATATGGATCCCTAAGGCTTATTTAGGCCTATTTAGTATACGGGAATGATTCCCGAAGAAAACGGATCCAAATAATGGATTAAAACGCTAACGGAGTTTTAAAGCACATTTTTCAAGAAAACCCGAAAACGTGACTTTAAGTGGTCAAACGGACCCGTAAAAATTATGGTTGACTATATAACTATAATTAAGTATTAATGGAAGCTTAATACCATTAAAAATAAAGAAACGAGAAAAATCCGAAAAACGGGCCCAGTTAGTAAATAGTGCCAAACCGAGTAAAATACGAGCGTTTTCTGTAAAAAACGGAAAAGACGCTCCAGCTCACTAATAGTGTGGGGCCGGTTTTCTAACTACACACACACACCTATAATTAAGTAATTAGCTAGCTTTTGTTTAGCCACAAAAGGACAAAGTAATAAAGTAAAATAGGGAATAGTTAAAAAGGGGTATTAGTGCTCTCTCTCTCACCTTCTTTTCTCCTCACTCACGATTTCCCTCCTCAAACTGAGCTTCATCTTCTTCTTCCTCTGTACATGGCGATTTCATAAGAGAGCAAATAGCTTCCATCTTCTTTCTTCTCCAACTTGCTCAAATCAACCCCAAATCAAACAAAATAGTACCGTTGGATTCCTATCGGCAAGGGCTTCGTTTTCCACCCTTCAAAAGCTTGGAGCCTCCATCTTCACCTCCATGGCAGTTTGGCCTTTTGAAGCTTGAAGGGGGTGCTTTTGACTCCCCATCATCTCCTTAATGCTTTAAGGTAAAAATAAGCAAGAGCTTTGTCCATTTCTAGCTCGTTCTTGCAAAATTGGAATTTTGCCCAACGTTGGAATTTTTCTCCATTTCAGCCGATTGCTCCATGCCTTTGTGGTGTGTTGGAAATTCCATCATTTGATTTCCAAGCTCTCCTTTTGGACATTCTAAGGTAATATCTAAGTTAGAGCCCTAAAAACTAGTTCCTTAAATTACTAGTTTTGTGTGGAAAATTTGAATTGATTGGTTGTTATGTGTGTAATGGAATATGGTTGTAGCTAGCAATCCATTTCCTTTGTGTGGTGTGGAATCAAGAAGAGAAAGAGGGAGCAAGAGAAGAGGAAAAAAGAAAGAAAACCGAAAAAAAATAAACAAGGTAAAAGCTCACCTTGAGTTAGTTTTATTTGACTTGTGAATCATATGTTAGGTTGAATTAAGTAACCTTGAACTTGTGTAGTGATGATACTACAAGGTTGTTTGTTGAATGAGAATATTTAATGGGTTTAAGTGTGCAAAATAAACCTAGGAGATAAGCTAGTTTTATATGTATGAACAAATTGGGAGTTTGATGTGGTCAATGATGCCTAACCAAACAGGGTGAAGAAGTGTTTATGAGCTGATTTAATTTTGTGGTGAAAATGCTTGGAAGTAGGCAAGTGCTGTCAAAAATTGCCTAGGAGAGTATGGACTTGAGTGTTTCATTTATGGAAGAAACTAGGTGTTTTTAAGAGGTTTAAGTGAGTGGTAATGGTTTGAAAACCAAACTATGGAGAAGAGTGTATTAGGAGTAGAGATAATGCCATTTGAATGCTAGTAGTGGCATTATTGGGTGGAGTATTGAATGGTAAGAAACAATACCAAAATCTGTAACAAGAACTTGGGAAAAACTAAGAGTGAAATGAGAGTGGAAAATTTGTGGTTTTGAGCAAGAATTTAGGTAGGGATTAAACCTATGATTCGAAGAGGTTTAGAGCATGTTTTAAGGTGATTAAACATGTAGAAAACTTATGAAAGATTAGGGGTGGTTTCAGGATTGATTAGGGGCTAAAAATAATGTAAGTTACAGGTTTTAGCAGGGTCCGGGACCTAGTCCTTGGACAAAGTCCCGGACCACCCACAAATTCATGCCGAAAGTTGTGTCCATGCCTGGTCCGGGACTTGAGTCTGGTACAAGGTCCCGGACCTTTGTTAAATTCACCCGAGAGTTAAGACCAGCATTGGTCCGGGACTTAGGGTAGGTACCAAGTCCCGGACCACCCCCAGAAATGCCCCGTGAGTGTTTTAAAGGTTTCTAATGATGGGGGTTTGAATGTTAATGATGTTATAAGATGTTAAGGCCTTGTTTGGTGACATGTAAAGGCCCAAGGAAGTGTAAGAAAGTGTTAGAAGTGATTGAGAAGTGAGAACTCAAATTAACAAGAGTAAAACCGAGATAACGGGATAACGGGGTAAGTACGGGAGTAGCATTTAATTATGTTTCGTATGAGCTTAGTATTAATAATAATGTTTGAAACATTATCAGAGAATCGTGCGAGACCCGAGCATGGTGAGATGACACGGTAAAAGTAAAAACCCCGGTGAAAGGTATAATTTTCTCATACCCCGCGTGCTAACCGAGTTACGTTGATTTGTGTGTTTGTGTGCCGGCTTAATCAAGATTAAAGCATGAAAGTAATCCATTGTTTGATTATTTATGCCTTGTTGTATGTTGAATGAGCTAACATACTTGTATGCCGGTGTGGTCTAACATAGTGCATAGACCGACTCATAGTGAGTATCGATTGACTAGAAACCCGTAGATCGGGTAGTTTCATAATCAATGGAAATATGCAAACACACACAAACATATGAACACCTAGAACGTGAGGAGATGTACGGGTTGAGTAAATAATACCCGATAACGGTTAGAAAACCATATTGACACAATCCACGAAATTAAGAGTGGAGAGATAAATGAACCTCCGTAGTGGGGATTGAAGTAGTTCAAAGATGTGAACTTATAAGAAAGGTGAAAGAGACCTAAGGGACCATTTAACTCCCTTGAGACATGGTCAGCCTCCTATAAGAGGACTTTACCCGGTATAAGAAAATACCGAAAGTATGAGTATATGGAATATAAGGGTAACTCTTAAGACCTAAGATTACCCGAACTTAAGTAAAGTTCCCAAAGTCATTAGAAACGTCGAGAGTGATGCTTCTAGACTAATATACATAACATTATTATAACTCCATGAGAGGAGTGTACGTGAATATGAGAAGTCCGAGAGTAGTCGGACCTATGTAAAAGAGATGGGAACTAAGAGAGAGTTCCGTGAGCTAGTTGAACCTTCCCACCATGCTAGACCCAGAGTAGGGTCGAGACCGGGGAAGTAAGACTATGCTCGTGAGCCATGAGTCTTGGCCTAAGTATGTACTAAGAGTAACAAGCGTGACGTAGGAGACCTGTTATGTCTCGAGAATCTACAAGAGCTTAAGTATAAATAACCCAGAGTGTGGGTGAGATAATGAGTAAAAGTAACCCGAGAGAATGGGTGAGTATAAAATGAGTAGCCCAAGAGAGTGGGTATGTATATGAATAAGTAACCCAAGAGAGCGGGTGAGTTATTGATTGAGTAACCAAGACATAGTGAGGTATAACCCTCAAGGCCTAAGAGTAAAATGATACGACTAACAACCTTGTTATGTTAGTTAGGGACAGTATCCCATGAGTGAATGTCGAGTCCTTGTGTAGTGTACATATATAATTACTATATGCATGTTGGTTGAATTAAAATGAACTCCATGCTCTCGACAAATGTAGTCGGCGTACCCCGGTTAGCGCTCGGGGTATGCGAATTTCATATGCAGCGTTAAGCTGACCCCTAGTGGCACCTTTTTATCTTTCAGGTACAGCGAAGGCGATACCGTTCGAGAGTAGGACGGGGTCGGTGGTTATCATGGGTATTTAGGTTTAATTTACTTATGTATTTGAATGAGGTGTAAGATCGAATATGTTATCGGCATCCGTTATATTGTAGACTCGGTATAGTAAGGAAATGATTTGAGTATTGTATTGTATTGGTACACGGTTGTTCCAGTTCATCAGACCGTTACGGTATGTAAGAAAGGCCTGGTTAGCCACATGGGTGGCTAACGGCATGTTTCATTCCACCTCGTTGTAATTAGAGTTCCGCTGTGTGTAAGAGTAATTAGTAACGGTTTAAGAGGTAATGACGAGATCAATACCTCGAACCTAATAATGGTGATTTAATTATTCTAATATTATTCTAAAGGCCTAATGGTGCCTAGAGAGTATTGGTAAAGGAGACATATTCATTCCTAACACACAGAGATTTACCGCCAAGGGTTTACGCTTCTGCACTCTGTATGACTGAGTGTTTTGTTGGTATTGCACTTGTGCGGTAATGGTCGAGTGGGAGAGCTGGGAATTGAGAAATGTCAACGAAGCCTGTTGAGCGAAAATCTAGAGAAATGATCGTGCGGCCGTTGGCCAAAGATGCACAAAGAATGTGGGTCATAACCCACAGGTCCCTGGACCCGATGCATGGTAAGTGCAACGTAGTATGAATGAAGAATTCTCGTACTGAAACAAGTAAACAAACATAATTCAGAAGCAACTATTAAACGAGGAAGAGCTGACCTCAACCGACAATAAGTTGGGAATAGTAAGTGAGTAGTAACCATGAAGGTATACAGTGCTATACAAAGTAAATTTCCAGAGAACTGGAGAGAAAATCTACAACTCATCGAATTCGCATACGGTAAGAGATACCACGCGATGATTGAGAAACCTTTATTCCCAAGACAAAAGGGATAAAAAGAGACTGAATAATACATTACCAAAAAGGGGGAATAAAGCTCTAGATATCAGGTCACGCAGCAGAAGCTAGTGGGCCGTAATTTAAAGGTTAAGTATACCTGGCAAATGTGAGTATAAACTAATCATAAACGCCTTGAAGCCTTAGAGGCTAGAACCGAACCCGGTTATGAGTCAATTAACCGTATGGAAGTTAAACACTTCATGATACCGAATTAGTGAACCAATGTTCAAAGGTAACATATGGTCGATTACGCGGGCGTAACCCCTTTTAAGGGGGGTAGGGCGGAGAGAAAATGCTTAGAGTATGTTTTACGTATAAGTGCGTAAACTACTATGTGCGTAGCACAAAGGGAATTGTTTTGATGATTGGAACTTATGTTACATAAACATATGTACCCATTCATTGTGTAATTATGGTTATTATGCATGAGAGATGCGAGTAATGTGTATATAATAATTATGAAAAGGGAGTAGAGAGACTCCTAGGGAATGAGAATCCCTTTAGTATTGTCTATTGAGATTAGACATGAGATATAACGAGTATGAATCGGTATGAAACCGATGTATAACTAGTAGAAAGTGAGTTTCCTAGGTAATTGTATTGAGAATGATTGATGGGTGAGTGAGTTCCATCCTTTGGAGTTGGATGCTGTGTGTTTTTAAATTGAGTAATAATTTGACTAATGACGCCATGAGTACTGAGTACCTAGGTAAAGGAAGTGAAATAAATTGAGATTATGGATGACTTTAGTTCCATAACTAAGAGATAAATTAAAATGGATTGTTTATGAATATGACTAGAAAGAGTAAAAGATAGAAAACGAAAATGTTTGACTATCTGATGTTTGAAACTGACGTGGGAGGTGGAACTTGATCTGCTAGTGATGAGTGTCCAAAATGAGCATGTTTTAGGGGTGTATTTCATATGTTTAATCAACATTTTCATGCTCATTTCTCACACTCTAGTTGTTTCCTCTAGTTTTGTGTTTCATTGGTGTTTTACACATTTATTGTTTAAACAAAGAGGATAACATATCTAGGAGTAAAGTAGACGAAGAGAGGAACGCGTGGGCGCAAACGGATCCAAAATCGAGTTAAAACGAAGAAGATACAGCGTTTTGAAGTTATCCTGACTCCGACCGACCTTAGGACCGACCTTGCAAGGTCGGTCGCGGGTCCAAATTTTGCCCAGATTTGCGTTTTTGCAAGCTATTGGAATCGATCGACCTTAGGACCGTCCTTTGATAAGTGTGAAACATATAGGCTTTTTAGGGTTTAAACATCTTATAATTTGTAACAATTCAGGCAATGTTTCCCACTTATTATGTGTTTTTCCTAAGATCAAGTTTTGATAAGAACTGATGTATTTTATATGCTTAAATACATGAAAAACCCAGGAAATAAAATTTTACATCATAAGGATTACAACACAACAAACGGGGAACAAATCAGGAGAAGAGACACAAAATTGGTCATGTCGGGGTCAACTGGCCGGAGACGCAAATCGGACCCGTAATAATGCCGGATCCGGACGTAACCTAAAATCCAGATCCGAGAGTTCTCTGTCTTGTCCGGATCCGGACAGCTATCCGGCATATTTCGAGTTTCAGTTCTAAAAGCTCTCTTCAGTCCAAAGTCCGGACACGTCGGACGACAGATCCGGAGTCACACAAGCAAAGAAAATAAAATGCAGTCGCGAGGCTTTCGGCGCAATTATCAGCCGAAAGCAAAGTAGGCCCATACTTCCTTAATTGAGCAGCAGCATGCTCAACCAACACCCATCCATTACCCACTCACCATGTACGCCAAACTCACCTAACCTTTGTTTTTTATCCTATATAAACCCTCTCAGGCTCCATCTCAATTCGTACCTGACCTTCTCATCTCTCAACTCTCCCTCATAACACCCGAATCATTCACGACTCATGCCATCATACCAAGTCATTCTCACTAAAATTCCTCCGTAAAACCTGCGCTCATCCCCACAAACAAAACCTGCATTCATTCACCGCCGTAGCCTGTCCGGATCTTGTCCGGATCTGGACTCACCACAAGAACACCCAAGTCCACATCACGTCCGGATCCGACTTAGCCGGACATCTCACGTCCGGACCTTCGTCCGCCCAATTGATCCGGGACACCTCACAAATTTGCCAAAATTTCCACTTTCACATTTCACCCCATTCCAATTTACCCCATTGTCCACAACAACCACCAACACAAACCACCCGCATAGCGCAAGGACAAAGGACGGAGCGGCAGAAGAAGATCTTTGTAAAACAGATGTTTCTCTCAACTCTCTTTATTTATGATTCATAATCGCTATGTCTAGCTAAGAGGATATACTCTAGGGGAAGGGACGTTGTAATTAGTAAAACTCTGCATTATTTTACTGCTTTATTGAGACTATTTGGATTGTTCAGGTTAATGCTTTTTTAAGTGCTTTTAATAAACGTCACGAATTTATTATAAGCCCTCGAATCGTGTTATGATCAGATAAGGTGATTAGCATTGACGGTCCTATTAACCTGTTACCTGTGATATTGCAATCGGATAGATTACATTAGTCACTAGGAGCTTTAGTCCGGACAAAACCAGACTAGTAATTCTGTGAAAAAAACCATCTAGATATACTGCTAGAGTCTAGACTATAACTACATGCCTTATCTAGATGAGCTATCTGGAATTAGGATTTAATACAGAATAGATAATTGAGAATTACAAGCCAATCCAAGTCTTCACTCAAGTAGTAGAATATGCCAGAACCTAGCTAATAAAACAAAGTCCCTGAACCTAGAGTACCGTTTCACATTCCCACATCTATCACTTTATTTTATCTGACTATTTACTTTCTTGTTATCTATTTAGAACAAAACCAAAACAAACCCCCAAACCCCTTTTAGTTACCCATTGCCTAAGGCTAGACTTATCACATCAGAGTCCCGTGATTGACACCTGGTCGCTTCATAAATTGCTATACTATTTCGACCGGATTTTTGCAACCCGACGCTACTTGAACTGTTGATTCTAGGATTAATTCTTAGCATTTAATACATTAAATAAATCGTTTGCAAAATGGCGCCGTTGCCGGGGACTTTACTTTGTCTAGTCCCTAGCCTGGTTAATTCGTATTTATTGCAACACCCCTGTTTATGATTATTTGTTTTGTAATCTACTATTTTTTTTGTTTAACGTTTAATTTATTTTTGTGTGCCATTTTATACAATTGTTTTTCATTACTGTCATTAATTTAATTTTTTTTCCTGTCATTTAATTTTTCAAGTACTTTAAGTTCAATCGTATTAGTTATTTCAAATTTATTTCCGTTTACTTTAGTTCTAATTCCGTGCATTTTGTTCCCTTCTCTCTGGCTGATTATAAAGCACCTAGTGGATGCGTAGAACGCGTTCAACTGGTCCCCCGGGTACAGACTTCGACCCGAAATCGAGAGAGTTACCTCCAAGCTCTGAGAGCAAGAAGACAACTTGATTTCAACATGGCAGAAAACCATAACCAGCTTGGAGGAGGCCCAATCGCCCAGTACACGATGGGAAGAGTAAACAGACCACCCCCACACCGGGAAAAGGTCTCAGTGGTTATACCGGAGCTAACTGCAGAGCTAATGCAGGTTGGCAGAAGATAAAACCTCCTCATCAAAACAATGCTGTTCGAAATCACCCTGCAGGAACCTTTTCAGGTGCTGACCCAGGGGATGCATTAGACCACGTACATCGATTTCTAGTGCACTTGGACTCCCTGGGCTTATCACAAGGATTGGAGGAGTATGCCAGACTGAGCCTGTTTCCAGCACAGCCTATCTGGAGAAGCTTCGAAATGGTTCCATCGACTACCGCCAGCCATTATTACCACCTGGGAGCAGATGACGGACAAATTCTACGAGAAGTACATCCCATCTCCGGACACGACAAATGATTGTCGACCTGATGGCATTCAGACAGAAGGGTAGCGAGACAGTCTGTGAGGTGTGGGACCGATTCAAAGAACTACTCCGCCAGTGCCCTCACCATGGTCAGGATATCACCTCATTGGCTCAGGGATTCTTCCAGGGGCTAAAACGAAAACAGGGGCGAGATAAGAGCCGCCCAATGGAGCAGCAATGGGGGCAGAGTATTCTCAATAGTTCAGAGTTCTTCCCAACTCCGGACCCCGATGATAGAGCAGATAGCCGCCCGAGCAAGCACAGCTGAAAACAACGATGGGAAGCATGGCAAAAAATGCTCGAACAGCTCACAATGGGACCAACCTCCAAGCAATCCGCCAAGAAAATCTCTACAAGTGCCGACGAACTCTGCTGCTCTCAGTGTGGTGATGCACATGATTACGAGAACTGCCCACTAGTAGCCGAAATGAGGCAAACTGAGGAGGCAAATGTCATAGGGCAATTCAACAGCAGGCAACCCTGGGTGCAGAATCAGCACCAAAACCTCAGGTACGGGAATCCGAACAATGCACTAAATTCACATCAGATGCAGCCTCAGAGGACGAACCAGGGAGGACCACCAGGCTTTGCTAGGCTCAGTATAATCAATTCAGGCCACAACAGTCTCAGGCTCAGCAACCTTCATTGAGCTCAAATGCCAGTCTAAAGGAATGGTGGATAAACTGATGGCTTCTCAGGAGCAGCAAGCTGCAATCAATCAGAGTCTGACAGCTGGTCATAAGTCTGACAGCTGGTCAGCAGAGTCTGACAGCTGGTCAGTAGAAATTAGAGAATGCCATGGTAGAGATGCAGGGAACGATGAGCCAGCTGACTCAGTTCCTCTTACAGCAGAGACCTTCTGGATCACTGCCTTCCCAAGCAGAAACCAATCCCAAGCAACAGTTAAAGGCAGTATCGGTCTCAGACTGCGAGGATTCTGGAGAATTGGCAGCAGTTACCCTACGAAAGTGGAAGGAACTTAACCAAAGATAAAGTGGCAGGTGACCATACTGATGAGGAGACCGAGCCCCTTTCTAATACCGCCGGTGCACCATCAGGGCATCCCGCCCCTCCTGAGGTAGTACATGAGGAGACTCAGGCTCCTATTCCTTCTTCCTTACATACAACTACTGTTAAAAATGAAAAAGGAAAGACACTTGCAAAAGAACTTCCTTTTCCAAACCGTCTCAAAGAGCGAGAGCTCGATGAACAATTGGAAAATTTTTAGATGTCTTTTGAAAGCTGACTATCAATATTCCTCTTATAGATGCGATTAAACAGATGCCGAATTATGCTAAATTTGTGAAGGATCTGATTTCGAACAAGAGGAAATACAGGAGAAGGACACCATCCAGCTGACCGAAACCTGTTCAGCAGCTATCCTACAGAAGCTGCCCCCAAGCGTGGTGATCCTGGTCAGCCCATTATCCCCTGCTCGATTGGAGACATGGATTGCGGATACGGTCTCTGCGATCTAGGAGCGAGCATCAACCTGATGCCATACACCATGTTCAAAAAGCTTCATGCTAGTGAGCTCGTTCCCATTCATTTCAGACTCAGTTAGCTGATAGATCATCGATCACACCAAGGTATGGTAGAAAATGTGTTGTTTTAGTGTAGGAAAATTTTTCTTTCCAGCAGATTTTGTGATCCTCGACATGGATGAGGATGTTGAGGTACCTCTGATTCTTGGTAGACCTTTCCTTAGAACTGCAAAACTGTTATAGATGTTGATAATGGGAAGATTACCTTGAAGTTTTATGACGAAGAATTAAGCTTTGATATTAATAAGATGATGCATAAAAATAGTTCTTCTCATGCCGTTTTCTCTGCTGATTTAATTGATAATTCTTATGACCTTGAGGATGACTACATCCATGGGAGTACTGATTCTTCTAATTCTTTGTTTAAGTGTTCTGACATTTTAGAGCAGGTATTAAGTCGATCCATTGAGGATGACAAAGCAAGCTTTGAGATGGCCACGGTCGTCCACCAGCAGCTAAATCAAGGGAAGTCATACTTTTCGCTCTTCCTCTCCACCTATAGAAAAATTGGATCGACCCATTCAGAGGTCTATACCTTCAATAGAGAAGCCTCCTACCCTTGAACTCAAATCTCTCCCTTCCCATCTCAAATATGTTTTCTTGGCAAGAGGGTAGCACCCTGCCTGTTATTATCTCTGCATCTTTGTCTATTTCGCAAGAAACTAGACTTCTGGAGGTGCTAAAGAAGCATAAAAGTGCCATGGGATGGTCAGTTGCTGACATAAAAGGGATCAATCCGGGTTTCTGCACTCACCGGATTTATATGGAGGAGAATTATAAGGCAGTGAGGCAGCCCCAGAGAAGATTAAATCCAAATCTAAAGGAGGTGGTCAAGACTGAAGTACTGAAGCTTCTTGATGCAGGCATTATCTACCCGATTTCTGACAGCCAGTGGGTGTCTCCGGTCCAGGTTGTTCCAAAGAAAGGGGAATAGTTGCAGTGCCCAATGAGAAAGGTGAATTGGTACCTCAGAGACAAACCACAGGTTGGAGGACGTGCATTGATTACCGGCGCTTGAATGAAGCCACAAGGAAGGACCACTTCCCACTACCGTTTATTGATCAAATGTTGGAGCGGTTAGCTGGGAAAGAGTTCTACTGCTTCCTTGATGGGTACAGTGGTTATTTTCAGATTCCCATTGCGCTAGAGGATCAGGAGAAGACCACCTTCACCTGTCCTTATGGTACTTTTGCATACAGAAGGATGCCTTTGGTCTTTGTAATGCCCCAGCCACATTTCAGCGATGTATGATGGCGATTTTTAATGATTTTATCGAGAAAAGTATCGAAGTATTCATGGACGACTTCTCTGTCTATGGACAAAGCTTCGATGTTTGTCTGGAGCAACTGGATCAGATCTTGGCTCGCTGTGAGGACACGAACCTTGTGCTGAATTGGGAAAAGTGCCATTTCATGGTACAAGAGGAATTGTTCTTGGGCATAAGGTGTCAAGAGAAGGCCTCCAGGTAGACAAGGCCAAGATCGAGGTGATAGAAAAGATACCTCCACCAACTTCAGTTAAGGATGTAAGATCTTTTCTTGGTCATGCAGGGTTCTACAGGAGATTTATTCAGGACTTCTCAAAAATTGCTAAACCCCTGTCAGACCTGCTCAGAAGGGATATCTCAAGTTTCAGTTCACTGAGGAGTGCTTGACAGCATTTCAGACCATCAAAGATAAACTTTGCTCAGCTCCATTGTGGTCCCACCAGATTGGTCAGAACCGTTTGAGATCATGACGGATGCGAGCGACTATGCTGTGTCACTACACTATGTCAGAAAAAAAGATAAAGATGCTTGAGAGTATCACCTATGCTAGCAAGACCTTGATCGATGCACAGAAAAATTACTACTACAGAGAAGGAGTTGTTAGCTGTGGTATTCGCGTTGGATAAATTTCGACCATATCTACTAGGAAGCAAGGTGATTGTTCACACCGATCATTCGGCCCTCAAGTATCTTTTCCAGAAAAATGAATCGAAACCAAGACTTCTGAGGTGGATCTTACTTCTCCAAGAATTTAATTTAGAAGTTGTGGATAAAAAGGGGAAGCAGAACGGAGTTGCTGATCACCTATCTCGGCTTGATATCCCTGATGATGGAATTCCAATTAACGAGTTCTTTCCTGATGAGACGGTGTTCATGATTGGTAAGGTTAAAGGAACCTTGGTATGCAGATTTGGCGAACTTTCTTGCTTCTGGTTGATTCCCACGATTACAGCTACAACTAGAGGAAGAAATTCTTATCAAAACCCGCCACTATATCTGGGAGGATCCCTATCTGTTTAGGATCTGTGCTGATGGTTTGATGAGGCGATGTCTTCCAGATGAGGAGATCCAGAGTGTAATAGAATTTGTCATGCTAAAGAGGCGGGTGGCCATCATGGTTTTACAAGAACAGCTGCAAAGATATTAGAGTGTGGATTCTATTGGCCCACTCTACATAAAGATGTCCACACTTCTGTTCCCATTGTGACCCTGTCAGGATGGGAAATATTCTAGAAAGCATGAGATGCCTCAGAAAGATTCTTGAGGTGGAACTTTTTGATGTTTGGGGCATAGATTTCACGGGCCCTTTTCCTCATCCCATGGAAACCAATATATCCTAGTAGCTGTGGACTTGTCTCAAATTGGGTTGAAGCTATTCCATGCCACACGGCTGATTCCAAGACAGTGGTGAAATTCCTGAAGAAACACATATTCACCAGATTTGGGGTGCCCAGGGCAATAATCAGTGATGGTGGCTCCCACTTCTGCAACCGAGCCTTCGACTCCTTAATGACTAAATATGGGGTGACCCACAAGGTGGCATTACCTTACCACCCCCAAACTAATGGCCTGGCAGAAGTAACTCGTGAGCTAAAATGGATCTTGCAGAAGACTGTTAATGCATCAAGAAAGGATTGGTCAGTTAAGCTGGATGACGCTCTGTGGGCATATCAGACTGCTTTTAAGACGCCTATAGGGATGTCTCCCTTCAAGCTGGTGTATGGAAAAGCCTGCCATCTTCTAGTAGAATTAGAGCATAAAGCTTACTGGGCATTGAAAGCCCTTAATTTTGATCTACACACTGCGGGAGAGAAAAGAAAATTTCAATTGTCTCAACTCGAAGAACTCAGAGAGCAAGCCTATGACAGTTCCAGAATTTATAAAGAGCGCACAAAGAGAATCCATGATCAAATGATCCACTAGAGAGAATTTAAAGTAGGGGATCTAGTGTTGCTCTATAATTCTAGGCTGCGCCTCTTTCCTAGCAAGCTGAAATCTCATTGGGCAGGACCATTTAAAGTCGTGGGGATCACTACCTATGGTGCATACGAGCTAGAAAACAAATCAGGGGAAGTATTCAAAGTGAATGGAGCTCGACTGAAGAAATACCTAGGCGATACCTCTTCTCAGCCTCCTGCACCAGGTATATCCTTTATTGAAAGTTCTTCTTCTTCCATTAAATCTATTTCTGCTATCTGTACTGCAGCACCGCCTCCCAAAGCATCCAAGAAGCCGCGCCCGCAATGGTATTTCAGACTAAAGAAAGCTATTGCTAGCTGCTGTGGCGGCCCTCCTTGACCCTATCTGTTAAGTCTAGCCAGAGACTTTAACTCTGGGCAGCTTGGTGGGAGGCAACCCACAGTATAAAATCTCCTCTCTACTTTCTTTCCTGTTACTTGATTTCATTTTCTTTTATTGAGAATTTTTACTATTTTACTGCAAGAGCCCCGACTCCTCTATTTCAATAGATAACTCTGCCTGGTTCCACTTGAGTTCTTCTGGTTTTGCAGATCTAATCTTTCAGGTACTTCATTTTAATGCTAAACTGAACTCAAGTGTGAGGAAATATCATGGCAATGTTCACCACGGATCAGGGAGTCCTTCAACACTCTTGCTATTTCATTTCTGCATTTCTTGTGTTTGTTTTATTTTGTTTAATTATTTTTGGAAATGTTTTTATTTTTAATGAGGTGTTTTAGGTTATTGGTTTTTCAATTTAATTTAATATATATATAAAAAAAAAGACGTTTCAACGTGTCCGGCTAAACTTAGCCGGACGCAAAGGCGGACGCTCACAAATTTAACCGCGTCCGGATCCGGACGCCTCATCCGGACTCGACTCACTCGCGGGCCGCGTTTTTAATTCTTTTTCTTATTTACTTTCTTCTCTTCTTCTACCTTTCTTCTTCCTCCCGACGCATTTCGAACCCAGAAACTACCAACTTCCATCTAACCTCCACTTCCCTTCCATTTTTGAAACACCACCACCACCACCGGATTCCGACGCCGGCGAACACCAGGGAACCGCGCCGCCCAGTCACCACTGCACCACTACCGCCGCGCCCCCAATTCTTCCCCATTTCGACACCACAATCTCTAAACGCAACAGGTTTTCAAATTGGTCCGATTTCAATTCCGTTTCAGATAAATTAGAGTAGATTAGGTAGGGTTTTGAGGTTATTGATGCTACTTTTGTGTTTTGGATGCAAAAACGTGGGGTTTTCTGCGTGATTTCTGAGTATTCTGTCGAATTTGTGTGAATGTTGGTAGAATTTGAAACTGCTCTGTGCGGCGCGATTTTTTTTTAGGGTTTAGGTGCGTCCGGATCTGCGTCCGGCTAAGTTGACCCGGACGCAGATCCGGACATGTTGAAATTTTCCAAATTTTCTGAAATTATTTTCTAGATTAATGTTCTGTTGTTTCATGATATTGTTGCTATGTTTGGCTGTTTTAATGCTTTGATATTCATAAATGAACTGTGTGCAAAAATGTGTTCAAATAGAACTTACTGCTCGATTGGTTTCGGGTGTTTGTGTGCCTGTTGCTCTTCCTTTACTGTTTTCTTGCTATTTAGATTTCTTACTGCTTTTGTTTATCGTTTAGATGGCTCGCACTAGAGGGGCACACACAGGGTCCTCTTCGAGGAACCCACGACCTGACGACCAGTCAGAACCGGCCCAGACCCCACTCTGACTTGATGGTTTCCGATCAGCTGCCACCCGGGTTTGGTTTGATCGGGGTGGAGCCTTCGTCATTGAGAGGAGCATTAGCGACGAGGCATCAGCTGCTTTTGGGCTTACTGACATATTTGTGGTGCTTGACGCCAGCAGCATCCTGCGCATGGGCGTGGGTGTCTTCTCTCCTGAGATAGTACGCGAGTTCTACACCAATGTTGTGGCGTCAACACGACACACAACATTACCTCCTACGTACGCCAGTTCCAGGTGGAGGTAACCCCTGACACTTTTGCTGATCTTTTACTACTCCCGGATAATTCAGACACACATCGAGAGTTTACGGAGGACTCGCTTAGGGAGAGTAAGAGTAGGTGGTTACAAGCGGTCGCGAGTACTACTCGCCTACGGGGTGAGGAGAATAAGACTGTACTCGTATGCTATCCTTCCTTCCCTTCCCCAGAGGACCCTAGCAGAGATCCTCAGTCATCAGATCCGGCCTCATGCTGGGAATGATGCTTCTGACGAGGATTGTGTCCTCCTAGACTACCTCCTGGCCTCACCACATCCACTAGCCCAGCAGATCTCTCTACCTTTCGTGATGTTTAGGCAGCTGCATAAGGTGGTGACCTATCTATGGACGAAGAAGAAGAAGATCACCCCTATCTTTCCTATTTTCATCCATCATCTTCTTGCCTCTACCCTCCCCGAGGAGATCTTCACTGATATGGCGGTGAGGGAGGGTGAGACACCCATCTCCCTTGGGACCTTCAGGAGATGGGGCTTCTAACACCTCGACGACGACAGCTGGGTGAAGGGCAGCTCGGGCCTAGGATCCACTGGTACATCTGCGAGTTCCAGCTCTACTCGGCCACTGCTACCATGGCGCCCCCACGACCCCAGTGATGAGCATCCCACCTGAGATGCAGACTATGATGGACACCCTACTCCAGCAGCAGCAGAGGATGGAGCAGCGCTTTGGGGGTATGGAGCAGCAGTTCGGGGATGTCCAGCAGCGCCAGGTGCGCATGGAGGGACACATAGATGACATCCGCCAGATGCAGGAGCACCTCCAGGCAGAGCAGACTTCTATCCGCGACGCACAGACTATGCTCGCAGGGCGCATGGAGCGCAGTGATGCTTTGCAGAGAGAGACAGCCGCTCATCAGACCCAGACCACCCAGATCTTACAGATGCTCATGACCCAGTTCGGCGCGAGACCTCCGCCACCACCACCGCCTTAGTGACCGCCATCCTATCTTTATTGCTTTCTTTTATTGTTTTTCTGTACTCTTCTTTGTTTATTTACTTATTTTACTTTTGTTTGTTAAAACTAACAGTTAAACACGGAACTAACAGGTGAAGTGATGGTGTTATATTTGGCAGTACTTAAGTTCTGAATTGCTAAGTTTCTTGTTTCTCGGAGCAGTACAACATTCGTCACTGATTTATTTACATGTCCTATCTACTGCGAAACGAATGGCTTGGGAAACTCGCAACTTTTACTCTGCACAACACGCATACGGTCTGTGACTTATGAGGAATATCTCGACCCCTGCAAAACTTCAAGTGTGAGGAAGAACATCTTCCTCAATCTATAACACCAGGGGAGTCTCAGTTCCTAATTTAACTTATTGTTGTTCCACCTTTCTTGCGTTGAGGGTTAATTATTGCATATGCTTCTATTATGAGTATAGCATGTTTTGAAAGCTCTTTTCACTGCTTTTCTTCTATGACCAATGAGAACATTGCTCCTCTTAAGTGTGAGGAAGGAGAGATCTTTCCCTGAAAACATGCTAGATGTTCTTTAGTGCCACACTTGCCTTTTGCTGCTCTAATGCCTGTGCACACCGAGTGAAATTAAACCAAGTGAAAACCGAAGGAATCTTTTTGCTTGATGAGGTTTGTATAAATAATTTTATACTCTCTTTTCACTAAAATATGGTAGATTGGCTAGTTGTGGAAACCAGATTATTTTAGCTTGGGATCTTGGAAATGAAGTGAATGTTTGGAATGAAAAGGATAAGGCAAGGTACTCCACTGATCAAATTTTTTTTCCTAACAATAGCAGGCCTCGTCTATCCGGTTATTAAGTCTTAAGGGTGCGTTAACACCTATCTACCTAAGGTCTCGGGATCTGGGATAGTTGGCCCAACACCGTTACAAGGATAGAGAGAAAAGTCTGGGTTACGGAATAACTCTGTAACACAATTATTCGTTTGTTTTGTATATAGTTCTTGGAAGAAGAATATTTTTGCATGTGAAAGAAAAATGTGTGGCAGTTTAATTTTTGTTTTTGATCACGAGTACGTGGTGTTGAAAGGTATTGCGGAATAAGGCATTACTTCACACCCCTTGTCATCCAAAGGTTAGAGGAATGAAAATTGGTGGGAAGTCCCAAGCTAAGTTAATTGTTTTCTACAATCTAGTTTCTCTATGCTTTTACAAAATTCTTCTTGCTTCACTGTTTGTGAAAACCTACCTCTAGAGAGCAAGATTATTCTTCCATTTAACACTTTGTTTGATTTCGCCCTGCACTTGTTTAATTCTGAGATTATTTAACGGTTTTAGAGATATTCTTATTCCAATTTTGCTTGAGGACAAGCAAAAGCTTAAGTGTGAGGAAGTTGATAAGTGTGAAACATATAGGCTTTTTATGGTTTAAACACCTTATAATTTGTAACAATTCAGGCAATGTTTCCCACTTATTATGTGTTTTTACTAAGATCGATGTTTTGATAAGAACTAATGTATTTTATATGCTAAATACAGGAAAAACCCAGGAAATAAAGATTTTACATCATAAGGATTACAACACAACAAACGGGGAACAAATCAGGAGAAGAGACACAAAAATTGGTCACGTCTGGGTCAACTTGGCCGGACGCAAATCCGGACGTCTAATGTCCGGATCCGGACGTGAACCGGACGTGACCTAAAATCCAGATCCGAGAGTTCTCTGTCTTGTCCGGATCCGGACAGCTATCCGGACATATTTCGAGTTTCAGTTCTAAAAGCTCTGTGTCACGTCCGGATCCGGACACAGATCCGGACGTCACACAAAAAAGAAAAATAAAAATGCAGTCGCGAGGCTTTCGGCGCAATTATCAGCCGAAAGCAAAGTTAGGCCCATACTTCCTTAAATTAAGCAGCGACCATGCTCAATCAAATTACCCACTCACCATGTACGCCAAACTCACCACTAACCTTTGTTCTCATTTCTAATCCTATATAAACCCCTCTCCAGGCTCCATCTCAATTCGTACCTGACTTCACAGTCTAACTCCTCTCCTCTAATCCTCTCATTCATGACTCATTCCATTCATCTGCTCATTCTCACTATAATTCCTCCGTAAAACCTTCGCTCTCATCCACACACAAAACCTGCATTCATTCACCGCATTTAGCCGTGTCCGGATCTTTGTCCGGATCCGGACTCACCCAATAACACCACGTCCGGATCACGTCCGGATCCGACTTAGCCAGACATCTCACGTCCGGACCTTCGTCCGCCCCAATTGATCCGGACACCTCACAAATTTGCCAAAATTTCAACTTTCACCCCATTTCACCAGATTTACCCCATTGTCACCAAGACCAACCTCCAAACCAGCATAGCGCAAGGACAAAGGACGGAGCGAGCAAGAAGATCTTCGTAACAGATGATTTCTCTCAACTCTCTCTTATTTATGATTATAATCGCTATGTCTAGCTAAGAGGATATACTCTAGGGGAAGGGACGTTGTAATTAGTTAAACTCTGCATTATTTTACTGCTTTATTGAGACTATTTTTATTGTTCAGGTTAATGCTTTTTAAGTGCTTTTAATAAACGTCATGAATTTATTATAAGCCCTCGAATCGTGTTATGATCAGATAAGGTGATTAGCTTTGACGGTCCTATTAACCTGTTACCTGTGATATTGCAATCGGATAGATTACATTAGACACTAGGAGCTTTAGTCCGGACCAAACCAGACTAGTAATTCTGTGCAATAAAACCATCTAGATATACTTGCTAGGTCTAGACTAGAACTACATGCCTTATCTAGATGAGCTATCTGGAATTAGGATTTAATACAGAATAGATAATTGAGAATTACAAGCCAATCCAAGTCTTCACTCAAGTAGTAGAATATGCAGAACCTAGCAAATAAAACAACTCCCTGAACCTAGAGTACCGTTCACATTCCCACATCTATCACTTTAATTTATCTGCTATTTACTTTCTTGTTATCTATTTAGAACCAAAACCAAAACAAACCCCCCTTTTAGTTACCCATTGCCTAAGGCTAGACTTATCACATCAAGTCCCGTGGATTGACACCTGGTCACTTCATAAATTGCTATACTATTTCGACCGGGATTTTTACAACCCGACGATCTATTGAACTGTTGATTTCTAGGATTAATTCTTAGCATTTAATACATTAAATAAATCGTTTGCATCCTTGCAAGGTCGTTCGAACTTAAAAACGCGCCCGAAAATTGCTACTGACTCCGACAGACCCTAGGACCGACCTTGCAAGGTCAGTCGGGTCGAAAATTAGCCCAGATCTGCGTTTTAAAATGGGGAATTTTGGGGAAAACTTCCCCATTCTTCATTCAGTCGAGTTCCGCCCCAAAACAGAGAGGAAGGGCGATTCTAAAGGAGAAAAGAAGAGGAGAAGAGAAGAAGAAGAAGAGAAGAGAAAGGAGGAGAAGAGAAGAGAAGCTCACCTCCTTCCAAGCTCCATTAATGGCTACTTCTATCCCTTGCTCTTTTATTTTCTCTCATATGGCTGTGTAGAATCATTTGTAGCTAGGGATTGAGGATTTTGTCCCAAAATCCCTAAACTCCATTGTAGATCCTTGAACTCATTTATGGTTTTATTTTGGTTCATGTGCTGAATACTGATAATTATTAGGTATTATGATTCTTAAACTTGTTGCTCATGATTTGAGGATTAGTTTAGGGTTTTACCCAAATTATCAATTATATGTTAAATTGGTTGGTTTGGCCTACCTATTAGTTTAGAATTATTGTGGGACTCTATCAAAATGTTATTTAGAGATAGAAACCTAAACTGTTAGAGACTAAAACGGTGTACTCTGATTTCGATAATTTTGAGATTAGACTACATTGCAACTTTAGTGGAACTTGAGCTTAGTGCTATCGATTGACCCGGGGCTTAGCTGAATGAGAAGTCTCGATTAAATTGGTTAGGATTAGTAGGCCTAGATTAGGTTGCTAATTAATTAAGCGTTCCTGTGGTTTAGCTATGAGTTCGAGGTTCGACAATCGGTAGTAAGGGGAGGACGGGTGCAAATATCCATCCCGGGCTACACCTATCCTAGATAGTTAGTTTAGTGTTTATTGCTTTTCTTTATTTCTCCAGTTACAACCCAAAAACCCAAAACCCCTAATTTACATTTATGCACTTTTGTATATATCCTCTTGCATATTTACTAAGCTTATAATTAGCTAGATAGTTACGAAGTCCCTGTGGATACGACCTTGTGGTACTACAATGATTGGGTTCACTGCCCATAGTTAGCAAGATAGTTTAACCACTATTTTGCTCAACAAGTTTTTGGCTCCGTTGCCGGGGACTTCGGTCCAACTATCTGGTTAATTATCTGTTTAGTTTTTGTGCAGATTTTCATTTCCTTTATTTGCCCATTTTGTGTATAAATTTTTGTTCCTTTTTTTTAGGCACTTAATTCTGATGGATGGTCACTACGATCAAGCAAGAGGTTGGTACGGTTACTCCTATGGCGCAGAGAACTACAATCAATGGGATGTATGTCAGAGGTGCGGGGAATATCACGAGAGCCCCCAATGTCCAACAACAATGGCAGAATTGAGAGCTTTTATGGAAAACTTCGAACCATCTGTCACTCCCCCAGTAGAAGGTTGGCATGGCGACTACACCGAGCAAAACACCGATTATTGGAGTGTGTGCCAAAGGTGCGGAGAGTACCATGAGAGTCCCCAATGTCCAACAACAATGGCAGAATTGAGAGCTCTTATGGAGGACCTCAACTCATATGTCTACCGGAGGCTTGTGTGCCAAGAGTGTGAAGGAGACCATGAGAGCGCTCACTGTCCTGTGATCACAGTAGAGGTTGATTCACCCAGTTTGGAGGAGCTCATGTCTGATCTTATCTCTTCTTGCAAGCCTAACTCGACTATGCAAGATACTTTACCATGAAGCAAGACACCTTCAACATGAATGTTCAAGCTCAGATTGATCAGATTGTGCAACAACTTGAGAGCGAAACAGTTCATGATGTGGAACAGCCTGCTGAGGACTTGAGCTACTCTCCAACTCCTCCCCTGTGCGAATCTGAAAGCCCAACACCACTCCACCCCCGGCTTGACTATGAAGACACTTCATTAGAAGAGAGTCTCCACTCTGACTTCAAGGAGCTTTCTCCCTCTGAAGTCAGCTACCAATATTTCCTCACCTTCTTCGTGCTCCATCAAGATCACGAGGATGCTCACATCCTCACCTTTGAGAAGGAGGAGACACTGTCTCCCTCTGACTCCTCAAAGGAGAGTACCACCACCGACTTCAAGGAGCCATCCCCCTTTGAAGTTGATGTCCACCTCGGCTCTTCCTATGAGCCACACCCCGAGGTCGAGGATGTCTACATCCTTGAATTTGAGGAGGAGGAGCCCACTAACTTTGATCTTCATTTGAAGGATCAAGGCCCCCACCCGTGCACTAATGAAGTTGGGTGGAAGCTCAATGTACACCCGCTAAGTGTGGAGGCCACCTTCCCATTTGATCCGGGACCAAAGATTGAATACAAAGTCCGCTCCGGAGTTCTCCCTGCACCGCTCACTGAAGATAAGGATGTTTACATCCTTGAATTTGAAGAGGAGGCTCCACCACAGTTTGATCCTCGTACCAAGGATCACCCACCTCAACACTTCCACCTGATGAACATCGGTGGAGTTTACACTTTCACATCCTAAGTGTTGAGGCCACATTTCCTTTTGATTCGGGTCGTTCTTCATTGCTAGATGATGCCCGCCCAACCCACCCGTTGAAGCCGACTTCAACGTTCATATTCGATCCTGGATGACTTCACGGTGGTATGGTCTAGCCAAAGACCTTAAAGAAGGGCCGCTTACCGGGAGGCAACCCGGATTTCATTTCGTGTCTTGTCTTTTAAATTCTGTTAGTTTAGATCTTGCATTGTTTTCAATAATGGGCTATTTTGGCATTCTTTGGACTTTCCCTTTTACGCCCAATTGATGGCGTTTGTGTTGTGAATATTTTGGAAACAGGTAAGCCCCTCTGAAAAAGGGATGGAATTAGGAACACTTACAAAGGAACCTCTGGCGAAATTTTCCAAGAGGACCTTCATCTCCAACGATTGAAGGTAGCACCTCAACGACCCCTCCCACTAGCAATTGTGCGGGCACCCTATCTTCCATCCGCATCTTATCGGGGAGTACTCGTTTCACCCTTTAATATTTGCCCACAACGACTCCACTATTTTTATTTCCTGTTTTTGTTTTTGTTCTCCTTTGGTTTTGTTTTTGCTAACCCTTAACTCCAGTTGTAGTTTGGTTGCTTCTAGTGTTTTATGCGGGTGCAACTTCCAGTTCACACCGCAATCAAGCTACGCTACTTGAGGCTGAAGCTCAAGTGTGGAAGAGTTCTACAAACTGGTAGCAATAGCAATCTCAGGGGAGAACTAGTTCCTTTTAGTTTTCGTTCTATCTTCTCTAATTTTGAATCTGCAAATCTGGGGATAGCTTCTGTGCTATACTGTTTGTCTGTGTCCCGTGTGATTTTCTTTTTGTCTGCTTCCCGTAAAGGTCTTTTGGAACCTTCCCCGGTTTTGACTGGTGAACAATGGGGACATTGTTCAATTTAAGTGTGGGGGAGTGACCTTTTCGGTGAATTGTGTGCTTAAATGCTTAATACTTCATGCGTATCTTGCGATTGTCCAAAATAAAAAAATTGGACCCTTGTGTTGTGAGTTGTTCTCATTAAGAACAAATACTGTTATGAATTGTGGGATAAATGCTTAAATTTTTCATTTTGATTGCTTTTGAGGAGCATTTTACATGCGGTGTGGCCAAGTGATCTTATATGGTTGGATTTTTATTGCTTTGGGGTTCCTTCTGTCTTCTTTCTTATGGATTGCTAAGGGGTGCTTCTTTGTGAAAATCCTTCAAGGGACTTGTGAGACGCCATTGTTAACCAACAATGAGAGTTGAGTGTTCTTAAATGCAAAGGCATGATGCCAAAATTTTATCTTCTCATCTCTTATGCAAAAGTGAAACAAATGCATAAATCTATTTTTCCTTTTGTTTTCTTCTCAATGCCCATTCTTGAGAGAAGTTGGACATGGTAAAAGCTCTCCAAGTCACCTAATCTTTAGAACATTGAAGCACTTCGGATCATACCCCGAAACTCTAGAATTTGTTTTGCCCTAAGCACACCCATGCCACCACTGAGAGATGGTTCACACTCCTCAAAGGTTTTAATCACTTTTTGCTTCTTCTTTTATCCTACAATTCATGTTAGTGTTTGTTAGTCTTGAGCATTCCTTACTTGCATGGGTGCTTGGTTTTGCTTGAGGACAAGCAAAAAGGTAAGTGTGGGGGTGTGATGAGTGTCCAAATGAGCATGTTTTAGGGGTGTATTTCATATGTTTAATTAACACTTTTCATGCTTATTTCTCCAATATAGCTTATTTTCCTCTAGTTTTGTGCTTCATTGGTATTTTACACATTTATTGTTTAAACATGAGGATTAACATATCTAGGAGTAAATTAGACGAAGAGAGGAACGCGTGGGCGCAAACGGATCCAAAATCGGAGTTAAAACGAAGAAGATACAGCGTTTTGAAGTTAGCCTGACTGTGACTAACCTTAGGACCGACCTTGCAAGGTCGGTCGGGTCCAAATTTTGCCCAGATTTGCGTTTTTGCAAGCTAATGGAATCGACCGACCTTAGGACCGACCTTGCAAGGTCGGTCGAACTTAAAAACGCGCCCGAAAATGGCTACTGACTCCGACCGACCTAGGACCGACCTTGCAAGGTCGGCCGGGTCGAAAATTAGCCCAGATCTGCGTTTTAAAACGGGGAATTTTGGGGAAAACTTCCCCATTCTTCATTCAGTCGAGTTCCGCCCCAAAACAGAGAGGAAGGGCGATTCTAAAGGAGAAAAGAAGAGGAGAAGAGAAGAAGAAGAAGAGAAGAGAAGGGAGGAAGAAGAAGAGAAGCTCACCTCATTCCAAGCTCCATTAATGGCTACTTCTATCCCTTGCTCTTTATTTTCTCTCCTATGGCTGTGTGTAGAATCATTTGTAGCTAGGGATTGAGGATTTTTGTCCCAAAATCCCTAAACTCCATTGTAGATTCTTGAACTCATTTATGGTTTTATTTTGGATCTTGTGCTGAATACTGATAATTATTGGGTATTATGATTCATAAACTTGTTGCTCATGATTTGAGGATTAGTTAAGGGTTTTACCCAAATTATCAATTATGTGTTTTAAATTGTTGGTTTGGCCTACCATTAGTTTAGCATTATTGTGGGTTCTATCAAAATGTTATTCAGAGATAGAAAACCTAAACTGTTAGAGATTAAAACGGGTTTGTGTACTCTGATTTTGATGATTTTGAGATTAGACTACATTGCAACTTTAGTGGAACTTGAGCTTAGTGCTATCGATTGACCCGGGGCTTAGCTGAATGAGAAGTCTCGATTAAATTGGTTAGGATTAGTAGGCCTAGATTAGGTTGTTAATTAATTAAGCGTTCCCGTGGTTTAGCTATGAGTTCGAGGTTCGACAATCGGTAGTAAGGGGAGGACGGGTGCAAATATCCATCCCGGGCTACACCTATCCTAGATGGTTAGTTTAGTGTTTATTGCTTTTCTTTATTTCTCCAATTACAACCCAAAACCCCTAATTTACATTTATGCACTTTTGTATATATCCTCTTGCATATTTACTAAGCTTATAATTAGCTAGATAGTTACGAAGTCCCTGTGGATACGACCTTGTGGTACTACAATGATTGGGTTCACTGCCCATAGTTAGCAAGTTAGTTTAACCACTATTTTGCTCAACAGCTAGCGATCAAGGGAAACCGAACACAAATTGGGGTGGAAGGATAGCTCAACACCGATGCTGATCACATTGGGGTTGAGTGATTCTTGAAGCTCCCTATAAGTGGTCACAATTAATCACGCTAAGGAAAGTTGCAGCCACCAAAAATTGGATTTGGAGTTGTGTGATGTTTTAAAAAGAATTTTCAAACAGAATTTGAAAAAGAATTTTCTTCAAGTATGAAGATGGAAATGAAAACTGGTTTTTAAACCGCTATCACCCGCCGATGGCTGCGGCCTTAAGTCTTGATGACCGGTAGAACGGTGGGCGTGTATTAGTTTTGAAACCATTGCACCGTACGTGCGGCGGTCCTAAGTGACCGGTTGGGGCGGTGAAAGTGTGTGATTTTTCCAAAGACAGCGGGACGACGAGAGTACCCTGAGACTGTCCTGTGTTGAGTAAGTCAACCAGAGTGCCTGAGGATCTGTATATGTGAAACGTTTTGATCAGAACCGAAGGGACCGTGGGCCAGAGAGAGTAAGTGCCCATTTGTCATGAAACGGCCGTGGACCAGAGAGCGTAAGTGTCCAACGTGACCGGTACCTGAGGGATCAGTAGTATATTACTCAACATGGATTCGAGGACGGTGGTGCCTTCTTGTCTTCGGACCGATTCCATGGAGAGAGTACAAGAGTATTTTGTATTGCTATGCATGTTGTGATTTGTGTGTGGTATGTGTAGTGCGAAATGAGATTGACTTGTGGAGTCTGTAAGGTTATGTGTATTATAACCTTGGCATAGAATGCCATGAGACCAACCATATTAGATTCACCAACTTTGAGGGCAAAGTTCCTTAAGGGGGGTAGATTTTAATACCCCGGACCTAATAATGGTGATTTAATTATTCTAATATTATTCTAAAGGCCTAATGGTGCCTAGAGAGTATTGGTAAAGAGAATAAAACCAGAAGTAAAGAGAAAATGCGTAAAACGCGAAAAACGCTAAAACACATTTAATGAGTATAAGAGATATATGGTCTCCTAAGGGTCCGATATGGATTCCTAAGGCTTAGTTAGGCCTAATTAGTATACGGGAATGATTCCCGAAGAAAACGGATCCAAATAATGGATTAAAACGCTAACGGAGTTTTAAAGCACGTTTTTCGAGAAAACCCGAAAATGTGACATTAAGTGGTCAAACGGACCCATAAAAATTATGGTTGACTATATAACTATAATTAAGTATTAATGGAAGCTTAATAACCATTAAAAATAAAGAAACGAGAAAAATCCGAAAAACGGGCCCGGTTAGTGAATAGTGCCAAACCGGGTAAAATAACGAGCATTTTCTGTAAAAAAACGGAAAAGACGCTCCAGCTCACTAATAGTGTGGGGCCGGTTTTCTAACTACACACACACACCTATAATTAAGTAATTAGCTAGCTTTTATTTAGTCACAAAAGGACAAAGTAATAAAGTAAAAGAGGGAATAGTTAAAAAGGGGTATTAGTGCTCTCTCTCACCTTCTTTTCTCCTCACTCACGATTTCCCTCCTCCAAACTGAGCTTCATCTTCTTCTTCCTCTGTACATGGCGATTTCATAAGAGAGCAAATAGCTTCCACCTTCTTTCTTCTCCAACTTGCTCAAATCAACACCAAATGAAACAAAAATAGTACCGTTGGATTCCTATCGGCAAGGGCTTCATTTTCCACCCTTCAAAAGCTTGGAACCTCCATCTTCACCTCCATGGCAGTTTTGCCTTTTGAAGCTTGAAGGGGTGCTTTTGAATCCCCATCATCTCCTTAATGCTTTAAGGTAAAAATAAGCAAGAGCTTTGTCCATTTCTAGCTTGTTCTTGCAAAATTGGAATTTTGCCCAATGTTGGAATTTTTCTCCATTTCAGCCGATTGATCCATGCCTTTGTGGTGTGTTGGAAATTCCATCATTTGATTGCCAAGCTCTCCTTTTGGACATTCTAAGGTAATATCTAAGTTAGAGCCCTAAAAACTAGTTCCTTAAATTACTAGTTTTGTGTGGAAAATTTGAATTGATTGGTTGTTATGTGTGTAATGGAATATGGTTGTAGCTAGCAATCCATATTCCTTTGTGTGGTGTGGAATCAAGAAGAGAAAGAGGGAGCAAGAGAAAGAGGAAGAAGAGAAAGAAAACCGAAAAAAAATAAACAAGGTAAAAGCTCACCTGAGTTAGTTTTATTTGACTTGTGAATCATATGTTAGGTTGAATTAAGTAACCTTGAACTTGTGTAGTGATGATACTACAAGGTTGTTTGTTGAATGAGAATATTTAATGGGTTTAAGTGTGCAAAATAAACCTAGGAGATAAGCTAGTTTATATGTATGAACAAATGGGAGTTTGATGTGGTTAATGATGCCTAAACCAAACAGGGGTGAAGAAGTGTTTATGAGCTGATTTAATTGTGGTGAAAATGCTTGGGAAGTAGGCAAGTGCTGTCAAAAATTGCCTAGGAGAGTATGGACTTGAGTGTTTCATTTAATGGAAGAAACTAGGTGTGTTTAAGAGGTTTAAGTGAGTGGTAATGGTTTGAAAACCAAACTATGGAGAAGAGTGTATTAGGAGTAGAGATAATGCCATTTGAATGCTAGTAGTGGCATTATTGGGTGGAGTATTGAATGGTAAGAAACAATACCAAAATCTGTAACAAGAACTTGGGAAAAACTAAGAGTGAAATGAGAGTGGAAAATTTGTGGTTTTGAGCAAGAATTTAGGTAGGGATTAAACCTATGATTCGAAGAGGTTTAGAGCATGTTTTAAGGTGATTAAACATGTAGAAAACTTATGGAAAGATTACGGAAAGAATAGGGGTGGTTTCAGGATTGATTAGGGGCTGAAAAATAATGTAAGTTGCAGGTTTTAGCAGGGTCCGGGACCTAGTCCTTGACCAAAGTCCCGGACCACCCACAAATTCATGCCGAAAGTTTCTGTCCATGCCTGGTCCGGGACTTGAGTCTGGTACAAGGTCCCAGACCACTTGTAAAATTCACTCGAGAGTTAAGACCAGCATTGGTCCGGGACTTAGGGTAGGTACCAAGTCCCAGACCACCCCCAGAAATGCCCCGTGAGTGTTTTAAAGGTTTCTAATGATGGGGGTTTGAATGTTAATGATGTTATAAGATGTTAAGGCCTTGTTTGGTAACATGTAAAGGCCCTATGAAGTGTAAGAAAGTGTTAGAAGTGATTGAGAAGTGAGAACTCAAATTAACAAGAGTAAAACCAAGATAACGGGATAACGGGGTAAGTACGGGAGTAGCATTTAATTATGTTCCGTATGAGCTTAGTATTAATAATAATGTTTGAAACATTATCAGAGAATCGTGCGAGACCCGAGCATGGTGAGATGACACGGTAAAAGTAAAAACCCCGGTGAAAGGTATGATTTTCTCATACCCCGCGTGCTAACCGAGTTACGTTGATTTGTGTGTTTGTGTGCCGGCTTAATCATGATTAAAGCATGAAAGTAATCCATTGTTTGATTATTTATGCCTTGTTGTATGTTGAATGAGCTAACATACTTGTATGCCGGTGTGGTCTAACATAGTGCATAGACCGACTCATAGTGAGTATCGATTGACTAGAAACCCGTAGATCGGGTAGTTTCATAATCAATGGAAATATGCAAACACACGCAAACATATGAACTCCCTAGAACGTGAGGAGATGTACGGGTTGAGTAAATACCCGATAACGGTTAGAAAACCATATTGACACAATCCACGAAATAAATAAGAGTGGAGAGATAAATGAACCTCCGTAGTGGGGATTGAAGTAGTTCAAAGATGTGAACTTATAAGAAAGGTGAAAGAGACCTAAGGGACCATTTAACTCCCTTGAGACATGGTCAGCCTCCTATAAGAGGACTTTACCCGGTATAAGAAAATACCGAAAGTATGAGTATATGGAATATAAGGGTAACTCTTAAGACCTAAGATTACCCGAACTTAAGTAACGTTCCCAAAGTCATTAGAAACGTTGAGAGTGATGCTTCTAGACTAATATACATAACATTATTATAACTCCATGAGAGGAGTGTACGTGAATATGAGAAGTCCGAGAGTAGTCGGACCTATGTAAAAGAGATAGGAACTAAGAGAGAGTTCCGTGAGCTAGTTGAACCTTCCCACCATGCTAGACCCAGAGTAGGGTCGAAACCGGGGAAGTAAGACTATGCTCGAGAGCCATGAGTCTTGGCCTAAGTATGTACTAAGAGTAACAAGCGTGACGTAGGAGACCTGTAGTGTCTCGAGAATCTACAAGAGCTTAAGTATAAATAACCCAAGAGTGTGGGTGAGATAATGAGTAAAAGTAACCCGAGAGAATGGGTGAGTATAAAATGAGTAGCCCAAGAGAGTGGGTATGTATATGAATAAGTAACCCGAGAGAGCGGGTGAGTTATTGATTGAGTAACCAAGGCATAGTGAGGTATAACCCTCATGGCCTAAGAGTAAAATGATACGACTAACGACCTTGTTATGTTAGTTAGGGACTGTATCCCATGAATGAATGTTGAGTCCTTGTGTAGTGTACATATATAATGTATTTCTATATGCATGTTGGTTGAATTAAAATGAACTCCATGCTCTCGACAAAAGTAGTCGGCGTACCCCGGTTAGCGCTCGGGGTATGCGAATTTCATATGTAGCGTTAAGCAGAGCCCCTAGTGGCACCGTTTTTATCTTTCAGGTACACCGAAGACGATACCGTTCGAGAGTAGGACGGGGTCGGTGGTTATCATGGGTAGTTAGGTTTAATTTACTTATGTATTTGAATGAGGTGTAAGACCAAATATGTTATCGGCATCCGTATATTGTAGACTCAGTATAGTATGGAAATGATTTGAGTATTGTATTTGTATTGTGTACACGGTTGTTCCAGTTCATCAGACCGTTACGGTATGTAAGAAAGGCCTGGTTAGCCACATGGGTGACTAACGGCATTGTTTCACCCTCATTGTAATTAGAGTTCCGTTGTGTGAGTAAGAGTAATTAGTAACGGTTTAAGAGGTAATGACGAGATTAACGGTTGGGGTGTTACAATAATGTAACATTATATAAATAATGTGGAGGTTTTGTAAATAAAAGAAAAGACAAGGGATGTTCGGTAATATAGAATATTTAGAAATGAGAATTTATAATATGGTTTATAATGTCATAAGGGTTGTAACATTTATATTATAAGAATATTCATTAAGAAGGAATGAGTATATTATAAAGACATACCATATAATAAATGGTCCCATAATTCATATATTTAAACAAATATATGTTATGGAGTGAGAAGTATAATATGGTTCAATAACCATATAATATCATAAGTGAGATGATATAAGATAAGGAGAAAAGAATTATTAACATTAGTTAAGGAAATTCTAATATTAAGGTGAGAACATAAAATAATGATGAGTTATATAATTCAAAGTATTTAATATGAATTATATGATATTGTATACTTGGATAAAGTTAACCAAGATAATATAAATAAGTCAAGACAATTACCTTGACTTGGTCAAACCTATTTGACTAACCTTTGAGTAATAAAATACTAAAGGAAGATGTATAACTTATGATCAAGTTATACATGTAATATGGTGACAAACTATATAAAATGCACAAGTGTATAATTATATACATGTGATGATGGATATACAAGTTATATATATAATAAACCTACCATGAACGAGAGTAGGTCATTAGGAAATAACTCCTAAGTTGGAAATGTGCAATAACATGCAAAGACATGCATGAAATAACGCTTACGTAAACTAATCCCGAGTGAACCCAAAAACCGAGAGACGTTATTAGATAAATAACGGGAAATGAACCGGGAGGGATTAACGATGGTACGGGGTACCGTATAGTATTGTTTTACATGAGATGCTAATACGTAGTATGATACGTATTATCAGATTGTTAGAGGTGTTCTCGAGAAGAGTTGATTTAGCATGTGAAACATCACACTAGCGTATATTACGGTGTAAGGTATGTTATTATGTGGCTTGATTGTCTCTGAGGATTTCCTCAGTTCATACATTGTGTGAAAATCTGTGATAAGATTGAATGTCTGCTTGTGTGAATTAATTTGCATGAACTGTATATTAATGCTGCATTATTATTATTATTGTTGTGCGATAACAGTACTGTTCGTATATATGAACATATATATAAAACGAACTAGCGTCAATGATGCTATCTTATATGTGTAATATAAGGAACGTAAGAATAATGTTGTAGCATACGATAATAAGATATATATTATCCGAGACTTATATACAGAGCATTGGCCTATTTAACGCCGCTCTCGTATCTTACACTAGATCCCGAGTCGTTATACTTAGGATTGGATTAATGACCTTAGTCTGCAGTGTTAGGGAAATGGTAATGCGATGCGATGGTATAAATAAACCAAGAGGATGTGGCTCTTGGAGTGAATTGTAATCAACTAATGATACTAGGATGCCGTGTGAGTATTTGTAAGTATCGAGGAAAATTCCATCGAACTACAGACAGTTCATCGGTCGGATACTCTACCGCTAGAGTGGCTACTGCCGTGGGTGACCCGCCATATGATATGGGTATTAGTAGAGACGCGTCGTTTAAACGAGACGTCGTCATAGGCATGAGACTAAACAATATACGAACAACTAGATAGCTCGTATTGTAGGCGAGAATCATTTGGGGCCTTAAGGCCAAGACGAGAATAAACCGAACATTTATAACTCTCGTATTATCTCGCTCGTTGTTTAGTATGCTTATAATATACTGTTGTATGTTATGTGAACGGCATGATTTGTGTGGTGAGTTTGTGGATTGGCTGAGTTGAGTCACTCTACTCATATATGAATTATAATGTATTTGGCTGAGCTGAGTCAGTGTACTCGTATGTGATTATTATATATTTGGTTGAGCTGAGTCGCTGTACTCGTATGTGAATTATTATGTACTTGGTTGATCTGAGTCGCTGTACTCGTATGAGAATTGTTATGTATTTGGTTGAGTGGAGTCATTGTACTCATATGTGCACCGTGATGCATTTCAGTTGGTTTATTGTTGGTGTGATATGTGAAGTCGGGGGCTTGTTTGTTGTTTGAATTTACTGTAATATTATTATTGCTTTACAGTTTTATATTAAACGGAAATGCATGAAAATGAACTGCATGCTCTAGACCAATTAACTGGGGGTCTGAGGGGGCATGATAGTCATGTAGTAGCATACTCAGCAGGGGCTGATTCCATACCACAAACAAACACTTTCAGGTATGCAGCTTCCGGTGTCGACAGAGAATGGGACGCGCTGGGTAGCTAGTCACAGTTGTTTAAATATGTACTGTTGTATTATGATACGAACTAGAAACGTGTATAGGACTTGAATACTTAGAATGCTCACTAATGATTGTATTTTGCATTGGAATGGAAAGTTAAGTATATCTCTTGTTGTCACTGCGGGAAATTGTTTCGTATTATGAATATTTCAGTAAATGCGTTATTACTCGTATGGGCGATTGAGAACGATAACACTAGTATTTCGATTGTGTTTAGATTACCGTTGTGATTATAAGTTAAGTATGAGTTTTGGATGACGATTAGGAGCCGATTAAGTAGGGGTGTTACATCGATGGTGGAGCTCTCCTTGATGACTCGTAGGGAGGCGATGGCTCCTCCTTAAATTTGAGGATGTAAGCATCCTTATTGTCTTGATGAAGCACAAGGGGGATACATAAATGTAGTTAACTTTAGAGGGAGGAAAGTCCATGAAGTTGAAGGTGAGACTTTCCTCTGATGGCTTATCATCAACCTCAAATAGATGGTTGAATGGTGTTGGATTTTCTAATTTGTACAAAGGAGGAGAGGGAGAATAACTTAAGTCCTCAGTAGGATACTCCACCTAATGAACCATTTCGCTCCGCGGTTGTTGAGATATAAGATCAAGTTGAGCTTGCATTACTGCATTTATTTCTTGCTCGGTAGGCTACTCTACCTCATGAACCATTTCGCTCCCTGGTTGTTGCTCCATTCGAGCTGACTAAGCTTGCTGGTTCATGTTGAAGGCGTGTAGTTGTGACCTGAGCTCCTTCAAACTCGGGGGATCGACCTTTACTGTGATCCTAGGACAATAAGTGCTCCCATGGTCTCCTCCACATTCTCGACACACAATCTATTGGTTAGTGACTTGTGGATTATCATGATAGTCCTTCAATCTAGTTGGTCTTCTCTAATATGGTTGGTTTTTTTGGATAAAATCTTCCATGATATCCTCCAACCTGGAGCCTCCAAACCTGACATTGAGAACTTTGATGGTCTCCTCCGCATTTGTGACACACAGTCTGTTGGTCGGTGTCTTCTTTTGTAGCGCAAGGCTTGCCAAATGAGATGAAATTTTCCATGAGGGCTTCCATTCTGAAGATTGAAGCCTCACAATGGAAGTATCATGGCCTCCTCCACATATTTGGCACACAATCCACTAGGTGTAGTTCTCTGGGTGATAGGAGCATCCATACCAACATCCCGCTTGATTATAATGACCATCCATCAGATTGAGGTACCTACAAGGAAATGAAAGAAAAATTATACATAAAAGGGGATAATCAAAGAAATGAAAAATATAACAAAAACTAAACTAATACTAAGCAAAATAATTGGACAGAAGTCCTTGACAACAGTTCCAAAAAGTTATTGTGTAAAATATAAATGATTATACTTTGCTAACCATGGGCTGTGAAACTAGTCGTTGTAGTCCAACAAGGTCGTATCCACAAGGACTTCGTAAATATATAACTATTTATAAGTATATCGAATGTGCATAAATATTAACAAAAGTACGATAATGTAAATTGTTTTGGGGTTTTTTTGGGTTTTGGTATGATAAAGGAGAAAATAAAGAAAACAATAAAACAAAACTATTAAAGTAAGATAGAAGTACCATATGATGGATCTTTGCCTCTTTCACCCTTTACTACCAATTGTCGATTCTTGAACTCATAGCTAAACAAATGGAACACTTATTTAACTAGTAGCCTAATCTAGATCTACTAGTCCTAACCGATTTAGTTGGGAACTCACGGATAGTTAAGCACCACAATAAATCAACAACGTTAAGCACAAGTTGTAACACCCCATATGGGCAACTGTCCAACAACCTAGCTCCCAAGCCATTCCAACTTGAAAACTAGCCACTTTAAGCCCTTTTTTCCTCACTTGGTCTTAAAAGTGGAAGGCCTTGTTGTTGCAGTCTACCCATATGTATCCTTATAAACCACTCATATTACTACTTATATCCCGATGTGGGATGAGGGTATAACATACTCCCCCACTCAAAGAAAGCGACACCTCGTCGCAAGTCTAACATCCAAGTCCCATGGACATCCTCGGTAGGTGTCGGGTATCACATCTCGACACGGTCACGAGTCAGCTCTGATACCATTTGTAACACCCCATATGGGCAACTGTCTAGCAATCTAGCTCCCAAGCCATTCTGACTTGAAAACTAGCCACTTTAAGCCTTTGTCCTCACTTGGTCTTAAAAGTGAAAGACCTTGTTGTAGTAGTCTGCCCATATGTATCCTTATAAACCACTCATATTACTACTTATATCCCGATGTAGGATAGAGGTACACAAGTTCCCCTAAATTGCAATGTAGTCTAATATTAAAACATTAAGATTCCAGTACATCGATTTAGTTCCTACACTTTAGGTTTCTACTTTCCAAAACTTTGTATATAGAAACCCACATTAATGGAAGGATACTCAGCAACGTCAAACCAACCAATCCAACACACTGATGATAAATTAGGTAAAACCCTAAACAAACCCCTAAATCTTAAGCTGACTAACTTAAGAGCAATAAATGCTCAACAATCATCAAACATTAAGCACAAACACTAAAATAAAGCATGAAAACAAGTTCAAGATTTAATAATCGAGTTTAAAGGATTTTGGGGGAAAATCCCCATCCCAAGGGACAAGGAGGTTAAGCCTCCATTAGAGCATAAATAAGAGAAAAATTAGAAGAAATGGCCATGGGGGGTTGAAGGTGAAGCTTCTTCTTCTACGTTTCGGTGTCTAGGTCGAATACCCTTTTCATTTTCTTATTTTCCTCTTTAAATCTTATTAATCTACTGCATTTTCGGTCTGTCCGGTCTGGACTTGTATGTCCGGACATTAGTCGAATATTTCTCGACATGTGTTCGGACATGCAAGGTCGGACGCATGTCCGAACACAACTTGTACATGCCTATAATTCTTTGTTATAGCTCCAATTTGAGATCCGTTTGTGCCCAGACATTGCTCTTTTCCTCTACTTTTAGCTAGGTTTTAATCATGTTTAAACAATAAAGGTGCCTTATTTAATCCTACAATTTTCTTGCATGTCTAAATACAACTTATACGTGCCTAATGAAATGTTTTTTGTTTGAACATATTCACTTCATGTAACACATGTCATAATCCAAACACATATTCACTTCAAGGCCCTTGGGGTGGATGGGTTTCCGCCTTGTTTTTTCAACACTTTTGGCCTCAAATTGGGCCGGTTGTGTGGAATTTCGTGAAGGATGCGTTTGAAAATGGTAGTTTTGATAGTGCTCTAAATCACACCATTATCTCCCTTATTCCAAAGGTATATCAGCCTATTTATGTTTCTCAGTTTAGGCCAATCTCCTTATGCCAAGTACAGTACAAAATTTTAGCCAAAGTCATAGTGAATAGACTTAAGCCTTTCATGCCTAGTTGGATATCTCCTGATCAATCAAGTTTTGTTCCTGGTAGAGTAATCTTTGATAATATCCTTCTTGTTCAAGAAGCAATTCATTTCCTTAATAATACTAAAGCAATGAACGGTTTTATGGCTCTGAAAATCGATATTGCCAAAGCCTATGATAGGCTCTCATGGAAATTCATCAATGAAACTCTTGATTGCTTAGGTCTACCCAATAAACTAGTCCAACTTATTATGTGCTGCATCACGACTGTCTCTTTTCAGGTTAACTGGAATGGAGGCCTTACTGACCTTTTTAAAGCTGAAAGGGGGGTGAGACAAGGGGATCCCATTTCTCCCTTTATTTTTGTTCTTTGCCTTGAAAGACTATCCCACCTAATTAATAGTGCTGTTGAAAGAAAAGAGTGGCTTTCTCTTAAGATGGGTCATAGGGGTACAGAGATATCACATAGTTTCTTTGCGGATGATTTGGTATTATTTGGGATTGCTTCTCCGCGACAAGTGTGTGTCATGAGAGAAATCCTTTCTGATTTTTGCAAGGCTTCGGGCCAGATTATTAGTTTTGATAAATCCATTCTTCTTTTGTCTAGGAATACAAGCCCGGAAAGAGCTCTAGTTTTAAGTAATGAAGCAGGGATTCCTAGCTATAGGGATTTTGGGCGGTACCTTGGGGTGTTTCTCCAACAGGGTCGGTATGATAAACGTAACCAGGAATCTCTCCTTTCCAAGGTTAGAAATCGTCTTTAGGGATGGAAAATGAAGACCCTTTCTTTTGCGGGCAGAATCTGCCTTGCAAAGAGCTCTCTCTTTTCCATTCCGATACATCATATGCAATGTCAGATCCTTCCTGCCTCTTTGTGCAATGAGTTCGACAAGATCTGTCGAAGTTTTGTTTGGGGTCATGACTCGAGTTCGTGTAAGCTCCATTCGGTTTCTTGGGACCAGATATGTAAACCCAAGAATCTAGGTGGTCTAGGGTTTAGACATTCTACATGCTTTGGTAAAGTGGTTTGGAATCTTGTATCAAATATCGATGGTCTTTGCAATCGATTGCTAAAGTGCAGATACCGAATCCTGATGTGATTCGATGCTCTTCAACTTGGAATAACATTAAGAAGTGTAGGCCCTTGCTTTAGCAAGGTTGTAAGTGGGTGCTGAGTAATGGTAATCTTATTAAGTTCTGGACTGATAAGTGGATACTTGATTGTGATTTGCTTTCTGTTGCTGTGAGGAATGTTCCTGAGAATCTTCTTAATGATTCAGTTGCTGTCTATTGGGATGAGATAGTAGGATGGAAATGGGATACTTTTATGCAATATCTTTCTGTCGACTTGAAACAAGTTTTTACTAATCAGATGGTTTTTCCCCATGGTGAGGATGATTTTATTTCTTGGAAGGCTGATGCTTCAGGGAAATACTCTGTTGCTTCTGCCTATTCTTTACTGCGCCATCACCCATCACATATCTATGATAGAACGCTTGATTCTAATTTATTCACAAAAGTGTGGAAGCTGCCTGTGTAGGAAAGAGTTAAACTATTTCTTTGGCATGTCTGTCTGGGCAAGACTATGACGAATGCTAGACGCTTTCGCATGGGTCTAACAAATGATAATTCATGCCACTATTGGGGTAAGGAGGAGGATTTGGCTCACCTTCTTCGTGACTGCCCTGTAGCTAAAAGGATATGGAACATATTCATTCCTAGGGACCAGAGAAGGGAGTTTTATGGTTTTTCATTTTCTGATTGGTTAAAGTCTAATGTTACTCAGCACAAACGTATGTTAATTAATGATAATTGGAGTGTTGTTTTTGCTATCTGCTGTCACGTTGTGGATTTGGAGAAATAATAAAGTGTTTGGACAGGAGAATAGGATATTCTTACCATTTCATGTTGTTATCAGTAATTGCAGGGTTAACCGAAGCGCTTGGACTCTGAATAGACAAATTAATCATGGCTGTTCAACCTCCTTGAGTAGTGTTCCAGCAACAAATGGAAGCTGGACACCTCCAGAGCAAGGGTTTCTTAAATTTAATGTTGATGGTGCAGTTTGCCAACTTACTAATGCTGCTACTATTGGGGGTGTTTGTAGGGATAGTGGCGGAGCTTGGGTCCTTGGATTCGGGAAGGTGGTGGGCAAGACAAGCGTTGCACACCGAAGCGATTTGCTCTTCTCCATGGAATCAAGCTGGCCAGAGACAAACTGATGAGCATGATTATTTTCTGCTCCGATTCTCTTCAACTGGAGAATCTATTTGAGGATTGCCCAGCTCAGCATCATTTTCCGCCGATTGTCCAGGAATGCAAATCTATGTTGAATAGTATGAGCGAGGCTTCTCTGATGTTTAGCCCGCGGTGCTGAAATAGTGTAGCCGACTCAATTACTAAGTATAGTCTAGCACATAATTTAGATTATGATGTAATACTTAATCCTGTGGTTATGTGACTCCTCTCTTTACGGAGAACATGATTTCGATTAATAGTAATGAGGCACTCCTCCATTTTACGACCCAAAAAGGGAAAGGTAGGCGGGGGACTATTCCAGGTTGCGTCTCGTGCGTACTTAGGGCAGAAGCAGAACGAGCCGCGAAGCCGCTATTTATAAACGCGGAAATGACCGAAAGCAAAGTCATCTTACGGCGAGACACTAGCACATATCATATCCAACAATAGTTCATTCCTCTCATTCTTTGCCCTAAAATTCTTGGACAGAAACCTTCCGCCTTCTTTTTTCTACGATTTCAAAATTGACATTTCATTCTTTACAATTGTTATCGGCGGAGGATGATGAATCTCATTATTGATGAAGAACGCAGTAAATCCCCTGGATTTGCGATGAGCGTTGCTTTTAAAGCTTTCCACACGAGATTTCTGACTAGCTTTCTACTGTTTGTTCAATTTATTGTCAGTTGATTTTTCTTTCCCGTTTCAGTTTATAGTCTTTTGAATCAAAGATTTGGGGACAATAATAAGGATATCGCACATTATCTTCTCAGAAACCCTAGATTTGAAACGGTTCTGGGATTTCGCATGTGCGAAGAGTGAGAATAAGGTTCCCATTCGAACAGTATGTTCGTTTAGCGTTCTTCGTTGATAGTAATTATCGGATCCGAAGATGTGCTTATGAAATTATGTGGAATTATATTTTGTTTTGATTATGTATGTTCTCTGCGTGTCATCTATATGGTAGGTTTATGTATTCAAATCACCACCATTTGAATCGTCTTAAGTTTGGTTTTCAGTTAATCGTTGTGCCGTTGTCTTTTTAAAATTGAAACTTCTTTCTACGCTTAATCTTTGCTTTGAAATGGTGCTATCAAATGTTGTTTGTTTACTTTTGCGATGGGTGAAATACGGTTCCAATTTTACCAGTACGTTCGTTTAGCGTGTCTTCTTTACAGTATGTTCGACTGATTTCTCATTAAATGCCTGGAATGGAGACGCTCCCCTATCTCTAGATTGCCATTTAAACCTGTCATTCTCCATTGGCTGTCGATCTCTACTCCCTGCCCTTTACATATCCATAATGGGTGAGCATATTCACGTTCAAGTCTTGCCTCCAAAGAAACGCTAATCCTTCATTTCTGCCTACACATCATCCTACTACCGCCAACCCATTGTAACATCCTACCCTGGTTTAGGAACCTTTTCCATCTATTTTTGTGAGTTATGCTTTTGAGAGAACGATTAAAAGTGGCATGTATTGCTTGACAAAGTTGTGCAGCCAATGCGTTATTTAGCCCTCAGTAGAGTCCATCTCGGTAGCTCACTCGCCTCGTTTATTCTCGTTGGTCCCAGTCCCATCTACATCCCATGTTAACTAATGAGTGCCTAGTGTTTTGTGAAGATAATGGCTGCGTTGCGCAGTGGAATAAATGTGGTTGTTTTGGGGTGTCCTCGCGTGGGTCCTACGTTCTACTCCAATAATTACTGCCACATATAAAACAATCACAAAACAGCCACTCTTTCCCCACCTAGAGCAATCCTCTTTGCTTGGAAATTCCTTAGCAGGATTTCCCCTTGCCTTGCTAATATCTCTAAAAGAATTGGCGGTACTGATTCTTGTTTCTTCTGTGGTGACAAAGATACTGATTCTCATAGTATTTTTCAGTGTTGGTCTTCCAGAGATTACTGGAAGAACTTTGTTAACTTTGACAATATCCCCACTCATAGTGAACTTTCAATTCAAGACTGGATTGTGTCAGAATCTCATTCTTGGAATAGATGTAAAGTTGCGAAAGTGGTTAATCTTATGTGGGCCATTTATGATGCAAGGAACAAGGTTCGTCACAACCCCGACATGGCTATGATTGAATGCATCAACTCCAATCTAGCTTTTACTGAAGTTTATCAGAACAACAAGTCCAAGAGTAGTCTGCCTTTAACTTGTAATAAAAATAGTTTCTTGTATAAAGATGAGCTGCTGTTGTCTACTTGTTGTAATAGAAGATTGGGTAGGAGTATGATTCTGAGTGGTATTATTATGAATCATGTGGGTGACTTGGAACTAGCCTTTAACAGGATTTCAAGAAGTTCTGTTGCAGACAATATGGCGGATTTTGACTCTATCAGCTTTGGTCTCCAACAAATTTATGAGAGGAAGGGGAGGAGGAAGGTGCTGGTGCTCATCAACAACCAACAAATGTTAGAAAAGATGGACGAGACTATCAAGAGAGCCAAGGAAGAATCTCTCCACTTCAACAACCACGCTGCTGATGTTTTTGGTGTTTTGCCAGTTAGATTGCAGTTATGTAATGATTTTCAGACAAATTTTCTAGCGGTACTAGTTAGTAGAAGTCCTAACCTGGCTTTTGAATGGAGAACTTGGGATAGGTTCAATGTCTCCAGTTCTATTAGTCAAGCTTGCAAGCTTGAAGCAGATACTTTCGATGCTCAAAAACAATCCTTTTGTAATAGGTCGGGAACTTCTGGTTAATATGTATAATATGCAGATGGCAAGTTTTATAAAAAAAAAACAACCACAAAACAACTATGCCGAACGCAGCCAATCAGGTGTTGCCATCGTCTTCGAGTGCTTGTGTGCTTCTCAGCTTCCCGCCTTTCTTCTTCCACACCCATTGCTTTTTTTTAGTTAAACTTGAACCTTCAAATATAATGATATTTCAGCCAGCAGATGGATCCCAATCCAATACAAAAGACACTTTGAAATACAGTTCCCCTCTCCATTTCACAATTCTGACAAAAGAAAATTTATTTCCAGTTCATAGGCCGCCTGATGAGAATAGTAGTGATCGAGATAACTAGTTTAATTTGGCGGAGTGTAATAGAATTAAACTAGTTAACAAATATGTTGGTGAAGATCTTCTTGACGAGATCTAGAGCCATATCTAGCTAAAAGTAGAGTCTATCCACTATAGAAGTAAGCTCTAATACAGTGACATATCATGATATTGGCTTATTTTACTTTGAGGACGGTGAATTTTTTATATTTCAACTAGAGAAAGGAGATCTTTACAATGGGAACAAAAGTGCGGCAAACAAAACTGAATGACTTCCTTCCTCATCATCAAGTTTCCTTTAGATCGTTCTCCTATCGCTCTCTTCCTTCTCTTCTGTGAAAGCAAAGAGTTTGTGTGGCTTGGCACTACCTGCTCAGTTGGGTAGTCTCGGTCTAACCCTATCCCTCCTAGCTCCTGCTCATCCAGAGGTGCTTTGGGCTGTCGGTTTTGTGCGGTGGAATTCAGTGGTATGACAAACTTGGTCTTTGTTCTGCATCTCCTCGGCTGGAGCTCCTCTTATCAGTTGGTAGCTTGTTCCTTCTTCATTGTCTGCCTGCGTCAGAAGTTCCATCTGCTCATGCCCATTTTTTAGGGGAGCAATTTGATATGGTTCCGATTTGGGGCTTTTGGGAGTATTGTCTATTTACTTCTTCTGAGGCTGATTTTTCATAATTGGTGTGATTCTCCCCCTACAGCTGTAGTTAATTTTGTTTTCTTGATTGAGTTTTGCCCTCTCGTCTTGCCGAGGTGTGTTCTATGACTCCTCCTCTAGGTTGACTGGTTTCATATTATGTCTAATTTCTGTGTGTCGATGAGGGCAGCAGTTGTGTGGTGTGTGGCCTGTCCAGGTTGTTTGGTGGTGGAGACGGCTCCAAGCAGAGTTTGGTGATTTAACAGACTTGTATGAGTTTGGTATACGATTCATGCTTCTGGTTGTAGTGTTTGGATATTGTTGGTCTGATTCTTTCTGTTGAGTGACTACTGAGTCTGGATTCGGGAGTCTGGTGCCTTGGGCTCTTGTAGATAGGAAGTGAGTCGGTTTTATCTACGGAGGTAGTAGATTGATCCAATGAGTTGTCTATCCCTAAATTGTCGTGGATTGGGTCATCCTAAAGCGGTGGCATGTGTAAAAAGTCTAATCACCAAGTTTAAACCAGATGTCATTTTCTTCAGTGAGACACATAAATCCTCGATTGAAATAGATCAATTCTTTTGCAAATCTCCCCAGTATTTGGGTGTGGCAGTAGCTAGCAGAGGTAGAAGTGGTGGTCTCTATCTTATGTGGAAGAGCTTTGTTGGATGCTCCATGATGTCCCAATCCCATCATCATATGTCTGCAGTCCTGACGTTCACGGGTGACACTCATTTCTTCTTTACCGGGTTCTATGGATGGGCAAATTGGAATTTGAAATTCCTATCCTGGAAACTTCTCCTACTACTTAGTAAGCAAGTTTATCTCCCTCGGGTAATAGCTGGGGACTTCAACCAGATTCTATATGCCTCTGAAAAAAATAAGGGGTAGAGTGAGACAAGAAGCACAAATGGTCCCCTTCAGGAAAGTGATAGCGGAATGTGATCCCCATGATACTGGTTTCTTTGGAAATAGCTCTACTTTTACTAATTGCTGTGAAGGGGTTTTTAACTCTCATAGTAGACTGGACAGGGTCTTTTGCTGTTTGGCAGGATTGAACCTCTTCCCAAATATTTCGGTTGAACACTTACCTCGCGAAGATTCAGATCATTGTCCTCTCCTTATCAGATTCTTTGGCAATCACAAAATTCCAGCAAGAGTTTTCAGGTTTGAGAATGGTTGGTGTCTGGAGCCCAAATGTGAAGAGATAGTCAATGAAGTCTGGGGATCCCAGATTCCAAATATCACTATTTTACTAGCCCAGTGTGCTAGAAAGCTAGATGAGTGGAAATGTTGGTCTATATCCAAGATCAAGTGGAAAATCAATGCTAAAAAGAAAGAACTGGGCCTATTAGTAGCAATTCTCTGGGAGTTTTAAATAACAAAAAGAGATTATTAATGGAAATCGAGATCCTAGCTTTCTGTGAAGAAATCTGGTGGAAACAAAGATCCAGAGACTCTTGGATAAAAGAAGGAGACAAGAATACTGGTTATTTTCATGCTCGAGCCTCCTCTCTCAGGAGATCAAGAAATATTCGGTCTCAGAGATCCCGGACAAGTAATGCAATACTCTTGGCATAATATTGAATCCATTGCGAGAAATCATTTTCAGACTTTGTTCTCCTCTTCTCACCCTCAGACTGATAATGACTTTATCTCTGCTGTTGAGGGTAAACTCAAACCCAGATTTATTTCAGAGCTATCTAGACCTTTGAAGTTGAAGAAATATTTACTGCTGTCAAACAGCTTGGGTCAGATAAAGCTCCTGAACCGGATGGGTTCAATGGGAAGTTCAATAAAACTTATTGGCATATTATCGACAATCAGATTGTGGAGGCTATCATGCCTATTCTCAGAGGTCAGCCCTTGCCTAATACTATGAATGACTATTTCATTACTCTTATTCCCAAGATCTCAGGGGCTGTGGATATTGAAAAATTCAGACCTATCGCGTTGTGCAATTTCATTTACAAAATTGCGTCCAAGACCTTGGCTAACAGAGTGCAACACATCCTACCTCACCTTGTATCTCCCAACCAATCTGGTTTTGTGAAGGGCAGACTGATCACAGATAACATCATGCTAGCTGGAGAGCTCTAACACTTCTTAGATAAGAGCCAAGCTACCAAAAGAGGCTTCTTTGCTCTTAAGATGAATCTTAGTAAGGCTTATGATAGATTAGAGTGGTCTTTCCTCCAGCAGGTGCTCACCTCGATGGGATTCCCACCCAATTGGATTATCCCAGTCATGAATTGTGTTTGGTTGGTTAGATGCTCCATTCTCATCAATGACAAGCCGGGCAAGCCTTTTATCCAATCTAGGGGTATAAGACAAGGTGACCCCCTCTCTCCTTTCTTATTCATTATCGCTCAGGAAGCTCTTCCTAGCTTCCTTATTAAAGCTGATAGCAAATAATTTTAAAGGTATTAAGCTAACCCCTCTATGTCCATCTATTTCTCATCTTGCCTTTACTGATGATATCCTTTTCTTTTGGGTGGCCAATCCTACTAATATAACCTTCTTATATCAAACCTTAGCCAAATTCCTCCAAGCATTTGGCCACAAGATAAATTTGGAAAAATCTGAGCTTGTTTTTAGCAAAAAGTTATCTCCCACCATCAGAAACAATCTAGCCAATATGCTCAATGTCCAAGAGGTTCCTTCCTTCACCAAATATCTCGGCCTTCCCCTCAAAATTGGTAGAAATAAATCTGATCTTTTCTCTTATCTATTAGACTCAGTCCACAAAAAGATTTCCAACTGGTCCAAACCTATGGCTCAAGCATCTAGATCTATTCTCATTTCTAGTGTCCTCCAAGCTATTCCTAATTACACCATTTCTCTGTTCTCTCTCCCGAAAACTACCATCCCTAGACTCAATTCAGCTTTCTCATACTTTTGGTGGGGAGGCAAAGTGGATAGGAAGTCTCTACATTGGTTAAAATGGACCAAGATTTGTGATAAAGTGGACAATGGTGGTCTAGGATTCAAGGAGGTTCAACATTTTAACAAAGCCCTCCTGGCCAAGCAACCGGAGATTGTTAATCTACCCTGACTCTTTGGTGGCACAAGTGATGAAAAGTATCTATTATCCTAATAGCAACATAAGGGATATTGATCCAGGCAAAAAAGTCAGCTCTATCTGGAAATCCATATCCTCAGCGGGGATCTTCTTAAGGAAGGCACTAGAATTCAGCAAGCCACTAGCTCTTGCTCTTCTTCTAATGCTTCAGATACAGGTATGGATAAATGGCTCTGGATGTATTCAAAAGATCAGATTTTCTCGGTCAAGTCAGCTTATAATCACCTCATTGATACCTCGGTTGATGTTCGGTCTTCGAACCCTTCTCATTATGCTAGTACAGTGTGTAACAAAATCATCCCCACTATCTGCTGCCCTAGAGTTAAGCTCAACCTCTGGAAGTTCTTGCTCAATATCACTCCCTGTCAAGTTAATCTTGCCAGACGAGTTGGGGGTCCGCCTAATTGCTTCTTCTGTGGGGATAAGGATGATCTTGCTCACTGTTTTTTTCATTGTTGTGGACATCTGGAAGGATAATGTTGAAGTTAACTGTATCCCTTCCGCTAATCCTGAGGCTCTCATTGATTGGTTCTGCCAAATGGCTAGTATTTGGGACAGAAAGAAACTTTCTTCTATTGCTAATAACCTATGGGTTATTTATGCCGCCAGGAATAAAGTCAAACACAATATGGAGCTCTCTTGGTGGAAAATAGTGGATGACAATAAAGCTTTTATTGATGCTTATATTCAGGTTATGAATAACAACAACTCCAAATCCAAAGTCCTCACTCAGTGGTCTCCCCTACCTCTTGGTTTCTCCAAAATTAGCACAGGTATGCATCGTATCCACACAGGGGATTTTATCATTGCGGGGTTGATTCGTAATGAGATTGGTTCCCCAATTGCTGTCTTCAACAGAAAAATTCCTAGCACTGCTAAAGTGCAACTTGCTGATAGCAAAGCAAAAAGAATTGCTACGGAACTTGCCTCTTTGGTGGGTAGCCATAACATATGCTTTGATTCGGCTTTGGAACAAGTCAAGAATGTTCTTCAAGATGGTCCGAGAAGTCAAGACACCTCTATTGTGGAAGAAGTCCATATAGTTAAGAATATTTTGTCTAGTTTTTCTAATGTTAAAGTTGGTGATGAAACATCCTATGATAAATATCCTATTAGGTTGGCGTGTAATTTAGTCAATTTCGATATGAATAGAAATAAGTACTGGATAGGGGAGGATGTTCCCCTTAGTATAATAGTTGCCTGTAAGTTGGATTTGGATTCCCCAGATTAAGTAGGGTCTCACCTACTAATCTGTTTTGCTATGTGTGAAATATATGGTAATCCAAGTGTTTCAAAAAAAAGGAGATCTTTACAATCCCAAATAAAACTTACAATCACACCTTCAGTGCTTTGAAATTTATACATATCATTCTGCTTCCACGTGGCCAGATCACAATTGTGATAACCTTTGATTACAATGGAGGTCGGATGAGCTTCACACCCCAATTGTGTAGATGAATCTCTTTGAACCATTTAAGGCCAACATCCCTAGCACCACCACAGCCTGGAAAAGATAGACGATGAACAAGTAAGAAATGCCACAAGCCAGCGGTAGAAAATCACTCTTTCCACGCTATATGACAAGATCTTCCATGATCCCTAACATCTGGTAAACATCCTCTTGAGTGTCAACAAACTTCCATTGCACAAAAAGGATTATTTGACTGTAACAATTCATCATGAACTAAAAAACTTGAAATATAATTTCTTCTTGTAAACTCCACAAACCAATAATCCGTACCTAATAATACTTCTATAATCTGAAAAGATCAAAATTGGAATGCTCTTGTAGAACCCTGATCTTACCAATTGAATAAGGCTAAACTGCTTTCCGGATACTCTTTTGACAACCCACATCATAACCGCATAAAACAAAAGCTTATACTTCCCAGGGAAAATCACATTCATCGAAAGAACAAGAAAAGACTGAAACCTCACAAAGCGCACCACATCCATATTTCTATACACTTTCTTTCCACCACTATTGTCAACAACCCGCTCAATATAATTCATAAGCTCGCAAAAGACAGATCCATTTGGTGAAGTGATTTGAGGGCGAAACAAGGGAAGAGACCTTCGGATAGAAGCTTAGCAAGTAATCCTTGCAGATCGATCTAGATTGACTTAGAGGTCTCCCCCGATGACAATCTCCTATAGTTCGGACTTGACTGACTCGATGTGTTGTTTGATCTCATTCTTCCAATGGTCGTAATTTGTGGATGTGAGTATCGGATGCTCAAAGTGCATCTTGTTGTTCTGGTTGGCAAAAAGGTCTTCCATGTCTTCTTGATTGAAATGTCAGCTAAACGAAGCTCTGATACCACGTGTAAGATTGAACAGTTGACTCAAACCAACTCAAGGTGTGACTCTGTGAGATGGTTTGACTCAATCGCACTAAGAGTGCAAAAAGTACTTAAGATATGGAAGGACTCAAACGAACTCAGGAAGATACACAATATAAGTTATTTTTATTTCTTGGTCAAATGAAAACAACTTACACTGCCACTAAGTAGAAAAGATCTACTCAGTGGTTTTCACTACCTATCCAAAACAATTTCAAATCAGTTGAATGATAAGTGTGATGAGGCTAGGACCTACCTAGAATTACTCTATCGATGTAAACAAACGAATATAGTACTTCTCTCTCTCTCTCTCTCTCTCTCTCTCGATTATAGACACATCTCCAAATTAATTCTTTTAGGTGATTCTCTCAGAAAGCGTGAAAAAACAAGTGAAGTTACAAGCCTACTTATATAGTTGCTAGAGATGATTCATTGCTAAAATCTTGGAAGCACAAACCAAGTCTTCTGATTATTGCAACGTTGAGCGGATTCCGGCCTAAGTCTGATCGTTGGTGAGCGTTGCAAGTTCAATGTTATTGCTCCTTAATTTTCAAAAATGATTGACGGACGGACTCTCTCGAACTTCATGTCTGACTTACTCTTTCTTGTTTTGAGAAGTGAGATTGACTCATTTGATCTAGTTGACTATTGTAGCTGTATATATATATATATATATATATATATATTACTATATCTCAATCACATAGGCAGCGTATCTATCATTTTGCGGGAATAGTTATGAAGTGGGTTGTCGTTCCCAGGGAGCTCGTTCAATTAACTAACAATTTCTAAACCTAACGGAGAAACCTAAACTTAACTAAGAAAACAGAAAATGTCACTTTTTCTGGTTTTACTTAATTAACTAAAATACTGACTCAATAAACAAAAATAAAATAATAGAATAATTAAAATAAACTAAATTAAGAAATAAAGATTAAAACTTAAATTCTAAGGAAATACCCCGGATTGTTCTACAAACCTTCACTATCTAAATTTATTAATAAACTCTTCTCTAATTCTGCAATAAACTTAGGATTCTTAATTAATCCGTTGACCGGTCCCTGTAAAATGAATCCTAACTGGCAGAAATAACAAGCTGCAAACCATGCCCAAGTTAATTCTTACCAATCGCAATTTAACCAATTCCTATTGAAGACAGAGTAACCTATATGCAAACTGTAACACCCCAACCGTTAATCCCATGCTTACCGTCCAATCATCCCTTAATCCTGTCAGTTCGCAGCGGAAGACTACTACTTACTACGGCGGGTGATACAACGTCGCTAACCGCCCATACGGCTATCTAGGCTATTCTACTTACAGTGACGGTCTGATGAACATAATATACCGAGCTACTTAAACATTACTTACTGAATACAAAATACCGTTCGCCTACATTAATGGATTATCGAGTATTCAAAGTATATTCATTTACAACCTCTCAAGTTTGTCAAAAGAATGAGTTTCTACCGACTACTCATCTATACCAATTCACCTTCCTATCAATATCCAAAAAGGTGTACCCCATGGTACACCGGCTAATCAAAAACTACAGCCGTGTACTACTTAGTACACCAATCATAATTCATTGTTTACAACCAAAAGAAGACAAAAGAATTAGAACTAAGTCTTCACATCTTCATCCCTCTCTTGCACCTGCATTCATATTAAAAACGGTGCCCCAAGGGGCTCAGCAAAAAGCTGCGCATAAACTCCGCATATACCGAGTGCTAACAAGGGCACGCCGACTATTTGACGTCCACTAAACATGCTGTTCATTTATTTCATACATACATGCTTTGCATACATCATCCATACATATACAATACCATTCACAATCCATACAACAATACAATCGCATACACATTACTTACCTTTCCAAGGTTAGCCAAATTGTGCATCCGGGTTAATCGGAATGCTTTTACTCTTTTACTCATTACACGTTACTTACTCTTACTTACACTTACTTACTTACATTCACTTACTTACTCATTCTTACTTACTTACTTTTACTCATGTTAAGTTGGTATGACCTCCGGCCCGGGGACTACACCGTCCCACCACCGGGATTTACTTGACTCACCAATCCGGGATGCTACCCATTTAAGGGATTTGGGCCGCGGACCAGTTTAAGAGTCAGGAATCGGATCCAACCTCTTGTGTCTCCTCATCCTCACGCATGGCCGAAACTATATCGGACTTCTACTCATTCCAATTTAATTACCAATTTAGGATAGATTGGTTAGCTTGTTAGGAATCAGTTAGAAGTCCAATCACAATCAAGAATCGGTCACAATACAATACATCATACATACACACATTCATTATCATCCATACATTTCATGAATTATACAAACTGAGATTTAAAAACAATATTCACAACATACAACACTACATATTTCACAAGTAAGCATGGTAACTCCGATTCGTGCATTTATCTTATTTGGTGATCAATTAGCACACTACACACAAATCAGAGTAACCAAGGTAGCATACGGGGCATGAGGAATTCATACCGTTCACCGTTGTACGTGTTTCCGAACGTTCCTCCGGTGTCACAAATCAAATCCTATGATATCCATACAATCGAATGATTAATCTAACTATCATTAACTTAATTCGATTACTCTTATGTTTCCTAACTCATACTTACTAAGTCTTTACCTTCTTTACACTTATACTTCATTTACTTACTTTTCATTACTCATCCATGGTTTACTTACACATATATATGCATATGTATCGGTGGGCATACACATATACATATATATATATACTAGTTATAATCCTATAGTTTTTTTTTTGTAAGTTATGGGTCGTCCGACCCAGCGTCCGACCCAAGCCCTGGGTCGGACCATTCCAGTAGGTTTACGTTCTCTGAAATTCCTCCTGTCCGACCCAGAACTGTTCCGTCCTACCCATTCACCTCGGGTCGGACCATTCCAGAAAGTTTCGGTTCTGTTGTCCAAGCTGCGTCCGACCCACGTCCGACTCACCCTCTGGGTCGGACGAAGTTAGAAACTTCGACAACAGAATTTTTTTTACCTGTCTGACCCACGTCCAACTCACGGGTCCTGGGTCGGACCGTTCCAGAAAGATTTATTGTCGTTGCTTAAGTCCCGTCCGACCCACTGTCCGATCCAGACTTGGGTCGGACGGTAGCAGAACTTTGCTACAGACCTTATTTTCTTTTCCCAATTTCACCCATTGCTTCCCCAATCTTCCTACATGCATCCTAACATGTTTTAGCACTAATTAGACACTCTAAATCATGTTAATTCACTTCTTAATTCATCACACAAATCCTATACTAACTTTTACCAATAATTCTCCTAGTTTCAATTCAACACTTACACAGTTTTCTTCCTTGATGCATTTGCTACAGATTTTTACTCTAACACTCCCCATCTTTAGTTCCCTCTTCTAATGTCATTTCTAACACTTCTAATACATTACAACTACATTAACTATCTCTCCCAACTTACCCTCTATCTATCTCAACCAAAATCTGTTACAACCTATACCATTCACCTAGTTTTCAATTCATTAAGTGTTCTAATCCTAGGTAAATTTCGCCATAGTCTCCCCTATATTTTTGTACTCTCACCACATCATTTATACTTACATTATCATCATCTCACCTGTTTATAAACAATAACCATATACAAGCTCCCATACACAAATACCAATACTAAAACAACATTAAATTCCTGCACTCACCCATTGACTCCCAACTATGTTTTAACAAGTTTTAAAATGTCTTTTAGAGGTTTAAAACATTTGTTTCCTCCTACACATTACACTACCAATACACTACCATTTTACAATACATATTTTCATTTCTAAAAATCTGTTACATAGTCATTTACAAAGCTACACGAGATGAGTATAATTACCTTGTTATTTCACAAGCTTCTCCTTTCTTCCTCCTTCCTCTTTCCTTCTTCTTTCTTCTCCCTTTCACCGGTTTTAGTAACCAAATGCTCTAACACTACAACCATTCATATACACCATTTTAATACTAAACTAACCCTAACCCTTATTCAAGCTCTAATGTGAGTTTTAGGGTTTAGAAATCTCATTACCTTGCAAAGGTTTAGGTAATGCTTGGAATGGCTCAAGAACAAGATTCCAACTCTCCAACAATGCCAAAACCGGCTACCATTCAAAGAAGCAAACAAGGGTTTAGCTTCAAATTTCGTTTTGCCCTCAAAGGCTAGAAAAAGATGGAGTTTCAAGAAGATTTTTTCCTCAATAGAACAAGGAGAAGGAGGTGGTGCTAATGGTAGTCTTGAAGCTCCAAATGGGACATACCCATAAAAACGAAAATGTTGGTTTTTGAATTTTGAAAAGAGGCTAGTGTTCTCCTTGAAGAGAGGAACACAATGGTATACTTTTTATAATTTTTGGAGAAGGTTTGATGGAGTAACAAGAGGAGAGAAGTGAGTATTTTTGTGGGTTGTTTCAAGCCTCCATGGATGTCTCTAGGAAGGAGAAGAAAGAAAGAAAAGAGAGTGAGGGGGATGAGGTTTACGTGAGTGAGAGGAAAGGAGGGTAGGAGAGAGAGTGGTAAAGTGAGGTGGGGTTGTTTTATTACTTTTGTCTTGTAGCATATTAGATAAGTGAGGAGAGTGAGAGAGAGGGCTCCAAATCGGCCCACACTACCACCCACACACACACTCTACTTTTTATTTTAAAAGTGGACACATAAGTTTGAGTTATTTATGTTTCTACCCCACAACTTCCCGTTTTTTTACAATTTTTACTAATTTCTCGTTTTATTGATTTTATTGGTTCTAAAGTTTCATTAATATTTATTAATGATTATTTAGTTGACCAAAATTGTTACGAGTCTATTTGACCCGCTTAAAGTCACGTTTTCCCGGTTACCTCGAAAAACGCGCTTTAAGGTTCGTTAGTGCTTTTAATCCATTTTAAGGATCCGTTTTCTTCGGGATTTGTTCCCTCATGATTATTTAGACTTAATTAAGCTTCTAAAATATTTATTAGCCTAATTAATCGCTATTTTTAATTACGGGGTATTTCACAAACCATGCTTCTAGTCGTTAATCCGATTTAACTTCCTATGTTTTGTTAAATAATCTCAGCGTCGCATTTTGATTAGAAACTACAAACATTACTTTGATAATTAGCTAGAGAATTAAAGCGCATGAAGAACAAGAATTAACTACTGTAATTATAATTAGAGAAAATTTTACAAAATAAATATTAAGATCCGGTTTGCTACCCCAATCTGGGGAGCTAGTCTAACTACTCAAACATGACTCTAAAAATAACGAAAACAACAAGAAATAACACATTAACAAATTATATAAAAGAAAGAAGAAACTTTGTTAAGTAGATTCTCCGCTTCGGTTTCTGTCGTCACGTAATTCTGCATTAATTCCCTGCCAGGAGCGTGGAGTGCTAACAATAGTGGACTTGTGTGGGTGGAATTGTGAAGGAGCAGCAGCAACGTTCTGGCGTGAATGAAGTCTTCGATTCCAACCCTTAACTTCTCTTACTTATTAGCAGCAGCGTGAGAAATCTTTATCAAACTTATTCTCCTAGTGCTGCCGTGAGAATATTTGTTTACAGCCGTGAATAAATCAGAGAATATGATTGTAAATGTGTATGGTTGTTATGGTGAGAGAATAAATGATATATTTAGAGTCAAATACAATACGTGAATGATAGAATTGTAAATCGGTGTGTTGCAGCAGCCTAGGTGTGATTATTAAATAATGATTTATCACATCATTATTAGATAATGATTATACAATCACTATATAATAATTAATTAATCATTTGTGATATAAGTGGACACACGTCTAAACATAACTTGAACAAGGTCTAGATTCTTCATTTTAGCTTCAATTGCTCCTCGTTTGTTCTGTTACAAAGCTTGAGAAGTAATTAATGTATTTCAAAGATATTTTCCTACATTTGACATATAAAATGCACCAGTTCACATTAAAACATAAATCAATAGAAACACATATGATAAGTGAGAAATATATCACAATTCATAGTAAATAAGGCATGAAATATAGCCTTAAAATAGATATATTTCGCACTTATCAAATATCTCAGTAACATTTTCATACTTTAACAGTTTCCCCTTGTGTTGATGAATTCTTCTCGAAAGGATTGGTCTCTCAAGCTAGACGATGCGCTCTGGGCTTACCGTACCACCGTCAAGGCACCCATTGGAATGTCTCTGTATAAGTTGATTTTTGGGAAGGCGTGCCACTTGCCCATAGAGTTAGAATCTAAATCATATTGGGCATTGAAGGCGCTGAACTTTGATTTACAGTATACCAGTGAGAAGCGCAAGTTTCAGTTGATGAAGTTAGAGGATCTTAGGGACGAGTCTTATGAGAATACTGTCATCTATAAAAAGAGGACCAAGCGTTGGCATGACTAGATGATCGCCAAGCGAGACTTCAAGGCGGGAGATCAGGTACTTCTTTTCAATTCCAGACTTAAGCTGTTTCCAGGTAAGTTTAAATCTTTTTGGTCTGGACCCTTTAGAATTATAAGCATCTCTCCGTTTGGAGCTATGGAATTAGATAATGGAAAAGGTGGTTCATTCAAAGTTAATGGTTCTCGGATTAAGTTTTTTTCGGGTACTACGTTAGATCAGGAGGACGTTTCTGAGCTCAATCTTAAGGATTTAAGTGTAGCGTAGTTATCTAGTTAAGTCTAGCCAAAAACTAAAAAAATGGCGGATGACTGGGAGGCAACCCAGTGGTAAGTTTCCATTTATTTTGTGTTTTAGTGTTTACTAATGTTTTGTTGAGTAAGATGCAAGATTTTCAATTTTGTGCCTTGTTCTGACATGCATCCTGGTCTGGATGTCTGGACATGGTACGAGCGGTTGGAGTGCAGTAGCCGTGTCTGGACTTTCGTCCAGACAAGCTAGCCCGGACAGCAGATGAATCACAATAGAGGACCCGTGCGGACCAATACATCGAGACACCCATCAAAATTGAGTAAATCCATGTTTTTTGTTTTCTTTTGTTTTCTAGTATTTTATTATTTTTATTGAGTTATTTTCTTTTTCATAGATAGTTACATCCAGTTCACTCACTCGTGATTCCAATGCCCGTACGTTTAATGCGATGCTTTTAGCGTCAAATCTTCTGGTCTCTCTGAGGTGTTTGCAGGTGCGATGATTATGGATACTCCAAGGTTGGACACATGCTTCACAGCAAGTGTGAGGAAGATTCCTACCGCGGTTAAGGACTTAAGTGTGTGGAAGGGAACCTTCCTCAATCTGAAGATATCAGGGGAGTTTTCGTGTCCTTTCACTTTTCATTTATGTTCAGCTTATGCTTTGAATGAATTTAAATAATCCATGAAATTTTAAATTAACCTTTAATGAGTCTGGAATATTTAGAAAGTCATTTCTTGGTTTAAATTTATGAACAATGTGGACATTGCTCCTCTTAAGCATGAGGAAGTATAGGCACTTTCTAAATATTGCAAAAAGCACTTAATGCCACATTTACTTTTGATTACCCTTTTGCTTTGAACGAATTGCTGCTTTTAAGTGCCATTAAATGTTGAATCTCTAGGGGAGAGTTTTTGCCGAGGTTTTTGAAAACGAGCCTGGTGACCACCTCAAGAATTGTTCTGCTTTAGGTTGTCTGTATGTATAGTTTTATTCAAATTGAATTAGTTTTCACTGAAATTTGGTGGATTAGGTGATTTTGAAAACTGAATTAGGCTAGCTTGGGATTTTGGAAATGATGAGAAAGTTTGGTGTGAAAAGGATTAGGCAAGGACTCCACTAATCTGAATTAAATTTTCTAAACCAAAATAGGTCTCTTCATCGGTTATTAAGTCCTCGGGGTGCTTTAACACCTAGCTACCTAAGGTCTCGAGATCTAGGATAGTTGGCCCAAAGCCGCTACAGGGCTGGAGAGAAAAGTCTAGGGGAATGAATTAAATGCACGAATGAAAGAATAAAATGTTAAAGAAGAAAAGAAATATGAAAAGTTAAAGGTTATTTCATTTTGTCTATTTTGATCATGAGTATGTGGTGTTGAAAGGTATAACGAAATAAGTCATTACTTGACACCCCTTGTCATCCAAAGGTTACAGGGAGAAATGGTGGAAGATCCCAAGCTATTTTGTGTTCAGTTTCTATAATCTAACTTCTCCATTCTTTTAACTCTACTCTTTTTCAGTGATTGCGAAAACCTACAACAAATAGCAAAACTATTCTTTTTATTGTCACTTTGCTCGTTTTCCATTGATAATCGTTTGATCCTGAGTTTTGATACTACGGTCCTTAAAAGTAGTCGTATTCTATATTTTCTTGAGGATAAGCAAAAGCTAAGTGTGAGGAAGTTTGATAAGCGTGAAATTTATATACTTGTAAGAGTTATCTTACTTCTCATTTGTAATGATTCGGTTTAAATTTCACATTTATCTACTATTTTTCCTATGATTCTTTTTAGTATTGGGAACTAATGCATATTTATGTGTTAAAAGCAGGAAAAAATATACGAAATGCAAAGTTTAGATCTCAAGGAGTGTAAAGGTACAAATGGGGAGCGAATCAGAGCAAGAACGAAGATTTCAAGGCATGTTTGAGTGTTGTCCGGACTTACGTCCGAACTAGTAGGGTCGGACAGAGCCAAGAGCACAATAAACCTTGACTGAGCCAGACATATGAAGAGACGAGGACGTCCAAACACCTCATATACCTTTATTGCGCGGACGTTGTCAGCGGACAAAATTAGAGGTGTTTGACCCTGTATGACCGGATGCAAGTCCGAGCGCGACAAAAGAGGCGATCTCGAACGCAGCGCTGCAGAAGAAGATAAAAAAATCAGAATAAAAACAAAAGGAGAGGGGAGCCAACCTAATTCTCGTAGCCGGCCGCTTTGTTCCATTGGAGTCTCTCACCCTCTGAATTGATCAATTTCCATCACCGCCCCAATCATTGCTCGCACATCAACCCGTGCCTGCAGCACATCATCGCCCATCACCACCTTCTACATACTATTGCTCCTGGAAATTCACGTGACCGAGCCTACACCAAACCGAAGCTATTATCACCACCATCGATCACATACGAAGAGGGGGGATTTGGACGCCTCTCTCGTACCCTACTTTCATCACCACCACTCACCAGTTGCTCAACAAAGAAGAGGCAGGTGCAGAGTGCAAAAGTCATCAGCACTCCTAATTGACAAATCGGGACAACAACCAGCAAAGGCGAACCAACGGGAGACGAAGCTAGAGCGGGGATTCAGAGCGACTTCTAAAACTGGAGTTATCTATTACCCTTACCTTAATTCGTTTAATGTTTCTTCATTTTGTTATTTGCGTTTCTGAGACCACGAGTGACTGATTTAGTTTTGCTTCCCAGGTTGGGAAGCAAGCCTATTTTTTAGAATTCGTATAATGTAAACCTTTTACTATATTTGATTAATGCAGTAGTTTGATTCCTGTTTTTAATGCACTGGAATTTTCTAGCCAATTTTCTAAGTCATACTTGTAGTGCTTTAATCAAAATGTGGTGTTGAGATTAAGTTATAGACATAGGAAGTTAAACCACATTAATGACTAGAAGCATGGTTTGCCTATAGGTTAATCTGTCTTCAATAGGAGTTGTGTTTAATGTGATTAACTTGAATTGACTTGGGCATGGTTTGTGGCTTGTTATTTCAGTTAGTTAGGGTTCAGTGTACAAGGACCGGTCAACGAACTATTTAGAATTCCTAAGCTTATTGCATAGATTAGCGAGAGTTGGTGTTAATTGAATTCGACAGAATAGGTGAGCGGAATATCCAGGGGCGCATTTTAATTCATTAAATTCTAAACCGATACTTGTTTTGTTTTTATCTTGTTTGCTCTGGATTCTTACTTTTATTCTTGTTTGTTAATTAGATTTATTAATCTAACCATAAAATGTGACCGTTCCCGTTTTTTAGTTTAGTATAGTTTCTCAGTTAATTTAATAAATGGTTAGTTAATTGAATAAGCTCTTTGAGATCGACAACCTCACTTAATTCACTTTACCGCAAAACGATAAGTACACTGCCTAGGTAGAGATAGTAACATATTCCTGCTACATATAACAATTCTTTAATAATGTTTTCCTTATGTGTTTATGTTACTTGTTGTCGTCATCGATGAATTAATTCTCGATGCACCAGATCAGCATAAGCATAAACTTGTAGATTGCAATGATGAGAAGTTCTTAATTTGATCTGTAATTTTATTCCTCATTTGTTGCGGTCAATGATTTCTTCTGAATCAGTTTAACCTGCTTGGTATTTAGAATAAATTCAAACGCAAAATTTGAGTGATTAACATTGAAAATCTTATCTCTTTGCATAGGAATGCTTTTGCTCTTTTACTCATTACACATTACTTACTCTTACTTACACTTACTTACTTACATTCACTTTACTTACTCATTCTTACTTACTTACTTTTACTCATGTTAAGTCGGTATGACCTCCGGCCGGGGACTACACCGTCCCACCACCGGGATTTACTTGACTCACCAATCCGGGATGCTACCCATTTAAGGGATTTGGGCCGCGGACCAGTTTAAGAGTCAGGAATCGGATCCAACCTCTTGTGTCTCCTCATCCTCACGCGTGGCCGAAACTATATCGGACTTCTACTCATTCCAATTTAATTACCAATTTAGGTTAGATTGGTTAGCTTGTTAGGAATCAGTTAGAAGTCCAATCACAATCAAGAATCGGTCATAATACAATACATCATACATACACACATTCATTATCATCCATACATTTCATGAATTATACAAACTGAGATTTAAAAACAATATTCACAACATACAACACTACATATTCACAAGTAAGCATGGTAACTCCGATTCGTGCATTTATCTTATTTGGTGATCAATTAGCAACAACACACAAATCAGAGTAACCAAGGTAGCATACGGGGCATGAGGAATTCATACCGTTCACCGTTGTACGTGTTTCCGAACGTTCCTCCGGTGTCACAAATCAAATCCCATGATATACATACAATCGAATGATTAATCTAACTATCATTAACTTAATTCGATTACTCTTATGTTTCCTAACTCATACTTACTAAGTTTTTACCTTCTTTACACTTATACTTCATTTACTTACTTTTCATTACTCACCCATGGTTTACTAATATATATATATATATATATGCATATGTATCGGTGGGCATACACATATACATATATATAACTAGTTATAATCCTATAGTTTTTTTTTGTAAGTTATGGGTCGTCCGACCCAGCGTCCGACCCAAGCCCTGGGTCGGACCATTCCAGTAGGTTTACGTTCTCTGAAATTCCTCCTGTCCGACCCAGAACTGTTCCGTCCGACCCATTCACCTCTGGGTCGGACCATTGCAGAAAGTTTCGGTTCTGTTGTCCAAGCTGCGTCCGACCCACGTCCGACTCACCCTCTGGGTCGGACGAAGTCAGAAACTTCGACAACAAAATTTTTTTTGCCTGTCCGACCCACGTCCGACTCACGGGCCCTGGGTCGGACCGTTCCAGAAAGATTTATTGTCGTTGCTTAAGTCCCGTCCGACCCACTATCCGATCCAGACTTGGGTCAGACGGTAGTAGAACTTTGCTACAGACCTTATTTTCTTTTCCCAATTTCACCCATTGCTTCCCCAATCTTCCTACATGCATCCTAACATGTTTTAGCACTAATTAGACACTCTAAATCATGTTAATTCACTTCTTAATTCATCACACAAATCCTATACTACTTTTACCAATAATTCTTCTAGTTTCAATTCAACACTTACACAGTTTTCTTCCTTGATGCATTTGCTACAGATTTTTACTCTAACACTCCCCATCTTTAGTTCCCTCTTCTAATACATTACAACTACATTAACTATCTCTCCCAACTTACCCTCTATCCATCTCAACCAAAATCTGTTACAACCTATACCATTCACCTAGTTTTCAATTCATTAAGTGTTCTAATCCTAGGTAAATTTCGCCATAGTCTCCCCTATATTTTTGTACTCTCACCACATCATTTATACTTACATTATCATCATCTCACCTGTTTATAAACAATAACCATATACAAGCTCCCATACACAAATACCAATACTAAAACAACATTAAATTCCTGCACTCACCCATTGACTCCCAACTATGTTTTAACAAGTTTTAAAATGTCTTTTAGAGGTTTAAAACATTTGTTTCCTCCTACACATTACACTACCAATACACTACCATTTTACAATACATATTTCATTTCTAAAAATCTGTTACATAGTCATTTACAAAACTACACGAGATGAGTATAATTACCTTGTTATTTCACAAGCTTTTCCTTTCTTCCTCCTTCCTCTTTCCTTCTTCTTTCTTCTCCCTTTCACCGGTTTTAGTAACCAAATGCTCTAGCACTACAACCATTCATATACACCATTTTAATACTAAACTAACCCTAACCCTTATTCAAGCTCTAATGTGAGTTTTAGGGTTTAGAAATCTCATTACCTTGCAAAGGTGTAGGTAATGCTTGGAATGGCTCAAGAACAAGATTCCAACTCTCCAACAATGCCAAAATCGGCTAGCATTCAAAGAAGCAAACAAGGGTTTAGCTTCAAATTTCGTTTTGCCCTCAAAGGCTAGAAAAAGATGGAGTTTCAAGAAGATTTTTTCCTCAATAGAACAAGGAGAAGGAGGTGGTGCTAATGGTAGTCTTGAAGCTCCAAATGGGACATACCCATAAAAACGAAAATGTTGGTTTTCAAATTTTGAAAAGAGGCTAGTGTTCTCCTTGAAGAGAGGAACACAATGGTATACTTTTTATAATTTTTGGAGAAGGTTTGATGGAGTAACAAGAGGAGAGAAGTGAGTATTTTTGTGGATTGTTTCAAGCCTCCATGGATGTCGCTGGGAAGGAGAATAAAGAAAGAAAAGAGAGTGAGGGGGATGGGGTTTTCGTGAGTGAGAGGAAAGAAGGGTAGGAGAGAGAGTGGTAAAGTGAGGTGGGGTTGTTTGATTACTTTTGTCTTGTAGCATATTAGATAAGTGAGGAGAGTGAGAGAGAGGGCTCCAAATCGGCCCACACTACCACCCACACACACACTCTACTTTTTATTTTAAAAGTGGACACATAAGTTTGAGTTATTAATGTTTCTACCCCACAACTTCCCGTTTTTGACAGTTTTTACTAATTTCTCGTTTTTTTGATTTTATTGGTTCTAAAGTTTCACTAATATTTATCAATGATTATTTAGTTCACCAAAATTGTTACGAGTCTATTTGACCTGCTTAAAGTCACGTTTTCCCGGTTACCTCGAAAAACGCGCTTTAAGGTTCGTTAGTGCTTTTAATCCATTTTAAGGATCTGTTTTCTTCGGGATTTGTTCCCTCATGATTATTTAGACTTAATTAAGCTTCTAAATATTTATTAGCCTAATTAATCGCTATTTTTAATTACGGGGTATTTCAATCTACCCCCCTTAAGAAACTTTGCCCTCAAAGTTGCTCAAGGTTAATAGTTTAAATAATTCTACTCATTAGGCAAACCAATTGCACTAATGTGTCTTACTACACCTATGAGGTGTTTACTTTCTTCCACATTGCAAGCATACGCACTTCAAGCATCATACATAATTCACATGCACAATCCACCATTTTCCATTCTTACCATTCCACAATACAACATTACAATTCACAATACACATTACACAAACATCACACATCGTACATACACATCCATACACACACATTACACATAGATACGCATACGCTCCGCACTACATGTGCTATCAAAACCTACTACAATACCTACACACTAAGCAATGCTTACCCCGAAGCAATGCAAAAGCAAAAGGGCTCTACCCCCCTTAAAAGGGGTACGACCCGTACCCGTATTACTAAATACTAGACTCTCTAGTCTATGAACAACTGTGGGTACTTAGCCTTCATGGCATCTTCCAACTCCCATGTCGCTTCTTCGACATCATGGTTTGACCATAGGACCTTCACCATTCGTATAGACTTATGGCGAGTGTCTCTGGTCTTCCTATCAAGGATTCTCACTGGGGTTTCGACATATCTCATGTTCGGTTCGATGGATAGTCTCTCGGGCTCTAGCACATGAGAAAGATCGGCAATGTACTTCTTGAGTTGTGACACATGAAATACATCATGGACACGTCCCAAGTCCTCAAGTAGTGCTAACCTGTAGGCTACAGATCCAACTCTTTCGGTAATGGCATACGACCCTACAAACTTTGGGCTCAACTTGCCCTTCTGGCCAAATCGGAAGACACCCTTCATAGGTGAAACGCGCAAGAACACTTGGTCGCCCATGGCGAACTCAAGGTTGCGTCATCGCACATCCGCATAGGATTTCGGTCTATCTTGGGCTGCCTTCATATTAGCTCGAATCTGCTGAACTTCAGCTTGCACTTGCTCAAGATACTCCGGTCCTATAATGACCGCTTCACTCGACTCATCCCAACACAAGGGTGTACGGCAAGGTCTACCGTATAGGGCTTGGAAAGGCGACATCTTAATCGAGGCGTGATAACTATTATTGTACGAGAACTCGATAAGGTGAAGCTTATCTAACCAACTCCCCTGAAAGTCTAAGGCACATGCCCGAAGCATGTCCTCCAGTGTCTGGATGATCCTTTCTGTCTGACCGTCGGTCTGAGGATGGAAGGCGGTACTCAACTTCAATTCTGTACCCAGCGCTTCCCGTGTGGCTCTCCAGTATCTCGAAAGAAATCTGGTGTCGCGGTCAGATACAATTGTTTTCGGGACTCCGTGATATCTGATAATCTCCTTGTCGAATAGCTCAGCTAGCTTTACTACCTTCCAGGTGTCCTTCATCGGTATGAATCTGGCAACCTTGGTAAGGCGGTCGACTACAACCCAGATCATGTTGAGTCCTCCCCTAGCAGGTGGGAGTCCAACAACAAAATCCATGGAGATATCATGAAATTTCCACTCCAGAACTTGCATCGATTGTACCATTCCGCCCGGTCTACGATGTTCAAACTTCACCTTTTGGCATGTTAAGCATCTCAATACGAATTCTGTCACGTCCGATTTCATTCCAGACCACCAGAAGTACCTTTTCATGTTTTTGTACATCTTGGAGGCTCCTGGATGGACTAACAATGTGGAACTGTGTGACTCTCGCAGGATGCGATCCCTTAGCTCAGCATTGCTTCGGGGGACGCATAGCCTGCCATTCAACCGAATCAAACCATCTTCATGTAGCTTGAAGTCATACTTCTCTTCTCAAATGTACCATTTTCGATCTTTTGTCTGATTTCAGTTAGGCAAGGGTCGCTCAACTGAGCGTCTCGCACCTCGTCAACCAAGCTAGAAGAAGCGAGTAGCGAATGGAGCGAGTGTGCTCGATGGCTCAGGGCGTCGGCTACAACATTTGCCTTCCCTTCCTTATACTGTAGGTTGATGTCGTAGTCTGAGAGAAACTCCATCCATCTTCTCTGTCTTAGGTTCAACTCTTTCTGCGTGAACACATACTGTAAGCTCTTATGGTCGGAGTAGATGGTGATGCTTACCCCATAGAGATAGTGTCGCCATATCTTCAAAGCGAAGACAATGGCTCCTAACTCTAAGTCATGTGTCGGGTAATTCTCCTCATGCCTTTTCAACTGGCGGGAGGCATAAGCTACAACCTTGACATGCTGCATGAGTACGCATCCCATTCCTTTGCCTGATGCATCACAATATACCTCAAATCCCTCTGTGCCTTCTGGAAGAGTAAGGATGGGCGCTGAGGTTAATGAGTCCTTTAGGCTCTGAAATGATACTTCGCACTCATCTGTCCATACAAACGGTGCATCTTTCTTCATCAGTGTAGTCATGGGCTTGGCGACTTTCGAGAAGTCCTTTACGAACCTCCGGTAGTAACCGGCTAGACCAAGCAAGCTCCGAATGTCGGTAACAGTCTTAGGTCTAGGCCATGATCGTACAACTTCTATCTTAGAAGGGTCAACTGAGATACCTGCGCTCGAGATGACATGACCAAGGAAAGATACCTGATCTAGCCAGAACTCGCATTTGGAGAACTTCGCATACAGCTGGTTCTCGCGCAGTGTCTCAAGCACGTTCCTCAAATGGGTTTCATGTTCCTCTGCTGATTTAGAGTATACAAGAATGTAGTCATTGAAGACAACAACCGAAGTGTCCAACTGCTCACTGAATAGTTGATTCATGAGGTCCATGAATTTTGCTGGTGTGTTTGACAAACCGAATGGCATCACGGTGAATTCGTAGTGGCCATATCTGGTACGGAATGTCGTTTTCTTGATATCTTGCTCTTTGATAGCAATCTGATGATACCCAAAACGGAGGTCAATCTTAGAGAAGACTGATGCTCCTTTCAGCTGATCGAATAGGTCGTCGATGCGTGGTAATGGGTATTTATTTTTGACTGTGACCGCATTCAGCTCGCGGTAGTCAATACAAAGTCGGAGACTACCGTCCTTCTTCTTCACAAAGAGGACCGGTGCTCCCCAGGGTGATACGCTCGGGCGTATAAACCCTTTGTCGAGTAAGTCACGTAACTGCTCTTTCAGTTCGGTCATTTCAGCAGGTGCCATGTGGTACGGTGCCCTAGCAATAGGACCGGTACCTGGCAAAAGGTCAATTTCAAATTCCACTGCTCTCGGTGGTGGCATGCCGGGTAGCTCCTTAGGGAATACCTCGGGAAATTCGGATACAATCGGTACATCGTCACTGAACTCTAGATCTCTCTCCAGGTCTTGTACATGGCACAGATATACCTCATGGCCCTTTCTGAGCTCCGGTACATAGCCATAGCAGATATGAGTGTGGTCGAAGGCTCTTTCGGTCTCTGGCGGTAAGATACTGTAACCCCAGAAGGACTCCTGAGCAGCAATCGATGCTCGGCGCAGAGGATTCTACCCTTGTGCCGCTCCAACCAATTCATTCCAATGATTAAGTCGAATCCCAATCCATTGAATACGATGAAGGAAATGGGAAACAATTCGTTTTTGATTTCGATGGTGGCTGATGATAATATTTGGTGCACTGTACTCGCTCCTTCGATGGGAGAGTAACCAGAAAGTTCGGTAGCTCATCCGCATCTAGCTTCAACCTCTTCACAAAAGATGGTGATACGAAGGTGTGAGAGGCGCCGGAGTCGAATAACACATTGGCATCAATGCCGTTCACTGGGAAGGTTCCCGTTAAGATGGTGCCGCTTCTGCCGGCTTGTGCTTCGGTGAGGATACTCAGGATACCTTCGGTACCGAGTCCACAACCTATTGAAGTCACAATTGGATAAGTATTGATGGTGGACACAAGTGGAATTAAATCAACACTGCTCTTTATTGATAAACCAACCATCATACATACCGTGTCTCTAATACACGTTACTAATACATTACATGATACTATGAATTAATACTTCCTAAAGGTAAGGTTCAGGCGTCCTGGTTTCATGTGTGTGGCATTGATTATTGCCGGTGGTGTCGTATTCAGCTTGATCTTGTTGATACCGTGATACAGCAACCTAGAGTTTCCACCCATGATTAGGACATCTCCTGATCTCAATACCAATTTCTGTGCGAGGTCCACACGCTTCTGCTCGCTATACATAAATACGACGTCATCACTAATGGACCAAGACACTACAGGCACTCCTTGTTCAAGAGATTCCGCTGTCTCGTCCTTGTCTTGGTGTAACCCAAGTCGTCCTTCTTTCTCATAGAAGTTGACAATACATAAGTCCGCTTCAAGTGCGGGGATCGGATCATATTCACATTGTTGTGCAAGTCCTACTGCTTGTGTGACAAGTGTCTGAAATTCTAGAGGTATTATCGGTGGCGTTGCTCCATCTTGTGTTCGTGTCTCTTGGTATGTCTTGGTATAAGGATTCCAATCCTTTCCCAAGCACATCATCTTCAGCTTCATCTTCGCTCCACCTGGAAATTCGGGTGTATAAAATCCTCCTTGACCCGTTCCTAGTTCATTGCATCGTTTGGTGATTGAAATCTGTGCTTCGGGTGTCAGGTATCCCTTTAATAGAATCATACCTGGTCGGATGACCTGACACTGCTCACTGGTGTAGTAGTGGTTGGTGAAGTCGATCTCTTCTTGATTCAAGTTTACCGGTATCGGATAGCAGATACTAAAGCTTCCTAAGGTTATAAATTTCATCTACGGTAAGTACTAATTTCAACTACTTCTTTTCATGCTCCATACATACTCCAATTCATTCACTCATGCATTCATTCAAACAGTTACTTCAATACTTAGTCATGCTTCTCAAGGATTCAAGGTTTAGATAAATTACCTAGGCCGGACTTAGAACCGGACCCGTCACGGTCAATAACATGTAGGACAGGCTGCCTCTGGGGTGCGCCCTCTGAGGACCCCGGGATCCCGGTCCCTGTGGTGCCTGCTGGGCCGGTGCATCACCAGACGCAACCTCCTTGCCTTCCCTCTGCTTGTAGCTTTGGAAGTTCCCTTTTGGCTTAGCATTCTCTGGGCATCTGTTGGTTGTGTGTCCTGCTTTCTGGCAATTGTAGCACTTGATTTCTCTCCCATAGCAATCCTTGTCGGGATGGTCCTGATTGCACTTTCTGCACACATACGTGCGGCCGTCGGAGAAGGTTTTGGTGAAACCGGAGCCAGAACCTAAGGTTTAGAGGGTTAGCACATGTGTGCGTGGATATACTAGATATGGTACTCGTACGAATACAATTTAGGAATAGAAGTTTACCCTTAGGTGGGTGTGACCTCAGTGGCTTCGCAGCCACCGGTGCAGATGACCCTAGCTGAAGAATCTCAACCGGGTTGCCCTTCTCAGCATGGGCACTGCTCTCACTTGGGAAGTTCTTTGAGGTTTGATTAAAGAATTTCCCTTTCTTCTTTTTCCAGTTTTTACCCTGGTTCTGCTCCTCGGCACTTGTGTTCTTACTGTTTGCCTTGCGCTTCAGCGCGGTTTCCTCATCCCGTAATTGGCAAGTGATCTCAACACGAGAAGCCACGTGATAACACTCCTGAAGTTTCAGGTATTAGCTGGGATTCTCATTTAAGATAGGATAAAGAAGAGATTCAAGGGATTCAAGGAATTTAAGGAAATGAAATGGTACTAAGGGTTATCCGATTTTTACCTGAAGGGAGGTAAATCGAGTGTAGCCCATACCGTACCGAAGGCGATGCTCAGACCGCCATAGAAGCGATCGACCAACACCTGGCCGGTGTACCCAAGGTCGGGTAGAAGATGGAGGATAGAAGTGAAGGTTTTGTAGTACTCATCGACAGACATCTTCTCTGTCATTTTCAAGGCATCCAGCTCTAGCCTTTTCTTGGTCTTCACATGCTCCGGATAGTATTTGGATCGGAGGAGAGAGGCAAAAGACTCCCAATCAAAGGTGGGGTCGTCGACATATTCGTGCTTGACGAGCTTCCACCAATCCATAGCAGCATCTTTGAGGTAGTAAGCCGCTACTCTCACTCGAACTCCAGCAGGAGCTTCGAGGGTCTCAAACGCCGTCTCCATCTCGGAGATGTAGGCCTCAAGCTTAGCCGGATCGCTCTCGCCTCTAAAGCAGGGAGGACGGAGATCTACGATAGCTTTTACAAAGTTTACTTCTCTGGGTGGAGGGGGAGGGATTGGTCCCGCTTGAGTTTGTTGGTTTTGCTGGTTCTGTTGCATAGCATTGATTACTTGCAGTAGCATCTGCGCTACCGTGGCGGCGATGATCTCTGCAATCGTCTGTGCGCCCGGTCCGTCATTGGTCCCTCGGCAACCTGGACCTCTTCCTGACATCTAAATATTTAACATTCACATTAGGTTGTGACATATGACCAAGGGTCTTGAATTTAAACAAGGTATCGTTCCGAAGAACGTCAAGGGTATCCGTTGGTAACAACGGTAGTTCCTAGTTAGGTTTCTAAGTATCCATCTTAAGACGGTTGAAATCCTAACTCGGTAATCCCCTATGCTCGGTAACTATGGACATCAGAGTGTTACTACGCTCTGATACCACTTTTTGTAACACCCCAACCGTTAATCCCATGCTTACCGTCCAATCATCCCTTAATCCTGTCAGTTCGCAGTGGAAGACTACTACTTACTACGGCGGGTGATACAACGCCGCTAACCGCCCATACGGCTAGCTAGGCTATTCTACTTACAGTGACGGTCTGATGAACATAATATACCGAGCTACTTAAACATTACTTACTGAATACAAAATACCGTTCGCCTACATTAATGGATTACCGAGTATTCAAAGTATATTCATTTACAACCTCTCAAGTTTGTCAAAAGAATGAGTTTCTACCGACTACTCATCTATACCAATTCACCTTCCTATCAATATCCAAAAAGGTGTACCCCATGGTACACCGGCTAATCAAAAACTACAGCCGTGTACTACTTAGTACACCAATCATAATTCATTGTTTACAACCAAAAAGACAAAAGAATTAGAACTAAGTCTTCACATCTTCATCCCTCTCTTGCACCTGCATTCATATTAAAAACGGTGCCCCAAGGGGCTCAGCAAAAAGCTGCGCATAAACTCCGCATATACCGAGTGCTAACAAGGGCACGCCGACTATTTGACGTCCACTAAACATGTTGTTCATTTATTTCATACATACATGCTTTGCATACATCATCCATACATATACAATGCCATTCACAATCCATACAGCAATACAATCGCATACACATTACTTACCTTTCCAAGGTTAGCCAAATTGTGCATCCGGGTTAATCGGAATGCTTTTACTCTTTTACTCATTACACGTTACTTACTCTTACTTACACTTACTTACTTACATTCACTTTACTTACTCATTCTTACTTACTTACTTTTACTCATGTTAAGTCGGTATGACCTCCGGCCCGGGGACTACACCGTCCCACCACCGGGATTTACTTGACTCACCAATCCGGGATGCTACCCATTTAAGGGATTTGGGCCGCGGACCAGTTTAAGAGTCAGGAATCGGATCCAACCTCTTGTGTCTCCTCATCCTCACGCATGGCCGAAACTATATCGGACTTCTACTCATTCCAATTTAATTACCAATTTAGGATAGATTGGTTAGCTTGTTAGGAATCAGTTAGAAGTCCAATCACAATCAAGAATCGGTCACAATACAATACATCATACATACACACATTCATTATCATCCATACATTTCATGAATTATACAAACTGAGATTTAAAAACAATATTCACAACATACAACACTACATATTTCACAAGTAAGCATGGTAACTCCGATTCGTGCATTTATCTTATTTGGTGATCAATTAGCACACTACACACAAATCAGAGTAACCAAGGTAGCATACGGGGCATGAGGAATTCATACCGTTCACCGTTGTACGTGTTTCCGAACGTTCCTCCGGTGTCACAAATCAAATCCTATGATATCCATACAATCGAATGATTAATCTAACTATCATTAACTTAATTCGATTACTCTTATGTTTCCTAACTCATACTTACTAAGTCTTTACCTTCTTTACACTTATACTTCATTTACTTACTTTTCATTACTCATCCATGGTTTACTTACACATATATATGCATATGTATCGGTGGGCATACACATATACATATATATATATATATATATATATATATATATATATATATATATATATATAATATATATATAGTTATAATCCTATAGTTTTTTTTTTGTAAGTTATGGGTCGTCCGACCCAGCGTCCGACCCAAGCCCTGGGTCGGACCATTCCAGTAGGTTTACGTTCTCTGAAATTCCTCCTGTCCGACCCAGAACTGTTCCGTCCTACCCATTCACCTCTAGGTCGGACCATTCCAGAAAGTTTCGGTTCTGTTGTCCAAGCTGCGTCCGACCCACGTCCGACTCACCCTCTGGGTCGGACGAAGTTAGAAACTTCGACAACAGAATTTTTTTTACCTGTCTGACCCACGTCCAACTCACGGGTCCTGGGTCAGACCGTTCCAGAAAGATTTATTGTCGTTGCTTAAGTCCCGTCCGACCCACTGTCCGATCCAGACTTGGGTCGGACGGTAGCAGAACTTTGCTACAGACCTTATTTTCTTTTCCCAATTTCACCCATTGCTTCCCCAATCTTCCTACATGCATCCTAACATGTTTTAGCACTAATTAGACACTCTAAATCATGTTAATTCACTTCTTAATTCATCACACAAATCCTATACTAACTTTTACCAATAATTCTCCTAGTTTCAATTCAACACTTACACAGTTTTCTTCCTTGATGCATTTGCTACAGATTTTTACTCTAACACTCCCCATCTTTAGTTCCCTCTTCTAATGTCATTTCTAACACTTCTAATACATTACAACTACATTAACTATCTCTCCCAACTTACCCTCTATCTATCTCAACCAAAATCTGTTACAACCTATACCATTCACCTAGTTTTCAATTCATTAAGTGTTCTAATCCTAGGTAAATTTCGCCATAGTCTCCCCTATATTTTTGTACTCTCACCACATCATTTATACTTACATTATCATCATCTCACCTGTTTATAAACAATAACCATATACAAGCTCCCATACACAAATACCAATACTAAAACAACATTAAATTCCTGCACTCACCCATTGACTCCCAACTATGTTTTAACAAGTTTTAAAATGTCTTTTAGAGGTTTAAAACATTTGTTTCCTCCTACACATTACACTACCAATACACTACCATTTTACAATACATATTTTCATTTCTAAAAATCTGTTACATAGTCATTTACAAAGCTACACGAGATGAGTATAATTACCTTGTTATTTCACAAGCTTCTCCTTTCTTCCTCCTTCCTCTTTCCTTCTTCTTTCTTCTCCCTTTCACCGGTTTTAGTAACCAAATGCTCTAACACTACAACCATTCATATACACCATTTTAATACTAAACTAACCCTAACCCTTATTCAAGCTCTAATGTGAGTTTTAGGGTTTAGAAATCTCATTACCTTGCAAAGGTTTAGGTAATGCTTGGAATGGCTCAAGAACAAGATTCCAACTCTCCAACAATGCCAAAACCGGCTACCATTCAAAGAAGCAAACAAGGGTTTAGCTTCAAATTTCGTTTTGCCCTCAAAGGCTAGAAAAAGATGGAGTTTCAAGAAGATTTTTTCCTCAATAGAACAAGGAGAAGGAGGTGGTGCTAATGGTAGTCTTGAAGCTCCAAATGGGACATACCCATAAAACGAAAATGTTGGTTTTTGAATTTTGAAAAGAGGCTAGTGTTCTCCTTGAAGAGAGGAACACAATGGTATACTTTTTATAATTTTTGGAGAAGGTTTGATGGAGTAACAAGAGGAGAGAAGTGAGTATTTTTGTGGGTTGTTTCAAGCCTCCATGGATGTCTCTAGGAAGGAGAAGAAAGAAAGAAAAGAGAGTGAGGGGGATGAGGTTTACGTGAGTGAGAGGAAAGGAGGGTAGGAGAGAGAGTGGTAAAGTGAGGTGGGGTTGTTTTATTACTTTTGTCTTGTAGCATATTAGATAAGTGAGGAGAGTGAGAGAGAGGGCTCCAAATCGGCCCACACTACCACCCACACACACACTCTACTTTTTATTTTAAAAGTGGACACATAAGTTTGAGTTATTTTGTTTCTACCCCACAACTTCCCGTTTTTTTACAATTTTTACTAATTTCTCGTTTTATTGATTTTATTGGTTCTAAAGTTTCATTAATATTTATTAATGATTATTTAGTTGACCAAAATTGTTACGAGTCTATTTGACCCGCTTAAAGTCACGTTTTCCCGGTTACCTCGAAAAACGCGCTTTAAGGTTCGTTAGTGCTTTTAATCCATTTTAAGGATCCGTTTTCTTCGGGATTTGTTCCCTCATGATTATTTAGACTTAATTAAGCTTCTAAAATATTTATTAGCCTAATTAATCGCTATTTTTAATTACGGGGTATTTCACAAACCATGCTTCTAGTCGTTAATCCGATTTAACTTCCTATGTTTTGTTAAATAATCTCAGCGTCGCATTTTGATTAGAAACTACAAACATTACTTTGATAATTAGCTAGAGAATTAAAGCGCATGAAGAACAAGAATTAACTACTGTAATTATAATTAGAGAAAATTTTACAAAATAAATATTAAGATCCGGTTTGCTACCCCAATCTGGGGAGCTAGTCTAACTACTCAAACATGACTCTAAAAATAACGAAAACAACAAAGAAATAACACATTAACAAATTATATATAAAAGAAAGAAGAAACTTTGTTAAGTAGATTCTCCGCTTCGGTTTCTGTCGTCACGTAATTCTGCATTAATTCCCTGCCAGGAGCGTGGAGTGCTAACAATAGTGGACTTGTGTGGGTGGAATTGTGAAGGAGCAGCAGCAACGTTCTGGCGTGAATGAAGTCTTCGATTCCAACCCTTAACTTCTCTTACTTATTAGCAGCAGCGTGAGAAATCTTTATCAAACTTATTCTCCTAGTGCTGCCGTGAGAATATTTGTTTACAGCCGTGAATAAATCAGAGAATATGATTGTAAATGTGTATGGTTGTTATGGTGAGAGAATAAATGATATATTTAGAGTCAAATACAATACGTGAATGATAGAATTGTAAATCGGTGTGTTGCAGCAGCCTAGGTGTGATTATTAAATAATGATTTATCACATCATTATTAGATAATGATTATACAATCACTATAATAATTAATTAATCATTTGTGATATAAGTGGACACACGTCTAAACATAACTTGAACAAGGTCTAGATTCTTCATTTTAGCTTCAATTGCTCCTCGTTTGTTCTGTTACAAAGCTTGAGAAGTAATTAATGTATTTCAAAGATATTTTCCTACATTTGACATATAAAATGCACCAGTTCACATTAAACATAAATCAATAGAATACAAACATATGATAAGTGAGAAATATATCACAATTCATAGTAAATAAGGCATGAAATATAGCCTTAAAATAGATATATTTCGCACTTATCAAATATCTTAACATTTTAACATTTTCATCTTTAACGTTTCCCCTTGTGTTGTGAATTCTTCTCGAAAGGATTGGTCTCTCATCAAGCTAGACGATGCGCTCTGGTCTTACCGTACCACCGTCAAGGACCCATTGGAATGTCTCTGTATAAGTTGATTTTTGGGAAGCGTGCCACTTGGCCCATAGAGTTAGAATCTAAATCATATTGGGCATTGAAGGCGCTGAACTTTGATTTACAGTATACCAGTGAGAAGCGCAAGTTTCAGTTGATGAAGTTAGAGGATCTTAGGGACGAGTCTTATAGAAATAGTCTCATCATAAAAAGAGGACCAAGCGTTGGCATGACTAGATGATCGCCAAGCTAGACTTCAAGGCGGGAGATCAGGTACTTCTTCTTTCAATTCCAGACTTAAGCTGTTTCCAGGTAAGTTTAAATCTTTTTGGTCTGGACCCTTTAGAATTATAAGCATCTCTCCGTTTGGAGCTATGGAATTAGATAATGGAAAAGGTGGTTCATTCAAAGTTAATGGTTCTGGATTAAGTTTTTTTCGGGTACTACGTTAGATCAGGAGGACGTTTCTGAGCTCAATCTTAAGGATTTAAGTGTAGCGTAGTTATCTAGTTAATTCTAGCCAAAAACTATAAAAAATGGCGGATGACTGGGAGGCAACCCAGTGGTAAGTTTCCATTTATTTTGGTTTAGTGTTTTTTACTAATGTTTTGTGTTGAGTAAAGATGCAGATTTTCAATTTTGTGCTTGTTTTCTGATGCATCCTGGTCTGGATGTCTGGACATGGTACGAGCGGGTTGGAGTGCAGTAGCCGTGTCTGGACTTTCGTCCACACATGCTAGCCCGGACAGCAGATGAATCACAATAGAGGACCCGTGCGGACCAATACATCGAGACACCCATCAAAATTGAGTAAATCCATGTTTTTTGTTTTCTTTTGTTTTCTAGTATTTTATTATTTTTATTGAGTTATTTTCTTTTTCATAGATAGTTACATCCAGTTCACTCACTCGTGATTCCAATGCCCGTACGTTTAATGCGATGCTTTTAGCGTCAAATCTTCTGGTCTCTCTGAGGTGTTTGCAGGTGCGATGATTATGGATACTCCAAGGTTGGACACATGCTTCACAGCAAGTGTGAGGAAGATTCCTACCGCGGTTAAGGACTTAAGTGTGTGGAAGGGAACCTTCCTCAATCTGAAGATATCAGGGGAGTTTTCGTGTCCTTTCACTTTTCATTTATGTTCAGCTTATGCTTTGAATGAATTTAAATAATCCATGAAATTTTAAATTAACCTTTAATGAGTCTGGAATATTTAGAAAGTCATTTCTTGGTTTAAATTTATGAACAATGTGGACATTGCTCCTCTTAAGCATGAGGAAGTATAGGCACTTTCTAAATATTGCAAAAAGCACTTAATGCCACATTTACTTTTGATTACCCTTTTGCTTTGAACGAATTGCTGCTTTTAAGTGCCATTAAATGTTGAATCTCTAGGGGAGAGTTTTTGCCGAGGTTTTTGAAAACGAGCCTGGTGACCACCTCAAGAATTGTTCTGCTTTAGGTTGTCTGTATGTATAGTTTTATTCAAATTGAATTAGTTTTCACTGAAATTTGGTGGATTAGGTGATTTTGAAAACTGAATTAGGCTAGCTTGGGATTTTGGAAATGATGAGAAAGTTTGGTGTGAAAAGGATTAGGCAAGGACTCCACTAATCTGAATTAAATTTTCTAAACCAAAATAGGTCTCTTCATCGGTTATTAAGTCCTCGGGGTGCTTTAACACCTAGCTACCTAAGGTCTCGAGATCTAGGATAGTTGGCCCAAAGCCGCTACAGGGCTGGAGAGAAAAGTCTAGGGGAATGAATTAAATGCACGAATGAAAGAATAAAATGTTAAAGAAGAAAAGAAATATGAAAAGTTAAAGGTTATTTCATTTTGTCTATTTTGATCATGAGTATGTGGTGTTGAAAGGTATAACGAAATAAGTCATTACTTGACACCCCTTGTCATCCAAAGGTTACAGGGAGAAATGGTGGAAGATCCCAAGCTATTTTGTGTTCAGTTTCTATAATCTAACTTCTCCATTCTTTTAACTCTACTCTTTTTCAGTGATTGCGAAAACCTACAACAAATAGCAAAACTATTCTTTTTATTGTCACTTTGCTCGTTTTCCATTGATAATCGTTTGATCCTGAGTTTTGATACTACGGTCCTTAAAAGTAGTCGTATTCTATATTTTCTTGAGGATAAGCAAAAGCTAAGTGTGAGGAAGTTTGATAAGCGTGAAATTTATATACTTGTAAGAGTTATCTTACTTCTCATTTGTAATGATTCGGTTTAAATTTCACATTTATCTACTATTTTTCCTATGATTCTTTTTAGTATTGGGAACTAATGCATATTTATGTGTTAAAAGCAGGAAAAAATATACGAAATGCAAAGTTTAGATCTCAAGGAGTGTAAAGGTACAAATGGGGAGCGAATCAGAGCAAGAACGAAGATTTCAAGGCATGTTTGAGTGTTGTCCGGACTTACGTCCGAACTAGTAGGGTCGGACAGAGCCAAGAGCACAATAAACCTTGACTGAGCCAGACATATGAAGAGACGAGGACGTCCAAACACCTCATATACCTTTATTGCGCGGACGTTGTCAGCGGACAAAATTAGAGGTGTTTGACCCTGTATGACCGGATGCAAGTCCGAGCGCGACAAAAGAGGCGATCTCGAACGCAGCGCTGCAGAAGAAGATAAAAAAATCAGAATAAAAACAAAAGGAGAGAGGGGAGCCAACCTAATTCTCGTAGCCGGCCGCTTTGTTCCATTGGAGTCTCTCACCCTCTGAATTGATCAATTTCCATCACCGCCCCAATCATTGCTCGCACATCAACCCGTGCCTGCAGCACATCATCGCCCATCACCACCTTCTACATACTATTGCTCCTGGAAATTCACGTGACCGAGCCTACACCAAACCGAAGCTATTATCACCACCATCGATCACATACGAAGAGGGGGGATTTGGACGCCTCTCTCGTACCCTACTTTCATCACCACCACTCACCAGTTGCTCAACAAAGAAGAGGCAGGTGCAGAGTGCAAAAGTCATCAGCACTCCTAATTGACAAATCGGGACAACAACCAGCAAAGGCGAACCAACGGGAGACGAAGCTAGAGCGGGGATTCAGAGCGACTTCTAAAACTGGAGTTATCTATTACCCTTACCTTAATTCGTTTAATGTTTCTTCATTTTGTTATTTGCGTTTCTGAGACCACGAGTGACTGATTTAGTTTTGCTTCCCAGGTTGGGAAGCAAGCCTATTTTTTAGAATTCGTATAATGTAAACCTTTTACTATATTTGATTAATGCAGTAGTTTGATTCCTGTTTTTAATGCACTGGAATTTTCTAGCCAATTTTCTAAGTCATACTTGTAGTGCTTTAATCAAAATGTGGTGTTGAGATTAAGTTATAGACATAGGAAGTTAAACCACATTAATGACTAGAAGCATGGTTTGCCTATAGGTTAATCTGTCTTCAATAGGAGTTGTGTTTAATGTGATTAACTTGAATTGACTTGGGCATGGTTTGTGGCTTGTTATTTCAGTTAGTTAGGGTTCAGTGTACAAGGACCGGTCAACGAACTATTTAGAATTCCTAAGCTTATTGCATAGATTAGCGAGAGTTGGTGTTAATTGAATTCGACAGAATAGGTGAGCGGAATATCCAGGGGCGCATTTTAATTCATTAAATTCTAAACCGATACTTGTTTTGTTTTTATCTTGTTTGCTCTGGATTCTTACTTTTATTCTTGTTTGTTAATTAGATTTATTAATCTAACCATAAAATGTGACCGTTCCCGTTTTTTAGTTTAGTATAGTTTCTCAGTTAATTTAATAAATGGTTAGTTAATTGAATAAGCTCTTTGAGATCGACAACCTCACTTAATTCACTTTACCGCAAAACGATAAGTACACTGCCTAGGTAGAGATAGTAACATATTCCTGCTACATATAACAATTCTTTAATAATGTTTTCCTTATGTGTTTATGTTACTTGTTGTCGTCATCGATGAATTAATTCTCGATGCACCAGATCAGCATAAGCATAAACTTGTAGATTGCAATGATGAGAAGTTCTTAATTTGATCTGTAATTTTATTCCTCATTTGTTGCGGTCAATGATTTCTTCTGAATCAGTTTAACCTGCTTGGTATTTAGAATAAATTCAAACGCAAAATTTGAGTGATTAACATTGAAAATCTTATCTCTTTGCATAGGAATGCTTTTGCTCTTTTACTCATTACACATTACTTACTCTTACTTACACTTACTTACTTACATTCACTTTACTTACTCATTCTTACTTACTTACTTTTACTCATGTTAAGTCGGTATGACCTCCGGCCGGGGACTACACCGTCCCACCACCGGGATTTACTTGACTCACCAATCCGGGATGCTACCCATTTAAGGGATTTGGGCCGCGGACCAGTTTAAGAGTCAGGAATCGGATCCAACCTCTTGTGTCTCCTCATCCTCACGCGTGGCCGAAACTATATCGGACTTCTACTCATTCCAATTTAATTACCAATTTAGGTTAGATTGGTTAGCTTGTTAGGAATCAGTTAGAAGTCCAATCACAATCAAGAATCGGTCATAATACAATACATCATACATACACACATTCATTATCATCCATACATTTCATGAATTATACAAACTGAGATTTAAAAACAATATTCACAACATACAACACTACATATTCACAAGTAAGCATGGTAACTCCGATTCGTGCATTTATCTTATTTGGTGATCAATTAGCACACAACACACAAATCAGAGTAACCAAGGTAGCATACGGGGCATGAGGAATTCATACCGTTCACCGTTGTACGTGTTTCCGAACGTTCCTCCGGTGTCACAAATCAAATCCCATGATATACATACAATCGAATGATTAATCTAACTATCATTAACTTAATTCGATTACTCTTATGTTTCCTAACTCATACTTACTAAGTTTTTACCTTCTTTACACTTATACTTCATTTACTTACTTTTCATTACTCACCCATGGTTTACTTACATATATATATATATATATATGCATATGTATCGGTGGGCATACACATATACATATATTATACTAGTTATAATCCTATAGTTTTTTTTTGTAAGTTATGGGTCGTCCGACCCAGCGTCCGACCCAAGCCCTGGGTCGGACCATTCCAGTAGGTTTACGTTCTCTGAAATTCCTCCTGTCCGACCCAGAACTGTTCCGTCCGACCCATTCACCTCTGGGTCGGACCATTGCAGAAAGTTTCGGTTCTGTTGTCCAAGCTGCGTCCGACCCACGTCCGACTCACCCTCTGGGTCGGACGAAGTCAGAAACTTCGACAACAAAATTTTTTTTGCCTGTCCGACCCACGTCCGACTCACGGGCCCTGGGTCGGACCGTTCCAGAAAGATTTATTGTCGTTGCTTAAGTCCCGTCCGACCCACTATCCGATCCAGACTTGGGTCAGACGGTAGTAGAACTTTGCTACAGACCTTATTTTCTTTTCCCAATTTCACCCATTGCTTCCCCAATCTTCCTACATGCATCCTAACATGTTTTAGCACTAATTAGACACTCTAAATCATGTTAATTCACTTCTTAATTCATCACACAAATCCTATACTAACTTTTACCAATAATTCTTCTAGTTTCAATTCAACACTTACACAGTTTTCTTCCTTGATGCATTTGCTACAGATTTTTACTCTAACACTCCCCATCTTTAGTTCCCTCTTCTAATGTCATTTCTAACACTTCTAATACATTACAACTACATTAACTATCTCTCCCAACTTACCCTCTATCTATCTCAACCAAAATCTGTTACAACCTATACCATTCACCTAGTTTTCAATTCATTAAGTGTTCTAATCCTAGGTAAATTTCGCCATAGTCTCCCCTATATTTTTGTACTCTCACCACATCATTTATACTTACATTATCATCATCTCACCTGTTTATAAACAATAACCATATACAAGCTCCCATACACAAATACCAATACTAAAACAACATTAAATTCCTGCACTCACCCATTGACTCCCAACTATGTTTTAACAAGTTTTAAAATGTCTTTTAGAGGTTTAAAACATTTGTTTCCTCCTACACATTACACTACCAATACACTACCATTTTACAATACATATTTTCATTTCTAAAAATCTGTTACATAGTCATTTACAAAACTACACGAGATGAGTATAATTACCTTGTTATTTCACAAGCTTTTCCTTTCTTCCTCCTTCCTCTTTCCTTCTTCTTTCTTCTCCCTTTCACCGGTTTTAGTAACCAAATGCTCTAGCACTACAACCATTCATATACACCATTTTAATACTAAACTAACCCTAACCCTTATTCAAGCTCTAATGTGAGTTTTAGGGTTTAGAAATCTCATTACCTTGCAAAGGTGTAGGTAATGCTTGGAATGGCTCAAGAACAAGATTCCAACTCTCCAACAATGCCAAAATCGGCTAGCATTCAAAGAAGCAAACAAGGGTTTAGCTTCAAATTTCGTTTTGCCCTCAAAGGCTAGAAAAAGATGGAGTTTCAAGAAGATTTTTTCCTCAATAGAACAAGGAGAAGGAGGTGGTGCTAATGGTAGTCTTGAAGCTCCAAATGGGACATACCCATAAAAACGAAAATGTTGGTTTTCAAATTTTGAAAAGAGGCTAGTGTTCTCCTTGAAGAGAGGAACACAATGGTATACTTTTTATAATTTTTGGAGAAGGTTTGATGGAGTAACAAGAGGAGAGAAGTGAGTATTTTTGTGGATTGTTTCAAGCCTCCATGGATGTCGCTGGGAAGGAGAATAAAGAAAGAAAAGAGAGTGAGGGGGATGGGGTTTTCGTGAGTGAGAGGAAAGAAGGGTAGGAGAGAGAGTGGTAAAGTGAGGTGGGGTTGTTTGATTACTTTTGTCTTGTAGCATATTAGATAAGTGAGGAGAGTGAGAGAGAGGGCTCCAAATCGGCCCACACTACCACCCACACACACACTCTACTTTTTATTTTAAAAGTGGACACATAAGTTTGAGTTATTAATGTTTCTACCCCACAACTTCCCGTTTTTGACAGTTTTTACTAATTTCTCGTTTTTTTGATTTTATTGGTTCTAAAGTTTCACTAATATTTATCAATGATTATTTAGTTCACCAAAATTGTTACGAGTCTATTTGACCTGCTTAAAGTCACGTTTTCCCGGTTACCTCGAAAAACGCGCTTTAAGGTTCGTTAGTGCTTTTAATCCATTTTAAGGATCTGTTTTCTTCGGGATTTGTTCCCTCATGATTATTTAGACTTAATTAAGCTTCTAAATATTTATTAGCCTAATTAATCGCTATTTTTAATTACGGGGTATTTCAATCTACCCCCCTTAAGAAACTTTGCCCTCAAAGTTGCTCAAGGTTAATAGTTTAAATAATTCTACTCATTAGGCAAACCAATTGCACTAATGTGTCTTACTACACCTATGAGGTGTTTACTTTCTTCCACATTGCAAGCATACGCACTTCAAGCATCATACATAATTCACATGCACAATCCACCATTTTCCATTCTTACCATTCCACAATACAACATTACAATTCACAATACACATTACACAAACATCACACATCGTACATACACATCCATACACACACATTACACATAGATACGCATACGCTCCGCACTACATGTGCTATCAAAACCTACTACAATACCTACACACTAAGCAATGCTTACCCCGAAGCAATGCAAAAGCAAAAGGGCTCTACCCCCCTTAAAAGGGGTACGACCCGTACCCGTATTACTAAATACTAGACTCTCTAGTCTATGAACAACTGTGGGTACTTAGCCTTCATGGCATCTTCCAACTCCCATGTCGCTTCTTCGACATCATGGTTTGACCATAGGACCTTCACCATTCGTATAGACTTATGGCGAGTGTCTCTGGTCTTCCTATCAAGGATTCTCACAGGGGTTTCGACATATCTCATGTTCGGTTCGATGGATAGTCTCTCGGGCTCTAGCACATGAGAAAGATCGGCAATGTACTTCTTGAGTTGTGACACATGAAATACATCATGGACACGTCCCAAGTCCTCAAGTAGTGCTAACCTGTAGGCTACAGATCCAACTCTTTCGGTAATGGCATACGACCCTACAAACTTTGGGCTCAACTTGCCCTTCTGGCCAAATCGGAAGACACCCTTCATAGGTGAAACGCGCAAGAACACTTGGTCGCCCATGGCGAACTCAAGGTTGCGTCATCGCACATCCGCATAGGATTTCGGTCTATCTTGGGCTGCCTTCATATTAGCTCGAATCTGCTGAACTTCAGCTTGCACTTGCTCAAGATACTCCGGTCCTATAATGACCGCTTCACTCGACTCATCCCAACACAAGGGTGTACGGCAAGGTCTACCGTATAGGGCTTGGAAAGGCGACATCTTAATCGAGGCGTGATAACTATTATTGTACGAGAACTCGATAAGGTGAAGCTTATCTAACCAACTCCCCTGAAAGTCTAAGGCACATGCCCGAAGCATGTCCTCCAGTGTCTGGATGATCCTTTCTGTCTGACCGTCGGTCTGAGGATGGAAGGCGGTACTCAACTTCAATTCTGTACCCAGCGCTTCCCGTGTGGCTCTCCAGTATCTCGAAAGAAATCTGGTGTCGCGGTCAGATACAATTGTTTTCGGGACTCCGTGATATCTGATAATCTCCTTGTCGAATAGCTCAGCTAGCTTTACTACCTTCCAGGTGTCCTTCATCGGTATGAATCTGGCAACCTTGGTAAGGCGGTCGACTACAACCCAGATCATGTTGAGTCCTCCCCTAGCAGGTGGGAGTCCAACAACAAAATCCATGGAGATATCATGAAATTTCCACTCCAGAACTTGCATCGATTGTACCATTCCGCCCGGTCTACGATGTTCAAACTTCACCTTTTGGCATGTTAAGCATCTCAATACGAATTCTGTCACGTCCGATTTCATTCCAGACCACCAGAAGTACCTTTTCATGTTTTTGTACATCTTGGAGGCTCCTGGATGGACTAACAATGTGGAACTGTGTGACTCTCGCAGGATGCGATCCCTTAGCTCAGCATTGCTTCGGGGGACGCATAGCCTGCCATTCAACCGAATCAAACCATCTTCATGTAGCTTGAAGTCATACTTCTTCTTCTCAAATGTACCATTTTCGATCTTTTGTCTGATTTCAGTTAGGCAAGGGTCGCTCAACTGAGCGTCTCGCACCTCGTCAACCAAGCTAGAAGAAGCGAGTAGCGAATGGAGCGAGTGTGCTCGATGGCTCAGGGCGTCGGCTACAACATTTGCCTTCCCTTCCTTATACTGTAGGTTGATGTCGTAGTCTGAGAGAAACTCCATCCATCTTCTCTGTCTTAGGTTCAACTCTTTCTGCGTGAACACATACTGTAAGCTCTTATGGTCGGAGTAGATGGTGATGCTTACCCCATAGAGATAGTGTCGCCATATCTTCAAAGCGAAGACAATGGCTCCTAACTCTAAGTCATGTGTCGGGTAATTCTCCTCATGCCTTTTCAACTGGCGGGAGGCATAAGCTACAACCTTGACATGCTGCATGAGTACGCATCCCATTCCTTTGCCTGATGCATCACAATATACCTCAAATCCCTCTGTGCCTTCTGGAAGAGTAAGGATGGGCGCTGAGGTTAATGAGTCCTTTAGGCTCTGAAATGATACTTCGCACTCATCTGTCCATACAAACGGTGCATCTTTCTTCATCAGTGTAGTCATGGGCTTGGCGACTTTCGAGAAGTCCTTTACGAACCTCCGGTAGTAACCGGCTAGACCAAGCAAGCTCCGAATGTCGGTAACAGTCTTAGGTCTAGGCCATGATCGTACAACTTCTATCTTAGAAGGGTCAACTGAGATACCTGCGCTCGAGATGACATGACCAAGGAAAGATACCTGATCTAGCCAGAACTCGCATTTGGAGAACTTCGCATACAGCTGGTTCTCGCGCAGTGTCTCAAGCACGTTCCTCAAATGGGTTTCATGTTCCTCTGCTGATTTAGAGTATACAAGAATGTAGTCATTGAAGACAACAACCGAAGTGTCCAACTGCTCACTGAATAGTTGATTCATGAGGTCCATGAATTTTGCTGGTGTGTTTGACAAACCGAATGGCATCACGGTGAATTCGTAGTGGCCATATCTGGTACGGAATGTCGTTTTCTTGATATCTTGCTCTTTGATAGCAATCTGATGATACCCAAAACGGAGGTCAATCTTAGAGAAGACTGATGCTCCTTTCAGCTGATCGAATAGGTCGTCGATGCGTGGTAATGGGTATTTATTTTTGACTGTGACCGCATTCAGCTCGCGGTAGTCAATACAAAGTCGGAGACTACCGTCCTTCTTCTTCACAAAGAGGACCGGTGCTCCCCAGGGTGATACGCTCGGGCGTATAAACCCTTTGTCGAGTAAGTCACGTAACTGCTCTTTCAGTTCGGTCATTTCAGCAGGTGCCATGTGGTACGGTGCCCTAGCAATAGGACCGGTACCTGGCAAAAGGTCAATTTCAAATTCCACTGCTCTCGGTGGTGGCATGCCGGGTAGCTCCTTAGGGAATACCTCGGGAAATTCGGATACAATCGGTACATCGTCACTGAACTCTAGATCTCTCTCCAGGTCTTGTACATGGCACAGATATACCTCATGGCCCTTTCTGAGCTCCCGGTACATAGCCATAGCAGATATGAGTGTGGTCGAAGGCTCTTTCGGTCTCTGGCGGTAAGATACTGTAACCCCAGAAGGACTCCTGAGCAGCAATCGATGCTCGGCGCAGAGGATTCTACCCTTGTGCCGCTCCAACCAATTCATTCCAATGATTAAGTCGAATCCCAATCCATTGAATACGATGAAGGAAATGGGAAACAATTCGTTTTTGATTTCGATGGTGGCTGATTGATAATATTTGGTGCACTGTACTCGCTCCTTCGATGGGAGAGTAACCAGAAAGTTCGGTAGCTCATCCGCATCTAGCTTCAACCTCTTCACAAAAGATGGTGATACGAAGGTGTGAGAGGCGCCGGAGTCGAATAACACATTGGCATCAATGCCGTTCACTGGGAAGGTTCCCGTTAAGATGGTGCCGCTTCTGCCGGCTTGTGCTTCGGTGAGGATACTCAGGATACCTTCGGTACCGAGTCCACAACCTATTGAAGTCACAATTGGATAAGTATTGATGGTGGACACAAGTGGAATTAAATCAACACTGCTCTTTATTGATAAACCAACCATCATACATACCGTGTCTCTAATACACGTTACTAATACATTACATGATACTATGAATTTAATACTTCCTAAAGGTAAGGTTCAGGCGTCCTGGTTTCATGTGTGTGGCATTGATTATTGCCGGTGGTGTCGTATTCAGCTTGATCTTGTTGATACCGTGATACAGCAACCTAGAGTTTCCACCCATGATTAGGACATCTCCTGATCTCAATACCAATTTCTGTGCGAGGTCCACACGCTTCTGCTCGCTATACATAAATACGACGTCATCACTAATGGACCAAGACACTACAGGCACTCCTTGTTCAAGAGATTCCGCTGTCTCGTCCTTGTCTTGGTGTAACCCAAGTCGTCCTTCTTTCTCATAGAAGTTGACAATACATAAGTCCGCTTCAAGTGCGGGGATCGGATCATATTCACATTGTTGTGCAAGTCCTACTGCTTGTGTGACAAGTGTCTGAAATTCTAGAGGTATTATCGGTGGCGTTGCTCCATCTTGTGTTCGTGTCTCTTGGTATGTCTTGGTATAAGGATTCCAATCCTTTCCCAAGCACATCATCTTCAGCTTCATCTTCGCTCCACCTGGAAATTCGGGTGTATAAAATCCTCCTTGACCCGTTCCTAGTTCATTGCATCGTTTGGTGATTGAAATCTGTGCTTCGGGTGTCAGGTATCCCTTTAATAGAATCATACCTGGTCGGATGACCTGACACTGCTCACTGGTGTAGTAGTGGTTGGTGAAGTCGATCTCTTCTTGATTCAAGTTTACCGGTATCGGATAGCAGATACTAAAGCTTCCTAAGGTTATAAATTTCATCTACGGTAAGTACTAATTTCAACTACTTCTTTTCATGCTCCATACATACTCCAATTCATTCACTCATGCATTCATTCAAACAGTTACTTCAATACTTAGTCATGCTTCTCAAGGATTCAAGGTTTAGATAAATTACCTAGGCCGGACTTAGAACCGGACCCGTCACGGTCAATAACATGTAGGACAGGCTGCCTCTGGGGTGCGCCCCTCTGAGGACCCCGGGATCCCGGTCCCTGTGGTGCCTGCTGGGCCGGTGCATCACCAGACGCAACCTCCTTGCCTTCCCTCTGCTTGTAGCTTTGGAAGTTCCCTTTTGGCTTAGCATTCTCTGGGCATCTGTTGGTTGTGTGTCCTGCTTTCTGGCAATTGTAGCACTTGATTTCTCTCCCATAGCAATCCTTGTCGGGATGGTCCTGATTGCACTTTCTGCACACATACGTGCGGCCGTCGGAGAAGGTTTTGGTGAAACCGGAGCCAGAACCTAAGGTTTAGAGGGTTAGCACATGTGTGCGTGGATATACTAGATATGGTACTCGTACGAATACAATTTAGGAATAGAAGTTTACCCTTAGGTGGGTGTGACCTCAGTGGCTTCGCAGCCACCGGTGCAGATGACCCTAGCTGAAGAATCTCAACCGGGTTGCCCTTCTCAGCATGGGCACTGCTCTCACTTGGGAAGTTCTTTGAGGTTTGATTAAAGAATTTCCCTTTCTTCTTTTTCCAGTTTTTACCCTGGTTCTGCTCCTCGGCACTTGTGTTCTTACTGTTTGCCTTGCGCTTCAGCGCGGTTTCCTCATCCCGTAATTGGCAAGTGATCTCAACACGAGAAGCCACGTGATAACACTCCTGAAGTTTCAGGTATTAGCTGGGATTCTCATTTAAGATAGGATAAAGAAGAGATTCAAGGGATTCAAGGAATTTAAGGAAATGAAATGGTACTAAGGGTTATCCGATTTTTACCTGAAGGGAGGTAAATCGAGTGTAGCCCATACCGTACCGAAGGCGATGGCTCAGACCGCCATAGAAGCGATCGACCAACACCTGGCCGGTGTACCCAAGGTCGGGTAGAAGATGGAGGATAGAAGTGAAGGTTTTGTAGTACTCATCGACAGACATCTTCTCTGTCATTTTCAAGGCATCCAGCTCTAGCCTTTTCTTGGTCTTCACATGCTCCGGATAGTATTTGGATCGGAGGAGAGAGGCAAAAGACTCCCAATCAAAGGTGGGGTCGTCGACATATTCGTGCTTGACGAGCTTCCACCAATCCATAGCAGCATCTTTGAGGTAGTAAGCCGCTACTCTCACTCGAACTCCAGCAGGAGCTTCGAGGGTCTCAAACGCCGTCTCCATCTCGGAGATGTAGGCCTCAAGCTTAGCCGGATCGCTCTCGCCTCTAAAGCAGGGAGGACGGAGATCTACGATAGCTTTTACAAAGTTTACTTCTCTGGGTGGAGGGGGAGGGATTGGTCCCGCTTGAGTTTGTTGGTTTTGCTGGTTCTGTTGCATAGCATTGATTACTTGCAGTAGCATCTGCGCTACCGTGGCGGCGATGATCTCTGCAATCGTCTGTGCGCCCGGTCCGTCATTGGTCCCTCGGCAACCTGGACCTCTTCCTGACATCTAAATATTTAACATTCACATTAGGTTGTGACATATGACCAAGGGTCTTGAATTTAAACAAGGTATCGTTCCGAAGAACGTCAAGGGTATCCGTTGGTAACAACGGTAGTTCCTAGTTAGGTTTCTAAGTATCCATCTTAAGACGGTTGAAATCCTAACTCGGTAATCCCCTATGCTCGGTAACTATGGACATCAGAGTGTTACTACGCTCTGATACCACTTTTTGTAACACCCCAACCGTTAATCCCATGCTTACCGTCCAATCATCCCTTAATCCTGTCAGTTCGCAGTGGAAGACTACTACTTACTACGGCGGGTGATACAACGCCGCTAACCGCCCATACGGCTAGCTAGGCTATTCTACTTACAGTGACGGTCTGATGAACATAATATACCGAGCTACTTAAACATTACTTACTGAATACAAAATACCGTTCGCCTACATTAATGGATTACCGAGTATTCAAAGTATATTCATTTACAACCTCTCAAGTTTGTCAAAAGAATGAGTTTCTACCGACTACTCATCTATACCAATTCACCTTCCTATCAATATCCAAAAAGGTGTACCCCATGGTACACCGGCTAATCAAAAACTACAGCCGTGTACTACTTAGTACACCAATCATAATTCATTGTTTACAACCAAAAGAAGACAAAAGAATTAGAACTAAGTCTTCACATCTTCATCCCTCTCTTGCACCTGCATTCATATTAAAAACGGTGCCCCAAGGGGCTCAGCAAAAAGCTGCGCATAAACTCCGCATATACCGAGTGCTAACAAGGGCACGCCGACTATTTGACGTCCACTAAACATGTTGTTCATTTATTTCATACATACATGCTTTGCATACATCATCCATACATATACAATGCCATTCACAATCCATACAGCAATACAATCGCATACACATTACTTACCTTTCCAAGGTTAGCCAAATTGTGCATCCGGGTTAATCGGAATGCTTTTACTCTTTTACTCATTACACGTTACTTACTCTTACTTACACTTACTTACTTACATTCACTTTACTTACTCATTCTTACTTACTTACTTTTACTCATGTTAAGTCGGTATGACCTCCGGCCCGGGGACTACACCGTCCCACCACCGGGATTTACTTGACTCACCAATCCGGGATGCTACCCATTTAAGGGATTTGGGCCGCGGACCAGTTTAAGAGTCAGGAATCGGATCCAACCTCTTGTGTCTCCTCATCCTCACGCATGGCCGAAACTATATCGGACTTCTACTCATTCCAATTTAATTACCAATTTAGGATAGATTGGTTAGCTTGTTAGGAATCAGTTAGAAGTCCAATCACAATCAAGAATCGGTCACAATACAATACATCATACATACACACATTCATTATCATCCATACATTTCATGAATTATACAAACTGAGATTTAAAAACAATATTCACAACATACAACACTACATATTTCACAAGTAAGCATGGTAACTCCGATTCGTGCATTTATCTTATTTGGTGATCAATTAGCACACTACACACAAATCAGAGTAACCAAGGTAGCATACGGGGCATGAGGAATTCATACCGTTCACCGTTGTACGTGTTTCCGAACGTTCCTCCGGTGTCACAAATCAAATCCTATGATATCCATACAATCGAATGATTAATCTAACTATCATTAACTTAATTCGATTACTCTTATGTTTCCTAACTCATACTTACTAAGTCTTTACCTTCTTTACACTTATACTTCATTTACTTACTTTTCATTACTCATCCATGGTTTACTTACACATATATATGCATATGTATCGGTGGGCATACACATATACATATATATATATATATATATATATATATTATATACTAGTTATAATCCTATAGTTTTTTTTTTGTAAGTTATGGGTCGTCCGACCCAGCGTCCGACCCAAGCCCTGGGTCGGACCATTCCAGTAGGTTTACGTTCTCTGAAATTCCTCCTGTCCGACCCAGAACTGTTCCGTTCATCCTCCATTCACCTCTAGGTCGGACCATTCCAGAAAGTTTCGGTTCTGTTGTCCAAGCTGCGTCCGACCCACGTCCGACTCACCCTCTGGGTCGGACGAAGTTAGAAACTTCGACAACAGAATTTTTTTACCTGTCTGACCCACGTCCAACTCACGGGTCCTGGGTCAGACCGTTCCAGAAAGATTTATTGTCGTTGCTTAAGTCCCGTCCGACCCACTGTCCGATCCAGACTTGGGTCGGACGGTAGCAGAACTTTGCTACAGACCTTATTTTCTTTTCCCAATTTCACCCATTGCTTCCCCAATCTTCCTACATGCATCCTAACATGTTTTAGCACTAATTAGACACTCTAAATCATGTTAATTCACTTCTTAATTCATCACACAAATCCTATACTAACTTTTACCAATAATTCTCCTAGTTTCAATTCAACACTTACACAGTTTTCTTCCTTGATGCATTTGCTACAGATTTTTACTCTAACACTCCCCATCTTTAGTTCCCTCTTCTAATGTCATTTCTAACACTTCTAATACATTACAACTACATTAACTATCTCTCCCAACTTACCCTCTATCTATCTCAACCAAAATCTGTTACAACCTATACCATTCACCTAGTTTTCAATTCATTAAGTGTTCTAATCCTAGGTAAATTTCGCCATAGTCTCCCCTATATTTTTGTACTCTCACCACATCATTTATACTTACATTATCATCATCTCACCTGTTTATAAACAATAACCATATACAAGCTCCCATACACAAATACCAATACTAAAACAACATTAAATTCCTGCACTCACCCATTGACTCCCAACTATGTTTTAACAAGTTTTAAAATGTCTTTTAGAGGTTTAAAACATTTGTTTCCTCCTACACATTACACTACCAATACACTACCATTTTACAATACATATTTTCATTTCTAAAAATCTGTTACATAGTCATTTACAAAGCTACACGAGATGAGTATAATTACCTTGTTATTTCACAAGCTTCTCCTTTCTTCCTCCTTCCTCTTTCCTTCTTCTTTCTTCTCCCTTTCACCGGTTTTAGTAACCAAATGCTCTAACACTACAACCATTCATATACACCATTTTAATACTAAACTAACCCTAACCCTTATTCAAGCTCTAATGTGAGTTTTAGGGTTTAGAAATCTCATTACCTTGCAAAGGTTTAGGTAATGCTTGGAATGGCTCAAGAACAAGATTCCAACTCTCCAACAATGCCAAAACCGGCTACCATTCAAAGAAGCAAACAAGGGTTTAGCTTCAAATTTCGTTTTGCCCTCAAAGGCTAGAAAAAGATGGAGTTTCAAGAAGATTTTTTCCTCAATAGAACAAGGAGAAGGAGGTGGTGCTAATGGTAGTCTTGAAGCTCCAAATGGGACATACCCATAAAAACGAAAATGTTGGTTTTTGAATTTTGAAAAGAGGCTAGTGTTCTCCTTGAAGAGAGGAACACAATGGTATACTTTTTATAATTTTTGGAGAAGGTTTGATGGAGTAACAAGAGGAGAGAAGTGAGTATTTTTGTGGGTTGTTTCAAGCCTCCATGGATGTCTCTAGGAAGGAGAAGAAAGAAAGAAAAGAGAGTGAGGGGGATGAGGTTTACGTGAGTGAGAGGAAAGGAGGGTAGGAGAGAGAGTGGTAAAGTGAGGTGGGGTTGTTTTATTACTTTTGTCTTGTAGCATATTAGATAAGTGAGGAGAGTGAGAGAGAGGGCTCCAAATCGGCCCACACTACCACCCACACACACACTCTACTTTTTATTTTAAAAGTGGACACATAAGTTTGAGTTATTTATGTTTCTACCCCACAACTTCCCGTTTTTTTACAATTTTTACTAATTTCTCGTTTTATTGATTTTATTGGTTCTAAAGTTTCATTAATATTTATTAATGATTATTTAGTTGACCAAAATTGTTACGAGTCTATTTGACCCGCTTAAAGTCACGTTTTCCCGGTTACCTCGAAAAACGCGCTTTAAGGTTCGTTAGTTTTTAATCCATTTTAAGGATCCGTTTTCTTCGGGATTTGTTCCCTCATGATTATTTAGACTTAATTAAGCTTCTAAAATATTTATTAGCCTAATTAATCGCTTTTTAATTACGGGGTATTTCACAAACCATGCTTCTAGTCGTTAATCCGATTTAACTTCCTATGTTTTGTTAAATAATCTCAGCGTCGCATTTTGATTAGAAACTACAAACATTACTTTGATAATTAGCTAGAGAATTAAAGCGCATGAAGAACAAGAATTAACTACTGTAATTATAATTAGAGAAAATTTTACAAAATAAATATTAAGATCCGGTTTGCTACCCCAATCTGGGGAGCTAGTCTAACTACTCAAACATGACTCTAAAAATAACGAAAACAACAAAGAAATAACACATTAACAAATTATATATAAAGAAAGAAGAAACTTTGTTAAGTAGATTCTCCGCTTCGGTTTCTGTCGTCACGTAATTCTGCATTAATTCCCTGCCAGGAGCGTGGAGTGCTAACAATAGTGGACTTGTGTGGGTGGAATTGTGAAGGAGCAGCAGCAACGTTCTGGCGTGAATGAAGTCTTCGATTCCAACCCTTAACTTCTCTTACTTATTAGCAGCAGCGTGAGAAATCTTTATCAAACTTATTCTCCTAGTGCTGCCGTGAGAATATTTGTTTACAGCCGTGAATAAATCAGAGAATATGATTGTAAATGTGTATGGTTGTTATGGTGATGAGAATAAATGATATATTTAGAGTCAAATACAATACGTGAATGATAGAATTGTAAATCGGTGTGTTGCAGCAGCCTAGGTGTGATTATTAAATAATGATTTATCACATCATTATTAGATAATGATTATACAATCACTATAATAATTAATTAATCATTTGTGATATAAGTGGACACACGTCTAAACATAACTTGAACAAGGTCTAGATTCTTCATTTTAGCTTCAATTGCTCCTCGTTTGTTCTGTTACAAAGCTTGAGAAGTAATTAATGTATTTCAAAGATATTTTCCTACATTTGACATATAAAATGCACCAGTTCACATTAAAACATAAATCAATAGAAACACATATGATAAGTGAGAAATATATCACAATTCATAGTAAATAAGGCATGAAATATAGCCTTAAAATAGATATATTTCGCACTTATCAAATATCTCAGTAACATTTTCATACTTTAACAGTTTCCCCTTGTGTTGATGAATTCTTCTCGAAAGGATTGGTCTCTCAAGCTAGACGATGCGCTCTGGGCTTACCGTACCACCGTCAAGGCACCCATTGGAATGTCTCTGTATAAGTTGATTTTTGGGAAGGCGTGCCACTTGCCCATAGAGTTAGAATCTAAATCATATTGGGCATTGAAGGCGCTGAACTTTGATTTACAGTATACCAGTGAGAAGCGCAAGTTTCAGTTGATGAAGTTAGAGGATCTTAGGGACGAGTCTTATGAGAATACTGTCATCTATAAAAAGAGGACCAAGCGTTGGCATGACTAGATGATCGCCAAGCGAGACTTCAAGGCGGGAGATCAGGTACTTCTTTTCAATTCCAGACTTAAGCTGTTTCCAGGTAAGTTTAAATCTTTTTGGTCTGGACCCTTTAGAATTATAAGCATCTCTCCGTTTGGAGCTATGGAATTAGATAATGGAAAAGGTGGTTCATTCAAAGTTAATGGTTCTCGGATTAAGTTTTTTTCGGGTACTACGTTAGATCAGGAGGACGTTTCTGAGCTCAATCTTAAGGATTTAAGTGTAGCGTAGTTATCTAGTTAAGTCTAGCCAAAAACTATAAAAAATGGCGATGACTGGGAGGCAACCCAGTGGTAAGTTTCCATTTATTTTGTGTTTTAGTGTTTACTAATGTTTTGTTGAGTAAGATGCAAGATTTTCAATTTTGTGCCTTGTTCTGACATGCATCCTGGTCTGGATGTCTGGACATGGTACGAGCGGTTGGAGTGCAGTAGCCGTGTCTGGACTTTCGTCCAGACATGCTAGCCCGGACAGCAGATGAATCACAATAGAGGACCCGTGCGGACCAATACATCGAGACACCCATCAAAATTGAGTAAATCCATGTTTTTTGTTTTCTTTTGTTTTCTAGTATTTTATTATTTTTATTGAGTTATTTCTTTTTCATAGATAGTTACATCCAGTTCACTCACTCGTGATTCCAATGCCCGTACGTTTAATGCGATGCTTTTAGCGTCAAATCTTCTGGTCTCTCTGAGGTGTTTGCAGGTGCGATGATTATGGATACTCCAAGGTTGGACACATGCTTCACAGCAAGTGTGAGGAAGATTCCTACCGCGGTTAAGGACTTAAGTGTGTGGAAGGGAACCTTCCTCAATCTGAAGATATCAGGGGAGTTTTCGTGTCCTTTCACTTTTCATTTATGTTCAGCTTATGCTTTGAATGAATTTAAATAATCCATGAAATTTTAAATTAACCTTTAATGAGTCTGGAATATTTAGAAAGTCATTTCTTGGTTTAAATTTATGAACAATGTGGACATTGCTCCTCTTAAGCATGAGGAAGTATAGGCACTTTCTAAATATTGCAAAAAGCACTTAATGCCACATTTACTTTTGATTACCCTTTTGCTTTGAACGAATTTGCTTTTAAGTGCCATTAAATGTTGAATCTCTAGGGGAGAGTTTTTGCCGAGGTTTTTGAAAACGAGCCTGGTGACCACCTCAAGAATTGTTCTGCTTTAGGTTGTCTGTATGTATTTTTATTCAAATTGAATTAGTTTTCACTGAAATTTGGTGGATTAGGTGATTTTGAAAACTGAATTAGGCTAGCTTGGGATTTTGGAAATGATGAGAAAGTTTGGTGTGAAAAGGATTAGGCAAGGACTCCACTAATCTGAATTAAATTTTCTAAACCAAAATAGGTCTCTTCATCGGTTATTAAGTCCTCGGGGTGCTTTAACACCTAGCTACCTAAGGTCTCGAGATCTAGGATAGTTGGCCCAAAGCCGCTACAGGGCTGGAGAGAAAAGTCTAGGGGAATGAATTAAATGCACGAATGAAAGAATAAAATGTTAAAGAAGAAAAGAAATATGAAAAGTTAAAGGTTATTTCATTTTGTCTATTTTGATCATGAGTATGTGGTGTTGAAAGGTATAACGAAATAAGTCATTACTTGACACCCCTTGTCATCCAAAGGTTACAGGGAGAAATGGTGGAAGATCCCAAGCTATTTTGTGTTCAGTTTCTATAATCTAACTTCTCCATTCTTTTAACTCTACTCTTTTTCAGTGATTGCGAAAACCTACAACAAATAGCAAAACTATTCTTTTTATTGTCACTTTGCTCGTTTTCCATTGATAATCGTTTGATCCTGAGTTTTGATACTACGGTCCTTAAAAGTAGTCGTATTCTATATTTTCTTGAGGATAAGCAAAAGCTAAGTGTGAGGAAGTTTGATAAGCGTGAAATTTATATACTTGTAAGAGTTATCTTACTTCTCATTTGTAATGATTCGGTTTAAATTTCACATTTATCTACTATTTTTCCTATGATTCTTTTTAGTATTGGGAACTAATGCATATTTATGTGTTAAAAGCAGGAAAAAATATACGAAATGCAAAGTTTAGATCTCAAGGAGTGTAAAGGTACAAATGGGGAGCGAATCAGAGCAAGAACGAAGATTTCAAGGCATGTTTGAGTGTTGTCCGGACTTACGTCCGAACTAGTAGGGTCGGACAGAGCCAAGAGCACAATAAACCTTGACTGAGCCAGACATATGAAGAGACGAGGACGTCCAAACACCTCATATACCTTTATTGCGCGGACGTTGTCAGCGGACAAAATTAGAGGTGTTTGACCCTGTATGACCGGATGCAAGTCCGAGCGCGACAAAAGAGGCGATCTCGAACGCAGCGCTGCAGAAGAAGATAAAAAAATCAGAATAAAAACAAAAGGAGAGAGGGGAGCCAACCTAATTCTCGTAGCCGGCCGCTTTGTTCCATTGGAGTCTCTCACCCTCTGAATTGATCAATTTCCATCACCGCCCCAATCATTGCTCGCACATCAACCCGTGCCTGCAGCACATCATCGCCCATCACCACCTTCTACATACTATTGCTCCTGGAAATTCACGTGACCGAGCCTACACCAAACCGAAGCTATTATCACCACCATCGATCACATACGAAGAGGGGGGATTTGGACGCCTCTCTCGTACCCTACTTTCATCACCACCACTCACCAGTTGCTCAACAAAGAAGAGGCAGGTGCAGAGTGCAAAAGTCATCAGCACTCCTAATTGACAAATCGGGACAACAACCAGCAAAGGCGAACCAACGGGAGACGAAGCTAGAGCGGGGATTCAGAGCGACTTCTAAAACTGGAGTTATCTATTACCCTTACCTTAATTCGTTTAATGTTTCTTCATTTTGTTATTTGCGTTTCTGAGACCACGAGTGACTGATTTAGTTTTGCTTCCCAGGTTGGGAAGCAAGCCTATTTTTTAGAATTCGTATAATGTAAACCTTTTACTATATTTGATTAATGCAGTAGTTGATTCCTGTTTTTAATGCACTGGAATTTTCTAGCCAATTTTCTAAGTCATACTTGTAGTGCTTTAATCAAAATGTGGTGTTGAGATTAAGTTATAGACATAGGAAGTTAAACCACATTAATGACTAGAAGCATGGTTTGCCTATAGGTTAATCTGTCTTCAATAGGAGTTGTGTTTAATGTGATTAACTTGAATTGACTTGGGCATGGTTTGTGGCTTGTTATTTCAGTTAGTTAGGGTTCAGTGTACAAGGACCGGTCAACGAACTATTTAGAATTCCTAAGCTTATTGCATAGATTAGCGAGAGTTGGTGTTAATTGAATTCGACAGAATAGGTGAGCGGAATATCCAGGGGCGCATTTTAATTCATTAAATTCTAAACCGATACTTGTTTTGTTTTTATCTTGTTTGCTCTGGATTCTTACTTTTATTCTTGTTTGTTAATTAGATTTATTAATCTAACCATAAAATGTGACCGTTCCCGTTTTTTAGTTTAGTATAGTTTCTCAGTTAATTTAATAAATGGTTAGTTAATTGAATAAGCTCTTGAGATCGACAACCTCACTTAATTCACTTTACCGCAAAACGATAAGTACACTGCCTAGGTAGAGATAGTAACATATTCCTGCTACATATAACAATTCTTTAATAATGTTTTCCTTATGTGTTTATGTTACTTGTTGTCGTCATCGATGAATTAATTCTCGATGCACCAGTCAGCATAAGCATAAACTTGTAGATTGCAATGATGAGAAGTTCTTAATTTGATCTGTAATTTATTCCTCATTTGTTGCGGTCAATGATTTCTTCTGAATCAGTTTAACCTGCTTGGTATTTAGAATAAATTCAAACGCAAAATTTGAGTGATTAACATTGAAAATCTTATCTCTTTGCATAGGAATGCTTTTGCTCTTTTACTCATTACACATACTTACTCTTACTTAACTTACTTACTTACATTCATTTACTTACTCTTCTTACTACTACTTTTACTCATGTTAAGTCGGTATGACCTCCGGCCGGGGACTACACCGTCCACCACCGCGGATTTACTTGACTCACCAATCCGGGATGTACCCATTTAAGGGATTTGGGCCGCGGACAGTTTAAGAGTCAGGAATGGATCCAACCTCTTGTGTCTCCTCATCCTCACGCGTGGCCGAAACTATATCGGACTTCTACTCATTCCAATTTAATTACCAATTTAGGTTAGATTGGTTAGCTTGTTAGGAATCAGTTAGAAGTCCAATCACAATCAAGAATCGGTCATAATACAATACATCATACATACACACATTCATTATCATCCATACATTTCATGAATTATACAAACTGAGATTTAAAAACAATATTCACAACATACAACACTACATATTCACAAGTAAGCATGGTAACTCCGATTCGTGCATTTATCTTATTTGGTGATCAATTAGCACACAACACACAAATCAGAGTAACCAAGGTAGCATACGGGGCATGAGGAATTCATACCGTTCACCGTTGTACGTGTTTCCGAACGTTCCTCCGGTGTCACAAATCAAATCCCATGATATACATACAATCGAATGATTAATCTAACTATCATTAACTTAATTCGATTACTCTTATGTTTCCTAACTCATACTTACTAAGTTTTTACCTTCTTTACACTTATACTTCATTTACTTACTTTTCATTACTCACCCATGGTTTACTTACATATATATATATATAATATGCATATGTATCGGTGGGCATACACATATACATATATATATACTAGTTATAATCCTATAGTTTTTTTTTGTAAGTTATGGGTCGTCCGACCCAGCGTCCGACCCAAGCCCTGGGTCGGACCATTCCAGTAGGTTTACTTTCTCTGAAATTCCTCCTGTCCGACCCAGAACTGTTCCGTCCGACCCATTCACCTCTGGGTCGGACCATTGCAGAAAGTTTCGGTTCTGTTGTCCAAGCTGCGTCCGACCCACGTCCGACTCACCCTCTGGGTCGGACGAAGTCAGAAACTTCGACAACAAAATTTTTTTTGCCTGTCCGACCCACGTCCGACTCACGGGCCCTGGGTCGGACCGTTCCAGAAAGATTTATTGTCGTTGCTTAAGTCCCGTCCGACCCACTATCCGATCCAGACTTGGGTCAGACGGTAGTAGAACTTTGCTACAGACCTTATTTTCTTTTCCCAATTTCACCCATTGCTTCCCCAATCTTCCTACATGCATCCTAACATGTTTTAGCACTAATTAGACACTCTAAATCATGTTAATTCACTTCTTAATTCATCACACAAATCCTATACTAACTTTTACCAATAATTCTTCTAGTTTCAATTCAACACTTACACAGTTTTCTTCCTTGATGCATTTGCTACAGATTTTTACTCTAACACTCCCCATCTTTAGTTCCCTCTTCTAATGTCATTTCTAACACTTCTAATACATTACAACTACATTAACTATCTCTCCCAACTTACCCTCTATCTATCTCAACCAAAATCTGTTACAACCTATACCATTCACCTAGTTTTCAATTCATTAAGTGTTCTAATCCTAGGTAAATTTCGCCATAGTCTCCCCTATATTTTTGTACTCTCACCACATCATTTATACTTACATTATCATCATCTCACCTGTTTATAAACAATAACCATATACAAGCTCCCATACACAAATACCAATACTAAAACAACATTAAATTCCTGCACTCACCCATTGACTCCCAACTATGTTTTAACAAGTTTTAAAATGTCTTTTAGAGGTTTAAAACATTTGTTTCCTCCTACACATTACACTACCAATACACTACCATTTTACAATACATATTTTCATTTCTAAAAATCTGTTACATAGTCATTTACAAAACTACACGAGATGAGTATAATTACCTTGTTATTTCACAAGCTTTTCCTTTCTTCCTCCTTCCTCTTTCCTTCTTCTTTCTTCTCCCTTTCACCGGTTTTAGTAACCAAATGCTCTAGCACTACAACCATTCATATACACCATTTTAATACTAAACTAACCCTAACCCTTATTCAAGCTCTAATGTGAGTTTTAGGGTTTAGAAATCTCATTACCTTGCAAAGGTGTAGGTAATGCTTGGAATGGCTCAAGAACAAGATTCCAACTCTCCAACAATGCCAAAATCGGCTAGCATTCAAAGAAGCAAACAAGGGTTTAGCTTCAAATTTCGTTTTGCCCTCAAAGGCTAGAAAAAGATGGAGTTTCAAGAAGATTTTTTCCTCAATAGAACAAGGAGAAGGAGGTGGTGCTAATGGTAGTCTTGAAGCTCCAAATGGGACATACCCATAAAAACGAAAATGTTGGTTTTCAAATTTTGAAAAGAGGCTAGTGTTCTCCTTGAAGAGAGGAACACAATGGTATACTTTTTATAATTTTTGGAGAAGGTTTGATGGAGTAACAAGAGGAGAGAAGTGAGTATTTTTGTGGATTGTTTCAAGCCTCCATGGATGTCGCTGGGAAGGAGAATAAAGAAAGAAAAGAGAGTGAGGGGGATGGGGTTTTCGTGAGTGAGAGGAAAGAAGGGTAGGAGAGAGAGTGGTAAAGTGAGGTGGGGTTGTTTGATTACTTTTGTCTTGTAGCATATTAGATAAGTGAGGAGAGTGAGAGAGAGGGCTCCAAATCGGCCCACACTACCACCCACACACACTCTACTTTTTATTTTAAAAGTGGACACATAAGTTTGAGTTATTAATGTTTCTACCCCACAACTTCCCGTTTTTGACAGTTTTTACTAATTTCTCGTTTTTTTGATTTTATTGGTTCTAAAGTTTCACTAATATTTATCAATGATTATTTAGTTCACCAAAATTGTTACGAGTCTATTTGACCTGCTTAAAGTCACGTTTTCCCGGTTACCTCGAAAAACGCGCTTTAAGGTTCGTTAGTGCTTTTAATCCATTTTAAGGATCTGTTTTCTTCGGGATTTGTTCCCTCATGATTATTTAGACTTAATTAAGCTTCTAAATATTTATTAGCCTAATTAATCGCTATTTTTAATTACGGGGTATTTCAATCTACCCCCCTTAAGAAACTTTGCCCTCAAAGTTGCTCAAGGTTAATAGTTTAAATAATTCTACTCATTAGGCAAACCAATTGCACTAATGTGTCTTACTACACCTATGAGGTGTTTACTTTCTTCCACATTGCAAGCATACGCACTTCAAGCATCATACATAATTCACATGCACAATCCACCATTTTCCATTCTTACCATTCCACAATACAACATTACAATTCACAATACACATTACACAAACATCACACATCGTACATACACATCCATACACACACATTACACATAGATACGCATACGCTCCGCACTACATGTGCTATCAAAACCTACTACAATACCTACACACTAAGCAATGCTTACCCCGAAGCAATGCAAAAGCAAAAGGGCTCTACCCCCCTTAAAAGGGGTACGACCCGTACCCGTATTACTAAATACTAGACTCTCTAGTCTATGAACAACTGTGGGTACTTAGCCTTCATGGCATCTTCCAACTCCCATGTCGCTTCTTCGACATCATGGTTTGACCATAGGACCTTCACCATTCGTATAGACTTATGGCGAGTGTCTCTGGTCTTCCTATCAAGGATTCTCACTGGGGTTTCGACATATCTCATGTTCGGTTCGATGGATAGTCTCTCGGGCTCTAGCACATGAGAAAGATCGGCAATGTACTTCTTGAGTTGTGACACATGAAATACATCATGGACACGTCCCAAGTCCTCAAGTAGTGCTAACCTGTAGGCTACAGATCCAACTCTTTCGGTAATGGCATACGACCCTACAAACTTTGGGCTCAACTTGCCCTTCTGGCCAAATCGGAAGACACCCTTCATAGGTGAAACGCGCAAGAACACTTGGTCGCCCATGGCGAACTCAAGGTTGCGTCATCGCACATCCGCATAGGATTTCGGTCTATCTTGGGCTGCCTTCATATTAGCTCGAATCTGCTGAACTTCAGCTTGCACTTGCTCAAGATACTCCGGTCCTATAATGACCGCTTCACTCGACTCATCCCAACACAAGGGTGTACGGCAAGGTCTACCGTATAGGGCTTGGAAAGGCGACATCTTAATCGAGGCGTGATAACTATTATTGTACGAGAACTCGATAAGGTGAAGCTTATCTAACCAACTCCCCTGAAAGTCTAAGGCACATGCCCGAAGCATGTCCTCCAGTGTCTGGATGATCCTTTCTGTCTGACCGTCGGTCTGAGGATGGAAGGCGGTACTCAACTTCAATTCTGTACCCAGCGCTTCCCGTGTGGCTCTCCAGTATCTCGAAAGAAATCTGGTGTCGCGGTCAGATACAATTGTTTTCGGGACTCCGTGATATCTGATAATCTCCTTGTCGAATAGCTCAGCTAGCTTTACTACCTTCCAGGTGTCCTTCATCGGTATGAATCTGGCAACCTTGGTAAGGCGGTCGACTACAACCCAGATCATGTTGAGTCCTCCCCTAGCAGGTGGGAGTCCAACAACAAAATCCATGGAGATATCATGAAATTTCCACTCCAGAACTTGCATCGATTGTACCATTCCGCCCGGTCTACGATGTTCAAACTTCACCTTTTGGCATGTTAAGCATCTCAATACGAATTCTGTCACGTCCGATTTCATTCCAGACCACCAGAAGTACCTTTTCATGTTTTTGTACATCTTGGAGGCTCCTGGATGGACTAACAATGTGGAACTGTGTGACTCTCGCAGGATGCGATCCCTTAGCTCAGCATTGCTTCGGGGGACGCATAGCCTGCCATTCAACCGAATCAAACCATCTTCATGTAGCTTGAAGTCATACTTCTTCTTCTCAAATGTACCATTTTCGATCTTTTGTCTGATTTCAGTTAGGCAAGGGTCGCTCAACTGAGCGTCTCGCACCTCGTCAACCAAGCTAGAAGAAGCGAGTAGCGAATGGAGCGAGTGTGCTCGATGGCTCAGGGCGTCGGCTACAACATTTGCCTTCCCTTCCTTATACTGTAGGTTGATGTCGTAGTCTGAGAGAAACTCCATCCATCTTCTCTGTCTTAGGTTCAACTCTTTCTGCGTGAACACATACTGTAAGCTCTTATGGTCGGAGTAGATGGTGATGCTTACCCCATAGAGATAGTGTCGCCATATCTTCAAAGCGAAGACAATGGCTCCTAACTCTAAGTCATGTGTCGGGTAATTCTCCTCATGCCTTTTCAACTGGCGGGAGGCATAAGCTACAACCTTGACATGCTGCATGAGTACGCATCCCATTCCTTTGCCTGATGCATCACAATATACCTCAAATCCCTCTGTGCCTTCTGGAAGAGTAAGTGGGCGCTGAGGTTAATGAGTCCTTTAGGCTCTGAAATGATACTTCGCACTCATCTGTCCATACAAACGGTGCATCTTTCTTCATCAGTGTAGTCATGGGCTTGGCGACTTTCGAGAAGTCCTTTACGAACCTCCGGTAGTAACCGGCTAGACCAAGCAAGCTCCGAATGTCGGTAACAGTCTTAGGTCTAGGCCATGATCGTACAACTTCTATCTTAGAAGGGTCAACTGAGATACCTGCGCTCGAGATGACATGACCAAGGAAAGATACCTGATCTAGCCAGAACTCGCATTTGGAGAACTTCGCATACAGCTGGTTCTCGCGCAGTGTCTCAAGCACGTTCCTCAAATGGGTTTCATGTTCCTCTGCTGATTTAGAGTATACAAGAATGTAGTCATTGAAGACAACAACCGAAGTGTCCAACTGCTCACTGAATAGTTGATTCATGAGGTCCATGAATTTTGCTGGTGTGTTTGACAAACCGAATGGCATCACGGTGAATTCGTAGTGGCCATATCTGGTACGGAATGTCGTTTTCTTGATATCTTGCTCTTTGATAGCAATCTGATGATACCCAAAACGGAGGTCAATCTTAAGAAGACTGATGCTCCTTTCAGCTGATCGAATAGGTCGTCGATGCGTGGTAATGGGTATTTATTTTTGACTGTGACCGCATTCAGCTCGCGGTAGTCAATACAAAGTCGGAGACTACCGTCCTTCTTCTTCACAAAGAGGACCGGTGCTCCCCAGGGTGATACGCTCGGGCGTATAAACCCTTTGTCGAGTAAGTCACGTAACTGCTCTTTCAGTTCGGTCATTTCAGCAGGTGCCATGTGGTACGGTGCCCTAGCAATAGGACCGGTACCTGGCAAAAGGTCAATTTCAAATTCCACTGCTCTCGGTGGTGGCATGCCGGGTAGCTCCTTAGGGAATACCTCGGGAAATTCGGATACAATCGGTACATCGTCACTGAACTCTAGATCTCTCTCCAGGTCTTGTACATGGCACAGATATACCTCATGGCCCTTTCTGAGCTCCCGGTACATAGCCATAGCAGATATGAGTGTGGTCGAAGGCTCTTTCGGTCTCTGGCGGTAAGATACTGTAACCCCAGAAGGACTCCTGAGCAGCAATCGATGCTCGGCGCAGAGGATTCTACCCTTGTGCCGCTCCAACCAATTCATTCCAATGATTAAGTCGAATCCCAATCCATTGAATACGATGAAGGAAATGGGAAACAATTCGTTTTTGATTTCGATGGTGGCTGATTGATAATATTTGGTGCACTGTACTCGCTCCTTCGATGGGAGAGTAACCAGAAAGTTCGGTAGCTCATCCGCATCTAGCTTCAACCTCTTCACAAAAGATGGTGATACGAAGGTGTGAGAGGCGCCGGAGTCGAATAACACATTGGCATCAATGCCGTTCACTGGGAAGGTTCCCGTTAAGATGGTGCCGCTTCTGCCGGCTTGTGCTTCGGTGAGGATACTCAGGATACCTTCGGTACCGAGTCCACAACCTATTGAAGTCACAATTGGATAAGTATTGATGGTGGACACAAGTGGAATTAAATCAACACTGCTCTTTATTGATAAACCAACCATCATACATACCGTGTCTCTAATACACGTTACTAATACATTACATGATACTATGAATTTAATACTTCCTAAAGGTAAGGTTCAGGCGTCCTGGTTTCATGTGTGTGGCATTGATTATTGCCGGTGGTTCGTATTCAGCTTGATCTTGTTGATACCGTGATACAGCAACCTAGAGTTTCCACCCATGATTAGGACATCTCCTGATCTCAATACCAATTTCTGTGCGAGGTCCACACGCTTCTGCTCGCTATACATAAATACGACGTCATCACTAATGGACCAAGACACTACACACTCCTTGTTCAAGAGATTCCGCTGTCTCGTCCTTGTCTTGGTGTAACCCAAGTCGTCCTTCTTTCTCATAGAAGTTGACAATACATAAGTCCGCTTCAAGTGCGGGGATCGGATCATATTCACATTGTTGTGCAAGTCCTACTGCTTGTGTGACAAGTGTCTGAAATTCTAGAGGTATTATCGGTGGCGTTGCTCCATCTTGTGTTCGTGTCTCTTGGTATGTCTTGGTATAAGGATTCCAATCCTTTCCCAAGCACATCATCTTCAGCTTCATCTTCGCTCCACCTGGAAATTCGGGTGTATAAAATCCTCCTTGACCCGTTCCTAGTTCATTGCATCGTTTGGTGATTGAAATCTGTGCTTCGGGTGTCAGGTATCCCTTTAATAGAATCATACCTGGTCGGATGACCTGACACTGCTCACTGGTGTAGTGGTTGGTGAAGTCGATCTCTTCTTGATTCAAGTTTACCGGTATCGGATAGCAGATACTAAAGCTTCCTAAGGTTATAAATTTCATCTACGGTAAGTACTAATTTCAACTACTTCTTTTCATGCTCCATACATACTCCAATTCATTCACTCATGCATTCATTCAAACAGTTACTTCAATACTTAGTCATGCTTCTCAAGGATTCAAGGTTTAGATAAATTACCTAGGCCGACTTAGAACCGGACCCGTCACGGTCAATAACATGTAGGACAGGCTGCCTCTGGGGTGCGCCCCTCTGAGGACCCCGGGATCCCGGTCCCTGTGGTGCCTGCTGGGCCGGTGCATCACCAGACGCAACCTCCTTGCCTTCCCTCTGCTTGTAGCTTTGGAAGTTCCCTTTTGGCTTAGCATTCTCTGGGCATCTGTTGGTTGTGTGTCCTGCTTTCTGGCAATTGTAGCACTTGATTTCTCTCCCATAGCAATCCTTGTCGGGATGGTCCTGATTGCACTTTCTGCACACATACGTGCGGCCGTCGGAGAAGGTTTTGGTGAAACCGGAGCCAGAACCTAAGGTTTAGAGGGTTAGCACATGTGTGCGTGGATATACTAGATATGGTACTCGTACGAATACAATTTAGGAATAGAAGTTTACCCTTAGGTGGGTGTGACCTCAGTGGCTTCGCAGCCACCGGTGCAGATGACCCTAGCTGAAGAATCTCAACCGGGTTGCCCTTCTCAGCATGGGCACTGCTCTCACTTGGGAAGTTCTTTGAGGTTTGATTAAAGAATTTCCCTTTCTTCTTTTTTCCAGTTTTTACCCTGGTTCTGCTCCTCGGCACTTGTGTTCTTACTGTTTGCCTTGCGCTTCAGCGCGGTTTCCTCATCCCGTAATTGGCAAGTGATCTCAACACGAGAAGCCACGTGATAACACTCCTGAAGTTTCAGGTATTAGCTGGGATTCTCATTTAAGATAGGATAAAGAAGAGATTCAAGGGATTCAAGGAATTTAAGGAAATGAAATGGTACTAAGGGTTATCCGATTTTTACCTGAAGGGAGGTAAATCGAGTGTAGCCCATACCGTACCGAAGGCGATGGCTCAGACCGCCATAGAAGCGATCGACCAACACCTGGCCGGTGTACCCAAGGTCGGGTAGAAGATGGAGGATAGAAGTGAAGGTTTTGTAGTACTCATCGACAGACATCTTCTCTGTCATTTTCAAGGCATCCAGCTCTAGCCTTTTCTTGGTCTTCACATGCTCCGGATAGTATTTGGATCGGAGGAGAGAGGCAAAAGACTCCCAATCAAAGGTGGGGTCGTCGACATATTCGTGCTTGACGAGCTTCCACCAATCCATAGCAGCATCTTTGAGGTAGTAAGCCGCTACTCTCACTCGAACTCCAGCAGGAGCTTCGAGGGTCTCAAACGCCGTCTCCATCTCGGAGATGTAGGCCTCAAGCTTAGCCGGATCGCTCTCGCCTCTAAAGCAGGGAGGACGGAGATCTACGATAGCTTTTACAAAGTTTACTTCTCTGGGTGGAGGGGGAGGGATTGGTCCCGCTTGAGTTTGTTGGTTTTGCTGGTTCTGTTGCATAGCATTGATTACTTGCAGTAGCATCTGCGCTACCGTGGCGGCGATGATCTCTGCAATCGTCTGTGCGCCCGGTCCGTCATTGGTCCCTCGGCAACCTGGACCTCTTCCTGACATCTAAATATTTAACATTCACATTAGGTTGTGACATATGACCAAGGGTCTTGAATTTAAACAAGGTATCGTTCCGAAGAACGTCAAGGGTATCCGTTGGTAACAACGGTAGTTCCTAGTTAGGTTTCTAAGTATCCATCTTAAGACGGTTGAAATCCTAACTCGGTAATCCCCTATGCTCGGTAACTATGGACATCAGAGTGTTACTACGCTCTGATACCACTTTTTGTAACACCCCAACCGTTAATCCCATGCTTACCGTCCAATCATCCCTTAATCCTGTCAGTTCGCAGTGGAAGACTACTACTTACTACGGCGGGTGATACAACGCCGCTAACCGCCCATACGGCTAGCTAGGCTATTCTACTTACAGTGACGGTCTGATGAACATAAATATACCGAGCTACTTAAACATTACTTACTGAATACAAAATACCGTTCGCCTACATTAATGGATTACCGAGTATTCAAGTATAGTCATTTACAACCTCTCAAGTTTGTCAAAAGAATGAGTTTCTACCGACTACTCATCTATACCAATTCACCTTCCTATCAATATCCAAAAAGGTGTACCCCATGGTACACCGGCTAATCAAAAACTACAGCCGTGTACTACTTAGTACACCAATCATAATTCATTGTTTACAACCAAAAGAAGACAAAAGAATTAGAACTAAGTCTTCACATCTTCATCCCTCTCTTGCACCTGCATTCATATTAAAAACGGTGCCCCAAGGGGCTCAGCAAAAAGCTGCGCATAAACTCCGCATATACCGAGTGCTAACAAGGGCACGCCGACTATTTGACGTCCACTAAACATGTTGTTCATTTATTTCATACATACATGCTTTGCATACATCATCCATACATATACAATGCCATTCACAATCCATACAGCAATACAATCGCATACACATTACTTACCTTTCCAAGGTTAGCCAAATTGTGCATCCGGGTTAATCGGAATGCTTTTACTCTTTTACTCATTACACGTTACTTACTCTTACTTACACTTACTTACTTACATTCACTTTACTTACTCATTCTTACTTACTTACTTTTACTCATGTTAAGTCGGTATGACCTCCGGCCCGGGGACTACACCGTCCCACCACCGGGATTTACTTGACTCACCAATCCGGGATGCTACCCATTTAAGGGATTTGGGCCGCGGACCAGTTTAAGAGTCAGGAATCGGATCCAACCTCTTGTGTCTCCTCATCCTCACGCATGGCCGAAACTATATCGGACTTCTACTCATTCCAATTTAATTACCAATTTAGGATAGATTGGTTAGCTTGTTAGGAATCAGTTAGAAGTCCAATCACAATCAAGAATCGGTCACAATACAATACATCATACATACACACATTCATTATCATCCATACATTTCATGAATTATACAAACTGAGATTTAAAAACAATATTCACAACATACAACACTACATATTTCACAAGTAAGCATGGTAACTCCGATTCGTGCATTTATCTTATTTGGTGATCAATTAGCACTACACACAAATCAGAGTAACCAAGGTAGCATACGGGGCATGAGGAATTCATACCGTTCACCGTTGTACGTGTTTCCGAACGTTCCTCCGGTGTCACAAATCAAATCCTATGATATCCATACAATCGAATGATTAATCTAACTATCATTAACTTAATTCGATTACTCTTATGTTTCCTAACTCATACTTACTAAGTCTTTACCTTCTTTACACTTATACTTCATTTACTTACTTTTCATTACTCATCCATGGTTTACTTACACATATATATGCATATGTATCGGTGGGCATACACATATACATATAATATATATATATATATATATATATATATATATATATATATATATATATATATAATATAATATTATATATACTAGTTATAATCCTATAGTTTTTTTTGTAAGTTATGGGTCGTCCGACCCAGCGTCCGACCCAAGCCCTGGGTCGGACCATTCCAGTAGGTTTACGTTCTCTGAAATTCCTCCTGTCCGACCCAGAACTGTTCCGTCCTACCCATTCACCTCTAGGTCGGACCATTCCAGAAAGTTTCGGTTCTGTTGTCCAAGCTGCGTCCGACCCACGTCCGACTCACCCTCTGGGTCGGACGAAGTTAGAAACTTCGACAACAGAATTTTTTTTACCTGTCTGACCCACGTCCAACTCACGGGTCCTGGGTCAGACCGTTCCAGAAAGATTTATTGTCGTTGCTTAAGTCCCGTCCGACCCACTGTCCGATCCAGACTTGGGTCGGACGGTAGCAGAACTTTGCTACAGACCTTATTTTCTTTTCCCAATTTCACCCATTGCTTCCCCAATCTTCCTACATGCATCCTAACATGTTTTAGCACTAATTAGACACTCTAAATCATGTTAATTCACTTCTTAATTCATCACACAAATCCTATACTAACTTTTACCAATAATTCTCCTAGTTTCAATTCAACACTTACACAGTTTTCTTCCTTGATGCATTTGCTACAGATTTTTACTCTAACACTCCCCATCTTTAGTTCCCTCTTCTAATGTCATTTCTAACACTTCTAATACATTACAACTACATTAACTATCTCTCCCAACTTACCCTCTATCTATCTCAACCAAAATCTGTTACAACCTATACCATTCACCTAGTTTTCAATTCATTAAGTGTTCTAATCCTAGGTAAATTTCGCCATAGTCTCCCCTATATTTTTGTACTCTCACCACATCATTTATACTTACATTATCATCATCTCACCTGTTTATAAACAATAACCATATACAAGCTCCCATACACAAATACCAATACTAAAACAACATTAAATTCCTGCACTCACCCATTGACTCCCAACTATGTTTTAACAAGTTTTAAAATGTCTTTTAGAGGTTTAAAACATTTGTTTCCTCCTACACATTACAACCAATACACTACCATTTTACAATACATATTTTCATTTCTAAAAATCTGTTACATAGTCATTTACAAAGCTACACGAGATGAGTATAATTACCTTGTTATTTCACAAGCTTCTCCTTTCTTCCTCCTTCCTCTTTCCTTCTTCTTTCTTCTCCCTTTCACCGGTTTTAGTAACCAAATGCTCTAACACTACAACCATTCATATACACCATTTTAATACTAAACTAACCCTAACCCTTATTCAAGCTCTAATGTGAGTTTTAGGGTTTAGAAATCTCATTACCTTGCAAAGGTTTAGGTAATGCTTGGAATGGCTCAAGAACAAGATTCCAACTCTCCAACAATGCCAAAACCGGCTACCATTCAAAGAAGCAAACAAGGGTTTAGCTTCAAATTTCGTTTTGCCCTCAAAGGCTAGAAAAAGATGGAGTTTCAAGAAGATTTTTTCCTCAATAGAACAAGGAGAAGGAGGTGGTGCTAATGGTAGTCTTGAAGCTCCAAATGGGACATACCCATAAAAACGAAAATGTTGGTTTTTGAATTTTGAAAAGAGGCTAGTGTTCTCCTTGAAGAGAGGAACACAATGGTATACTTTTTATAATTTTTGGAGAAGGTTTGATGGAGTAACAAGAGGAGAGAGTGAGTATTTTTGTGGGTTGTTTCAAGCCTCCATGGATGTCTCTAGGAAGGAGAAGAAAGAAAGAAAAGAGAGTGAGGGGGATGAGGTTTACGTGAGTGAGAGGAAAGGAGGGTAGGAGAGAGAGTGGTAAAGTGAGGTGGGGTTGTTTTATTACTTTTGTCTTGTAGCATATTAGATAAGTGAGGAGAGTGAGAGAGAGGGCTCCAAATCGGCCCACACTACCACCCCACACACACTCTACTTTTTATTTTAAAAGTGGACACATAAGTTTGAGTTATTTATGTTTCTACCCCACAACTTCCCGTTTTTTTACAATTTTTACTAATTTCTCGTTTTATTGATTTTATTGGTTCTAAAGTTTCATTAATATTTATTAATGATTATTTAGTTGACCAAAATTGTTACGAGTCTATTTGACCCGCTTAAAGTCACGTTTTCCCGGTTACCTCGAAAAACGCGCTTTAAGGTTCGTTAGTGCTTTTAATCCATTTTAAGGATCCGTTTTCTTCGGGATTTGTTCCCTCATGATTATTTAGACTTAATTAAGCTTCTAAAATATTTATTAGCCTAATTAATCGCTATTTTTAATTACGGGGTATTTCACAAACCATGCTTCTAGTCGTTAATCCGATTTAACTTCCTATGTTTTGTTAAATAATCTCAGCGTCGCATTTTGATTAGAAACTACAAACATTACTTTGATAATTAGCTAGAGAATTAAAGCGCATGAAGAACAAGAATTAACTACTGTAATTATAATTAGAGAAAATTTTACAAAATAAATATTAAGATCCGGTTTGCTACCCCAATCTGGGGAGCTAGTCTAACTACTCAAACATGACTCTAAAAATAACGAAAACAACAAAGAAATAACACATTAACAAATTATATATAAAAGAAAAGAAGAAACTTTGTTAAGTAGATTCTCCGCTTCGGTTTCTGTCGTCACGTAATTCTGCATTAATTCCCTGCCAGGAGCGTGGAGTGCTAACAATAGTGGACTTGTGTGGGTGGAATTGTGAAGGAGCAGCAGCAACGTTCTGGCGTGAATGAAGTCTTCGATTCCAACCCTTAACTTCTCTTACTTATTAGCAGCAGCGTGAGAAATCTTTATCAAACTTATTCTCCTAGTGCTGCCGTGAGAATATTTGTTTACAGCCGTGAATAAATCAGAGAATATGATTGTAAATGTGTATGGTTGTTATGGTGAGAGAATAAATGATATATTTAGAGTCAAATACAATACGTGAATGATAGAATTGTAAATCGGTGTGTTGCAGCAGCCTAGGTGTGATTATTAAATAATGATTTATCACATCATTATTAGATAATGATTATACAATCACTATATAATTAATTAATCATTTGTGATATAAGTGGACACACGTCTAAACATAACTTGAACAAGGTCTAGATTCTTCATTTTAGCTTCAATTGCTCCTCGTTTGTTCTGTTACAAAGCTTGAGAAGTAATTAATGTATTTCAAAGATATTTTCCTACATTTGACATATAAAATGCACCAGTTCACATTAAAACATAAATCAATAGAAACACATATGATAAGTGAGAAATATATCACAATTCATAGTAAATAAGGCATGAAATATAGCCTTAAAATAGATATATTTCGCACTTATCAAATATCTCAGTAACATTTTCATACTTTAACAGTTTCCCCTTGTGTTGATGAATTCTTCTCGAAAGGATTGGTCTCTCAAGCTAGACGATGCGCTCTGGGCTTACCGTACCACCGTCAAGGCACCCATTGGAATGTCTCTGTATAAGTTGATTTTTGGGAAGGCGTGCCACTTGCCCATAGAGTTAGAATCTAAATCATATTGGGCATTGAAGGCGCTGAACTTTGATTTACAGTATACCAGTGAGAAGCGCAAGTTTCAGTTGATGAAGTTAGAGGATCTTAGGGACGAGTCTTATGAGAATACTGTCATCTATAAAAAGAGGACCAAGCGTTGGCATGACTAGATGATCGCCAAGCGAGACTTCAAGGCGGGAGATCAGGTACTTCTTTTCAATTCCAGACTTAAGCTGTTTCCAGGTAAGTTTAAATCTTTTTGGTCTGGACCCTTTAGAATTATAAGCATCTCTCCGTTTGGAGCTATGGAATTAGATAATGGAAAAGGTGGTTCATTCAAAGTTAATGGTTCTCGGATTAAGTTTTTTTCGGGTACTACGTTAGATCAGGAGGACGTTTCTGAGCTCAATCTTAAGGATTTAAGTGTAGCGTAGTTATCTAGTTAAGTCTAGCCAAAAACTATAAAAAATGGCGGATGACTGGGAGGCAACCCAGTGGTAAGTTTCCATTTATTTTGTGTTTTAGTGTTTACTAATGTTTTGTTGAGTAAGATGCAAGATTTTCAATTTTGTGCCTTGTTCTGACATGCATCCTGGTCTGGATGTCTGGACATGGTACGAGCGGTTGGAGTGCAGTAGCCGTGTCTGGACTTTCGTCCAGACATGCTAGCCCGGACAGCAGATGAATCACAACAGAGGACCCGTGCGGACCAATACATCGAGATGCCCATCAAAATTGAGTAAATCCATGTTTTTTGTTTTCTTTTGTTTTCTAGTATTTTATTATTTTTATTGAGTTATTTTCTTTTTCATAGATAGTTACATCCAGTTCACTCACTCGTGATTCCAATGCCCGTACGTTTAATGCGATGCTTTTAGCGTCAAATCTTCTGGTTCTCTGAGGTGTTTGCAGGTGCGATGATTATGGATACTCCAAGGTTGGACACATGCTTCACAGCAAGTGTGAGGAAGATTCCTACCGCGGTTAAGGACTTAAGTGTGTGGAAGGGAACCTTCCTCAATCTGAAGATATCAGGGGAGTTTTCGTGTCCTTTCACTTTTCATTTATGTTCAGCTTATGCTTTGAATGAATTTAAATAATCCATGAAATTTTAAATTAACCTTTAATGAGTCTGGAATATTTAGAAAGTCATTTCTTGGTTTAAATTTATGAACAATGTGGACATTGCTCCTCTTAAGCATGAGGAAGTATAGGCACTTTCTAAATATTGCAAAAAGCACTTAATGCCACATTTACTTTTGATTACCCTTTTGCTTTGAACGAATTGCTGCTTTTAAGTGCCATTAAATGTTGAATCTCTAGGGGAGAGTTTTTGCCGAGGTTTTTGAAAACGAGCCTGGTGACCACCTCAAGAATTGTTCTGCTTTAGGTTGTCTGTATGTATAGTTTTATTCAAATTGAATTAGTTTTCACTGAAATTTGGTGGATTAGGTGATTTTGAAAACTGAATTAGGCTAGCTTGGGATTTTGGAAATGATGAGAAAGTTTGGTGTGAAAAGGATTAGGCAAGGACTCCACTAATCTGAATTAAATTTTCTAAACCAAAATAGGTCTCTTCATCGGTTATTAAGTCCTCGGGGTGCTTTAACACCTAGCTACCTAAGGTCTCGAGATCTAGGATAGTTGGCCCAAAGCCGCTACAGGGCTGGAGAGAAAAGTCTAGGGGAATGAATTAAATGCACGAATGAAAGAATAAAATGTTAAAGAAGAAAAGAAATATGAAAAGTTAAAGGTTATTTCATTTTGTCTATTTTGATCATGAGTATGTGGTGTTGAAAGGTATAACGAAATAAGTCATTACTTGACACCCCTTGTCATCCAAAGGTTACAGGGAGAAATGGTGGAAGATCCCAAGCTATTTTGTGTTCAGTTTCTATAATCTAACTTCTCCATTCTTTTAACTCTACTCTTTTTCAGTGATTGCGAAAACCTACAACAAATAGCAAAACTATTCTTTTTATTGTCACTTTGCTCGTTTTCCATTGATAATCGTTTGATCCTGAGTTTTGATACTACGGTCCTTAAAAGTAGTCGTATTCTATATTTCTTGAGGATAAGCAAAAGCTAAGTGTGAGGAAGTTTGATAAGCGTGAAATTTATATACTTGTAAGAGTTATCTTACTTCTCATTGTAATGATTCGGTTTAAATTTCACATTTATCTACTATTTTTCCTATGATTCTTTTTAGTATTGGGAACTAATGCATATTTATGTGTTAAAAGCAGGAAAAAATATACGAAATGCAAAGTTTAGATCTCAAGGAGTGTAAAGGTACAAATGGGGAGCGAATCAGAGCAAGAACGAAGATTTCAAGGCATGTTTGAGTGTTGTCCGGACTTACGTCCGAACTAGTAGGGTCGGACAGAGCCAAGAGCACAATAAACCTTGACTGAGCCAGACATATGAAGAGACGAGGACGTCCAAACACCTCATATACCTTTATTGCGCGGACGTTGTCAGCGGACAAAATTAGAGGTGTTTGACCCTGTATGACCGGATGCAAGTCCGAGCGCGACAAAAGAGGCGATCTCGAACGCAGCGCTGCAGAAGAAGATAAAAAAATCAGAATAAAACAAAAGGAGAGAGGGAGCCAACCTAATTCTCGTAGCCGGCCGCTTTGTTCCATTGGAGTCTCTCACCCTCTGAATTGATCAATTTCCATCACCGCCCCAATCATTGCTCGCACATCAACCCGTGCCTGCAGCACATCATGCCCATCACCACCTTCTACATACTATTGCTCCTGGAAATTCACGTGACCGAGCCTACACCAAACCGAAGCTATTATCACCACCATCGATCACATACGAAGAGGGGGGATTTGGACGCCTCTCTCGTACCCTACTTTCATCACCACCACTCACCAGTTGCTCAACAAGAAGAGGCAGGTGCAGAGTGCAAAAGTCATCAGCACTCCTAATTGACAAATCGGGACAACAACCAGCAAAGGCGAACCAACGGGAGACGAAGCTAGAGCGGGGATTCAGAGCGACTTCTAAAACTGGAGTTATCTATTACCCTTACCTTAATTCGTTTAATGTTTCTTCATTTTGTTATTTGCGTTTCTGAGACCACGAGTGACTGATTTAGTTTTGCTTCCCAGGTTGGGAAGCAAGCCTATTTTTTAGAATTCGTATAATGTAAACCTTTTACTATATTTGATTAATGCAGTAGTTTGATTCCTGTTTTTAATGCACTGGAATTTTCTAGCCAATTTTCTAAGTCATACTTGTAGTGCTTTAATCAAAATGTGGTGTTGAGATTAAGTTATAGACATAGGAAGTTAAACCACATTAATGACTAGAAGCATGGTTTGCCTATAGGTTAATCTGTCTTCAATAGGAGTTGTGTTTAATGTGATTAACTTGAATTGACTTGGGCATGGTTTGTGGCTTTTATTTCAGTTAGTTAGGGTTCAGTGTACAAGGACCGGTCAACGAACTATTTAGAATTCCTAAGCTTATTGCATAGATTAGCGAGAGTTGGTGTTAATTGAATTCGACAGAATAGGTGAGCGGAATATCCAGGGGCGCATTTTAATTCATTAAATTCTAAACCGATACTTGTTTTGTTTTTATCTTGTTTGCTCTGGATTCTTACTTTTATTCTTGTTTGTTAATTAGATTTATTAATCTAACCATAAAATGTGACCGTTCCCGTTTTTTAGTTTAGTATAGTTTCTCAGTTAATTTAATAAATGGTTAGTTAATTGAATAAGCTCTTTGAGATCGACAACCTCACTTAATTCACTTTACCGCAAAACGATAAGTACACTGCCTAGGTAGAGATAGTAACATATTCCTGCTACATATAACAATTCTTTAATAATGTTTTCCTTATGTGTTTATGTTACTTGTTGTCGTCATCGATGAATTAATTCTCGATGCACCAGATCAGCATAAGCATAAACTTGTAGATTGCAATGATGAGAAGTTCTTAATTTGATCTGTAATTTTATTCCTCATTTGTTGCGGTCAATGATTTCTTCTGAATCAGTTTAACCTGCTTGGTATTTAGAATAAATTCAAACGCAAAATTTGATGATTAACATTGAAAATCTTATCTCTTTGCATAGACAACTTAACCCTTTAAGCAGCTAGAGAACTGAGGTCTGTTATGTTATAATCATCTACACGAGCTATGATTAGTGGATCTTTGCACCTGAGCTTACGAAATACTTGCCCCTCCTCTAAGGCTAAGCACACCACTTATAGTATGTTGCTTGAGTCCAACAAAATGGAGGACATACGTTGTAAACATTGATAGTCACATTTGTACATAAAACCTACACCAAATCAGAAGTGCGATGAATCAAATATGAAGCGCACAAGGAGCATTATCGGTGTTGCAAGATGAGCAATGAGACTTAGTTAATTGAAACTTTGTAATACTAATCCCATTTGTTGTATCCTTTTTATGTAGCTTTTTTATTTTGAAAAAGAACATACTACCTCTGTCCCGTCATAAGTGTCCTGTTTATTTTTTAGCACATTTTTCCACTTCAATATTAAACATATAAGATAAAATAATTTTTAAAAATTAAGTTGTATAATATATAGTTTTTCACATAAGGATTATATTGTAAAACATAGATTTATAAAAATCTATTATCTTACAGATTAAATATTGAAGTCAGACGGCACATTCAAATAGTAAAGTGGACAGTTTAACTGGGACAGAGGGAGTAAGTTGTAACCGAGAATAATAGTGTACGATCCTCATTGTTTAATTTTCAATGTCTTTTATAACTTCCATTACAATACTTTTTTTTTTTGCTCATTCTCATTACAATATACTTGAACCAATTGAGAGAGAAAAAGGAAAAATTACTCTTCTATATTCAACCAATCAAACTAATTATTGCTCTTTTTTAAGCACTCGAGACACTAAGAAAATGATCACCGAATCCAACACTCTAATCCAATCGATATCACTATAAGTTAGGCAATGCAATGCAGATAAAGAACGTTATTATATTCTCTTCTTTATCGGTGTGCATGTTTTATTTTTGAGTACTATAGTTATTTTGCATTGAAATAGCTACTTAATTTAGTTTATAGACTCGTCAAGTTATGGGATATTTTATTAAATAGATATTTTATTATATTTAGTTAATATAATACATAACTTATATAAATGTAACAATTTCGGTTAGTACGCAATTTAAAAAAATATAACATAATACTGTTTACAACATGTTTTTTTTAGTAAATACTACATAACCTCGACAACCCAATAACATTTATGTAATTAAATTCAACTTCATGCAGGGGCGTTCCATTAACGCTAAACTGACAACTACCTTCATCAACTGCATCAGACAGCTACATCTGACACCTACACCAACAGCTGACGCCAAACCAAAAATATGCTCATTTTAGTATGAGAACAAACTCATCGTCGTTTTTCTCTTTCATTTGGTTTTACTAATGTGCTGTTCCAACTCCATTGTTTTTATTGGAGAAGAAAACTGGACATAGTTACCAGCGAATGAGTAGAGAGAATGGATGAGAGAGCAAAATAAGTGAGAATGAAGAAAACCTTGAAAGAGCAAAAAATGGTGAGAGAGAAAAATCAGAAAGTGTAGAGAGAATGAATGGAAGAGCAAGATCAGACAAGATGAGAGAGAGCTTAGTAAATAAAGATGAAATACCTGGTTGTTTAAAGTCGAACAGATTTTGAAAGCGGTGGTTTCCCTTCTACGACGTCAATGATTAGTGAAGGCGATAATACAAATATCGTAGAAGTTGAAGGTTGAATAGTTAATGGATTTGAGGTAATTGAATTATGTGTACGTTGGTGAATGAATTTGAGAGGGAATGGTTGCTTTCAAAAAAAAATTGAGAGAGAAAGGGGAAGAGATTACCGGCAACAAAATGAATGAAGGTAGAAAAATTGGTTTTGGTAATTTTGGTAGTTGTTTATGGAATTCTAAGAGTCTAGCAATTATTATAATCTATAATATAAGTGTCATAGGCTGTAAAATAGGTGTGCTGAGCTATAATTGATGTTGCTTTATCATATTAAAAAATAAAAATGTCAGAAAAATAGCTACATAATCTTAACCATTAGATTACTTGCAACCTAGATCTAAAGAACTAAATTATATCCAGAAAAATCAGGGACCTCAACTGTCCAGACCCTAAGCCATATTCCATCCACACTTTCTCAAAAAACTATTTCCAGAGGCTGCAGACAGGAGGATGATCACACTCCACAAATTTTCTTTTTTTTTGAAGCAAACGATTATATTAATATTAAGAGCACAACGTGAGTACATAGGAAGGGAAGTCGGTGGACTTCCAGCAACTCGCCGGGAGTTGATGCTTACTAGCATAAGAAGCTAGGTTGTGGGCATTAAAATTATATAGTCTATTAACATGAAAGCATTGGAAGTCTACAAGTGGTGCTAAATTTGCCATGGTCTCATTGAGCAAATGCTGAGTGCAGTCTGGGAGGCTCGAGGGCCCAAAGGCTGTCAGGTGGTCAACAACACTTTTACAGTCGTCAAGAGGCGAACGTGGGTAAAATGAAGACGCTTAGTGATAAGTGCAAAACATATAGACTTATTAGGGTTTAATCACCTTATAATTTGTAGCATTTTTAGTAATGTTTCTCACTTATCTAGGGTTTTTTCCTATAATTATGTTGTTATATTAACTGATGTATTATATGTGTTAAAATGTAGGAAAACACCTAATACACACATATATTTATAGGGATTAAACAAGGTCACGCATGGAGCACACAACAGAGGTGTCCGCCCCTGCAACCGCCTAGGGTTAGGCGGACAACACCAAGGGGCAACCGCCCCATAACATGCGGTTATGCATGCGGACGTGAGAGTACGTGAGATTGCATGTGTCCGCCTCTTCTACCGCCCATGCAACCGCCCATTGACATGCGGACGTGACTCTATCCAATTCATGCAACCGCGTGCATATGTGCGGACAATAAAGCGGACACCATGCGGACATGTGTAAATTACATATCTGGAAATTAACGCAACGGGTTATCTTCTTCGCCGACTCTCTGCAAGTTGCCTCCGCCATATCCATTAGCAGACGGCGCCTACCTGAAATCACTCACGCGTTTGTTCCTGTCCCCTACAATCAATGAGCTGCAATCAATGAGGAGCTGCAATCAATGGGCAAGGAACGTGCTTCCACTCCAGACTCTTTCCCTTCCTCTATAAATACCACGCTCCATTTACCTTCTCCGGTGTCCTTCTAGAGGTTCCTTCCGTGGTTCCTCCTGGAGTTCCAATTCACCCCATCAATCCATCTTCGTACCACTTCACTTTCACTCACTCGTTCATTTCATTTCTAATCTCCCGCTTCTCCATTTGTTTTCTTTTCATCTCATTAATTTCACCTCTAGTCTCACGTATTTAAATGGCAGATCACTATTTAATATGTTAGGCTAGTTTACGTATACTCTGGGAATAATTATTATGTATTTGTATTAATTATGCAATATGTTTTACTGGTTTTAATTTTAATGAAGTTTGTTACGCTTAAAGGTTATCTCGCATCTTTTTAATAAACCTCATGAATTTATTAAAATGCTTACTAATCTGTTTTTAATTTCATCGGTTAGAAACAGATGGGTTGATTAAGCCGTAAAACTGTAGGAACTTATTTTCATCGTTTAAGTTAGTACAAGTTGCAAGAATAAAGTCTCATACTCCTCTGCCGTTTACAGGCATTTTGCTTGAGTTTTCATCGGACCTTGCATTACAGGTAAACGAGTTCTTATGAGTTTTCATCGGACCTTAAGAAAATAACAGGAATCTTGCCAAACAGTTATAATTAAATCAGTAAACCTAGTATGAAAGAGCAGATATTATATTAATGTGAACAGAAGTCCCATTTAGTTTATCTGTTAATTTAGTTTATTTTATCTTCCCATTTATTTGTAAAATCAAGTCAATTAATCCCCCCTCTTGTGACACGCTTAGGTACTATAATATGCACATTAGTCCCACGGTTCGATATCCGGTCGCTTACATTTTACTATACTACCACGACCGGGATTTTGTTTGCAGCCCGACGTTTATTTTGAGTTTTAATTTCTTTCCTTTTAATTTTACACCAGTTTAACCACTCACTTTACAACGTCTGCAAAATGGCGTCGTTGCCGGGGATGAACTACATTAGGAGAAATTAGGAACTGAAGTTTCGAATCCCTAATTCCACTAATTCAAAAATTTCGAACTTAAATTGCTAATTTTGCCTCGAATTTGTCCTCTATTAATCATAATATACATATACAAGGTTAAATCTACACTATTTACACTTAGATTTGGTGTTTTTGATGAATTCCAATTTAGGTAGAAGAGCATTTCGAATTGCTTGTTAAAAAAATAGAATTTTTCAATTCTATGTTGCCTTGTTGTTAATAAAAGAATAGATTATGATTATAGGTTGTTATTTATGGATTTGTTTGATGACGGTATTAAAATACCTTGAATCTGACTGAACTAATTATGGAGAAACGAAGAATTTTAGGGGAGACTCTGTCGAATTTTTGATAGAATTTTTATTGTTTATTTTTGTTTTTATTTTATTTTATTTGTTCTACTTGTTTTCTATTTTTGCTAAATTTGCTGAAATGTTTATGTCAAATATTAATGCTTTGTTATTAATATTAATTTTTATGTTGTTTTTAATATTAATATTTATGTTGCTATTAATATTAATTTTTATGTTGCTTTTTGTTTATTAATTTTTGTTAATTTTTATGTTGTTGTTGTTTATTTATTTTTCATGTTTTTATTGTTTGTTAATTTTTGTTGATTTTTATGTTGCTTTTATTTGTTAATTTTCATGTTATTATTATTATTACTCTGTTTAAATATTAAATATTAATTGTTATGATGTTAATTTTTGTTTACTTCAAATTTCCAAAAATATTAGTATGCCTCCTCGTATGCGTGGTGGTCTATCTGGTTCTGGATCTGATAGGGGCAACTGCCCCGGGGCATCATCTTCTTCTGTTCCTCATCGTCATCCGGATCTTCGGGATGACGGGTTTATTTCGGCAGAAGCCCGGGCCTGGTACGATCTAGGCAAGGACTTTATTATGGAGAGGAGATTTGCTCCTGAAGTGCTAGAGGCTGTAGGGGTGGACACCCTGTTTGCCAGACATGGACTTTCTCTGGTCCTGAAGTTAGGTGCGGGAATCTTTTGTGAGGAGCTAGTGAGAGAGTTTTATGCGAATGCCCGGGCGGACAATCTGAGCATTACCTCTTACGTACGCCATCACCCTGTGGAGATCACACCCTCGACATTCTCATCTATCCTACAAATCCCGATTGGTCCTGACGAGTACCGGGGATTCACAGAGGACCACATGCATATGTTGAAGTCGAGGTGGCTTCAGGATGTAGGTCGGAGGATCCGACATCGAGGGGAAGAGGACAAGGATGTCCTCCCTTTTGCGAGCTTCCCTACACTGCAGCAGAGGCTTCTCTTGGACATCATCGGCCATCAGATTCGCCCATCTGCGGCGCACGATGCTTTTGATGAGGATTGCGCTTTACTAGACTATTTCTTCTCTCCTTTTCCACATACTCAGCGCCTCTCCTTCAGCCACATCATGTTCGGCCAGCTCCATAAGGTGGTCTCCTATCTGAGGACGAAGAAGAAGAAGATCACTCCCATCTTTCCCTTCTTCATCTGGTACCACCTTTTCACTGTCCTCCCCACAGAGAGCACACGAGCTGCAGAGCTCAGGACAGGAGAGCGCCCAGTCACACTGCAGACTGTGCGGCGCTGGGGCTTTATGCGCTTGGACGACGGTACTTGGGTGAAGGGTAGCGCTGCCCGTTCTTCCACTGCATCATCCACAACAGCAGGACCCTCTACGGGAGCTACACCTTCTGCTGATCCCGACCACCCGTCCGCTGACACTGCACAGGGAGAGGAGCCCTACGTGCCGACTACTGACGTGATGCAGACTCCAGCTCCTGTACCTTTCTCGACAGATCTACAGACTCAGCTCCAGGCCTTCCATCAGATGCAGCAGCAGATGCATCAGCGCTTTGAGAGCTTTGAGCAGAGGATGCTGGCTGAGCAGTCACGGGTGACACAGCGCTTAGACCGGAGTGACGAGCTGCATGCACAGGCAGCGCAGCAGCATGAGCGGACCGCTCAGCTCCTACAGCGTCTCCTCGATCAGACAGGCCAGGGACCAGCACAGCCTCCACCACCACCGCAGTGATTTTATTTTATTGTTATCTTTATTTTATTGTATTTTATTTTGCTCTGTTGTTTACTAACATTTTGTAGACTAATACTGTTTAAACCTTATCAAACTTCAGGAAGGTAACAGTTCAGTTTGCTTCATGTTTTTATTTAATGTAGTGCTTTATTATTTTGCTTAAATTATTTATGCCTAATTATTTATGTTTTTCATATTATTATTTTCTTTTGGTGCCACTTGAGTTCTGCTGGCTATATATGTTTCCCTTTTCAGAATAAATTCTATTTTCGAACATATAGCTGAACTCGCCTATGGAAGCGACCTCAGTTGCTCTAGGAATTTCGATATCTTCGGTTGAACACTTGTGCAAACTTAAGTGTGAGGAACGTCTCACCCCTACCAAAGCTTTAAGTGTGAGGAAGGATACCTTCCTCAATCTACGATACAAGGGGAGTTTCAATTCTTCCTTTATTATATTGCTGTTCAACCTATATGAGTTTAATCCTTTATGAGTCTGTCATAATTTGAAAGGTCATTTTCTTGATTTTAATTCTGAACAATGAGGACATTGCTCCTCTTAAGTGTGAGGAAGGAGAGACCTTTCCCTGAAAATATGACAGTAGTTCGATAATGCCACACTCACTTTTTGCTACTCTAAACTGCCTAAATTAAAAAAAAATTGATAAAAATGAGATAAAATAATTGTAGAAGTGTCTGAAATTATGTCAAGTGACAACTGAAAGATAGTTTTATTTTAAAGGAGTTTGTATAAAATTATTTTCCATCAAAATACTCTATTTTCACTCAAGTTATGATAGATCTGCTAGTTGTAAAAACCAATTTAGTTTAGCTTGGGATTATGGAAATATGTGGAAAGTCAAGGAAAGAAAAGGATAAAGACAAGGTACTCCACTGTTTATGAATTTTTCTAACCAAAAACAGGCCTCGTCTATCCGGTTATTAAGTTCTTTGGGGTGCTTTAACACCTATCTACTAAGGTCTCGTGACCTGGGATAGAAGACCCAACACCGTTACAAGGATAGAGAGAAAAGTCTGGGGTACAGAAAAATAATGTAATTCAAAAAAAATATAAAAATAATATGTGCTTTGTATATACAATTTGCACATTCAAAAAAAAAGATGTAAATAATAAATTGCTATTTATATTTATAAACATGAGTATGTGGTGTTGAAAGGTATTGCGGAATAAGGCATTACTTCACACCCCTTGTCATTCCGGGTTAGAGAATTGAAATTGGTTGAATCCCAGGTTAATCTAACTTGTTTTCTACAGTCTAGTTTTTCTATGCTTTTATTAAATTGTTCTTCTTCACTGTTTATAAAAACCTACTTCTAGGAGCAGAATTATTCTTTCAATTGTCACTTTGTCTAAATTCCCTTTTACACTTGTTTAATCTTGTTTTATTATTTTGGCTTAGAGATAATTATATTCCTTATTTGCTCGAGGACAAGCAAAAGTCAAGTGTGAGGAAGTTTGATAAGTGCAAAACATATAGACTTATTAGGGTTTAATCACCTTATAATTTGTAGCATTTTTAGTAATGTTTCTCACTTATCTAGGGTTTTTCCTATAATTATGTTGTTATACTAACTGATGTATTTTATGTGTTAAAATGTAGGAAAAACACCTAATACACACATATATTTATAGGGATTAAACAAGGTCACGCATGGAGCACACAACAGAGGTGTGTCCGCCCCTGCAACCGCCTAGGGTTAGGCGGACAACACCAAGGGGCAACCGCCCCATAACATGCGGTTATGCATGCGGACGTGAGAGTACGTGAGATTGCATGTGTTCGCCTCTTCTACCGCCCATGCAACTGCCCATTGACATGCGGACGTGACTCTATCCAATTCATGCAACCGCGTGCATATGTGCGGACAATAAAGCGGACACCATGCGGACATGTGTAAATTACATATCTGGAAATTAACGCAACGGGTTATCTTCTTCGCCGACTCTCTGCAAGTTGCCTCCGCCATATCCATTAGCAGACGGCGCCTACCTGAAATCACTCACGCGTTTGTTCCTGTCCCCTGCAATCAATGAGCTGCAATCAATGAGGATGCAATCAATGGGCAAGGAACGTGCTTCCACTCCAGACTCTTTCCTTCCTCTATAAATACCACGCTCCATTTACCTTCTCCGGTGTCCTTCCAGAGGTTCCTTCCGTGGTTCCTCCTGGAGTTCCAATTCACCCCATCAATCCATCTTCGTACCACTTCACTTTCACTCACTCGTTCATTTCATTTCTAATCTCCCGCTTCTCCATTTGTTTTCTTTTCATCTCATTAATTTCACCTCTAGTCTCACGTATTTAAATGGCAGATCACTATTTTATATGTTAGGCTAGTTTACGTATACTCTGGGAATAATTATTATGTATTTGTATTAATTATGCAATATGTTTTACTGGTTTTAATTTTAATGAAGTTTGTTACGCTTAAAGGTTATCTCGCATCTTTTTAATAAATCTCATGAATTTATTAAAATGCTTACTAATCTGTTTTTAATTTCATCGGTTAGAAACAGATGGGTTGATTAAGCCGTAAAACTGTAGGAACTTATTTTCATCGTTTAAGTTAGTACAAGTTGCAAGAATAAAGCCTCATACTCCTCTGCCGTTTACAGGCATTTTGCTTGAGTTTTCATCGGACCTTGCATTACAGGTAAACGAGTTCTTATGAGTTTTCATCGGACCTTAAGAAAATAACAGGAATCTTGCCAAACAGTTATAATTAAATCAGTAAACCTAGTATGAAAGAGCAGATATTATATTAATGTGAACCAGAGTCCCATTTAGTTTATCTGTTAATTTAGTTTATTTTATCTTCCCTTTTATTTGTAAAATCAAGTCAATTAATCCCCCCTCTTGTGACACGCTTAGGTACTATAATATGCACATTAGTCCCACGGTTCGATATCCGACCGCTTACATTTTACTATACTACCACGACCGGGATTTTGTTTGCAGCCCGACGTTTATTTTGAGTTTTAATTTCTTTCCTTTTAATTTTACACCAGTTTAACCACTCACTTTACAACGTCTGCACTTAGCAAGATCAATACCCAGAAGCAGGGCCGCTGCCTCCATATGTGAAGGATCTTGCGTTGTATGACCACCCATAACTGCGGCACCAATAATATAACCATGCTGCATTGCCACTGCTGCTAAGCCATAACGACCAAACCGATCAAGGCCTGCATCCACTGATATTTCCACCCAGGAAGGATGGGAGCTTCTTGCATCCACCAAAGTGGGCAAGTGAGACAACCTGGTCGCAGCTGAGCTTAGACGGAAAAAATGTCTGCCTGAAACCATCCTGCTTCAAAAGTGGTCACACGCCCATGCGAAAACTGACAGCGGGCATACCATAGACGCCAAAGAAGCGACACTCCACAAATTTTCGAAGCACACGCCAATCCAATAGAAACTACGTTTTGGAAGAAGATTTGAAAAACTATTGAGAAGTGATGGATCTGACCGTTATCTACCATCTTAAGAATGGAAAACAGACCGGCTTCTCCTCATTTGTCGCCTGGCTCATCACTACTTATTACTCCCTCCGTCCTGAATTGACCGTCCTGTTTACTATTTAGACATGTCATTTGACTTCAATTTTTAACATATAAGATAAAATAAATTTTAAAATTTAAGTTTTGCATATGATTCCTTACATATTAAACTATATATTATAAATTATAGTTTTATAAAATTATTTTATCTTATATACTTAATATTGAAGTGGAAAAACGTGCCATAAAGTAAACAGGACGGTCAATTCAGGACGGAGGGAGTACTACTCAAGTGCACTAGTACATTAGCCAAATAGGTAGCCACCATGCTGCTAGTAAAGCAAAAGCTGATAAGTCAGGTATGAGATCACCGTCATCAAACTCTCTCAGGTCCGCCCTCTTCATTTTTGTAGGTTATGAACGAACCGTCACCTGTACTAGCCGAATTTTAATTTGAATTGAAGTGTGGCAGCTCCATATCTCCAACTTAAAAGAAGAGGAGAGGTCTGAGAAAACTGAAACGTTGCAGCAAATACGTTTTCTGTACCGTTTGCTGCAAAGTTCCACTAATCTCGCTCAAGAAACGAATAATCTTGGAGTGTGCTAACGCTATCAAGTGATGATGAATGTTCATACCATGAAGCAAAAACAGCTCCAAGCCCTATGCAAACGGCACAAGCTCTCGGCCAATCTTTCAAATGTAGAGATGGCGAATAGGCTATCTTCTGCTCTTAACGTAATTCTCTTCATTCATACTTTTATTTCATTACTTGTCATTGATTGTCTTTACTGCTGAATTTCACTCGATTGAGCTGTTTGGATTTTAAGATTGTGAATGCCGATTCCTTGGAAGAGCAAGCGCACCCGAGCTTGAAAAACGGGGATGGAGAGGGAACTAGCGCCGGAGATAAAAAGACTAAGAATGGTGTAGTAGTAAAGAAGGTCAGGCTTAATCCGCAGAATGAGATATTTGAGTACGTTAGAACCGATCCCAGAGCACTTCGGTTAGCCGCAAGGAGGGGAAGATCTGAAGCTCAGGAAACTTGCTCGACAGAAGAGGAGAAATGGGAAGAGGAACTTGTGAATTAAGGTAATTAAACTACCTTGGTGCTTATTTAAATTGTTTTAGAATATCGGGAATGGGTAACTTAATGAATGAACCCAAAATTTTGTACTAGGAATGTAGTTGGTTGAAGTTTGAGAGAACTTGTGAATGGTTGTGTGAATTAAGGGCCTTGGAGCCAAGTGAACTGAGTATATATGTTGGTATTGTTGTTTGATGAAATTTTGAGGAATTATATGTGCTGGTAGGACCTCTTGTGGGTGTGGCTAGATTAGGATTTGATTTTGGTGATGAAGGATGATTTTGGACATGTTAGGTTTATGGGGAAACTATGGCGAAATTTCGGTAGAAAATAAGTGTTTTAAGGTGACTTAGTGAATGGAGGAACCTAGGTGCTTATTGAGTTGAGTAACAACCTTGGAATGGGAAATGGAGAATGGATTACAGAGAGTATAAAATCTGTAGCAAACTAGTATATTAGTGCTTTGGAGTTTGGAGAGAAACTAGGTTGCACAACCTTGGAAATGGAGGATGAACTTTGGTATGGTAATTGCATTTATCTAGGATGAATGTGGAATGGTCAAAATGGGTGAGAACAAGAGGTAAACCATTAAAGGGAAGTTGGAAATGCACAAGGGTGCAAACTGTAACTGTAAGGATGGAAATTGGTAGAAATTGAGCAAGGATGTGAGTAAGGAGTAAACCAATGTTTTGAGGAGGTTTAGATATGATTAAGGAGTGTTTTATGGTGTTTAAACATGTAGGAAACATGTGGAAAGATTAGGGAATGATTAGAGGTGAATTAGGGGTTGAAAACTGGTGGAAAACTGTAAAATTTGACAGTTCCAGGGCTGGTCCGGGTTTGCAAATCGATACACAAACCCGGACCACCCCAAAAATTAGGCAGAAAGTACCCCCGGGACTGGTCCGGGTTTGTAAACCGGTACACAAACCCGGACCTATGCAAAAACAAGGCAGAATCGTATTTCAGTGTGTGGTCCAGGTTTGTAACCCCGGACACAAACCCAGACCAAGGCAAAAATTGAACAGAAAGTGTTTTAATGCATTCTAAAGATGGGGGAATGATTGGTATTGGTTTTAGATGATGTTTAGGAGTTTTTTGGTGACCTTTAAAGTCCTAAGAAGTGTAAACAAGTGTAGGAAATGAGTGAGAAGTAAGAACATAATTTGACATGAATAAAACTAAGTATAACGGGACAACGGGGTAAGTACGGGAGTAGTAACTATTTACGTACCGTATGACCATGGTATTAATAACAATGTTTGAAACATTATCAGAGGATCGTATGTGAACCGAGAAACGTGAGATGCCACGGTAAAAGTAAAACCAAGGTGTAAGGTATGATTTTCTCATGCCCCGTATGCTAACCGAGCTACGTTGATTTGTGTGCTTGTGTGCCGGCTAATCAAGATAAAAGCATGAAAATGGTTTATTGCATTTGATTGTATGTCTTATTGTATGATGTATGAGCTAACCCTTCTTGAATGATTGCGTGGCCTGACTTAATGTGTGGACCGACTCATAGATGAGTCTTGTTGATTAGTGACTCGTAGAAAGAGTCATCTCGCAAACTAACGAAAATGTGAGAACACATGAAACTATCGAATTAAGAATAACGATAACGCAAACCTATGAACTCACTAGAATATGAGAGAGTGTACGGACTAGTAACCTCCCGATAACGGTTAGAGTACCGAAACGAATAATCCACAAACAATTAATAGTGGGAGTATATAAGTAACCTCTATTAGAGGAATTGATGATGGAAAAGACATGAACCATGAGAGTAGTAAAGAATGATGAGGGATCTCCAAACCCCTTAGAAAATTAGTCGACCCACACTGAGAGGACCCGACTAATGTAAACAATGTTCCGAACATGAGAGTATTCGATACATTGGGGGAACCCTTAAATATGAGAATACTAGACATTGGTAATTCCCTAAGCTAGTAGAGGATATCGAAAGAGATACTTCTAGGCTAATCCATGAGATTGTAAGATACTCCGAGAGAGGAGTGTTGGGAATTTGAGTAGTCCGATAAAAATGGACATTTGAGTATTTGAGAGCTAAGTGTATAGCTCCGCTTGTATTTGTAAGTCGGTGGCGAGTCTTGTGTATGACTCCGCCCGGAGGCTAAAAGTAATGAGTATTGAGTAATGAGTATGTATGAGTAAAGTAATGAGTATTAAGTAAGTAGTAAGTATGAGTAATGTAATGAGTTTTTGAGTAATGAGTAAGTACGAGTAAGGTAATGAGTATTGAGTAAGGAGTAAGTATGAGTAATGCAATGAGTATTGAGTAATGAACTAGTACTAGTAAAGTAATGAGTATCGAGCAAAACACGAGTAAAGTAATGAGTAAGGTAACTAGTGAAGTAATGAGTGGAGTATGAGTAAAGCAACAAGTAAGTAAGAACATGGTCGGTGTAAGCCTTATGAACCCGAGTGAGGAGAAAGAGAGCATCCGATTAAACCAGATGAATGAATAACTAACATGAACGGTTGACTGACGAATTGTCTTCCCTAGTAAGTATTGAATCTGTATATGTATGTAAGTATTGTGACTTGTAATGTTGTAGTATTAGTATGTATGTATGCATGAAAATGAACTCCATGTATTCGACCAAAGTAGTCGGCGTACCCCGGTTAGCACACGGGGTATGCGAATTTCATATGCAGCAATTTTGCTGAGCCCCTAGGGGCACCGTTTTTATTTTCCAGGTACTTGAAGCTGAACACCGTTCGAGAGTAGGACGGGGTTGCTACATAAGCATGAGTAGAAAACTTAGTACATTTGTATGGATTTGTAGATGTTGAATTGTAAGACCAATTGATTATCAGTGAACTTGAGGAACTTAGATACTCGGTATAGTATTGTATGGATATTGCATTTGTATAAGGATTCATTTGAAGTTGTAATTGTACTAAGATTGGACTAAGGAATTGGAAGGTATTGTTGGTATAGTATACTCGGTATATTCAAGTCATCAGACCGATAGTATGTTGTATTGTAACTAGCCTTGTTAGTCACGTGGGTGACTAACGGCATTGTACACCCACCGTTGTGTATGTAATATCTGCTGCGAAGGTAAGTAATGGTTAGTTAATAACGGGATTAGCGGTAGGGGTGTTACACTGACACACTGGACCCGTCGACAACACAACATATAACTGATCAACCAACTCCAATTCATACTGGAACAGACCACGTCTCCACACAAGGTGCCACTGCCAAGTACCATCAGGCTCCCACATACCCACTTGTGCCACTGAGCAGTCCTGCTGCAAACTCAACTGGAACAGCCGGGGAAATGAGATCTTTAGAATACCCGCCAGACTCCATCTATCATACCAAAAGAGCACATTATGCCCACTCCCCAATGAGATTCTGATTTTTGAGTCTAGTAAGGCTTTGAGTGGACTAAACTGCGTAGTGGCCTGGTGAATCAAATAGCAAATTCCTTTACTCACTATTATGTTTTCCTGAAGTTCACCCGTATGGGTACCATTCCGCATGTAGTATATCGACTGCACAACCCTTCTCCAGAGAGAGTGAGTGTTCTGAGCGAACTTATATCTCCACTTAGCCAAGAACGCAAGATTCTTCAATTGTTGATCCGTAAAACCAAGCCCACCAATGTATTTAGGCTGTGACATTCTACTCCATGAGACTGTGGATAAGAACTTACTAGAATTCTTACCCCAGAAGAACTGCCTTTGGAGAGAAATTAACTGTTTTCGCACCTTCACCGGAATCACAAACAGGCTTGCATAATATAAAGGGATAGACTCAAGTACAGATTTGATGAGGAGCGCTCTACCTTCTTTGGATAAGCTTGTAGCTTTCCATGTAGCCAGTTTGGTTTTTACCTTTTGGGTTACCGGTTCCTAGGTCTCAACTCTCCTAGGATTGGCACCCAATGGACACCCCAAATATGTGGCAGTAACTCGCCTAAACTGCATCCAATTATATTTTGAACCATTTGAGCCTCTTCAGCGCTTGCATTGATACAGAAGGCTTTCAATTTTTCCAAGTTGATTTTCAAACCACACATCTCCGTAAATATGACGAGGATAGTATGAAGATAGATAAGTTCCTCTTTATTAACTTCGCTAAGTAGCATAATATCATCTGCAAATTGTAAGTGTGTTATCTTCACTTGTCGATCTCCTACACTTAGCCCTGTAAACATATGCTGATTCACTGCTCCTCGGATTAGCCAGTTCAATACTTCCACCATGATAATAAATAACGATGGGGATAAAGGGTCACCTTGCCTCAAGCCCCGAGATGGGGCAAAAGGTTTTGTAGGGGAGCCATTTACTAGGAGCAAAATCCTAGAAGTTGTGACACACTCCATAATCCAATTCCTCCATATGAGACCAAAACCCATCTGAGTAAGCATCTTGTCAAGAAATTCCCAAGAAACTGAGTCATAAGCTTTATTCAGATCAATCTTTAACAACAGTCCCTTCCTCTTACTTTTCCTCAGCCATTGTATAACTTCATTAGCAATAAGCGGACCCTCAAGAATATTCCTCCCTTTCACAAATTCGGACTGAGTTTCTCCAATAAGCTCGGGCAAATGATGACTAAGACGGTTACTTAACAATTTCGCAATGACTTTGTACAAGCAACTCACCATACTTATTGGTCTGTAGTCCTCCAGCTTAGTAGCGTCAGGTTTCTTTGGTATGAGGGATATCCATGTGATGTTCGTACCCCGTTCAAGTTTGGATGTGCAGAAGAATTTTCTCACATCACTACATAATTCTGCACCATTGACATGCCACATCTTCTTAACAAAATTCATGTTATACCCATCCGAACCCGGTGCCTTGGAACCATCACAATTTAACACTGTCTGTTGAATCTCTCTGAGGGTAGGAAGTACTTCCAAGCGCGCAGCTTGTTCAGCGTACAACCTTGGGTGAATTATATCTGGTGGATGCACATCGAAGGGAGGCGCCGTAGTAAACAACCGCACATTGCTTCCAACGGAAAATTTTCGCTGAAATACCAATTGTAAAAAAAAATTACTTGCGGTGGTTTTTTTTCAAAAAAATTACGCGGAAGTGCCAAAACGATGCAAAGAAACCGCATCGGGTCGATGCATCTTGCGGAAAACCGCACCGGAGTAATGCAGTTTCTGGTTTTTTTTTGTCATAAACCTCTTCAGCCAAACGCATCTTTGCCAGAAACCGCATCGGAGCAGTGCGATTTCTTTGCAAACTGTATGATCTGAAAAAAAAATCAGATTTAATCTAACCCGTCCGTTCGGTAAAAATCAATATTTAAAGTATTAGTTGTTTAATTAAGTATAAAATTCATAAGTAAATATATTACTTTTGATAAAAGAAACTACGTTTTGGAAGAAGATTTGCAAAAGCTATTAACAAATGACGGATATGACCGTTATCTACCATCTTAATCACCCTGACATCTTTAATACTACCTCCGTCCCGTCATAAGTGTCTCATTTGCTTTTTGGCACGTTTTTCCACTACAATATTAAACATATAAAATAAAATAATTTTTAAAAATTAAGTTGAATAATATATAGTTTTTCACATAATGATTTCATTATAAAACATAAATTTGTAAAAATATATTAGTATCTTATAAGTTAAATACTGAAGTCAAACGACACATCCAAATAGTATAGTAGACGCTTTGACTGGGACGGAGGGAGTGGAAGATATACTCTATATAACCCTCTGTTTAAGAGTGAAAAGCAGACCGGCTTCTCCTCATTTGCCTAGCCTGGCTCATCACTACTCATTACTACTACTCAAGTGCACTAGTACATTAGCCAAATAGGTAGCCACCTGCTACTATCCTTAGTAAAGCAAAGCTATGGACAGGTATCTGATCACCATCAGCAAACTCTCTGCCTCCGCCCTCTTCATTTTTGTAGGTTCTGAACGAACCGTCACCTAAACTGGCAGAATTTTAAATTTGAACTGAAGCGTGGCAGCTCCATACTCCAACTTAAAAGAGGAGGAGAGGTCTGAGAAAACTGAAACGTCAATTTGCTGCAAAGTTCCACTAATCTCGCTCAAGAAACGAATAATCTTGGAGGCTGTTAACGCTATCAAGTGATGATGAATTTTCATGCCATGAAGCGAAAGCAGCTCCAAGCCCTATGCAAACTGCACAAGATCCGGCCAATCTTTCAAATGTAGAGATGGCGAATAGGCTATCTTCAGCTCTTAACGTAATTCTCTTCATTCATCTTTTTATTTCATTACTATCATTTCATTTATATACCTCTACTGCTGAATTTCACTCGATTGAGCGGTTTTGATTTTAAGACCGAGAATGCGGATTCCTTGAACGAGCAAGCGCACCCGAGCTTGAAAAACGAGGATGGAGAGGGAACTAGCGCCGGAGATAAAAAGACTAAGAATGGTGTTAGTAGTAAAGAAGGTCAGGTTTATCCGCAGAATGAGATATTTGAGTACGTTAGAACTGATCCCAGAGCACTTCGGTTAGCCGCAAGGAGGAGAAATTATGAAGGTCGGGAAACCTGCTCGACGAAGAAGAGGTTATTGATCGAGAAATCAAGGCCGAGCCTTCGAGAAGAACAAGGTCAAAATCTGAAAAAGTGGATGCGAAAGGAGTCGAACAGGTGAGCTTGAAGACTGAAAGTGAGCTTGAAGAAAAGCGTATGGAAGAGGGTGTTAACGGTGTCGAACAGGTGTTGAGAAGGTTAAGGAGAATGCTGGGGAAGACTGAAAGTAATGATACTCTGGATAAAAAAGGAGTTAGTATGCAATTACCAGTAGCAAAAAGAACATCCGGTCAAATTAGAATGAGAAAACATGGGAATGAGAAGATAACTAGAGAAATGGAAAAAGAAGATGAAAGGGAGAATAATGCTGAGCAGAAAGGAACGTGTACTATTCAGAAGAGATGGAGACTAGAAGTAGTAGTAAAAGTTTCATTGCATCCCTGCTAATCTCTTTATATTTTGAGAATTATGGGATAATGGAGACTAGATGTTTACAAATTGTTCAGGAAAAGGCTGCTTTTTGAAATTGAGCTTTTGTCTATGGCTCTATTTGGGATGGTTGTTTAGCAATATTTGGGTACCTGTTTTGTGCTGATATATTTATAGTATATTTGTTAGATGTTTTGTGATGACATATTTGGATAGCTGTTTTGTGTTGACATATAATTTGGGTAGCTTTTACATATGTAGTATACTAGTATTGCTGCATTTTCCTCTTGCTAATGTACCAGAGAATTTTCACTCCTCTGCGGTTGCATTGATTTGAAAGGTAGGGTGACCTTTTCAAGGTTCAGGCTTCACTGTTACTCCCTCCGTCCCATTCACTTTGTCCCCTTTACTATTTGAGCTTGTCGTTTGACTTCAATATTTAATATGTAAGATAATATATTTTTATAAATTTTTTTTTTATAATAGAATCTTTATGTGAAAAACTATATATTGTAAAAAATTATTTTAAAAATTATTTATCTTATATATTTAATATTGAAGTGGAAAGCGTGCCAAAAAAAGCAAATGAGACACTTATGACGGGACGGAGGAGGTAGTAGGTTACTGGCACTAAAGTTTATGTTACTCATCATTACTTATATTGTCCTTATGTTTTACATTGAAGATGAGAGTGTTAGCTGCTAGGCTCATGCTGTTGGTCTATGAGTGAAACCGTGTGCAAAACTAAATTTTGATGTAGGCTGGGTTGAGATGCTATTAATCACTTTTCACCTCATCCTTATTGGATTTTCTTGCTAAATTTTTGGCTGAAAACGAATTACTTATGGTGAGAATTCACTCCATAAGTCACCTCAACAGTTCAAACAAGACGTATTAGTGATCGCCCCATCAGACAAGCTCTCACAGTTACTGTTGTTCATAATATTGTATTAATTTGGTTACCTGATCTAAAAAATATGATACAATTTCTTTGTTCTATCCAAAAAGCCGGTAGGGAGTATTATATATGGAAGATTTTAATCGTCATCAACCTAATCTCATCCCTATGACTGTTTCACTACTAGAAAACTCTCCATTGCTCACTCTACCAGAATGGAAAGCACTTGAGTGGAAATACAAAATGATATAAGAAGATGAAAAGAGGAGCCTGCTGAATCGAGTGAGGATATGCAGCAGTAGGCTTTTCTTGCTCTCTTCATAATAGATAACAAGTATATGACTTTAAACAACTTGATTTCAGGTTCAGTGCTCAGCATCATGATATACTTAATCAGACCAAGTGGACAAATTTTGAGAAGGTACGTTGTTATCTTGAAAATTTCCATTTGGAAAAAAGGAAAAAACGTAGAAGCACCCACAGGTCCAGCTTCAGACATCTGATCCTCATGAGATTATATAAAATACCCATATAGACTAGATAAGGCCCAACAACCCATGAGATTCAATCCTAAAAACCAATTGACATTAGGTGGTAGTAACCATAACTATATGAACTACTTACTAGGTATATAATTTTTCAATGTGGGACTCACACTTGATCTCGAACAGATTCATCTTCTATTCTTTTTTTCATCGGATGATAAGTGAGAAATACATAGACATTTAAGGGTTTAATTTACCTTGTACTTACTTACTTTCAGGATAATATTACTCACTTATCGTTAGTTTTTCCTCTAGTTTATGTTTTATTGGTTATATCACAAATTTATGGTTAAACATGAGGAAAACAAGCTAGGAGCAAAGTACACGAAGAGACGAAGCGTAGGCGCAAACGGGGATCAAAGCGAAGCTAAAACGAAGTTTTAGAGGCAATTGAAGTTTGGTCCGGACAGTGTCCGAATGAGTGGGCGGACCAAAATGCGCGGAGCGCGCGTACAAAAATCGACATGTCCGAACCAGTTCTGGTCGGACGAGTGGTATATATATATTATTTATTGAGAGGGAGAAAAACTTTCCTCAAAGCCCGAGTTTCAAGCTTCTCTCTCTTTTCCTTTACTCTATCGTTTCAGCCCTTCTTCCTCTCACCACTTCGCTATCGCGCTCTGTCTTACCCTTTGCTGTCGTTGTCCTTCGCTTCCTTACTAAGCTTCAACAATGTCTACCTCCGCCGCAAACAGAGTAAGCTTGCTGCAAATTTTCTGCCGGCTATCGAGGCGATTCAAGGCTGCCGCTCCTCTAATGGCTTTCGCCCCACGTATCTGAAATCTGTAAAGCCCTTTTGTCCGGGCGCGAGCCTTCTCCTTCCTCCCTTGATTATTCCTCCCTCTGCGATTGTCTCAGGGGCGTCGAAGCCCCACGGGGTACCCAGATTTACCTACCGTCCCCCGATTCTCACACCCAACGATGATTTCAGCCGCGGGTAACGTGGCGTGGTCTATGCTGATTTCTTCCACTCCGGCCTGACCATTCCTCCACATCCCTTTGTCCTGGCTTCCTCCTTCGCCGCTGCTGTTCTCTTGCCCATCTTCATCCAAAGGCCATTTCTCATCTCCACGCCTTTGTCTCTCTCTGAGAAGAGAAAGCAAGATTCGGCCGGAAGGCACTGATTTTGTCCAATTCTTCACGGTTAGGGTTGATCCTGACAGTCTAACCCTAATTGTGAAAGCCGGATATTCCCTTTTTGACTATAAGAAGGTTCATGGGTGGAGTCCACGGGGGTTCGTCATTGTTCCCCCATCCGGCCGGGTCTTGGGCGTCCCTTACTGTGCTGAAGTTGGCAAAGGCCAGTTGATCTCTCCTGAAACCCCTCCGGCCGAGCTGCCCATTTCGAAGATTCTGAGGGCAGTAAACAAGAAGCCGCCGACCGTCGAGGCGTTTTTCACAAAAGCACGCTTATCTTCTTTGAACACTTATCACAGTAAGTGCCTTTAATTTTAGTACAAGTTTTGCCGTCTTCGTTGTTTTCTTATTGCTTTGGCGCATTGTACGTAGATTTCTTCCAGAAGGGGGAGAAGATCGGTCCATTTCATAGCTGGAATTTTGTCACCTTCAAGATTGGGGACGAGAAGATCGATTACTACGATACTCTGGATGCGGCCACTGATGCGGCCGAGCAGCTCCTGGGGGATGCTCCCCCTTCTACAAAGCGTTCTAGGCAAGAGTCCAGGGATGACCAAGCTGATCATTCGAAGAAAAAGAAAAGGGTGGAATCCCCTGAACATGCCACCGCCAGATTGTCAGGTACTTGGCACGTGATCCCTGAGTCTGGGCACCGTGTTTTTCTTCCTCTCACCCCTGGTTCGGGTCTGGATCTTGGTTCTCGCCTGGAGCGGGAGTCCGGTCATCCGACCCCGATTTGCGAGCAGTTTCCTGATTTATCGGGTTACTTTTCTTCAGATCCGGCTCAAGAAAATACCTTGGAGGCCACAGGACTCCGCACCAGTCTTCCAGCCGAACAAGGTTTTGACTGATCCTCTGTTTTCCCTTGCTCTCTTGCTTTTCATAGTACCTATTCAGTTTCCAGTTGTGTATGCGCTTGATCTATCTGGTGCTGATAAGATGTCCGTTTTTTTATTGCTACGGCAGTTCCGGTCCCTGCGAAACAAAGACTTAAAAAGAAAATTGCATCAAAGCCGAAGGCCCCACAGCCAGGGACATCGGGAGAAGGTCAAACCTCTGACAACCCTGAGGCTTCTGCCTCATTTTCCATTGATGTTGCTGCGGCCAAGGATGCAGCGTGGGAAAAAGCGATGGAGTATCGGCAGGTGCCTGAAGATCCCGAGCTCCGGAGTAAGCAAAGAGAGGACATCATGGCCTCTTCTTCCTCGCCTCCTCCCCCTACTTAAGAATCCTTCACCGGTCCCTCTCAAAAAGAAGGATGGTTCTACCACCGCGGGCATCCTCTTCCCCTAATCTCCTGCGAATCCGCCAAGTATTCTACTGCCTGGAAGGAGGCCATAAAGAGATCCGATCATCCGGACGGAATCTTTGCTCCTCCGGCAACTGTTACGGCCACCAAGAAAATGCTGTGGATGGGAGGTGGGGGGGCAGATGCCATCATGCGGCACTCCCTCCCAATAAAAGATGTGTTCGACTTCATGTGGGAGGGAATCTTCCGGGTAGGAATACACCCTTTTTAATTCCCTTCCCTGTGCTCCCTTCTTGGTTTGTTTTACTTCCTTCTTAACCCTGTGAATTGTGCCGCTCACTTTTAGGTGATGTCCATGGCTCAAAGTGCTGAGGTCCACTTCGGCAACCTCCAGTCCAGGCTCCGTTATGAGGAGAGCCGAGCCAATAATGCCAAGGAGGAGCTGAAGCAGAGCCACTCTTCTCATGATGCATATATTGATCAGATTCACTACGAGATCGACCTTAAAGTGAAGGAGAGGACTGAGGCAATAAACAAGGACCTGCAGCTGTCTCGGCAGGAATGCGTCCGTCAGTGTGATGCGTATGAGTCACAACTGAAGAAACTTCGTGAAGACAATTTTTCTTTAAAAGGTTGGATCCTGGAAGCTGACAATACTTTGATAGAGGTACAAAATCATCTTGCTACTGGGAAAGATAAGTAGGCTCGGTCCTTTTCTGACCTAGACGCTTTGTTGGATCAGGTGCGTTCTGCTCATCGGAATGAGGTGAACTCCCTCCAGGCCGACAAGGCCTTTTTCTATCAGGAGAGCAACTCCTTCAAGCAGGAGGTTGAAACGCTTGATCAGGAGAAGAAAGCTCTTCAGTGGGAGAATGCGGTCCTTATAGAGGAAAAGGGAAAGCTCATGCAGGAGCTTAACTGTCTGTCGGAGGAAAAGGCCGCACTGGAGGAGCAGTCAAGGTCTTCCTTCGAACAAGAAAAGTAGTCTCTGCTCCGAGATTGCTCTCTTTTGGAAGAGGAGAAGAAAACCCTTGCTGCGGATAAAGTTGCCTTGACAGAAGAGAGGTCCAGGCTGGAAGAGAGAGTGAAAGAGCTGGAGGAAGCCATGTCTCGTTCTCAAGCCGAGAATACTGAGTCATCGAGCCACGGTAAACTTTCAGATTTTCGACTTTTGTTCCTTCTTCTGTCCCTTCTTCTTCTTACCCTTTTTTTTGTGTTCCGGCTAGGCTTGAGTTCTACCAACCTACTGAAGCACGTCAATCAGCTGAATGGTCGGGTAGTCAGTGTTAAGGAGGAGCTGTCATTTGCCAACTCTGAACGTGACAAGTATCGAGCCCAAGTCCTGACCTTTGAGTCTCAAGTGGCCGGGCTCAAGTCATTTTCCCGGCAATCTCAGGAGGAGATACAGAAGCAAGACACCATTAATGCTCATCTAAAGGAATCATTTGCTTCTCAGTGCCGCAGGATAGTCGATATTTGTCAACAGGTTGTTTTGGAGCACTTTCTTGAGAAAGGAGAGTTACTGGACGATGATCTGTACAACAAACTGGAATTCAAGGCTGTTGCTCAGAAGTCCAACTTCTTTTTGGAGCTTGAGAGGTTCTGCCGCAGTCCTGGAGAGACATGCTTTGGCGCCGGCCAAGCCTCATTCCTTCCAGCTGGAAGCAACATCCTGCCGTCCGCCGGAGGGATACAGCGTCTTTCTAAGAAGTCCAAGTCTTCTGAGAGTGTGGCCGGTAGTGGTGATAGACTAGCTGCAGAAAAGATAGAATAGGAGTTTCTTTATTTTTAGAGGGGTTTTTCTTTTGGTGTGTATCTTTTGTGTCTGCCGAATCTTTTGTAATGATTACACTTTTGAAATTGTTTTGACCCCACCCTTGGGAGGAATATAAGTTATACTTTTCACCATCTTTACTAATTTGTCTGCCGGAGTACTTCTCTCTTTTTTAGCCAATTCGTCTATTACTTGTGGTATTTTTCCCCTTTTTTGGACGGTGAACATATGGTCACCCTATGCAAGTAATGTTAGTTAAATGTTTGCCCTTACAACATAAGAGGCTCATGGCTTATTGACTGAACTTTCGTTTGTAGCGGCTGAATCTTTTTCCTTTCTTTGTATGGCCGTCTGGCCGGATTTTTCTTTCAAGGCATAGCAGCCTGCGGCTCGTTGGCCGGAGCTTACTTTCAAGCCATGATAGCCTGCGGCTCGTTGGCCGGTGCTTTCTTTTTCTTTCAAGGCATGATAGCCTGCGGCTCGTTGGCCGGTGCTTTCTTTTTCTTTCAAGGCATGATAGCCTAGGCTCATTGGCCGGTGCTTTCTTTTTCTTTCAAGGCATGATAGCCTGCGGCTCGTTGGCCGGTGCTTTCTTTTTCTTTCAAGGCATGATAGCCTGTGGCTCGTTGGCCGGATCTTTCAAGGCATGATAGCCTGCGGCTCGTTGGCCGGTGCTTTCTTTTTCTTTCAAGGCATGATAGTCTGCGGCTCGTTGGCCGGATCTTTCAAGACATGATAGCCTGCGGCTCGTTGGCCGGATCTTTCAAGGCATGATAGCCTGCGGCTCGTTGGCCGGATTTTTTCAAGGCATGATAGCCTGCGGCTCGTTGGCCGGTGCTTTCTTTTTCTTTCAAGGCATGATAGCCTGCGGCTCGTTGGCCGGATTTTTCTTTCAAGGCATGATAGCCTGCGGCTCGTTGGCCGGTGCTTTCTTTTTCTTTCAAGGCATGATAGCCTGCGGCTTTGGCCGGATCTTTCAAGGCATGATAGCCTGCGGCTCGTTGGCCGGATCTTTCAAGGCATGATAGCCTGCGGCTCGTTGGCCGGGTTTTCTTTCAAGGCATGATAGCCTGCGGCTCGTTGGCCGGTGCTTTCTTTTCTTTCAAGGCATGATAGCCTGCGGCTCGTTGGGGGCTTTCTTTTTCTTTCAAGGCATGATAGCCTGCGGCTCGTTGGCCGGTGCTTTCTTTTCTCTTTTTCAAAAAATAATGCTTCTTTATTTAAAGAATCTTACATTTTACACATAGAATTTTTTCAGACATTCTCCATGCCAAGAATGCGGCAATTCGTATCCTTCACTATTTTTCAGGCGGTATGAAGCTCGTCCCGTCCTTTGGTGTATGATGTATGGTCCTTCCCATTGGGGCTCTAGCTTCTTAGGTTGCTTAAATTCTCGGAGAACCAACTCTCCTGGGGCAAAACTTCGCTCCTTTACCCTTTGGTTGAAATATCGTTCTACCTTGGATTTATTTTTTGCCATCCTTACGGCGGCCACCCTAGTCTCTTTGAGGAGGTCTAGATGATCTTGTATTCCCTGATTGTTGACTTCTTCGTCATATGATTCCCATCTTATTGATGGTACCACGATTTCCGCCGGAATGACAGCCTCTAAACCATACGTTAATCTGTAGGGTGTTTCTCCTGTTGGACCCCTTTCTGTTGTTCTGTACGACCAGAGGACCTGGGGTAACAGCTCCGCCCATTTTCCTTTCCTCTCATCGAGTTTTTTCTTTATCGCCTTTACTATCTGACCATTTACATTCTGACTTGCCCATTTGCCTGAGGGTGTGCCACTGACAAACCTTAAGTCGATCTTCCACTCTTCACAGAATTCCCGGAAGCTTTCGCAATTGAATTGTGTCCCGTTATCGGTTATTATTGCCTTTGGTATGCCGAACCTGCATACTACATATTTCCAGATGAATTCCTGTGACCTTCTAGCTGTAATGGAGACAGTGGGCATTGCCTCGACCCATTTTGTGAAATAGTCGATGGCAACATATACGAACTTGAACCTCCCTGGTGAAGCTTCTGGGAATGGTCCCACAATATCCACCCCCACATGCAAAGGGAATTGGGCAAAGGATAGATTTCTGCTCTGCCGGAGGATTATGTATTTTGTTTCCGTGCTCTTGACACTTGCGGCACTTTTGTATATATTCTTTGCAATGTTCCATTATTTTTGGCCAAAAGTATCCGAGTCTCAAGATTTTGTGCATTGTGGTTCTTTCTCCTTGATGGTTTCCACAAATCCCACCATGCACCTTTTATCAGCTCTCCCTTCGATCATGGTAACACATTTTAGTGCCGGTCTCGCGAAAGATCGCCTATACAGCTGGTTATTCTCGATAAAAAATGATGCGGCCCGCCTTTTTATTATCTTGGCTTCCTTCTCTTCTTCCGGCAATTTTCCTTGTCGTATATATTCTATGATTGGAGTCATCCAAGATTCCGCCTCATCAATTGATTCCACCGTAAACATTTGAGCCTCGTCTATGCTTGACGAAGTTTTGACTTCTAGCCATATTTCATTGGGCACCCTGTCGGCCATACTTGCCAATTTTGCCAAGGCATCAGCCTCGACATTCTCCTTACGAGGGAGGTGTTTTAGTTCACATCTTTGGAAATTCGCTTTTAGCTCCTGGACTTTGAGCAGGTACCTCCATAGCTTTTCCTCTTTGACTTCATAGATGTTATCATTCTGTCTTGCCACCAACATAGAGTCCGAGTACACCTCTAATTCTGTTAAAAGTAGGTTAAATTTTTATAAGCTTTATTTCTAATAGGATTTTTAGGAATGAAAGAATAGAGAAGATATCTTTCTATGGAACCTGTTGCCCCTAAGGCAGTAGCCACCTCCAAACCCTGGATAAGGGCCTCATACTCAGCTTCATTATTGGTAACATCAAAATCTAGCCGGAAGGCGTAGTTCAAGCTTTGTCCATCCGGCGCTTGTACTACTATTCCATCTCCTGCCCCACTTTTACATCGGGCTCCGTCAACCAAGATAACATATGGGTTCTGGAGCTGTTTCTCTTCTCCTGCAAAGTTTGTTTCTGTTATGAAGTCTGCCAAGGCCTGAGCTTTAATCGCTGTTCTGGGCAAGAAGTGAATTTCATATTGTGTTAGCTCCACTGTCCAGCTCACCATCCGGCCGGAAGCATTTGGATTGTTAGCTATTTGCTTGAGTGGCCAATTGGTCCTGACAAAGATCCGATGCGACTGGAAATAGGGCCGTAGTTTCCTCGACGCTACCACTAGTGCAAACAGGATTTTCTCTATGTTAGTATATCGTCCTTCCGTTGGGCTTAAAATTTTGCCAGTGTAGTAGACTGGTATCTCCCTTTTCTCCTCCATGATCAAGACGGCTGCAACTGCCCAATCTGTTGCGGACAAGTAAAGGTAGAGGTCTTGGCCAGGGGCAGGTCCCGGAGCATTTCCTTGATTCTTTCAAACGCATCCACACATTCTTGTCCCCACTGGAATTTACTGTTCTTCCTTAGAATATTGAAGAACGGGATTGATTTTTCCTGAAGTTTGGAACAAAACCTGCTTAGTGTTGTGAGTCTCCGTTCAAGGCTTGAACATCTCTGATATTTCTTGGGGGGAAAGGTTGAGGATTGCTTGACTTTTTTCGGATCGACTTCGATGCCTCGTTGTCCAACAATGAAGCCAAGAAACTTCCCTTTGGTTACACCAAATACACACTTCTCCGGGTTTAGCTTGATTTGGTATTTGTCCAGAGTGTCGAGCGTTTCCTCTAAATCCTTCATGTGTTGCTCTTTTGATGGACTTTTTACGACTATATCGTCAACATAGGCTTCCACATTTCGGGCAAGCTGTTGACAAAATACTTTGTCAATCATTCGCTGAAAAGTAGCCCCTGCATTCTTAGACCGAAAGGCATTACCTGTAACAGAATGTTCCGGCTGAAGTGATAAATGATGTTTTTTCCGAATCTTGTTCTTTCATTTTTATCTGATTATAACCGGAAAATGCATCTAGAAAGCTTAACACAGAGCTCTGAGCAGTGAAACCACCAATCTATCTATTGATGGTAGGGATAGAAATCTTTAGGACATGCTTTATTCAAATCTGTGAAATCCACACACATTCTCCATTTTCCGTTTGCTTTCTTTACCATGACACATTAGCCAGCCATCGTGGGTATGCTACTTCTCTGATGAATCCGCCTTGAGGAGTTTTTGGACCTCGGTTCGTGCGGCCAAATCTCTTTCTTCCCCTATACCCTTTTCCTTTGCCTAACCGCCGGATGCTTAGGGTCTACCCTGAGCTCATGCCGGATAACGCTTGGGTCTATACCAGGCATCTCGTCCGTGCTCCAAGCGAATGTTGCCCTTCTTTTTTCCAGGAACCTCATTAAGTGATTTGTTCTCCACTGTCAAACGCAGTTCCTATTTTAAAAAATTTAGAAGGGTCAGATTTTAAATGTACCTCTCTAGGGGAGTCTTGAGTTGTTTGACACCCTTCCTTTTCTTGACTTGGCTCTGGGGTAGAAGGTAACTTTCCCTTGAATTCCTTTTGACCCTACAGTTTTGACTATCTCCTCGCTAGGAAGACTGTCCATGACGCGAACTTCACACATCCGGGCCATCTTTTGACTTCCCCTTATCGTAACCACCTTTCCGCTTGTGGTTAAATATTTTAATTTCAAGTGATGAGTACTGTGTATGGCCTTGAAGGCATTGATTCCTGGTCTTCCGAGATACATGTTATATCCAGACAGACCTGGCACAATAAAAGCCGTGAGTTTCTCTGTTCTCCTTTCATCTCCTTGACCCAGGGTCATGGTGAATTCTATACTGCCGGAGGACGTGGTAGAAACTCCTCCTACAAATCCTCCTAGAACCGCCGAATATGGCCTAATCTGTCCCTCAGGTACTTCCAACTTTTAACCGCTTCGGCTGAGATAACGTTCGCCCCGGCTCCACTATCAATCAGGATTCCTTCCATCATTCGATCATTTACCTGTGCACGAATGACAAGTGGATCGTTGTGTGGATACAGCACTCCATCTTCATCTTCGTCGGAAAAGAAAATTGGAGGGAAGTTCCTGATGTACTTGATGAATGTGCCTCTTTCTTTCATTAGGGGTTAGTGGTCCTACCTCCGAAAATAGCCCTGTGAGTTTTCTTAGAGAAAGTTTTGTTAGCCCCTTTTTTTAGTGAGAGAGAGAGGGTTTGCTGTAAAATGAAAAATGAAAATTATATCTTCTTATTCGTAGTATGATTTTGACAATTTATTCTACATACTTGATTTTTAGGAAGACACTTTGACCAGTCTTTTACTTCCTAAGAGGTCCTTTTGTCTGAATGAAAAGAGAAAGAACCCTTACTTTTCTTACAGACCTGTTATCATACCCACCTATTTGCCAGGGTCAAGCCTGGGATGAACCTCCTCCTTTGCCGTCCCGTGAACATTCTGGGTGTTGCTCTGCTGACCGCCGTACTGCCTTTGTGCTCCGGCTTGTTGCTTTCCCTTCTTCTTATTCTTCGCAATGACCCGGAGCTCTTTGGCCAGAGTGGCACAGTTTACAGTTCGATGGCTGCGGTTTCCATGATATTCGCAGAATGCAACTGGAATTTCTCCCTGTGGCCGCTTTCTTGGCTGAGGAAGGTATCCATCTCTTACGGCAGCGTACTTCCCTGGGTCGATGTAGACAACAGTCCTCGCTCCCTGATGCTGCGGCCCCTAAGAGGAGGATCCGGTAGTTGATTTGTAATAATATGGCTTGTATCTTGATCCCCCTCTTCCGGCACTTCCACCTTGCCCTTCCTTTTTTTCCGATGCTGTTGCACTTTTGAAGCCATCTGCTAGCTCCTTAGCCTTGTTCTCTGCTATCTCAGACTTTGAAAAATCATGGATCATTTCAACTAGCTCTCCATGAGTTCTTGGTGCTTTTGCCGCAATCTTTCCAGCAAGTCGGGGCTGAGCCAAGCCATTTCCAAAGGCTTTAATCAAGATTTTTTCGTCAATGTCATCAATTTCTGCAACCTTCTTATGGAAGCGCTCACTATACTCCTTCACAGTTTCTCCCTTTCGTTGCTTGACATCCAGCAATTCTATTGTCTCCTTCTTCACCCTCTTGCTTGCGGTGAAATGCTGTTGAAATTCCTCAGTCAGCTGTTTGAAGCTGGAGATGGACAGCGGCGGCCTCGTGGAGATCCATCCCAGTGCTCTCTTCGAAAGCGTTCCCGGGAATAAATTGCAGAGAGCGAGGGAACTAATCCCTTGAGTATTCATGGCGAACATGAATTCTTAATATGTTGGGCGGGTCTCCTGTCCATCGTATTTTTCAATTGCCGGAGCAACGAAATGCGGCGGGAGTTTTGCTCTCCTTATCTTCTCTGAGAAGGGGTACAAGCTCATGTCTATTTGGTCGTCTTCCTCCATCTCTTCCTCGCTGACGACTGAATTGCGCTTCCGATCCTTGCTTTCTTCGCCATTACTGCCTCTGGAATCTTTATTTCTCAATTGTTCTATAGCTTCAGTCATTTCATCCCACTTCTTTGATACTCTTCATCTCTTTGCATTAATTCATGCTGTATAGTCTCATTTCCCTCTACGATCTTCTCATCAATTGATCTGACTAATCCCTTCAGCATGTCCTCGAGATCTTTCTTGGAGATGGTTTCTGGCATCTCTGAACTCACTTCTTCTCCAATGCGATCGATATTCTCCGTAGCGTTCTTCGGTGTCCTTTTAGATCTTGGGGCCATTTCTCGTACTCGGATCCTGCAAAAGATGTCATTAGTTATTTCAGGATTTCCATTACGAATTGTCACAGATCACTTCCCTATTTCTGTGTGGTCTCGTGGTTGCTTCTTGCTATTCGTTTCCCACAGACGGCGCCAAATGAAACTTGTGTTCTATATCTCAAACATAACCTGGTTCGATTTACTATCCTATGTTACCTTGTCTTGATTATGGAGTCTCGTAAGAAGGGAGGGAGGGAGAGAGCCTTTTGCTGAGATTAAGTGTAAGTTCGATTGTCAAATGTTCCGTATGTTATTCCATGGGGGTACACCCCTATTTATAGTGTTTTGGGCCTGGTCTTATGCTTACCAGTCTATTTTTACATGTATAAGTACGATTTTGCCCTCCCCTATCGTCTTTGGCCGATCACAGACGACCAGCCATGTCGCGTTTTGTATTGCCTAAGTTCTACTTTCGTCCGGCCGGAGACAACTGGGTGCCTTTGTGCACCTCTATTTCCATTGCAAATGTTTTATCATGAGTGGTTAAACTGGTGTAATTAAAATAAAAGAAAAGAAATTAAAACTCAAAATAACAGTCGGGCTGCAAACAAATCCCGGTCGTAGTAGTATAGTAAAGTGTAAGCGACCGGATATCGAACCGTGGGACTAAGGGGAATTATTAAGTACCTAAGCGTGTCACAAAAAGGGGGGATTAATTGACTTGTATTATAAATAAAAAGGAAAGATAAAATAAACTAAGTTAATAGATAAATTAATTGGGACTCTGGGTCAGGTTAATATAATCTGCTCTTTCATGCTATGTCTACTGGTTTAATTATAATTGTTTGGCAAAATTCCTCTTATTATCTTAAGGTCCGATGAAAACTCATAAGAACTCGTTTACCTGAAAATGCAAGGTCCGATGAAAACTCAAGCAAAATACGTGTAAACGGACGGTTTAGATATGAGAAATTATTTATGCATCTGAGTACTAACTTATCCGATGAAAACAAGTTTCCTCCAGATTTACGGCTTAATTAACCTATCTATTTGTCACCGATCAGATTAGAAATAGATTTAGTAAAGCAATTTAATAAACTCATGACATTTATTAAAAAGGCGAGATGACCCTTTAAAACGCAACAAACTGTATTTAAATAAAACCAGTAAACATATTGCATAATTAATACAAACATATAATAACCATTCCCAAAGTATAAATATTCTAGCCTAACATATTAAATAGATAAACAGAAACAAGAGTAGTAGAAATCATCTGTAGTCACTCCTGCATTCGTTGTGCTATTTTGTATACGTAGGACTAGAGGTGGATATGGTAGAATGAAAAGTAAATAAAATGGAGAAGACGGGAGAAGAGAAATGGGATGGATGATGGTATTCTGTGGTATTTAGTATGTGGAAGGGACTGATTATTGAAGGCAGAAGGAGCGTGGGTTTTATAGAAGATAAGAAGAGGAAGCAGACAGAGGGAACACCGCGTGAGGAAATTAAGGAATGGATTGGGTGGCTGAACGCGTGAGTACTGTCGGCAGGCGCCTGATATTGTTGAAGGAGTAGACGGATAAGTTGCAGGCGCCGCGAAGAAGATAAACAGCACCCAAGTCTGTCGCGTTAATTATCTGGACATTTACACGCGTCCGCGTAGATGTCCGCCTTGTTTTAGGCGGACGTGTTGCTGTCCGCATATCTGTCCGTGTTGTTTTAGGCGGACGTGTTGCTGTCCGCGTGCTGTCCGCATGATATTAGGCGGACGTGGCAAGTCTGTCCGCTAATATCTCTGCCCACGAGTTTGTCCGCGTGGTGTCCGTGTATCTGTCCGCCTAAATCCATGCGGACATACCTTGTTCTATGCGGACACACCTTGTCCTGTCCGCGTGGTTCTATGCGGACACAGGGGTGGACACAAGTTTTTGACTTATTTTCTTCTACGAACTTTGACCGGCTCTAGATTCTTCGTTTGGACTCCGTTTTCCGAGCCGTTTGCGTCTATGCGTTCGTCTCTTCGTCTACTTTGCTTCCAGCTTGGTTTTCCTCATGTTTAAACAATAAATTTGTGAGATAACAATAAAACATAAACTAGAGGAAAACTAACCGAAGTGGAGAAATGAGCAAGAAAAAGTGCTAATATAATATATGAAATACACCTATAAATCATGCTCATTTGGACACTTATCACACCCCCACACTTATCTTTTTGCTTGTCCTCAAGCAAAACCACGGACCCAAGTAAGTAGGAAATGCTCAATACTAACAAATATTATTATGAAGGGTAGGATAAAGAGGTGAACAGTTCATGATCTTTTTAACTTATTGAGGAGTGTGAAAAATTAACTGCTGGTGGCATAGGTGTGCTCAGGGTAAAAACAAAATATAGAGTTTCGGGGTATGATCTAAGGTACTTCAATGTTTCTTTGTTTAGGTGACTCTGAGAACTTTTACCATGGCCAACTTCTCTCAAGAATGGGCATTTGAGGAGAAAACAAAAGGAAAAATAGATTCATGCATTTGTTTCACTTTTGCATAAGGGATGAGAAAATGTAGGCATCACGCATTTGTATTCAAGAACACTCAACTCTCTTTGTTGGTTACCAATGGTGTCTCGCAAGTCCCTTATTATTTTTTTGTATTCTTCTTTTTTTTTTAAATAGAGAAGCACCCCTTAGCAATCCCTAAGAGAGAAGACAGAAAGAAACCCTGAGCAATAAAATCCAACCTTTTGCAGATCATTTTGTCACACCGCATATAAAATGCTCCTCAAAAGTAATCAAAATTTTAAAATTTTGTACCATTTATCCCACAATTCATAACAGTATTTATTCTTAAAGAGAACAACCCACATATAAGGGGTCACGATATTGAATTGGACAAACGCAAGATAAGCAGAGAGATTAAGCATTTAAGCACAAAATTCCACCGAAAGGGCACACTCCCCCACACTTAATTTGAACAATGTCCTCATTGTTCACCAGAAAAACAAGGGAAGGTTTCAGAAGACCTTTTCGGTAAGTAGATAAAATAGAGATAACAAAAAGGTCACAAATAAACATTTAAGCACATAAACGCTCCCCTGCAGTTTTTATTTAAATAAAAGCATAATTAAAGAAACCGGTACTCCCCTGATATTATTTTTGCTTGCTTTTATAGGAGTTCCCCCACACTTGAGCTTCAGCCTCAACTAGCGTAGCTTGGTTGCAGTGTAGTCATGAATTGCACCTGTATAAGACACTAGAAGCAACCATACTACAAACGGGGTTAAGAGTTAGCAAAAACAAAATTTAAAGAGAACCTGAAAATTAAAAGAGCATAAAAGCAAATAAAATAAAAGTTCATCCAGGTTGCCTCCCGGGAAGCTGCCCTTCTTTAACGTCTTTGGCTAGACGCCCGCTTCGTTATCCTGGATCAAAAATAAAAGTAGACAACAGCTTTGCCAGGATAACGAAGTTAGCAGTAATTAAAAGCAAACCACCTGGATCAAAACAAAATGTTACTTAGGCAAATATAATAGGAAAATGAATACTCCATAAAACCTGGTGTTTGAGGAGGTACTGCCGGGAACGTAGTTCTAACAGAAGACCCGGTGGTGATGATTTTTCTTCCTCAAATTGGAGGATGTAAACATCCTCCTCTTGTAGGTGAGGCTCATAGAAAGAACGCGGATCGATATCATCTTCAGAGAAAGTTGATTCTTCGAAGGTGATAGTGGTGTTTTGTTTGGATATCTTGGCGGGAGGTGATGGCAATTCCTTCTCTTCATTTTCGAGGATGTAAGTATCCTCATCTTCTGGATAGAGCATAGAGAAGGATGGAAACTGGCGGTAGGTGACTGTAGAGGGAAGAGAGTAACTTACATCCGTAGTGGGGTGTTCTACCTCATGAACTATTTCGCTCTTTGGTTGTTGTTCTTGTTGAGCGATTCTCTCCAGGTAATCTGGTTGATCCTCTAACCAGAGTTGTTCTTGTAATATGAGACAATCCTCATAATCATGAGCTCCCCCACATACGGAGCAGTATAAATACTGTGAAAAGCAAAACTCTTGTTCGAGCTCCTCCTCCATTTGCCGCGTACACTTTTTTTTTTGTGTTTTCGTATAAAAAACGAAACTACTGAAACAGATTAGAAAAAAATGATTAGAAACAAACATAATAATATATAAACAAAAATATAAAAGATAATTAATAAAAACAACAAACAAAATAAAATAACAAAATATTCTAATATAACAAGTGAATAATCTGGGGCTTAGGGACTAGAATAAATCTAGTCCCCGGCAACGGCGCCATTTTGCAGACATTTTATCATGAGTGGTTAAACTGGTGTAATTAAAATAAAAAAAAGAAATTAAAACTCAAATAACAGTCGGGCTGCAAACAAATCCCGGTCGTAGTAGTATAGTAAAGTGTAAGCGACCGGATATCGAACCGTGGGACTAAGGGGAATTATTAAGTACCTAAGCGTGTCACAAAAAGGGGGGATTAATTGACTTGTATTATAATAAAAAGGAAAGATAAAATAAACTAAGTTAATAGATAAATTAAACGGGACTCTGGGTCAGGTTAATATAATCTGCTCTTTCATGCTATGTCTACTGGTTTAATTATAATTGTTTGGCAAAATTCCTCTTATTATCTTAAGGTCTGATGAAAACTCATAAGAACTCGTTTACCTGAAAATGCAAGGTCCGATGAAAACTCAAGCAAAATACGTGTAAACAGACGGTTTAGATATGAGAAATTATTTATGCATCTGAGTACTAACTTATCCGATGAAAACAAGTTTCTCCAGATTTACGGCTTAATTAACCTATCTATTTGTCACCGATCAGATTAGAAATAGATTTAGTAAAGCAATTTAATAAACTCATGACATTTATTAAAAAAGGCGAGATGACCCTTTAAAACGCAACAAACTGTATTTAAATAAAACCAGTAAATATATTGCATAATTAATACAAACATATAATAACCATTCCCAGAGTATAAATATTCTACCCTAACATATTAAATAGATAAACAGAAACAAGAGTAGTAGAAATCATCTGTAGTCACTCCTACATTCGTTGTGCTATTTTGTATACGTAGGACTAGAGGTGGATATGGTAGAATGAAAAGTAAATAAAATGGAGAAGACGGGAGAAGAGAAATGGGATGGATGATGGTATTCTGTGGTATTTAGTATGTGGAAGGGACTGATTATTGAAGGCAGAAGGAGCGTGGGTTTTATAGAAGATAAGAAGAGGAAGCAGACAGAGGGAACACCGCGTGAGGAAATTAAGGAATGGATTGGGTGGCTGAACGCGTGAGTATTGTCGGCAGGCGCCTGATATTGTTGAAGGAGTAGACGGATAAGTTGCAGGCGCCGTGAAGAAGATAAACAGCACCCAAGTCTGTCACGTTAATTATCTGGACATTTACACGCGTCCGCGTAGATGTCCGCCTTGTTTTAGGCGGACGTGTTGCTGTCCGCATATCTGTCCGCATATCTGTCCGCATTGTTTTAGGCGGACGTGTTGCTGTCCGCGTGCTGTCCGCATGATATTAGGCGGACGTGGCAAGTCTGTCCGCTAATATCTCTGTCCGCGAGTCTGTCCGCGTGGTGTCCGCGTATCTGTCCGCCTAAATCCATGCGGACATACCTTGTTCTATGCGGACACACCTTGTCCTGTCCGCGTGGTTCTATGCGGACACAGGGGTGGACACAAGTTTTTGACTTATTTTCTTCTACGAACTTTGACCGGCTCTAGATTCTTCGTTTGGACTCCGTTTTCCGAGCCATTTGCGTCTATGCATTTGTCTCTTCGTCTACTTTGCTTCCAGCTTGGTTTTCCTCATGTTTAAACAATAAATTTATGAGATAACAATAAAACATAAACTAGAGGAAAACTAACCGAAGTGGAGAAATGAGCATGAAAAAGTGCTAATATAATATATGAAATACACCTATAAATCATGCTCATTTGGACACTTATCATCCATCCGGCAAGAAGCGGCCGGATGCTCCATATGTCCTGTCTGGCCTGGTACTATTTCTTCCCTTCTCAGCTGCCTAGTGGAGGAAAAAAGGCGGAACGACACTAGTAGCGTAATAGCTGCCTAGCGGGTTATGAAATGAACGATCTTGCGCTAGTAGCATAATAGTTGCCTAGTGAAGGAAAAACGGCGGGACCGCACTAGTAGCGTAATAGCTGCCTAGCGGGTTATGAAGTGAACGATCTCGCACTAGTAGCGTAATTGCTGCCTAGTGGAGGAAAAAAGGCGGGACGACACTAGTAGAGTAATAGCTGCCTAGCGGGTTGTGAAGTGAATGATCTCGCACTAGTAGCGTAATAGCTGCCTAGTGAAGGAAAAAAGGCGGGACGACACTAGTAGCGTAATAGCTGCCTAGCGGGTTGTGAAGTGAACGATCTCGCACTAGTAGCGTAATAGATGCCTAGTGGAGGAAAAAAGGAGGGACCGCATTGGTAGCGTAATAGCTGCCTAGTGGGTTATGAAATGAACGATCTCGCACTCGTAGCGTAATAGCTGCCTAGTGGAGGAAAAAAGGCGGGACCGCACTAGTAGCGTAATTGCCGACTAGCGGTTTATGAAATGAATGATCTCACACTAGTAGCGTAATAGCTGCCTAGTGGAGGAAAAAAGGCGGGACCGCACTAGTATCATAATAGCCACCTAGTGGGTTATGAAATGAATGATCTCGCACTAGTAGCGTAAAAGCTGCCTAGTGGAGGAAGAGACGGGACCGCACTAGTAGCGTAATAGCTGCCTAGCGGGTTATGAAGTGAACGATCTCGCACTAGTAGCGTAATAGCTGCCTAATGGAGGAAAAAAGGCGGGACCGCACTAGTAGCGTAATAGCTGCCTAGCGGGTTATGAAATGAACGATTTCGCACTAGTAGCGTAATAGCTGCCTAGTGGAGGAAAAGACGAGACCGCAGTACTAGCGTAATAGCTGCCTAGTGGGTGTAAAACAAAAATGCGACCGCACCAGTAGCGCAATAGCTGCCTGGCGAGTGTAAAACGAAATGAGACCGCACTAGTAGCGCAATAGCTGTCTAGCGGGTGTAAAACAAAAATGCGACCGCACCAGTAGCGTAATAGCTGTCTGGCGGGTGTAAGATGAAAATGCGACTGCACTAGTAGCGCAATAGCTTCCTAGCGGGTGTAAAACAAAAATGCGACCGCTCCAGTAGCGCAATAGCTGCCTGACGGGTGTAAAACGAAAATGCGACCGCACCAGTAGCGCAATAGCTGCCTGGTGGGTGTAAGATAAAAATGCAACCGCACCAGTAGCGCAATAGCTGCCTGGCGGGTGTACAACGAAAGAGGTGAACTGAGTAAAAGTTTTACGAGTGAAAGGTCACCTGAGTGGAATGAAGAATATATTTCAAACTTGAGTGAAATAATTGATCGAATGACGTGAGTGATTTTTCGTGGTACCCTTGAAAGGATTCCCACATGCAAATGAAATGAGATATGTTGTGGTTAACAAATGCATTAATTGAATCAAAACCCTGTTAATTGTTGTAGATTTTTGTGTGAGCTGATGGCTCCAAAGTTGCTTTAAAACTTTAAGATGACTCTGGCATGTGTTGTTGGTTCCGGATTACGTTGCTGGCTCTGGTATGCTTTGATGACTCCGGATCACGTCGGTGGCTCCGACATGCACTAATGGCTCCGGGTCACGTCGATGGCTCCGACATGCACTGATGGCTCTGGTGGTTCGAAGGTGGCTTCGGTATAGCTCTGGGATGGATCCGGTATGGCCTTGAGATGGCTCCGGTATAGCCCTGGGATGGCTCCGGTAGTCCGAGAATGGCTTTGGTGATAGCTCTGGTATGGCTCTAGAATGGTCGAATGGCTCCAATATGATCGAGGGGCTTTACTATTGTTGAATGACTCCGATGTAAGTAACAAATCTGGGGTGGTTGGTGGGTTTGATATGGTTGATGTGTTTGTGATGAGGTGTGAAATTTTTGAGTGGTTGGTGGGTTTCAAAGTGGCTGGTGGATTTTGATGTATTTTGATGGTTTTTTTGTGAACTTTGTTGTGGGTGGAGGATTTTTCATGGGTGTATGTCTAAACATGGTTGGACGCCTTCAGTGTAATTCTGATCATAACTCCTGGATGGCTCCAAAATGATTTTAGGATGCTCCGTTTGATGATAACGAGGAACAAAAGAGGATTACCGCCTTTAAGGTGGTCGAACCCCGGGCGGGCTGCCTACGTACTCAATTTGATATTGAGATCAGACCATACGTAGTTCGATCTCAGTGAGCAAGGCCATGGTGACGAAATGGCTATATGGATTTGAGATGGCTCTCATATTGTTTTTAAACTGTTGAGATGGGCCCTGGTAGCTCTAGGGATGGTTTCAATGTTCTGAGGATGGCTCCTGCATGGCTCCAACTTGGCTTTGGGAGTGGTATCGATGAGACTCGGGTGTGACACTGGACGGCTCGGGGATGGTCTTTGTATGGCTTCGGATAGCTCTTGAATGGTTCGATGTAGCTCGGCGATAGCCCAGGATGGCTCTGAAGAGGATAGATTTAGCTCGATGATGGCCCAGGATGGCTCCGGTTGACATCAAAAGTTACGCTTCAATAACTGCAACTGAAGTCGACTTTCAACAAGACTAGGTGGAGTTCTTACCAGTCGGATGTTGAAAATGAGGTGGTTATGATGCATGCAAATACTAAATGCTAGAAGAGATACAAAATGCATATGCAGTTTTATGAGAGAAGGTACGGTCCTATCTCTATTAATATGAGGCTTACAAATATAAGACATCTTCGATTCGATCTTGAGCGATTGTTGAGCTCGAATGCGTGAATCATTTTCCTCTCATGGAGGGATGTGGGTCAATCTCTCGTGAGTATGGTTGTGTGTGCTAATGTCGTGATGATACTCTTGATGCTCAGAGCAGTATTTTCCTGAGAATTTCTTTTCGAGGTTATGAACTTTCCGTTCCTCACAAATTCCTCATCTGCAATGGGGTAGGCTGATTATGATTTGGTAGTTTAATCGAAGAGTCACTCACACTCTAAAGACCTAGTTAGATTAGGTCACACTCATTCGCTCACGGTCCCCTTTGGTATGATGGGACATGTTGATAACAAATACAAAGCTTATGATTCATGTTTCAGATCCGATACTTTCAGTTAACACTCACTAACTAACGAGTCAGAGGTCTTTTATTGGGTTATAGCGGGGTTGAGGGGTATGATGTATGTCACACGGGACTATGGGATTTATTTGGGAATTGTGGAGCTTTTGTGCAATAAAGGACGTGTTTCGCCTTTGCCATGAGTTATAGCGTGGTTGAAGGTTTTGAAGGAAGTTGGGGAATCCTGACAATTTTGAATGGAGTTCAATCTTCCTTGAGTATGAGAAAAACATACTCAAGTTTTCCCCAGCAGAGTCGTCATTCTGTGGAGGGTGATTTTTCGGTATGAGGAGGGTCTATCTAAATATCTGACTTAAAAGTCGAGATCCTAGAAAATGTCATTTTGTGAAGGGTGAAAACCCGTTATTCTGGCATCCCTCAAATACCTACTAAATTGTCCATCTTTCCCATAAAGCACAAGGGAGAGTTCAAGTGTGCACCACACCTACTCTCAATGGGTTCCACGCGGACTTATGCCCTAAGGACGGAAATTGACTAGAGTTGCCACCTAGTTTGACCTAAGAAACTAGAAAGGAAAGGGAAGGAGGGTTCTAAGAACCGTCGGTTGACTATGAAATTGTTGCCTATGGATAGGACTTATCTGGTCATTTGTAGAGATTCTATGTGGGTTCGCACTGGGTTACACCCCTTAGAAGTGGCAACGACCACGACTTCGGATTAGTGCCCGAGGAAACCTCGGTCTCCAATTGTCGGGATTGTCTTCTTTCAAAACCTTATTAGAGAGATTCATTTCAAAAGGCCACAAGGATAGGATTAGAACAAGAGGAGAGAAAACGAGTAGATGAGGCGAGCTTTTCTGCCAAGCTAGCGCCAAGAAGAAGAATTGATGAATTTGCAAGAGGATAGAATGAAATATTAGGAGTCTGATTTTGAGAGTTGAAGAAGTCGAGGGTTTATGGGAGTCATAGGGGATTTGAATGTTTGACAGACATGGATATCGCATTAGAGTTGGGAAAGGGGTTTTTTAGATTGGAATTGGGTCGCACCCTAGATGGGCTGCCTACGTACTCAACTCCCTATTGAGATCAGACCTTACGTAGTTCAGGGGCCTTTAGGATGGCCAGGATTTTTGAGGTGATCGAGGATTAGAAGTGGTTGTTTGGAGGGGAGATAGTTGAGTGCAAAAGGGTATTTTGATTGTTGTGGGGTCGCACCCTATGTGGGTTACCTACTTACTCAACTACCTGTTGAGATTAGACCTTACGTAGTTCACAGGTTATGGTTTTTGGAAGTTTTGATGTTTGTGGAGTTTGAAATGTTTGAGGTGTTTGAGGTTTAGAAGGGTTCAGAGTTTCGAGAAGTTTCGGGTTTGGGATGCTAGTCTGTGAGACGTTCGGGTCTGTAAGACGTTTGAAACCTTGAGATGTCGAAGTCTGTGAGACGCTCGAGTCTGTGAGACGCTCGGGTCTGTGAGATGCTAAGGTCTGTGAGACATTTGAATCATTGGAATGACAAAGTCTGTGAGACGCTCGGGTCGGTGAGACATTCAGAGTGTAGGGGAAATTGAATTGGAATTAATTGAATATTTTACTTGAATTGAAGTTGAATGAAATTTTGATTTGAATCGGACTTAAGTTGAATTGAAAGTGGATTGATTTTGAATTGAAGTTGAATGAATTTTGATTTAAACCAGAAGTTGATTTGGAATTGAATTTGAATTGGGCTAAATTTGAATTGAAGTTGAATGAATTTTGATTTGAACCAGAAGTTAATTTGGAATTGAATTTGAATAAATTTGAATTGAAGTTGAATGAATTTTGATTTGAACCAGAAGTTGATTTGGAATTGAATTTGAATGGAATCGAGTCTAAATTGGGTCGAATTGAATTCAATTTGTATGGAAAATGAATTAGGTTTGAATTGAACTTGGGTCGGAATTGGATAATAGGTCGGGTCAAAGTTCAGGTCAAGGTCAATGTTTGGGTTGGGTCAAAGTCAAGGTCAAGGTCAAAATTTGGTTGGCCAAAGTTGGACTGGTGAGTCAAAATGGATTGAGTGGGTTAATGGGCCGAGTGGGCTTAATGGGCGAACTTCATGTATATTCGACCAATTAGTCGGCGTACCCTCGTTAGCACGCAGGTGTATGCGAAGTTTATGCGTAGCTTTTGCTGAGCCCCTCGAGGCACTGTTTTTACTTTTACAGGTGCCCGTGAAGGATGAAGGTCATGATGAGACCGAGATTAATTTCTTTTTGTGTAGTGAGTAGGTTGTGGATGGTGTACCAAGTAGTACACGGCTATAAGCCTTTTTGAATAGCCGGTGTACCATGGGGTACACCCTTTTTAATATTGAAAGAATTGTGAATTGGTAGAATTAGTAGGTTGTTAAACTCATGATTTTTGTAACTTGAAGAAGGGATGTAATTGCTTATATTTTGGGATACTCAGTAATCAAACATTGTAAGTAAATGATATTGTGTATTGGGAAGTAACGATAGTAGCTCGGTATTTTCTAAACATCGGACCGTTATTGTATGTAGTGTAAGCCTTGCTAGCCGTGTGGGCGGTTAGCGGCGTTGTATCACCTGTCGTAGTATTTGTATTTCCGCTGCGAGTAGTAGGATAATCGAGACAATTAGACAGTAAGTAAGGGATTAACGGTAGGGGTGTTACAAAAAGTGGTATCAGAGCGTAGTTACGCTCTGATGTCTAAGAATTACCGAGCATAGGGATTACCGAGTTAGGATTACAATCGTCTTATGACGGAGAAGTAGAAACCTAACTAGGAATGTCCGTTGATAACAACGGATACCCTTAACGTCCTTACAGACAATACCATTGCTTGAATTCAAGACCCATTGGTCACAATGTCATAGTGCCTAATGTAAATGTTAAATGTTCAGATGTCAGGACGAGGTCGAGGTCGACCCCGAGGAGAGACTAATGATGGACCGGGTGCGCAGATGATAGCTGAAATCGTTGCCGCCACGGTAGCACAGATGCTACCGCAAGTAATCACGGCTGTACAACAAACCCAGCAGAACCAACAAACTCAAGTCGGGACCAACCCCACCCCCTCCACCCAGAGATGTGAACTGGGTAAAAGCTGTCGCAGATCTTCGACCTCCTTGCTTTCGAGGAGAGAGCAACCCGGCTAAACTGGAAGCTTATATCTCCGAGATGGAGACAGCATTTGAATCCCTCGAATCTCCTGGTGGAGTTCAAGTGAGAATAGCAGCATACTACCTCAAAGATGCTGCTATGGATTGGTGGAAGCTTGTAAAGCACGAGTATGTCGACGACCCCACCTTTGATTGGGAATCCTTCACCGTAATTCTCGGATCAAAATACTACCCAGAACACGTCAAGACCAAGAAACGTCTAGAGCTTGACGCTTTGAGGATGATAGAGAAAATGTCAGTGGATGAGTACTACCGCACCTTCACCTCCATCCTACGCCTTCTACCCGACCTTGGGTACACCGGCCAGGTCTTGGTCGATCGCTTCTATGGCGGTCTGAGCCATCGCCTTCGGTACGGTATGGGCTATACCAGATTTACCTCCCTTCTGGAGTGCTACCACACGGCATCTCATGTTGAAATCACATGCCAGCTAAGAGATGAGGAGCAGGCGCTTAAGCCCAAAGCCAACAGTAAGAACACCAGTTCTGAGGAGCAGAACCAGGGCAAGTGTTGGAAGAAGAAGAAGAAGAAGAAGATGTGAAGTTCTTCCAGCAATCGCAGAAGAACATCCCGAGTGAGAGTTGTGCCCATGCTGAGAAGGGCAAAGCAGCTGAACCACTTCAGCTTGCTTATTTTACGCCAGTGGCCGCAAAGCCACTGAGATCACACCCACCTAAGGGTTCTGGTCCGGTTATGGCAAGAACTACTCCGACGGCCGTAGCTATGTGTGTAGGAAGTGCAACCAAGATCACCCCGGCACAGATTGCCAAGGGAGGGAAATTAGATTCTTCAACTGTCAGAAGCCGGGACACTGTGCTAATGTGTGCCCAGAAAACTCCAAGTCTAAGGGAAACTTCCAGAGCTACAAGCAGAGGGAATGCAAGGAGGTTGCATCTGGCGATGCTCCAGCCCAGCAGGCCTCGCAGGGACAGGGGTCCCGAGGTCCTCAGAAGGGCGCGCCTAGAGGCAGCCGGCCTTACACATCATTGACCGTGACGGGACCGGTACTAAGTCCGGCCTAGGTATTAACTTAAACCTTGAATCCTTGTAAGCATGCCTAAGTATCGAAATACTTGATTGAATGAATGCATGAGTAAGCAGAGTTAGAGTATGTATTTGAGCATGAAATGAACTAGTGAAACTAGAACTCACGCAGATGAAATTTACGACCATAGGTAGATTTAATATCTGCTACCCGATACCTTCGAACCCCAACCATGAAGACGACAACATCACCACTCACCACTTCTCCAACGAGTAGTGTCAGGTCATACGACCAGGTATGATTCTATTAAAGGGATACTTGACACCCGAAGCCCAAATGTTTATCATCCGACGATGCAATGAACTAGGAGCGGGTCCAGGAGGATTTTACACACCCGAATTCCCCGGTGGAGCGAAGATGAAGCTGAAGATGATGTGGTTGGGAAAGGATTGGAATCCTTATACCAAGACATACCAAAAGACGCGGACATAAGACGGAGCGACGCCACCAACAATACCCCCTAAATTTCAGACGCTTGTTACGCAAGCTGTAGAACTTGCACAACAGTGTGAAGATGATCCGATCCCCGCACTTGAAGCGGACCTCTGTATCGTCAACTTCTATGAGAAAGAAGGACGACTTGGGTTACACCAAGATAAGGACGAGACGACGGAATCTCTTGAATAAGGAGTGCCCGTAGTGTCTTGGTCCATCGGTGATGACGTCGTATTCGTGTATAGCGAGTAGAAGCGTGTGGACCTTGCAGAGAAAATGGTGTTGAGATCAGGAGACATCCTAATCATGGGTGGAAAATCAAGGTTGATGTATCACGGTATCAAAAAGATCAAGTTGAATACGGCACCACCGGCAATAATCAATGCCACACACATGAAACCAGGGCGCCTGAACCTTACCTTTAGAAAGTATTAAACTTGTAGTATCATGTAACATATTAGTAACGTGTATAAGAGACACGGTATGTATGATGGTTGGTTTATCAATAAAGAGCAGTGTTGATCATTAAATTCCACTTGTGTCCTACCATCATTACTTACAACTTGTGAACCAATAGGTTGTGGACTCGGTACCGAAGGTTACCTGAGTATCCTCACCGAAGCACAAGTCGGTAAGAGCGGCACCATCTTAACGGGAACCTTCCCAGTTAACGGCATTGATGCCTCATTACTATTCGACTCCGGCGCCTCTCACACCTTCGTTTCGCCATCTTTTGCGAAGAGGTTGGGGCTAGACGCAGATGAGCTACCAAACTTCTTGGTTACTCTCTCGTCGAAGAAGCGAGTAAAATGCACCAAGTATTACAAAACCGCCAAAATCCGAATCAAGGGCGAAGAGTTTCCCATCTCCTTCATCGAATTTAATGGGCTGGGATTCAACTTAATAGTCGGGATGAACTGGTTGGAGCGGCACAAGGGGCGAATCCTCTACGCCGAGCATAGACTGCTACTCAAGAGTCCGTCTGGGTTACTATTTCATACCGCCAGAGACCGAGAGAGCCTTCGACTACAGTCATCTCCGCCATGGCTATGTACCGGGAGCTCAGAAAGGGGCACGATGTGTAACTATGCTATGTACAAGATCTGGAGAGAGATCCAGAATTCAGTACTGATGTACCGATTGTATCAGAATTCCCCGATGTATTCCCGAAGGAGCTACCTGGTATGCCACCTCAGAGAGCTGTTGAATTCAAAATTGATCTTCTGCCTGGTACTGGTCCCATCGCTAGGGCACCGTACCGTATGGCACCAGCAGAAATGACTGAGCTCAAAGAGCAATTGCGCGACCTTCTCGACAAAGGGTTCATACGTCCGAGCGTATCACCCTGGGGAGCACCGGTCCTCTTCGTAAAGAAGAAGGACGGTAGCCTCCGACTCAGCATCGACTACCGCGAATTGAATACGGTCACCGTCAAGAATAAATACCCATTGCCATGCATCGACGACTTATTCGATCAGTTGAAAGGAGCTTCGGTCTTCTCCATGATTGACCTCTGATCTGGGTATCATCAGATTGCTATCATAGAGCAAGATATTGAGAAAATGGCATTCCGTACAAGATATGGCCACTATGAATTCACAATGATGTCATTCGGTTTGTCAAACGCACCAGCTAAGTTCATGGATCTAATGAACCGTCTATTCAGTGATCAGTTGGACACTTCTGTTGTAGTCTTCATTGACGACATCCTTGTGTATTTGAAATCAGCAGAAGAGCATGCTAACCACCTCAGAAAAGTACTTGAGACACTACGCAAGAACCAGCTTTATGCGAAGTTCTCCAAATGCGAGTTTTGGCTAGATTAGGTATCTTTCCTCGGTCATGTCATCTTGAGCGCGGGTATCTCAGTTGATCCATCCAAAATTGAAGCAGTACAATCATGGCCTAGACCTAAGACTGTTACCGACATCCAGAGCTTTCTTGGTCTAGCCAGTTATTACCGAAGATTTGTAAAGGATTTTTCTAAAGTCGCTAAGCCCATGACGACATTGATGAAGAAAGATGCACCGTTTGTGTGGACAAACGAGTGTGAGGTATCCTTCCAGAGCCTAAAAGACTCATTGACCTCAGCGCCAATTCTCACACTTCCAGAGGGCACAGAGGGATTTGAGGTGTATTGTGATACATCAGGCAAGGGAATGGGATGCGTACTCATGTAGCATGGCTAGGTAGTAGCCTACGCCTCCCGCCAGCTGAAAAAGCATGAGGAGAATTACCCGACACATGATCTAGAGTTAGGAGCCATTGTCTTCATCTTGAAGATATGGCGACACTATCTCTATGGGGTAAGCATCACCATCTACTCTGACCATAAAAGTTTACAGTATGTATTCACACAGAAGGAACTGAATTTAAGACAAAGAAGGTGGATGGAGTTTCTATCAGATTACGACATCGACCTACAATATAAGGAAGGGAAGGCAAACATTGTAGCCGACGCTCTGAGTCGTCGAGCACACTCGCTCCATTCACTACTCGCTTCTTCTAGCTTGGTTGACGAGGTGCGAGACGCTCAGTTGAGCGACCCTTATATGACCGAGATCGGACAGAAAATCACAAATGGCACATTTGAGAAAAAGAAGTATGACTTCAAACTGTGTGAAGATGGTCTGATCTGGCTGAATGGCAGGCTATGCGTCCCCCGAAGCAATGCTGAGCTGAGGGATCGCATCCTGCGAGAGTCACACTGTTCTACACTATCTGTCCATCCAGGAGCCTCCAAGATGTATAAAGACATGAAGAGGTACTTCTGGTGGTCTGGAATGAAATCCGATGTGACTGAGTATGTGCTAAGATGCCTAACATGCTAGAAAGTAAAGTTTGAACACAGAAGACCGGGTGGAATGGTAAAATCTATGCCAATTCCGGAGTGGAAATTCCACGATATCTCCATGGATTTTGTTGTAGGACTCCCACCTTGAAATAACCCAAACTTAAATATAGTGATTAAGATTATTCTAATCCTTTATTTAAGAGCCTAATAACACTTAAGTAATATTGGTAAGGAAAAATAAATCCAAAAGAAATAAATAAACGCCTAAAAAGCGAAAAACACTAAATAAGCGTTAAATAACCATAGGAGGTATGAGATCTCGGTTAGCATATTATATGGATTCTAAAGGTTTGATAAGACCTAAATAATATATGGGAACAACTCCTGAAGAAAATGGATCCTTAAAACGGATTACAAGCACAAACGAACCTTAAAGCGCGTCTTTCGAGGAAACCGGGAAAACGCGACTTTAAGCGGGTCAAATAGACTCGTAACAATTTTGGTCAACTAAATAGTCATTAATAAATATTAGTGAAGCTTTAGAACCAATAAATCAATAAAACGAGAAAATAGTAAAAACTGTCAAAAACGGGAAGTTGTGGGTAGAAACATAAATAACTCAAACTTATGTGTCCACTTTTGAAAATAAAAATGTGGAATCTGTGTGTGTGCAGTGGGGGTCCAATTTTAAGCCCTCTCTCACACTCCCTCACACTCCCTTATTAAATTGTGCTAATGCACTACAAGACAAAACAATAAAAAAGCAAATAAACTCACTTTAACTCACCACTCTCTCTCCTACCCTCACATTTCTCACACTCTCGTACAGACCCCCTCCCTCACTCTCTTTTCTTTCTCTGGTTGCCTTCTTCCTCAACCGGCCAGCCATGGAGGAGCAAGCAAACCCACACAAAAACCTCACTTCTCTCCTCTTGTTACTCCCTTAAACCTTCTCCAAAAATTATAAAAATTACACCATTGTCTTCCTCTCACCAAGGAGAACATACTCCTCTTTTCAAAATCCGAAAAGGAGCATCTTCATCTCCATGGGTGTGTAGCATTTGGAGCTTCAAGACCACCATTGGAACCACCTCCTTCTCCTTGTCATTTTGAGGTAAAAATGTTCTTGAAAGCTTACCTTTTTCTAGCCCTTGTGGGCAAAACGAAATTTAGACTAAACTCTTGTTTGGTTCCTTTGTACCCTAGCCGATTTTGGCACTCTTGGAGGGTGAGAAATATTGTTCTTGAGCTATTCGAAGCATTACCTACACCCTTACAAGGTAATGAAATTTCTAAACCCTAAAACTTACATTAAGCTTTAAAGATTGAAAAGGGTTAGTTAGTGTATTAAGATGATGTGTATATATGGGTTGTAGTGTTAGAGGATTTGAATTGCAAACCGGTGGGAAGGGAACAGAAAGGAAGAAAGGAGAAGAAAGAAGAAGGAAAGAGAAAGGAAGAAAGAAAGGGGAAACTAGAAATAACAAGGTAAATGTTCTTACCTTTAGCTAGTTTTGTGTATGGTGTTGTAACAGATTTTAAATGCTTGAAATGAGTAATGAAGGAGGTTATGAGTAGTAGGTATGTTGAAGTATGAAGAGTAAGGTAATGTAGCTGTTTTGAAGCTTGTAAATGTTGTTTAAAAGCTTGGGAAAACCATGGGTAGTATATGAGTATGTGCAGGAATTTTATGGCATTGTAGTGGAGTTGAATTGTGTGTATAGTGTATTGTATAAGCAGGTGTAGAAATGAACATTTGTGAGCTGAATTAATGTGTGGGTAATGTTAAAAATATAGGGGAGACTATGTCCAAATTTGGTTAGAAACTAAAGGACTTAAGTGTTTAAGATAAGGAAGTAACCTAGGTGGTAACTAGGTGTATTTGGAGAGTGTAAATGGAGTAGTTTAGTGTTTTGAAACAGATTGGAAAAGGGTTTAAATAATGAGAAGAATTTGAGTGCAAGTAGTGTATTTAGAATGCTAGGAGTGACATTAGTTGAAGGAGTATTGGAGGATAGAAGTTTAGGGAAAAATCTGTAGCATAATGGAGAGAGCAAAATCTGTAGCAAGTGAGGAGTAAAAACTGATGTAAAGTGTTGGGATGAAATGAGGAAAAGATGTATAAGTGTATCTAGGATTGAGTAATAAGTTTGATGGATGAATTAAGGTGAATTGGAGCATCAAATGAGTGGTAAACATGTTGGGAATGTGTTGTGGAGATTTGGGAAGAAATGGGAAAGAAAAAGAATTGAAAACAAGGTCTGTAGGCAAAGTCTGCTACCGACCGACCCAGAGCCTGGATCGGTCGGTGGGTCGGTCGGGGCTTAAGCAATAAAAATAAACCATTCGGGAACGGACCGACCCAGGAGCCGTGAGTCGGTCGTGGGTCGGTCGGACTAAAATTCCCGGTTGTCGAAGTTTCTGACTTCGACCGACCCAGAGGTTGGGTCGGTCGGTGGGTCGGTCGGAGCTTAGACAACGGAGTGAAACTTACTGGGATGGACCGACCCAGAGGTGTATGGGTCGGTCGGAACAGTTCTGGGTCGGTCGGAAGAAATTTCAGAGAACGTAAACCTACTGGACTGGACCGACCCAGGGGTTGGGTCGGTCGGTGGGTCGGTCGCCCCATATCTTACAAGAAAAAAAATTTATAACTATAATAAGTATGTATATATATGTATACCCACATATACATATATACATATGTATATGAGAACACCCTTGATAAGTAAGGAAGTAACTTAAAGTAATGGGAAATAAGTAAACAATTTGTAAGTGTAAGAATTGTAAAGACTTAGTAAGCATGAGCTAGAAAACGTAAGAGTAATCGAGTCGAGTTAATGATAGTTAGATTAATCACTCGATTGTATGTATATCATAGGATTTGATTTGTGAACACCGGAGGAACGGCGGATACAAGTACAACGGTGAACGGTATGATTTCTTCATGCCCTGTATCCTAATCTGGTTACCCTGATTTGTGTGCTTATTTGATCACCTAATAAGATAAATGCATGAATCGGACTATATTGCACTTACTTGTGCTTGTTTACATTGTTCTTGATATTTGTCTTGAACAATAGTTTGTATAATTCATGAAATATGAATGATGATGAAGTGTATTGTATCTCGTAGTGTATTTGTATATTGTATTGTATTTTGTATGGATGTGTATATGAACAATGTATTGTGTATGTGGCTTGGATGTATGACTTCTACTAATTCCTGACTACCTAACTCCTAACATAAGTAATGGATAATTGGAATGAGTAAAGTCCGATATAGTTTCGGCCACGCGTGAGGATGAGGAGACACAAGAGGTTGGATCCGATTCCTGGTTCTTAAACTAGTCCACGGCCCAAATCCCTTAAATGGGTAGCATCCTGGATTGGTGAACCAAGTAAATCCCGGTGGTGGGACAGAGTAGTCCCGGGCCGGAGGTCCCGACGACTTGACTTGAGTAAGTAAGTAAGTAAGTAAGTAAGTATGAGTATGTATGCGTAAGTATTGTGTAACGAGTAAAAGAGTAATCTCCACCCGATTAACCCGGGTGGACAAATGAAGCTAACAAAGTATTGGGCATTGTATATGTATTGTTATGGATTGAGTATGTAATGAGTACGTATTGTGCATGTATTGTGAATGTGTATTTCGGAAGAAGGTAAGTAAGTATTGTTGGACTTGTATAATCTCTTTGTATGAGTTGGAGTGTATACGTGTATTTCCTTGCGTAAAGTATTTTAGTATCGTGTATAAGAGCATGTATGCATGTACGTTTGAATGAAATCAATTGCATGTATTCGACCAAGTGATCGGCGTACCCTCACTAGTACGCGGGGTATGCGGTTATCATATGCAGCGAAAGCTGACCCCCTAGGGGGAACGTTTTTAGTGTGCAGGTATCCGAAGCAGACCTGGTCGCAATAAGAGACCGGTGACAAGGTAGATTGTAGAGAATAGTATTGAACTTGTAGTCTTGAAGTAGTAGTGTACCAAGGGGGTACACATTATGCTTGTAAGTATGTAGATGCGAGGAATGGGTAGATGTAGACTCAAGTGAGTGTGTATGAATTTAGAAGAGGTATTGTATTTGAATTTGGAACCTAGTAAACTCGGTGTATTATATTGTATTGAACTTATGGAGTATTGTAATGAATGGGAAGTTCTAGTACTTGTTTTGGTAATTGGAGAATGTAATGTAAGTGTGTAGTGCTCGGATATTCCGGTCCATCAGACCGATGTTGTATGTAGTAGTAGCTTTGTTAGTCACGTGGATGACTAACGGCATTGTATCACCCATCGTATGTAAGTATGTATCTGCTGCGTGAATCTGGAAGCACGAGGAGATTGGACGGTAATGACAGTATTAACGGTAGGGGTGTTACACACCTGCTAGGGAAGGACTCAACATGAACTGGGTAGTAGTCGATCGCCTCACCAAGGTTGCCCGATTCATACCGATGAAGGACACCTGGAGGGTGGCGAAGCTCGCGGAGCTATTTGACAAGGAGATTATCCGACACCACGGAGTCCCAAAGACTATAGTATCTGACAGTGACACCGGGTTTCTTTCGAGATACTGGAGAGCTACACGGGAAGCGCTGGGTACTGAGTTGAAGCTTAGCACCGCCTTCCATCCACAGACCGACGGTCAGGCAGAAAAGACCATTCAGACACTCGAGGACATGCTTAGAGCATGTACCTTAGAATTTCAGGGGAGTTGAATAGATAAGCTTCATCTTATCGAGTTTTCATATAATAACAGTAATCACACTTCGATTAAGATGTCATCTTTCCAAGCTCTATACGGTAGGCCTTGTCGTACCCCCTTGTGTTGGGATGAGTTGAGTGAAGCGGTCATCATAGGACCGGAGTATCTTGAGCAAGTCCAAGTGAAAGTTCAACAAATCCGAGCTAATATGAAAGCAGCCCAGGATAGACAAAAATCCTATGCGGATGTGCGACAACGTGACCTTGAGTTCGCCGTGGGTGACCAAGTGTTCTTGCGCGTTTCACCTATGAAGGGCGTATTCCAATTTGGCCAGAAGGGCAAGCTTAGCCCGAAGTTTGTAGGGCCGTACACGATCACTGAGAGAGTTGGATCTATAGCTTACAGGTTAGCCTTACCTGAGGAGTTGGGGCGTGTCCATGATGTCTTTCATGTGTCACAACTTAAGAAGTACATCGCCGATCCTTCTCATATCCTAGAACCCGAGCAATTTTCCATTGAGCCGACGATGAGATATGTCGAGACTCCCGTGAAAATCCTGGATACTAAGACCAAAGACACTCGCCATAAGTCGGTGTGAATGGTAAAGGTCCTATGGTCCAACCATGATGTCGAAGAAGCGACGTGGGAGTTAGAAGACGCCATGGAGGTGAAGTATCCACAGTTGTTTTAAGGGGGGTAGAGCCATTTTGTTTTTGCATTGCTTCGGGTTAGCATTGCATAGTGTGTATGTATTGTAGTGTACTTTGTGGGCACACGTAGTTCTAATCTTGCTTTGTTGCTGTCCAACACTCCTTCTATACACTTGCAAGGTAATGTCTTTTCCTAAACCCTAAAAACATATCTTAAGCTCTAGGTTGATTTAAGGGTTGGTTTGAATTGAGATGAGTGTGTATTAATGGGCTGTAGCATTAGGATTTGGATTCTCCATAACTGGTTAGAAGAGGAAGAGCAAAGAAATAAGAAAGGAAGAGAAGAGAAAGGAAGTTAGAAAATCAAGGTAAATGCACTCACCTTGAGTAGTTTTTATATGCTTTGTGTAACAGATTTGGTATGCTTGAAATGAGGAAATCATATGGTTTTGAATAGTAATTATGATGTAGTATAATGAGGAAGAGAATGTAATTGTTTTGAAACTTTTAAAAGATGATTAAAGTTTGGGAAAACCTTGGGTGATGAATGTATATGTGCAGGAAAATTTATGTGTTGTTAGTGCTTAGAATGTTATGGAAGTTGGGAATGGATTATGAGCTGAATTTGTGTGTGGGCAAAGTAGAAATTATAGGGGAACCTCTGTCAAAATTTGGTTAGAAATTAGAAGACTTAGATGTTTAAGAGAATAAAATAACCTAGGTAGTAACTAGGTGTGTTTTGAGAGCTTAAGGTGTGCAGTTTAGCACTTAGAAAACAGATTGAAAGAAAATTGGGTAGTGGGAAGGACTAGGATGTAAGGTAATGCAATTTAGACTCTATGAGTGGCATTAGTTGAGAAAGTAAAGGATGATAAAGGTTATTTTAAAAATCTGTAGCATTTAAGAACAAAAATTAGCACGAGTGCTGAAATGGAAGTGAGAAAAATTGTGTAATTTAACATAGAAATGAGTAATGAGTTTGGTGGATGAACTAAGGTGATTTAGAGGGTCTAATTAGTGTTAAAACATGTTAGAATACTTGTAGGAAGATTAGGGAAGTAATGGGTGAAGGAAGGAACTGAAACAGGAATTAAAATGAGAATACTGGACTGGACCGACCTTGGGACCGCCCTTGGCAAGGTCGGTCGAGCCCAATTTTGCAAAGGTGGAAGTCTACTGACTTCGACTGACCTTGGGGCCGGACTTGACAAGGTCGGTCGAGTCGTAAAAATGTAAACCCAGAGGTCACTGACTTCGACCGAACTTGGCAAGGTCAGTTGAGTCTTAAATCTCAAGAACCAGAACTTACTGACTTGGACCGACCTTGGGACCGAACTTGGCAAGGTCGATCGGGTCTGAAATTTGAAGGAACGAAACACACTGACTTCGACTGACCTTGGGGCCGACCCTAGGTAAGGTCGGTCGAGTCATACAAAAAAATAACAGTAATTAATGTATATATATATATATATATAAATTTATATATACATAGAAGTACACTAATGTTGGGTAAGAATAATAAGAGAACATGCACATGAGTAAGAAAACAAACTTAAAGGATGAAATGGTTTTCAAAACCACTTATGATTTATGAGAGCTAGTAAGTGTACATAGGGAATGGTAATAGAATGAAGAGTTAGGTCAATAATAGATCATTAACCATACAACTCCATGTATGTTATAGGACTTGAATAGTGGACACCGAAGGAAAGTCGGATTCGAGTACAACAGTGAACGGTATGAACTTCTCATGCCCTGTATGCTACCTTGGCTACTCTAACTTGTGTGTTTGTGTGCTAGTTGATCACCTAAATAAGATAAAACGGACGAATCAGATTTATTGCGCTTACTTGTGCTCATATGATATTGTTCCTTGTTGAATGCTTATCTTAACTCTTAGTTTGTATAATTCATGAAATGAATGGATGAGAATGAAGTGTGTGTGACTGGTTGTGTATTGCATTGACCAAGTAATGTAGTATGGGACTTCTAACTGATTCCTAACTAGCAAACATTTCTAACATAAGAAATTGGTAAATTGGAATGAGTAGAAGTCCGATATAGCTTCGGCCACGCGTGAGGAGGAGGAGACACAAGAGGTTGGATCCAAATCCTGGCCTTAATCTTTTCCATGGACCAAACCCCTTAAATGGGTTGCATCCTGGATTAGTGAGCCACCCTAAAGCCCGGTGGTGGGACGGTATAGTCCCTGCCCGGAGGTCATACCGACTTAACATGAGTATAAGTAAGTAAGAAAGAAAGTAACGAGTAAGTAAGTAAGTAAGTATTGTATGAGTATGATTGTGTAAGCATTATGGTACCGAGTAAAAGAGTAAAGAACATCAGATTAACCCGGATGGGTAACTGGCTAACAAAGAACGAGTAAGGATGTGTGAGATGTATTGTTATACTGTTTGGCTTGTGTATTGCCTTTCGGTTGTATGCATTGTATCTTGTAAGTATGTACCTTGTATGAATGTATTGTTGTATGTAATAACATGTATGCATGTATAAACTCCATGTATATTGGACCAATTAGTCGGCGTACCCTCGTTAGCACGCGGTGTATGTGAAGTTTATACGCAGCTTTTGCTGAGCCCCTCGGGGCACTGTTTTTACTTTTACAGGTGCCCGTGAAGGATTAAGGTCATGATGAGACCGAGATTAATTTCTTTTTATGTAGTGAGTAGGTTGTGGATGGTGTACCAAGTAGTACACGACTGTAAGCCTTTTTGAATAGCTGGTGTACCATGGGGTACACCCTTTTGGATATTGAAAGAATTGTGAATTGGTAGAATGAGTAGGTTGTTAAACTCATGATTTTTGTAACTTGAAGAAGGGATGTAATTGCTTATATTTTTGGGATACTCGGTAATCAAACATTGTAAGTAAATGATATTGTGTATTGGGAAGTATTGATAGTAGCTCGGTATTTTCAAAACATTGGACTGTTACTGTATGTAGTGTAAGCCTTGCTAGCCGTGTGGGCAGTTAGTGGCGTTGTATCACCCGCCATAGTATTTGTATTTCCGCTGCGAGTAGTAGGATAATCGAGACAATTAGACGGTAAGTAAGGGATTAACGGTAGGGGTGTTACAGATTTAAAGAAAGTGAGGGAAATAATGTGACAAGCGTGGAGATCTCATCGCCCTTTTTTAGATATCGAGTAACGGTCGGTGACCGTTCCTCGTCCGCTTGCTGACATGTCACAATGGCACTATTCACAATGGGCATCGATCGTGACTGATAGCCATCGATTCGTTGTAAGTTTCCCGTTTCTATCTGTTACACTCTTCCTAATCTAGCCTTACTTTTGTGAAATGGCTGACATATCTGTTTCAAGTAGTCGTTTGACACTATGTTTATGCATTAAACTATACACTGACCATTGAACGACATACTTGAGGTGTTGCTGACCTGTCGGTGAGCGGTCATGAGAGTCAAAGATATCCTAATCGTGATTAATGAATATCATTCCAAGATCATGAATAATCTTGTTTAACCTTTCTCTACTCAGTGGCTTGGTAAAGATGTCTGCTAGTTGGTTTTCGGTTGAAATGTATTTTAAACCAACTAATTCCTTTTCACAACAATCTCTCAAAAAATGATGTTTAATGTCAATGTGTTTAGTACGAGAATGATGCACTAGATTTTTGGAGATAGATATAGCACTTGTATTATCACACATAATAGGTAATGTACCTGTTTTGACACCATAATCACCAATTTGTTGTTTGAGCCACAAAAGTTGAGCACAACAGCTTGCCGCAGCTATGTATTCTGATTCAGCAGTTGAGATTGCTACGCTTTGTTGTTTCTTTTATCCCCATGAGATCAAACATGATCCAACGAAGAATGTTATTCCTTACGTGCTTTTCGATCGGTTATAGAACCTCCATAGTCTGCATCTGAAAATCCTACAATATTACAGTTAGTGAATTTTGGATAAAAGAGACCAAGATTCATGGACCCTTTGAGATAACGTATGATTCTTTTCACAGTTGTGAGATGACTCTCTCTTGGATCTGCTTGAAACCTGGCACATAAGCAAACACTATACATAATGTGAGGCCTACTAGCATTCTAGAATAGTAGAGAACCAATCAATTCTATGTACGATCACTGGTCGACTGGTTGGTCTCCAGTCGTGATACCTATCTTTGTGCCGACTGCCATTGGTGTGTCAAAAGGTTTACATGTCTCCATTCCAAATCTTTTCAGTAAATCCTTAAGTACTTTTGTTGTGATATGATGGTCCCTCATTATCCTGGTTGACTTGAAGTCCTAAAGAGAATTTTAATGCTCCTAAATCACTCATCTCAAACTCTCTTTCATCAATGCTTCAAATTTCTTGCAATACTTTTCATCAGAAGCTCCAAAGATTATGTCATCAACATACACTTGGACTATCAAGAAATCCTTTTTATTGTTGTATACAAACAGGGTTTTGTCAACCTTACCTCTTTTGAAATTGTTTTCCAATAGATAGGAGGATAGGCAATCATACCATGATCTTGGAGCTTGTTTGAGCCCATAGAGAGCTTTGTCAAGCTTGAGCACCATGTTTTCCCTTCTTGTGTCTCAAAACCTGGAGGTTGTTCTACATACACTTCTTCCTTGACATACCCGTTGAGAAAGGCTCTTTTGATGTCAAGTTGAAAGAGTTTGATTCCTTTGTGTGCGGCAAAAGCAATAAGTAACTGAATGGACTCCATCCTTGCTATTAGGGCAAAGGTTTCTTGGAAATCTATCCCTTCTTGTTGACGGTATCCTTGTGCTACCAACCAGGCCTTGTTTCTAATGACTTCTCCCATTTCATTTAGTTTGTTCCTGAAGACCCACTTCGTGCCAAGTACCCCTTGATGTGTGGGACGAGGCACAAGATGCCAGACTTTACATCTTTCAAACCGGTTTAATTCCTCTTGCATTACTTTAATGAGCTTCTTTGATTTTTTTGGGTTCGATCGGTGAAACTGTAGTGGAAAAGGCTAGGAGATCACGAGTTTGTGCTCTAGTTTGAATTCCCTTGGAGATATCTGATATGATGTTCTCCAATGGGTGATCTTTATACAGAACTCGAGACTGATAAATGGTTTATGGATAGAGGATCTTCAACACCATTGTTTCCTTCGTCATCATGTTGCTGACCTGTCGGGCGGGTTTTCCTTAGTCAGTGACTCATCTTTGGGGTTGTTTGTGTGATCTTGTCCAACTAGATCAAACCCACAAGTTTCATCTTCTCCAGGTTCTTTGATCTTAATGATTTCATCCTCATCAAAGACCACATGTACACTCTCTTCTACTTTTAGAGTCCTTTTGTTGTAGATTTTGTATGCCCTGCTCCTTTCTGAGTACCCAAGGAATATAGCCAGATTACTCCTGGCATCAAACTTTCCTAAGGAATTCTTTTCATTGTTATGGCCATAGCGCTTACAACCAACGATTCTGAAGTGGCTTATGCTTGGTTTTCTTCCCTTGATCAGCTCATAGGATGTTTTGTTGAGAATTGGTTGTATAAGCGTTCTATTGGTGATGTAACAGGAAGTTGCTACAGCTTTAGCCTAAAAGACTTGAGGAAGAATGCTCCCTAATAGCATGGCTCTAGCTATTTCTTGTAATGTTCTATTCTTATGCTCAATTACCCAATTTTGCTGAGGTGTTCTAGGTGCTAAATATGTGTGGTTGATTCCATGTTGTTCACACATTTCCATGAATTGTTGATTTTCGAACTCTAACCCATGATCAGTACGAAGGGCCTTGATTTTAAGGTTGAGTTAACTTGGATTATTCCTGAAAAAGCTTGAAATTTCTCAAAGACTTCGTCTTTCGAAGCAATAAATATTGTCCATACAAATCGTAGTAATCATCAACAATTACAAACACAAGCCAATTTCCTCCAAAACTTCTGATTCTCATTGGTCCACATAAGTCCACATGAAGTAGTTCGAGTGGCTTGGATTTACTTATCATGTTCTTTGCTTTGAAAGAAGTTTTAGTTTGTTTGCTTCTTACACAGGCATCACAAAGAGTGGTCTCAGATTTCTTAATCTCAAGGAGACCTCTAACCAACTGATTCTTGACTAGTTTTCTTAGCAAGGATATACTGACATGCCCTAGTCTTTTGTGCCATAGTGTCGAGTCATCTATTGATGCAGTCAAGCATGGAAGGTTTAGACTTTCAATATCCTCCAGACTGGTTACATATATATTTTTCCATCTTTTACCCCTTAACAACTCATTTCCATCACTCAGACTTACTATACTATAATGTGTAGAATAGAAGTGGACTGAGTTACCTTTCTTCTCACAAATTTGAGATACGTTGAGCAAATTTAATTTTAAACCTTTAACTAAATTTACATTATCAATGACATAATCTGAAGTAAAACTAACCTTACCTATGCCGATGATTTCTCCCTTTTTGTTGTCGCCAAAGGAAACAGTTCCTTGGTTTCCTGGTTTGAGTGAGAGGAAGTTCCACTTGTCTCTTGTCATATGTTTAGAGCACTCACTGTCAATGTACTAGCAGAGGTCCCCTCCCACTCGATTCTGCGCTTAACAAGTTAGTAGTGTGGGGTTAGGGTCCCAAGAATGTTCGGACCCGTTTCCACCAAAAGACATTGTTCTATGGTCACCCTTGACTACCCATATTAGCCCGATATTCTTGAGCTGCCAATGCCTCATAAATCGTGTCCTATAGCATTTGAGTTCGTGGTGACCGGGTTGTCTGCACAAGTGGTAGACATCTCCACGACAGGTTCCCGGTTGGTACCCGATCGGTCGTTTATTTTTCCACATGGGTGTCCTAGCATCAGTTTCTAGTTTTGCATGTTTTTCTTTGATGAACGCTAGTTATTTTTCCTTTTTGTTAAGTGCAGCAATCAATTAATCGATTTCAGGTTGTTTTCCTAACTTTATTTTTCCATGAACAGCAAGAATTTCGCTATAGTCGGTTTGTAGTTTCTTGAGTGCATTCGCAAGATTCACTACCTTATCGTTGTCTAAAATTTTCTCTCGTTTTTCATTTTCCTCTAAAAGCTCTTTAATTTCATTTTCTAGCGCTTCTATTTGATCAACCATTATGAGAGAAAACTTTCTAAGTCCTAGAAGTTCAGCTTTTTGAACTTTCTTTCTAAGTCGAGAGTAGTTTACCTTGTTTCGTTCCTCTTCCGCCTCTGATTCTAACATTTCCTTGTCTTGAGCCATCAGGTAAACTCCCTTTCATCCCCTGAGAGTTCGTTGTCGGAGGTTTGGTTGTTGTCCTTAATTCTAAGTCTCCCCATGCAGCAATGAAGGCGTCTTTCTTTGGCCCTTTGTTGCACGATCTCTGGGCAGGTTTCCTCATTGTCCTCTTGGGGTCGTTGTAGGCAGTCTTTGATGTGGTGCCCACGTTTTGAACACCCAAAGCACTTGTCATTGCTCTTCTTTTGGTGATCGTCAGATTCCTTGGGCTCCTTACCTTTTCTCATGTTGTTCTAATGAACTTTCAAAAATACCTCTTAGCATAGAGGACCATCTCATCATTGTCTTCTCCTGACTCAGATTTTTCATTCTCAACTACCTGAAGGGCTATGCCTTTTCCTCTCTCCCTTATTGAGCTTTGAGCTTCTTTGTTGTAATTTTAACTCAACTGCCATTAATGACCCTAGCATGTCTGCCAGACACATTTTAAAGAGATCATGGACTTCTTGCATGGCATTGACTTTGCTGTCAAAGGATGCAGGAAGTGATCTGAGGAATTTTTGAATTTGATCCTCATTTGAGATAGTTCTTCCAAGCACAAGCATTTCATTGATCAGCTTAGTGAACCTAGTATGCATTTTAGAGATGCTCTCCTTCTCTTCTTTCTTGAACAACTCCCAGTGAGTAAGCAGCAATTCAATGCGAGTCTTCTTGATCTCATCATTTCCTTAATAGGTAACTTCAAGAGTTTCCCATATTTCCTTGGCCGTTTTAGCTGAGGCCACCTTAGAGTACTGCTCAGGTAGTAATGCACAATGTAGGATTCTTACTACTCGAGCATTGAATGTCAACTTCTTGATTTGATCATCAGTTATGTTGTCGACTGATATGTCATGTCCTTGAGCATCTTGGAAGGTGTATTCACAATGTGATACAACCCCCGACATCCTTATATCACCAGACTTGATATGGAACTCCATCTTCTTCTTCCATTGAGTGTAGTAGTCTCCATTGAAAAGTGGTGGTCGATTTGGTGCAGAACCTTCTTCTGACGCCAGTAGGTTTGAATGCGACATTTTGATCGTCTTCCAAAGCAGTTAGCTTTCTAGAAGAGACCTGGCTCTGATACCAATTGAAACTAGCTGATGCTTCTGATGCGTCCCCGACTAGTCGTGGACGTATCGTTAACCTATGTGAACTACTTGAAAGTTAAGGAATGCACTTGATACACTCAAACTGGAAACTCTTTTTCGATTGAGAATTTACACACAGAAATTCACTCAATCTCCCTTGCCCTATCTACGGACTCCGGGACAGTTTAGGACTTTATCCCCAAAGTCCTCTACCCTCTCCTGACAACAGGCCTACGGTTCCCTAACCGTTTCCCGACTAATCAGTCTACCAAATACACACAGTATTAACTTCCACCCAGTCCTATCTAGCTCATCAACTTCCTAGTATTTACACACATTTAGTCTGACTCACACTTGCTATCGTTATTTCCCTTCTTCGTATATGACCAAGTTAATTTACATAAGACGTTATACTCGTATTTATACAAGTGAGTTAAGATGGACAACAAACAGTCTACGATCTCCGAGACTCTAGAAGTCATTTGCTTCTTTATCCCCTAGCAAAATAGCCACACTCAAATATATGTTGATCTTCAACTTGATCTAGAGCTGTCAAGACACATGTCGCCTTGTAATTGGACACTTAGGAGGCAAGTACTCAGGTGGTCGGTCACCACTTGTACTCTCCACTTGCCTGATCTTGTCTGCTTCATAAATGCTCCATAAATGCTCTCTAAGACTTCATTATGAATACCTAGCTAGTTTTCTTTTCTCCTTCATCTTCCCGCCCTGCCTTGTCGTATTCCCTACTCTGGCGATTTTCCAAAACCGTCGCCCACCGCCGCCCTTTCCCACGCACCTCCTCTGCCGCACTCATCACCGCCTACGTCGCCCTCTCCCTCGTCTCCGCCGTCGCCCGCCACCTCTCATTCTCTTCTCTGCAAGTTCCAGAAAATCGCCCCACTTCCACCCCTCCCGTCTCCTCCGCTCCCGTCTGTCGCTCTCGTCGCCTCCTCCTCTGCCACCACCCGCGTCTCGACCTCATCCCCAGCCTCAAAATGTCAGGTCGCATTTTCCCGCACCTGAGCGTCTCTTCTATCTATCGCCCATAAATTTTGACATCCGGCGCCGCCTCAGCTACTGCTTCGCCTCCGGAGGCTTGCGCCCTGCCACCACCGCCCCGTCAACGTCCGCCACGTCGTGCCTAATTAAAACCCTCGGTAGAAACCTAAGTGCTAGCAATTTGATTTTTTTGCAACCGAACTAATATCTTGAAAGTTTGATTTGCAGGTTGCTTTGAGGTAGAAGAAAATCATATTGAAAAGGTGAGGAGAACAAACATAACCGGTAATGACACTAAATTTACCTTTCAAGTAGCACCATGTTTAATTTTGCATAATAACAAAAGATTAATTGAAAATATATATATTGCATTTGTATTTCTGATTATGATTTTGGTAGTTGTGATTTGAGCTTCATGTTTGTTTGAGATTACCCATTTTAGATAGTGTACTTTGCCGAGACCAAATCGAATATTTTTTCTGTGATTTTGTTTATTCATCTGACGTGCAACTCTAACACAATTTGATCGTTGTATATTGGTGATAATTTAATCACATATTGTAAAGTTGGGTGATGATGTTTAATGTACGTGCTTTCTGCTGAGAATCACTGGAACCTTTTTATATATGATGCTGATATTGTGTTTGGTTATGTGTAACAAGCGTGGAGTACGTAAAAATTATGCAAAGGTCATGCCAATTTTTTTTATTGAATTTAACATAATTCTAATTTCATTCGATAGGTGTTATTGGACTGTCTATCTGTCTCTTTTCCATCCCGTGCTGTCCGAGCTGACCATCACTACTCATCGGGTTAGTATTTAACACTTGAATTTTGCTTATGATTTTGCACAATAAAAAATATTAATAGAAATAAATACTTATATGTATATATATATATATATATTGTCACAAATAAACCTTATACTAAATTCTATTTGTATTCCACAATTATTAGAATATATATATTGCATAGCGTGGTGAAATTCTATTTGTATACTATAACCAAAGTAGATAAAGTTTTCATTCAGATGATACATAATACAAGGACGATAGACATAGTCTCACAAGTACATATACTTTTCTTTCCTCTTTTGCCATACAGCAAAATAGGGAGCAACTACATGACGTAAAATGTTGTAAAGGCCATGATATTTCATAGAGTATATACAAAACATGATCAAGATAATCTAGATGGAGTGACGTAGTTGGGTATCCCATTCATAATCTTCTAGGCAAAAAGGTTCATCCTCCGAAAAAGAGACTTTGATCCAAGAGGGTTTGGTTGTGGTAGGATCGATCAAAGGTGATTCAGCTGTGGTGAAAAGGTCGGACTCATCAGAATCTATTGTGAACTCCATGCAGTGTGGAGAACGTGTATGTGATAGAGTGACACTTGAGGTGATAGACCAAGCTGTGAGTGAGTCAGAGTCTGGTTGAACATAGCTTTGGGTGACATAATTCTTTGGATGTTTTGTGGCCATGAACTTGTGAATTGTGGAGTGCATTGTTTGTTCATTGGAACTGGATGAACTTTGTGGAGTTTGTGCCATTTTGTGATATGTGAAGAACTGAGTGTGAGTGGCGGATGGAGTAAGCAAGTTTTTATAGACACTTTGGATATGCTCAACGACTGATCGGTGAGTGGTAATAAATGAGGTGCTACGTCTTGTGGGCTATGTTTGTAGGCTTTTTAGGTGTCAAGGTCCGAGATTGGATTAGTGGAATGGATGGGACTAAGTATCTTAGATCATTTTGTAATTTTTAATCAAGGAAGAAGCAACCAATACAATAAATTATTTCGTACCCATCATAAGCATTCAAGTATACAAAATCCTGGTGCATTTTCAATGATATCAAAAGGTACTTTGAAACAGATAGTCAAAGGCAAAATAAAACATTTGATGGAAAAGAAAAATCTAATCCTAAGTCTAACTCTCATGGTTTCACTCGAGTCTCTATGAGACAATGAACACTCAAGCTATGTGAGAATCTATAAAGTCTATTGCTCCTTGAACCATGTTATGAACACTTGGTTCAGAGGAGACAGCCTGCACAGCTGTGAGAGTAACTCTCACCCTCTTCAAAACATCTGTAGTTGAGGTATCCAGACTGGTCCCTGACCTGTCGTGGACCGGTGAGAGACTTCTACTTCGTTTAAGACCTGATGCTTTCACCGTTGGACGAGGTTTTGACCTTGAACCCTCGCTCTTGGTTGGCTTCTGGACAACCATTAACTGATCTCCCTTAGTTTTTATACCCAATTTTGACAACATCTACGAGCAGATGCTGTCTTGAGCGATTCTCGTACATTCGTGGACCTCGTCGGTGTCCACTTCATTCTTCAGTAGAGCCTCTGTTACTACTCCCCCATGTACTAACCCTTGGTTGACATGTCTACTTTCATCAAGAGTGAGGAGGATCATGACGGGAAGGTCAATCTTCTCCTTGGTCTAGAGAGCGTAGAGTAACCTTACGTCTCTAGCGTTGACAATGTGGGTTCGTTGATTTCGTGGAGTGATGTTATGGGTGAGCATACTGAAGAGAACTCGGTCGGGTATTGACATTTCAGCTGCAGGGAAGTTCTTCATTGTTGCCCCTTTATTGAGCAAGTTTACCATTTTTCCTCCCAGATGTCCAAGGTCATTCCATGATGTTTCTTTTGGAACTAGGGGTGTCAAAATCGGGTTTCGCGTCGGGTTGAGCTCAACCCGAACCTGGCCCGAAAATAGTTTTGGCCAACCTGAACCCGACCCGAACCCGGAGCGGGTTGTATTTCTTTAACCCGAACCCGGAGCGGGTTGACCCGAACCCGACCCGTTTTTTCAAAAATTTATTTTATTCTTTAAATTTTGGATTATTTAATATAAAAATATAATACTACAATATTAATTAATTATTATGTACAATATATAATCATAAGTTATCGATTAAAAGCTTATTTTTGTCATAAATTAATCATTAAATACTAATTAAGTCATTAAATATAACATATTTTCTATTTTTAATTAAATTTTTTTCGGGTTACGGGTTAGCGGGTTCAACCCGAACCCGGCCCGAAAATCATTTCGGGTCAAAAATCTTAACCCGAACCCGGCTTTTTATGGGTCGGTTTCGGGTTCGGGTCAAGATTGACATCCCTATTTGGAACAATCAATCCTTCAGATTCCAAGCAAAAAGTCTCAGAGATCCAAGACTTGGAGATGGTGACTTCGGTGTCTTGAACCCTTGAAATGATATAGTCATCGTCGTCGTCACTTTTGAGTGGTCCAAGACAGCGCATGTGCTCCTTGAGCAGTTCTGTGTGACAACGATGGGTTTTTGAAAGAAATCTACCCATCTCTGATACTCCAACAATTTTTGGATCTCTCCTAGACCCATCTTGTCCATCCATTCTAGGTCCAATGTCTTTGGTAAGACAGGATAGGACCTGTCGTTGACGTTCTCTGCCTTTATCAACATCAGTTCTGCTTTCTTGAGTTTCTTGAGATGCGATGAACGAGGAGGCGAAGGCCTGACGGCATCTTGAAAGAGCTCTTCTAGCTCTTGAGATTGTGGTGATGGGGCCATTTTGTCCTTGCCTTTCGCTTTTCTCAAATGCTCATGTTCTTGGAGCATATAGATGACATGAGACTCTGACTCTATGTCACTCCCCTTTTCTTGAGTCTGTCGTTGAGGCATCGGCGACCTATCGTCGACATGTTTTATTGTTTGGGGGACGACGCCAGTTTCTTCTTTAGAATCTGGTGCAGTCATTCCTTCTTCTGGTGGATTTTCTGTTGGTAAGACCTCCTCTTGTGACTTTTCATCACTTTGAAGTTCCTCTTCGTTCAGCAGCTGAATGACAGCTTTTGCGATTTCTGAAGGAGTGGCTTCTTCTTCATTGCTGAAGTGCAACCTTCGAGTTGCCTACTCTGGTGTGGAATGGGATTTCTGTGGAGCTTTCGTTTGGTTTTTGGCACGTTGAGAGGCACGAGTCACGCGAGTAATGCGACTCGTTGTGGCAGTAGAAAGGTTCTTAGGATTTTTTAGCTTTGGAGTGTTCGGTGGTGATCTTTGGTGAAGGATTTTGAGATGACATTTTTGGTTTTTTTGTGGTGGTAGGAATTTGGAGTATTTTTGGCTTGAGGATTTCAGTTTGAATAAGATGATGAAGCTTGGGAAAATGATGGTTTAAATAGTGTACCTCTTCTTGTAGAAGTTCGCCTTCGTTAGTTACCCTATGCATAAATTGATCTTCTAGATCTTTTGAAAGGCAAGGGAACGGTGATTCTCTGTGAGCTTCTGTCGATCTTATGTCGGCCACTTGTCCTGAGGAAGATTCTCTGAGTGCGGCTTTATGGAGAGAGGATTTTGGTGCCATTGTTAGTCGAAGGATTTCTGGAGTTTCTTGTAAACCTTTTGCTAGAGAGATCTTAGAGTTGCTGTGAGGCAATGGTTCTTTACACTGGTCTCATAAGAATGTTTGTAAAAGAGAAGAGAAATTTCTTTGAGTGCTTTAGAGAGATTAGAGAGATTGAGGGCAATAGTGTGACAAGAGAAAAACTCTCGTCGCCCTTTTATAGATATCGAGTAACGGTCGGCGACCGCTCCTCATCCGCTCGCTGACATGTCCTAACGGTACTATTCATAACGGCCAGCGGTCGTGACAGTCTGTCATCGATCATTGGCGATTTTCCCGTTAACCGTTTAACTATCTCTAAACTAATCTGACTTTGTGGAAAGTGACAAATCTGTTTCAAGTAGTCGTTTTACATAATTTATATGCATTAAACTGATCATTGACTACTGAACGACAATATAACAGGTGTTGCTCACATGTCGTTGACCGATCATGGGAAATAAAAGACAGTTTAATTGTGATTAATGAACATCTTTCCAAGATCATGAACAATCTTAGTAAACCTTTCTCTACTTAATGGCTTAATAAAAATGTCAGCTAGTTGGTTTTCAGTAGAAATATACTTTAAACCAACTAATTCCTTTTCACAACAATCTCTAAGAAAGTGATGTCTAATGTTAATATGTTTGGTATGAGAATGATGCACAGGATTTTTGGAAATAGAGATGGCACTCGTATTGTCACACATAATTGATAATGTACCTGTTTTGACGTCATAATCACCAATTTGTTGTTTAAGCCATAGGAGTTGAGCACAGCAGCTTGCCGCAGCAATGTATTCAGATTTGGCTGTTGAGATGGCAACACTTTGTTGTTTCTTTGATCCCCATGCAATCAGACAAGACCCAACAAAGAATGTTGACCCTGAAGTGCTCTTTCTATCGATGATAGATCCTCCATAGTCTGCATCTGAAAATCCTACAACGTTATAGTTAGTGAACTTAGGATAAAAGAGACCAAGATTCATGGTTCCTTTAAAGTAACGTAGAATTCTTTTTACAGCTGTGAGGTTACTTTCTCTTGGATCTGCTTGAAACCTGGCACATAAGCAAACGCTTTACATAATGTCAGGTCTATTAGTAGTTAAATATAGTAGAGAATCAATCATCTCTCTGTATGATCACTGGTCGACCGGTCGGTCACCAGTCATTATGCCCATCTTGGTGCCAACTGCCATTGGTGTGTCAAATGTTTTACATTCCTCCATTCCAAATCTCTTCAGCAAATCCTTTACATACTTCTCTTGGGATATGATAGTCCCTTCGTCATTTTGCTTGACTTGAAGTCCTAGAAAGAACTTCAATTCTCCCAGATCACTCATCTCAAATTCCTTTTTCATCAATGCTTTAAACTTTTTGCAATATTTCTCATCAGAGGCTCCAAAGATTATATCATCAACATATACTTGCACAATTAAGAAATCCCTCTTGTTGTTGTACACAAATAAGGTTTTATCCACCTTTCCTCTTTTGAATTTGTTTTCCAAGAGATAAGAAGAAAGACGATCATACCATGATCATGGAGCTTGTTTGAGCCCATAAAGAGCTTTGTCGAGTTTAAGTACCATATCCTTTCCTTCTTGTATCTCAAAACCAGGAGGTTACTCAACATACACCTCTTCCTTGACGTACCCATTTATAAAGGCACTTTTGATGTCAAGTTAGAAGAGTTTGATTCCTTTGTGGGCAGCAAATGCAATTAGTAATCTGATGGACTCCATCCTTGCTACTGGAGCAAAGGTTTCTTGGAAGTCTATCCCTTCTTGTTGACAATATCCTTGAGCTACCAGACGAGCCTTGTTCCTGACAACTTCTCCCATCTCATTTAGTTTGTTTCTAAAGACCCATTTTGTGCCAAGTACCCCTTGATGTGAAGGACGAGGGACAAGATGCCAGACTTTGCATCTTTCAAACTAGTTTAGTTCTTCTTGCATTGCATTGATCCAGTCCGAGTCTCAAAGAGCTTCCTTGACGTTCTTGGGCTCGATTGGTGAGACTGTCATTGAGAAAGCTAGAAGATGAGTTTGTGCTCTTGTCTGAGTTCCTTTGGATATCTCTGATATGATATTCTCCAATGGATGATTTTTGTACAAAGCACGAGATTGATGAATGGTTGATGGAGATAGGGGATCCTCGACATCATTGTTTCCTTCATCGACCTGATGTTGACCTATCGCTGACCTATCGGGTAAGTTTTCTTCAGTCGATGATTCATCTTTGGGATTATCTGTGTGATCTTGATCAACTAGATCAAATCCAAGTTCTTTATCTTCATCAGATTTCTTGATCTTGAGTACGTCAGCCTCATCAAAGACCACGTGCACACTTTCCTCCACCTTTAGTGTCCTTTTGTTGTATACTTTGTATGCCCAGCTTCTTTCAGAGTATCCAAGGAAGATGGCCACATCACTTCTGGCATCAAACTTTCCAAGGGAATTCTTTTCATTGTTGTGGACACAACAATTACAGCCGAAGGTCCTAAAGTGACTTATGTTTGGTTTTCTTCCCTTGATTAAATCATAGGGAGTTTTGTTGAGGATAGGTCGTATGAGCGTTCTGTTTGTGATGTAGCATGCAGTTGCCACTGCTTCTGCCCAGAAGACCTGAGGAAGACCACTCTCCAATAGCATGGCCCTGGCTACCTCTTGTAGTGTTCTGTTCTTACGCTCAACTACCCCATTCTGTTGGGGTGTTCTTGGTGCTGAATATGTGTGATTAATCCCATGTTGTTTACACATATCCATGAATTGTTGATTCTCAAACTCTGACCCATGATCAGACCGAAGAGCCTTGATTTTGTGGTTGAGTTGTACTTGGACTTTTCCTGCAAAGACTTGGAATTTCTCAAAGACTTCGTCTTTAGAAGCAATGAAGATGTCCAAACAAATCGTGAGTAATCATCAACAATCACAAACACATACCAATTTCCTCCAAAACTTTTGATTTTCACAGGTCCGCATAAGTCCATGTGAAGTAATTCAAGTGGCTTGGATGTACTAACTAAGTTCTTTGATTTGAAAGAAGTCTTAGTTTGTTTGCTTCTAACACATGTATCACAAAGATTGGTCTCAAATTTCTTGATCTCATGAAGACCTCTACCCAATTGTTTCTGGACAAGTTTCTTTAACAAGGAAGTGCTAACATGCCCTAGTCTTTTGTGCCATAGTGTAGAGTCATCTATTGTAGCAGTCAAGCATGGAAGATTAGGACTATCAATATCCTCCAAACTAGTTACATAAACATTTTCCCACCTTTTTCCCTTTAACAACTCTTTGCCATTGTTCTGACTTACTATACTACAATGTGTAGGATAGAAGTGAACAGAATTGCCTTTGTCACAAATTTGAGAAACACTAAGCAAGTTGAATTTTAAACCATGAACTAAATTTACACTATCTATGACATAATCAGATGTAATACCAACCTTACCTACACCGATGATTTTTCCTTTCTTGTTGTCGCCAAAGGAGACGGTTCCTTGGCTTTCTGCTTTGAGTGAGAAGAACCTCTTTTTGTCTCTTGTCATGTTTTTAGAGCATCCACTGTTGATGTACCAGCAGGGGTCCATTCTCACTCGATTCTGCACTTAACACGTTAGTGTTGTGGGGTTAGGGTTCATAGAAAGGTTGGACCCATTTCCACCATTAAATGCTATAAGATCATTTTTACTACCCATTTTAGTCCTAGTTTCTTGAGTTGCCAATGCCTTATAAAACACGTTTTATAGCAATTGGATTCATGATGACCAGGTTGTCTGCATAAGATGCAGACATCTCTACGACTGGTCTCTGACCGGTATCCGACCTGTCGTTTTCTTCTTCTCATGGGTGTCCTAGAAACAACATCTATCTTAGAATATTTTTCTTTGATGGTAGCTAGTTCCTTCTCTTTTGTGTTAAGCGTAAAAATCAATTCATCGATTTCAGGTTGTTTTTCATGCTTTAATTTTTCATGAACGGAGAGAATTTCACTATAATCACTTCATAATTTCAGCTAAACGGAAATTTGTTGGAAAAAATGTACAAAAGAATAGATAAAATAATAATTAAACCTACAACTCTACTACGGGTAGCAAAATAAAACCCGGTCGGAGTATAGTGTAAATATATTACGACCAAGAGTATCGTACCCAAGGGACATATAGAAAATTAGTCCTAATCCGGGCAAAAGCCTATTCTAAATACAAAGGGGGAAAATAAATGTAACTTTAACTACATAACTAAATAAAATAAACTAACTAAATGTATGATTCGGGACTAGATCAACCCCAAGTACCACTGTGAACATTTAATACATAACAAGTCTCTGAAATCACCCGAACAAATGAACGTGCCAGATATCCTGCCGGATAGTTTATGCACGGCATGTTCAAAGACATTGAATATGCCGGACAGAACCAACCCGGCATTAGACCCGGCAAGAACGAAATGTGAATTTTTATCCCAGTTTCGAACCCCGAAAACAAGGACTCACTACCCAAATTCGAACCCAACAATCTCTCGTCAGTATTCGACTGAAATAATGAAAATGGATAAGGTTATTCAACTCTTTCGGTGTTGCCATCTACACTCTGCATCTAACAACGGTGACGGACCACTAAGATTCCTTAACCAAAAACACTCTTGTCTTTTGAACCTCAAGTGAAATTTAGAAGATAGGAGAACAAGTAGCGAACTCATTCTGCCTTATATGGAAATCTGAATCTTAGAAAAACTTGGGAATATATATATTGAATGATCAAAGTGTTTACAAGGAACTCATCCCTAACCAAACTAACAAGGATCTCTACTTCACCATCCACTCCAATTAAAGAAGAAATACATGGGGGAGAAGGAGATTAATCAAAAGCCTTAACCCGAAAAGGTAATCTTCTCTTCTTCTTCGTGGATGGATCCGTAGAAACTCTTGGACACCAACAGATGGAATGTGGCGGAAATAGGGACGTGGATGGAGTGTATATGTATGTTGGAATGTCTCCAATTGCAGCCTTTCTTGGCCTATTTATAGGCATCAAAATGTCTGTTGCCGGGCGTCGTGCCGGATCATCTGTAGCCGGCACACGTGGGAAATGTGCCCAACTGTTAACGGTCGAAACCGCCAATTTTGCGCGAAACAGTGTATATGTCGGGTAGAAGATACCCGGCATCACACCCGGCACTAGCTAAATCTCCAACAGTCAATAACGGCCATCGGCTGGTCAACCGTGGCGAATCTTTACTTATGCCGGATGGGATCTACCCGGCATCTCGTCCGGCATGGCCTCTTTTCTGTTCTGTGTATATGCCGTGCAGGATCAACCCGGCCTTGAGTCCGGCTTCAATTGAACTTTTGCCTAGAAAATCATTCCTTGCACAGAAAATTAATAAAAACATAAGTTTGTACAAATAATATACTTTAACACATAATAAGCATAAATAACACATATATAACTATATTTAGATAAATATAATACTAAATCAAATGCATAAAATATGATAAGTCTGCGGCTTATCAAGGCCCTACACTTACCTTTTGCTAGTCCTCGAGTAAAACAAGATTAGAAAGAACTAATTACTTATGCACAAAACAGATAAACTCTAGAATGAAATGTAGATAAGTATTTCTAACTATATGACTCTAATTCATAAGTATCACTTAATCTACCTTATTCTATCAAAACATACTAATGGGTATAAAATAAAGATTTTCAAAACCGATCAAAAACCTTTGGGCTATTTTGCATAAGGGATTTTTTGCAATCTCTCGTTTTTCCGGTTTCCATCATTCAGCTCTATTTTTCAAGAGTTTCTGAATGTGGCCAAGACACTCATCATTGGTTTTTATGATTCAGCCCTATTTTTCAAAGGTTTCTGAATCAACCATGATTTTTTTGCATTTGAAGAACGGGGAATTTAGGAGAAAAATAAAAGGAAAAACTCTCGTTTCTTGCTTTTATTCTGAGGCACTTTTGCAACCTCAAGGAATAAATTGCTTTTCCTTTGGAAGAAGATTTTTTTCTTTCTTTTTTTTTTTTCTTCTTCTTTTGCATAAAAACCCTTTTAAGATTTTCACCCAAAAGAATTTTCACAATTTGAAAAAAAAGAAACAAATACCCAGAAGTACATAAAGGAAAGAATTAGGAGAAAGATCATGTACTCATGTTAAACAAAAAGAATCAAGGAGTTAAAAACAGAAATCTATAAGTCATTAAAGAGCTTACCTCTTGAGAGAACAAGCTTTTAGTCATTCCTAATCTCATCTTAATCAAAACATGCAAAAAGTTTAGTAAAATATTGAGTAAACTCACAACTTATGCATATTAAAAATAAAACTTTATTTTTTTAAGGGGGGTCCCTGGCCTACACTTGGCAGGAACACTGTCCCCAGTGTTCAAAAGAAACAATAAAAATGATTTTTTTAACTAAAATAACTATAATGAAAGCAATTAAAAAAATAAAAAATAATAACATAAAATTGAAAGAGAAAAATTAAATGATACGAAGGGCTCCCCTGTTTAATAGTGAAGGCGTGAGGAGGAACCGCCCTACACTTAGCCTTTTAGGCTATTTGGCATCATTTGAGATCCTGGGCAGGATAGTGACCGAATTCGCATGCTCCCGTGGATTGGTTTGCGTTTGGGACGGGAGCTGACCTGGTTGTCGTGGTTGCGTCAGAAGTTGTTGTAATTGCAACTGCAACGATTTGTGTTCCTTGCGAATGGTCGAGATCTCATTGTGGGTACCCTGGGTTTTGTTCATCAGTGCTGACATCATGTCACGAAGTTCAGCCATTTTAGCCTCTGATGATGATGCAGGATGGGATGGTCTGTATTGTCTTGGCCTTCCCTGGTAGCCGGCTTGACTCTGAAAGTGTTGAGGGGGTTGGTTCCCCTGTTGCCATGGTTGCCGATACCCTTGGTTACTCACATAGTTGACTTCCTCAACATTCTGAAAGTCGGGCATGTCAGGGCTTGGAGTGTGTGGTTGTGCACTAACCACGTTCGCCTGTTGAGGGAGTTTATTCATTGCTATTTGCTCCACCTCTTTCTGTAGAGCGCTAACCTTCGTTGACGTCTGGGCATTACTCTCCAATAACTGATCATGACTTTGCATTAATCTGGCAAATTTGGAGTCGCCCTCATCCACCTGATATAAACCAGCGGTACTGCCCCTTATTCCACCAGTGGCCCATTCCCTAATCTCTTCGCAAAGAGATTCAACTCCACTAAAGAATTGATCCCCAGGCTTCTTCAGTATGTCTGCACCAAGAGAGGATAGGATCATTGTCTTGCACTGGTTGACCAATCCTTTGTAGAACAACTGAGATAGTTGTTCCTTGGTGAGGCCGTGGTGTGGACATGTGCGCAGCAACCCTTTGAATCTGTCCCAAGTCTCACAGATGTTCTCCGAGCTGGGTTGTCTAAAGTTGTATATCTCGGCGATCATCTCCGGAGTGCGACTTGGAGGCATGAACTTATCATAAAACTTGGTTGCCATGTCCTCCCAAGTGGTGATGGTACGGGGGGTTAGACTGTGGTACCACTTGCTGGTATTCCCTGTAAGGCTATGGGGGAAGAGGGAAAGCCTGGCATATTGGAGGACGTTATTTGTGGAGGTTAGGCTGTTTGTATGCTGCAAGAATTTGGTGACATGGAGCAAGGCATCGTCCGGGTTCGTACCGTTGAAAAGACCCAACTCCTTTATGCATCTAATTTGATGATATGGCTAAAGTTTTTGCCATTCATCGTATTCGTTTTGTGGAAGGAGAGGAAGGTCGATTGCTGGTTTTTGGCCTTGGTTAGAAGGCCAGTTTATGTTACAGACGGTAGGTGCTGCCATTGGTGTAGGATCTGCTTCTTGTAGGGTTCGTTGTTGCCTTAAAGTTTGAAGCAGGGTTCTCTCAGTCTCCGGATCAAGGTTGGCTAAATTTTCAGGAGTACTTGTTGACCGAAGAAGCATTCACCTTTTAATGATTTAGGAGGAGCAAAGTACAAAGTTATAATATTTCGTAGTAAATAAATTATAAGATAATTACATAATTAAATTACAAAATGAAAAAGGGAAAAAAATGAACTATGCCGGACGCGGTGCCGGGTGTGAGGAACCCGGCATTGGACTTCCTCCAATGTTGCCGGATTTATTTTACCCGGCTATGCGAACGGCATGCGCATTAAAGTAAAAAATAAAATAGAAGCGTATGTAAAAACAGAGACTAATCGAAATGAGATAAGTAAAAACTATGTAAGCCAGGCATCGGGCCGGACATGGGGCATCCGGCATAGGACTTCTTCCAGATATGCCGGGTTTATATTACCCGGCATTATGCCCGGCTTCCTCAAATCGAAAATAAAATAGAAGGAAACAAAGATAAAGATTATCAGTAGAAAGAGTTAAATGAAGGGAGTTCATAAGAATGAATTAGAAATGTTAAAACTTAATACTTTACAAAATTTTGAAAATAACTTGAACATGCCGGTCATCATGCCGGATTATGTCTATCCGGCATCGGAATTCCTCCGAGTATGCCGGATATCAGATGCCCGGCATTATGCACGGCACATTCAAATTTGCAAAACTAAGGGTGAACTAAATCAAATAATAAAAGAATAGAAAATGTTAAATGTGTCGGGTAAGAGACATCCGGCCTTGAACCCGGCCTATTCAACCGAAAAACAAAAATGAGCAAATTAAATAAAAGAATCAAAGAATCAAAGAATAAAGAATAGGGCGTTTTACCGAATTTAAGGACTTGGACTAATTCCAAGTCCCCGGCAACGGCGCCAATTTGCTAAACGGAAATTTGTAGGAAAAGAATGTACAAAAGAATAGATAAAATAATAATTAAACCTACAACTCTACTACGGGTAGCAAAATAAAACCCGGTCGGAGTATAGTGTAAATATATTACGCCCAAGAGTATCGTATCCAAGGGACTTATAGAAAATTAGTCCTAATCCGGGCAAAAGCCTATTCTAAATACAAAGGGGGGAAAATAAATGTAACTCTAACTACATAACTAAATAAAATAAACTAACTAAATGTATGATTCGGGACTAGATCAACCCCAAGTACCACTGTGAACATTTAATACATAACAAGTCTCTGAAATCACCCGAACAAATGAACGTGCCGGATATCCTGCCGGATAGTTTATGCACGGCATGTTCAAAGACATTGAATATGCCGGACAGAACCAACCCGGCATTAGACCCGGCAAGAACGAAATGTGAATTTTTATCCTAGTTTCGAACCCCAAAAACAAGGACTCACTACCCAAATTCGAACCCAACAATCTCTCGTCAGTATTCGACTGAAATAATGAAAATGGATAAGGTTATTCAACTCTTTCGGTGTTGCCATCTACACTCTGCATCTAACACGGTGACGGACCACTAAGATTCCTTAACCAAAAACACTCTTGTCTTTTGAACCTCAAGTGAAATTTAGAAGATAGGAGAACAAGTAGCGAACTCATTCTACCTTATATGGAAATCTGAATCTTAGAAAAACTTGGGAATATATATATTGAATGATCAAAGTGTTTACAAGGAACTCATCCCTAACCAAACTAACAAGGATCTCTACTTCACCATCCACTCCAATTAAAGAAGAAATACATGGGGGAGAATGAGATTAATCAAAAGCCTTAACCCGAAAGGTAATCTTCTCTTCTTCTTCGTGGATGGATCCGTAGAAACTCTTGGACACCAACAGATGGAATGTGGCGGAAATAGGGACGTGGATGGAGTGTATATGTATGTTGGAATGTCTCCAATTGCAGCCTTTCTCGGCCTATTTATAGGCATCAAAATGTCTATTGTCGGGCGTCATGCCGGATCGTCTGTAGCCGGCACACGTGGGAAATGTGCCCAACTGTTAACGGTCGAAACCGCCAATTTTGCACGAAACAGTGTATATGCCGGGTAGAAGATACCCGGCATCACACCCGGCACTAGCTAAATCTCCAACGGTCAATAACGGCCATCGTCTGGTCAACCGTGGCGAATCTTTACTTATGCCGGATGGGATCTACCCGGCATCTCGTCCGGCATGGCCTCTTTTCTGTTATGTGTATATGCCGTGCAGGATCAACCCGACCTTGAGTCCGGCTTCAATTGAACTTTTGTCTAGAAAATCATTCCTTGCATAGAAAACTCATAAAAACATAAGTCTGTACAAATAATATACTTTAACACATAATAAGCATAAATAACACATATATAACTATATTTAGATAAATATAATACTAAATCAAATGCATAAAATATGATAAGTTTGCGGCTTATCAATTTCATGAGTGCCCTTATGAGATTATCTACCTTGCTTTTATCCGAGGTTTTCCTCAATTTTTCATTTTCTTCCAAAAGTTCATCGTTTTCAGTTTCTAATGCCTCTAGGTGATCAACTAATGTAAGAGAAAACTTTCTAAGTCCTAGAAGTTCAGCCTTTTGAATTCTTCTTCTAAGTTTAGAATAGTTTACCTTATGTTGTTGTTCTTCTTCTGATTCTAAGGCATCATTGTTTTGTGCCATCAAGCACACTTCTTCAAGGCATAGGTGAGCCTTCTCATCTTCTAAGATGTCGTTGTCTGAGGTTTGATTGTTATCACTCCATTCAGAATCTCCCCATATGGCAACAAATGCTTCCTTCTTTGGTCCTTTGTTGAATGATCGTCAAACAGGCCTCTTGACCCTGTCGTTGTCCTCTCGGGATCGTTGAGGACAGTCTTTGATATGATGTCCGCATTTTGAACACCCAAAACACTTGTCATTGTTTTTCTTTTGATTATTCGACTCCTTGGACTCCTTGCCTTTCCTCATTTTATTTCTTATGAACTTTCGAACGTACCTCTTAGCATAGAGGATCATTTCATCATTATCGTCTCCTGACTCGGATCTTTCATTTTCAGCTACTTGAAGGGCTATGCCTTTCCCTCTATCTCTTGATGAGCTTTTTGCGTTCCTGTGTTGTAGTTTTAACTCAAAAGCCATTAGAGATCCTAGCATGTCTGTCAGAGACATCTTGGAGGGATCATGTACTTCTTGCATGGCATTGACTTTGGTGTCAAAGGAGGCAGAAAGAGATCAGAGGAACTTCCGAATTTGATCTTCATTAGAGATGGTTCTTCCAAGCACCAACATTTCGTTGATCAGCTTAGTGAACCTTGTATGCATTTCAGAAATGCTCTTCTTTTCTTCTTTCTTGAATAGCTCCCAATGAGTGAGTAGCAACTCAATGCGAGTCTTTTTGTTCTCATCATTCCCTTCATAAGTGACCTCAAGAGTTTTCCAAATCTCTTGAGCTGTTTCAGCTGAAGCAATCTTGGAGTACTCAGGTAGTAGTGCACAGTGAAGTATTCTTACGGCTCGAGCGTTGAATATCAGCTTCTTGATTTGATCATCTGTCATACTGTAACACCCCCAAAACTAGCCGGTATATTATTAAGGTCGAAGTTAAATTAACATCAATTTTTTTTCCTATCATCAACTCAGCAGCGGAAGACGAAAACCTAATGGGGTGTTACCGCCACACTCACCAACCTAGTGAGTGCTAAGGCTAAATACAAAACTTCATCCTTAACCGAAAAATAAATGAAGATAAAAAGTAATTACATCTCAAACTAAATTTCAAACCTTCAACGCAAAGCTATAACCATCTAAATAATTTAAATGAATTGAAGTGGAGTCTATGTCAATTCCCAAACCTAACTCTCACGCTTTACATCCAGGTCAGTTTTATTACATGCGGTCAGAAAACATAACAACACACAAGAAAGGACCGCGCAAATCAGAGAAACTGAGTAAACCCTGCAACACCTTGTCAAATACATTTTGAAAACCCATTTGAGTATAATAGACATCAATAGCCACATAACTAATCAAACAATAACATTACAACATTCTCAATCACCAATCAACAATATCACAACCAATTCTGGAATGACGGGAGTCACCAAAGTTCCACAATTCACAAATTCCAATAATTGGTACCACAACAGAGTTTAGACTGATCCAGTTCACCCTCACTCTAAGTCCTTAAGTGTGCACACCCCCTAAAAGTTTTACTGACTAATGGAGTAGATCATAGAGCTTAGCTGCGGTCTGAGACTCAACAGCGCCAATATATATAAATTAGACAGAGGCCTTTCCAATTCTAAAAGTCAATCTCCCATCAATTCCAGAATAAAATAGCCATACATGTAATATCAAAGTTCTCAAACCATTCCAAACATTCCATACAATCAATATCGTATAAGCATAATTTTACAATCACAACCAATATGACCAATTTCAAAATACAACACACAATTACAAAGTAAAAATAGGTGAACACAAGGTTTACCTGGAATTCACGCTTAAGCAGCCACTCACAACAATCCACCACAATCAATTGCTAGCACGCTAGTAGACAAGATCCTTCCAAACTAGTCACGCAGAGATACCCCAAGGTATCGACATCTAATAAAATACAAATAGCAATGTCACCACCGACCACTCTAATTAATCGCGTTGCTAGTAAAATAATAAATATGTTTATTCTATAGTCCTCTTAATTATCAAAACTCGGAACCACTGTGAATATTATTCAAATGCCTTCAAAATTAACATTAATATCGATAGCCAAAAACAGTCATTATACCAAATTACTACACCAACTTTAAGCGACTTCATCACCCTTTTGCTAAGCACATTTCTACCCATTCTACCATACACTATTATATAATTAGTATATTAACACTATTAGGTAACACCTGTATAACAAACTGAATCCATGCACTCCTAATTATACTAATCTCAATTGGTTTTTACATATATATACACTCACACTAAAAAAAATATATGGAATACTACATTAATCATGCCGATCCACTCATACAAAACTCACATTAATAAGCACATTAATGTATACACGATGGACATGGGCAAGTATAAGCATTAAATAATCTGATTTGTTTAAATTGAAAAAAAAAAACTTATTGTTATCTCCTAAGATAAGTGAACACAAAATTAATTAAATACACTCGTATTTGTTTCATTCATGCTTGAAAATCAACGACTGATTAAGCATCCATTCACTTGTTCCAATTAAAAATTCGGCACCCACCGTAATCCATCTTTCTACCCCATGCTGAACGAAAAAGAAGAAAAGGGTACGATAATATATTACCGGACTGTTTTAGGCGACAAGAGAGTGGGAGGGAATTGACTGATGCTTGGTATTATGATGCGAATGCAGCGAAAGGACAGGGTAAGTAGTATGCTCGCTGACTTGAGGGCCTCCAACTGAAGAGTTCGGGCGATAGAAACAAAAGAAGGTGCGGCTGGGCTCTTCCCTTTGACGAGTATAGACGGAACAAATAGAAGAGCGCTGTGTTCGAAACAAGAAAAATGAGAGAGAATTTTCTGAAGAGTTGCAGACGGATGGTAGAGGAGGATTTACTGTGGAAGGAAGAAGAAGAACTTGAAGAGAAGCGCAGACAAGAAGAGAATGAAGACGACCGTGAATATAAGTAAGAGAAAGAAGAAGAGTAAAGAAAAGAATTTAGGTTAAGTTATCAAATTTCCAATTTATTTCCATACCCCTCAATTATCACCGTAACTCCCATGACTAAAATAAAATCTGAGTTATTACTAGTCTCAAATATCTATTAGTAAAATATAAAACCAAAACGGGTCGTTTGATTCAAGGAATGTTAATTCTTGGAATCACATTCCTGGAATAGAATTCCGAGAATAGAATATGCCACCATCTAGTTGTTATGATAGCAATACATGGAATTTGATGGTTTCTTTGTTTGGTTGCCAGAATAATGATAGGAATAGACTTGGAATAAGTATCAAGTTACTAATAAATTATTGACAATTAACACATTATTATTAGTTGTATGTTGAACTTTTAATTATATAAATTAAATTGAGAATTTGTAAAAATATTTTTGATAGATAATGATAAATTTTACTTGTCATAATTATAAGAACCCAAAAAATAAGTCAATAAATTATTTTTAAAATTTCTTTTAATTTCTATTTAAATTTTCTGGATAACATTAAATTGATATTATGAATATAAATTTGTAATTATTGAGCATGTAGAATGTAAAAGGAAACATTAAACGTATTATATATTAGCATGTAATATGTATGTGATTAATATAAACTAGTTCGTTTACGAAGTAAACTGGATCTCAAAAGCCCATAAAAAATATTACGAAGAATTCAAATGTAGTAAAGCATTCTACACAAAAAATATTAAAAATAACAATGTAAACTTTCATATGTGAACCGTGGTACCTAAATCAAACCAAATAAATAAATAGCAAATTTATTCAAAACGAAAAGATAAAGCGTCACCTAGAAATGAATTTGAAACATAAGCAAAATTTGAAGAATAACAAGTTTGAGAAAAAAGTGTAGGATAAAAATAGAAGATAAATAATTAGTTGCATTTATATTAGTGGAAATTTTAAAAATATTTGTATTTATAAATAATTACCACGAAGTCACGGAAGTAGGCAACTCACTTGGAATTGCAATTCCTACCTAAAAATCAGGAATACTATTCCCAAGATAAGACCAAAATGTGGCAGTTATCAAAATTCTTGGAATTCAAATTCCTTTAACCAAATAGTGGAATTATTTCAATTCCAAGAATTAGAATTCTATTACCTCCTATCAAATGACCCATAATAGTATTAACGATGTATGTAATTTAAGGATAACAGTCCACCACAATAATACTAATATACAAATGTAAGTCATAATTAAATAATCATATAATGTCAAATAACGGTATATTAAATTATAAAGGGGTTTCCATTTTGTAATACTAAAGTTTCTACCAAAAGATAATATATAAAGGTTTAAGGAAATAATGCCGCAACTGAATATAAAAATCAAATCCAAGACATTAAGAAAAACAAGTCAATTGACTACTAATTCAATATTTTCAAATACACATTTTCTTTTCCAAAACATAATATACCCATCCTGTTTTGTCAAATATATACAAATCTCTTACAAGTTTGCATAATGATAAAATAGCTACTATGACAAAATATGTTTGATTAGTACCATTTTCAAATTACCAAACCTTAACGAATAAAATAATAATATAATTAATAACACCGCAAGACGTTAACTATAAATATTGAGTTAACAACTAAAGAGAAAGGCACCTAATGATTTTCAACGTATACAAATAATGTATAATGTATATATGATTTTTTACGGGTATTTCACTATCACCCCTTTAAAAGAAAGCTTCGTCCCTGAAGCTAAATGTAATATAAGAACAATCCACTAACTGTAACGATAAATATTTAACTCAAAGCTCCAATGCAAGTCCTTGCTCAAACAAATTTCTTTAAGACCAATTTCTAACTCATCTCTTAACTACTTATAATGTCACCAAATGATCTACCTCATTCCAAACACTCCTATCAACCTTCTTGAAATGAAATAATCAATTTCAAGACTGGACTCTAAACTAACTTGTTGATCTTTCAAAATCTAGGTTGTTGCAGTCTACCCCCTTAAAGAATAAGTTACGACCTCGTAACTTAATTTTATCCCCACGTGTTCGTTAACACCTAGTTCCAGTTCCTATAACCATGTACAACCTCAAAATTTCTTATAATGTTTTAAATCATACTCCAAAACTATATTCTACATTCCAAGAGATTTATTTCCAGAGTTTAAATGTGAACTTTTATATGTATCCCAGACTCGTAATTAATCCCTTAGTTTTCCTATGTATCCTAAACATTTAACTAAATCCACATTCTCTGACAATCTCATACCAAGCAAAATCTTCATAACAACCATGAAATCAGTATGCCTCTATTACCCAATCTTCACTGACAAAGTCATACGTATGTCATTATCCGAATCCATACCTCTCAACTTATTCCCAAAAGTTTAATATTATACCTCTCATATTCACATCACATTCAGTTAAGAAACATTCAACCTAAAGGTCACAATTTACCAGTTAACCTACTTTCCAATGCAAAACTCAATAGCCAAAGACTCAAACACAAACTACCGCTAACCAACATAACCAAGATCGAAATATAAGCTCCCAACTATAATCTTAAGACCTAAATAACACTCAACCATCCTTAAAATCACAAAGGTATTACACATACTTCTCTAAGCATAATTATATCATTTTTCTATCCACAACTTAATGCCAACCATGTGGTCTAGAAAAATTATCTCGTGAAACATCGTTTGCATTTTTTTACATCAACTAATTACCACTCAAATCAAAGTACAAAAACACAATTAATCATTGATCACCAATGGCTCAAATAAATAGTAAAATTGGTACTAATACAAACAAGACACAATTAACCATTTAACAACCAACAATAAAAATTGATCATAAATCCCAATCTATCACACATCTCCAAATAATTTCCAGTCTGCCAGGACACCAATGTATCTGTCACACTTAGCACAAGGATTAACCAACCCATCATCTTAACATAGATATCCATCACAGGAGATCTCAACAAATCCTAACATAAGCAATAACCGTAATATACGCATCCAAAACACAAGAGAAACAAATACACCCAATTAGTGGACTACCTAGTCCAACTGAATAACAAAACACAGATTTGCAATTTCAAGTAACCAAAAAAATTAATTATTATCACATTTCACCTCTTACAAGTTAGTATACAACTCATACAAGGACATAACATAAGTCACAACAAAAAAGTCCTCACCACTCATACCCTTAACCCTTTTTCCGTTTTAATCATAATTTCCAATTTAGACACTTAAATTAGCTCAATTACAGAGTAGATTGCTCTGATACCACTTTGTAACACCCCCAAAACTAGCCGGTATATTATTAAGGTCGAAGTTAAATTAACGTCAAATTTTTATTTCCTATCATCAACTCAGCAGCGGAAGACAAAAACCTAATGGGGTGTTACCGCCACACTCACCAACCTAGTGAGTGCTAAGGCTAAATACAAAACTTCAACCTTAACCGGAAAATAAATGAAGATAAAAAGTAATTACATCTCAAACTAAATTTCAAACCTTCAACGCAAAGCTATAACCATCTAAATAATTTAAATGAATTGAAGTGGAGTCTATGTCAATTCCCAAACCCAACTCTCACGCTTTACATCCAGATCAGCTTCATTACCTGCGGTCAGTGTTGGGGTAAAACCTAACGGTAAATTGTGCTGGGGGTTTAACCTAACGGCAAGTGTACCGGTCGATTATAGCAAGTTTTAAATCTCGGAGTATTCCCTGAGTATCGAATCCAAGGAGGCAGTGGCTAGTTTAATTTCTACTTACACACAAAACAAATAACAGGAAATTGGGGGGTTTTTGTATGTGATGGTGAATGTTCTAAAAGAGTTCAAAAATCAATAAACAACAGGTAAATAATTGTTTTGGTTTTGTTTGATAAGGGAAATTCCGGTTTACTACTTCTCTCTAGATTGCAATTTCTTCCCCTAAGTGATTTCTACAGTATTCTGAATAAAACCCTAGAATAAGATAACTCGTATTCGGTCTCCCCTCCACGAATTCTAATTAGCAAAGACCGAATCCTAACTCTCGTTATGAATCCACTGTTTACTAATTGCTTTAAGTGTAGTCTAGATTAATGGTCAGCTAGTGTTTAGAGAATTACCATCTCTATACTAACTGGTTCTTTCCCTGTAGTCAATTGATAGCCGCAGTTCTCACTTATAAGCTAACAAACTGATAAACTCATTTAATTGATCAGATTAACAAGTTTAGGAATTCATAAGGGAAAAGAACTTTATTCTATTGTACTGCAGAAAATCACAAAGGTTCAGAAATAATTATTCTAGAGATACATAGTAAACCGAAATTAAAACGACTACTCAGCCATAGACAAAATAACAATGCTCAATATAAACAGCATAAGGATAGAGGGATTTAGCAGAAAAACTGATTTTAGAAGCCGTGGTCGATTCTGTAATTTCCACTTCGTTTGAGTCTTGTCCGGCTAACTTGGGTAGGACGCAGATCCGGACGCCTTATTTTGGTGCTGTCCAGATCCGGACGTTAATCCGGACGCGATTAAATGAAGCGCTGTGAGCAAGGTTTTGTCTGTGAGTGAGGGTGAAGAGTTTACGGAGAAATTTATGAGTGGAGATGGATGATTAATCGGAAGTGATGTGTGTAGAGAGGGAGAAGAGAGGAATGTGTAATGGAGAGACTCAGAGAGTCAGGTGCCATTTGAAATGAACTGAATGGCTCCTTAAATAGGATTAGAAATTTGACAGGCGTTGGTGGAAGTTTGGTGTGCACTGCATTAATTGAGCATGGCTGCTGCTTAATATAAGGGAAGTATGGGCGTAACTCGCTTTCGGCTGATAATTGCGCCGAAAGCCCAATTATCAGCACGAGTGCGTTTTTATTTTTCATCTCTGTGTGACGTCCGGATTGTGTCCGGATCCGGACGTGACACAGAACCTCTGGATCTGAAACTCGAGACATGTCCGGATCGTGTCCGGATCCGGACAAGGTAGAAACTTTTGGAGTTGAATCTCAGGTCATGTCCGGCTGACTTGAGTAGGACGTTGATCCGGACATGACGTCCGGTTTTGCGTCTGGCCAAGTTGATCCGGACATGACCAATCTTTGTCTCTTTTCTGGATTTGTTCCCCGTTTGTTGTGTTGCAGTCCTTATGATGTAGAATCTTCCTTTCTTAGGGTTTTTCCTATATTTAGCATATAAAATGCATCAGTTCTCATCAAAACATCAATCTTAGGAAAAACACATAATAAGTGGGAACATTGCTTGAATTGTTACAAATTATAAGGTAATTAAACCTAAAAGCCTATATGTTTCACACTTATCAACTCCTCACACTTAAGCTTTTGCTTGTCCTCAAGCAAATAAGGAATAAGAATATCTCTAAAACCGTACAATAATCTCAATTAAACACGTGCAGGGCGAAATCAAACAAAGTGATAAATGAAAGAATAATCTTGCTCTTTAGAGGTAGGTTTTCATAAACAGTGAAAGAAGAACAATTTTGTAAAAGCATAGAGAAACTAGATTGTAGAAAACAAGTTAACTTAGCTTGGGACTTTCCACCGATTTTCATTCCTCTAACCTTTGGATGACAAGGGGTGTGAAGTAATGCCTTATTCCGCAATACCTTTCAACACCACGCACTCATGATCAAAAGTATAATTTTAACTGCAATTATCTCTTTTGTAAGCGAAAGCATTTTTCTTCAAGAATTATGTATAAAGCAAGCTAATATTGAAAATTTTTGCAGAGTTCTTCCGTAACCCAGACTTTTCTCTCTATCCTTGTAACGGTGTTGGGTCAACTATCCCAGATCCCGAGACCTTAGGTAGATAGGTGTTAAGGCACCCTTAAGACTTAATAACCGGATAGACGAGGCCTGCTATTGTTAGGAAAAATTTTGATCAGTGGAGTACCTTGCCTTATCCTTTTCATTCCAAACATTCACTTCATTTCCAAAATCCCAAGCTAAAATAATCTGGTTTCCACAACTAGCCAATCTACCATATTTTAGTGAAAAGGAGTATTTTTACATAAAATTATTTATACAAACCTCATTAAGCAAAAAGATTCCTCCGGTTTTCACTTGGTTTAATTTCACTCGGTGTGCACTGGTATTTGAGCAGCAAAAAGCAAGTGTGGCATTAAAGAACAACTAGCATGTTTTCAGGGAAAGGTCTTTGCTTCCTCACACTTAAGAGGAGCAATGTCCTCATTGTTCATAGAAAAAGCAGTGAAAAGATCTTTCAAAACATGCTATACTCATAATAGATGCATATGCAATAATTAACCCTCAAAGCAAGAAAGGTGGAACATCAATAAGTAAAATTAGGAACTGAGACTCCCCTGGTGTTATAGATTGAGGAAGATGTTCTTCCTCACACTTGAAGTTTTTCAGGGGTCGAGATATTCCTCATGAGTCACAGATACGTGTCGTCCAGAGCAAAAGTTGCGAGTTTCTAAACGATAAACAAATGCAGTGAGAAACCTAAACAGCAAGAAAAGAGAAGCAAATAATGCACCAATACCCGAAACCGATCGAGCAGCATGTTCTATTTGAACATATTCTGGCACATAGTTGTTCTATGAGAACCAAGGCATTAAAACATCCAAACATGGCAAATAATAACAATAAACAGTAGAACATTAACCTAGAAAACAATTGCAGATTTTTTTTTTGTGTGTGTGTCCGGATCAACTTGGCCGGACGCAGAACCGGACGTCTCATGTCCGGATTTGCGTCCGGCTGGATTTAGCCGGACACGTTGAAAACTTTTTTTTTTTATACACGTTGAAAACTTTTTATATATATATATATATATATATATATATATATAATATTATTAAATTAAAAACCATTAATCTAAAACACCTCATTATTTTAAAATAAAAACATTTCCAAAAATAATTAAACAAAGATAAAACAAACACAAGAATGCAGAAATAAATAGCAAGAGTGTTAAGGACTCCCTGTTCCGTGATGAATACTGCCATGGTACTTCCTCACACTTGAGTTCAGTTTAGCATTAGAATGAAGTACCTGTAAGATTAAATCTGCAAAACCAGAAGAACTCAAGTGGAACAGGCAGAGTTATTTATTGAATAGGGGAGTCGGGCTCGCTATAAATATAAAAATTCTCATAATAAAATAAATTAATCAGTAAAGGAAAGTGTAAAAAGAAAGTAGAGAGAGATTTTTTACTGGTGGGTTGCCTCCCACCAAGCTGCCCATCTTTTCGGTCTTTGGCTAGACCTTGTTTTTGTTCTCTCAGAGATTCCAGAAGATTGAGCCGTCTTTGAAACCTGGTGACACGAACTCCGAGAAGCTTCCAAAACGTTTTTAGAAGACCTACCAGCATAAAACAGTAGCTGCTCACCTTCTGCATTCAAAGTGATTGTACCATGAGCAACTTCGATTCGAGCGTCGGCTGTTGCTAGGAAGGGTCTTCCAAGGATAATAGGGACCGTCGGATCTGCAGCCATGTCGAGTACGACAAAGTCGCAGGGGAAATACAGATGCTTCACCTTAACCATCACATCCTTTGCAATTCCACAAGGGTAAACCATTGAGCGATCTGCTAGCTGAAGCGTCATTCGTGTAGGCTGTAAGTCTCCAATTCCAAGCTTTTCAAATAAGCGTATGGCATGAGACTAATCGACGCTCCTAAATCAGCAAGACAGTGGTCGAAGTCAATGTCTCCTATTCTGCATGGAATTGTGAAGCTTCCAGGATCTTTGCATTTCTCTGGTAAGCGCTTCTGTATGATCGCTGAACAAGTCTCTGTGAGCTGAATAGTTCCTGTCTCAACTAACTTTGCCTTATTAGATAAAAGCTTCCTTAAATACTTGGCATAGTTAGGTACCTTCGCAACTAAATCACAAAGGGATATCAACAGATAGTTGACGAAGTAAAGTAAGAAACTTATCAAACTCACTATCCTCCTTGGAACGCTTGGTTTTTTGGAAATGGAACTGGAGGAGCAACTTCAACTGTAGGTGGTGTAGGTGAAGGAGATTTGGTAACTTCACAATTCCGCTCATTCTCTAGCACCGGTTGCTCTATGCTCACCACCTGAGGCTCAGTAGCTTTACCTTTACTACTCCTAGTAGTTACCTTCTTCGTGTTTCCTTTTCCTGCAGTAGACATTTGTTAGCCAAGAATCATCCACCAGTGTAGCATAATTTGGCATTAACTTAAGCATATCAGAAAAAGGAATATCTTTAGTTAATTTCTTAAAAATTTTAAGAAATTTTCCAAGCTGTTCATCAAGGTCCCTTTTCTTTAACCTGTCAGGAAAAGGAATAGGTTCTTCAAATTTACGATTGAAAGAAGAGTAAGAAGGTTGAGTTTCAGGAGACTCCTTCTCCTTGGGTTTTTCAAAAACTTTACTGGAGTCCTTAACCTCTTGTTGAACAGGTAAAATTGCAGCGACAAGTGGAGTATCTTCTTCCAACACAAAACAGCTTTAGCATACTCGCGAGGATTCTTTTCTGGCTGGCTAGGTAGAGCCCCTGCAGGTCTATCAGAAAATTTTTCATTCAGTTGGGCAATCTGAGTCTCAATATGTTTGTTGAAAGCTCTCTGCTCCAAGATGAATGTCTTGTTCTCATGGTTTGTGTCTTGTTGTTCGAGTTTCCTATTGGTCGACAAGATAAACTCCCGCATCATATCCTCCAAACTTGAACTCACACCAGCTGGCTGTTTCTGTGCCTGCTGGTTCTGCATTTGTTGATTCTGATGAGGTCTCTGAAAATGCTGAGTGTTTTGCTGTGGAGGCCTCTGACTGTAGTTATTTCCCTGGAATCTCTGCTGATATCCTTGATTGTTTTGATTGTTGTAGAAGTTCTCTTGCCTGTTTCCCAGATAGTTTACCTCTTCATTTTGCTGAGAAGTACACTGACACATGTTGGAACTTCTACCACAATACTCACACTGTGGGAAAGAATCGGTCACAACAGCTGCACTTGACTGAGGGTTCATCATTGCACACATCTTCTCAAATTGCTTAGACATGCTATCCATCCTAGCAGCTAAAAGAGTGTTTGAATCTACCTCATAGATTCCAGCGGTCTTCCTTGGGGGAACCTCAGTAGATGCCCTAGCACCTCCCCACTGATTAGCCGAGTTGGAAGAGTTTCCAACTCCTTTATCCTTGATTGGAAGCTCCATAGACTTCCTCCTGCACAAGTATCCACCAAAAGTCGGCTCTGGGGATCGAGATCTTTGTAGAAAGATTGTAGCACGACTTCCTCTCCCAGACCGTGGTGCGGTACTCTTCGAACAATTCCCTTGAATCTCTCCCAAGCCTCTGAAAGAGTCTCCCCACTGTATTGCTTGAAGTTGGTGATCTCACCTCTCATGGTCAGCATGCGAGATGGTGGGAAGTACTTTTGCCAGGAATGTGTTTGCTAGCTCGTCCAGGAAGTGATACTATTTGGAGATAGGGAGTTCAGCCACTCTGCAGCTCTGTCCCTGAGTGAAAAAGGAAACAGGGTTATTCTGGCTACCTCCTGAGAAGCTGGTGTTGAACATGCTCCAACTAATCGCAGGAAGGAGGTAAGGTGAACATTTGGATCTTCGGTGACTGTTCCACTGAACTGCGGCACATTGAGGACCATCGTGACATAATGGGTCTTGAATTGCCATTCTACCCCTTCCGGCAGTGCAGGGATTACTATTGGTGATGTGAGTCCCTCCACATTCGGACGAGTGTAGTCGTTCATCCTTCTTTCTCTGCTGATACCGTCCATAAGATTTTCTTCTTCGAACAAAGGTATCCCTGGTGAGTCCTTGAGAAACACCTCTGGTTCAACTGCAGACTCCAGTACCAATCCCTGCCGACTTCTTCTTGTGAGTCGTTCTATCTCAGGTTCCAGATCAAATTCAGGAGTTCCTTCAGAACGAGTTTTAACCATAAACCAAAATCAGATAACTGACAGTAAAGTAGTTGTAAAAGTAAATCAATCGGGTAAAACAAAATTACTAGAACCAAAAATAAGAAATAAATTGCACAAAGCTAAGAAATAAAAAAAAAAAAATAAAATAAAACAAAAACAAAAATAAAACAAAACAAAACAAAATTAACAAAAAATAAAAATTAAACTAAGCAACCGTGCCTCCCCGGCAACGGCGCCAAAACTTGTTGGGGTAAAACCTAACGGTAAATTGTGCTGGGGTTTAACCTAACGGCAAGTGTACCGGTCGATTATAGCAAGTTTTAAATCTCGGAGTATTCCCTGAGTATCGAATCCAAGGAGGCAGCGGCTAGTTTAATTTCTACTTACACACAAAACAAATAACAGGAAATTGGGGGTTTTTGTATGTGATGGTGAATGTTTAAAAGAGTTCAAAAAGCAATAAACAACAGGTAAATAATTGTTTTGATTTTTGTTTGATAAAGGAAATTCCGGTTTACTACTTCTCTCTAGATTGCAATTTCTTCCCCTAAGTGATTTCTACAGTATTCTGAATAAAACCCTAGAATAAAGATAACTCGTATTCGGTCTCCCGCTCCACGAATTCTAATTAGCAAAGACCGAATCCTAACTCTCGTTATGAATCCACTGTTTACTAATTGCTTTAAGTGTAGTCTAGATTAATGGTCAGCTAGTGTTTAGAGGAATTACCATCTCTATACTAACTGGTTCTTTCCCTGTAGTCAATTGATAGCCGCAGTTTTCACTTATAAGCTAACAAACTGATAAACTTATTTAATTGATCAGATTAACAAGTCTAGGAATTCATAAGGGAAAAGAACTTTATTCTATTGTACTGCAGAAAATCACAAAGGTTCAGAAATAATTATTCTAGAGATACATAGTAAACCGAAATTAAAACGACTACTCAGCCATAGACAAAATAACAATGCTCAATATAAACAGCATAAGGATAGAGGGGTTTAGCAGAAAAACTGATTTTAGAAGCCGTGGTCGATTCTGCAATTTCCACTTCGTCTGAGTCTTGTCCGGCTAACTTGGGTGGACGTATCCGGACGCCTTATTGGTGCTGTCCGGATCCGGACGTTAATCCGGACACGGTTAAATGAAGCGCTGTGAGCAGGTTTGTCTGTGAGTGAGGGTGAAGAGTTACGGAGGAAATTTATGAGTGGAGATGGATGATTATCGTGGATGATGTTGTGTAGAGAGGGAGAAGAGAGGAATGTGTAATGGAGAGACTCAGTGAGTCAGGTGCCATTTGAAATGAACGCTGAATGGCTCCTTAAATAGGATTAGAAATTAGACAGGCGTTGGTGGAAGTTTGGTGTGCACTGCATTAATTGAGCATGGTTGCTGCTTAATATAAGGGAAGTATGGGCGTAACTCGCTTTCAGCTGATAATTGCGCCGAAAGCCCAATTATCAGCACGAGTGCGTTTTTTATTTTTCATCTCTGTGTGACGTCCGGATTGTGTCCGGATCCGGACGTGACACAGAACCTCTGGATCTGAAACTCGAGACATGTCCGGATCGTGTCCGGATCCGGACAAGGTAGAAACTTTTGGAGTTGAATCTCAGGTCATGTCCGGCTGACTTGAGTAGGACGTTGATCCGGACATGAGACGTCCGGTTTTGCGTCCGGCCAAGTTGATCCGGACATGACCAATCTTTGTCTCTTTTCTGGATTTGTTCCCCGTTTGTTGTGTTGCAGTCCTTATGATGTATAATCTTCCTTTCTCAGGGGTTTTTCCTATATTTAGCATATAAAATGCATCAGTTCTCATCAAAACATCAATCTTAGGAAAAACACATAATAAGTGGGAAACATTGCCTGAATTGTTACAAATTATAAGGTAATTAAACTCTAAAAAGCATATATGTTTCACACTTATTAGTCAGAAAACATAACAACACACAAGAAAGGACCGCGCAAATCAGAGAAACTGAGTAAACCCTGCAACACCTTGTCAAATACATTTTGAAAACCCATTTGAGTATAATAGACATCAATAGCCACATAACTAATCAAACAATAACATTACAACAATCTCAATCACCAATCAGCAATATCACAACCAATTCTGGAATGACGGGAGTCACTAAAGTTCCACAATTCACAAATTCCAATAATTGGTACCACAACAGAGTTGGGACCGATCCAGTTCACCCTCACTCTAAGTCCTTAAGTGTGCACACCCCCAAAAGTTTTACCGACTAATGGAGTAGATCATAGAGCTTAGCTGCGGTCTGAGACTCAACAGCGCCAATATATATAAATTAGCCAGAGGCTTTTCCAATTCCAAAAGTCAATCTCCCATCAATTCCAAAATAAAATAGCCATACATGTAATATTAAAGTTCTCAAACCATTCCAAACATTCCATACAATCAATATCGTATAAGCATAATTTTACAATCACAACCAATATGACCAATTTCAAAATACAACACAAAATCACAAAGTAAAAATAGGTGAACACAAGGTTTACCTGGAATTCACGCTAAGCAGCCACTCACAACAATCCACCACAATCAATTGCTAGCACGCTAGTAGACAAGATCCTTCCAAACTAGTCACGCAGAGATACCCCAAGGTATCGACATCTAATAAAATACAAATAGCAATGTCACCACCGACCACTCTAATTAATCGCGTTGCTAGTAAAATAATAAATATGTTTATTCTATAGTCCTCTTAATTATCAAAACTCGGAACCACTGTGAATATTATTCAAATGCCTTCAAAATTAACATTAATATCGATAGCCAAAAACAGTCATTATACCAAATTACTACACCAACTTTAAGCGACTTCATCACCCTTTGGCTAAGCACATTTCTACCCATTCTACCCTACACTACACCTGTATAACAAACTGAATCCATGCACTCCTATTATACTAATCTCAATTGGTTTTTACATATATATACACTCACACTAAAAAATATATATGAAATACTGCATTAATCATGCCGATCCACTCATGAACAAAACTCACATTAATAAACACATTAATGTATACACGATGGACATGGGCAAGTATGAGCATTAAATAATCTGATTTGTTTAAATTGAAAAAAAAAACTTACTGTTATCTCCTAAGATAAGTGAACACAAAATTAATTAAATACACTCGTATTTGTTTCATTCATGCTTGAACATCAACGACTGATTAGCATCCATTCACTTGTTCCAATTAAAAATTCGCGCACCCACCGTAATCCATCTTTCTCTACCCCATGCTGAACGAAAAAGAATAAAAGGGTACGATATATATTACCGGACTGTTTTAGTCGACAAGAGAGTGGGAGGGAATTGACTGATGCTTGGTATTATGTCGAATGCAGCGAAAGGGGTAAGTAGTATGCTCGCTGACTTGAGGGCCTCCAACTGAAGAGTTCGGGCGATAGAAACAAAAGAAGGTGCGGCTGGGCCTCTTCCCTTTGACGAGTATAGACGGAACAAATAAAGAGCGCTGTGTTCGAAACAAGAAAAACGAGAGAGAATTTTCTGAAGAGTTGCAGACGGATGGTAGAGGAGGATTTATTGTGGAAGGAAGAAGAAGAACTTGAAGAGAAGCGCAGACAAGAAGAGAATGAAGACGGCCGTGAATATAAATAAGAGAAAGAAGAAGAGTAAAGAAAATAATTTAGGTTAAGTTATATAATTTCCAATTTATTTCCATACCCCTCAATTATCACCGTAACTCCCATGACTAAAATAAAATCTGAGTTATTACTAGTCTCAAATATCTATTAGTAAAATATAAAACCAGAATAGTATTAACGATGTATGTAATTTAAGGATAACAGTCCACCACACTAATACTAATATACAAATGTAAGTCATAATTAAATAATCATATAATGTCAAATAATGGTATATTAAATTATAAGGGGTTTCCACTTTGTAATACTAAAGTTTCTACCAAAAGATAATATATAAAGGTTTAAGGAAATAATGCCGCAACTGAATATAAAAATCAAATCCAAGACATTAAGAAAAAACAAGTCAATTGACTACTAATTCAATATTTTCAAATACACATTTTCTTTTCCAAAACATAAATATACCCATCCGTGTTTTGTCAAATATATATACAAATCTCTTACAAGTCTGCATAATGATAAAATAGCTACTATGACAAAATATGTTTGATTAGTACCATATTAAAATTACCAAACCTTAACGAATAAAATAATAATAATAATCAATAACACCGCAAGACGTTAACTATAAATATTGAGTTAACAACTAAAGAGAAAGGAACCTAATGATTTTCAACGTATACAAATATATGTATATATGATATTTTTACGAGTATTTCACATACTGTCGATAGATATGTCTTGTCCTTAAGTATTCTGGAAGGTGTACTCTCCATGTGTTATCACCCTCCACATCCTTGGATCGTCAGACTTGATATGAAACTCCATCTTATTCTTCCAGTGAGTGTAGTTGTCTCCATTGAAGAGTGGTGGTCGATTTGGTGCAGAACCTTCTTCTACTGCTAGAATGCTTGCATGAGACATCTTGATCGTCTTCCAAAGTAGTTAGCTTTCTAGAAGAGACCCGCTCTGATACCAATTGAAACCAGCAAGCGCTCCTGATGCGTCCCCGACGTATTGTGGACATATCGTGGACTCTTAATAAGACTTAATAGTTTAGGAATGGACGCGAGATAGACTTAAACTGGAAAACCCATTTCGATTGAGAATTTACACACAAAAAATTCACTCAATCTCCCTTGCCCCACACACGGACACCCGAGACAGTTTCGACTTTACCCCTAAAGTCCTTAACCCTCTCCTGACTATTGGCCTACGGTTCACTGACCGTTCCCCGACCTGTCGTCCTATCAAATACCCAATGTATTGATACTCTAACCCAGTCCTATCTAGCTCACCAACTCTTTAGCACTTACACACACTCCTAAGCCTGGTCCACACTTGCTCAGATTATCTCTATCTTTTCTCTCGTACAGGCTTACTTACATATGGAATAAATGCAAGTATATATACAAGGTTCTTAGGATGTAACTACCGTCCTATTAATCCCTAGACTTCTAGGAGTCGACTATAGCTTCGATTATTCACATAACAACCACACTAGACTTGCAGAGATTCTTCAACTTGATCTGGAGGCGAGGACTACGTGTCGCCTCATGATTGGTCAAGTTGGCGGCAACCCTCTTGATAGGTTGATCACCACTTGTGTGCCTCACTTGCCTGATTCTGTCTGGCTCATTAAATACTTATAAATGCCCTCTTCTGAATTCATTACGGCTATGTAATGATGTTCATTTATAGCCTTGTTATCTTGTGCATTAATGAACTTCTCCTTTTGGCGTGAGCTTGTCGTGAACAAGTTGCTTATGTGAATGTATGTGTTTTATTTGAATGTGTTGATCCTTTGTAGTCTTTTGTTTTTGTTTTTCATCTTTATGCATGAAAGATATCTTCGTGCGATGTCTGACTGGGCTGTTACAGTCCGTGCTAGAAGTCCTACGGATCTCTCGATGACAGGTGCCCGACTGGTTGTGCACATGTCGTGGATTGAGCGTGCTTGCAACCTTGCATGCTAAGCCACTCATTTAACTGCCTATCTGAATCATGAATCTTGACAACACACATTAGATAGACAACACAAGGTTTACTATCATCAAAACTAAAGGATCTTGTCTTAACAACTACGCATCAGGTTAGTATTTTAAAAATGTTTCAACAACATGGTTTATTCCAGATATAATCGTTTGTTTATTTGTTCAATTATTCATGTTTTTTTAGTTAAAACCTTATTCGAATTTCATTGAATAGGTGTTACTATGGTTTGACTATCTAGTTGTCTCTTTTCCATCTTGTGTTGTCTGCGCTGACCATCACTCATCAGGTTGGTATTTAAAATGTTTCAATTATTCCTGTTTTTCTATTAAACTATGGAAAATCAATTCAAACATAGAATTACATGTCTGAGATATACCTAATAGAGGTATGTCTTAGATAGTCTCTGTTGGGACTGTCCAATGACCTTTGATGTAACACCCCTACCATTAATACAGTGCTTACCGTCCAATCTCCTTACATATCAGATACACGCAGCGGATATATACTTACATACAATGGGTGATACAATGCCGTTAGTCACCCACGTGACTAACAAGGCTACTACTTCTACATACAGCATCGGTCTGATGGACCGGAATCCCGAGTTACACATCTACATACATACTCCATTCTCCAGTTCAATGCTACTATATTCCATTCAACACGTTACTCCTTTACAATACCATACCATATAATATACATAACCGAGTTTACTAGGTTCCCAATACAAATACAATGTTTCCTCCAAGTTCATAGATACTCATTATGAGTCTTTGTTTACCCATTTCTCACAACTACCTACTTTCTAAGTACAAGGCGTGCCGCCGGTCTCCTACCTTGATCACATCCGCTTCGGGTACCTGCACACTAAAAAATGTCCCCCGAAGGGGTCAGCTTTCGCCGAGCATGATAACCGCATACCCCGCGTACTAGTGAGGGTACGCCGACCACTTGGTCGAATACATGCGGTTCGTTTTCATACAAACATACATGCATACATGCTCTTATGCACGATACAATAATACCCACACAGCGTACATACATACAATTCATTTACAAGGAATACAATATAAACCAACCATACATACTTACCTTCTTTCCGAATTACACATACACATCTCATGCACAATATACATATTGTTAGCTTCATTGGTCCACCCGGGTTAATCGGGTGGAGATTACTCTTTTACTCGTTACTTCATACATACGCATACATACTCATACATACTTACGGATCCATACTTACTTACTCTACTCTTACTCAAGTTAAGTCGTCGGGACCTCCGGCCCTGGGGACTACACCGTCCCACCTCCGGGATTTACTTGACTCACAATCCGGGATGCTACCCATTTAAGGGATTTGGGCCGCGGACCAGTTTAAGAGTCAGGAATTGCAGCCAACCTCTTGTGACTCCGCATCCTCACGCGTGGCCGAAGCTATATCGGACTTGTACTCATTCCAATTTACTCACTTAAGTTAGGAGTTAGATAGTTAGGAATTAGCACAAGTCAACATCCAAGCCACAATAATACAATACACATATACACATACATACGAGGTACAATACATTACACAAGTACAATACGAGGTTCGAATACCATTCATCATCATTCATACATTTCATGAATTATACAAACTAGTGCTCAAGACAATAAATATCAAGCACAACATAAGTCAAGCACAGGTAAGTGCAATATAGTCCGATTCATGCATTATCTTATTTAGGTGGTCAAATAAGCACACAAATCGGGGTAACCAGATTAGGATACAGGGCATGAAGAAATCATACCGTTCACCGTTGTACTTGTATCCAACTTCCTCTGGTGTTCACAATCCAAGTCCTATAACATACAGTGATCGAGTGGTTAATTCCCTATGGGTAACCCAACACGTTTCATCCTTTATGTTTCCCAATGTACCATTACTAGTTCCTTAGATTTCTTACTTAATCCAAAATCATTTACTTCACATCATTTCCTAAGCTCATTTCTTAGGTTCTTATGTGTATATTATTTTCTCCTTACCATCATTATTCTCCCTATGGTTTACTGCTCAAGCCCAAAAAAAAAAAAAAAATTTTTTTTTTTGACCGGACCTCCCCTGTGGGGCGGTCCGTAGGGGCGGTCCGAGACAGAAGCCATTTACGCTGCGAGATTCTAGTACTGGACCTCCCCACAGGGGCGGTCCGAGACAGAAACCAATTTTTTTTTTTTTTAATCTTCTCTGCACTGGACCTCCCCTGTGGGGCGGTCCCGTCCGACAGAAACGAATCCGTCCAGCTGAATTCGACTATGGACCTCCCCACAGGGGCGGTCCGTAGGGGCGGTCCACAACAGACCCTGTTTTTAAAAGTGTTTTTCTACACATTCTGAACTCCAAATTCACCCCAATTTTTTTCCACTTATTCCACAATCTTTCCACATGTTTCCTACATGTTTAAACACCTTAAAACATGCATTAAACCTCCCAAATATTGGTTAAACTCTTACTCCAATTCTTCTCAAATTCACAAACATCAATTCTTACATTTGCACTTTGCACACTAAAGCACTTCTAACTTTCTCTTGCTAGTTTCCTACCTCCTACCAACTCACTTAATAACCATTCCAAATCCTTTATAACCATTTGCAATAACAATACACAAGTTCTTCATTCATTTCCAAGGTTATGCACACCAACTTTCTTCCTAAAATTCAAGGTACTAATACACTGTTTTGCTACAGATTTTGAGTCTCACTTCCTCCATCTATAGCTCCCTCTTACAATGCCATTCCTAAGGCTTATAATGCATTACACACCTCTCCTAAACTACCCACCTAGTAGCTCCAATCAAAATCTGTTTCAAATACATGTTTTCACCTAGTTCCTAGTTCTTAAGTTCTCTAGTTTCTAGGTAAATTTTGACATAGTCTCCCCTATATTTTTATACTCTCACCACAATGTTTTCACACACACTAACAATTACTCCACCTGTTTATACACAACCACAATATACCAAGTTCTTCCACACAAATACTACCCATTCAACACTACAAAATTCCTGCACTTAACATCACAATCCCAATATAGTTTGTGACAGTTTTTAATTGTTTTCAAAGATTCAATACAATTCAATTCTCCTTCCACATTACATTATTGTTCATTACCATTTTACAATACAAATTTTCATTTCTAAAAATCTGTTACATAACCATTTACAAGGCTACACAAGGTTGAGCTTAATTACCTTGCTTTCTTCTTCTAGTTTCTTTCTCTCCTTCCTTCTTCTTCCTTCTTTCTTTCTTTTCTCTCTCCCCACCGGTTTTGTCAAACCAAATCCTCTAACACCACAACGCACATATATATACACACTTCAATACTAAAGACTAACCCTAACCATTATTCAAGTTTTAATGTAAGTTTTGGGTTTAGAGATCTCATTACCTTGCAAGGGTGTAAGTGGTGTTTGGAGTGGCTCAAGAACAAGATTCCAACTCCACCAACAATGCCAAAATCGGCTAGAGTACAAGGAACAACAAGAGTTTAGTTTCCAAATTTCGTTTTGCCCACAAGGGCTAGAAAAAGATGGGGTTTTGAGAATATTTTTACCTCAAAGTAACAAGGAGAAGAAGGTGGTTCTAATGGTGGTCTTGAAGCTCCAAATGCTCCACCCATGAAAACGAAAATGCTCCTTTTCGGATTTTGAAAAGATAGAAGTGTTGCTCTTGATGTGAGGAAGACAATGGTGGTATTTTTATAATTTTTGGAGCAAGTTTGGGCACTCAACAAGAGGAGAGAAGGGAGTATTTTGTGAGGGAGTTCAAGCTTCCATGGCTGTTCGCTGGGGAAGAAGAAAGAAAGAAATGAGAGAGTGAGATGGGTGTGCATACGTGAGTGAAGAGAATGTGAGGGGGGGATAGGAGAGAGAATAGGTGAGTGGGGTAGTAATATATGTTACTTTTGCCTTTTTAAATGCTTTTGTCTATTGTAAATAAAAGAGAATAGAGAGTGTGTGTGGGGGGGATATAAATCGGACACACACAGCCCAAATGGGTTTACAAAATTTTTATTTACAATATTGGACACATAAGTTTTGGTTATTTATGTTTTTACCCCACAACTTCCCGTTTTTGACAGTTTTTACTAATTTCTCGTTTTATTGATTTTATTGGTTCTAAAGTTTCACTAATATTTATTAGTGACTATTTAGTTGACCAAAATTGTTACGAGTCTATTTGACCCGCTTAAAGTCACGTTTTCCCCGTTACCTCGAAACACGCGCTTTAAGGTTCGTTAGTGTTTTTAATCCATTTTAAGGATCCGTTTTCTTCGGGATTTATTCCCTAATATTTATTTAGACTTAATTAAGCCTTTATAATCCTTATATTACGCTGACCGAGGTTTCGTACCTCCTATGGTTATTTAACGCTTATTTAGCGTTTTTCGCTTTTAAAGCGTTTCTTTATTTCTTTTGGATTTATTTTCCCTTACAAATACTTCTTAACCATTATTAGGCTCTTAAATACCTATTAGGATAATTTAATCGCCATGTTTAAGGTCGGGGTATTTCAATCTACCCCCCTTAAGAACTTTGTCCTCAAAGTTGTTCGAGGTTATAAGTTTACAATGCTTACTCATTCTTACATGTCTAATACTACGGTTATACATTCTTCCTCTTACTAATTCCCAAATCCATTACTCAAGGTTTCTACATACCATACCATCCAAATGTACTATAGTTACTCCAATCCGCGCTACTACTAACTATCTGGTTCCTCATTACAAAGTTCATACATACTTACAGTGCAAAGCTATCCCCAAAGCAATGCAATACCACACAATCCCGCAGGCACTCCGGTCATCTCGACGCAGGACTCCTCTATGTCCCGCTGCCTTTGGAATAATACCACATACTACACTACTATCTTCTCCGGTACAAGCTTCTCACAAATTCTTAACCTTCAGTCTAAGAGAAATACTTCACTACTACCAATTAGAAATTTTTCTAAAACACATAACTCCAAAGTCCAATATATATACATTACTTCTATCCTATGTGTGATTTTTGTGACCACTTAAGGGGAGCTTCAAGAATCATTCGACCCTGATGTGATCAGCATCAGTGTTGAACTATCTTTCCACCCCAATTTGTGTTCGGTTTCCCTTGATCTGATCAGGATCAAGTTCGACTTCCCACATCAGTTTCAAACAAGCAAATAATTTAGTTGTTTTCATTTTCTATCTTTTTACTCTTCCTAGTCATTCATACATCTCCAAAGGATGGAGTCAGTCCATCAATCATCCTCACTCTATTTCCCAAATGCTTTACTCCATGGTTCAATCCTAATGCTCATTTCCTCAACTTCACTACTTCCATCCATTACTCACCATCATATCCTATATTCTAACTACGGAATACTACACTTATAAGATTTAGTTGGCTTCAATTGTTTCACATATTTTACTTACGATTCCACTACTCATAAACTTCATTCATCTACTATCCTCATTCATTTTGTACTACTTCTTCAAAGGTTACAATACTTGTGGAGCTCCGTCCACTACTCATTACTTTTCTTTTACTAATACTCTTACACTGGTGTTACAAGATAGGTACATTCCTCCTATGGTATTTGCATGTTTAATGCCTAGTTACCATAATTACAGTGTGAATGAGTACTTATGTTTGTTTAACATAGTACCAATCATCAATTTGGTTCTCATTTGTGCTATGCACATTATGGTTTAAGTGTTTTATTCATAAAACTTACATTAAGCGGTTTTCGCTCTACCCCCCTTAAAAGGGATTACGCCCACGTAATCTACCATATGTTATTATTATTAAACATTGGTTTAATCAGTTTGGGCAAACTGAAGCGTTTAGCTTCACTACAGTATGCTATGTACTATGCTCTGGTCAAAGGGTCTTAACCATACCAATGGTTTAGTCTTTGCACCAAGAGTTCCTATATGAGTTTATTTAACTCATATTTAATTCGATTCTAGCCTAATCGGCTTCAAGACATTAATAGCCATTATATTATGCTCACTAGGTATATTCTCCTAGCTAGGGCCCACTAGCTTCTGCGCGACCCTGATAGCTTGGGTTACTTACCCTTCGTGGTATCATTAATGTGCTATACATCACCTTCTTATCCATTTATTATGGGAATAAGGTTTACTACACAAATGCGGTATTCTTTTACCGTGCTTGAATTCAACGAGTTTAGGATTTATAACCAGCTCTCTGGTAATCTGCTGTGCATGTTATTCATGCTTCTACGATTATTCGTTAAGTTCCTCCGACTTATTGTCAGGCGAGGTTAAGTCACCACTTAGCTGTAGTGCTTCCTCTGTTGTCACTAGCTTTTAAACCATACCAGTTCTTCTGGTTCAGTACAAGTGTTCTTTACTTGTATGACCTTGCATTTCTATGCGTCGGTCTTAGTGACTTTCCTGTATCTCCTTTCACCTTACATTCCAATGGAATTCACATCTTGTGATTACTAGTGTGTTGTACACTCTTCGTGCTTCTTTGGCCTTAGGCCGCACTGTATGTTGCTAAGCTTGCTTGACTGGCTTATGCCATGTTTGTGGTGAAAGGAAAGATTTACTACGGTTTACATTCTCCATATCCCTAGTCATCCCATTAGATCATTAGCTGCACAAGTGCAATACCAAAACACTCAGTCATACAGAGTGCAGAGGCGTAAACACTTGACAGTAAGTCACTTATGTGATAGGAAAGAATATTTCTGTGTGTCATCTCATACTTATACTCCGTGTTATTGCTTAACTACTCCCTCATAGCGGTCGCCTGTTGCGCACCGTATTCTTACTCATTGTACAATATTGCTTTTACTGTTTCTGTTACTGTGGTAGTTCCTTTTTACTTAGTGACATTGTCCTTGGCACCATTTCCTTATGGTGTAAATACACTAGGAGTTCCCTGTGTTTGTGTGTATGACGGTTGTCGTAGCATACGACAATCCTATTATCTTCCCAATGTGGAGATGCCCTATTCCACTTAGGTTTTATGTGTAGGTTGACTTACCTCACATTCTATCATCATTTGTGATATAACTTACCAAGTATCTTGGTTGACCAAGGATAAAGCAATTTACCGGTTTACAAGCTCTCCTGAGCATTGGCTATTCGTGGTGTGCAATGTGCACTCACATAGATTGTTTGACAATTATTGTCTTCTAGTGCTGAGCATTGGTTATAGGCTCTAGCTGTGTAGTTCCACTTGTATGCATATCGCCGGGACATCCCAAGAAACTTCAAGGGTTTTCTGGTCCCGTTCTCCAATTGAGAGTATTCTATTACTGATAAATGAAAGTTCTTGTTGAGGGGGATGCATCCCCCCCATAAGTCTCGTGACGGGGTTTATCATGTTGATGTTTATGCAATGGTTCTCCACATGTATAGGTGCATATGGGTATGCTTAATCCTTAAGTCGTAATGGTTTGGAAATCTCATTTCCTTATTCCATCACCCCTTGGCAATATCTATTGTGTGGTTTTATTGTCATAGTGGGTGGAAGCCTTTTCTAAGGGTTCACATCATCACCTCATTTGTGATCTTCGGTTGACGAGGGGTACCTTCCCTTGGGTTTCTCGTAGTGTCCAAGTGTGGACTAGGCCAATGTTGGCATTATCATGATTCTCATGCCTCTGTGCTACCATTGCTACAGAAGGCATGGCGGTAATTAAGAACTTCGTCAACTGCATACTAGGCTGATGCTCTAGTGACAGTGACATTGAGTTGGCCATTACTCCAAGCCACTCAGAATGTTGGGTTTGAATTTATGGTCCAGTTGTTGATTTCTTGTCGTATGAGGCAATATTTCTTGTAAGTCTTGTTAGTGATGGTGCGGGTTTTGCAACCGTTTAAGGTTACACCACGCATCAGGTTTATGGCCTTGGAGCCATATTGCTGCCAGCTATGCTCTTGCAAGCTGCTTATACATGTTTCCACTCCATGTATACTGTCGTGGGTTGGAGGTATTATTGGGCTCCGTGGTAAGTCATGGCATCACGCTTCCGTTCATAGGAGACCTTCTTAGGCAAATGGTGTTAATAAGTGTCTCTCAGTATCTTAGGGCATTTCCTGTTAAGTGAAATCCCTTCGGGTCCTAACCGAGTGTTCGTTCTAACTTTCGTGCTTTTATCATGTCGCTGTTGTTCGACTGTTGCAATGCAGACACCCTTCAAGGATTGCTCCTGAGTGCTGTTGAAGCATGCCGTTACATCCGGCTAATGCTGATGACATGTTGTCCACTGTACCTTCTTGTGGTGTTGTACTTGAGTTTTCCCCTTTTGGGTCATGACGTCTCCCGTCCTTGGGTAGACTGTTTATGCTTGTTCCTAGTGTTTAAGACTAGGTTTGGTATTCCCTTCAATGATGGAGTATACTTGTGGTAATCTTGGGGTTGCTCTTGGGAATTCTGTCCCGTTTGTTGAGCATTGTGGCGTTCACGTTAGGCGATTGCCTTACTGTGTTTAGGCTGGGTATACCTTCCAGCTGTCATGTATTGTTTGGATTATTTGAGACATATCCAATGCCTATACTTATTAATCTGTGCCTTTGCACTCCCCAATCCTCATTCCTTATCTTCAGATGGATTCTCTGAGTTCCTTGACACTTGATCGTCTGAGGTGTCCAGCTGTTCTGATTGAACTCACTCATGGTCCGTAGAACGGAGTTGACTACTTCCCGTGTGTCGGACACTACATGTATACATACGTGGGGTACCATGTTGATACGTTACCACTTACCCAACTATATGTCGGGCCCGCAAGCTCCTTCGGAGTGCGGTTGTCCCACATCCCGTAACGGGTATACTCGTAGTGTTCGTCACACGCCTAGGTGAAGTATTCTGTTGCCAACTCCTCTTGTATCATCCCATGATACTCACCATAATACTGTTGGTCTGGTTTTAAAATCCAAGGTTTATAAAAGAAGGTTGTGGTTTTGAAAGGAAAATTTTGGGTTTTTAAAACAATGGTTCGGTGTTAAAAGAAATCTCTCATGGCATAGCCATGTTTGAGGTCTTGACCAAGTCTAGCCTCTCGCTGACTGGTATGTTCTAAATACAGTGGTCGGGCTGTTAGGCCTTTCCAAGGTTCCATTCCTTCAGTTTTAGGATGTTTATTCCTGTGGTTGTTTCGTTACGGTCACCGTACATTACTATGTACTTGTGACATGTTAGTGTTCCTTTACATATCTCTATCTTTACTGCACTTGCCTTGGCAAGTGCGTGGTATCGGTGGTTTTTGGATAATCCTATACCAATCTTGGTATGGCTTCTGCTTGTATTTAATAGTCTTGTTAACCTTTCCCTTGATCTTATTGATCCACAATTGGTATACTCGCCCCTTTAGGTAGCTTCTTGGTGGTCTAGACATGGCTGTCGTAGATCTGGGTACTCCTCCAATACTTGGAGATTCCCGCTCTATTTGGTTTAGTGTCGTTCCTTGTGGCTCGTTCCCACACATCTTATGGTTACTGAGCTTTCAGCTTGCTTAGGCACTACTTCTGTAGTCCTGTCAGATTATATTTTGTGAATGTTCCTGTAGCTGTTTGAGCTATGTTGGCCAGGTATTGTAACTTTAATGGCGTTATAGTTTTGGAGTGAACCCCTCCTGACTATGTCCTTAGCCAGCTGGTATACCTTTGGTGGTATTATCCAGCTATTACTGTTCCCTAGACTTGTGTCTTGGGCTCCATTACTGCCCTTTCCCATTTCGTTGCACGGTTAGTGCTTCTTTTCCTGTTGCTGGTTGATTAGCCAGGTTCCGCGACTGCTAAGCATGTCGCCCCATGCTGTTGTAAGTTGTAGCCTCCTCATGGTTGGAGCGCTCATCCTACCGCTATTAAGTGCGGGTATCGTTGTTCAACCGGGATCCATCTCCGGGACTTCCAATTCTTGGAATCTACCATATGTCGGTTCTTGTTTACTGTGTGATTGCTTCACAACTGCCAGATCGGGTTTTCCCGAGTATGAGAGGACTTTCCTTCTCTCTGGTGTCCTTTCCCAAGTCATTCAATGGGGTTCGCGGTGGGCGGGACTGGTATTGTAGGTATCCGGTACTCCCCGATAGTTCCTAACTAGCATATCTCTAATGCTAACACTCAGCCCTTAGCCCTAAGCTTCTAATTCCTAACTCGGTATTCCTAAACTCGGTATTTCCAGTCATCAGAGCGATACTTCGCTCTGATACCACTTTTTGTAACACCCCTACCATTAATACATGCTTACCGTCCAATCTCCTTACATCAGATACACGCAGCGGTTACTTACTTACATACAATGGGTGATACAATGCCGTTAACCACCCACGTGGCTAACAAGGCTACTACTACTGCTTACAGCATCGGTCTGATGGACCGGAATCCCGAGTACTACACATCTATAATACATACTTCATTCATTAATCAATTACAACAATGCTCCATTCAATACTTACTCCTCTTCAATCCATACAATACAATACTTCACCGAGTCTACTAGGATCCTTATACATTTATAATGTCACTTCCAAGTTCATACATACTCTCTAGGAGTCTACATCTACCCATTTTCTCACAACTACTTACTTTTTAAGTACAAGGGTGTGCCTCCGTCGTCTCTTCCTTGACCATATTCGCTTCGGGTACCTACACACTAAAAAATGTCCCCCGAAGGGGTCAGCTTTCGCCGAGCATGATAACCGCATACCCCGCGTACTAGTGAGGGTACGCCGACCACTTGGTCGAATACATGCGGTTCGTTTTCATACAAACATACATGCATACATACTCTTATACACAATATTACAATACATTACGCACGGCATACACACATACATACACTTCATTACATACAACAAGAATACAGTATAATCATCCAATACGTACTTACCTTCTTCCGAACACATATACTCAATACATACACAAAGTACAGTCCTTGTTAGCTTCATTGTTCCACCCGGTTAATCGGGTGGAGATTACTCTTTTACTCGTTACTTCATACATACGCATACATACTCATACATACTTACGGATCCATACTTACTTACTCTTACTCTTACTCAAGTTAAGTCGTCGGGACCTCCGGCCCTGGGGACTACACCGTCCCCCCACCTCCGGGATTTACTTGACTCACTAATCCGGGATGCTACCCATTTAAGGGATTTGGGCCGCGGACCAGTTTAAGAGTCAGGAATTGCAGCCAACCTCTTGTGACTCCGCATCCTCACGCGTGGCCGAAGCTGTATCGGACTTGTACTCATTCCAATTTACTCACTTAAGTTAGGAGTTAGATAGTTAGGAATTAGCACAAGTCAACATCCAAGCCACAATAATACAATACACATATACACATACATACGAGGTACAATACATTACACAAGTACAATATGAGGTTCGAATACCATTCATCATCATTCATATATTTCATGAATTATACAAACTAGTGCTCAAGACAATAAATATCAAGCACAACATAAGTCAAGCACAGGTAAGTGCAATATAGTCCGATTCATGCATTTATCTTATTTAGGTGGTCAAATAAGCACACAAATCGGGGTAACCAGATTAGGATACAGGGCATGAAGAAATCATACCGTTCACCGTTGTACTTGTATCCAACTTCCTCCGGTGTTCACAATCCAAGTCCTATAACATACATGTGATCGAGTGGTTAATTCCCTATGGGTAACCCAACACGTTTCATCCTTTATGTTTCCCAACGTACCATTACTAGTTCCTTAGATTTCATACTTAATCCAAAATCATTTACTTCACATCATTTCCTAAGCTCATTATCTTAGGTTCTTATGTGTATATTATTTTCTCCTTACCATCATTATTCTCCCTATGGTTTACTGCTCAAGCCCAAAAAAAAAAAAAAAAATTTTTTTTTTTGACCGGACCTCCCCTGTGGGGCGGTCCGAGACAGAAGCCATTTACGCTGCGAGATTCCAGTACTGGACCTCCCCACAGGGGCGGTCCGTAGGGGCGGTCCGAGACAGAAACCAATTTTTTTTTTTTTTAATCTTCTCTGCACTGGACCTCCCCTGTGGGGCGGTCCCTAGGGGCGGTCCGTGACAGAAACGAATCCGTCCAGCTGAATTCGACTATGGACCTCCCCACAGGGGCGGTCCGTAGGGGCGGTCCACAACAGACCCTGTTTTTAAAAGTGTTTTTCTACACATTCTGAACTCCAAATTCACCCCAATTTTTTTCCACTTATTCCATAATCTTTCCACATGTTTCCTACATGTTTAAACACCTTAAAACATGCATTAAACCTCCCCAAATAATTGGTTAAACTCTTACTCCAATTCTTCCTCAAATTCACAAACATCAATTCTTACACTTTGCACACTAAAGCACTTCTAACTTTCTCTTGCTAGTTTCCTACCTCCTACCAACTCACTTAATAACCATTCCAAATCCTTTATAACCATTTACAATAACTATACTCAAGTTCTTCATTCATTTCCAAGGTTATGCACACCAACTTTCTTCCTAAAATTCAAGGTACTAATACACTGTTTTGCTACAGATTTTGAGTCTCTTCCTTCCATCTATAGCTCCCTCTTACAATGCCATTCCTAAGGCTTATAATGCATTACACACCTCTCCAAACTACCCACCTACTAGCTCCAATCAAAATCTGTTTCAAATACATGTTTTCACCTAGTTCCTAGTTCTTAAGTTCTCTAGTTTCTAGGTAAATTTTGACATAGTCTCCCCTATATTTTTATACTCTCACCACAATGTTTTCACACACACTAACAATTACTCCACCTGTTTATACACAACCACAATATACCAAGTTCTTCCACACAAATACTACCCATTCAACACTACAAAATTCCTGCACTTAACATCACAATCCCAATATAGTTTGTGACAGTTTTTAATTGTTTTCAAAGATTCAATACAATTCAATTCTCCTTCCAACATTACATTATTGGTTCATTACCATTTTACAATACAAATTTTCATTTCTAAAATCTGTTACATAACCATTTACAAGGCTACACAAGGTTGAGCTTAATTACCTTGCTTTCTTCTTCTAGTTTCTTTCTCTCCTTTCCTTCTTCTTCTTCTTCTTCTTCTTTCTTTCTCTCTTCCCACCGGTTTTGTCAAACCAAATCCTCTAACACCACAACGCACATATATATACACACTTCAATACTAAAGACTAACCCTAACCATTATTCAAGTTTTAATGTAAGTTTTTGGGTTTAGAGATCTCATTACCTTGCAAGGGTGTAAGTGGTGTTTGGAGTGGCTCAAGAACAAGATTCCAACTCCACCAACAATGCCAAAATCGGCTAGAGTACAAGGAACAACAAGAGTTTAGTTTCCAAATTTCGTTTTGCCCAAGGGCTAGAAAAAGATGGGGTTTTGAGAATATTTTTACCTCAAAGTAACAAGGAGAAGAAGGTGGTTCTAATGGTGGTCTTGAAGCTCCAAATGCTCCCCACCCATGAAAACGAAAATGCTCCTTTTCGGATTTTGAAAGATAGAAGTGTTGCTCTTGATGTGAGGAAGACAATGGTGGTATTTTTATAATTTTTGGAGCAAGTTTGGGCACTCAACAAGAGGAGAGAAGGGAGTATTTTGTGAGGGAGTTCAAGCTTCCATGGCTGTTCGCTGGGAAGAAGAAAGAAAGAAATGAGAGAGTGAGATGGGTGTGCATACGTGAGTGAAGAGAATGTGAGGGGGGGATAGGAGAGAGAATAGGTGAGTGGGGTAGTAATATATGTTACTTTTGCCTTTTTAAATGCTTTTGTCTATTGTAAATAAAGAGAATAGAGAGTGTGTGTGGGGGGATATAAATCGGACACACACAGCCCAAATGGGTTTACAAAATTTTATTTACAATATTGGACACATAAGTTTTGGTTATTTATGTTTTTACCCCACAACTTCCCGTTTTTGACAGTTTTTTACTAATTTCTCGTTTTATTGATTTATTGGTTCTAAAGTTTCACTAATATTTATTAGTGACTATTTAGTTGACCAAAATTGTTACGAGTCTATTTGACCCGCTTAAAGTCACGTTTTCCCCGTTACCTCGAAACACGCGCTTTAAGGTTCGTTAGTGTTTTTAATCCATTTTAAGGATCCGTTTTCTTCGGGATTTATTCCCTAATATTTATTTAGACTTAATTAAGCCTTTATAATCCTTATATTACGCTGACCGAGGTTTCGTACCTCCTATGGTTATTTAACGCTTATTTAGCGTTTTTCGCTTTTAAAGCGTTTCTTTATTTCTTTTGGATTTATTTTCCCTTACAAATACTTCTTAACCATTATTAGGCTCTTAAATACCTATTAGGATAATTTAATCGCCATGTTTAAGGTCGGGGTATTTCAGTCATACAAGGTCATGCTTAATCGCATGTTTCTAAGGCGTTTTACGAGCGTTCTTCTTGTCAAGATGTTTAGTGCGCATCTTTGACCTTGATGAGTTATTATATCTTCATAATATATACAATAGGTGTAACATAAGTTGTTACATTTATCTAAATGTGTATTTCAATTTTATTGTAGCATTTATAGATGCTTAGGCATTCGTAAAGTATTTACGTTGCTCGTTTGTATACACGTTGGTATTGTTCTTTTCTTGTTGACGCTCTTTCTATCGAGCTAGTTATGAAAGAAGTTTAATCCTTGTTAATAATCGTACATGAACATTCGTACAAGTACGTTAATACTTTTAGTAACATTACGCCAGTTAGCGTTTATGGTAAAACGACTGTTTTTCGTGTCGTTTGCATGCGTGAGTTTGCATGCGCACGTGTAATAATATTAATTCACGTAATTTTGCATGTATAGATTAGATGTGTAACTAAAACGATCTGTTTCTAGATCAATTCTCCATTATTTAATAATAAACAAGTATTTAGATTACGGGGTATTTCAAATCAGGGTGAACGGTATGTTGTTACGTGTCTCTGAGGGCTTCCTCAGTTCAGATTTCTGTGTAATCTATGATAAGATTGTTTGTCTGAATGTGTGATTAAATAATAAGTATGCATGAACTGTATATTTAAGCTACTTATTATTTACTTTTTTTGCGATAACAATATTGGTTCGTTATATATGGACCTATATGTATAAAACGAACTATCGGCTATGGTGCTATCTTATATAATATAAGGAACGTCAGAAAAACGTTGTAGCACTAGGATAATAAGATATATATATTATCTGAGACTTTAATACGAAGCATAGGCCTTTTCTAACGCCGCTCTCGTATCTAACACTGGATCCCGAGTTTACATACTCCGGATTGGGCTAACGACCTTAGTCTGCTGTGTTAGTAAAATTGGTAATGCGATGCGATGGTATAATTATTTAACGAACAAAGCCAAGAGGTGTGGCTCTTGGTGCGCGTGATCACAAAACGATGCTAGGATGTCCGCGTACGGGTCCGCAAGTATCAAGAAATTTCCCGCGAACTAGGACGGTTCGTTGGTCGGAGACTCTACCGCTGGAGTGGTTACTGCCGTGGGTGACCCGCCATAGTATATGGGTAATTTAGAGACACGTCGTTTTAACGAGACGTTGTCACTAGGTATAATGAACACTTGTAACAGCTTGTCACTGTACATTGGCGAACAATAATGGACTTTATGCCAAAGACGGGAGTTAATACTCGTTATTATTCTCGTTGTTTTGCCATGTTGTTTATTAGTTGTGTTGTGTGGTTTATATTATGTGTGTTAATGGTTGTGTTTATTGTATGGTTATTACTGTTAATGTTTTAAGTTTAAATATTAAACGGTATTGCATGTAACGAATCTCATGCTCTCGACCAATTAATTGAGGGGTTTGAAAAGGCATGACGGGACATGCGATAACATACTCAGCAGGGGCTGATTCCATACCACAACTATTTTTTCAGGAGACTAGCTGGAGGGTCGACGCGGGGCCGACGGTTTTAGTGACTTTTGGTTAGACTTGGTATGGACTGAGACTGTGGTTATTTGGACTCGGGTTTACAAAACGAGGTGTATTTTGGTTAGACGCGCTCACGTGTACGGTTTATGTATAAGACGGATTGATGTTGTATATGTTTTAGTTTCATTTAGGCATTACTATCTATCTCTTGTGGTCACTGCGGGAATACGTTTCGTATGTTGATTATCATGTAACTCATTATCACCCGTATGGGCGAGTGATAACGGTGACACCGTTAGAACGACAGCCTATTATTTACCGCTGCGATTTAATTACTAAGTACGACGTTTATACGATAATTAGGAGCCGATTAGTAGGGGTGTTACAATCAGCACTCTCCTCAACTCATCCATGTTATCCTCCATCTTTAGCACTCAGCCTATCAAACACAAAAAAGGTAAAAGTAAAATAGAAATAAAAATAAAAAGGAAACACAAAGAAAAAAATTAGCTAAATAAAATAACAAAGAAAACATATATAAACAAAGGACAACTACTAACTAAATAAAATAAACCAAATAAACAAAAACAAAATTTAAAAAGAAAAATGAAAATAAGTACTAAGTTAATTAAGATGAAAGTAAAATAAAACAAACAAAATTCATAAAAATAAATTTAATAAAAAGATCAATCTAGAGAAAATCACAATAAAGATAAAAGATAAACAAATTCCTAATTGAAATAAAAGTAAGATCAATCTGTCAAACGAACAATAAATATAAACAAAATATGAAGAAAAAAAAACCAAACAAAAATAAACTAAAAAGAAAAAACAAAAGTAAAAGTAAAATCTCAATCAGATTAAATAAAACTATCAATTAACCGTGCTAGAGGTCCTCAGAAATGGCGCCAAAAACCTGTAGCAGAAATATGTGACTATCTGTACCTAGTAGTGAACCTATCGTTTTACAGAATAGTGAATTAAGTGGGGTTGTTGATCTCAAGGACCTCGTTCAATTAATTGATAATATATTAACTAACTGAGAAACTAAACCAAACTAAGAAAACAGGAAACATCACTTTTTCAGGTTTACTTAATTTAATAAAAAAAGTGACTTAACAAACTAACATAAAATAATAAAACAGTAAAAATAAACTAAATAAAGAAATAAAGTTAGAAACTCTAAATCTAAGAAAGCACCCCGGATTGTTCTGCAAACCTTCACTCTACAAATTTATTGATAATCTTATCCCTGCACAATGAATCCTAACTGGCAACAAGCCGTAAACCATGCCCAAGTCAATTCTAACTAGTTGCTTTATAATCAATTTCTATTGGAGACAGATTAACCTATAGGCAGACCATGCTTCTAGTCGTTAATCCGGTTTAATTTTCAATGTCTTGTTAACTAATCTCAGCGCCACATTTTGATTAGAAAACTACAAATATTACTTTAATAATTGATCAAAAGATTAAAGCACGTGAAAAACAGGAATTAAAATATTGCATTAATGAATTGGTGAAAAGATTACAAATAAATATAAAGATCCGATTTTCTATCCTAATCTAGTGAGCTAAACTAACTACTCAAACATAAATATAAAAATAATAGAGGAAGACATTAAATGAATTAAGAGATATGGTAGAGAAAACTCAAGTTAGCAAGTTTGACTCCGACTCCGTCTTCACATCGATTCTCCGTATGTAACAAATGTGATATGTGGTATGGTATGGTATTAGTGGTGGTCTGGTGGTTGATGATGGTGGAGCGATGGTGGATGATAATGGCGTGAGTGGTGTGCGAAGATGATTAATGGTGGTGGTACTAATGAAGGTGCTGTACGGTGGTGTGATGGTGTGGGTGAGAATGAATGAGATATTGTAAATATCAAAATTCCCACCCATAAAGCAAATTCTAAAATAATAAAATAATAAGGGTGGTCGTCGCCTTTGTTTTCAAAACATATTAACGTGCGTGCCAAACAAAATCATCGTTTATAACAAAATTCTTAAATATTTTTCAAAACATTTCATAAAAACACAGTTTTTTGAAAATGAATTTCCAATAATAATCTGGCTTTAAACCTATTCTTTTTGTTTTATTTTCATATTTTACCATGTATGTTACTATATTCAGTTTTCTGTTATTTTCATTTCATTAGTTATTCATTTTTATCCTATTTTTTTACTACTTTAATTGTCTTATAGCCTTTACGTTTACTTGGTCATTATTATTTTAGTGTTATTTATTTTATGCACTTTTACTATTATTATTCATATTGCTATATTCTATTTTGTTGTTAATCCGTTAAGCTTCCTTTTATCTTATTTTAGTCTATTTTGTGTTTATTCAATCTAATTTTCTCTATCCGCACATATCTAACCGGGTTTCCATTTTGTTACATTCACTTTCATTTTACCTCCATCATGCTAATATCGTTTCATTATTTCATGTACGTATTATTATACTATTTCATTCGTTTGCTTTTAGTCATGTTTTACACTTTATTATTTTGCATCATGTAGTTTCATGCCTTTCAAGAAGAAAACAATTCATTTCACTGCATATTCCATTAAAAATGTTAGTGTTTTAAAAGTTTCCTTTCAGCTCAAATCGGAGCTCTAGTATTGTTTTTTTATGTATGAATATTAAATTCTTGTACAACTCAACCAGTTAAGAGTGTTTTTTTTTAATCCACGGGTCTTGCATTCGAATCTTGGCATGGGCGCTGGCTCAATTTTCTTTCCTTAGCTCGTTTTAATTTTTAGTTAATGAATCCCATGTTAATATACAAAGTGTTGCTTTAGTGTAGATGGTTGTTTCTCGGGGAGAAAACTTGTGTTCATACTCATTAAAAGTAGCGAAACCTCGTTTTTTTTTGGTCGTTTTTTCTTAACCCAACAGTCTAAAGTAAAGCCCAAAACTAGTTTAATAAGCCCCATGCCCCATGACCATTCACAAAATCAGGTAACTTTTTCTCAAAAACCCTAGTTTTACTATTATAAAGACAACTGTAGCCGACATCTGTTGGAGATCTGAATTTTTTAGAAAGAAAAACCCAGCTCCTACTCTCGAAGCTTCTCTGCTTCTTCAACCCCTCTCAATCGTCGTGCCCGAAGAAAAATCCACTGCCCACCTCACTCACCTTCATCTTCACTGAAAACCATCAACCAAGCTCACGATCAGTATCCATCATCTTCTACTGAAGAGAAAAACCCTCATCTTCTCACCATTGTTGACTAGAACTTCTAAAACTCCTCATCGCTAATAGCTTGAACCCCCCCTGTTCTTCGGAGCACATTTTTCTCCCTTATTTACTTCCATTGTCGTGTTTGATAAGAAGATTAAGCTGTAGATTGATTTTCATTCTCCTTTTGCCGAAATCGTTTTGAAGCTCAGTAGTTTGTGTTCCCCTCTCCATCTCGCTGTTTTATGTCGGTTTTTTTACCAAACAAATCTAGCGATTCTTACTTCATCTTGTCGCATAGATCGCTAGACTTGTAAACTCTAAAGGGAAAACGCAACCGGTCTGGGTATAAAGCTTCGCAAGGCTTTGTTCATGGTTCCTTTACAGTTCTATCTTCTTTTGCACTCTGCACTGGTTATCGCTTCGTATTTTTGCTTGCTTATGCGATATGGGGGTACTGGGCCCATCATGGGTTCACGGGATTCCTAGAGGCAATTCGAATGCTCGGTCGCTGATGGAGTTTAGAGACGCTTGTTTGCTATTCTTTCTGGGTTCTGACTCAATATTTATCTCTGAAATTTGGTTGTTGAAGTCATGAGGAGGCACATCTCCACTTCTGTATGCCACATGGGTTTGGATCTTCTGCGATTCTGAAACAATTGTTGTGTTTGAATCCTGAATGTTTATGTCTGATTACACTTGGTATTTATACCGTTTCTGTCTGATCCGTCCTATACACTCTGCTAACCCGCCTGCCTAAGGTTCCGATTTCGATTATTATGCGTATCACGGGTGTGGTAAGCTATCATTCATTACAAGTTTCCTGATAATCATATGTGTGAAATATCACTCGTTGTCTGGTTTTGGTTTATGTTCTGAGATACTCTGCAGGTAGCCATCATCTTCCCTTCGGTACTTTCTTCCCCTTTAGCTGCGTCCAAACTGTTTAGACTTTCATGTTGAAGTCTCAGGTCAGAAACATGCATGCTCCCTTCATTGTTGTTCGTGCATATGATTATGTAAATTATCGACTGAATATGCCTGTACACGTAATTCATTTGACTTGTTATCTTGTAGTACTTTAAAAGGAAATCAATTTGTCTAGCTAGTTAGGTGGTGATTAGGAAAATCGGTTGCTTAAGTCGAATTGTACACCTATACCTCTTTATTCTACTCCCTCCGTCCCAGCTTGGCCGTCTTATTTACTATTTGGACATGTTGTTTGACTTCAATTTTTAACATATAAGATAAATTAATTTTGAAAATTTAAGTTTTGCATATGATTCCTTACATGATAAACTATATAATACAAAATTTAGTTTTATAAAATTATTTTACCTTGTATGTTTAATATTGAGGTGGAAAAACGTGCCAAAAAGCAAACAAGACACTTATGACGGGACGGAGGTAGTACTATCTTCAATAAAAGGTTTAAGGTTTCTGTTTGGATACTCTCCATATGTACTCGTTTTCAGATTGAGCTCATTTTCTCAGATTCCCGCCTTTTCTGGTATCATATCACCTTTATTTTACTCACGCTGATAAGTTTGATGTCATTTCGTAGGGGTTGGATAACTGAGGTTACTTCCTCTGACCATTAGCGGACTTGTATTCCGTTTATGTTGCTGGTGTTATCTGCTGAACAGGATTGAGTATCTTCTTCATCTTGATTTGTCTCATTTGTATACTTTGTTGACATCTAAACCCATAGGAAGCTTGTAAATCTCTGGAAGTGTACAAAGTCCTTTGTGAGATTTGGCCGGTTCGACAAGCGCTTGAACATCCCTTTTAGGGAATTATAATTGTTCTTCCACTGGTACATACACAATTTGTTGGTCTTAAACCGAGCTCGCACACCTCACTGTTAGGATCTGATTTAGAGCTGAGCTCGTGAACTTGCCCAGCTGCTTTCAAATTCCGGGTCTCACTTCAGCTTATCATTGGCTTGCAGTCAAGTTTTCCACCACAATTTTTCCATCACAATTTTTCCATCTATTTTTTTCATTCCAATTAGTGGATTGCTCTATGCTTATCGATTTGCTTCCTGTATGGTGTTGTTTCAGTTTGTATAATGCGTGCATTTGATCAATGTTTTAATTCATACTTCATAGCACACACATGTAAAATTTTACCTTTTCATATTGCTAATTATTGATCACTTTGTTAATTTATCATTGTCTTATTTCCGGATTCACTCACGTGAGAATTGTTTACATTAATCATTCTTAAGCCCTAGTTACTATGGTCATTGACCAATCTCTTGGTGGTGACACTCCTGAACCCTAAAATACACACCTAAAATATGTATATATATACTAACATTCTCATTTCGGTTTTAGACCATCAGATTTTCCTAATTCAAAATCTTTTACCCATATTCCAGCCCAAATCATGACCCGGCCCAAACTAGAATTCGATCCAAATCACTCAACCTGGCCCAAAGCTTCAATCTGGCCCAAAGCATCAATCTGCCCAGAAGCTTTAACTTGGCCCATAACCAATTTTGGCCCAAGTCCATTTCTGGTCCAAAACACAATCAGCCCATTTCAAAAAGAAAAGCAGCCCACTTTTCCTACAAGCTTAATTCGGGCTTGAGTCCATTTCGGACTTGAGCCCATTTTGGGCCCAAATCCAATTCGGACCCAAGCCCAATTCAGACCCAAACCCCATTTTGGGCCAAAGCACAATTCGGACCCAAGCCCATTCAGGCCCAAACCTTGACCAAGGTCTAATTTGGCCCAATTCAACCTAAAAGCCTAACCAAGATCCAATCTGGTCCAATTTTGACCAACCTGAACTTTGACCCGGTTTAACTTTGACCAACCTGAGCTTTGACCTTGATCCAATTTTGACCAACCTGAACTTTGACTTAGTCTAACTTTGACCAGCCTAAATTTGACCTTGACCCAATTTTGACCCGGTCCAACTTTGACCTTGACTTGAACTTTGACCAACCCAAATTTTGACCCGACCTGTTTTCCAACCCCAACCTAAATTCAATTCAAACCAAATTCAATTCATATCCAATTCAATCCATCAAATTCAAACTCAATTTGTAAATCCCATTCAAATTCTAAAAATTCAAAAATCTTTTTAAAAATTTCAAACAACTCCTTTATTTCAAATCGAAACTATTTTATGGAATTTTAAAGGAAAAACTCTTCTCACATCACAGAAAACTCTTCTCAACACGCAGAAAATTCTTCTCACATATACAAAAAGTTTTCTCCTAAAAATATTTCTCAAAATAAGTGTTTCTTCATCGAGAATTCCGAACAAAATTCAAAGTTTTCTTACTCAGCTTTAAAACTAAAAAATAAACCATTTTCGGGGGACATGGAACGTTCAACACCTTCAAAGAGCGTTTTCTTCCTAGTTAGACGTCGCTCGCTTCTCTTCTAAAAGAGAAATCCGAGGTAGGGCATTGTGGTCGTAACCTTCCTAGTCGCAGTCTGGATCTTTTTAGGCTGGGCATTAGGGTGACAAACCTCCCCTAATTGCAGTCTAGACGTAACTGTCTTCCTAGTTGCAGCCGGGATTTCAGAATCGTCTAACTCCCTTCAATCGATTTCAATGTTTTTGGTTTTTAACATTTTAAAACCCGGGAGTTAAAGACGTTATTAGGGTTTGACCTTGAGTATCCCATTCAGGATACTTCTCTCTAAATCCTATATTTCGACATAAATTTATTGCCCCATCTTTCGAGCCTCGGCACTTACCATTAATTAAGTGTCGTGCTCGAGGGGTACATAAGGTGATCCCTTGGGATCATCCGCCCTTTCACAACAAAATAATTTTCCTCAACCATTTTCAAACTTCGAACCTAAAAAACCTGAGATCTCCACTCAAACTCCAATTGTCTCACACATACTCAAATCATCTTTTAAACTCTAAATCACCTCAAACTCGAATCATCTCCCTAATCTCGATTTCTCTATAACTTCTAAAGTCTTATAGGCCTGAGCGCCCCGTAAACTTAAACATCTCAATCCCTCCACCATTTTGACAGACTCGAGCGTATCACAGACCTTGATATCCCATACCTCTCATTACATGAGCATCCCAAATGTCTCATAGACCCGAGCGTCTCACAGACTACCTCTCAAACTCGAAACTTCCCGAAACTTCAACATCTCAAAAATCGCCAAAAACCATGAACTACGTAAGGTCTGATCTCAAGAGGGAGTTGAGTACGTAGGCAGCCCATCTAGGGTACGACCCCATTCTAATAAAAAAAACCTTTTCCCACTTTAAGGTGCTCCATATAACTCTCAAAACATTTGAAACTTCTTCGGTTTCCCACAAACTTCAAACCATCAGACTCTTTGTCTTGTCTATTCACATAACCTTAGACTTTTCTCAAATATTCATTCTATACTCATCCGAATTCAGCAATTCCTTTCCTTGGCGCTAGCTTGGTAGAGAAGCTCTCCTCATCCATTCTCTTTCTCTCTTCCTGTCCTAATCTTATCATTGGCTTTTAAATGAATCTCTTTAATAAGGTTTTGAAAGAAGATAATCCCAACAATTGGAGATCGAGGTTTCCTCGGGCACCAATCCAAAGTCGTGGTTGTTGCCACTTCTAAGGGGTGTAACCTAGTGCGAACCCATAATAGAATCTCTGACCTGACCAGATAAGTCCTATCCATAGACAACAAATTTAGAGTCAACCAATGGTTCTTAGAACTCTCATTCCCTTCCTTTCTAGTATCTTAGGTCAAACTAGGTGGCGACTCTAGTCAATTTCCGCCCTTAGGGCATAAGCCCGCGTGGAGCCCATCGATAGTGGGTGTAGTGCATACTTGCACTCCCCTCTATGCTTTTTGGGAAAGACGGACGATTTAGTAGGTATTTAAGGGATGCCAGAATAACGGGTTTTCACCTTCCATAGAATGACATTTTTTAGGATCTAGACTTCTCAGCCATATCATATTTTAGATAGACCCCCTCATACCGAAAAATCACCCTCCACAGGTGTGAGAGGCATAAGCCTCTGTGCTCAGACGTGCCTGATTTGCAACCCTAACTTACATTATATATCTTGCTTGATCGGTCATGAAATTACATCCTTCGATTTTGATAAAACGCAATGCTTGGTATTGCTTGATTAGCCGTGTCCGGACACGTGTCTAGACTTGTATGTTCGGACACCTCTATTTGCATCGCGCATAATTTCTCTTGGCTTGTGTTCAGACATGTAAGTCTGGACACAAGTCCGGACATCACCTCTGGACAGTTTCAACCTTTGTTAGGCCTTGCACGTTCGGACACAAGGTCAAACACAACTTCAACGTGATCTAGATTCTTTGCTTTAGTTCCATTTTGCTCCCCTTTTATTGCGTTGGAACCCTCATGAGAAAATATATACATTTCCTAGATTTTTCCTGCTTTAGACACATAAAATGTATCACTTCACATCAAAACGTAAATCTAAAGAAAAACATATGATAAATGTGAAATATGGCGTGAATTGTTATCAAAATAGGAAGAATTATAGCCCTAAAAGTAGATATATTTCACACTTATCAACTATGCGGACGACTTCCTCCCCTTTGATGAAGTTTTCAGCCCAAGTGACCAGCTCATCGTAGGACTTGGGGTTGTCACGGTTAGTTCCCTTACGAGCTTGACTTCGGTAAGCTCGAGTTGGTAGGTAAAGACAATGAATGAATCTTCATGTTCATCGATTTTTGTGACAGCGTTATAGAACTGTTTGGTGTATTCTTTTACGTCCTCATGTAAGTACTAGAGCATCCCTATGAGATCGGCGGACGTCTTCTTGGTTCACCTTTGGCAGCGAAGTGGTCTAGGAAGAGTCGTCTGAGCTGTTCGAATCTATGAATGGATTTGGTCGATTGACACGTGAACCACGTGAATGCCTGTCCCAACAAGGATGATGAGAAGAGGCGACAACAAGCGTGGTCATCGATGTGTGCCCCGATTAGGGTGTATTTGAAGCATGACAGGTGCTTGATGGGGTCTTCTAAACCATGATACATTAAGATGTTCCAGACGGAGTTGGTGGGGAGAGCGGCCTGGTTTATCTCGTATGAGAATGGGTCGTGGTCCTCTACCATCTCCCTTTTAGAGTTTGTTGTAGTTTGTTGTTGTGTGAAGTGCTGGGCTAGGTCGGTCAACTGTTGTTGTACAACCAGGAACCTGTCTATGGAAACATTTTTGGAGGTGGCTTCACGGCTACTGTCAGCTGTTCTTTCATCTAAGTGTGGTAGACTCGGTGGGGTATGGTTCCTCCTGGTTTTCCGACCTTAAAGTGGTGACATTTGAGCTATTTTGGGTGGGGGTAGGATGAATAGGGGCTTTGAAGTGAAGGTGAGAAGTTTCCCATAGATGACTCCAAATGTGAGAGTATAATCAGTGTTGTATGCTTAGACTATCTCTTTTAGGTGTTGGTAATCTACAGGTTAGAGTGTAACCTACATGTTTATGATTAAGGTCACTTTCTTCTATGATAGTCTTTTGAGTGCAGTAACGAGTAAGGAAGATGACAACATGATTTGTGTGGTTAGATCGTAAATGACCTAGTCTACGGGGGGTTTCGATAGAGGTTCTTAGTAGAATCGAGTGAGTACAAATGAAGGGACAAGGGAGAGTTTGGGAGTTCGGTATTGTGTCTCCATTGACCATGTTCCATAAATATGGTATTGTTTTTTTTATAAGGAAAAGGATGAAGGAGTTGGTACGTCTCCTGACTTTTCGCTCACTCGCTAGCTGGGCTGATGACATAGGGCATGCCACGAGATAGGGCTGACGTCACCCTATATAGGTTTCTCTGTCAAGGATGAAACTTCCTTGATCTACTTGGCCACCCATCCTTAATTGTGGAAAGGACACTTGTTGTCTTCAGGCAATAATGGCATGTCAGAGTGGCGTGCAAGTTGGTTTGCATGGATGCCTAAAGTGGTAATGACAGGTTATCCGATGAGACTAATTAGACAGGGCGTCAGAGAACTGAATACTTGGTCATGAGTGTTTCCTTCGTGGCGAAGGGGGCCGATTAGGGCTTCCACTAATGGCACCCGACTTCGATGTCTGGAGAAGCCGGCTTCCTAGATTCAGTGTCTGCCGGTCAGGATTTTTGTGCCCTGGTTGTTAGCTTGTCACCCAGGTACATGCGATCATGAGAGGGAAATGTGATTAGTACTTTCAATAATATGATTAAGGTGTGACTAATTACACCATACCAACAATGCTATTACATGTTACTCGCTCCTGCTCAATTTAAATGACGTTTCAATAGCAAAAAATATGTTCAAAAATAAATGACGTTCTTTTATTGTATATCTTGATTGTTCTTGTAATACTCCTATTAAAAATCAGTTTTCAAGGATTTATATTAATGCTAAATATACAACTTTTACAAAAAGGAAACTTCTTTTACGTGAGGATAGACAATAAGTAAAATAAAAATTGTTGTCCTCTGCTCTTCTATTTCTCTCACTATGCACGTATGTAGAGACCATCACTTTTTTCATTCTCTGCAGTTACATTTCCATTTTCTATTACCTTCTACACCTCCACTGAGTAACCATCACTATCCTTTTATGTTGTTCACAATCACTGGTTAATTTTAAACCCAAAAATGGTGAAGACAATATGGATTCAACCGAGATAAGAGATAGTGAAAAGCCTACAAACCTGGAATCAAATGATGAAGAATATGAGAGATTCAATACAGACATTCATTTGATTTTTGAAAGAATTTTTCAAGACATTGATGAAGTTGAGGAAAGTATGGCAAAGGTGAAATACATGACAAATTTGGCAAAGTTGAAATATATGACGTTTTCATTGCATGACGTTGCAGGTATATGCTTATCTTCTTTTTTTTTCTTGTTTTATTTCGGCATACTCATATTCTCACTCCTTATAAATACAATCCTTCCCAATTTTGTAAACATGATTTGCATATATACACTTTTTATTGCTGTTAACCTGAACTAATTAAATGATTGAATTATTTGAGGAAGGTTGAAAACCCTTAATTTTAGGATTGTGAGTTATAATCAATTTTGTTAGCAATGTATAATTCACTTTTTATTGCTATTAACCTGAGCTAATTAAAAAAATGAATTATTTGAGGAAGGTTGAAAACCCTTAATTTTAGGATTGTGGATTATAATCAATTTTGTTAGTAAAGTATAATTCACTTTTTATTGCTGTTAATTTGATATTATTAACTGCTTGAATAATTTGAGAAATGGTGAAAATTCCTTAATTATGGGATTCTCAATTATAATCAATTTTTACTAGTGTATAATTTACTTTCTTATTGCAGGTTATTTGAACTTAATAATTTTATTTTGTGATATGGTGTCACATATTAATTTATTTATTCTACACATACTAATTTAGTTACGTATTGTACACACACTTTGTAACTTGTAGGGAATCATTTGATGGAATCATATTTAAAATTCCAAGATAAGTTTGTTGACAAGAAAGATAGTTCTTCATCATCAAAACATGAAGTTAAAGCCGAGGAACCAAAGCAAGTAGATGAAGTAACATCAGAGCAAGCAGATGAAGTAATATCAAAACAAGTAGATAAAGATGATGGGTGCATGGGGCATCAACATTTAAAGATTTTAATACCAACATTTTCATGCAAAAAATGTAATGTGTAATTACATTTTGCGCCATGTAGTTCAAAAAACTTGTCCTGCTAACAATTCCCTAGTAGTCTGCACTAACATAAATTCACAAGAAATTTGTGTTGGTAGACGACCTTGCCTTTCAAACTGTCATTTTTTAAGGTGAGGAGTTTTGTATCGGTTATCTCCACATGATTTTATGGTATCCTTCATGCAGCACTGAAGTGTTAAGAATACACAGTTAAATAGATGAGCTGGATAATCATCAAAAGCTTTTTGAACTACATAAACAAGCTTTGCAATTGTTGTTGCACGTTTCTTCTACTAAAATGATTGAACCGCCCTAAAAAAAACAAGATCAAGAACATTTAAATCGAGAGAAGTAAAATATTGACTGCAAATAACACTTCTCTATATCCATAGTTGCTCTAAGAGGGTGGATATTTAAAACTACCGTAAGGACTCTTTGGGTCAACTTTATTTCCATCATATAAGGGTGACAATTTGATTTAATTGAGGCACCGTTCACTGCCGACCTTTAAAAAATGAGTGAGTGAATCATTGAATTTTGGTTCCAAAAGTGGCCAGCCCATATGTGCCGATTTTCCAAGCCTATTTGATAAGTCGTTCGGTCATAAGTTGTACATAAAAAATGATAAAGTTAGACAACTTGACACATCTACCCTCAGATTGTCTTTCTATCTTCGGGGCACCAATCTTCTCTTCCAAGCTGGAACAGCAACAATCTTCATAAGGAACGTGACAAATCCTTTATCGTGGATAAGTGTTGCGACGATGAAGGTTGATTTCAAGGGCAACATGGACATCATGGCATGTCCTGGGACGATAATAAGGAGAATTCGCCAAGTTTGCCGGCCGATTTCAACCTAGATTTTGAGGAGATGGCTCTTTCAACCGCTTACACCGCGAACCCTCTTTATGTCGCCAAGGTTGCAAGCTCATGCGGCTGGTGTTCCTTATCAAGGCCAATGTGAATCTCTTTGTTTAGAAGACAACACAATGCTTTCCAGTTTACGTCCCTCATTGTTTCACTATAAAGGAACCATTGGTGTTTCTACTAAAGTTATTCACCAAGTACATGTGATTAACACTTTAGGTGCAATTAAGTTCTCAGATCAAAGGAACAGCATTGCAGCAGCTCGCCCTTAATGCCCTTGGGAAGCATTGAATACCTCGAATGCTATCCCTATTATCGATCACGAATTCGTAGTTGGAGGTGGTGCCACCTTGTAAGGTGGCATCTATTTTGTCTTTTTATGGTTTATTATTTTGTAAAACTTTAAAATGTTATATTTTATTATATATAAGTCCAAATAACATAAATTGTATACCATTGTTCATCATAATTCGAACTCTTCGAAATAAGATCAAACATGAATATGTTTTGATAAATTTTTATTTTTTTATTTTTTGTATGTACATATTTTTTGAAATTCATTGTGAATCTGAAGTTTAGGAAAAGTGAATCAAAGGTTGTTAAAAAGTGAATCGAAGGTTGTTAAAAAGTGAATCAAAGAGTTGCCTACGTAAAAGTGAATAAGAGTTTTTTAAAAAAGTGAATCTCATAAACAGAGATTGTTTAACTAAAGTGATTATGATTGTTTGACTAGTGTGAGTCAAAGGTTTTAGAAAAGTGAATAAAAAGGTTGTTAAAAAGTGAATCACAAGTTGTTACAAAGTGAATCAGAGTAATAAGAAAAGTGAATCTCGTAAGCGTAGATTGTTTAACTAAAGTGATTAAGAGGTTTAAGAAATGTGAATCAGAGGTTTTTATAAAGTTAATCATGCGTTTAAGAAAAGTGAATAAGTGATTTAAGAAAAATGATTCTCGTAAATCGAGATTGTTTAACAAAAGTGAATAAGCGGTTTAAGAAAAGTGAATCAGAGGTTTAAGAAAAATGAATCAAAGGTTTTTTTAAAGGTGAATCAAAAGTTTAAGAAAGGTGAATATTTTGTTTAATACTAGTAAAAGTTAATCCTACCACAAACTTATGCGAGAACAGTATGAACCTTTCATTCATTGAAAGTGAACCCTAAACCCTGCACTACAAACCATACAAATGTCTTTGACGTTTTTAACTTTCCTAGGGTGGTTTTTAGAGTTTGGGATAAGATTCATTTTCTTAATGAATAAGGTTCATTTTATTGTTAAAGAAGATTCATTTTGTTAATAAATAAGATTCATTTTAAAAATACGTAATATATACTCCTTATAAAAACATAAAATTTTAAGTTTACCAAAACATATCCATGATGCATCTTGTTTTGAAGAGCACAAAAAATGATGAACAATGATATAATGTTTTTTATTTTTGCACTTATATTTTATGGGTTATAACATTTTTTAAAAAAAATATTTTTTTTCTCTATCCTCCTTCTCCTTCTTCCTCTTGTGTGCGTGCCTGTGTTGTTCTTTTTTTTTCTGTTCACTTATTTTCTTCTATTACTTTTAATTAGACTAATAATGCATTGACATGTTACATGAAGCCATATTAGAAGGTGGAGCAAGCTCTATGTTCTCCTAACTGATTATCGATATCGGGTTGGGATATGTACTGTTGAAGGAAATATACATCTTTTGACCTCCGTAAGTGGGAAGATTTATCCAAACACAAGGTAACCCACATTTATCATAGAACCATGTGTGAGCTTTATGGGGGGACGAATAGCCAAGTCAAGCAAAAAAGTACTGGTAAAAGCTTAATAATAAAGCCGAAAAAAACACTGGCCTAAATGTTCAGACCAAAAAGTTGATCCAAGTACTTTTTGAAAAGAGTTGAAATCCATTCATTAATTATTTGCTAAAGTTGAGATCGGTATTTAGGACTGACAAAATTAAAACTTTAGATACGTTAATATCCTTTTCTATAGCCGAATTCAAGTCTTATAATTTGGTCAAATTAAATGTCAAGATCATTGAATTAACCAAAACCGTCTCAGCCAACCCAAATCCTTATTTTGGGGTCATGATGCCTGATCTAATTGGTTCTCATAATTAGTTTGAACTTTAGGTCAAAAAGCAATGAAAAGGTGATGCAAGCACGAGTAAATCTCAAGATCAAGCGCTTGAAATTTCACCCCCTGTGACAGCACGCCTCTCTTTTCTCCATCCTAATATTCTACCATGATTCCTGATCTTGTACTTGCTCGCGCTATTATTTCACCATCAAAGTCGAGGAAAGCGTACTCGATTGAAAAATTCCGCTGCTTCTCGAGTTTGTGATCCGCATAGCAGTAGCTGCGCCTGCGGGTTAAAACAGACAACTCTCTAAAATCCTTTACCGTTCTGTCGCCTTTTCAGTATATAACAATGCTTTATTTCCAAAAGAGCTAAAGAAATTGCACACTTCTGGGTATACATAGTCCAGGCACCTGCAGTTCAAATGATAAAAAGCCCGAGGAAAGGGCAATGTATAGCAAAACACAATACATAACCAAGAAGTGTCTTCAAAGTCGTTAGAAACACCGATATCAGATGCAAGCAGTGATTTTCAGGAAAAGGGGAACCAAACAACAGAAGCATTCTCCGGACAGGTCCGTCCATCAGGAGTGTGGGTGAGAAGAGAATTGAGGAGGGTCTCGAAGAGGTTCAAAGTGACATGGATTTCAGTTGAGTTGCATTGGAAGGACTGATTCAACGGACTGACGATGTACCTTAACATCTCCCCCTACCATTTCATATTTATCTTTTATAAGGGAATAACTCAACTGGGTGAGCAGAAAACAACACAACATGGCCACAAATGCGTGGAATGAATGTTCTGCTAAAAAGTAAGATTAGTTACAAGAACGAGTCCGACTTGATCAATAATGCAAGAACAGATTGGCATATCCATCAGGATAATACAAAAGTGACGGTAGATATTTTTCCCAATACAAGACTAGTGTGGGTGCCCTCCACTCGTGAATCAACTTCAAATGCTGAGTTCAGAAAAATAAGGACATTTGAACGCTTCTCCTGGAATGAAACATGTAAGCAACCCACCTTTCCAACTCGCATTGCCAACTTCAGCACATGAAAAGAAGACCCCTTCGACTCAACCTACCTTTCAAAGAGATTTACAAAGTAGCATCTAAGTTCCAATCTTAAAGAGGCTTTTTATGATGTGTGAATGTCATCCAAAAGAGCTTCACATATAAATAAAATTATCCCATGGTTGTAAACTCCATTTTGACTTCCAGGATCAAGTAAGATAGGGGAGTTACAGCGAGTTTGTTGAAGCAGGGGCTATATAGATATTCTGTCATCTAATATATGGTTCGCTGGGCGAACAGAATCAAGCTGGCAACAGAAACTGGAAAAGCAAAGCTACGACTGAAACATTGGTAGGTAACATGAAAGGCTGAAACGGCACAACAGCACAGACCAGACACCAGACCTTGTCATCCACAAACTACCATGCAGATAGACATAGCATAACCGCCAAACACCTGATCATAGATTTAACAAATACTTACAATGACAATACATTTAGTTTCAGTCACAAACAACCGAAATCCACAGCTCGGGTTATTGATTCATAAAAAAAAAAAAAAAAAGCACTTACCAGCCATGCAGAACTGGAAAAGGGAAGCATCAGCTCAGCCACCCAAACAGAATTTTTAAGCCTCCGTGATGTATATCTTTTATCTATGTATGTGATTCCAAAATGTTGGTCCCATTATTGAGCAACAGCGGCAGTGGTCGCAAATAAGATGTCAAGCAAGGAAAAATGATTTCCTTTATTTCTCAATTTAGAATAATCCTCCACAGTCAAGAGACCAAGCCAGCTTTTTTTAAAGAAGAAAAGTGAACATGGTATTGAAGAAAGAAAAGTGCTCACACTCCACTACACCAGAGTATGAAAGAATAGCAACAAAAAAATGAGTGATGAATAACATTTCTACTAGTTTTCTTTTCAATGTCAACAATACATACAAGGAGCAGGAAGCAGCAAAATTTGGAAGCCACTTCAACATTATGCAATGTCAAAGATAGAGCATAAGGCAAAGAAGAATAAAAGGAAAGAAAGAGGAGGTAGAGGAAGAAAAAAAAAAAAAAAGCACGGAAAAACAAAGGTCTACAGTTAACTCATACACCTGGGAAAGAAAAGCTGAAAAAAGGCATGACAGACAAATAGGTGAGCCTCTTGGATAAGAAAGATTATGCTTCCCACAGTCGAATTATCTACAGAAGGAACCTGATATGTGCAGTTATCCGTCAGAAATCAAAACAAGTGTTTGAAGACGCTAGCAGCTTCTCTAGGAGTGCAACTTGGCCACACCACGCATCACCAAAAGGAGAGATGAGGGGGTTCCCACAACCACCTGCAACCACAAACAAATGAGAAGTGTTTTTTTATAACAGGGAAAAAAACAAACCCACATTATTCTAAACTAAAGGCACAATCTAGAGACATATAGCTAACAGGTAACAACAATTTAGAGATAGCATAAGACAAGTGAGGGAACCTACAGATTTGGAGGGACCTCTACAATCTACTGTCGCATCCAGCACAAAAATGAAATCAAGAATACGTAGTGAATGTTTGTAAACAAAGGTAAGACAAGAAACAGATGCAGATGTGAATTTGAATATACAGCCTAACTTCGGTTCTACCAGCAAGAGAGCAAATATTGGCTTTCCAAATCGACGCACCCATACCTCACAGTAGAATCTTATTTAACATCAAGTTTCTAACAAACAAAAGGTCTAGCTACTTACTCAAGATTGGGCATTCACCCCAAGGTTCCACTACGAATTGCTCACTGCCATAATTGCTGCTTGAAATTCAGTTTCTCTGTTTCCCCACCTCCTTCAGGTTCCTTCCTCTTTGAACTGCCTCCAGCGGCTTGATATACCCTTGCCTGTTCCTCTGTTAGGACTTGAGGAGAAGTAGCTGCCTTGATGTCATGTGAGACACCACATCCCTCCTTTCAGTATCTCCACCTCCAGGACCAAAGTTTAGATCCAAGGCCTGCCTACTCCATTTCCCAGAGCTGTCAACAAGACTAGTGCTAGTACTAACATTTGGAACATTAGCAACACAGGGGAGAGCAAACTGAGACGAAAATGCACCACTCGTACCCACAAACTGTGCTGGGATGGCCGGGGCACAATACCGAGCACCAGATGAGGGGTCCACAAAGGCACCAGATCCCCCAGGCAAGAAAGATGTGGACAACTGAAAACTGCTTCCAAACGGAAAAACTGGATACTGGAAAGCAGTTGTCCCAAAAGACATAGCGGGTGAAGAGGGTAGCATCGGTCCCTGGTACAAATCAGGATTGACTGATGTAGGTCCAGTGGGAACACTAAGCATTCTTTGAGAGCCCCCGACCCCAGATAACGGAAAAGGTTCTCCTCTACTATCAGGTAGTGTTGAAGGGGTTGTGAGTCCTGAACATATACCTCCTGGAGAACACCACTGCGATATATTTCCCACCACAGGGCTGCTCATTCTTGGACCAAATGAGTTCTGTGGAGGAATTTTGGTAAAATTGAAGTGGCTGTGTGCCAATGGCTCCAAAGTTGTTTCATCCATAGATGGACCATCATTCAGATCAAAGTCTCTTTTAATGCTTGACTCACGAGAAAGTTCAACAGCCAGGAATTTCTCACTCTGATTGATTGATGGTTGCCCTGCCTCTAGAGCATCATCTTCTCTATTTAAATCAAGTTCAAAACCCGCAGGGGAATGGAGAGAGAAGTCCTGAAATTTACCATTCCATTTGCAATTCTTACCATCAGTCTTCCTGTTAACCTCCTGTGTTGAATTTTGACAATCAATATCCAGCGACATCTGCTCATCAGTTACATTTAGGTCAATATCTAAAACAGGGTGAACTTGTTTAGGGGCCACTGATTCACGAAAGGGGCCCTTCTTATCAGAGCCTGTCTGCAGCTCAATTTTTCGAGGTTCAGCAGGACGAAATGCACTAGTGGCAGCTGATCCTTTCCACCCAAGTTGTGATTTATTCTTTAGTAGATCTTCTGGAGGAACAAAGGGTCTCTTAGCAGCAGCAGTCACAGTCACGGACGTTGGTAAAGAGCCTGGTTGGAAAGACAGAGAAGGGGAATATGACATGCCTACTCGAGAAAGAGCTGGCAATGGAAATGTTGCAGAGTTATTCTGCTCTCCATGCTTCACATCCTCAATATTAAAGCCTTCATTCAAATCAAATTCAAGCTTTTTATCAGAATTAAGAGCACCTGCCGACACCGAAATATCAGCAGCAACGGAAACAGATTCCTCTTTTGGCTCCGCCTTAGCTGCAGCCAAGTCAGACTGCTTAGAGTTGGCTGGTTTAACTCCTGCAACAGCAGACAGATCCTGTAAAAATGGCTCACCAGGAAGGTGCTCATTCTTCACAGAACTTTCATCCTTGGATACTATCTTATGTTCAAGATCAGCAGAACTGAATCTGGATGCAGGTTTGATTTTTTGGTTCTCACTGACATCAACCACTTTGCTGCAACCTTTATAATCTGAGTCGCAAGCTTTGAGGTTGCTTGAAGTTTCTGGAAGAACAGGTGGATCAGCACCACAAAACTCGATCACTTGCCCATCAATTGTACTGGTAAGTGCAGAACATGTAGGAGAAGGATGTTTCTGCTCCAAAGCAGCACTACTACTAAACTCTTGGACTGAAGTACTTTTCTGATCATCGTGTCTTAATGATATACATTGCATGGCAACATCAGCACCTTTACCTGGACCCTTGTCAACAGGAATCTCATCTCGGACCACATCTTCAGCTGAAAACGAACTCAATGCTGTCTGTGATGTATCCCCACTAGGACCAGGAGTCTCATCATGGGCAAGATGTTTTGAAGTATGGATCTGCACAGCTACAGTGAGAGCGCTTTTATCCACAATGCATGTTGAGGAAAAAGGAGCAGAACCTTCACCAACAATCTCATTTAGCTTCCTCAAAGACTTCAAGGACTCTTCTTGTTGTAACAAATCCTCCCTGGACTTGCCAGAGGCTCCGCCAGTAGCAGCAGGAATACCTGCAACACACACAAAAAGAAAAGATTGCCCGAGTTATAAAGATGTACCAATAAAATGGAAGAATTTGTTTCTAAAACTACTATGTTCCATCTCGTTTTACCTTGAGAGACAGAACTGGGGTTGCCAACTTTAGGGAGGTTTCTCAATGGAGAGACTACTGGTGAGCCAGAACTGCACTTAGGAACTCCTTCAGCAGCTACACTAGCTGAGGGACCCATCCAAACGTCGTCACAGCCCACAGTTGATGTAGTCCCTTCAATAGACTTCAAAGAACTTTCAATTGAAATATTTGTGGCACTGAATGAAGAATCAGGCAACCCAGCACCTGTATCCTTTTTGGAAGGTGAGCATGTCACTTTGTACGGACACGGCTGTTTTATAGGGTCCACGCCAGCGTCTGCTCTACCCTGTTTTCCTTCTAAAGGTAGACCTTCAATCTCGGTACCCTGAGAAGAAATATTTCTTTTGCTTGAACTACATTCAGAATGATCCAACTTCTGTGAACAATCTGGAGATGAAGTCCTACCATTCTTGCATGAAACATCTACAGCAGGTCCTGTGTGGTTGCTCTTTCCAGAACTTCGCCCACGATTTGAGATTTTCACAATGATCTTATGACTATTACCTTCCACCACAGGGGTAGAAAGTGCATCCTCACCAGCTGTATTAGACTGTGATACTTTCTCAGAGTCGGAATCCCTGGTAAGGGTACAAATTTCACCAGACATTGTATCTTTTGAACACCAAAGCAGGAAGGTTTATGGAGGCTAGTAGATAATTTCTTGGGCCTCGTTGAACTGGAGAACTTGCTGGAACTCTTTGACCTTGCAGTAGAGCTCCTAGCATCCTCTTTCTCAGAAGGAACTGAGTTTCTCATATGGGCAGCAAGATCACTGGAGCAATGGCTGTTGGTTTGGGATTGACTAGAGCTACTACTTCTCTCATCCTTGGCAGTTATCTGAGCAGGCTCTGAATGCCCACACACAGCAATTGCTTTGAGCTGTCCCTCCTTGAGGTTTTCAGCAGTCGATGTAGGTGGTGATGATGACTTTTGGGGTCCAGAAGAAGTAGAAGAAGCTTTGGCAGCGCTTTCTCCAATGAGAATGCTTAACTGATGCCGATTTTGAGGTAGTGACATGTGCAGGGCTTTTTACTGCTGATGTGGATGATAAAACCCCATGTCTGTTGCTTCCATGAGGAACTTCATGCCGAGATCTGCCTGCCCATGGTACTAACTGACTGGATGTAGACTTGTTTTCATCACTATTCATCTCAGCCTCAACACGCTTCTTCCATGTGTCAACTAAACTCCTTGATTTTCTTTGGATTTCCGAATTTTTATGTGAGCGTAGATGATTCACAGATTTGCCAATATTGCACAACTTCAGAGCATTGAGATTTATGGGAAGCTTATCTAAAGCACGAAGCAAGATCAGAAGAAATTCATCCACAGACTTATCACTGTCCTTTACACCACCAGAATAACCAGCCTTTCCCTTGTGGACTTCTTGAAGCCACTCATCCAGGACGACAAAACCCCGTAACTGTACAAAATGACTAAGGCAATCAAATTTCTCTGTGGCAGCAAGTAGTCCAGCAATCAAGGACCTGCAACTCAAATCAACTCTCCTCTGAGATTTATCACGCTGCATCAGCTGAACAAGCTTCTGCACAGACTCTGAGTCTACAAGCCCACCTTTCTCTGTTATCTTTGCAATCTCAGACTTCAGGGAACTTTCAGATTTAGCTTGAACCGAGTCTCCGTCGTGGTGTTTCTTAGAGCGCTCTCGTTTTGTAGATTCAGAATTCTGATCTGTTCTGTCCCTTTTTTTCCCTTTGGCTTGAGATGGATAGCTGCTACTATTCTGCATACTGTCAGGGCTATTCTTTAGAGATGATGTCACAGTTGCACCATTTGCTGATTTAGATGAATGGTTACTTTGCTGTTGGGTTGTTGAATGCATTTCTATGAGATTCAAAACAGCTGAAATTTTTGCCTTGCTGATCCTAGAAAGCATCATAACATATACATTTCAATATGCAAATTAAAGCAATTACTAAATTATCTACAACAGAATTGTCATGATATGAAACACAAGCCAAAATATCTCCCAAACACAGCTTCAATTTCTATGCATTCTTTCACCTTCCATATCTGTCTTCAGAAGTTAAATGAAAGTCATAGCCTAAAATTGAGCTAATTCCATAATTTTCCAATACAAAAAAACAGTTCCTTGGAGGCCAAGCCTCATCAAACGAGAAAAAAAGTAAAGACAGCGGTTATTTCTGCCATTGGGTTAATCATCACGAGTTTGAAAAAAAAGGAACAGTTTGCACTCAGATAATACAAATGTGAGAAACAAAAATGAAATATAGAACTCCCCGCAAAATGTGTAAAAATCAACTACAACCAGCATCCAGTTGGGCAGATTCACCAATGTTTAACGGATAGAAATTGGATAAACCATCGTACTATACTCAATAAATATATCTTTCCGGTTTCAAAACTGAAGTACAATAGAGGATGAAGGCCCCAAGGCAAATCTCGAAAGTATATGGTTGCAGAAAATAAAGCTAAAAAATGGGGAGGGTGAAGATTCGATATTAAGCAATCAATCTGACATGCTGGATATCACTGGAAAATGTGACGGGATTCGAAATATACAGGTGATTATAAGATAAGGGCATAAACATAAAATGTACACTCAATAATTTCCCAACTCCAAAATGTCATAAAAAAACATCCCTTCGGTGTCCATTAAGCATAGAAACAAGTTACACTGAATCAACCATGAAAGACAGACGATCATCTTATACATACACCGCAGAACATTTTAGCTGTTCTATAGCTGGAAAACAGAGCTTCAACCACTCGAGCAACCATTTTAGAAATTGAAGCTCGGCAGGAGACGACCCCGGAAAAGGCTGAAAGAGACAGAGGGAAGATAGAAAGAGGGTATGTGAGCGCAGGCGCCTGTATGTGTGTGAGAGAGAGTCAGTCAACAAAGAGAGAAGAGACAGCTCTCTCGATCGAGAACTCTCCACAATCTGTTGGCCCGAAGGACAAACCCTTCTTGACTCATCCAGTTAGACACTTCTTTACCAAACTCCGGTTGAAACTGAAAAGGCCATAACGATGAACCCAAGCGTTTTGAAGAGGATATGGAAGAGAGAAAGGAGTACCTTGAGAAACATTCAATCAATGGCCAATTGATCTCCGTTGATGGCCTTCGTCTCCAAATGTCTCCTTTGCGCCCACGCAAAACCTTGCATTTCGCCTGTTAATTGAAAAATCTCCACCTCTCTGCAGCCATATTAGATAGAATCCCTAACTATCCTACACTAATTCCAGCTAAATCAGCAGAACCTCGCCATTAGCGTAAGAGAGAAACGACTGGTCGCCTTCCCAACAGCTGCTTCGCGTATCAATAACCTAAATTTCACCTTACTCCGTCAGATAATAATTCCAATTCGAGAATTAGGGTTTAAACGGAGACAGAGCACCCAACGAACGCAGAGCCGAGTGAGAGTTGCGGAGCTACGGATCGACAAGGTGAGCTAGCTGCTGAAGTGGCGAGAAGGGGAAGACGAGGGGGTAGGAAACCGAAGCCGGAATAGAGAAGATCGATTTTCGAGCGAAGTCACCTAGTCGAGGGAGAGAGGTGAGTTGTGGAGAGAGAAGTAGGGCGGGGGGTAGAGGCCTAGTGGGGGTAAACTATCGCCAGGGAGAGAGACGTACAACTTCCCAGCTCGTGAGCCAAAGCCACAAGGCAAAAAGGAAAATGCTTACATGGGCTAGCATTTGCCAAGTGTGTAAATGGTTTTAGGCATGAAAAAGGCGCCATTTAAGATAATAGTAACGGCCAGATTATATTAGCAATTTATAAGCGGTTTTTTTTTTTTTTTTGATCATAAACTTGCAACCCTTCTTCATTCATATAATACCACTTACATCCTTATCAAAAGTACAAGATATAGAGATCTTGTAGGGGATGTTGTCTCCCACCCAAGTCTGGAAGAACATTGATTATTATACATAAACGTAATAAGTAGAACTGGAAAATTACAAACAGACTCATTAATACTAATCTTACTGATATCACAAAGTTTAGAGACATAAGAGATTTGTTCCCAGTAGTCTTGACTAACTTGACTTCCTAACTCTTCTTTTCTTTCTCTTCAGGAAATCATAGATTTCTTGATTGTAGACTTCGATTTTCACCTTTTGATACCCTTCTTCAATCGCCCACTTCATAGCAAACACAAGGCCTTGTATCTCAGCTCCCAACATAGAACAAGACGGACTCATTTTCTTGTTAAAGGCCATCAGCATGCCTCCTTCATTGTTTCTGATGGAATCAGCTAGCATCATCACATTTCCTCTTTTCTTTTTTATCCCACAATTGATTTTGATCACATCCTGCAAAGGAGGAGACCAATCTTTCCTCGACAGGTCTTCAATGAACCGATTCAACCTACCTATTTTATAAGCTTTCACAAAAGCTTGATTAGATTCTAACAAAGCCATCCAAGACATAAGAGGATTATGTCTAACTGTATTTTTAGCATCATAAACTATCCACATTGTATTGATGACAGCTTCTAACTTATCATCTGGCCATTTATGTGCCTCATCAAAGATAAAGTTATGAATATCTTTCTCATCTGGAATAAAATTCCAATCCAGATTCAAAATTCCTTCCCATCTGTTTCTGACCATGATACACTCAAAGAAGACATGGAACATTGTGTCTTTATTTCCACAGAAACAACACAGAGGAGAACCTCCAATCCTTTTAGCAAGATTAGCCACGCAGGCTACTATATTCTTTTTAAACTTCCGGTATAAAAGCTTTACTCTGGGACTGCACTGCAACTTCTCAATTCTTTTATCTAACTTCAAGTTCGGATCACTTGAGGAGGGAATATTAGACCAAATAGAATTAAGAGCTGTAGAATAAGCTGACTTTACCGTGAAGCTTCCATCCTTAGAGTGATGCCAAGTCCAGCAATCTTTTTCCTGCCTGTTGATCTTAATGTTTCTGATTACATCAATATCTATCTCCCACAGAAGTTGATTAAGAAGCTCCCAATTCCAGTCACTGCTGTCTTGATTCAGATACTGCTACACTGTATCCCTGTTGTTATCATTCGACAAAGGTGAATATAACTGAAAAGAAAAAGGCCTAGGGATCCAAGGATCAATCCAGAACAAGGTATCTCTCCCATCCCCTATTTTCTTTCTAATACCTTTCTTCAACAGATCCATAGCATAAACCAGAGAGCTCCAGATAAAGCTATCTATTTTTCTTTTTCTAACCTGTAATAGATTTGAATCAGGAAAGTAAATCCCTTTAACTGTTTTAGCAACTAGAGAATTAGGATCAATCAAAATATGCCAAAGCTGTTTCGATAGCAAGGCTTTATTGAAAGCTCCTGCTGCTCTAAAACCCACTCCACCTGAATCTTTGCTCTTACAAATCTCCTCCCACTTCAGCCAATGAATACTTTTTTTATCCAGATGCCCTCCCCACCAGTAAGAAGCCAACATGGAATTAATTTTTTCTACTATACCTTTTGGAAGTAAAAAAAGAGACATTGTATAAGTTGGGATAGCCTGAAGAACACTTGAAACTAAAACTGATCTCCCTGCTTGAGACATTGGATTACCCCAGCTGGTGATTTTTCTCCTGATTGCTTCTATCAAATAATTGAAGAAATTATTCTTGTTTCTTCCCATGACTGATGGTAGACCTAAGTATTTCTGAAACGACTTAGTCTCACCATATCCTAAGATATTACAGATCTGATTTTTTATTTGAGGATTGAGCTTTTTACTGAATAAAATCTCAGACTTCTGACTATTGATCTCATGTCCTGAACAAGCAAGGAAAGAGTTCAAAGTATCTTTAAGGAAATGTGCATTCTGAACAGAGCACTTACCACAAACTAATAAGTCATCAGCGAAAGCTAAGTGACTTATACTTGGACCTGAAGCTGAAAGATTAATCCCCGCAAACTGACCTCTTTTTTCTGCCTCAATCATGTAACTGGACAGGGCTTCTTGAACTAGGATAAATAGGAAAGGGGAGAGAGGATCCCCTTGCCTAATACCCTAGATGGAGAGAAAAAAGCTCCAGGAACTCCATTAATCAGAACAGAACATTTCATTGTAGTAATGCAGTTTAAAACAGGAGTAAGCCAACTATCTGGAAAGCCCATCTCAGAAAGAATGTCTTTAATAAATTTCCACTCAATTCTATCATATGCTTTACTCAAATCCATCTTAAGTGCAAAATGACCATTTTTTATTGCCTTACTCTTAGCCAAATAATGCATAATCTCACCTGAGATAATGATATTATCAGTGATTTGTCTTCCCTTAACGAAACCAGACTGATTAGGAGAGATGATCTCAGGTAGGAAACTTCTGATCCTATTGGCTAGAACTTTAGACACAATTTTGTACACAAAGTTGCACAGAGCTATCGGCCTAAAGTTGTTAATATTAACACCCCTTTAGCTTTAGAAATCAAGTAACATAGAACTGATTTAAAGAATCAGAAATAGGATTACCTTGAAGAATAGAAAGAGAAGTTTTTTAGTAAAACTTGAGACTACTATTAGTCATTAAGAGGATACAAATAAGACGTATTAAAAAAGAGGACAAACTCCCCCTCAACACAGTGTTGTCCAAAACAAGAGCCACCATACCAGCCCATATAACAAAAAGTTTTGCCATCTGAATATCATCATAACAAATAGAATTGATATAAGCAGGAACTACACCTAGTAGATAAAGACATAAAACAAACAAACCATCTAATGCAATCAGGAAACCCAGTCTGAACAGATCCTTGCTAACAGAAACCTAGAGTCTTCTTGCTTCATTTCAGAGCATATGCAGAGGCTACCCACTGGGACAGCAAGCTCCAATGCATGTAGATATATCCTGCTGAAGGCTAAATTCACAACTAGGGTGTTACTAGATATCTTGTTGTACACTTGAACTGAGAAATGTTTCAAATCCCCCTTAAAACCAACTGATAGCAAGTTGTATTTCACCTTAGTAATAGTCATTGTAAACCTCTCGAAAATTAACCACATATCCTGAAATCTTCCTTTGTGCATCATGTCATCAGAAGGAGACTCCCTAGACTCAAACACTAGTTCATAACACTTGCTATGGCTACCCATCTACAAGATAAGCTCCAAAACAATTTGTCGTATTATGAAACTAGTAAAAAACACATTGATTGTGCTAAGAATAAGACTGTTGTATTCAAACCGTAGAACTTGGAGCACATACGAGAAGCCAAGATCAAGATATAAGACTTTCCAACAGGTTTTAACCTTGCATTGATCAAGGTTGAAGATCACTTAAGCAGCAGAGATGACTAACAATGGAAAAAGCTTTATCTCATTAATCCAACTGGCATACAGTTTCCACATCAACCCAACAAATTCAACCTCAATATAAAGCCTACTTCGACCACCAAGAGGACAAGGAAGCTTCAAAGGAAGAAGATTCCACTGCCAATCAAACCTTCCAACAAAATCCATGGACAACATATGAGAGTGCCCAAAGAAATCCAAAGAACTCCAATTCACTTGGTCCATCCAGCCTGGCTTATCCTTCACTCCTATATACCACCAGCTCACAACCCAATACCTCCCGACAACTCTTTTTAGAAAGACATTTTCAGAGTTGGATCCAAAAAGACCCATAAGAGAATCACAATTACTGATGATGAAGACTTGACTACTGGTCATCCTTCCTTCCTCACAAAGAGTAAAACCTTCTAGAAGTTTAGTCCCAAACTTAATCTCTCACAATCCCAGCAAATATCAAACTAGCAATCCCAGTAAATGTCAAACTAGCAACCCGATACACACGCTAGAAACTTCAGTCGCTCAAGAAATCACCCAGAATTACCTTTCACTCTTTCCTTGTGCAACCTCTTTTATCCAGGGATTGAAATTCACCAAATTTCCTTCCCACAGATTGGACTGATTCACTAGACCTAACGTCACTTATAGTATCACCCAGATCTGCCACAAAAGTTCAAACAAATCCAGACTGCATCAGAAGATTTGTACACTAATGAGAGAGAGAACAGCATAACCTTAAAGAAGCTCGAGCGACCACTACTGTAGGTTCTGAAATCCAACACCTTGCTCGTATCTATCTGCTTCTGAGATACTGGTTGAGGAAGGAATCAGTTTCTCAGAAAACTGACGAGTAGAGGTCAACCCCCAAAAGAACTGGTACTAGCCGTAGGAGGGAGAGAGATGAGAGCTTCACGCTCTGAGGTCCCAATCGAAGGGGGAAAACCCTTCGCCTGCAAAGCTGACTGAAATCGCTCTTCTGGACCAGGAGTTGTCGAAGGAAGATATGAGCAGACTAAGAGCTGCTAAACAATGAAGATGAGAACTGCCCAGGAGACAGACACAAATGGATAGAGCAACCCAACAATCTAATTCACTGAAGAAGAAAAAGAGGGGCCAAATCTCCCTACTTGCGCCAAGGAGAGAATAAGAAACGAAAATCGCTTCTCAAATCGCCTCACCAGGAGGACGATGAACAGTAACAACGCGTCTTTCCTTCGCTTCTTATTGTTCAAATTCCTAACCTCTTCAAGACCAGCCTAAGTTGGTCCGGCTAAACTTAATTTCACATAATGATGTGGCAGTGTGCTATTTATAAGCGGTTAATATCAAATAAACACCGAAATTTGGTCCCCCGTTGGGTCGTCCAAAAATGTCGATTACAGGAAAAAAATTATATGTGGTGTTTTTTTTAAATTATGTGGATTATCGATAATTGGTAAAAAAAATAGTCCTACACAGAGTTTACCGAAATCCGTCTAGGACCAAGACAGTTTCAAGTTTTTTTTACCAAAAATCGCCCTGGGTAATTTTCGACTTTTTTGGTAGAAACTGCCTCGGACCGGAACGGCTTGCAGAAACCGCCCTACTACCAAGGCGGTTTCTTTGTCATTATCCGTCCAAGAATTTTTTTTTCAATGTTTGGACCATTGGTGCAATGCTTAAACGGATTCCAAACTTGATGGAATTTCGTAAGATGATAGTTGAACAGTTATACTTTGGTCCTATGTCATTGGTCTAGCGATTCGGGATCATACGAGACCCACATGACTTCATTTAAAATACACCAAAGAGAAAATCCCCGATTTTTAAAATTTCCAATAAGGTTTTGCGAAGCTTAAACGTTCTTCTAAATCAATAATATTTTGTAATATCACAGTCTAAGACTTATATTCATCTCTTATGTTATATTCGCAGTAGTTAAAACTCATACAGGACCAAGATTATTTCATTAAAATGGCACTATAATTAGCGCTTTTTTCCAATGTTTAGTGAGCTTGCGCGATGATTAAATGGTCTTCAAAATAAATGAAAGTATGTAAGATGACAGTCAAATACCTATACGTCTGTCCTACGTCTTTTGTATAGCCGTTTAAACTCACACGGGCCCTACACCACTGCATTAAAATGGCTCCAAAGTCAGCGTTTTATATCTTCTTTTAAAACATTTTTTGGTATTAACCACATAATTTTTTATACTACTATAAGAAATTCATTAAATAAAAGTACTTATTTATACTTTTTCCAAAAAAACAAACTTCAGTTAACCTTAGACAAAACATACATTTTTTGTGTGGTTGCTAAAGGCACCACTGTCTATGCAGGAGCAATGTTAATTATGTAATACTAAAAAAACTACAACTAGTTGTATCCTCTATTTTGATAGTTCTTCTTGTTATGACCTGTTTGCAAACAATGATGACAACGTCTACGTTCTACTATCGGTTCATTGTTGTCATCCATTTTGTCCCGAATCCTTGAATACTTTAGTTTTCCCCTGACAATACGAATTGTATCGGGTTCATGTGTCAGCCAGTTGTGTTTGTTACCTAGTGGTGTAAAAGGGTCACCATCGTACGCCTCAATCATTTCAGCTTGTACACATGATACGTAATTTTCCCACAGCATGCATGTTCTGCAACACACGGCCATCATGTGAGAGCATAGGTATTTGAATGCTTGCCACTCCCCGTATTCATAACTCACGTCATCGAAATCAACCTTGTACTTCTCCTTGTTTCTTCTCATAGCCACTGAGCCAAAATCTTCGACTTCATACACTTGGTCAACCTCATTATAGCGATTTACATTGTGACTATTTGATAGTCTTCTGTTTTTCTCTATCTTGAAAGTTGCAAGGTCTGTATACAATGTTGTACCCCCTATTTGCTGGCCATAGTATGTGTCCAGGTTGTCATTGGAATAAGTTACCAGCTTGTACAGCGTGTTGTTAACAATGGCGTGATTGATAGCAATTAAATGCTTTTGAGTACTCCATTAATGCACTTAACCAAGTTTGTTGTCATGTTCCCCCACCTCCTGCCATTATCATATGCCCATGACCACTTCTCAAATGGTAGGTTAGTGAAGAAATGTTCTATGTTAGTATTTTGGGATAGAAGGTGATTATATCTTCTCTGAACATGATGCCTTCTAAATTTGTACGCTAAGTACAAAAGAATAACACAATGTTAAAGATTAAAAATAATTACATAAATTAGTGAAGCATAGTAATGAATAAATTAGGATAGTTGTGTTGATCAGGTACTTCTTCAACTATTTGTTGTGGAACCGTGTGTTAAAGTTCGATGCAATATGTCTTATGCAGTAGAAATGGTGACCTATTGGGGGTCTCCAGTAATCGTCCGACTCTATAATGCTGATGATAGCAGGTGCACGATATGTAATTATGTATACGTCAGTTCTTTGACCTTTGACATGCAACCTCACCTTGTCCAGGAAGTACTTCCGAGACGCCAAATCTTCAGACTCGAAAATAATGAATGCAATAGGTATAATTTTGTTGTCCACATCTTGTGTTGCCGCTATTAAAAGCATACCCTTGAACTTCCCGAACATATGCATCCCATCTATTTGTAGCATCGGTTTGAAATGCTTGGAAGCAGATATGCATGGTCCACATGCCCAAAAGTATCGTTGGAAGAATTTGACTTACGTGGTTTGTGTGTCGTCCTCATAACCTTGAATGGTTTTTAGATTAACAATCGAACCTGGTATGTTGTGCTTTATGGCCATGAATAACCTTGGCAGCTGGGCATATGATTCGACCCAAACTCCATACATTTTTCCTATGGCTTTGCACCTTGCCAACCAAGCTTCCCGGTATGAAACATACCTATTGTATTACCCACAGACTTGTTCTACGACATCTAGAACACTCATACCTAGGTTACGACTGATGTGAGGAAGAATGACATCTGTAATGAAATGATAATTCATTTTTCAATGATCTTGTCCACCGGCTTGAGGAGCGCAAAAGTGTGACCTTTGTCTTGTTATCTTCCATTCGGTCTCACTAGATAATAACACCCCTCTTAAGTAAAATGAGCATTCATCTCCATTGACACGTTGGACAGCGTGTGCCTTGCTCGAGCTCCTTACAATACGAAAATCAATATTATTTCGAATGTGAAAGTCCTTAACAACACTCTCCAGACTTTCCTTGTCATCGAGCTCTTGTTATAGGTTGAAATCTTATCCGGACTGCCAGTTTGGAGCACCGCGCCGTTCAACATCTGTATTCATTGCATTAATGGCGTTCCAATCCACGTGATGATAAAAAGGGGCCTCCGGAGTTTGTTGATTGCTCTCTTCATAAGCATCTGGTTGATGAAGAAATTCTTCAGGTATTAGCTCTACTTCATCATCCGAGGTCAGATTTTCATCTTCTCTAGGCTCGTAAAGGTCATCATCTTCATCATCATCACCATCCATTTCCACATGAATCTCCATGCTTTGGGAGATGTCCCAACTACACTTGTAGTGTGCAAGCATTGATTAAACGTCTTCATCGGTGTTTAACTAAAGCGCTGAAAACACTAATGGTTTCCTTGAAAAAAAAATCGATAAGTTATCCTTGTGACATCGTAACCATAGTCCAATTAACGAATGACCCCTGTGACAGATTGCTTCAGCATTTCGATGGTGAAATCATCAGTAACCCAAAGATGGAAGGTCTTGGTGTGCTAGTTCCAACTGAAGTAGAGGCTTCCATGTGGATTGTATGAAATCTCAGCATTCACGAAGATTAGACAAGGAAATGCCATATATTTGTTAACTGTTTCAAAGAAGTCAGGAAGTGGTGTGGCCTTAAGGGTGTGAAGTCAGGGAAAGAAATGAATTTGTATTATGGAAGACTTAGGAGAGTAATAGAGCCAAGAGAGAAATATGATGATATAAGGTGCAATTGATGTTTGCCACAACCACTTCTATATATACTGAAAAATTGAGATAAGATGCAAATGATGAGTCCCTTGCAAAAAAAAGGAATGATTAAGATTAATTCGTAGGATGTGATACTACATGGGGCTGAGATAATGAAATAACCCAAGTTTTGAGAAAACCCTAAGTCCCGGAAGTCCCTGGAAACCCTAAGGAACCCTAGTCCCAAAAGTGTTGAAAATCCCAGAAATAGCCTTGAAAGCCCCAGAAACCCAATGTTCTCGGTAATACCCTAAATGTTCCCGGTAAAACTCTAGAAGACCCGGTAAAACTCTAATAGCCGGAAATGTTTCTATAGTTAGTTGTATCCCTTCAAATCTACTTTTATCCTTAAAAATGGCTTGTTAAGCATGATGTGGCGACCTAGTAAGGGTAAGCAAGAGGTGGAAATCAACTTGGAAGTAAGCACGAGGTGGCAACTTAGTGGGAGGTAACATGTGTTTGAGGTGCTTAGGTATTGTTTTATATTTTACTTTGCTTAGTCATTTATGTATGATTATATCCTAGAATCATTAATAGGCATCACATGGCCATTGGTGGGATGTTAGGTTCTTTTACATGAAGAAAACTAATCTTAATACTTATACATAAATGTAGCGCCAAGAACAAGGTATTAACCAGCCTTGTAAACACCCCAACTGTAAACTCCATACTTAACGACTAATTGCAGCAGAAAATACAACATTAACACTGGCTAAAAGGGCGGGTGTTACACGTCGTTAGCCACCCACGTGACTAACAAGGCTAATACATACATAGTGTACCGGTCTGATGGACAGGACTCCCGAGCATTATACATTACAATTCCACTTCATAACTAAACCGAGTCAATTACACTTACATTACAACTGTACCGAGTCTAATACTTTATATTGCTGATACCAATTTCAGTCTTACTATATTTACAAAACATAAACCAGTTAAATAACTACCCATGCATAAATAGCCCCCTGTCCTACTCTCGAACGGCTACCAGCTCCATTGTGCCTGAAATGAAAAGGGTGGCCCTAAAGGGGCTCAACACCTTTGCTGGTATGGTAATCGTGCAACCCGCATACTACGGGCCACACACAACTATTTATCGTCTGACCATGCGGTTGATTATATTTAATTCATGCATGAAAAACTCTAAACATGTAATGCTTATATTAACACATATCCAATCAATAGGTTACAACAATAAGGTTAACACATCAACACTTGTTAGATCACATTATTGTGTTCCTTGACCCTTCTGGGTTTCTACCTTGATGGAGCTATTTTCTTATTAGACAACACTTACCCATTTAAACAGGTTACACCTAATTACTTCTTATATTAACTTGGGGTTGATTTCGGAGATCAACATACACAAACATAACAACACACATCACATAATAACATATACACAACATAACTCGGGAGCGAGTCTCATGAGGACTCAGTCTGAAATAGGAGTTAGCCAAATTTATAGAGCCTAGGGAATATCCTCATTCTCATGTCGAGCCTATTACATAACATATTACCGTTCTTCTTAGAGAACGTACATTTTACTTAAGATGTGTCGGATATAATATAGATCCGAACACACCATACACAATTACTTTACTTAGATGTCTCGGTCATAGTATAGACCCGAGCACACCATACACATTTACTTTACTTAGATGTGTCAGTCATAATATAGACCCGATCACACCATACACATTTACTTTACTTAGATATGTCGGTCATAATATAGACCCGATCACACCATATACAAATCCCCTAGCCCGAAGAATAGTCAGGTAGGAGAGCCAGCTATTGGCTCATGGGAGGTTGAATTCTAAGAAGGAAAACAACCGAACAGAGAGGGAGGATCAGATGTAGATATCAACTCTCAAACACACGCGCGTGACCGAGACTCCCGGATTCCTCACCCCCAAGTTATACATTGGTTAGAAGCTCCCTCATGGAGCTTATCACAACAAGTTACATTATTACTAGTCAAGTTCGGTTAGACACAGGGGAGGTAAGATACCATCCGACATACATGAACATAACAACAATCGTTACACAACGACATACTCAAAGGGGGCAAATACATTTACACACACAACAATATATAACTAATGCATGGATAGCCGTAGTTAGAACGTTCCCGTAGGTTGGGACGTTAAATCCGAATACCGATCTCTTATGTGATCCTAGAGTCGGTTAGCTACAGTTTACACATATTTGAGGTTAAACGGTATCAAAACTAGATACACCACATAATTGAATTACTGTAAACTCATTTCATGCTTTATCTTGCAAGGTGGTAAACATCAGAAAAACAGGTTGGCATACAAGCCGGTGTAACCCAGTAGGACATAGATTACAAGAAAACCATACCTGTCACCTGGGAATTACTTTAGCGCGGCATCTCACGCTCCTTAGTTAATTCTCGTACAACTGATATCATTTCAAATGTTTTTATTAACATCATGATCATGCGGTATCTAAGCTACTATTACTCTCGTACTTACCCCGTTGTCCCGTTATCCTTAACTTACTTATGTGATCTTAAGTTCACAACTTACACATTAAATTTATCACTTGTTTACACTTTTTAAGACTTTCACATGTCACCAAACAAGTCTTAAACATCATATAATACCAACCCCATCCATCCCCATGCATTTAGGGGCTGAAAAATACTTTCGGGTGAATTTTGAGTGTGGTATGGGACATGGTCCGGACCTTTAGTCCCGGACCAACACAAAACATGACTTTAGGGGCTTTTTTTCACTTGGTCCGGGTCTTGGTCCTGGACTAAGGACCCGGACCACCTACAAAACTTTTGTTCAGCTCATGTTTAAGGGTCCGGGACCTTATCCATGGGCTAGGTCCCAGACCCTGCTAAAAAGCTGCCAAAACACCATTTTTCAACCCCAAATCCAACCTTAAACCTCACCCAAACTTTTCCTAATCTTTCCAAAAGTTTCTAAACATGTTACAACAACATAAACATGCACTAAACCTTCCTAAATAATCACCAAACTAATTGTTCAATTTTTGTTCAATTCTACACATTTCTACTTCCTTTTTCAACACTTATGCACACTAGTGCATTACCAACCTCTCTTGGTGTTTCACAACCTTCTACTAATATTACCAATTCACTTATTGACCATTCCAAATCCTTCCAAGACAAATACATCATTATCTCTCAAGTTCACTCATCATTCACAATGTTATGGACACTAGCTTTTTCTAGGAATTCCAAGACACTCAAACTGGTTCTCTACAGATTTTTGGCTCAATCTTTCCCATCCTCCAACTAACATTTCAAGGTGATTACTACTTCAAACCCATTCTTAACAACATCTAGCTAGCCTTAAGTTCTTCAAGCTCATAAGGTCACCTAAACCACTTAATTTCTACCGAAATTTCACCATAACTTCGTTACTAACCGAACTTCTCTAAATTTATTGTCTTCATCATCTAATCCCAAAACATTCACAAATCAACTAACCAAACCCTTAATGGGTTCTAACAGCACACACAATTGATCAAAACTCCATCAATCACAATATAGTGCATTAACTCAAATGGTTGGATCTTAGGCCCTTAAATCACACAACAATTTCTCATTACACTAACATAATCACAATTCTTTCTTCTGCAATCAAATACATGTTTCAACACAAATTTTGTTTCATTTTTTTTATTTTCCCATCCCAAATTCTACAAGCATTATAAATAGACATCAAGGTAAGTTGTTTACCTTAAGTTCTCAAGTCCATCTTTTCACTTCTTTCTTTCTCCTCTCTTTGTTCTTGATTGTCAACCAGTCAATGGGGTTATTTTGTTAATTGCTACAGACCATGCCAAGAATACAAGAAGGACAAGACAATACTTAAACCCTTGTAGAATTTCTAGGATTCAAAAAGGTGCTTGAAGCACTTAAAAGGGAGAATTACCTTCTAACTTCAAAATGAAGTGTTGGCAATCAAAGTGAGCAAGCTCCAGCTCCTTCTTTAATATAAAACAAGGATAAACAAGGAGAGGAAATGAAGCTCAAAGATCTGTAGAAATTGGTTATGAAAAAGAGTAGGAGAAAACAAGGGTTTTGAAGCTTTTATTACCTTAGAACCAACAAGGAGTGGTCTAGCTTCAAGAAGAGATGCTTTTTACCTCAAAATGAGCTACAGCCATTGAAGTGAAGTGAGAAGTTTAGAGCTTTTAAGAGGTGCAAAAGAAGCTCCAAGATGAGGGCAGCACTATGGTGTATTTATTTTTTTAGTTTTGCCTTTGTTTAAGGATTGAAAAATGAAGAAGAAAGCTTGAGCTGGTGAGGGTGAGAGAAATTGCCATGGAAGAGAAAAGAAAACAGAGAGAGCTCTAGGAGGAAGAGGGAAATCGTGAGGGGATAGGAGATAGAAGAAAGAGAGAGTCAAAAAGCAAATGTACTTTATCACTTTATGTTTTTTATCTTTTGTGAATAGAGTAGAATAAGTAAAGGTAGAAGAGGGGAGTATAATGAAATACCCCGAACCTAATTAGGGTGATTAAATTACTCTAATATGATATTTAAGGGCCTAATAGTGCCTAAGTAATTTCGGTAAAGAGAATAAATCCAAAAGAAACAAGAAGAACGCTTAAAAAGCGAGAAACGCTAAATTGAGCGTTAAGTGACCTTAGGAGAAATATAACCTTGAGAAGGGCATTGGATGGATTTTAAAGGCTTAATAAGGCCTAAATAATATATGGGAACAATTCCCGAAGAAAACGGATCCAAATAATGTATTAAAATACTAATAAAGCTTTAGTGCACGTTTTTTGAGAAAACCCGAAAACGTGACTTTAAGTGGTCAAACGAACCCGTAAAAAATTATAGTTCATCAAATAACTATAATTAAGCATTAATGGAAGCTTAAGAACCAATAAAATTAAAGGAACGAGAAAATTCCGGAAAATGGGCCTCGTTAGTGAATAGTGCTAAAACTGGGTAATTAAACGAGTGTTTCTGTAAAAGACGAAAAATGCTCCAGCTTGTACATATATGTGGGGCCGGTTTTAAAATAAAAATCAGCTCACACACACACACTTAAACTAGCTAGAAAAGAAAATAAAATAAAAGGCAAAAAGTAAAAAGGTACATATTACCTTTTTGCTCTCTCTCTCCTCCCACTCACATTTCTCCCCTCTCAGCCGTGCCTTCTTCTTCCTCCCTCTGCTGAAGCGATTTTGAGCAGCCTCCCATGGCTTCTCCTTCTTATCTTGCTTGCCCAAGCTTCATCCAAGCTCCAAATGCAAAACAAAGTATATATTCTGGCTCCTCTCACCAAGCTCTACACTTTCCTCTTTTCAAAATCTGAAATATAATGAAGTTCATCTCCATGGGGTTTCCCCATTTGAAGAGAAAATGACATCAATGGGTAGCTTGGAGTCTCCTCTTCCTCCTAAGGTAAAAATTTCCAAGAAAAAGTCATTCTCTCTCTATCTCTTGATGTAGCCGATTTTCCCCATTTTGATACCTAGTTTTTCCTCTTGTTTTTGAGCTTCATTTCAACCCTCCAATGGTGGTGGAGCCTTCCTTTTGATTCATGGGTGAAAACTCCTCCTAAGCCTCCAAAGGTAAAAACCCTAACTTTGAGCTTTAAGCCCCTCCAATGAATTGAGTGATTCTAAGGGTTTAGAATTCTAATTGAACTTATTTTGTGTTCCTTGGGTGTTGGGATGGAGTTTGGCAACTCCATTCCCAATTGACCGAATTTGGGAAGAGGAGGAACAAGAGGAGAATCAAAAGAAGGAATTGTGAGCTTAAGGTAAGAAACTCACCTTAATGCTTATTTTACTTGTTGTAGAATATGGGAAGGGTAATTTAATGAATGAACCCAAATTTGTGAGGAAAATATGTTTGAATGTGATAGGAGGAAGTTTGTGAAATTTTGTGTGAATTAAGAGCTTTGATGCCAAGTGATTCTTAGTTGTTGTTATATTGTGGTTTATTAAGACTTTGGAGATATATTGTGATTTGGTGAATTTTGGATTGATATTGAGTGCTGGTAGGACCCTTGTAAGGGTGTGGCTAGTTTAGGATTTAAAAAGGTGAAAAATATGTGAATGTGGACATGTAAGGTTTATGGGGAGGTTATGGCAAAATTTGTGTAGAAAGAGTGCTTGTAGGTGACTTGGTAAGTGGGAACACTTAGGTGTTCGGTTGGGTTGTTTAGAGTGGGGTAATAACCTTGGGATGATATTTGGAGAACTAGGAAGAGGGAGGTGAAAATTTGTAGCATAATGATGCTTGGTAGCTTGGAAATTGCAAGAAAAAGAGTTAGTGTTATAATAGTAGAAATGAGAGTTGGACTTGGGTATAGATAGTGCAAATGTCTAGGATGGGTGGTGATGGTCAATAAATGTTTTGGTAAGGTTGGTAGAAGGTATAAACCACAAAGAGGAAGTTTGGAAATGCACAAGTGTGCAAGTGTAACAGCAAGAGTGCAAATTTGTAGAATTTGAGCAAGAAGTTGAGTAAGGGTTGAACCAATGATTCGAAATGGTTTAGACCATGTTTTAGGGTGTTTAAACATGTGGGAAACATGTGGAAAGTTTAGGAAATGATTGGAGGTGAATTAGGGGTTGAAAAGGGGTCAAAAACTGTCAATTTAAACACCTACAGGCATGGTCTGGGTTTGTAAACAAGTACACAAACCCGGACCACCTCAAAAACGTCCCAGAAACCCATTTTCACATGTGGTCCGGGTTTACATCTAAGTACACATACCCGGACCAATGTTTTTAAGGCAGATTTGTATTTCCGGGATTGGTCCGGGTTTGTAACCCCGGACACAAACCCGGACCAGGCTAAAAATGTACCAGAATGTGTTTTAAGGTGTCCTAATGATGAGGAATTGATTGGTAATGGTGTTAGAAGTTGTTAAGGCCTTGTTTGGTGGCATTTAAAGGTCCTAAGAAGTGTAAATAAGTTTGAGGAGTGATGGAGAAGGTTGTGAGTTTAAGAACACTTAAGTGAACTGAGATAACAAGATAACAGGGTAAGTACGGGAGTAGCATTTATGTACGTACCATAACACCTTAATATTAATTGAACCATTTGACATGTAAATAGAGGTTCAAAAGTAAGACATGAGGAACAAGTGTGAACCAAGGAACGTGAGAACACCCGGTAAAGTTAACCCGGTGAAAGGTATGATTTCCTCATGCTCTGTATCCTAACTTGGTTACCTCAATTTGTGTGCTTGTTTGATTGTGTGATCACTTAACAAGATAAATGCACGAATCAGATTGTTTGCACTTATTGGTGCTTGTATGGTATTGATGCTTGTTGGATTGTATTTAAACTAGTTTGTATAATTCATGAAATGGATGAATGATGAATGAGTTGATTGCTTACGATTGTGTATTGTAGTTCGATCATAGTTGAGTCTTGTTTGATTCGTGACTCGAAGAACGAGTCGTGTTGTGAATAATGAAAACGAGGTAACACACGAAAACCATCGATTAACGGACAACGATAAATCAAACTTATAAATTTACTCGAAATGAGAACAAGCGACAATAGACTAGAGAACATCCTTAATAACAATAGTCGACTCCCTATGCAAGGACGTGACTCCACGTAGATAACGAACATAATTCCTAAGTAAAGGAAGTGTAGGGGCGACCCGTAAATCGGCAGATACAACGAGATAGGAAAATCTCCTAAGTTGTATGATAGCATAGAGAGAGATGCGGCTGACTGATATTATTATATGTATTTATATATGCGTACCTATTGTTACTAACCCGAGAGCTGGGTTAGGGGGATTATGAGTCACGCGTTCAAGGAAGAGGAAGCAACAGAGCGTATGTTTCCGAATCCGTGGTCGAACTCCCTTGTTACCGGGCCGTGTGCCACATAGTAGTGCCCTGCGGGGCCGTGTGCCACATAGTGGTGCCCGACTAGAGTAAGACCGGCAGAGCTTACCCGTCTAAAGAGGTAAGCTGGGTATTATGGGATAGGGAGAGAGAACATGAGAGTATGTTTCTAATCTGTATTGAGATTATAAAAGCCCGGTGATGAGACCTATATATGTCTCTAAGAGGCCTTTGAGGCTTAACTTAAAATTATTCAAGAGCAGAATAATTAAGAAAACTAGATCAGGACCGAGAGTGTCTAAAGATCTAGGAGACAAGTAAACTACCCGGTTGGGATGAAAGTTGGTGATTAACGAGAATGAAACTCACTTGAGATACGGTCTCTCAAGGGTTAAGGATAAGGTAATTGAACTTACCGAGCTGAATGTGATATCTGTGTGGATTGTATTCCTTGAATGAATGTGGAGTATTTGTGTGAATGTGCATATAATGTATGCATGCTGTTTGAAATAAATGAACCGCATGCTCTCGACCAAATAGTCGGCGTACCCTCGCTAGTACACGGGGTATGCGGAAGTCATATGCAGCAATTTTGCTGAGCCCCTTGGGGCGATGTTTTTATTTTTCCAGGTACAATGAAGCCGAGCACCGTTCAAGAGTAGGACAAGGTTGTGATTAGGCACGGGTAGCTGTTAAATATTTGTATTGTTGTATTATGGAAATGTAAGACCGAAAGGTCATTATTAATGTTGGGAATTGTAGATACTCAGTATAGTATTAAATGGAGTTTGTATTGTATATCATGGGATTGAAGGTTGTATTGGTTTGAGAATTTATAGGGGAATGGAATGTATCATGTTGTATAGTGTACTCGGTAAAGACCCATCAGACCGATAGTGTGTTGGATTGTTTGTTTGGAATTGGCCTTGTTAGTCACGTGGGCGGCTAACGGTATTGTTTCACCCCGGTCGTATTAGAATTTCCATTGCTGGTGTATTGATAATGGAGACGGGTTAAGAGTAATGATGAGATTACCGGTAGGGGTGTTACAAAAAGTGGTATCAGAGCGATACTTCGCTCTGATGGTCTGAATACCGAGTTAGGAATTAGAGACCTAGGGCTAAGGGTTGAGTGTTAGCGTGAGAGGTACGCTAGATAGGAATTTCCGGTGTGATCTGGATACCTACATAACCAATCCTGCCCTCCGCAACCCCCGTTATAAGTTGGGGAAGGGACGCCAGAGAGATGGAAAGACCTCTCATACTTGGGTTAACCCGATCTGGCAGTTGTAAAATAAATCTGGTAAAGAGAGAGAACCTGGCATACGGTAGATTCCAAGAACTGGAAATCCTGAAGATGGTTCCCGTTTGAACAACAATAACCGTACTGAATGGCAGAAGACTGAAGATCTTAAACATAGGATAGTGAAATTTGCGGCACCATGGGGCGACATGCTTCGCAGTCACGGGAACCATGCGCAGCCAACAAGTAGGGAAGCATAACTACGCAATGAAGCGAAATAGTAGAGTAACAAAACTCGAGACAAAAGAGTCTGCGGACTGCAATGCGTGATGATACTAACAACGGTACAGAAACTGACTAAGAATTAGTCGAGGTTGGATAAACTCCAAACCTATAACGCCAAAGGGAGGCAACACTCAAATAACATAGTTCGGACAACTATGAGAGTAATCATGAAGCTTACACTAACAGGACTACCACGTAGTTCCTAAGGATCCGATAAACCTCGGTAACCACCGCCAAATGTGGGAACAAATTATGGAGCAAGGTACATGGAGTATCACAAGGATCGGGAAGCACCTGAATATCAAAAACCTTACCGAGAACACTGAAAAGTACTCAGGAAATTATTCACTAAGATCAAAGGATCGAAAGAAGATCCAATAAAACCACCAAGTATGGATGAAAACAATACCGCAACCGGTATATGGTAACCTAAAAACCGACGTACCCGCGCACTTGCCAAGGCAAGTGCAACAACTATGAGGCAATTGGAAGACGTTTAACAACTAACAAGTGCCTATTAAGTACCACCATGTCAAAGGAAGCAAATGAAGGATTGTCAAACCTAAGAACTTGAACAACAAAGCCTTGGAAAGGCCAAACGGCCCGAACATCACATTACGAACATACCAGTCAGCGAGAAGCTAGACTTGGTCAAGACTTCAGACATGGCGACGCCAGGAAGATTTTCTTTTAAAACCCAAGATTTTATTTCAAACACAAACCTTTTCTTTCAAAACCTCAAACTTTCTTTTAAACCTTAGTTTTAAAACCAAATCAGGAGAATCTCGGTGAGTATCATAGAATGATACAAGAGGAGTTGACAATAGAATACTTCACCTAGGCGTGTGACGAGCACTACGAGTATACCCAAATACGGGATGTGGGACGACCGCACTCCAGAGGAGCTTGCAGGCCTGACAGACCCTTTTGTGAGTTAGTCGGGTAAGTGGTAACGTACCAATATGGTACCCCACATATGTATACATGTAGTGTACGAAACACGGGAAGTAGTTAGCTCCGTTCCAGGGACCATAAGGTGAATGTAAACCGGAACAGTTGGACACCTCGAACGATCACAAAATTAAGTAAGCTCACAGAGCAAAAAGGAGTCAAGAACTTACTCCAGGAGGACGATTAAGAGTTAGGAAGTGCAAAAGCACTAGTAATTGACTAAAGTCATTGGATATGTCTCAAGAATTTGAAACAAAAGCATGAAATAGCCGGAATGGATACCCGGTTTAAAAACAATGTGGCAAATGCCTGATAAGAACACATCAACATTCGATGAACGGGAAAAATACCCAGAATGATCATCTAAGGTACCGGGGGATACCGTTCACAACCGAAGGTAATATCACACCTGTTATAACATAAGGAAAAGCATCAGCGGCCTACCCTAAGGACGGGAGACATACAACCCTAAACAGGAAACTAATCCAGAACCACAATGCGGAGAAGACAAAACATACTCAAATATTAGCGGATGTAACGACATAATCGACAACACCCAGGAGCAATCCACAAAGGGTATCAAAGTCAACATAGTTGAACGAAGTATCGTAATAAGAGCACTAAATCTATAATGAACACTCGGTTAGAACACCGAAGGGATCCCACTTACCAGGGGATGCCCTAAAACAGATGAATGGTACTGATTGATACCAAAATACTTAAAGGGTCTCCAACGGACGAAAGCGTGATGCGATGAACTCATCACAAAGCCCATTGCTACCTCCAACCGTTTAACGGTATAAGGAGGAGTAATTATGTGTAAACCGCCTATAATGAGCAGAACTCTAGGCAACATGGCTAGTATGCCATCAGATTATTACAATATAAATTCAATGGTTGCAAAACCATTGTGAACCATATGGTGAGTTGCCAAGAACGACACCGGTAAATAGTTTAATAACTAACGAACAAGATACCCCTCATTATTGTGACACCGTAAAAGCGGAGAACATACGGATCCCAAAGAAGAGGATACCATCAATAAATGTCTGAAGATATATCTCTTTTAGAACTACAAATGTAGTGAAGCTTGAGCATGCAATTATCGCCAAGCAATGTGTAAGATAAGCTTTGATAGCAATTATTGAAGACCAAGGAGTAGTCGGTTAAGAAGAAATACGTGAAGTATGAACCTGAAGTATGAAAATCAATGACGCTCAAGGAGCTCAGAGGAATAAAAGGATACCATATTCTGTAATCAGCCAAATAAATGGTGAACCATTATATAAATGGTAGAGGTACATGAGCAGAAGCTAAGGTAATAGCGGATGCTATGGAAACCAATGTCGTAAATAAATAAGAACATGGTGCGCAGCAAGCGACCAATACATGTGGATAATCATGCAATGAGATGGAGTTGATGAATAAAGATGGTAGGCAGACCGAGAAACAAGGAAATAATATTCATTCCTATTGCAATCTCATAAGAGACTTACTGCCCAGGGGTTTACGCCTCTACAATCTGTAGGACTGAGTGTTTTGGTATTGCACTTGTGCAGTAATGATCGAGTGGGATAGCTAGGAAGGGGGAAGATGACAATTGTGGTAAAAGGTAGAAGGAATCGTACGAAGTCATAAGAACCGAAGCATAGAAAATGCAAGGTCATAATTTAGAAGCTACTGACAATAGAGGCAGCACTACAACTAAGTAGCGACTCAACCTCAACTGACAATATGTCGGAAGAACCAAGTGAATAATCACTCAAGTACACAATAATATGTACATTGATTCCAGAGAGCTGGATAGAAAACCTGTAACTCATCGAGTTCGCGTACGGTAAAAGAATACCACGCTTGATTAATAAACCTTATCCCCAAGATAAAAAGGGATAAAAGGATATTGTATAACATATTAAGAACAACGAAAAGGGCAAATAAACCCTAAGTTATCAGGGTCGCGCAACAGAAGCTAGTGGGCCCAAATTCTAAGGTTCGATACACCTAGTGAATAAATGGATAGTTATAAATGCCTTGAAGCCTTTAAGGCTAGAACCGAACCCGGTTAAAAAGTTAAATAAACTCTGATGGAAATCCTTGGTGCAGGGACTAAACCAGTAAATTGGATAAGACCCTTTGACTAGAATACATTGTGTAATAGACCGCTTGGAAGTTCAACTACTCCATGACGGCTGAATGCCTTTGACTTATGTCCAATGTTGACACATGGTAGATTACGTGGGCGTAATCCCTTTTTAAGGGGGGTAGACCCAGAACCGCGAAGTGTATGTTTTACGTAATAAGTGTGTAAACTACAATGCGCATAGCGCAAAAGAATTTGTTTTGGATGATTGGTGCTTATGTTACATAAACATCCGTATCCACTCCTTGCGTAATTTGATTATTTGTGAGATTTGAGGTGGAAAGAAGTATTGATTGTGAGATTAGAAGTGTAATGGAGTAGAGAAGCTCCATGGGAAGGAGAACCCCGATTAAGGATAGTATGAGATATGAGCCAGTATGAAACTGGTGTGGAGATATGAGTATGTTTGAGGAAATTGATGAGTATAAATCGGTATGAAACCGATGTTGAATCTAGTGGAAATTGAGTCCCCTAGGTGAATTGATCGATTTTATTTGGGAATGAATGGAGGATAGAAAATCGAATGTAGTCACAACATGTATTGAATTTCTTAAGTAAGTATTTGGAGATAATTGAGGATGATTGATGGACCGGTTCCATCATTTGGAGATGCTTTGCTTTGTTTTATGACTAGAATGATTAAAAGATAGAAAATGGTAAATGATTGAATTACATGATTGTTTGAAACGGAAGTGTGAAGTCGAACTTGATTTACTAGTGATCAAGGGAGATGGAACACAAATTGGGGCGGAGAGATTGTTCATCACTGATGCTGATCACATCAGGGTTGAATAATTCTTGAGGCTCCCTGTAAGTGGTCATAAGTAATCTTGCTAGGATAAATGCAGTAAGCATGGATTGGGTTTAGTGTGGGATTGTACTTATGTATGCTTGTGTTGTACGGGCATGTACACACGGTAAATTGCACTAGGATAATTATTGGGTGTTGCACCGGTATGTGCATGGTTGACAATTATTTTGCGTTGCACTGTGTGTGCACGGTGGTAAATTGTTTTGTGACGTACGGATATGTACGCACGGTTGCATGGTAAGGGGATGTATGCTGCGTGGTTTTGGTAGGTACCCACGGTCGTTAAATTGCTTGTTAACTGATTTGGTGTGTACCGGTATGTACACACTGGCTGGATTGACTTTGAGCCTGTAGGGTTATAGAAATAATGACCTCGGCACACGATATGTCTAAATGACTAACGGTATTAGACTCACCAACTTTGTGGGCAAAGTTCTTTAAGGGGGTAGATTGAAATACCCCGAACCTAATTAGGGTGATTAAATTACTCTAATATGATATTTGAGGGCCTAATAGTGCCTAATTAATTTCGGTAAAGAGATAAATCCAAAAGAAACAAGAAAAACGCTTAAAAAGCGAGAAACACTAAATTGAGCGTTAAGTGACCCTAGGAGGAATATAACCTTGAGAAGGGCATTGGATGGATTTTAAAGGCTTAAAAAGGCCTAAATAGTATATGGGAACAATTCCGAAGAAAACGGATCCAAATAATGTATTAAAATACTAATAAAGCTTTAGTGCACGTTTTTCGAGAAAACCTGAAAACGTGACTTTAAGTGGTCAAACGAACCCGTAAAAAATTATAGTTCATCAAATAACTATAATTAAGCATTAATAGAAGCTTAAGAACCAATAAAATTAAAGGAACGAGAAAATTCCGGAAAATGGGCCTGGTTAGTGAATAGTGCTAAAACCGGGTAATTAAACGAGCGTTTTCTGTAAAAGACGAAAAACGCTCCAGCTTGTACATATATGTGGGGCCGGTTTTAAAATAAAAATCAGCTCACACACACACACTTAAACTAGCTAGAAAAGAAAAGAAATGAAAAGGCAAAAAGTAAAAAGGTACATATTACCTTTTTGCTCTCTCTCTCCTCTCACTCTCACATTTCTCCCCTCTCAGCCGTGCCTTCTTCTTCCTCCCTCTGCTGAAGCGATTTTGAGCAGCCTCTCATGGCTTCTCCTTCTTCTCTTGCTTGCCCAAGCTTCATCCAAGCTCCAAATGCAAAACAAAGTATATATTCTTGCTCCTCTCACCAAGCTATACACTTTCCTCTTTTCAAAATCCGAAAATAATGAAGTTCATCTCCATGGGTTTTCCCCATTTGACGAGAAAATGGAATCAATGGGTAGCTTGGAGTCTCCTCTTCCTCCTAAGGTAAAAATTTCCAAGAAAAAGTCATTCTCCCTCCATCTCTTGATGTAGCCGATTTTTCCCCATTTTGATACCTAGTTTTTCCTTTTTTTGAGCTTCATTTCAACCCTCCAATGGTGGTGGAGCCTTCCTTTTGATTCATGGGTGAAAACTCCTCCTAAGCCTCCAAAGGTAAAAACCCTAACTTTGAGCTGTAAGCCCCTCCAATGAATTTGAGTGATTCTAAGGGTTTAGAATTCTAATTGAACTTATTTTGTGTTCCTTGGGTGTTGGGATGGAGTTTGGAAACTCCATTCCCAATTGACCGAATTTGGGAAGAGGAGGAACAAGAGGAGAATCAAAAGAAGGAATTGTGAGCTTAAGGTAAGAAACTCACCTTAATGCCTATTTTACTTGCTGTAGAATATGGGAAGGGTAATTTAATGAATGAACCCAAATTTGTGAGGAAAATGTTTGAATGTGATAGGAAGAAGTTTGTGAAATTTTGTGTGAATTAAGGGCTTTGATGCCAAGTGATTCTTAGTTGTTATATTGTGGTTTATTAAGACTTTGGAGCTATATTGTGATTTGGTGAATTTTGGATTGATATTGAGTACTGGTAGGACCCTTGTAAGGGCGTGGCTAGTTTAGGATTGAAAATGGGGAAAAATATGTGAATGTGGACATGTAAAGTTTATGGGGATGGTTATGGCAAAATTTGTGTAGAAAGAGTGCTTGTAGGTGACTTGGTAAGTGGGAACACTTAGGTGTTCAGTTGGGTTGTTTAGAGTGGGGTAATAACCTTGGGATGATATATGGAGAACTAGGAAGAGGGAGGTGAAAATCTGTACCATAATGATGCTTGGTAGCTTGGACATTGCAAGAAAAAGAGTGTGTTATAATAGTAGAAATGTGAGTTAGACTTGGGTATAGATAATGCAAATGTCTAGGATGGGTGGTGTTGGTCAATAAATGTTTTGGTAAGGTTGGTATAAGGTATAAACCACAAAGAGGAAGTTAGGAAATGCACAAGTGTGCAAGTGTAACAGCAAGTGTGCAAATTTGTAGAATTTGAGCAAGAAGTTGAGTAAGGGTTGAACCAATGATTAGAAGTGGTTTAGACCATGTTTTAGGGTGTTTAAACATGTGGGAAACATGTGGAAAGTTTAGGAAATGATTGGAGGTGAATTAGGGGTTGAAAAGGGGTCAAAAACTATCAATTTAAACACCTACAGGCATGGTCCGGGTTTGTAAACAAGTACACAAACCTGGACCACCTCAAAAACGTCTCAGAAACCCATTTTCACATGTGGTCCGGGTTTACATCTAAGTACACATACCCGGACCAATGTATTTTTAAGGCAGATTTGTATTTTCGGGATTGGTCCGGGTTTGTAACCCCGGACACAAACCCGGACCAGGCTAAAAATGTACCAGAATGTGTTTTAAGGTGTCCTAATGATGAGGAATTGATTGGTAATGGTGTTAGAAGTTGTTATGGCCTTGTTTGGTGGCATTTAAAGGTCCTAAGAAGTGTAAATAAGTTTGAGGAGTAATGGAGAAGGTTGTGAGTTTAAGAACACTTAGGTGAACTGAGATAACGGAATAACGGGGTAGGTACGGGAGTAGCATTTATGTACGTACCATAACACCTTAATATTAATTAAACCATTTGACATGTAAATAGAGGTTCTAGAGTAAGACATGAGGAACAAGTGTGCACCAAGGAACGTGAGAACACCCGGTAAAGTTAACCCCGGTGAAAGGTATGATTTCCTCACGCTCTGTATCCTAACTTGGTTACCTCGATTTGTGTGCTTGTTTGATTGTGTGATCACTTAACAAGATAAATGCACGAATCAGATTGTTTGCACTTATTGGTGCTTGTATGGTATTGTTGCTTGTTGGATTGTATTTAAACTAAGTTTGTATAATTCATGAAATGGATGAATGATGAATGAGTTGATTGCTTGCGATTGTGTATTGTAGTTCGACTCATAGTTGAGTCTTGTTTGATTCGTGACTCGAAGAACGAGTCGTGTTGTGAATAATGAAAACGTGGTAACACACGAAAACCATCGATTAACGGACAACGATAAATCAAACTTATAAATTTACTCGAAATGAGATCAAACGACACACGAGACTAGAGAACGTCCTTAATAACAATAGTCGACTCTATGCAAGGATGTGACTCCACGTAGATAACGAACATAATTCCTAAGTAAAGGAAGTGTAGGGGCGACCCGTAAATCGGCAGATACAACGAGATAGGAAAATCTCCTAAGTTGTATGATAGCATTGAGAGAGATGCGGCTGACTGATATATTATATGTATTTATATATGTGTACCTATTGTTACTAACCCGAGAGCTGGGTTAGGGGGATTGTGAGTCACGCGTGCAAGGAAGAGGAAGCAACAGAGCGTATGTTTCCGAATCCGTGGTCGAACTCCCTTGTTACCGGGCCGTGTGCCACATAGTGGTGCCCGACTGGAGTAAGACCGGCAGAGCTTACCCATCTAAAGAGGTAAGTTGGGTATTATGGGATAAGGAGAGAGAACATGAGAGTATGTTTCTAATCCGTATTGAGATTATAAAAGCCCGGTGGTGAGACCTATATATGTCTCTGCCCAGAGGCCTTTGAGGCTTAACTTAAAATTATTCAAGAGTAGAATAATTAAGAAAACTAGATCAGGACCGAGAGTGTCTAAAGATCTAGGAGACAAGTAAACTACCCGGTTGGGATGAAAGTTGGTGATTAACGAGAATGAAACTCACTTGAGATACGGTCTCTCAAGGGTTAAGGATAAGGTAATTGAACTTACCGAGCTGAATGTGATATCTGTGTGGATTGTATTCCTTGAATGAATGTGGAGTATTTGTGTGAATGTGCATATATAATGTATGATGTATGCATGCTGTTTGAAATAAATGAACCGCATGCTCTCGACCAAATAGTCGGCGTACCCTCGCTAGTACGCGGGGTATGCGGAAGTCATATGCAGCAATTTTGCTGAGCCCCTTGGGGCGATGTTTTTATTTTTCCAGGTACAATGAAGCCGAGCACCGTTCAAGAGTAGGACAAGGTTGTGATTAGGCACGGGTAGCTATTAAATATTTGTATTGTTGTATTATGGAAATGTAAGACCGAAAGGTCATTATTAATGTTGGGAATTGTAGATACTCGGTATAGTATTAAATGGAGTTTGTATTGTATATCATGGGATTGAAGGTTGTATTTGGTTTGAGAATTGATAGGGGAATGGAATGTATCATGTTGTATAGTGTACTTGGTAAAGACCCATCAGACCGATAGTGTGTTGGATTGTTTGTTTGGAATTGGCCTTGTTAGTCACGTGGGTGGCTAACGACATTGTTTCACCCCCGGTCGTATTAGAATTTCCGCTGCTGGTGTATTGATAATGGAGACGGGTTAAGAGTAATGGTGAGATTACCGGTAGGGGTGTTACATATAAAAACGTGGGCACACATGTGGATGCCAGATTTTTACAAAAATAAGTGAGGGGCATTTTGGTCTTTTAGCAACTAACACCCCATAAGTCCCCGTTTTGCACTATTCACTAACTAGGGCGTTTTCCAGATTTTTTTCTATTTCGTTAATTTTGATGGTTCTTCGACCTTCATTGATGTTTAATTATAGTTATATGGTCAACTATAATTTTTACGGGGTCATTCAACTGTTTAAAGTCACGTTTTCGGGTTTTCTCAAAAAACACGCTTCAAGACTCCGTTGGCGTTTTAACCATTATTTGATCCGTTTTCTTGGGAATTGTTACCACATATTATTTAGGCCTAATTAATCCCTAGGAATCCCTTTCGGATCCTAGTCGAGGTTATACCTCCTAAGATAATTAAATACTCGTTTTAGCATTTTGTGACTTTTACACGTTTTCCTTTTTCTTTTGGTTTCTCTTTCTTCACCAATGTTATTAAGGACTTAATTAGCCTTAGAAAACCATAATTACACAATTTATCTACACATTTAAGTTATGGGTATTTCAATCTACCCCCCTTAAAAGAACTTTATCCTCAAAGTTCCACAATTCACATGCATCATGTAATTAGAATACAGGGATTACTTTTACAACATAAATCTTACATTATCAACATACACCAAATGTAAACTTTCATACTCAAGGTCTGGATAATGTACACTCCATATACACATAACATGTCACTGCATGTTTAACAATAAAAAATACTCTTTTATACTCTCTTCATGGGCTCTGTCCAAAGACTACAAGACAACTCAGTCTTCGAGTCCATTTCGAGTAATACACATGGTGATCTCGCAGGTACCGGTCGCGATGAACACTTATGCTTTTTGGTCCCTGGTCCTTTGAAGATCAAAACATTTACATACATTTTGTTGTATTCTCCTCATGTCAACGGTCCGAAGACAAAGGCTCATGCGTCCTCAGCTCGTAAGCGAGTAATACAAAACAACTATGTTCTCCTCATGTCACCGGTCCGAAGACAAAAGGCACATACGTCCTCGTCTCGTGAGCAAGACTAAATAAAAAAAATCTTTTTACAAGGTCAAGTAGAAGAAAATCCTTTATTTAAAAAAAATATCAATTGAAAATCCTTTTTGAAAACACAATACAACTTCAAGTCCAATTTATGCTAACTGCATCTTTTCTTAACGTGATTATTTGTGACCACTTACAGGGAGCTTCAAGAGTCATCCAACCCTGATGTGATCAGCATCATTGTTGAACTATCCTTCCACCCTAATTTGTGTTCGGCTTCCCTTGATCGCATGCAAATCAAGTTCCACCTCCCACTTTAATTTCACACCAGCAACTAATTCAAACATTTACCATTTTCTATCTTTTAATACTTCTAGTCATAATCACACCATCATACAGTTCAATTACTTCCATTTTCTATCTCTTTGATTATTCTAGTCATAATCACAAGACAATACATCTCCAAAGGATGGAAAGCTGTCCATCAACCATTCTCAATTCACCACTAATCAAGTTACCTAGGGAAATCGATTCTCACAAAGTTCTTCGCCGGTTTCATACCGATTCATACATGACACTATTATATTATTTTTTTCAAAATCACAATACATAATACTATATTTGGTCTTATATAAACATATACTATCGAGGTTTTAGTTCCCTAGGAGTTTCTCTACTCCTTTACACTTGTACTCATACCAAGGTTCACAAGGTAGGTACGTTTATAACAATGGTATTCGCATCTTCTGTGCGCAATGACCACAATTAAACCACCATTAAACCATGAATGAATACGTATGTTCATGTAACATACACACCAATCATCAAAATACATTCTTTGTGCTATACACACTGTAGTTCACGTACAGTGTACGTAAACATACGCTAAGCGATTTTTCACTCTACCCCCTTAAAAGGGATTACACCCACGTAATCTACCATATGTTGTAACTTAACATTGGTTTAAGACGTTCCGTCACCATGAAGTATTTTAAGTACCATGTGGTCTATTATACACTACTTTTCGGTCAGAGGATCTCGATTAGTCCTTGAGCCAAGAATTCTCACTGGAGTTTGTTTAACTTATAACTGGTTTCAGTTCTGGCCTGTCGGGCTTTTAGGCATTGATGATTAGCCATCTACTCGTATTCACTATGCATATTCAACTTTTGAATCATGGGCCCACTAGCTTCCGTTGTGTGACCCTAATAACTTTAGAGCTTGGTTCACCCTTTTCGTTATTCTTAGTGTGATAACGGTTTCTCAACTGACGCGTGGTATCTCTTACCGTGTGCGAATTCAGTGAGTTACGGATTTTCTATCTAGTTTACTGGAAATCTATTGCGTATAATGTTATGTATTTCATAATCACTCACTTTATTTTTCCGACATATTATCGGTTGAGGTATAGCTACTACTTAATATGTAGTGCTTCCTCTGTTGTTCTCACCCTTGAGTTGTATTCTACACTGGTATTTGGTATTCAGTGCTTCTTAGTCACTGACTCCTGATTATTCCTCTTGAATCATGCCTGCTTATTTGCTTCTGTACAAGTATTCCTTCATTTGTATGACCTTGCATTTCCTATGCATCGGTCCTTATAGCGTTTATACGTCTCTTTCCGCATTTACTGTGATGGTTGGTATTTCCAACAGTTTTGTTTCTAGGTCTACGCTTAACCGACTTGCGTCATATTCATTGGTGTGTTTGCACGACTTCCGTATCCAGTACGGGTTGGTTACTTAGCAATCGAGTATTCTTGTCCCGAGGCTTATTACTTCACTTATTATGTTAATTTACTAGAAGTACACTTCCATCCCTTATGCAATTGTAATAGGAATGGACAATGCCTTATCCGTGAGATCTTTTGTCACATGGTACAGGCTATTGGCTTTACTGCCCAGTCTATTTACCATCACTTACCTTGCATCTCCATTGAGTCTAACTCATAACTCTACTTATTCCCCATATCATTTACATACAATGGTCGCTTGTTGCGCACAATGTTCACACGACATTACTTTACCTGACGTCTGCTACTATGTCAGCTTTTGCTCATGTACTTACATTAATCATATTACGACTAGCCACATACTTGGTTGATTACTGAATACGTTATCCTTATGTCCTTATGATCTTTGAGCAATATTTACTCTATACTTCGTGTTATACACATGTGATGGATGCTACTAAATTGACTACTCTTCTGGTTTTCCACAATTGCTATAAAAGCTTCTTTTTGTACTATTTTTATTCTAATTTTTCTTTGGCAATAACAACATGGTCAAACTTCAACATATTTCTTGGAGCTTCACATAAGTATCACTCCCGCGGTCTCACAATGTCGAGAGGTATCCCCACTCTTAAAGTAGTGGTTCATTCTCCGCTCTATTCACTTATATAACACAAACTTTTCCCTTACTGGTGCCATTTCCGGTAAAACTCCTTATGATTTTATTTAGCTTTTGTAATCAATTAAATTTACGTAACACATTTGGTTTGTTGCTTATAAGCCTCATTGCCTCGAGCTCTGCTCATTGTAGGCTGTTCACACAGATTTTACTTCTTCATACACCATCACATGATTTGGAGGTGATTCTGGGCTCCCTAACAAGGTCGTTGCATCACGCTTCCTTTCATGGGAGGCCCCTTAGGAATGTCAGGTTGCCTCTTTGGCGACTTAGGGTTCTACTGTTAAGTGGGTTCCCTTCGGTGTTTAAACTGAGTATTTGTTTCAACTCTTGTGTTTCTATCACGATATTCCGTTCAACTTTTGTTGTCCCAAGCACCCTTCAAGGATTGCTCCTGGGTGTTGCTAAATTATGCCACTACATCTGGCTTGTACTTATGGGTATGTTTAGTTAACTATGCCGCTTGCGTCCTTGGCTGGGTTTAAATATCCTCTTCATTGAAGATTGATATTTCCCGGTAGCCTAGGTGATTATTCCGAGAATTTCATCCAGTTCATTGTACATTAACGTGTCCATATTAGGCATCTGTCTTACCATGTATAGGCTGGGTATTCGTTCCAGCTATCATGTTTATCCCTCGGGATTCTTGAGACATATGCGATGTCTTTACTTACTAGTCAGTGCACTTCGCACTTCCTGACTCTTAAACATTTTCTTGAAATGAATTCACTAATTCCTTTAGTCTTGTTAACTTAACTGAGTCCTTTCACTTCAATCAATCTCGGTAATAGGTTACTCTGGTCTAGATTTTACTACTGATTGTAGTACAGAGTCGACTACTTCCCGTGTTTCTGACTCTACTCGTATACATATGTGGGGTACCCTACTGATACATTACTACTTACCTAACTAACTCATGAATGAGTCTGTCAGGCCCGTAAGATCCTCTGGAGTGTGGTCATCCCACATTTCATTTTCGTACACTCGTAGTATCCGTCACACGCCTATGTGAAGTACTCTGTTGTCAACTCCTCTTATATCGTCAACACACATTTGGTGCATCCCAAACTTAATCAAGGGAAGTCTATCCACTGTTTTTATTTAGTACGGACTCAATCCATTCCCTCGGGTTGTTCGAAAGTGAACTGGGTGTAACTTACCTACTGTGTGGCGTTGAGGCAGGTGTAGGTCTTCTGCTTTTGGTTTTAAAGAAAATCTGAAGTTTGAGAGAAACTTTGAGTTTAAAGAAGGTTTGAATTTAAATATGAGTTTAGAATGAAATTTGGTTGTGAAAGAGGGCTTCAAATAAATCTGAGTTTAGAAGAAAAAAGTTAGGTTTAAAAGAAAATTCTTCATGGTATTTAAAATGTCTTCACTCCTTGACCAAGTCTAGCTTCTGGCTGACTGGTATATCCCCAAATACATTGGTTAGACCGTTAAGCCCTTCCAGGTTTCACTCTTTAAATTCTTGGATTCGAGATTCTATAATTACTTCATTCACCAATATGGTACTCTACTAAGTACTTCATAGTCATTAAAATCCTCCCGAATAGCCCCATTATAGCAGCACTTGCCATGGCAAGTGCGTCATGCAGGCTGGCTATCGGTTCAACACATACTGGTTGTGGTATTATTTCTGCCTGCACCTTACTTGGTAGCCTTGTTGGCACTTCCTTTGATCTTTTAGTCTTGATAATAAATCTTCTGAGCGACTCTCGTTGGTCTTGACATGGTAATCATAAATCAGGGTGACTCTTCACTCTCAGAGGCCCCTATATGTTTAGCTCTGTGTCATTCCTTATTGCCCGTCTCCACACTTTTACTGTTGTTATCGAGGCTTGATTCTTATTTAGGCACTACTTAGTAGTCCTATTTGTGTATGTTACATAAACATTTTCATAGTCGTCTAGACTTTGTCAATTAGGTATTATAACTTCTTGTACGTTGTAGGTTTGGAATTACCCAACCTTGACTATTTCCTTAGTCGGTTAGTATACCGTTGGCGGTATTGTCTAACAATTTTGGTACATGTGTCTCGGGTCTCATTACTTCACCTTTCTGCTTCGTTGCACGACTAGTGCGTTCCTTCTTGATGGTCAGCCATGGTTCTCTCTACTGCTAAGCATGTCGACCCATGCTGTCGGAAATTCCATTCTCCTATGCATAGAATTCTTCAATTCTCCGCTATTAAATGCGGTTAACGTCGTTTAGACGGGAAACATCTTCAAGATTTCCCGTTGTTGGAATCTATCGTACGACCAGTTCTCCGTTCTTACAGAAATACTTGATAATGGCCAGATCGGGTTTTCCCAAGTAAGAGAGGACTTTCATCTCTCTGGTGTTCTTTCCTGAGTTATAAAACGGGGGATGTGGAGGACGGGTATGGATATTGTAGGTATCCCTTATACACTGGGAATGCCTATCGAGCGTATCTCTCGCGCTATCACTCATCCCTTAACCCCAAGTCTCTAATTCCTAACTCGGTACTTCCTAAGCTTGGTAATTCCAGTCATCAGAGTGAAGTATCACTCTGATACCACTTTTGTAACACCCCAACTGTAAACTCCATACTTAACGACTAATTGCAGCGGAAAATACAACATTAACACTGGCTAAAAAGGGGCGGTGTTACAACGCCATTAGCCACCCATGTGGCTACAAGGCTAATACATACAGTGTACCCGTCTGATGGACATACTCCCGGGCATTATACATTACAATTCCACTTCATAACTAAACCGAGTCAATTGCACTTACATTACAACTGTACCGAGTCTAATACGTTCCATTGCTGATAACAGTTTCAGTCTTACTGTACTTACAAATACATAAACCAATTAGATAACTACCCATGCATAATAACCACCCTGTCCTACTCTTGAACGGCTACCAGCTCCATTGTACCTAAAATGAAATGGGTGGCCCCAAAGGCGCTCAACACCTTTGCTGGTATGGTAATCGTGCAGCCCGCATACTACCGGGCCATACACAACTATTTGTCGTCTGAGCATACGGTAGATTATATTTAAATCATGCATGAAAAACTCTAAACACGTCATGCTTATATTTAACACATATCCAATCAATAGGTTACAGCAATAAGGTTAACACATCAACACTTGTTAGATCACATTATTGTGTTCCTTGACCTTTAAGGGTTTCTACCAAATGGAGCTAATTTCTTATTAGAAAACACTTATCCATTTAATCGGTTACACCTAATTACTTCTTATATTAACTTGGGGTAGATTTTGCTGATCAACGTACACAAACAACAACACACATCACGTAATAACATATACACAACATAACTCGAGAACGAGTCTCGTGAGGACTCGGTCCGAATAGGAGTTAGCCAAATTTATGGAGCCTAGGGAATATCCTCATTCTCATGTCGGGCCTATTACATAACATATTACCGTTCTTCTTAGAGAACGTACATTTTACTTAAGATGTGTCAGATATAATATAGATCCGAACACACTATACACAATTACTTTTCTTATATGTCTCAGTCATAGTATAGACCTGAGCACACCGTACACATTTACTTTACTTAGATGTGTCGGTCATAATATAGACCCGATCACACCATACACATTCACTTTACTTAGATGTGTCGGTCATAATATAGACTCGATCACACCATACACAAATCCCCTTAGCCCCGAACAATAGTCAAGGTAGGAGAGCCAGCTATTGGCTTGTGGGAGGTTGAATTCCAAGAAGGAAAACAACCGAACAGAGAGGGAGATGAATCAGATGTAGATATCAACTCCCAAACACATGTGCGCGACAGGACTCCTGATAAGTGTGAATTACATCTATTTTTAGGGCAAAATTCTTCCTATTTTCATAACAATTCATGTCTTATTTCTCACTTATCGTATGTTTTTCCTTAGATTTATGTTTTGATATGAACTGATACATTTTATGTATCAAATGCAGTAAAAGTCTTGAAATCACATAGTTTACGTCACAAGCTTTCCAACGCAACAAACGGCGAGTGAAACGGAGCTAAAACGAAGAATCTGAAGCCTGTCGAAGTTTGCAGAACAAGACAAGACAAAATTCACACGTCCGGCTAAAACAACTCGGACGCACTTCCAGACAGAGGTGTCCAGCTCCCGGACGCAATCCTGAACGTGAGATGTCCGACTTACGTAAACCCGACGGAGATCCGGATGCGTGTAAACGCAGCCCGAATCCTAGAAATCACGCGACTGATTTCTTCGGCGCCGTCTTCTCCATTTTCCTCCTTTCTTATCTACGACACCTACATTTTATCCATCTACCACCACCGCCTACATTCTATCCCATCCACCCTTGTCTTCTTCCTTTCCTCTGATCTATAAAATCCACGCTCCTTCAATCTTCTTCATCATCCCTCCTGAAATCCAAAGCTCATCAACGCTCATCAAAACTCACTCTCCCTCCATCCATACTCCATTCTTCATCCTTTTCCATCACCAAATTATCCTTACACTCTTATTTTCCAGAAAACCAACGAAGAACAGCGTTCTGCACAAACCCAGACGCGAACTTCTTTAATATTACTGCTGTCCGGATTTGTGTCCGGCTAAGCCAGACCCGGACGCAGTCAACTTGTGCACGTTTGTTTGTTTTTCTTCGTTCTACCTTATTAATGATATTTGTGTTTATATATTATGTGTGATTAATAAACTTAGCCTCTCGGGTTTGGAAGCGAGCTTATTTTATATAATTGTGTTATGTAAACTTTCCACTATAATTTATCTAAGCAGTATTTTGATTCTTGTCCTTAATGCGCTTTAATCTTCTTGTACAATTCTTAAAGTGATATTTGTAGTTCTCTTGTTAAAATGCGTTGATGAGACAAGGTTCTAGACATAGGATGTCAAAACGGGTTAACGACTAGAAGCGTGTCTCGCCTATAGGTTAATCTGTCTCCAATAGGAATTGTTAATAATGCGATTGGTTGAATTGACTTGGGCATATTTGCGGCTTGTTATTTCTACTAGTTAGGGTTTGTTGTACAAGTGTAACACCCTGGATTTTTACCTCAAAACATAGCTTATGAAAATACAAATCTAATGGCGCAAACGGCAACAAAAACGGACTTCAAACGAGTCCCAAAAGAGCAAAACGGTGCTGGTCCGAACTTGTGTCCGGACATGGTAAGTTCGGACACAAGCCGAAGGAAAATAGACTGCAGAAATCCGAAAGTCCGAACTTGTGTCCGGACATTGATGTTCGGACACAAGCCGAGAGTTAAAAGGGCTGAAAACCAATGGCGTCCGAACTTGTGTCCGGACTTTGAAGTTCGGACACAAATTAGTTTGGAAAAACCCGAGAAATTTAACGTGGCGTGTCCGAACATTGATGCTCGGACCGAAGTTCGGACACGCCTAGACAGAAAGCTTTTAAGACATTCGGGGCCTGTCCGAACATCGATGTCCGGACGGACGTTCGGACAGGTCCTTCAGTACAGTTCCCAAAACGTAACCAAGAGCCAAAAACCATCCTAAACTCTTACATAAAACACCATGACAAATATAAGGAACTTTTGAACAGTTAAGACCATTGGCAAATACTTAACTCAAAACTCAACCTCAACAAAACTGATTCATAAACAATAGCGAAATTCAGTTAACCAAAACCAAAATGAACATAACCTTCAATATAGCAGCGGATCTCAAAATATCCAGGGCATTACCGCCACACCCAATACCCATGGGTGCTCAGGCTGATGAACTAAACAACATTAATACCAAAGTCAACTTCAATTTATGCGGAAGCAAAATAACGTTAATGTATGAAAACCTTGAGAACATAACAACATCTCTAAAACATTAAAATTCAAGATATTGCTTAATCATTACGTGGTCCTAAACTATGTGATTCGCGGTCCCGTTTCCCTCTGCTAGTCATTCATACCTGCGATCATAAAACATAGACAGAAACACAGAAAGGATCGCACAAATCAGAAAAACTGAGTAAATTCCACCTCAAACTGTAAAATACATTTTAGAACACATTTGCCTTTTAACAATCAGATGAGAAGGTAGGTTACTGAATAGTTAATGAATCTCCAGAAAAGTATTTCAATACCGAAACCACAGTAGGGAGCTCTCAACAGGAAGTAATAGCCATAATTCCAAACACGGGGTCACCTATGGGACCCCAAACCACAATTCCAGGACAGTCACCTATGGGACCGTCAAACAACCACCTCACCCTAAGTCCTTAAGTGTGCACACCCCCTATGAAACAGCAGTAACATAGAGTAGATCATAGAGCTTAACTGCAACAATGTGTGCAGCGCAAATAATATCAATAATGGGGAGCACCTATGGGCTCCCAAACAATAACAACATCCTGTGAAAGACTCCCCAAAGCCATTATTGAAATACCACAACCTCAATTCAATTTCTCAATTCCAAATCCTCAAACCACAACCGAGATAAAACACAACAAATCCTTTTCCAAGATTTCGCAAAACCACAATCAAAACCATTGAGCATAGAATTTACCTGGAACAACCAATTCCCTCAAGAACCCAACTGCTCCGGACTATTGATAGCACTCGTCGATGTAATCGGCGTCTAGGTAATCAGAATTAACAATCAGGATCCACCGAACAACGAATAAATAACTAAGTAGCTAAGTAGAATACATTACCCAACAAAGCTCCTAATTGGCACCAAGGAAAACGATCCAGCAAGGGTGGAATGAATAACGCCGAAGGTAGAATTGAGAACGCGAGATAAAAGAACTCAAGGAAGAAGATACGTGAATAAGTTTTTAGTAGAACAGAAGGTAGAAGCGTCGTGATGATGGTAGACCGTAGAGGGGAAGGTTGTTATATAAATAAGTAAATTATAGGAATAAAGGAAATTGAAATTGTCAAACAAGGTAATGATTTCTATTTTTAACAAAAGGGGTAAATAATTACGAAATACAAATAACTCAGAAAAGGAAATCAAAAACAAATACTTCACATTGCAAAATGTTTTTAGGAAACCTATGCAACAACTTAACGTTGAGAATATCGGGAAGGAAAAAAAAATAAAATCTCTAACAACATTCTTTTTGAAATTCAGAAATAGTTTCCTGGTTTGAATATTGCTGAGAAAGTAGATCGTTGAAACAAGATGAGGAAGGAGTAGAAAATCTAGGAAGATAATTAAATAACATTTACTTGGAAGTAGGAAGGAGATTGAAATAAATTAATTAAAGTAAAACAACAATACTAGTAAGGGAATTATAATTGCGTTAGAGAGAGTTCTAGAATACTAATAATAAATATATATATATAAATTAACTTGAAGAAGTCAAAAGGGATTTGAACTCTGTAATTAGAGATAAATTACTAATAGGAGTAAAATCAGAATTGAGGTCTAGAAATTAATTAAGTACCAAGAGCAAATCACTTTGAATTAGAACTCCATGTATTTTAAATGATAAAAGTGAGGAGGAAAGTTCTAGGAAGAGGAAATAAGTTAATATAGGAATATCGTTGGTTTCCCTGGGCCACTATATTATAAACTCGGACTTATTATTCTGACTATATATTATCATATTCCTAACTTAAAATTCCCGGGTATTTCAACAAGGACGGTCAATGAACTAATTAAGATTCCTGAGTTTATTGCTAAAGTGGTGAAAGTTTATATTGACATAATTGGATAAAATAGGTGAGCAGAATTACCCAGGATGCTTCTTTAAAAACAAAATATTTACAATTTCTATTTCTATTATGTTTTGATTAATTGCTTTTATTATTGTCTTATAAGTTAGCTTTTAATCATACTCTTTTAAAAAAAATGATAAAACCTGTTTACTAGAAGTCTCAGTCAATTTACTACACTGTCAACTAACCACAGCGAGCTCCCCAAGAGTACGACAACCCCACAAATCCACTATTCCGCAAAACGATAGGTACACTGCCTAAGTTGTAGAAGTAGTCACATATTTCTCCAACAAGTTTTTGGCGCCGTTGCCGGGGATCTCCGGCACGGTTAATTGATGGTTTTTAATTTTATTGAGATTTCTGTTTAGTTTTTTTCCTATTTTATTTTATGTTCACTTCATTTAATTTTATTTAATTTTACTTACTTTATTTATTTTAGCAATTTTCTTTTATCTCTGTTTTATTTCTTATTAGTTTTTCTATTTAGTTAATTTTGTTTTTGTGTTTATTTTCTATTTTTAGTTCTATTCTACTTGGTATTTTTATTTTTGTTTTTGTAGGATAGTTACTGATTATGGAGAGCGGCTACGATGAGGTGAGAAGATTGTTGATCAATTTGGAATGGACGCACATGCAAGAGGAGATATCCTCATATCAAAGGATGGTCAAGGATTATCAACCACCTCAACAATTAAATCGAGAGTTGTATTGGTGGGAAGTCGACCAGGCTAATACACAGTACAAAGAAGCTCAGTTGGGATACTGCTACTTCAATCATAATGAACAGCAATCTACACAAGTGTCAGACGAATTTCTCCCGAGTCAGACCAATCCGCTAGAAGAGATTCCAGTGGTGACTCCAAGGAGCAAAGATCAATTCGAGCCAGATATTCTTGAAGCTACAAGTTCTGATGAGGAGATAAAGAAACTTATTAGGAAATTTTTCTCCGACGCCGAGTTGGAGCAAATGTCTGAAAGTTACAATTCTCCTCCATCTCCATCCCCAGCACAAGAGGAGCAATTAAAATTTGAAGATACTTTGTCTGTATTTCCTGCGAGCCGGTAGAAGCGCCAGATACGATTGAGTTTCGTAGAAGATGAAGAAATTACATCTTCTACTACAATTGTCTACCAAAATGATGTTTCCATGGAGCCTCACCAACCGGAAGAGGATATCTGCATCCTCGAATCTGAGGAAGGAACACCACTACCACTAGCCTCTCATCAACTCTCTTCTTGCCTCCATAAGCCTCAACAACAAGACGAGGATGTTTACATCCTGCAATTTGAGGAAGAAAAGCCAATCACACCTGGTCTCCTGTTAGAACTACGTTACCGGCAGTACCTCCTCAAACACCAGGTTTTGTGGAGTATTCATTTTCCTATTTTATTTACCGATGTGACGTTTTGTTTTGATCCAGGTGGTTTGCTTTTAATTACTGCTAACTTCGTTTTCCTGACAAAGCTGTTGTCTACTTTTATTTTTGATCCAGGATAACGAAGCGGGAGTTTAGCCAAAGAATAAAAATACGGGCAGCTTACTGGGAGGCAACCCAGTGGTTAAAATTTTATTCCTATTATCCTATTATTTTTGTTTTGCATTCTTCTATATTATCCTATATTATTTTGTCAAAAAAAATTTATAACGCGTCCGGGTTTGCGTCCGCACCAACTGACCTGGACACGTGCAAAGTTTAAACACGTCCGGATCCGGACCTAAGTCCGGACGTGTGTATTTTTATACAAAAAAAAATCAAAGGAAGGAGGATGTGCTATCAAATGAAGAGGGGAGCATATGATTTTATTATTTGTGGTTTTATTTTAATGGTGTTTGTGCTTTAATGCAACGCTTTTTAGCGTTTATTTTTGGGTAGTTGTAATATATGCAGGTGACATTTTTATCATGGTATTTGATAAGTGTCCAAATAAGCATGATTTATAGGTGTATTTCATATATTATATTAGCACTTTTCTTGCTCATTTCTCCACTTCGGTTAGTTTTCCTCTAGTTTATGTTTTATTATTATCTCACAAATTTATTGGTTAAACATGAGGAAAACCAAGCTGGGAGCAAAGTAGACAAGGAGACGAACGCATAGGCGCAAACGGCTCAGAAAACGGAGTCCAAACGAATAATCTAGAGCCGGTCAAAGTTTGAAGGAAAATAGGTCACGGTCAAGACTTGCAACCGCCCCATTCTGGGCGGACTCCTAGGCGGTCCACACATACAACCGCCTTGTTTGAGGCGGTACCATAGGCGGACGTACCACATACAACCGCCTCCAATACAACCGCCTTGTTTGAGGCGGTACCATAGGCGGGCGTCTCTCCAATACAACCGCCTAATTGGACGTGGACAGGAGGCGGTCGTGACTAAAAATCAGTCGCGAACAGTTTTCTTCTTCGCGCCGACTGTCTGCAACTTGCTACCATATCCATTACCAGTCGGCGCCTTATTTTCCTCACGCGTGAGCTCTCTGTCCCCTGCAATAAATGAGAGCAATCAATCTGCAAATCCTATCCTATCCAGCTCTTTCTGCCGCCTCAATCAAATCCTCACGCGGTGTTATCTATCTGCTGTCTCTTCCTTTCTCCTATATAAACGCACGTACCTTCTCCTTTCATTTACACATCCTCCACCCATACAATCCATCACCGTACCACTTCACCACACATCACACGTTCATCTCATTTCTCTCCTCCCGTCTTCTCCATTTTTATTTCACTTTCCACCATATTCACCTCTAGTCCTACGTATACAAAATAGCAGAACGAATGCAGGAGTGACTACAGATGATTTCTACTACTCTTGTTTCTGTTTATCTATTTAATATGTTAGGCTAGAATATTTATACTCTGGGAATGGTTATTATGTGTTTGTATTAATTATGCAATATTTTTACTGGTTTTATTTAAATATAGTTTGTTGCGTTTTAAAGGTTATCTCGCACCTTTTTAATAAATGTCATGAGTTTACTAAATTGCTTTACTAAGTCTGTTTTTAATTTCATCGGTTAGAAACAGATGGGTTAATTAAGTCGTAAATTTGGAGAAAGCTTATTATGATTTAATAAGTTAGTATTTTCAGATGCAAATGTAATTCCTCAATACTCCTCTGCCGTCCACCAGTGGGTGCTTGAGTTTTCATCGGACCTTGCACAACTGGAACGAGTTCTTATGAGTTTTCATCGGACCTTAAGATAATAACAGGAACCTTGCCAAATTATTAAACCAGTAGAGATAGCTTAATTATGCAGATTATAATAACCTGACCCAGAGTTCCATTTAATTTATCTATTAACTGTGTTTATTTTATCTTTCCTTTTTATTTATAATACAAGTCAATTAATCCCCCCTCTTGTGACATGCTTAGGTACTATAATATGCACATTAGTCCCACGGTTCGACATCCGGTCGCTTACACTTTACTATACTACTACGACCGGGATTTGTTTGCAGCCCGACGTTTAATTTGAGTTTTAATTTCTTTTCTTTTAATTTTACACCAGTTTAACCACTCAGATTTACACGTCTGCAGTATTTGATGAGCTCCGAGCTAGACACTGCTTGAACGCAAGTGTGAGGAACACTACTACCCCCTTGTTCGAACTTAAGTCTGAGGAAAGGGAACCTTCCTCAATCTACGATATCAGGGGAGTTTAGTTTCTTTATTTTTTAATGTTTGTGTTCAGCCTATCACGTTAATGCTTATTTTTATATCAGCCCATGATTGTCCTGAATGAAGTTTTCAGAGTCTGGCATATTTTGAAAGGTCTTTTCTTGATTTTTATTTTTGAACAATGAGGACATTCTCTTAAGTGTGAGGAAGTCAAGACCTTTCCCTGAAATATGCCATTTACGCTTAAATGCCACACTTGTTTTTATTTGTCTTCTTGCATTGAGACTTCTCTGAGTGCTTATAAATATTGAATTCTTGGGTAAATATTTTGCACAGATTTTGAAGTTGAGCTAGGTGACCACCTCAAGAATCTTTCTGCTTTAGGTTGTTTGTATACATAGTTTTATTCAAATGAATCTACTTTCACTAAATTTGATGGATTAGTTGATGTGGAAACTGAATTAGTATCTTGGGATTTTGGAAATGATGTGAAAAGATTGGAATAAGGATAAGGCGGTACTCGCTGATAAAAAAATTTCCTAACAAAGCAGGCCTCGTCTATCCGGTTATTAAGTCCTAGGGGTGCCTTAACACCTATCTACCTAAGGTCTCGGGATCTGGGATAGTTAGCCCAACACCGCTACAAGGATAGAGAGAAAAGTCTAGGTTATGGAATAACTCTACAAATTAGCAATTACTCGTTTGTTTTGTATACATCTTGAAGAAGAATGTTTTGCATGCGAAAAAAGTTAATTACAGTTTGAATTTTGTTTTTGATCATGAGTACGTGGTGTTGAAAGATCGCGGAATAAGGCGTTACTTCACACCCCTTGTCATCCAAAGGTTAGATGAAAGAAATGGTGGAAGATCCCAGATAATCTATATTCAGATTTTGTAATCTAACTTATCTATGCTTTTAAAAATCATTTCTTTTTCATCACTGATTGTGAAAACCTACAACCAAGAGCAGAACTATTCTTTTGATTGTCACTCCGCTTACTTCCTGTTTGCATCTGTTTGATCCCGAGGTTCGATACTACGGCATTAGAGATAGATTTATTCTTTATTTGCTTGAGGACAAGCAAAAGCTAAGTGTGAGGAAGTTTGATAAGTGTGAATTACATCTATTTTTAGGGCTATAATTCTTCCTATTTTCATAACAATTCATGTCGTATTTCTCACTTATCGTATGTTTTTCCTTAGATTTATGTTTTGATATGAACTGATACATTTTATGTATCAATTTTGAAATCACATAGTTTACTTCACAAGCTTTCCAACGCAACAAACGGCGAGTGAAACGGAGCTAAAACGAAGAATCTGGAGCCTGTTGAAGTTTGCAGAACAAGACAAGACGAAATTCACACGTCCGGCTAAAACAACCCGGATGCACTTCCGGACAGAGGTGTCCGGCTCCCGGACGCAATCCCGGACGTGAGATGTCCGGCTTACCTAAACCCGGACGGAGATCCAGACGCGTGTAAACGCAGCCCAAATCCCAGAAATCACGCGACTGATTTCTTCGGCGCCGTCTTCTCCATTTTCCTTTTTTCTTATCTATGACTCTTACATTTTATCCATCTACCACCACCGCCTACATTCTATCCCATCCACCCTTGTCTTCTTCCTTTCCTCTGCTCTATAAAACCCACACTCCTTCAATCTTCTTCATCATCCCTCCTGAAATCCAAAGCTCATCAACGCTCATTAAAACTCACTCTCCCTCCATCCATACTCCATTCTTCATCCTTTTCCATCACCAAATTAGCCTTACACTCTTATTTTCTAGAAAACCAACGAAGAACGGCATTCTGCACAAACCCAGACGCGAACTCCATTAAAATAGCTGCGTCCGGATTTGTGTTCGGCTCACCTAGACCCGGACAGGTGGTGTCCGGATTTGTGTTCGGCTAAGCCAGACCCAGACGCAGTCAACTTGTGCCCGTTTGTTCGCTTTTCTTCATTCTACCTTATTAATGATATTTGTGTTTATAATTATGTGTGATTAATAAACTTAGCCTCCCGGGTTTGGTAGAGAGCCTATTTTATATAATTGTGTTATGTAAACTTTCCACTATAATTTATCTAAGCAGTATTTTGATTCTTGTCCTTAATGCGCTTTAATCTTCTTGTACAATTATTAAAGTGATATTTGTAGTTCTCTTATTAAAATGCGTTTCTGAGACAAGGTTCTAGACATAGGAAGTCAAAACGGGTTAACGACTAGAAGCGTGTCTCGCCTATAGGTTAATCTGTCTCCAAGAGGAATTGTTAATAATGCGATTGGTTGAATTGACTTGGGCATATTTTACGGCTTGTTATTTCTGCTAGTTAGGGTTTGTTGTACAAGGACCGTCAATGAACTAATTAAGATTCCTGAGTTTATTGCTAAAGTGGTGAAAGTTTATATTGACATAATTGGATAAAATAGGTGAGCAGAATAACCCAGGATGCTTCTTTAAAAACAAAAGATTTAAAATTTCTATTTCTATTCTGTTTTGATTAATTGTTTTTATTATTGTCTTATAAGTTAGCTTTTAATCATACTCTTTAAAAAAATGATAAAACCTGTTTACTAGAAGTCTCAGTCAAATTACACACACTGTCAACTAACCACAACGAGGTCCCCAAGAGTACGACAACCCCACAAATCCACTATTCCGCAAAATGATAGGTACACTGCCTAAGTTGTAGAAGTAGTCACATATTTCACCAACAACTCCCGGATTCCTCACCCCCAAGTTATACATTGGTTAGAAGCTCCCTCCATGGGTCTTTTCACAACAAGTTACATTATTACTAGTCAAGTTCGGTTTGACACACAGGGGAGGTAAGATACCATCCGACATACATGAACATAACAACAATCGTTACACAACGACATACTCAAAGGGGGCAAATACATTTACACACTCAACAATATACAACTAACGCATGGATAGCCGTAGTTAGAACGTTCCCTTAGGTTGGGACATTAAATCCGAATACCGATCTCTTAAGTGATCCTAGAGTCGGTTAGCTACAGTTTACACATATTCGAGGTTAAACGGTATCGGAACTAGATACGCCACATAATTGAATGACTGTAAACTCATTTCATGCTTTATCTTGTAAGGTGGCAAACATACAGAAAAACAGGTTGGCATACAAGCCGGTGTAACCCGGTAGGACACAGGTTGCAAGAAAACCATACCTGTCACCTGGGAATTACTTTAGCACGTCATCTCACGCTCCTTAGTTAATTCTCGTACAATTGATATCATTTCAAATGTTTTTCTTAACATCATGATCATACGGTATGTAAGCTACTATCTCCCATACTTACCCCGTTGTCCCGTTATCCTTAACTTACTTATGTGATCTTAAGTTCACCACTTACACATTGAATCTATCACTTGTTTACCCTTTTTAAGACTTTCACATGTCACCAAACAAGTCCTAAACATCATATAATACCAACCCCCATCCATCCCCATGCATTTAGGGGCTGAAAAATACTTTCGGGTGAATTTTGAGTGTGGTCCGGTACATGGTCCGGACCTTTAGTCCCGGACCAACACATAACATGACTTTCGGGGCTTTTTTCACTTGGTCCGGGTCTTGGTCCTGGACTAAGGACCCAGACCACCTACAAAACTGATTATCGGCTCATTTTTAAGGGTGGTCCGGGAACTTATCCAAGGGCTAGGTCCTAGACCCTGCTAAAAAGCTGCTAAAACACCATTTTTCAACCCCAAATCCAACCTTAAACCTCACCCAAAATTTTCCTAATCTTTCCACAAGTTTCTAAACATGTTACAACACCATAAACATGCACTAAACCTTCTTAAATAATCACCAAACTCATTGTTCAATTTTTGTTCAATTCTACACATTTCTACTCCCCTTTTCAACAATTATGCACACTAGTGCATTACCAACCTCTCTTGGTGTTTCACAACCTTCTACCAACATGACCAATTCACTTATTGACCATTCCAAATCCTTCCAAGACAAATACATCATTATCTCTCAACTTCACTCATTATTCACAATGTTATGCACACTAGCTCTTTTCTAGGAATTTCCAAGACACTCAAACATGGTTTGCTACAAATTTTTGGCTCAATATTTCCCATCATGCAATTAACATTTCAAGGTGATTACTACACCAAACCCATTCCTAACAACACCTCGCTAGCCTTAGGTTTTCCAAGCTCATAAGGTCACCTAAACCACTTAATTTCTACCGAAATTTCGCTATAACTTCGTTACTAACCGAACTTCTCCAAATTTATTGTCTTCATCACCTAATCCCAAAACATTTACAAATCAACTAACCAAACCCTTAGTGGGTTCTAACAGCACACACAATTTATCAAAACTCCATCAATCACAATATAGTGCATTAACTCAAATGTTTGGCTCTTAGGCCCTTAAATCACACAACAATTTCTCATTACACTAACACAATCACAATTCTTTCTTCTACAATCAAATACATGGTTCAACACAAATTTTGTTTCATTCTTTTTTATTTTTCCATCCCAAATTCTATAAGCATTATAAATAGACATCAAGGTAAGTTGTTTACCTTAAGTTCTCAAGTCATCTTTTCACTTCTTTCCTCCTCCTCTATTTGTTCTTGATTGCCAACCGGTCAATGGGGTTATTTTGTTCATTTCTACAGACCATGCCAAGAATACAATAAGGACCAGACTACACTTAAACCCTTGTAGAATTTCTAGGATTCAAAAGAGTGCTTGAAGCACTTAAAAGGGAGAATTACCTTCTAACTTCAAAATGTAGTGTTGGCAATCAAAGTGAGCAAGCTCTAGCTCCTTCTTTAATATAAAACAAGGCTAAACAAGGAGGGGAAATGAAGCTCAAAAATCTATAGAAATCGATTATAGAAGAGACTAGGAGAAAACAAGGGTGTTGAAGTTTTATTACCTTAGAACCAACAAGGAGTAGTCTAGCTTCAAGAAGAGATGCTCTTTACCTCAAAATGAGCTACAGCCATTGAAGTGAAGTGTGGAGTTTGGAGCTTTTGAGAGGTGCAAAAGAAGCTCCATGATGAGGGAAACACTATGGTGTATTTATTTTTCAGTTTTGCCTTTGTTTAAGGCTTGAAAAATGAAGAAGAAAGCTTGAGCTGGTGAGGGTGAGAGAAATTGCCATGGAAGAGAAAAGAAAACAGAGAGAACTCTGGGAGGAAGAGGGAAATGGTGAGGGGATAAGAGATAGAAGAGAGAGAGAGAGAGTCAAAAAGAAAATGTACTTTACCACTTTATGTTTTTTGTCTTTTGTGAATAGGGTAGAATAAGTAAAGGTAGAAGAGGGGAGTATAAAAACGTGGGCACACATGTGGATGCCTGATTTTTACAAAAATAAGTGAGGGGCATTTTGGTCTTTTAGCAACTAACACCCCATAAGTCCCCGTTTGGCACTATTCACTAACCGGGGCGTTATCCATATTTTGTTCCTTTTCTTTAATTTTAATGGTTCTTCGACCTTCATGGATGTTTAATTATAGTTATATGGTCAACTATAATTTTTACGGGGTCATTTAACTGTTTAAAGACACGTTTTCGGGTTTTCTCGAAAAACGCGCTTCAAGACTCCGTAGCGTTTTAACCCATTATTTGGATCCGTTTTCTTCAGGAATTATTCCCACATGTTATTTAGGCCTAATTAAGCCCTAGGAATCCCTTTAGGATCCTAGTCGAGGTTATATACCTCCTAAGATAATTAAATACACATTTTTACATTTTGTGACTTTTACGCGTTTTTCTTTTTCTTTTGGTTTCTCTTTTTTCACCAATGTTCTTAAGGACTTAATTAGCCTTAGAAAACCATAATTACACTATTTATTAACACATTTATGTTCGAGGTATTTCAAGCCTTATCTTAAATTTTCTTCATCATTAAGCAACCTTAGAACATATATCCAAACATGGCCTAAGAAGAGGTGGCTACACCTAGGCAAACTAGGCCTTAAAATGGTGGCTACATTTGATACTGATTGATGCTTGGTTATGCCCATCATTGCTGCTGTAGTTTCTGCTTCCATACTTGATTTACCAGCCATGAAATGTTCTTATTTTATTCAGCCAAATCTTAGTCAAATAGGAAATAAGAAGATATTTTAAGAGGTGTCTTATAAACTAAGTTTCCTAGCCTTTAATAAAGCTTTCCTCACCTATTTGAAGAGACCAACGACCTGGCCTTAATCCTCACGCCAAATCATCTCCTCATCTTTATATTTCACCTATATAAGTAAGCTAAACAAAGTAGATCAGTCAGATTAGCAAGAGAGGGTAAAACCGAGACCAAGGAGGGTGAAATATCAAGAAGAAAAGAGAGGAAGTTCTAAGTTAGAGGATACCAATTTTTAGAAAATTTAGGAGGACATATAAGCCTTGATAATCTTAGAATATTTTAAAGGAAAATGGTTAGGGGAAGTCAGGTAATTCTTGTGTACAACACTTGTTTGCTTCAAGTCAATTTTGGTGTATTTTAGGGCCTTAACTTTAAGGCATAAATGTGGTTGTTTACCATGAGTAACCTTCATGGTTTTGATTTTATTTCATTATTATTTATCCATATTTCATTGGTCAAGTTCATGGTAATTCCTGTGTACAACAGTTGTTTGCTTAAGGTCACTTTTTGATGCCTTAACTTTGGGGCTGGTTATGTGATTGTTTTCCTTTAGTAAACTTCATGGTTTGAGTTTTATTTTCATTTTTATTTATCCATATTTCACTGGTAAAGTTTGTGGATGAACATATAGTTGGGATATGGTAAGTTAAAGGTGAGTTTAAAGGCTAAAAAATGTGCTTTAAGGTGTTCTGACTTCTACAAAATATGTAAGTGTTTTTGGTTGTTTATTTCCTCGATTTCATCGATATTTGACCATAATTTCATGTTTTTTTGGTATAAAGTTTGGATGAAAATACTTAGAGGATAAACCTTAATTTATGTCTTGTTTTAAAGGTAAATCCTAAAGGTTTAAGTGGATGTATAACTTGGTTATTGTTTGTTTGATGATGGATGAATGTTGTTTCCTTCTAGGTGTGTTATGTGGTCTTTTTACTCAAGCTGAGGTTATGTATTGATGTTCCTAGTCACTTGTTATTAATCTTAGTGCGGATGGATCACCTATATCCATATTGAGATTGATATTACTAATCATAGTGCAGATGGATCACCTATATCCACATTGAGCTATACACTGATTTTCCCCACTCCGAATGTATTGTGGGTAAGCCACTATGATCTACTCTATGGGCAGATGACCTATAGGGGGTGTGCACACTTAAGGACATAGGGTGAGGTGGTATGGTTTGTAGCGGACCTTTATCTGGTTTTCATGATGATTTGTAGCGGTCTCTTATTAAGTGTCTAGTTTGAATTGGTGAACTTGGTATGCAGCGGCCCCTAGATGGGTGTCCGGTTTGCATAGGAAATAAGGTTTGGATGTGATTTGTTTAATTTGATTTATTTATTTGTAAGCATGTGGGAGTTGGTTATTTGTCTTGTCTAAATTCCTTTGTTCTACCATGCCTTATGTTGCTTATTGTTATGCTTATCAAAGTGTTTTTCAAAGTTAAATAAGTTTTACTGGAAGAGGTAAAAATTACTCAACTTTGCTGATGTTTTCTAGCATATGCCCTGTGGCCTGTGTTGTTTTAAATGGCCACATGTACAGATGAAGATGAAGTTTCTCCATTGTTTCATGAAAAGCATGAGTAGGGGACACGAGGGTTAGAGACGACCACATAGTACTTAAGAGTTTAGTATCTTATGTAATGTTTAAGATTTCGTATAAAAAGCGTTTGGTTTGTAATATTATGTGGTTTGAGTTGTAGTAAGCCTTAGAATCCACAGTGAGTGTGGGTGTGGTAGTAACACCCGATTCCGAGGTGTAAGATGGTTTAAATAAGGAAATAGGAATAAAAAGGTAAAAAAGATCAGGCAAGTGAAGAGTGCAAGTGGTGACTGACCACTTGAACACATACCTTCAACGTGTCCAACCACAGGGCAACACGTGTCATGACGGTTCCAAAGCAAGTTGAAGATTAGCTTGTATTCGAACGTGGCTACTTTGTTGGGATGAAGAAGCAAATGACTCCTAGAGACTAGGAGATCATAGGTTGTTTGCTACACACCTAACCATACCTGTATAAATACGATGTACAATGTCTTATGTAAATTAACCTGGTCAAATATGAAAATAGAGATAACTAGATCAAGTGTGAGTCATACTAAGTGTGTATAAGTACTAGGGAGTTGGTGAGCTAGATAGGACTGGATCAGAGAGTTAATACTCCGTGTCTTTAATAGACTGATAAGTCGGGGAACGGTTGGGGAACTATAGGCGTACTGTCACGAGAGGGTAGAGGACTTGGGGATAAACTCCTAAACTGTCCTGGAGTCCATGGGTAGGGCGAGGGAGATTGAGTGAATTTCTATGTGTAAATTCTCAATCGAAATGGAGTTTCCAATTTGAGTATATCTAGTGTTTTTCCTTAACTATCAAGTAGTTCATGGAGGACGACGATACGTCCATGATAGATCGGCGACACATCAAGAGCACCAATAAGTTTCAATTGGTATCAGAGCAGGTCTCTTCTAGAAACCTAACTGCTTTGGAAGATGATCGAAATGTCTAATTCAAACCTACTAGCGTCAGAAGAAGGTTCTGCACCAAATCGACCACCACTTTTCAGTGAAGACAACTACACTCACTAGAAGAACAAGATGGAGTTTCACATCAAGTCTGATGATCCAAGGATGTGAAAGGTTGTATCACACGGTGAATACACCTTCCAAGATGCTCAAGGACAAGACATATCAGTCCATAACATAACTGATTATCAAATCAAGAAATTGATATTCAATGCTCGAGTAGTAAGAATCTTACATTGTGCACTACTACCTGAGCAATACTCTAAAGTGGCCTCAGCCAAAACAGCCCAAGAGATCTGAAGAGCTCTTGAAGTTACTTATGAAGGAAATGATGAGATCAAGAAGACTTGCATTGAGCTGCTACTCACTCATTGGGAGCTATTCAAGAAGGAAGAGAAGGAGAGCATCTCTGAAATGCACACAAGGTTCACCAAGCTGATCAACAAAATGCTTGTGCTTGGAAGAACCATCTCAAATGAGGATCAAATTTGGAAGTTCCTCAGATCACTTCCTGTATCCTTTGATAGCAAATTCAATGCCATACAAGAAGTTCACGATCTCTCTAAGATGTCTCTGGTAGAAATGTTAGGATCACTGATGGCGTTTGAGTTAAAATTATAACAAAGAAGCTCACAAAGCTCAACAAGAGAGAAAGGTAAAGGCATAGCCCTTTAGGTAGATGAGAATGAAGAATTCGAGTCTGGTTTAGACAACGATGAACTGGTACTTTCGAAAGTTCCTAACAAACAACATAAGAAAAGGCAATGATCCCAAGGAGTCGGATGATTATCAAAGGAAGAACAATGACAAGTGCTTTGGGTGTTCAAAACGTGGGCACCATATCAAAGACTGTCCTCAACGACCTCAAGAGGACAACAACAGGGTCAGGAAACCTGTCCAAAGATCATTAACAAAGGGCCAAGGAAAGAAGCCTTTGTTTTTGCATGCGGGGATTCAGAACTAAGTGACAACAATCAAACCTCAAACAACGATCTCTCAGGAGATGAAAACGCTCACCTATGCCTTGAGGAAGTTTGCCTGATGGCCCAAGACAAGGAAACGTCAGAATTAGAGGAAGAAGAGGAACAAAACAAGGTAAACTACTCTCAACTTAGAAAGAAAATTCAAAAAGATGAACTTCCAGGACTCAGAAAGTTTTCTATCATATTAGTTGATCAACTAGAGGCGTTGGAAAATGAAAACAAAGAACTCTTAGAGGAAAAAGAAAAATTGGAGAAAAATTCAGACAAGGATACGGTAGCGAATCTCATGAATGCACTAAAGAAACTTCAAACCAACTATAGTGAAATTCTTGTTGTTGATGAGAAAATGAAGTTAGGAAAACAACCTGAAATCGATGAATTGATTGCTGCACTTGACATAAAGGAAAAAGAACTAGCGTCCATCAAAGTAAAACATGCAAAACTAGAAACTGATGCTAGGACACCCATGTGGAAAAATAAATGACCAATTGGGTACTAATTGTGGAGTAGTCGAAGAGGTGTCTGCCACCTGTGTAGACAACCCGGTCATCATGAAGTCAAATGCTGTAGGACACGGTTTATGTGGCATTGGTAATTCAGAAAATATGGCTAAAATGGGTAGTCAAGAATGATCCTAGAACAATGCCTGTTGGTGGAAATGAGTCCAAACATTCTAGGGACCCTAACCCCACACTACTAACTTGTTAAGTGCAGAATCGAGTGGGAAGGGACCCCTGCAGGTACATCGATAGCCGGTGCTCTAAACATATGGCAGGAGACAAATGGAAATTCTTCTCACTCGAACCAGGAAGCCAAGGAACCGTTTCCTTTGGCGACAACAAGAAGGGAAAGATCATCGATTTAGGTAAGGTTGGTTTTACTTCAGATTATGTCATTGATAATGTCAATTTAGTTAATGGTTCAAAATTTAATTTTCTCAGTGTATCTCAAATTTGTGACAACGGCAACTCAGTCCACTTCTATTCTACACATTGTAGCATAGTAAGTCTGAGTGACAGAATGGAGTTGTTAAGAGGTAAAAGATGGAAAAATGTATTTGTAACTAGTCTGGAGGATATTGATAGTCTAAATCTTCCATGTTTGACTGCATTAATAGATGACTCCACACTATGGCACAAAAGACTAGGGCATGTTAGTATATTCTTGCTAAGAAATCTAGTCAAGAAAAAGTTGGTAAAAGGTCTCGCTGAAATTAAGAAATTTGTGGCAAATCTTTGCGATGTGTGTGTAAGAAGCAAACAAACTAAGACTTCTTTCAAATAAAAAAACATGGTAAGTACATCCAAGCCACTTGATCCACTTCATATGAACTTATGTGGACCAATGAGAATCAGATTGTTTGGAGGAAATTGGTATGTGTTTGTGATTGTTGATGACTACTCACAATTTGTTTGAACAATCTTTATTACTTCTAAAGATGAAGCCTTTCAGAAATTTCAAGCCTTTGCAAGAAAAGTCCAAATACAACTCAACCTTAAAATCAAGGCCCTTCGGTGTAATCATGGGTTAGAGTTTGAAGACCATTAATTCATGGAAATGTGTAAACAACATGGAATCAATAACACATACTCAGCACCTATAAAACCTCAACAAAATGGGGTAGTTGAGGGTAAGAACAAAACATTACAAGAGGTAGCTAGAGCTATGCTGTTGGGGAGCAGTCTTCCTCAAGTCTTCTGGGTAGAAGCTGTAGCGACTACTTGCCATATCACCAATAGAACGCTCATACGACTAATCCTCAACAAAACCCCCTATGAGTTGATCAAGGGAAGAAAACCAAGCATAAGTTACTTCAGAATATTTGGTTGTAAGTGTTATGTCCATAACAATGAAAAGAATTCCCTAGGAAAGTTTGATGCCAGAAGTGATCTGGCCATCTTTCTTGGGTATTCGGAAAGAGAAAGAAGCCAGGCATACAAAATCTACAACAAAAGGACTCTGAAAGTAGAAGAGGGTGTACAGGTGGTCCTTGATAAGGCTGAAATCCATAAGATCAAAGAACCTGGAGAAGATGAAGATTTTGGATTTGATCTAGCTGGACAAGATCACACAGACAATCCCAAGGTTGAATCACCAACTAAGGAAAACTTGCCCGACAGGTCAGCAACAGGTCAACAACAAGTCGACAAAGGAAATAATGATGTCGAAGATCCTCTATCACTATCAACCATTCATCAATCTCGAATTCTGTATAAAGATCACCCATTGGAGAACATCATATCGGATATCTCCAAGGGAATTCAAACCAGAGCACAAATTCATGATTCTTAGCCTTTCAACTACAGTTTCACCCATCGAACCCAAAAACATCAAAGAGGTTCTTCAAGACTCATACTGGATTAAAGCAATGCAAGAGGAATTAAATCAGTTTGAAATATGTAAAGTCTGGCATCTTGTGCCTCGTTCCACACATCAAGAAGTAGCACAAAATGGGTCTTCAAAAATAAGCTAAATGAGATGGGAGAAGTCATCAGGAACAAGGCTCATTTGGTAGCACAAGGATATCGTCAACCAGAAGGGATAGACTTCCAAGAAACCTTTGCTCCAGTAGCAAGGATGGAGTCCATCCGATTACTGATTGCATTTGCTGCACATAAAGGAATCAAACTATTTCAACTTGAAATCAAGATTGCATTTCTCAACGGGTATGTCAAAGAAGAAGTGTATGCTGAAAAACCTCTAGGTTTTGAGACACAAGAAGGGAAAGACATGGTGCTCAAGCTTGACAAAGCTCTTTATGGGCTCAAACAAGCTCCAAGATCATGGTATCATCGCCTGTCATCCTATCTATTGGAAAACCACTTCAAAAGAGGCAAGGTTGACAAAACCTTGTTTGTATACAACAAACAAAAAGGATTTCCTAATAGCGCAAGTATATGTTGATGACATAATGTTTGGAGCTTCTGATGACAAGTATTGCAAGAAATTTAAGGCATTGATGAAAAGGGAATTTGAGATGAGTAATTAGGAGCATAGAAGTTCTTTTTAGGACTTCAAGTCAAGTAGGATAATGAAGGGACCATCATATCTCAGCAAAAGTATGTACATGATCTACTGAAGAGATTTGGAATGGAGGCATGTAAAGTTTTTGACACACTAATGGTAGTTGGCACAAAGATGGTCATCACGACTGGTGACCAACCGGTCGACCAACAATCGTATAGAGAGATGATAGGTTCTCTACTATACCTAACTATTAGTAGACCTAACACTATGCATAGTGTTAGCTTATGTTCCAGGTTCCAAGTAGATCCAAGAGAAAGTCATCTCACAACTGTGAAAAGAATCCTACATTATCTCTAAAGGTCCATGAATCTTGGTCTCTTGTATCAATAATTCACTAACTGCAATATTGTAGGATTTTTAGATGCAGACTATGGGGGCTGTTATACCCAAAATTTTAACCTCCCCGGTATAGGGTTTGTTAACTTTAGTGATGTGAGAAGCACTTTGGTCAAACAGTGGTGATTTCCGATCCGATCGGCGCATTCTGAAGCACTAGGGGCAGCTCAGTCACCTTCGAGGGTATTTTCATAATTTTAAAGGCCCTTAGGACCTCCTATAGGCTTTCTCTCTCCTCCGAAGAAGGATCAAATAAATTCGAGATGTTTTGAAATTTTAACCCATGATAAAGGATGACATTTTGGATATAATGGCGTTGGAATTTTGATTTTTTGACTTTTCAATAGCAATTTCTGATTGAATCTGACGAGAAATTGAATTCAAAATATTTCAATACTCAAAAGTTTGATTCCACCTCAGAAAAATCATAATTATCATCTTTGACACGTGGTTAAAATTTTACAGCCAGATCCTTTTGGGAAGTCACTAACTAAGATTCTGAAAAATCTCATTTTTACCAGATTTTTTCAATCTTTAAGAAAGTATATATAAAGGAGCAAATATCTTGATAAAAACAAAATCACACAAGCTCCAGAACCCTAACAAGTCAGAAAGCATAGCCTCCCTTCATCCTCTCACGTTTTTACACTCTCGAGCCCCGAAATCACACAAAAATCCTTCTGAGATCACCACGTAAACTCATTTTCCAACTCCCAAAGCATCAACCATCATCAAAGTCCCACCAAAACACTGTCAAAACATGAAGAACATCAAGAACAACAAGAGGACAGAAGCCCGGTTTGAAGTCCTTTCGAACCTGGCATCAATGAGGCTCCCGATGAATCCTGACGTGAAGAATCGTCATAATCCAAAAGGTAAACAAGGTTTGTAAGTGAATATTTCAATTCTCCACGATTTCATCAACCCTCTGTCAAATTTTGGTTGCAAACTAACCTTTTCCAGTCTCTGAATTGACATTTGTTTCAGTTTCCGCCGTTTAACTTGTTTGCTAAGTTTCATGCTTAATTCAACTTCAAACTGAAAACTTTTGATTACTAACATCTTGTACATTTTTCAGGTTACACATCCAAAATTTGAGCCGAAAACACCTTCGGAACCACCTAAAACCCATCGTCCGGGGTTGGTCTGTGACCTCGGACTTATGGTCCAGGACCACGAACACCCACAGACAGCGGCGGGATTTTACTTTTTCGAATTTTTAGGGTTTTAACGGTACATGTCCGGGCCCACGGATGCTCTGTCCGTGGCCCCGGACTTTTCAAAATTTCATTTTCTGTTCAATTCGACTTATATTTTCACATAGGTTAACTAGGGTTCGTGGTTGCGGACAATAGGTCCGTGGCCACGGACGGAAACAAAATTTGACCTAATTCTACCTCCAAAACCATAGTTTAGGTAATTTCAATTTCACTTTAATTTTCTGTCAAAAAATGCTAAAAAATAATAAAAAATCATAAGTTTGCGCACTTAGGTTAAAATGACTCGTAATAAGCCGTAATTAAACTAAGTAGAGGGACAACGACTTCGAAGGGTAATGAAAGTAATTGAACCCTTAATTAAGTCGAATATCAAGCCCCCAAACCCGACTCTCCTTTGCTAATTTGATCTAGGTTAAAATTAGGTGGTGACTCATAATTAGGTTCCAGTGAGCTAACTTAGGATCTAATAATTAGTGTTATATGACATAGTTATTTTTCTTAGGTTATAAGTGGACCTAAAACCAGATTAGATCCTAATCAACACGAATCAACATAGGATAGGGTTTAAAAATCGAGGCTCACAGAATGGTGACTCTACTGGGGACAAACTCTTAATATTAACTTATTTAATTTTAAGAAATAGTGCTTAACTTGAAAATTGTTTATTTATGGCTTTTATTATGGTGTTTGTTTACTTTTATGCGCAATTTAAATTTCTGCAACTTGCATCATATGAGAGCGAGGGTCCTCGCAAACCAATTTCACCCCGGGACCCGCTTTAGGGTCCCCTGTCAGGGACTCACACCTTTTAAGGTGGGTGAATAGGTGGGGAAAAAGATGAGGATGTCGTCTAACCACATCCCTTAATACTGGGCTTTAGCCCCAGCATTTTCCTGGCAGTGGCCTTACCTAGCCTTGTTTGGTCATTCAAAGACCCGACCGTAGACGCACACCTTCAGGTGATGTGAAAAGAGTGGGGAAGCCCAAAGAGAATAGCGTGCAAGCCCTATTCCTTTGTGGTGCCTGGGCCCACGCCCCAAGCACCTCTCCGGATCGATCCATACCGGTTTTACTTAAACGTTTAGTGAGGACATGTTAAATTTGTGTGGGCTTGTTTGTTTGTATGACTAGCCCACTACCAGCCTAGAAATTGATAGGAACTTTTCCTGCATCAACTCGCCCCAACCCGAAATTTGCGGCTTAATTATTTACGGCCTAAGGCCCTGTTTGGTTTGATCGTGTGAATCTGTTTGGGCTTTGGCCCAGAAACCTAGACTTAGGTGATTTCCCTTTTCAGCTCGATTTGAATCATCCATTTAGTTCTAGGCCCATGGAAAGAAATTCACCCAAATTTGGGGTAATTCACAAAACTCTCGAAAAACCAATCAAGCCTTTCCACTACAAATTCTTTCGACCCAAGGCCCATTCTAGTCTAGGTAAAATTTTCACTCGGGCCTGGGCCCAAAATACTAGATCTAGGTATTGAAATACCCCAAACTTAGATATGGTGTTTAAATGATAAACTAAGATATAAGGAGGCTAAATAATGCCTTAGAAACATTAAGAAACATTTCTAATCAAAGAAAATATAAGGAAACACCAAAAGAGCAGTTTAAGCAAAAACGTGCTCTAAGCTTGGAGAGACTTGGGAGAGTACCCAAATATTGTTCTAAGACCTTAGTAATATCCTAATGGTCATTTTAAATCAATTACCAAAGAAAACCAAGCTTGAAAACAAGTTAAAACACAAAATGTGCTTTAAGGAGTCTTAAAGCACATTTTTGAAAAATTGTCTTGTAAATGAGTTTTGAATGGCTAAATGTCCATCATTACTCTTTAATTAACATGTGTACTATATAGTATCACATTTGGAAGTCTACATCAATGGGAAATCAAAAATTTCACAACAATGTGCCTTGTTTTGTGAATAGTAACTTAATTAAGCTAGTTTATAACATAAGTCAATATAAGTGAGATATTTGGTCAACAAAGACTTAAGTACCCTTATTATTAAATGGGGGCCGGTTTCTTATAAGGTGAGTCACCACCTTTATGAGTCATTAAGCAAATAAGAAAGCAAATAAAGAGTTATAAAGCAAAAGTACTATTCACCCTTTAACATAAATATCTCATTTACTCACCTCTCTCCTCACCTCTTCATTCTCTTGTTTCCCACGATTTTCTCAAGCTCTCCCTTCTCCATTAACGTGAAGAGCAACTCCATGCTAGCTCCATCTAGCTTTGCACATCTTGCTCATTTTAGCTCCAAAACCAAAACAAATCACATATTCTCCTTAGTTAGCTCAAGCTCCTTCTTTCTATCTTTTCAAAACCAAGAGCTTTGATTTGGTGCCAAGCCAAACCACCATTAGAGGAGGAAATTCAAGTTTGGAGACTCCATTGGCTTCTCCATTCTCTTAAGGTAAAGAAAGTGTAAGAAAATCTAGGTTTCCATCACTTTTCTTCATAACCGAAAATACATGCTCATGAGGCTCATTTATGCCTTGTTCTAGCTTGTTTTCTACTCTTCAAAGGATTGAGGAGGTCCTTCTTGCTTCATATCCAAGCTTGTCTTGAGAAACCAAGGTAAAACAATCACCTTAATACCTTAAAGCACATTTTAACCTAGGGTTTGTTCCTTAGGGTTAATGTATTATCTAGTACTCATTGGAGTCATTGGATATTGGTTAGAACATTGGCAAGGAGATATATTGGTGACCGAGATTGAGCAAGGAAAAACCTAAGGAGAAAGCTTTTAAAGCTTGTAAAAGAACAAGGTAAATTACTTACCTTAAGGTGTTTATTGTTTAAGGGAATGGGATTTAGATATGTGATGAGTTTAGAGAGTTTACATTAGAAAAGGGTTATATATGACCTAGGAGAAACAATGACTATGTTTGTGAACTTGTGACTAAGGAGCAAATGAGAAAAAGAGATAGTTTAAGAAATCAAGGTGAATTACAAGAAGCATTTTATTTCAATGGGAGCCTTGTTGTGTGTATTCGCAGGTTGAAGGCAAATATATGTGGAAATTCAGTGGTTAAGATTATTGTCATTTAAGGGCCTAAGTGCCAAGCATTTAAGTTATGCACTATAAGATGATGTGGTGTAGTTTTGGTGTAAATTGTGTGTTAAGGTGTTGTGATGAGAATTTGAGTATTGGTTGTTTGATGGAGAAGAACCAAGTGTTAGGATGTACTATATACTAGAGAACCCATGGCAAAAATTTAAAGGAGAACTTAAGTGTTTAAGATATTCTAAGGGGATTTAATGACTAAGGAAGTACTAGGAAGTTCTAGAGGTTGTCTTGATGAAAAAGGGTGAGATTAAGGTGTTTTAATGACTTATAATGACTTAGGTATCACCATGAAGGATTTAGGAATCAAAAGTATGTACTTGGGTATTTAGGACTTAGGTAAATGTTGATAAAGGAAGCTAGGAAACTTTAGTAAGTTTGAAGTAAAAGAGCATAAAACTTTTAGGTGGTTTAGGTAGAAACTAGAGCTTAGAATTTAAGGAAAACCTTGGAAGTGCAAGAAAAGATGCTTGGAGATGATGTTGTAGTAGTGAGGGAACATTATTGGCATAGTGGTTATCATAGGTATGAAACACCACTTAGAAAACCAAGGAGAAAATATCATAAGTGTAGGAATTTTGGTATGAAGTGAGTAAGTGTTTAAGGAGATAGAAAATGAGTTTTGTGGATGTTGTATGAGGGTGTAAGTGTACCAAATGTTAGAAGACATTATGAGGGTTTAGGAGAAGTTTGGTGAAAATTGGTTAAGTGTTTGAAGGCTTAGAAAATGAGTGTTTTGCCTTGTCCGAACATCCGTCCGGACATGGACGTTCGGACAGGCCCTGTTGCGTGAAAATTTTCAGAGTCTCGACTTGTGTCCGACCTTGGGAAGTCCGGACACAAGTTCGGACGTACTGTTTCTACTTTGAATTTTCCTCGACCCATGTCCGAACTTCCGAAGTCCGGACACATGTTCGGACATGCGTCTGTTTTCAGTTTTGAGTCTCGACTTGCGTCCGAACTTGGGAAGTCCGGACACAAGTTCGGACATGCCACTGTTGGCCAAAAACCTTGTTTAAGGTTAGGAAATGATGAGGATAATTAGGTATTGATGTTATAAGTTATTAAGGACATGTTTGGTGGTGTGTAATGGTCATTAAGTGGGAGAGTAAGTGTAATAGATAATGAGGAAATGATGCACTTAGGAGTTAAGTTAAAAACCATAAGGCTTAGTGAAAAACAATGAGTAAAAGTTGATGTCTAGGAAGCTAAGTAATTCTATTGAGTTGGATTGAATAATAACCTAAAACTGAATGAATGTTTTAGGCTTTGTGAATTGGGACTTGGAAGGAGATAAACCAAACGATCGTCGACGGTGAACGGTACAATCTTTCTTGTGACCTGCTTGCTAACGAGGTGTCCCTCGGCTTGTGTGCTATCTGTTTAATTGCTATGACTAAAACAAGATAAAGCATGCAACCGGTTATATTTGTTCTCGTGTGTTTGTGTTATCTTTACACTAACCCGCGAGACTTGAGATTGTTACTAACCAAGTTTAGTACTTACTGAGTTAAGAATAAGAGTTAAGTTTGGTGGTTGTTGGTTAATGCCCGTTAAGGCTTAGCTAGCACATGGTGATTAAGATTTCTACTAACTGGAACTTGAGTGAGGAAACCCGGGACCGATCTCCGGTCATGCATGCTAAGGAAAAAGGGGGACGGTATCTGAATCAGATCCGCCCTCCGCTTAAGGACTTGTCTTCGGACTTGTAGCCTAGGGCCGGTTGCCGGCTCAGCTACGCTGGACTCCCGTCCAGAGTAGGTGGCATTAAGATGGTGCGGTGGGATCACCTAAATCCCAGGTTCGAATTAAGCTACAACCAATCCCTTCCAGGAACGGTTTGTAAACTGAGAATAAGTTGAGATTAAGATTAAGATAAGGTAAGGAACTAAGTTTAAGGAAATGAGGACTAAGGAGGGGGTTACTAACCCACTTGATAAGGGAACGCTTGAGTCGTTCATTGTTTGTGAACTATACATGTTCATCTGTGGTTATTGTTATTGCACTTCATATTATGCTTGTGTATGTAATCAATTTCCATGCTATCGACAATTAGTCGTCGTAGCCCCGTTAGCTTGGGGGCCATGAGAGGGTGTACCAGCATTCGTGCTGACCCCCTTTGGGGGCTGTTTTTACACTTGCAGGTAAGAGACCCATGAGGACGCACTACGAGAGTAGGAGCGGTTAGACTTAGGATGGGATTTATTTTGAGTAGGTTGCGCTGTGCACCCGTCTGTTTATATTTAAACTGATGTAAGGTTGTGATTATGTCTTAGCTATTTGTACTCGGTTGGTTGTGGTATTGGATGGTGATGTTTTGGGTTGGTTAGAATTTTGGATAAGTGTTGTAAATGTTAAGGCCGGTATATTCTAACGATCAGACCGTGGCAAGGTCCAGGTGTTTATTATTTCCGCTGCGACGTATTCGATTAAGGGTTCAGTTTTGCGATAACCACGATTGGCTTTGGATGGGGTGTTACAAAAAGTGGTATCAGAGCGTAGTTACGCTCTGATCAAGAAATACCGGACATGAGTAACCACCGAGTTAGGATATAAGTTAAGGAATAAGTGATGGGTTAAGGGTGTGAGAAGTTAGAGTGAGTAGAGTCAGATGACCACTAATAAGTGTGGATCGTCTTTACCGTCTACGGACGTTATAAATTCGTTAACCGAAACAGTGGTGAATACGAATCTAATGTGAGTTATGCTTGTTCAGATGGCAGGACGTCCTAGGGGAAGCCGAGGTCGCGGCCAGGGTGATGATGCTTCAGGAATACCTGGAGGGCAGACGATCGCAGAGATCGTAGCTGCCGCATTAGGGCATATGGGCTATCAGCCTGGTGTGGGTGCACCACCTCCACCGCCACAACCCAGGGAACCAAATTGGGTGAAGAGTCTTGCAGACCTTCGACCCGCACACTTTAAGGGGGAGACCGATCCCGCCAAGCTTGAGGCGTACATCTCCGAGCTGGAGACCGCCTTCGAGACCCTTGATGTCCCTGCTGGGATCAAGGTGCGTCTAGCTGCTTTCTATCTGAAGGGGGCGGCAGGCGATTGGTGGAAGCTGGTGAGGGCCGAGCATGTGGCCAATCCAGAGTTCGGCTGGGAGCAGTACACCGCCTTGCTACGAGCAAAGTACTACCCCGCCCATGTCAGACGAAGAAGCGCTTACAGTTGGATGCGCTTAAGCAGACAGACAAGATGACGGTGGACGAGTATTACTCAGAGTTCACCGCCTTGCTCCGTCTTCTGCCAGGTCTTGGATATTCTGACCAGATCCTGGTGGACCGCTTCTATGGCGGGCTTAGCCATCGACTCCGCTACGGCATGGGGCCGACGAGTTACACTACCTTGCAGGTAATAAGAATGATTGAGATTTGAGTAAGTAATGAGTAAGATTTAGATTATGAGAAATAAGAGTGACTAATACTGTGGAAAAGCAGGAGTGCTATCATGCCGCTGCTAAGGTTGAGATAACCGTCCAGCTGAGGGACGAGGAGAATGCTAAGAGAAAGAATGCTGGTAAGAGCTCGGAGAGTCAAGGGCAAGGAGGGTACAAGAAACAAAAGTACCAGCCTCAGGCCCAGAAAAATCAGAACCCAAAGGGGAAGGAGGAAAAAGAGAAGGCTCCGGAAGAGCCATTGAAGTTGACATATGCTTATGCAGCTACACCCCTGCGCTCTAGGGCGCCAAAGGGTAAGGAATTGATATTGAATGAGTTAAGAAACAATTAGTGACCGTTTGAGAAATGGGTACTAATATTATGAATCATCAGGATCTGAGACTGAGAAGGGAGCCGGTGGTGGCTACCAGCGACGCTTCATCTGTAGGTGGTGTCACAAGGACCACCCCGGGCTCGATTGTAAAGGGAATAAGGTGGAGTGCAACTTTTGTGGAGTGTACGGACACCGGGCATATGAGTGTTACCGGAACCCTGCTAGCAGAGCCTATAGGCCCGACACCAGGGGCAAGGGCAAGACCGATCAGGGAGCTGGATCTGACGGTCAGAGGAAGGTGCAGCAGGCGGCAGACAAGAACCCAAGGGTGACCCAGAAGTCGGGACCCACACTACACATGGTGGACCGGGACGATGAGCCTGAACCCTCATCGAGGCCAGGTACCGCTATAACCATTTAGTAATAAAACTACCTGCTTACCGCATTATCATGCATGTTTGGTGAATAAATGAGTTAAGTAAGATAAGATGAGATTAGAACTTAAGTAAGATATAACCTACTACCACTTTAGGAAGATTCAACATCTGCTACCCAATACCATCTACACCTAACCCGGAGCACACCGACATCGAAACCATAGACTTTCCAACCGAACAATGTCAGGTTATCCGCCCAGGTATGATTTATTAAGGGGATACCTGACACCCGAAGCACAAATAGCCATCATCAGAAGATGCAATCAACTAGGAATGGGACCGGGAGGTTTTTACACACCGGAGTACCCAGGGGGAGCAAGGATGAATTAAAAATGATGAGCTTGGGCAAGGATTGGAATCCGTATGCCAAGAATTACCAAACCACGAGGATGCAAGATGGAGTCTCACCACCGGAAATACCCGAAGAGTTCCATCCAGTTATTACACAAGTCGTGGAAATCGCTCAGCAGTTGGAAGCTGAACCGATTCCAGACATTCAAGCAGACATTTGCATTGTGAACTTCTACGAGAAGGATGGGCGACTTGGACTACACCAGGATAAGGACGAGACAACGGAGTCTCTCGAAAGAGGGATACCCGTAGTGTCTTGGTCCATTGGGGATGATGCAGAGTTTTTATACGGCGAGCAGAAGCGTGCGGACCGTGCAAATAAGTTGGTACTTAAGTCAGGTGATGTGTTAATTATGGGAGGAGAATCAAGGATGTTATACCATGGGATTAAGAGAATCAAGCTGAATACAGCACCGTCAGCAGTAATCAATGCGACGCATATGAGACCAGAAAGATTAAACCTAACCTTTAGACAATATTAGCCATGTAATGTTAGAATGAGATGAGGAATGAGATGTAAGATTAAAGCACATGTTGTAAACAGGATGGTTATGAATAAAATAACAGTGTTGTTCATATAAATTGTTTCGACTCTTGTTATACCATCAATACTCATGAAGCTTATGAATACAATTAGGTTATGGACTCGGTACGGAAGGGTGCTAAGCATACTTACAGAGGCACAGGCCGACGCCAGCGGTACTATCCTCACCGGCACCTTTCCGATTAATGGGATTGAGGCATCAGTTCTCTTCGACTCAGGGGCCTCGCATACCTTTGTCTCGGCATCATTCGCGAGCAGGTTGGGGCTAGACGCTGATGAGCTACCCGACTTCACGGTTACGCTCCCGTCTAAGGAGAAGGTTCGTTGCACTCGTTACTACCGAGGAGCCACTGTCAGAATTAAGGGAGAAGACTTTCCAGTCAGTTTCATTGAGTTCAGAGCTAGGATTTGATGTTATCTTCGGGATGAACTGGTTGGAGCGGCACAAGGGACGTATCCTCTGCGCCGAGCATAGATTGCTGCTCAGGAGTCCGTCTGGGGTAACAATATCATACCGCCAGAGGCCCAGAGAGCCTTCGACTAAGATCATCACCGCCATGGCAATGTATAAGAATTAAGGAGAAAGGAAGAAGTGTACCTCTGCTATGTACAGGACATAGAGAGAGACCCTGAGTTCGACCCCGACTTACCGGTAGTGTCGGAGTTCCCCGACTTGTTTCTACGGGAACTGCCCGGCATGCCACCCACTCGGGAGGTAGAGTTCACCATCGATTGCTACTGGTACCGAACCGATAGCCAAGGCACCATACCGTATGGCTCCGGCAGAAATGAATGAATTAAAGGAACAATTGAAAGATTTATTGGATAAGGATTATTAAACCAAGTGTGTCGCCATGGGGAGCGCCAGTCCTCTCGTGAAGAAGAAGGATGGTAGTCTCCGCCTCTGCATCGACTACAGAGAGCTGAATGCAGTGACAGTGAAGAATAAGTACCCACTACCCCGCATTGACGATCTGTTCGATCAGTTGAAGGGAGCATCTGTGTTCTCCAAGATTGATCTCAGATCGGGGTATCATCAGATAGCCATTAAGAGGGAGACATGAGAAGACGGCATTCCGGACAGATACGGCACTATGAGTTTATAGTGATGCCGTTCGGATGTCGAACGCACCGGCGAAGTTATGGATCTAATGAACCGCTTGTTCCGGGAGCAGCTGGACAGTGGTTGTGTGTTTATCGATGACATTTTGATATCTCGAGTCTAAGGTTGAACATGAGGAACACTGAAGAGAGTATTGGAAATATTGAGGGAGAACCAGCTATATGCTAAGTTCTCCAAGGTGAGTTTGGCTTGACCAGGTCTTTCCTAGGTCATGTCATCTCAGATGCTGGGATCTCAGTGGATCCAGTGAAGATTGATGTCGTAGTACTGGCCAAGGCCGAAGACTGTTACCGACATCCGGAGCTTTCTCGGTCTGGCAGGTTACTACAGGAGGTGTTAGGGATTTCAGCAAGGTCGCGAAACCGATGACCAGTCTGATGAAGAAGCATGCACCGTTCTTGTGGACAGTTGACTGTGAGAGATCATTTCAGAGCATGAAGGACTCACTGACCACTGCACCGGTTCTGACCATTCCTGACGGTACAGAGGGCTTTGAGGTTTATTGTGATGCATCCGGCAGAGGGCTGGGTTGCGTGCTTATGCAACATGGCAAGGTGGTGGCATATGCCTCACGCCAGTTGAAGAAACATGAGGAGAACTACCCCACACATGATTTAGAGCTGGGAGCTGTAGTCTTCTCTTTGAAGATATGGCGCCACTACTTATACGGGGTTAGTGTGACAATCTACACCGATCAAGAGTTTGAGATACATATTCACTCAGAAGGAGTTAAATCTTCGACAGAGGAGATGGTTAGAGTTCTGAAAGACTATGACATTGACCTGCAATACAAAGAGGGGAAGGCCAATGTTGTAGCAGACGCCCTGAGCCGTCGAGCACACTCACTCCATTCGCTAGTTCTTTCTCCAGCTTGGTTGATGAGGTGCGAGAGAGGCTCAGAGGACAGATGAGTACATGAGAGAGGTCAGACAGAAGCTGACAGATGGTACCTTTGAGAGTCAGAAATACGACTTCAGACTTCATGATGATGATCTGATCAGATTTAAGGGGCTGGTTATGCATACCACGGGGCAACACGGATCTGAAAGACCGTATACTTAGAGAATCACACTGTTCTTCAGTTTCCATCCATCCGGGAGCCTCTAAAATGTATAAAGACATGAAGAGATACTTTGGTGGTCGGGGATGAAGACAGCGGTTACCGAGTTCGTCTTGAGGTGTCTCACATGCCAGAAGGTGAAATTCGAGCACCGACGACGGGCGGAATGGACAGTCGATGCCAGTTCCGGAGTGGAAGTTCCATGATATCTCCATGGACTTCGTAGTTGGGCTTCCACCTGCTAGGGGAGGTCTCAACATGATATGGGTGGTGGTGGCGCCTTACCAAAGTAGCCGATTCATACGATGAAGGATACTTGGAAGGTGACCAAATTAGCTGAGTTATTCGAGAAAGAAATCATGAGACATCACGGGATACCAAAGACCATAGTGTCAGATAGAGATACCAGATTCCTTTCGAGGTACTAGGAGACTACCAGAGAAGCGTTGGGTACAGAACTCAAGCTGGAGTACCGCGTTCCATCCTCAAACAGATGGTCAGACTGAGCGTACTATTCAGACACTCGAGGACATGCTGAGAGCATGTGCCTTAGACTTCCAGGGCAGTTGGATTGACAGACTACATCTGATCGAGTTTTCATACAACAACAGCATCACGCTTCGATCAAGATGGCACCTTTTCAAGCGTTGTACGGTATAGACCATGTCATACACCGCTGCTGGGATGAGTCGAGTGAGACGGTCATTATAGGACCAGAGTTAGAGCAAGTTAAGGCTGAAGTTCAGCAAATCAGGAGAACATGAAAGCTCCTCAAGATAGGCAGAAGTCGTATGCTGATGTTTGACGACGGGACCTGGAGTTCGCAGTGGGCGACCAGGTATTTTTGCGAGTTTCACGATGAAGGGTGTATTCAGGTTTGGGCAGAAGGGCAAATTAAGCCCGAAATTTGTTGGTCCTTATGAGATTACGGAGCGGGGGGCCCGGTTGCTTACATGTTAAATTTACTGCTGAGCTGGGTAAAGTGCATGATGTTTTTCATGTTTCACAGCTAAAGAAATACATGCACCACCCCTCCCATGTGTTAGAACCTGAGAGGTTGACTTTAGAACCGAATATGAGATCCGTGGAGACTCCTCAAAGAATCTTGGACAGTAAGACTAGGGACACTCGCCAAAGTCAGTGCGACTGGTGAAGGTTCTCTGGTCTAACCAGGATGTCGAAGAGGCCACATGGGAATTAGAGGATAAGATGAGGGCGAAGTACCCTTCTTTTTACTGACTAGATTGTCTGTATAGGGTACGGGGCGTACCCCTTTTTAAGGGGGGTAGAGCTTCCTCGCTTTTGAGTTAAGAAACGATCATGTTTGTCGTTTATTTGGTTGTTTAAGATGTGAATCTGTGTAAGCTGCTACACTTCGGTGTTAAGTTTGAGTTATGTATAATACTTATGTATTGTATTTGAGATTGACCTTTGAGTCTTGAGATGTGTGAATGTGAATATAAGATGTGGTTAAGATTAAGGGAATTGAGTACCGTGAATGATTAAGCACATATGTGAACTTGAGGACAAAGTTCTTTTAAGGGGGGTAGATTGAAATACCCCAAACTTAGATATGGTGTTTAAATGATAAACTAAGATATAAGGAGGCTAAATAATGCCTTAGAAACATTAAGAAACATTTCTAATCAAAGAAAATATAAGGAAACACCAAAAGAGCAGTTTAAGCAAAAACGTACTCTAAGCTTGGAGAGACTTCAGAGAGTACCCAAATATTGTTCTAAGACCTTAGTAATATCCTAATGGTCATTTTAAATCAATTACCAAAGAAAACCAAGCTTGAAAACAAGTTAAAACACAAATGTGCTTTAAGGAGTCTTAAAGCACATTTTTGAAAAAATTGTCTTGTAAATGAGTTTTGAATGGCTAAATGTCCATCATTACTCTTTAATTAACATGTGTACTATAGTATCACATTTGGAAGTCTACATCAATGGGAAATCAAAAATTTCACAACAATGTGCCTTGTTTTGTGAATAGTAACTTAATTAAGCTAGTTTATAACATAAGTCAATATAGTGAGATATTTGGTCAACAAAGACTTAAGCACCCTTATTATTAAATGGGGGCCGGTTTCTTATAAGGTGAGTCACCACCTTTATGAGTCATTAAGCAAATAAGAAAGCAAATAAAGAGTTATAAAGCAAAAGTACTATTCACCCTTTAACATAAATATCTCATTTACTCACCTCTCTCCTCACCTCTTCATTCTCTCTTGTTTCCCACGATTTTCTCAAGCTCTCTCCCTTTTCCATTAACGTGAAGAGCAACTCCATGCTAGCTCCATCTAGCTTTGCACACATCTTGCTCATTTTAGCTCCAAAACCAAAACAAATCACATATTTCCTTAGTTAGCTCAAGCTCCTTCTTTCTATCTTTTCAAAACTCCAAGAGCTTTGATTTGGTGCCAAGCCAAACCACCATAAAAGGAGGAAATTCAAGTTTGGAGACTCCATTGGCTTCTCCATTCTCTTAAGGTAAAGAAAGTGTAAGAAAATCTAGGTTCCATCACTTTTTTCATAACCGAAAATACATGCTCATGAGGCTTCATTTTAATGCCTTGTTCTAGCTTTTTTTCTACTCTTCAAAGGATTAAGGAGGTCCTTCTTGCTTCATATCCAAGCTTGTCTTGAGAAACCAAGGTAAAACAATCACCTTAATACCTTAAAGCACATTTTAACCTAGGGTTTGTTCCTTAGGGTTAATGTATTATCTAGTACTCATTGGAGTCATTGGATATTGGTTAACATTGGCAAGGAGATATATATTGGTGACCGAGATTGGGCAAGAAAAATCTAAGGAGAAAAGCTTTTAAAGCTTGTAAAAGAACAAGGTAAATTACTTACCTTAAGGTGTTTTATTGTTTAAGGGAATGGGATTTAGATATGTGATGAGTTTAGTAGAGAGTTTACATTAGAAAAGGGTTATATATGACCTAGGAGAAACAATGACTATGTTTGTGAACTTGTGACTAAGGAGCAAATGAGAAAAAGAGATAGTTTAACAACATCAAGGTGAATTACAAGAAGCATTTTATTTCAATGGGAGCCATGTTGTGTGTATTCGCAGGTTGAAGGCAAATATATGAGGAAATTCAGTGGTTAAGATTATTGTCATTTAAGGGCCTAAGTGCCAAGCATTTAAGTTTATGCACTATAAGATGTGGTGTAGTTTTGGTGTAAATTGTGTGTTAAGGTGTTGTGATGAGAATTTGAGTGATATTGGTGTTTGATGGAGAAGAACCAAGTGTTAGGATGTACTATATACTAGAGAACTCATGACAAAAATTTAAAGGAGAACTTAAGTGTTTAAGATATTCTAAGGGGATTTAATGACTAAGGAAGTACTAGGAAGTTCTAGAGGTTGTCTTGATGAAAAAGGGTGAGATTAAGGTGTTTTAATGACTTATAATGACTTAGGTATCACCATGAAGGATTTAGGAATCAAAAGTATGTACTTGGGTATTTAGGACTTAGGTAAATGTTGATAAAAGAAGCTAGGAAACTTTAGTAAGTTTGAAGTAAAAGAGCATAAAACTTTTAGGTGGTTTAGGGAGAAACTAGAGTTTAGAATTTAAGGAAAACCTTGGAAAGTGCAAGAAAAGATGCTTGGGAGATGATGTTGTAGTAGTGAGGGAACATTATTGGCATAGTGGTTATCATAGGTATGAAACACCACTTAGAAAACCAAGGAGAAAATATCATAAGTGTAGGAATTTTGGTATGAAGTGAGTAAGTGTTTAAGGAGATAGAAAATGAGTTTTGTGGATGTTGTATGAGGGTGTAAGTGTACCAAATGATGTTAGAAGACATTATGAGGGTTTAGGAGAAGTTTGGTGAAAATTGGTTAAGTGTTTAAAGGCTTAGAAAATGAGTGTTTTGCCTTGTCCGAACATCCGTCCGGACATGGACGTTCGGATAGGCCCTGTTGCGTGAAAATTTTCAGAGTCTCGACTTGTGTCCGACCTTAGGAAGTCCGGACACAAGTTCGGACGTACCTGTTTCTACTTTGAATTTTCCTCGACCCATGTCCGAACTTCCGAAGTCCGGACACATGTTCGGACATGCGTCTGTTTTCAGTTTTGAGTCTCGACTTGCGTCCGAACTTGGGAAGTCCGGACACAAGTTCGGACATGCCACTGTATGGACCAAAAACCTTGTTTAAGGTTAGGAAATGATGAGGATAATTAGGTATTGATGTTATGAGGTTATTAAGGGCATGTTTGGTGGGTGTAATGGTCATTAAGTGGGAGAGTAAGTGTAATAGATAATGAGAAAATGATGCACTTAGGAGTTAAGTTAAAAACCATAAGGCTTAGTGAAAAACAATGAGTAAAAGTTGATGTCTAGGAAGGTTAAGTAATTCTATTGAGTTGGATTGAATAATAACCTAAAACTGAATGAATGTTTTAGGCTTTGTGAATTGGGACTTGGAAGGAGATAAACCCAACGATCGTCGACGGTGAACGGTACAATCTTTCTTGTGACCTGCTTGCTAACGAGGTGTCCCTCGGCTTGTGTGCTATCTGTTTAATTGCTATGACTAAAACAAGATAAAGCATGCAACCGGTTATATTTGTTCTCGTTGTGTTTGTGTTATCTTTACACGAACCCGCGAGACTTGAGATTGTTACTAACCAAGTTAGTACTTACTGAGTTAAGAATAAGAGTTAAGTTTGGTGGTTGTTGGTTAATGCCCGTTAAGGCTTAGCTAGCACATGGTAATTAAGATTTCTACTAACTGGAACTTGAGTGAGGAAACCCGGGACCGATCTCCGGTCATGCATGCTAAGGAAAAAGGGGGACGGTATCTGAATCAGATCCGCCCTCCGCTTAAGGACTTGTCTTCGGACTTGTAGCCTAGGGCCGGTTGCCGGCTCAGCTACGCTGGACTCCCGTCCAGAGTAGGTGGCATTAAGATGGTGCGATGGGATCACCTAAATCCCAGGTTCGAATTAAGCTACAACCAATCCCTTCCAGGAACGGTTTGTAAACTGAGAATAAGTTGAGATTAAGATTAAGATAAGGTAAGGAACTAAGTTTAAGGAAATGAGGACTAAGGAGAGGGTTACTAACCCACTTATAAGGGAACGCTTGAGTCGTTCATTGTTTGTGAACTATACATGTTCATCTGTGGTTATTGTTATTGCACTTCATATTATGCTTGTGTATGTAATCAATTTCCATGCTATCGACAATTAGTCGTCGTAGCCTCGTTAGCTTGGGGGCCATGAGAGGGTGTACCAGCATTCATGCTGACCCCCTATTGGGCTGTTTTACACTTGCAGGTAAGAGACCCATGAGGACGCACTACGAGAGTAGGAGCGGTTAGACTTAGGGTGGGATATTATTTTGAGTTCGGGTTGCGCCTGTGCACCCGTCTGTTTATATTTAAACTGATGTAAGGTTGTGATTATGTCTTAGCTATTGTACTCGGTTGGTTGTGGTGTTGTGGATGGTGATGTTTTGGGTTGGTTAAGTATTTTGGATAAGTTGTAAATGTTAAGGCCGGTATATTCTAACGATCAGACCATGGCAAGGTCCAGGTGTTTATTATCTCCGCTGTGACGTATTCGATTAAGGGTTTAGTTTTGCGATAACCACGATTGGCTTTGGATGGGGTGTTACAGGTATCATCTTTCAGGCCCAACCAAAACCATTTGTTTAGGTCTGGCCCAAGTTCCAATTTGCATCCGGATTGAGATTTGTAAATCATCCCGGCCTAAATACCGTGTCTTCAAGATATTTTGGTCAAGGAGTCATGTTCGTAATTCAGTACGTCTGGGCCCGAACGCCCATCTTCGCTTAATTTTGGCCCAAAAACTTCGTGGTTGAAGGAACGAGAAGATGATCAACGCAGAAGGAAGAGGGACGGTAAAGGCAGGGTTGGTCAGGAAGAAATCCATAGGACCATTTCCCGTGTTCTTAAGGATTTTTGCAAGTTGTATCTTTTTTCAATTTTGAAATATTTTGCATTTCATATTCCTTTTATTTTAGTCTAGTTTAAGCTTAAAAAAAAAGGCGTCCGTGCCCCGAACGCCGTCCGTGGCCCCAAATGTTGACTCAAATGCGTCGTTTGACCGCCAAACGGCGCCATTTTGTTTAGTACCTTTCCCCACCCGATTCAAATCGGGATTTCTCCCCAAATTGACATTTGTTCCAGCAAACCCATTCTTAAGCCTTCAACTTCTCTCTTCCATATCTCACTCATTTCTAGACCAAATCACTCTATTTCACCGTCATTTTTCTCACAAAACATTCCTCTTTCAATTATGAGCATTTCCATACCAAGATCTCCTCATTTTGAGCACTTATGAGGGAGAAAAGTTACTTCCGAAGTCAAGTCCGAGGAGGACCTTTACAGGTCAGATTTGCGCAACTCCCGACTTCCAACCCAAAATATTCTTCCACCATTGTATTTCGGTAAGTTTTCTCTACATTTTGACTACTCATTTGTCCATTTTGGTGAATAAATGAAGAAAAATGAAATTTGGAGCTAGGAAGAAGATGTCAATGGTGTTTTTCGGGTCAAATTTTTGAAGTTCGATTTTTTTATGTTCTAAGTGGTCAACTAGCTCAAATTTAACATTACAAAACGTGAAAAGTTGATTTGGAAAGTTAGAGCTGTTTGTAGTTGCCAAAAATCACCCATTTTTGGTTCATTGAGTTTTAAGTGCTAAATGAGGTTTCTTATGTTTCTAGCTCATGGAATATTGAAAGTTTGCGTGAATGGTAGATCCTAGAGCTGATTCTACGGTGTAGAGTGCATTTGAAAGCACGGGATTCATGAGAAATTTAGGGGAAACTCTGCTGAAATTCTTGTAAAATTATATGTCTCTTGCTTTATTAAAATCCACAGGCATATCATGGAGGGCCGTAGAAGTTCTCGTAGAGAAGCTGAGGCTGGAGCATCAGGCTCTCAGCCATGACGTAGGTGCCATAAAGGGGCATCTCAAGCCTATGACCATACCCGTTTCAGAGGAGCTCAGCAAGAGCGCTGGTTTCATGAGAATCACGACATTTCCATTCAGTAGGAGTGTCTTTTTAGTGATGAGGTGATTGCCACTTTCGATCTTGACCACCTGTTTCAGCACCTTCATTGGGGAGGGTTGCTTACCTGCCCGAGGAGTTACGTTGGGGAGTTAGTCATAGAGTTCTATGCTAACTTGGACCAGGATGAGGTAGGCGCCTTGGTATCTTATCTGCGTGGTCAGCCGATCACCGTGGGTGTAGAGGACTTTGTGCACTGTTATTGTAACACCCCTACTCTAATCGGCTCCTAATCATCTTACTTAACATTATAATCGCAGCGGTAATCTCAACAATTGAACTACTGGTGTCACCGTTCTTACTCGCCCTTACGAGTAATAACGTGCTTACTGATATATTCTTAAATACGAAACAATTTCCCACAGTGACAACAAGAGATAGATCTATCCTTCCCAAACCAATATAAAATACATTCACAGTGAGCATTATAAGTATCCCAATCCTATACACGTTTCTAAGTTCGTATCAAAATGCAACAGTGCATATTAAAACATTGATAAGTGTCCAAATGAGCATGATTTATAGGTGTATTTTATATATAATATTAGCACTTTTCTTGCTCATTTCTCCACTTCGGTTAATTTTCCTCTAGTTTATGTTTTATTGTTTATCTCACAAATTTATTGTTCAAACATGAGGAAAACCAAGCTGGGAGTAAAGTAGATAAAGAGACGAACGCATAGACGCAAACGGCTCAGAAAACGGACTTATAACGAATGTAGAGCCAGTTGAAGATTTTATATATATGTATATATATATAATAACGCACGGACAACATAGAGTGCACCGCCCCATAACAGGCGGACCACTCTGAGGCAACCGCCTGGCGGACGTAGGAGAGACAACCGCCCCGTATTGGGCGGTCAACTCTAATGCAACCGCCTCGCACACAAGAGTGAGGCTACCGCCTCAAAGGGAGGCGGACGTGACATTGGCTACCGCCTCCTAACTGGCGGACAAGAGTGGAGGAACCGCGAGGTGGTTGAGACAGAGTGTACCGCTAGTTATCTAGCGGACAAGAGACAGAAGACCGCCTCCTTATCAGGCGGACAAGAGACAGGCTACCGCCTCTAAATGGGCGGACAACACAGAGGGGACCGCGAGTTATCAAGCGGTTGTGTATAAATGTTCCGAGCTTATCTTCTTCGCCCGTCTTCGTCTTCGTCTTCAATTTGGCTCACCGACGGTCTGCAACTCGCCCAACTCGCATCTGCCTTATCCATCTACTCTGCCCATCTTCATCTTCCTGTCCCCTGCGCAATCAATGAATCAACAGTTAAACAAATTCGTACGGACCTTCTTCTCCTCTGCCTCTATATAAACCCACGCCTTTGCGCAAATAAAATCATTCCCTTCCTCACAATCCAAACACCACCACCACCGTTCAAACCACGACAGACCACAGTTCACCACAATCTTCCATCCAAAGTTCATTAAACTTACGCTGTTATTTTACAGACAGCCAACGAAGAAGACGATCTGCACAAAACCAGTCCATATCCTGATCTGTATCCGCGTACCATCGTTCTTCTTCGTTCTGTCTGTTTATTTTATTTCTTATGTTTGTTTTACTGTTTAATTATGTGTGATTAATAAATCTAGCTTCCCGGGTTAGGAAGCGAGCCTGTTTTATATAATTGTGTTATATGAGCTTTCCAGTATAATTTATTTAAGCAGTATTTTGATTCCTCTCCTTAATGCGCTTTAATTCTCTTGTACAATTATTAAAGTGATATTTGTAGTTCTTTGTCAAAATGCAGTGCTGAGACAAGGTTCTAGACACAGGAAGTCAAATGGGTTAACGACTAGAAGCGATATTCCTCGCCGTATAGGTTAATCTATCTCCAATAGGAATTGTTACTAATGCGATTAATTTATTAATAACTTGAACAAGGAATTGCGCTTGTTGTTTAAATTAATCAGGGTTTATTAGACAGGGAACGGTCAATAAACTAATTAAGATTCTTGAGTTTATTGTTAAAGTGGGAAAGTTATATTAATATAGTTAAATAAAATAGGTAAGCAGAACAACCCGGGATGCTTCTTTAAAACCAAAAAGTTTTATAATTTCTATTTCTTTTCTGTTTTAATTAATTGTTTTTATTATTGTCTTATTATTTAGCTGATAATCATTTCCCTCAAAAAGATAAAATCTGTTTATAGAATTCTCAGTCAATTTAATATACTGTCAGTTATCCACAGCGAGGTCCCCAAGAGTACGACAACCCACCTTTCCACTATTCCGCAAAACGATTAGGTACACTGCCTAGGTTGAAGAAGTAGTCACATATTTCTACAACAAGTTTTGGCGCCGTTGCCGGGGACCTCCGGCAAGGTTAATTGGTAGTTTTTAATTTTACTGAGTTTTCAGTTTATAAATTTGTGATATATTTTGCTTCTCTTTAATGTTTGTTTCTGTTATATTTGTTTCTATTATTCTGCTAATATTTTAATTGTGTAAATTTTCTGTTATATCTATTTAATTTTCTTTTTATTTTTGTTTTATGTAATTTTTCATACCGTTTTTTTTATATATATATTTTATTTTAGCAGTTTTATTTTATCTCTGTTTTGTTTCATATTGTTTCTTTATTTAGTTAATTTCCGTTCTTGTGTTTATTTTCTATTTTTAGTTCTATTCTACTTGGTATTTTATTTTTTGTTTTGTAGGATAGTTACTGATTATGGAGAGCGGCGACGATGAGGTGAAGAGATTATTGATCAATTTGGAATGGACTCACATGCAAGAGGAGATGTCCTCATATCAAAGGTTGGTCAAAGATTATCAATCACCTCAACAGTCAAATCGAGAGCCGTATTGGTGGGAAGTCGACCAGGCTAATACACAGTACCAAGAAGCTCAGTTGGGATACTGCTACTTCAATCAGAATGAACAGCAATCTACGCAAGGGCCAGACGAATTCCTCCCGAGTCAGACCAAGCCTCTAGACGAAATTCCAGTGGTGAGTCAAATGAGTGAAAATCGATTCGAGCCAGATATTAATGAAGCTGCAAGTTATGATGAGGAGATAAAGAAACTTATCAGGACATTTTCTCTAACGCTGAGTTGGAGCAAATGTCTGAAAGTTACAATTCCTCCATCTCCATCCCAGCACAAGAGGAGCATTAAAATTTGAAGATATTTTGTGTGAGCCTCATCAACCGGAAGAGGATATTTATATTCTCGAATCTGAGGAGAAAGCACTACCACCAGTCTCTCATAAACTCTCACCCTGCCTCCGTAAGCCTCAACAACAAAGAGAGGATGTTTACATCCTCCAATTTGAGGAAGAAAATTCATCACCACCTGGTCTCCTGTTAGAACTACGTTACCGGTAGTACCTCCTCAAACACCAGGTTTTGTGGAGTATACATTTTCCTATTTTATTTGCCGACTTAACGTTCTGTTTTGATCCAGGTGGTTTGCTCTTAATTACTACTAACTTCGTTTTCCTGGCGAAGTTGTTGTCTACTTTATATTTGATCCAGGATAACGAAGCGGACGTCTAGCCAAAGACGTTAAAGAAGGGCAGCTTTCCGGGAGGCAACCCGGACGAACTTATCTTTTATATGCTTTTATGCTGTTTTAATTTTCAGATTCCCTTCAATTTTATTTTGCTAACTTTTAACCCAGTTTATAGTATGGTTGCTTCTAGTGTTTTATGCAGGTGCAATTTCATGTCTACACCGCAACCAAGCTACGCTACTTGAGGCTGAAGCTCAAGTGTGGGGGAAGTTAATACACGCTAGCAAAATAAAATCAGGGGAGTACCAGTTTCTTTAAATTTGCTTTTATTTAAATAAAAATTGCAGAGGAGCGTTTATGTGCTTAACTGTTATTTGTGCTTTTGTGTTATCTCTATTTTATCTACTTACCGAAAAGGTCTTCTGAAACCTTCCCTTGTTTTTCTGGTGAACAATGAGGACATTGTTCAATTTAAGTGTGGGGGAGTGTGCCCTTTTCGGTGACATTTTATGCTAAAATGCTTAATCTCTCTGCTTATCTTGCGTTTGTTCAAATTCAATATCGTGGACCCTTTTTGTGTGGGTTGTTCTCTTTAAGAATAAATATTGTTATGAATTGTGGGATAAATGGTACAAAAATGTACAAAAATTTTAAATTTTGATTACTTTTTGAGGAGCATTTTTATGCGGTGTGACCAAATGATCTGCAAATGGTTGGATTTTATTGCTCAGGGTTTCTTTCTGTCTTCTCTCTTAGGGATTGCTAAGGGGTACTTCTCTGTTAAAAAAAAGAATACAAAAATAAGGTACTTGCGAGACACCATTGGTAACCAACAAAAGAGAGTTGAGTGTTCTTAAATACAAAAGCTTGATGCTTATCTATTATCTTCTCATCCCTTATGCAAAAGTGAAACAAATGCATGAATCTATTTTTCCTTTTGTTTTCTCCTCAATGCCCAATCTTGAGAGAAGCTGGCCATGGTAAAAGTTCTCAGAGTCACCTAAAAGAAACATTGGAGTACCTTGGATCATACCCCGAAACTCTATATTTATTTTCACCCTGAGCACACCTATGCCACCAGCAGTTAATTTTTCACATCCTCAATAAATTAAAAGATCATGTTTATCCTACCCTTCATAATAATTTGTTAGTATTGAGCATTCCCTACTACTTGGGTACGTGATTTTGCTTGAGGACAAGCAAAAAGAAGTGTGGGGGTGTGATAAGTGTCCAAATGAGCATGATTTATAGGTGTATTTTATATAATATTAGCACTTTTCTTGCTCATTTCTCCACTTCGGTTAATTTTCCTCTAGTTTATGTTTTATTGTTTATCTCACAAATTTATTGTTCAAACATGAGGAAAACCAAGCTGGGAGTAAAGTAGATAAAGAGACGAACGCATAGACGCAAACGGCTCAGAAAACGGACTATAACGAATGTAGAGCCTGTTGAAGATTGTTATATATATGTATAATATATAAATAACGCACGGACAACATAGAGTGCACCGCCCCATAACAGGCGGACCACTTGAGGCGACCGCCTGGCGGACGTAGGAGAGACAACCGCCCCGTATTGGGCGGTCAACTCTAATGAAACGCCTCGCACACAAGAGTGAGGCTACCGCCTCAAAGGGAGGCGGACGTGACATTGGCTACCGCCTCCTAACTGGCGGACAAGAGTGGAGGAACCGCGAGGTGGTTGAGACAGAGTGTACCGCTAGTTATCTAGCGGACAAGAGACAGAAGACCGCCTCCTTATCAGGCGGACAAGAGACAGGCTACCGCTCTAAATGGGCGGACAACACAGAGGGGACCGCGAGTTATCAAGCGGTTGTGTATAAATGTTCGAGCTTATTTCTTCGCCCGTCTTCGTCTTCGTCTTCGTCTTCAATTTGGCTCACCGACGGTCTGCAACTCGCCCAACTCGCATCTGCCTTATCCATCTACTCTGCCCATCTTCATCTTCCTGTCCCATGCGCAAAATGAATCAACAGTTAAACAAATTCGTACGGACCTTCTTCTCCTCTGCCTCTATATAAACCCACGCCTTTGCGCAAATAAAATCACCCTTCCTCAAAATCCAAACACCACCACCACCGTTCAAACCACGACAGACCACAGTTCACCACAATCTTCCATCCAAAGTTCATTAAACTTACGCTGTTATTTTACAGACAGGCAACGAAGAAGACGATTGCACACAAAACCAGTCCATATCCTGATCTGTATCCGCGTACCATCGTTCTTCTTCGTTCTGTCTGTTTATTTATTTCTTATGTTTGTTTTACTGTTTAATTATGTGTGATTAATAAATCTAGCTTCCCGGGTTTGGAAGCGAGCCTGTTTATATAATTGTGTTATATGAGCTTTCCAGTATAATTATTTAAGCAGTATTTTGATTCCTCTCCTTAATGCGCTTTAATTCTCTTGTACAATATTAAAGTGATATTTGTAGTTCTTTGTCAAATGCAGTGCTGAGACAAGGTTCTAGACACAGGAAGTCAAATGGGTTAACGACTAGAAGCGATATTCCTCGCCGTATAGGTTAATCTATCTCCAATAGGAATTGTTACTAATGCGATTAATTTATTAATAACTTGAACAAGGAATTGCGCTTGTTGTTTAAATTAATCAGGGTTTATTAGACAGGGAACGGTCAATAAACTAATTAAGATTCTTGAGTTTATTGTTAAAGTGGGAAAGTTATATTAATATAGTTAAATAAAATAGGTAAGCAGAACAACCCGGGATGCTTCTTTAAAACCAAAAAGTTTTATAATTTCTATTTCTTTTCTGTTTTAATTAATTGTTTTTATTATTGTCTTATTATTTAGCTGATAATCATTTCCCTCAAAAAGATAAAATCTGTTTATAGAATTCTCAGTCAATTTAATATACTGTCAGTTATCCACAGCGAGGTCCCCAAGAGTACGACAACCCACCTTTCCACTATTCCGCAAAACGATTAGGTACACTGCCTAGGTTGAAGAAGTAGTCACATATTTCTCCAAAAACATCTGTAATTAAACTACCCAGCGCGTCCCTCTCTTTGCCGACATCGGAAGCTGCATACCTGCAAAAATGGTTGTTTGTGGTATGGAATCAGCCCCTGCTGAGTATGTTACTACATGACCGTCATGCCCCCTCGGACCCTCAGTTATTTGGTCGAGGGCATGCAATTCATTTTCATGCAAATAGTTTAATGTTAAAACTGTAAAGCAACAATATTATTGCTAGGGGTGGCAATTTTTACCCAACCCGATAACCCGACCCATACCCAACCCGAAAATAGCGGGTTGGGTCACGATTATTGACCCATTTAATTATTGGGTCGGGTATGGGTTACCTATTAAATTTTGGGTTGGGTATGGGTTCAAAGTCCTAACCCGTAGCCAACCCGACCCGTTTATTTTATTTTATTAAAAATAATAATAAATAATAATTATATAAAATATAATATATTACTAAGTGCTAACCTACTATTAGTATAATACAGATTATGTAGAATCTTTTTGATGAGAGGTTGTTTATTTGATAATACTACTTTGTTGTATTTCTTTATAAGGAAAAAACGAGAGTATTCGTTATGTGGATTGTCAAAATACAGTGTGCTGCTCTCTCTTCCACAGCTCCCACTGTGGTCCTATCTCTCCTATACTCTGAAGATTTTTGTCTATGTTTTGATTCTATATTCTGGAGGAGAAAATAGAATTATATTTGGCCCAGGCGCGTACACATCACCTTCTTCTGTTAAGTGCTACTGAGCTCGACATGTATGTGGAAAAAGAAAAAAGACGGAGGTTAGTGAAAACTCTGGAATATCTACCAAATTGAATGTATGATTTCATTAATTTGTAACTCCGTTTGAGCAATCATATAAAAAATTTAATTCCAGGTCTTTTAAATTTTGAATAGCCTAATTATGTTGGGTTAAATGGGTCGGGTGTGGGTTTAGTCATTTATATGGGTCGGGTATGGGTTGATAATTTGAAACCCGATTATTATTGGGTCGGGTATGGGTCAATACAATTTTAATCGGGTCGGGTATGGGTGAGCTTCAACCCGACCCATTAACCCGAATTGCCACCCCTATATATTGCAGTAAACACAAATAACAAACAAGCCCCCGGCTTCACACATCGCATCGTAATAAACCACTGAAAGCGTTACAACGCTTATATGAGTACAGAGACTCCATTCCAACAAAACTTAATAGTTCATAATTGAGTTCGGCGACTCACTCGACCAAACAATCCACCATAATCTACACATGAGTACAGCGACTCGACACAACCAGTTCACAACACACAATATGAGCACAATGGCTCGTTCAAACAAATCCACCAACATACCACACATAACCACAAAGCACAACCAATGAACAACAAGGCGAAACAACGAGAATTATAAACGAGTATAAACTCTCGTCCTTGGCATGCAAGCCCAAATAATGTTCGCCTAATGTACGAGTTAATATAGTCGTTCGTAATTGTTCAGTCATGTCTAATGACAACGTCTCGTTAGAACGACGTGTCTCTAAGTTACCCATCTCGTATGGCGGGTCACCCACGGCAGTAGCCACTCCAGCGGTAGAGTCTCCGACCTACGAACAATCTGTAGTTCGTTGGAAATTTATCCTGATACTTACGGTTACCACACGGTATCCTAGTATCGTTAATGGATCACAGTTCACAGCAAGAGCCACATCCTCTTGATAAACTTATCTATACCATCGCATCGTTTTATTATTTTTCCTAACACAACAGACTAAGGTCGTTAGTCCAATCCTGAGTATGTCGACTCGGGATCCAGTGTTAGATAGAGAGCGGCGTTAAAGAGGCAATGCTCTGTATATAAGTCTCAGGTAATATATATATCTTATTATCCTTATGCTACAACGTTTACTTACATTCCCTATGTTACACATATAAGATAGCATCATTGCCGCTAGTTCGTGTTATAATATGTTCATATACGAACGGTACTGTTATCGTACAACAGTAAATAAAGCAGCATTAATACACAACTCAAGCATATTAATTCACACAAGCAGACATTCAATCTTATCACAGATTTCACACACAATGTCTTAACTGAGGAAATCCTCAAGACTCAAGCCACATAAATAACATACCGTTCGCCCTGAAAGTATTACGGTGGAGTATGATTCAGCTAGATCCGATGCTCCTCGTGTCGTCTCTAACAATCTATCAATATGCATCACACTATGCATCAGCATCTCATTCTAACAACACACTACGGTACCCCGTACCATTACTAATCCATCCCGGTTTATTCCCCGTTACTAACTGATAACGTTTGTCGGGTTTTCGGTTTAACTCGGGATTTGGAACAATGTCATATTTCATGCGTGGTTACTCGAGTATATTAATATACTTAACTTTAAACGTTTGTTACCACATGTATTTTAATACACATTTGCATATTGTATAGCTTGTCACTATATTGCATGTATAATCTTAATCATTTATTATACATCTCACCTTAGTATTATTTTTCCTTAGGTTTGTTTTTCCACCATCCATTTTAACACATGGTTTTCTAACCATAGTATATTTCATCCTTATATACATTATTCTGGTATGTGTATATATTTACCACATAGGTAATTCCATGAGTTATAAATTCTTATTTATATGTTACATTTTTATCATCTTTTATTAGATGCCTTTTCCCCTTTAGTGTACTATATTGTACAACTTATATTAAGATTATTATCCTAATATTATGTAACATTTTATGTTGTATCTTAACAACTCCCAAGGTTTAATTAACAAATTCCTTGGTTATGAGTTCTATTTATTTATAGTTTGTCACATTACTTAATGTGAATATTTACTTTTATTAATTCCATCTAACAAATAATTGTTATAACATATAGTTTTTATGCAAAACTATTTATTATTGCCGCATGGGCACCACATAAAAACCATAGTCTTTTCATATACCATACTCTCCTTTTTTACAAATTCACCCCATTATTTATACCATGTTATATATGTCATAAAATATAACATTTTAACTTATAAAATGGTATAACCTATGGTTATATTTTTGTAAATTCCGAACAGACCCAATATATTCTATAATTGTCATTTGGCCCACTTTATAATATAGTTTGATAATAACATTAAAACTATATATTATACACATATCTCATTAAATACCCTTATATAATTCTAAAAATCATTAAATTTCACCAAAGGGTTATAATTACCCTTACTAACCCATATATAATCGGTTATTACCATTCCACCACATCTTTATTTCAAAGTGTCATAATGACATAATAACTATATTTACATATATAGTTCATTCTAATTTCCAAAATCAACTCAATAAATTCCTAATAGCCCATGGGTGTTTATAATACCATTTTAAATACATAACTTATTATAAAACCTTAAATAAGTTACCTAACTTATTTAATTTCGTCAAAACCTACCATATGGTCAAGGTTGACCACCTTAATATTTCCTTGACCATTAATTTCTATATTACGGTTTACGCCCATACTTTCATAAATTACCATTTAACCCCAAAACTTATATAATCTATAATTTTTATATAAACTCCTTTAAATCTCCAATTTTCTGCTATATCCTTTTATAGCCCCCAAATTTTAATTTAATTACACTATAACCCCCAATAATATGCGGTAATGCATATTTAGCACCTAAACTTAATTAAAAGCTTATAATGCATAAATAAAATGGCCTAAAGTACATGGCCTTATTACAAACATTGGCTTATAAAATAAATTACACATAAATGTCCAAAAAGCCTTAAACTCTCGGCCCTTACACATATGTTTTCTTTATTTACCAATTTTCCACATAATGTCTTAAATTTGACAATTATGCTAATTAATTTGTTATAAAATTTACTAAACCATTCCTTAATCACCTAAGGTCAAATAAGACCTTAAATACCTTGTTCACTCATGGCACAATTTATATAAATATGTATAAGCACATATTAATATACCAAGTGAAGGTTTAAGTGATTTATACCTTGTTTTTGCCTAGTATATGCCTTGTTTGGCCACGGCTGTATGGAGATCTATTTTCCACAGCTTAGTTTACATGTTTCCAAACAGCAATTAAGGCATGATTAGTCTCCAAGCAAGATCTAACCATAAGAAGTTTTAATGTCAATTTTTCAAGGTAAAATTTACCTTAGAACACCAAGGTATACAAGGTTGATCTCGGCCTGTATTTACAGTAGGCAAGAGTGTTAAAAGAGCTAATAAAACCAAGCTTTAAACTGGTATAACTCAGATTAGAAGATAGCTAATCTTACCTTGTTTAAAATGCCTAAAATGGTGTTTTTTGGCTTGGATCTGGTTATACTTCGAAGCTCTTGATGTACCAACTGGATAAGTATGTTAAGATGAATATTATAAGCTTAGAAACAAAGTTTCACAGCCGAATTTGAAGGGAATCAAAAGATATGTGCTTAAAGCACATTTTTATACCTTAAGGACAAGATTAGCTTCCTCCACCTTCTTCCCTTGTTAATGTCGAGATACACCCTCCATTTAACCTCCAAAACAACCTAAGAACATTGATGGAAGTGGTTGATACTTTGCTCCATTGAAAGAGGAAGAAATTGTGAAGAAAATGAGCATTTAAAGGCTTAATTAGCTTACCAAGATCAATTGGTGTTCTTCTCTGAGTATGGCTTGTTAGCCACGGTTTTGGAGCAGAAAATGAGAGGTTGAAGGAGCTGCTGTCGGCTGAGGTTGAAGGTGAGTGAAGAAGAATGATTAATTTAGCTTTTAAGACATTATTTGCTACTTTTGGAATAGTAACTTGATGAGTCACTAAATTGATTGAATAACTGATTGAAGATTGATAATCTCAGTACTACACAGCTGTATGAAATCGGCTGGCTTTGGTCAAGGCAATAAGTGAGCTTTGACAATGGTTTAAGTTAAATTAAGTATTTAAGTGCTATTTTTGGGTACTATTCATACTAAATTGCCAATTTTTTATTTATTTTTAAATTTTGATTTAGACTTTATAATAGTCTAACATGTCACATTAATGTTATAAAGAACTTATTATAGTCTTTACAGTGACAAAAGTCATTATCTTAGAGCTCATAGACGAAAAACGTGCTTTAAGGAATTTCAGTGCACATTTTGAGTCGCATGGTGTTTCTGAGCTCTGTTTTTTTTGAGAACAGTTTTTTTTGTGTTCCTTACATTATTTGGTCATGGTTTCCAATTTTATATCATTTAGAGGTCGTTTGACCTTTAAGGTATTCTTAGAGCACATTTTTGCCCTACTTGACCTTGAAGCATGTAAATGCCTGTTCTTTGTGTTGGAGTGTTTTCCAACAATTGTAACATGTTTAGTAATGTGTTAATAAGCTTAGGACAAATTTTTAGATCCTAATAAGTTCATTGGGTATTTATTTACCCTAAACAGTCAAAGGGTGCAACATCTTGCTTTGTGTTGACCACTGTTGTTCTCAGTTGACTTTTAAGGCATGTTTAGGCCTTAATCAATATGATTAAATATTTAATCCATATTTTATTAGTTTGGGGTATTTCAGTTATGGCTTGCACCCGAGCGACCCTGAGCATAGGGGACTAGAGACGGTAGCAGCATCAGAGAGCCAAGTATGCCAGTTTTACTTGTAACACTCCACCCTGTCAGAACGTATCCATTCCTCTATGAGAGATCAGTCGAGGAAGCAGGTGATCCTTCCCTCTGCCTTACCCCCTGCTCTTGATAGAGTGCTATTGAAGGTCTTGTCCCACATCTCTGCCCGATACTGCTTCCTCATGAGGTACATACAGCATCCACCTGATTCAGAGGAGATTTTGATCCCACTATCGGTCTTGATGAGAGACCATCTGATGACAGCCGCTCGAGCCAGTCGCCATGCTCTAGTATACTCGAGCTTTATCCAGTGGCTATGCGAGTACGCACTGGTCCCGATGGGGGATGATGCTTGGGAGCCTCTATATCCCACCTACACCATGGAGATGCTGACGTCCCTTGGCTATTCAGCTGACTGGGGATGGGCCTTCCCGCAGCAGGACAGAGTCTTTTCTCAGAGGCCAGTCCGGCCCAGGCAGAGGCAGCAGGCACCAGAGCCTGAGGATGTCCCGTACCACGAGGACCCGTCAGGAGGATACGCTTATCAGGCTGAGGGGTCGAGCTACATGGACACTGAGTACCCCGTACCGCTTTCCTCTTACTATGCCCTACCAGGTCCTCCACCGTAGTCGGCCATGCTCGAGAGTTTGCAGAGAGACATCCAGTCTCTCCATATTACCGAGGGTCACATGGAGCGCAGGCAAATACGTATGGAGAGCCATATGGATGACTTTATGGCTCATATGTATTCTGTCTTCCCACGTCCACCTCCTCCAGAGTAGTAGTCTTAGGATTTCATATTCTCTTTATGTACTTCATGTTTAAACTCGTATTTGGGTTTTTGCCTTGTATTGTTAGATATTATCCTTTGAAGCTGTTGTACTTTGATGTTTCTTGCATATTTCATATAAAGTTTTCTGTGGCATGTTTTAAAAATTATCATCATTTGTTGTCATAAACCGAATGAGCATTCTCATGAGATCCAAACACGTAGTTAGCATCATAATTTCTTGTACAAAATGATCCCGTCAATCACCACACATGAAACTCGTCCCTGCGTAAAGAATGTCTCACTACCTTATTTGCTTCCATCATTTATCCACAGGACATTTCCCCATACACAAAGAACACCCCACTACCCTGTTTATTTTCATCATCACTACATCACTCCATCAAAACAGCAAAACTTCACCATCACCCACCACCATACATACAATACCTCTTCACAAATAACCAAGGAATTCAAGAGGTTTGTTAATTAAACCCCAAAACAATACTGGGGGAAATCTGAGCTTAAGACCGATAACAATTATTTCTTTTGTTTAATTGTGTGAGCAAATTTCTGAGTGAAAAACTTACGCGAGAGTGTCTTGAGTGGTAAAACCAAAAGGGAATGAGTATGTCATTTTTACACAACTCAAGTGAGGCCACATTTAAAAGTGAGGCAAACGGCATAACTCCGATCGAAGGAGATTATTTGAAAACTTACTTTCAGACCTGCGAAAAGTAACAAAGAACGGGTACACAACTATTAGGGATGATGAAGCACCTAGGTTCAGCACCACACAGCCAAAAGCTTGTGACCACTGACACTATACCCTAGGCAACCCCGTTGAGCTTTTCATATATCCCTTTTAATACACTTGAAAGCTCCACAAGACAAGCCAGCCAATGATGAATAACCAACCCGGTGACCAAAGGAAGCAAGGAGCCCGACTTCCAGATAGCAACTCCACAAGTCCAAAGAAGAAAGATGAAATGATCCGCAAATGGTCCAAAAGTGACACAGGATCCAAAGAGCATGTATCCAAAAACAGCTCTCAGCATTCAAAACGGGAACCACAAGAACCCTGAAAAGAAAAGGACACAAGGCAAATCTGAAAAGCCCAAAAAAAGTCCAAACACAACACGAAAGAAGAAAGAATGATGCGAAGGATAAATCCAAAGTCCCGAGTTCCAGGCTCATTAGCAGAGTCACCACGAAGTGGTCAAACAACTTCAAGACAAGAAAAGGCAAACATGAAGAAAAAAGCAAGTTGCAGCTTTGGTCACCCTTATAGCTCCACATATTCTAAACATTCCTCCATCGTCTCATTGTCATTCATCATACCCCATGGCCATGTTATAAGCTTTACAGACTTTCGACTTAATAATTGTGTATCCAATCAAGTGAAAATAACAGATCAAAGGTGTAAGTCAAATAAATACCGAATTCAATGATCAATGCGTTATGACAGAAAGGAAAGGATGAGTGCTAATGTTAAACATATCGAGTGTAGAATAGAAAGCACCACAGCAAAAAAATCCTGACCCCGTGAAGTGAAATTTGTTTCACACAATTAATCAAGGAAAATACTGGGGGCAATCGATTGCCACAAATATTAAAACTCAGATTGTCTTAAGGAAAGATATTGGGGGCAATTGTTAGTTCCAACAATTGTAATAGCGACAGCGATTGAGGTCCAAGAGCCCAAAACCCGAAAGCATAAAATCCAAAGGTTCAAACCCTCTCCATATTCACATGCCTGTCCTAAGCCCTACCTCCACATTCAAACATTCACAGGCCCGTCCTAAGCCCTACCTCCTCATCATACGATCTTCAGGCCCGTCTTAAGCCCTACATCCACATCACATAATCTTCGGGTCTGACATAAGCCCTGGCCTTTCTACATTCATTTAGGCCCATGAGAAGCCCTAACTCATCTCCCATCATACACTTAACTCACTTTCATCTAGATCCATCTTTAGGCTCGTCATAAGACCTAAATCCACCTTTAGGCTCGTCATAAGACCTAGATCCACCTTTAGGCTCGTCATAAGACCTAGATTCACCTGTAGGCTCGTCATAAGACCTAAATCCACCTTTAGGCCTGTCATAAGACCTAGATCCACCTTTAGGCTCGTCATAAGACCTAGATCCCTTTAGGCTCATCATAAGACCTAGAACCATCCCTTTAGGCCTGTCATAAGACCTAGAACCATCCTTAAGCTCGTAATAAGACCTATCATCACTCTTTAATTTATATGCCCTTATCAAAACACATTGCATCATAAAACATTTATTGTATTCATGTAGGCACGTCATAAGACCAATTTGCATTATCTAGGCGCGTCACAAGACTTGAAGATAGAAAGTTGGCAAGGTGATGGCAATAAATCCTCCTATGCTATGTTTGGGATTGACGAATGGTGGGCGATGGTAATAAGTCCCCAAGGTTTTTACCAGGAGTTATCCCTGCACACCTGCTTGGGGGGCAATGGCAATATGTCCACATTGGGTCCAGCCAGGAGCATCGACACGGGTATCGGTCCCCAGAAGCATCCGAACATCATCAACATCATCAGCATCATCAATATCATCATAATCATCAGCATTCTCAGCATCATTAGCACTATTAGCATCGCTAGCATACCAGCATTCCTACATCTACACATTATTTCATTTTCACTTTTAGGTTGTCAACGCCTTAGAATCGCTTGACATTATTTCATTTTCACTTTTAGATTGACAACGCCTTAGAATAGCTTGACAATTATTTCATTTTCACTTTTAGGTTGTCACGCCTTAGAATCGCTTGACATTATTTCATTTTCTTTTAGGTAGTCAACGCCTTAGAATCGCTTGACATTATCTTTCACTCATAGGTAGTCAGCGTTTTAGAATAGCTCGACACAATTTGCATACAAGGTCTTTTAAGATCTGAAATTTTAGGGTATCACTCAGGCATCAACTAAACTCTTCATATCCATTACAAAATCTAGTTGATGGGAGGCAATCTGTTACACCCAAAATTTTAAACCCCCCGGTATAGGATTTGTTAACTTTAGTGTTGTGAGAAGCACTTTGGTCAAATGGTGGTGATTCCCGGTCCGATCGGTGCATTCTAGAGCACTAGGGGCAGCTCAGTCACCTTCAGGGGTATTTTCGTAATTTTTAAGGCCCATAGGACCTCCTATAGGCTTTCTCTCTCCTCCAAAGAAGGATCAAATAAATTTGAGATCCTTTGAAATTTTAACCCATGATAAAGGATGACATTTTGGACATAATGGCGTTTGAATTTTGATTTTTTGAATTTCCAATAATATTCTAGCAATTTTTGATTTATTCTGACAAGAAATTGAATTTAAAAATATTCTAATAATTAAAAAATTCGATTCCACCACAGAAAAATCATAATTATCATCCTTGACACGTGGTTAAAATTTCACAGCCAGATCCTTTTGGGAAGTCAGTTAACTAAGATTCTGAAAAAATCTCATTTTTACCAATTTTTTTCTATCTTTAAGAAAGTTTATATAAAGGAGCAAATATCTTGAAAAAAACAGAATCACACATGCTCCAGAACCCTAACAAGTCAAAAAGTATAACCTCCCTTCATCCTCTCACGTTTTTACACTCTCGAGCCCCGAAATCACACAAAAATCCTTCCGAAATCACCACTTAAACTCGTTTTGCAACTCCCAAAGAGTCAACCATCATCAAAATCCCACAAAAACACTGTCAAACGTGAAGAACATCAAGAACAACAAGAGGACAGAAGCCCGGTTCAAAGTCCTTTCGAACCTACCATCAACGAGGCTCCTGAAGAATCCCGGCTAGAAAAATCATTATAATCCGAAAGGTAAATAAGGTTTGTAAGTGGATATTTCAATTCTCCATGATTTCTTCAACCCTCTGTAAAATTTTGGTGGCAAACTAACCTTTTCCAGTCTCTGAATTGACATTTGTTTCAGTTTCTACCTTTTAACTTGTTTACTAAGTTTCGTGCTTAATTCGACTTCAAACTGAAAACTTTTGATTACTAACATCTTGTACATCTTTCAGGCTACACATCCATAAAATTTGAGTCAACCACCAAAAATCCATCGTCCATGGGTGGTCCGTGACCTCAAACATATGGTCCAGGACCACGGACACCCACGGACGGCGGCGGAATTTTACTTTTTCAAAATTTTAAGGTTTTAACAGTACATGTCCAGGCCCACGGACGCTCTGTCCGTGGCCCCGGACTTTTCAAAATTTTGTTTTTTGTTCAATTCGACTTATATTTTCACATAGGTTAACTAGGGTCCGTGGTTGCGGACAATAGGTCCGTGAAACAAAATTTGACCTAATTCTGCCTCTGAAACCCTAGTTTAGATAATTTCAATTTCACTTTAATTTTCTGTCAAAAAATGCTAAAAAAATAATAATAAATCATAAGTTTGCGCACTTAGGTTAAAACGACTCGTAATAAGTCGTAATTAAACTAAGTAGAGGAAAAATGACTTCGAAGGGTCATGAAAGTAATTGAACCCTTAATTAAGTCGAATATCAAGCCCTCGAACCCGACTCTCCTTTCCTAATTTGATCTAGGTTAAAATTAGGTGGCGACTCATAATTAGGTTCCAGTGGGCTAACTTGGGATTTAATAATTAGTGTTATATGACATAGTTATTAATCTTAGGTTATAAGTGGACCTAAACCCCGATCAGATTCTAATCAACACGAATCAACATAGGATAGGGTTCAAAAATCGAGGCTCACAAAGGCTCTATCACCAATCAAAAGAGCACGTCAGGGACAACATTATCTATTGGATCATGTTTGATCACATGGGATCAAAGAAACAACAAAGCGTAGCAATCTCAACTGCTGAATTAGAATACATAGCTACGACAAGCTGTTATGCTCAACTCTTGTGGCTCAAACAACAAATTGATGACTACGGGTGTCAAAACAGGTACGTTACTAATTATGTGTGATAATACTAGTGCCATGTCTATCTCCAAAAATCCAATACATCATTCTCGTACTAAGCACATTAATATTAGACATCATTTTCTTAGTGATTGTTGTGAAAAAGAATGAGTTGGTTTAAAAACATTTCAACCGAAGACCAACTAGCATACATCTTTACCAAACCACTAAGTAGAGAAAGGTTTAACAAGATTGCTCGTGATCTTGGAATGATATTCATTAATCACGATTAGGCTTCCTTTTGACTCCCATGATCGGTCACCGACATGTTAGCAACACCTCAAGTATGTCGTTCAATAGTCAATGTACAGTTTAATGCAAGAAAGTTATGTCAAACGACTGCTTGAAATAGATATGTCAGCCATTTCACAAAAGTAAGGCTAGAATAGGAAGAGTTCAATGGATAGAAACGGCAAAACTTCAACGGATCGATAACAAACCGTCACGACTGCTGCCTGTTATGAATAGTACCGTTGGGACATGTCAGCAAGCGGATGAGGAACGATCTCCTACCGTTACTCGATATCTATAAAAGGGCAATGAAAGTTCCACTCTTGTCACTCTATTTCCCTCACTCTCTCTAAATCTCTAAGCATACAATCGATTTCTTTTCTTTCTTACAACACTCTAGTGAGCTTTGTGCTAAAGAACCCTCATCTCATATCCTCGCTCAAGAACTCTCGATCGAAAAGTCTTAAAATCCAAAAATCCTTGATCAATCATGGTACCTAAATCTGCTCTTTGTTCAAACACCAAGGCCATCCTTAAGGATGTTAGTCCGTAGAAAAACGCAGAAATACAACTGACAAGTCCCATCAGAATGTCGTTGTTCACTCGCCTGTCCAAACAAAAGGAAAGCCAACTTGTTCTTAGAGTCATGGATGAGGGTGAACTACAGCAAGAAGAGGTAAACTATATAAGCACTCACCTGCCCAAATTCACAATCTTATTCTCTTCAGCCTTCTCACCTACAACATCACCCTGAGGAATCAAAGAACTCATATTGTCAACGCAAGAGATGTGAGGCTTATGTACGCCCTGAGGATCAGGGAGAAGATAGACCTCCCAGCTATGATTCTACTAACCATTAAAGAGAGTAGATATGTCAAGCAAGGGCTAGTGTACGGGGGAGTAGTCACCGCGGTGCTATGGAAAAATGGAGTGGACACCAACCGGTTCCATGAGTGCTCGCGGACCGCTTAGGACTGCATCTGTTCAGAGATGCTGTCCAAGAAGGGGATCAAGACTCAAGGAGAGAAACTGATGATCCCTCAGAAGCCTACCAAAAGCGAGGACTCACGGTCAGGGACATCCGCCCATAAAAGGAAGCAAAGTCTGTCACCAGTCCATGACAGGTCAGGGGCCAGTTTGGATACTTCAGCTCGAGGCATTCTTCAGCGTGTAAGAGTCACTTCTACAACTACTATGTAGGCTTTCTCCCAAGAACCAAATGTTCACCACATGGTTCAAGGAGCAATAGACTTCCTAGATACACATCTATAGCCTGAGAGTTATAAGTCTCTTAAAGACTCAAGTGAAGCTTGTGAGAAATTTTTTATTAGATTTGTTTCTTTTTTACTGTCATTGACTATCTGTTTCAAATGTCAACCTTTCATATCAATCGAAATGCAACTGTTACATTTTTTATTTTGAATGAAAATCTTGTTTTTGAAAGACTTTATTGCATTGGCTGCCTCCCTTGATTAAAATTACAAATGATCGGAGACACTTCATACCCGTCATTTCACTAATCCAATCTTATAACGTGACACCTAAAAAGCCTACCATAGACTGCAAGACGTAGCACTTCATTTATTACATCTCACCGATCAGTTGCTGAACATATCCTCAAGCGTCTATAAAATCCTTGATCACACTTTTACCACTCACAGTCATTCCTTCACCTCTTAAAACATGGAAAAAGAGCCACAAAGTTCATCGAGCTCAAACTATCTATTCACCACCATCTATAAGATCATGTTCACTAAACACCCAAGGATGTACGTTGCACAGAATTATGTCCAACCCGACTCAGACTCTCTCACAGCCTGGTCTGTCACCTCAAGTGCTACTTCATCCAACACTCAAACTCCTCACTGCATGGAGTTTTTGGTAGATTTTGATGAATCAGATACTTCCACCACCACTGAGTCACCACTGGTTAAGGCATTTTCCGATAATGAAACCCATGACTTAGATGTCTCCACCTGGGACACACCAAACCGTCACTCCATCTAGCTTGTCTCTATCAACCTTGTAGTTTGTAATCTATAAAATGTTATGGATTTTTCAATAACATGGGTCATGTAGTGGCTCCCTATTTTTATTGTAGGGCAAATGGGGAAAATAAAGATGTGTACTTGTGAACTTATGACTATCTTCCTTGCGTTATGTAATTGAATCCTAATGAAAGACTCTCTATTATGGCCCAGTACAAGATTGTTGTAGTTAATTAATTTTTCTCTTACTCTTAAATGAACTCAAAGGGAATCCCTTTTAGGGGGAATATTCTTACTTCCATAAGCTGTCAAGTACATATGAACAATATCAATTTTGTTATTGGTTGTCATCATCAAAAATGGAGAAATTGTTAAGTCAAGATCCTTTAGTTTTGATGATAGCAAACCCATGCTGTTTATCTAATATGTTTGTTAAGCTTTGAGATTCAGATAAACAGGTAAAGGAGTGGCTTAGCACGCAAGGTTGCGAGCGCACTCCGTTCATGACATGTGCCCAACCAGCCTGACACCTGTTAGGAGAGCTTTGATAGAACTTCTAGTACACACAAGAAGTCAAGTATACACAAACATATCTCTCATGCATCCACACAAGCAACTAACTCACAATAAAGTCTTGCTCATTAATGAACAAGATAACAAGACAAGGCCAGGACTATTAAGAGGCACTCATTACACAACATTAAATAAAGCCTGGGAGAGCATTAAAGAGCATTAAATAGGAAAACAAGATCAGGCAAGTGAAGAGTGTAAGTGGTGACCGACCACCTAAACATATACCTCCAACGTGTCCAACCACAGGGCGACACGTGTCCTGACGGTTCCAAAGCAAGTTGAAGATTAGCCTGTATTCGAACGTGGCTACTTTGTTAGGATGAAGAAGCAAACGACTTGTAACGCCCCTATTAACCATAAATACAGCGGGAAATAAAACTCTAAGGCGATTACAGACCATCGGGTTCCAAACACCCGGCACCAAACCTCACCAATTTACAACTTACAATCCACAAAAGCTACGGTCTGAACTCGAGAAAAACTTAACACAACATAATAGAAATTAAACATATTCTCTCTCCACAAAACCTAGTCCCATCCCAAACGCTCATTCTCTTCGTGGCCACCTGTAAATCAATTCGTACCTGCAAGATGAAACCAAGCAGCCCACCCCAAAGGGGGCGGGTCAGTTCCCTGGAATGGAACTGGTACAATTCTCCAAAAACAAACTTATAAAACATAACTCTTCAAAATAAATAGTAACATGAAAACAAACTCTGAAAAGTAAAACAGAGATAAAGCACTTCAAAACAATCAAGTTTAAAGAGAAGGAAAACAAGACAAAGATAAAGAACTTCCAAACCAAGTCATCCACTTAAGTAGTCACACCACATAGTTTAAGCATCCATTGTTGATGTTAGAACCAATTCCCGTTTGGAGTATAAAGACTCAGATAGTCACAAAGGACTAGGAATAATAAGATAGATCCAAGAACCAATAACTCAAGAGTGGAATAATTCAATTGGGAGAGATGGCCCCCACCGCCAGATATCAATGTCCCTATGGACGAGGGATATACAGCCCCCTGCTGTCAGATTTAAATGTCCTGATGGACGAGGGATATACAGCCCCCTGCTGTTAAATATCAATGCCCCTATGGGCGAGGGATATACAGCCCCCTGCTGTTAAATTTAATAATGTCCTGATGGACGAGGGATATACAGCCCCCTGCTGTTAAATATCAATGCCCCTATGGGCGAGGGATATACAGCCCCCTGCTGTTACCATTAAAGACGCGCGCACGTCGAAAGAAAGATTTCCAAGATTGACCTTTTCCAAAAATCCCGCTAGATCACCAACTACCCAGAGCAATACCAAAACACTCAGTCCTACAGAGTGCAGAAGCGTAAACCCTAAGCAGCCAATGTCTAACGGGCAACCAAGTAGAAGTAACCAATACCCAAGTGAGTTCCACATCCAAGGCTCAGTTAGTCACACAAGCTGAGTCAGTCACACAACCATTTCTTATTTTTAGAAGTTCCTCTTAAAGTCAGTTAGCGTTTCCAAAAATTCCACAAGTCAACCAGCAAAAATATCGTAGTACGAGAAATCGTACAAAACATTCCATAAGTCCAAACACAACAAGCTGAGTACGAGAAATCGTACAAAACATTCCATAAAGTCCAACACAACAAGCTGAGTACGAGAAATCGTACCTGGATAACGCTGTAGCAGCTCTAGACAACTTGCGTAAACAATCAACAGTACTCTGAAGAATATTAAAGGTAATCTATCATCAATAACTCATACCCTAAGTCAAACTTAAATAGATTCCTCACTCGTATTCCTAAACCTCGATCATCTTGTAAACCCTTCGCTTAATTGTTAAGTATAGCCTTCGACTTGTTTTAGAATGTTGTATAGCCCAAGGTTGTAGGATCAAGGAATGTATTTTATTAACACCTGCTAACTGTCCACTCCTATCCACTTAATTCATATTTAACCACAATCCCCACATTCAAGACTTTTGAGACCTTTATAACATAAATGTGTTTTTAGTATATAATTAAATCTAAGAATTTCAATAATAATCTTAAGCTCAATACCTTTATTCTTAATTTAGAATAAACAATGTGTTATGACCAATGATGGGTTTATCTTAGAATACTATACTATTATCTCACCATATAAATATTATATATTTAAACAATTTCTACTAGACAACCCATTAGGATTAAGTCTTTCCCTTAACTTAACTAAGACCTACATCTTGTATATTGAAATCGTAGTGTTGTAGACGCATTTTAGTATAACTTATTTGAGCTACTAAACTCAATTATCTTATCTTTAGTTCAGAATGGCCTTTAATTACAACCATCTATTAATCTTGTCATAAGTTGTTAAATTACTTTTCATCTTGAAATAACCATATTATAGTTAACTCAAACTTATCGAACTCTCACCTTTAGTATCCACAAGGTTTATTATTTACTTAACCATATCTTTATAATAAGGTGTTTTAAGATAACCTTTTATGTATCCTTACTTACATTTAATTCCCTAACTGTTTTACTTTTACACACATTCCCTCCATAGGCTATGTATAAACCTTTTATACTAAACTTCACTAAACTTAAGTCTTAAATACGGTTTAAATTGTTTACAAAACCTAACGGTTTCAAAGGTATAACTTTAATAAATTAATTTCCTTTATTGTATTTAGGATGGACAATATATCTACATAAGGTAGAATTTACCAAAGAATTAAATTATGGATCGTAAGTGAAACTGTTAACTATTTAATAAGATAACATATTCTGAGAAATCCCCATACCTTATATTCAAATGACACATTAATTTTCCCAGTGTCAAAAGGTAAATCAATATAATCTCTTATGTAACCTAGTTTCATCTAATTAAAGGTTCAATGATTTTAAGTATCAAATTTCTATTTGCAAACCTTTTTGTAAATCTTTAACTATTATGTACATCACTTATTTATAAACTCACATCCTGAATATTGATAATGAATGTATTTTATATGGCTTAACTAATTCCAAGAAACTTAAGGATTATTATTTAGATTAATCTCCTAATCATAGTTTAATATAGTTTTATATCATAATCCTTTTAATGATTTTATCTTAAAATATTAAGTTATTACTCAATACTATAAATATTAAGAAATAATTAAATCTAGACTTATTTATCCTCTTCACATGAAGATGTAAAAGTAACTCATTTATTTTACTATTGTTTATATAATAAGAACATTTAAATGTAAAAGTATCTCATTTATTTTATTATTAATTATATAAATAGATCTATTTGTGTAACCCTTTATGTAGACTAATTACAAATATTCCTAAATTTCAACTTATTAATTTCTTAACCAAATTGTAGATTTACATTGTGGTCATTGACTAAATAAATACGTGTGTTTAAATACGGTTTATATAAATCTTAGAAACCCAAAGATAACTAAAAACTCAACCTATAACCATAAATTAATACCACCTCATATAACATTCTTTTATTAGTATCATGTAGAGGTTTAGTTTAACTCATTAATTCCTTCATATTATATCTTCTATAAGGTATTTTATTCCTTTTATTTATTTATTTATCGTATATATATATATATATCCTCCCTATTATATTTCCCACAAGGAATTTTATTTCCTTTATCTATTTTTATTGTATTTATATACATATATATATATCCACATATATCAAGATTTATCCAGAACATTCTTTAAGAAATTATATTGTATTTAATTATATTTAATATCTTTTAGACATATCCACAACTGATTTATGGTTTATAAAATAGAGTATTTTCCCTTAGTTTTAGTTAAACATATTAGCTTCCATATTATATATATTAAATAAAATGTAGTTTAGTTAAATTCCTTGATTTAATATAAGTTTCTATTTATTTCTCTCATATATATATATATAAATATATGTAACAATTTTTACTTCACTTAAAGTTAATACCCAAAATATTTATAAACATACTGTATTAAATGTTAATTAGTCTTATTATATTTTCCCCAACCTATAAAGTTCATTAATCAACTATACTTTAATTTTTGATTACATTAAAAACTATATATTATAAGTTATTCTTATGAAAAACTCACAAACACAATTTTTAAAACCTTTTCCCGTTGCCCAAAAATTCCCAAACTTAATATACAGTAACTATAACATTTTAGACATATTATAAAATTTTTATTTCATAAAAATATCTTTTTAATTTAGCCAAATAATTCCAGAAAACCCGTAACTTGTAAAAATCATAACTTATGTTTAAAAACTCCAAAACCATAATAATTTACATCAAAATAAACTACATAAAATAAGGAATCTATGGTTAAAATTTCAAGTCAAAATACATTCGGGAAGATATTTAAATTAACCCAACAAGTTAAGATTATTTACTGGTATTTATTAAAACTCTTATAAACTAATTCTGGTATGTTTTAATCTCGGCCGTCCAATCTCTTAAACCGAGATCGGACGGCTCCTGTGCATCGAGTTCATCAGCGAACTCTAATACCAAACCGAGTACCAATTCGACGATTTCTCTCAACTCACAGAACCAAATCGATTGATTTTTGTTTCATTGAATCCGAAATTCAATTTCGGTTCCATTGGTACCGATTTCCCCAATTATAATGCAGTATACCTCAAGTTTCGAATTCGATTAGAGAGTTAGGGTTTATATTCGCTACTGAACCCATTCGAAAACAATTTCCACAAATCCTCCTATTCTAACACGTAATTGACTAAATTAACACGTGGGTTAGATCGGAAATACCATTACGAACAGCAACAACGGAGAAATTTGATCGGAGACTCACCGGATTGTGCGAATTTGGTGAATTCGAAATCGGAAACTGGAAAAACCGTTCGAGCTTGACCGTTTGGGTAGCCTACTTTGCGACTCTATAACTTGCGGTAAAAAACGAGTTAGATAACGAGTAAGGGCTCATTGGAAAGAAGAAACGTAGATCTACGTATTGGTAGCAAGAACTAAACCTAACTCGCACCATACAGAAAGATATTGAAGCTAGAAGTTGCGAGTTTACCTTACGTTTTCTGGAAAGAAAACTGTGATTTTATGCTGTGATGAATTCGAAACTTTAGACACCTCTCTCTTACAAACGGTTTGGAATTGGCTTTGGTCATCAACATGAAAGTTATAGAGGGATTAGAGCTCTTCAAAACGAGCTAAAGAACATGGAATTTGGCTGAGAAACGAAGAAGTTATGGCTAGTCGAAGTTACCTGAATTCGAAGAGAAACTGGAAAACTGCAGTTTCGGTTTTGCAAGGTGGCTACTTTGGCTCAATTTTCCGGTTGACTCAGAAGGATCTAGGGTTTGTATGAGTAATGGTTGAAAAGAGGAATTGTAGGAGAAGAGAGTGGTGAAGACGGCATGGAAAAATATTGAGTAATGTGAAAGTTATAGCCGTCTAAAGTTAGGGCTAGGAAGTGAAATCGGTTACGAAAATCAGGGAAGGAAATCGGCTAAGTGTGGGCGACCCATTACAGAGTGACACGTGGCACTTCTTAAAATTTTGATTCAAAACTTCAATCTAGCATAACTTTGGCTAGGATGATCCGTTTTTGACGTTCTTTTTATCGATCTTCATGGTTTTTCATAACCTATTTATTGGTATAGGTTTCATGACCTGGTTTGACCATTCTCAAAAAGTCAACTCTAGCAAGGCTTAATAAGCTTTAAGGTTTCTAGAATTTTATATTGACTTTTATATTTCAAAAAAATGTTCCAACACTTCCTAAAATCTTTATAATATATTTGGAGTGTTTAATAATTTTCCCAAGATTTATTGACTTATAAATCTTATTATTAAATTCATAATACTATATAATAATATATAATAATTAGGAGAAAACCCCTAAATAAATTTCACAACCCCATATAATAATTTAATATTCATAATTCCATATAATAATTTAATATTCCTCATTCCATATAATAATTTAATACTTAATAATATTATTAAAGGTTTAATAAAAGAAATCCCCTAAATTAATTTAAATTAATTTAGGGGTATTTCACGACTCCTAGAGACTATGAGATCATAGGTTGTTTGCTACATACCTAACCATACATGTATAAATAAGATGTACAATGTCTTATGTAAATTAACTTGGTTAAATACGAAAAGAGAGATAACTAGATCAAGTGTGAGTCAAACTAAGTGTGTGTAAGTACTAGGGAGTTAGTGAGCTGGATTGAACTAGATCAGAGAGTTAATACTTTGTGTATTTTATAGACTGATCAGTCGGGGAACGGTTGGGGAACTGTAGGCCGACTGTCAGGAGAGGGTAGAGAACTTGGGGATAAAGTCCTAAACTGTCCCGGAGTCCGTTGGTTAGGCAAGGGAGCTTGAGTGAATTTATGTGTGTAAATTCTCAATTGAAATGGAGTTTCCAGTTTGAGTTTATCTAGTGCTTTTCCTTAACTATCAAGTAGTTCACGGAGGACGACAATACGTCCACAATACATTGGGGACGCATCAGGAGTACCACTAAGTTTCAATCAGATCCTCGATGCCCTTGATCATTATATATACTCAATGTTAATTTCAAGGCAATTCAACCTTTATTGATGATTTATTTAGGGTTTAGATTCCTTTTTTCCCTATAACTTGTAAGCTAAGTTTTGTCATAAATTTGATTTCAAACTAATTTCTTTCAGTCACTAACATGTGTAAAATCTTGCACAGAACACACTTGTAAAATTTTAGCCTATTATTTATTTTAACCCTTAACATTGTTTCTATATGGTTAATTAACCATCAATTATATTTATGTATCATTTACTCATGCCAGTCTAGCAAAAAACACATGAAATATCATATACGCATTTTGTCAAACACCTCTCATGCACATGTTTTGTTTCACAAAGTTCACCAATTTTGAACATCTCAAATCACCAACATTATACATACATATGTTATGCACTCAATATACAACTACAACAATTCATTCCTAATTTGACAACAATTTGAATGAAAACAATTAGTAAAATACCTCTTGTTGTTGGTTTTACCGTCTCTATGGGCTGGCACGAACCAAGGCTAGAAATGCTTGCATGACGGGGGAGGCGACCGAGAGACCGACGTTGACGGTGAAAACAATCGGCAGCACCTAGCGGAGGCAAAGGTAGTGTGGGCAGGGGGTGGCGATTCTGGTGGCGAAAACTATTGTACTCTCTTGTTGCTTTGTGTTCTAGGGTATAATGCGGGTGTATAGCTCGACGGTGGTCAAACTGGTAGAAATAAGTCATTTTTTGGCGGTTCCTGAAATACCCGAGTTTATGAGAAAACCTAAAAGTTCCGGAAGTCCCGGAAACACCTGGAAACCCTAAATCGTGAAAGTCCTAGAAATCCAAGGAACCCTAGTTCCTGAAAATCCCAGAAGTCTTGGAAACCACGTAAATGACCTTAAACTTTATAAAACCCTTAGAAACTTAATAAGACCCTAGGAAACCTTAATAACCAGAGACGGAAAGCCTTAGAAAATTCTATAAGACGTGGTAAAATTCTAGTAGCCGAAAATGCCCCTATAGCTAGTTTTACTCCATCAAAATCACTTTTCTTCTTACGAAACACCTTAAACAGCTTGGTAAGCACGAGGTGGAAACCTAGTTGAGGTAAGAATGAGATGGAAACTGAGTAGGTAGGAAGCACGAGGTGGCAACTGAAACCAGCAAGCACTTCTGATGCGTCCCTAACGTGTCGTGGACGTATCGTGGACTTTAATAAAAACTTGATAGTTTAGGAATGGATATGAGATAAAATTAAACTGGAAAACACATTTCGATTGAGAATTTACACACATGGAATTCACTCAACCTCCCTTGCCCCACACACGGACTCCCGGGACAGTTTCGACTTTACCCCTAAAGTCGTTAACCCACTCCTGACTATCGGCCTATGGTTCACCGACCGTTCCCTGACCTGTCATTCTATCAAATACTCAATGTATTGATATTCTAACCCATTCCTATCTAGATCACCTACTCTCTAGCACTTACACACACTCCTAAGCCTGATCCACACTTGCCCAGATAATCTCTTTCTTTGTCTCTCGTGCAGGCTTACTTACATATGGTATAAATGCAAGTATTTATACACAGTTGTTAGGATGTAACAACCATCCTATTAATCACTAGAACTCTAGGAGTCGACTACAACTTTGATTATTTACATAACAGCCATACTAGATTTGCAGAGATTCTTCAACTTGATCTGGAGGCTTGAACCACGTGTCGTCTTATGGTTGGTCAAGTTGGCGGCAACCCTCTTGATAGATCCCTTGCAGTCTTCTATCTTTGATTTTCATCTTTAAGCATGAGAGATATTGTCGTGCGGTGTCTGACTGGTTGTCTATGCTAGAAGTCCTCCAGAGCTCTTGCAGACAGGTGCCCGACTGGTTGGGCACATGTCGTGGATTGAGCGTGCTTGCAACCTTGTGTGCTAAGCCACTCATGACTTAAGTGCGCTTGCAACCTTGCGTGCTAAGCCACTTATTCACCTGTCTATCTGAATCTTGACAAACGCATTTGATAGACAATACAAGGTTTGCTATCATCAAAACTAAAGGATCTTGTCTTAACAATTTCCCTCTTTTTGATGATGGCAACCTATACACTTATATGTACTTGGCAATTCAAAAATCGAGAGATTCCCCCTAAGAAGGATTCCCCCTGAGTTTGTTAAGGGTGTTAAGTATGAAAAACTTTAACGAATGATAGCAATAAGTGACCGCTTTTATGCACAATAAGTGACAGCTTTTATGTTATACTATGACCAAAGTAGATGAAGTTTTCATTCAGATGATACAAAATACAAGGACGATAGACATTGAAATACCCCTAATCTTTAAATATAATTAAATGATCTATTAATGATCTAAGATGATTATTAAGCACCTAAATATTATTGGGGAACAATCTAAAAGATCTCAACAAGGCAAAACACGCCTTAAGATCGGTAAAGCCAAAAATGTGCTTTAAGACACCATAAAGGTTGTATGACCCCAAGTAGGATCCAAAGTGGATTCCTAAGTATTATAATGAAGCAAGGAACACAATAAACCATTCTCAAGGAGAACTAAACTCAGGAACACCCTGTGACACAAAAATGTGCGCTAAAACTCCTTAAAGCACGTTTTTGTGAGATTGCCTTTTAAATCGATTTTTAATGGGCTTAAAAATTATAATTACCCTTAAATATGATATTTAACCATATTATATCATATTAGGAATTTAATTCCAAAAATTTACGAATTTTTACAAATTTAATATTAAAATATTAATAAAACCCTAAAGTGGGGCCCGCATGAGTCAATATTGACCAAGCATGGTCAATGGTCAATTAATTGATCCATTTGGACCATGGTGATCGGCTGCAATAAGAGAGGAGACAGCATACAATGATTTTGGAGACAAATGCTACCTAATGCATTTACTTTTAGAAAATAACCTTACTTTTTACATTATTTCAAACCTTACCTATCTTCTCCTTCCTTCCTTGTCCGATCCTCTTCTGCCCAGCCGAGCCCTCCCTTCCTTTGAAGCTCTCAAAGCTTGTTCTTGAACATGGAAGGCAAACCTAGCTCCTAAGTCCTTAAGGTAAGTGTTTTAATGTCATTTTTAGCCCTTTTTCTTCATCTCTTCACTACCAACACCTAGATTTCGTGGCTCATCAATTCCTATGGCTTATTCTCAGTGTTCTAAGGTTAGAACAAGAGCTAAACTCGGTTGAGACCAGTAGAGGGACCAAGGTTGTTCAAATCTACATTTTAAGGTAAAAACATACCTTAAGCTTCTCAATCTTCCATGCGGTTTTCTTCCTTCAATTTTATGAGTTTATACACTCATAATCTTCATATTTACATACTCATTCAGTTGGTTAGCCATTTGGAGCAAGGGTGACCAAGATCCAAGAGAAATACTCTCTTTTAAGGCATTTTTCCAAGGTAAAACCTAATAACAAGGTAGCATTTCGAGATCTAACTATTTCCTATGTCAATATGGTGGATCTAACACCTTGTGGTGTTTGGTTCAGGTCGAAACCACTTAGAACTTCCCTTGCATTTTTAAGGTGATTTTTGCCTTAAATCTTACATTAATTATTCCTTATGGTTAAGCTCAAGCTTGGAGTGTAACTATATCTTGTTTTTGTGTATTAAACATGTCTAAACCATGTGGTGATTTTTCCTACAAGTGGCCGAGAGCATACAAGGATAGATCAAGGTATAAACACCTTAAACTTATGATTTTTACAATTTTTAAGCATATATATATATATATATATATATATATATATATATATATATATATGGCCGAGAGTGAAACTTCATATATAGGTCATATTGACCTAAAAATGGAAAAAAATGGCTAAGATAAATTAAGCTAGTCATTTAAGGGATTTAATTAACATAATGGTCAAATTATGACATTATGTGGAAAAATAATTAAACCTAAGTGAGGCCGAATATATATGCTATATTTTGAGACATTTATTGTGTAATTTATTTTGCAAGTTCAAGGTTGTAATAAGGCCATGTCATTAGGCCATTTTAATTTAAGTTTATAAGCTTATTTAGTTTTATTTATGCTTATAATTAAAATTGGGGCCAATTCGTAATTACTAGGAATTTAGGAAGCCGTGGGCCTAATTTAGAGCAATTTAGGGTTTTTAAATGAATTTAATAAAAATTATAACATTTTATAAAGTTTTGGGTCAAAATTGTAAAAATAGAAAAGTGTAGGTCACTATTTGTAATTACCGAAAAATTGGTTCCCATTTGGTATTAGAAGTCAAAGTTGACTATATAGGAGACTTTGACCAAGTTTAGAAAATTTAAGAAATTAAAATACTACCTTATAATAAGATACTTATTAAATTGTAAAAGATTTATAAGACTTGGGGTGGTAATGTAATTACCGAAACTTAAGGGTACTAAATGGAGTTTAGTAAAGTCCTTAAGTTATTAGAAATTTTTAGAAGTTTATTTGGTTAAATTTGGAGTTCATAAGAATTATATAAGTATAATATATGGTATTTTATGACATTGTTATAAATAGGTAACAAATATATGGAAACCGAGAATTAGAGGAAAAATAAGGTTAGGAATAATGTTTATAACCTTTTGGTATAGTTTGGTAATTTTTGGAATGATATATAGAGTGTTATAAAGAAATGTGTATAATATATAGTTTTAATGGAATTAGAAAAACTATGTATTATAAATTGGGATTGAATTGTGATTTTATAGAAGTTTAGTGGTTATAATAAAAGCCGAAAATATAAGGGGGCTAATTGGTATTTTATAAACAAATATAACTATAAGTTATAATTGTTTTAAATGACTTAAATGTCATAAGATATGTTATATAACTAGAATGTAACATTATATTAATTAAGTGGTGGATTTTGTAAATATTTAAGAACATAGGTGCTGTTCGAAAATATTAACATTTTTAAATGGAATTTATAATATGGTTTCTATGTTATAAGAATTATAACATTTATTATATAAGGAGTATTCATTAAAAGAATGAATATAGATTATAAGACTTACCATATAATAAATAGTTCCATAACACACATATATAAATAAATATATGTAATGGTGTAGAAAATATGATGTGATTCAATAATTATAAATTATCATAATTAAAATGATAATAGATGAGGAGAAAAGAATTACAAACATTGGATATGGAATTCTAATGTAAAGAGAGTGTACACGTGATAATAAGAATTCACGTAATTAAAAGTATAGTTTACAAATGAATTATACCACATTGAATTTTTTTTAAAAAAAAAAAAGACAAACCTTAGAAAAATAAATACTAAGGTAAGATGCATAATGCATGACAAAGGATCACACATACAATAATGAAACAAACTGTATGATGTACAAACAAACCTTAAGTCACATGCGATAACAAGTTTAACAATAACTATACTAATATACAAACAAGACTACGCATGTAATATAACACTTTTCCAATCTCGAGTTAAACCTAAAACCCGACAAACATTGATAGTTAGTAACGGGGGGTTAACCGGGAGGTGTTAGTGACGGTACGGGGTACCGTAGAGTTGTGTTGTTATACGGTATGCTAATCAGTAGCATTATGTAATGTTTAGATTGTTAGAGACTACACAAGGAGCATAGGATCTTGCTGATTCATACTCCACCGTAATACATCAGGGTGAACGGTATGTTGTTATGTGTCTCTGATTGTCTCTGAGGGCTTCCTTAGTTCAGACTTCTGTGTGATCTGTGATAAGATTGTTTGTCTGAATGTGATAATTAATATGCATGAATTGTATATTTATAGCTGTTTATTATTTACTGTTGTTGAGTTAACAGTATTGGTTTGTATATATGAACCCGTATATATAAAACGAACTAGCGGCTATGGTGCTATCTTATATGAAATATAAGGAACATCAGTAAAACGTTGTAGCACTAGGATAATAACATATATATTATCCGAGACTTTTATACGGAGCATTGGCCTTTCTATACGCCGCTCCCGTATCTAACACTGGATCCTGAGTTTACAGACTCCGGATTGGACTAATGACCTTAGTCTGCTGTGTTAGGAAAATAAAAATGGTAATGCGATGCGATGGTATAATTAATAAAAGAAGGAAAGGAAAGCCAAGAGGATGTGGCTCTTGGTGCGCGCTGTGATCACAAAAACGATACCAGGATGTCCGCGTACGGGTCCGCAAGTATCAAGAAAATTTCCCGTGAGCTAGAATGGCTCGTTGGTCGGAGACTCTACCGTTGGAGTGGCTACTGCCGTGGGTGACCCGCCATAATATATGGGTAACTAGAGACATGTCGTTCTAATGAGACATTGTCACTAGGTATAACTGAACAAATAATATAGTTGAGAATCATACAGTGGCGAACGATATTGGTTTCTATACCATGGACGAGAATTAATACTTGTTTATCATTCTCGTTGTTTCGCTTGGTTGTTCATTGGTTATACTTGTGGTCATATTATACATGTTGATGGTTGTGTTTTTGTATGGATGTTACTGTTAATTGTTTTACAGTTTTAAATATTAAAACGGTATTGCATGTAATGAACCTCATGCTCTCGACCAAATAATTGAGGGGTCTTTGGGGGCATGACGGGGCATGTGATAACATACTCAGCAGGGGCTGATTCCATACCACAAACCATCTTTATTTCAGGTGATTAGCTGGTGGGTCGCAGCGAGGTGACCATTGTGATTGTACGGTTGGTTTAGACTTGGTACGGTGTGATACTCAGGTGGTTTTGGACTCGGGTTGTTTAACCGAGGTGTATTTGATTTAGTTGCTCACGGTCTGTAATAATTGTTGATGTTAGATTTGTTTTAAGTTGTTTAAGTCCTACTGTCTATCTCTTGTGGTCACTGCGGGAATACGTTTCGCAAGTTGATTATCAGGTAAATCGTTATCACCCGTATGGGCGAGTGATAACAGTGACACCATTAGGGCGATAGTTTATTATTTACCGCTGCGAGATATTATTGTGCGCGACACTTATAGGATTTCTAGGAACCGATTTAGTAGGGGTGTTACAGACATAGTCTCACAAGTACATATACTTTTCTTTCCCTCTTTGCCATACAGCAAAATAGGGAGCAACTACACCACGTAAGATATTGTAAAAGCCATGACATTCCATAGAGTATAAACTACAAAACATGATCAAGATAATCTAGATGGAGTGACGTAGTTGGGTATCCCATTCATAATCTTCTGAGCCAAAAGGCTCCTCCTCTGAAAAAGCGGCTTTGATCCAAGAAGGTTTTGCTTTGGTAGGATTGATCAAAGGTGATTCAGCTGTGGTAGAAAGGTCAGACTCATCAGATTCTATGGTGAACTCCATGCAGTGTGGAGAACGTGTATGTGATAGAGTGAAACTTGAGGTGATAGACCAAGCTGTAAGGGAGTCGGATTCTGGTTGAACATAGCTTTGGGCGACGTATTTCTTTAGATGTTTAGTGGTCATAAACTTGTGAATGGTGTAATGAATGGTTTGCTCATTTGAGCTAGATAAGCTTTGTGGTGTTTTAGCCATTTCGTGAGATGTGTATGACTGAGTGTGAGTGGCGGATGGAGTAAGCAAGTTTCTATAGACAGTTTCGATATGCTCAACGACTGGTCGGTGAGTGGCATTTAATGAGGTGCTACGTCTTGTGGGCTATGTTTATAGGCTTTTTTGGTGTCAAGATCCGAGATTGGATTAGTGGAATGGATGAGACTAAATATCTTAGATCGTTTTGTAATTTTTAATCAAGGAAGAAGCAGCCAAGACAATAAATTATTTCGTACCCATCATAAGCATTCAAGTATATAAAAACCAGATGCACTTTCATTGATATCAAAAGGTATTTTGAAACAGATATTCAACGGCAAAATAAAACATTTGATAGAAAAGAAAATCTAATCCTAAATCTACCTCTCATGGTTACACTTGTGTCTTTAAGAGACAAAGAACTCTCAGGCCATGTAGGAGTCTATAAAATCTATTGCTCCTTGAACCATGTGATGAACACTTGGTTCAGAGGAGACGGCCTGCACAGCTGTGAGAGTAACTCTCAGTCTCTTCAGAACATCCCTAGTTGAGGTATTCAGACTGGTCCCTGGCCTGTCGTGGACCGGTGAAAGACTTCTCCTTCTCTTTACTCCTAATGCTCTAACAGTTGGGTGAGGCTCTGACTTAGAGTCTTCATTCTTGGTTGGCTTCTGAGCAACCACCAGCTGGTCTTCCTTTGTCTTGATCCCCATTTTGGACAACATCTTTGAGCAGATGCTGTCCTAAGCGGTGTGCGCGCATTCGTGGAACCTGTCGGTGTTCACTCCATTTTATTGTAGCGCCCTGGTCACTACTCCCCCATGCACTAAACCTTGATTAACATAGCGACTTTCCTCAATGGTAAGAAGAATCATTGCAGGAAGGTCTATTTTCTCCTTTGTCTTCAGTGCATAAAGCAATCTCACATCTCTTGCATTGACGATATGAGTGTGTTGGTTCCGTGGGGTGATGTTATGGGTGAGCAGACTGAAGAGCACCCTGTCTGGGATAGACATGTCTATGGTGTTGAAGTTTTTCATTGTAGCCCTGGGGTTGAGTAGCTGGACCATTTTTCCTCTTTGATGTCCCAAATCATTCCAGATGGTTTCCTTTGGAACCATGAGTCCTTCTGGTTCCAAACCAAAAGTCTTACAGATCCAAGACTTGGTAATATTGATGGTGACACCGTAGATTGTGGAGATGAGGTATTCGTTGTTGTCGTCATCCTGGAGTGGACCAAGATATGTCATATGCTTGAGCAACTCAGTGTAGACCGGGATAGTATCCTAAAAGAAGTCTACCCATCCTTGGAATTCCAAAAGCTCCTGAATCTTACCAAGACCCATTTGCTCCATCCAGTCCAAATCCAACGTCTTTGGTAAGGCGGGACAGGATTTGTCGTTGACGTTCTCTGCTCTAAACATTGTTGGCTTCAGCTCTTTGAGCTACTTTAGACGCTTAAGAGCTTGTGGTGGTTGTGGCTTTGTAGCTTTCTTCCTAGATTGGAAGAGCTCTTTCAGCTTTTGACCATGTGGCGAGAGAACCAACTTTTGCTTCCCTTTCTCTTTCTTTACCTTCTATTGTTGTTCGACTGTTGGTATGATTGGAGAAGACTCCGCATCGCTATCAGCGTCGTGACTGGCATCATGAGATGTCGTGGACCTGTCGACGACTGGTTCTCTAAATACCTCGATGAGTTTTGCTTGGACTTCTGAGTCAAGTTTGCCACCTCCTTTTCTTTACCTCTTTTGTCACTTTGCACTTCCTCTTCTTCTATCTGTTGAACGACGCTTTGACAACTGCTGAGGGAGTTGCTTCTTCATCGTCGGTGAAGTGCAACTTGCGAGTTTCTCCTTCAGGCGTTGAATGGGATCTTTGAGGAGTTTCTTTCTGTTCTCTGGCTCGCTGGGAGGCACGGGTTTCACGTGCTATGTGACTTGTCATAGCAGTGGAGAGATCTTGGTTTTTGGGACTTTTAGTATTTTTGACTTTTGAGTGTTTGGTGCCGATAGTAGGTGATGGAGCAGGGAAGACATGGTTTGTTTTTCTGTGGAGGTAGGGGTTGGAAGAATCTTGAGCTTTAGAATTTCTACTTGGATGTAGTGATGAATTTTAGGGAGGAGTTGCTTATATAGAGAATTTCATCCTGGTACACCTCTCCTACATCTGTTACCTTGCGCACAAGCTGATTTTCCAATTCTTTGGATAGAGGAGGGGGCGGTGAGTCAGTTGCAGCTCCTGTCGGCCGTATATCGGCTACTTGCTTTGAGGTAGCTTCTCTGAGGACAGCTTTCTTCTTCGAGCGGAGAGCAGACTTTGGTGCCATGATTGTTCGAAGAGATTTCTGGAGTTTTGTAACCTTTCGCTAGAGAAATCTTTAGAGAAGCTGTGAAGTGAGGTTCTTTTGCTCTAAATCTCGCAGGAAGTTTTGTGAGAGAGAAGAGAAATGTTTGAGAGTGCTTAGAGAGATTAGAAAGAGTGAGGGCAATAGTGTGACAAGAGAGGAACTCTCGTCGCCCTTTTATAGATATCGAGTAATGGTCGGCGACCACTCCTCATCCGCTCGTTGACATGTCCTAATGGTACTATTCATAACTGGCAGCGGTCGTGACTGTTTGTCAGCGATGTTGAGAAGTTTTCCCGTTTCTAACCGTTGGACCTTCTCTAAACTAATCTCACTTTGTGGAAAATGACATATCTGCTTCAAGTAGTCGTTTGACATAATTTATATGCATTAAACTGATCATTGACTACTGAACGACAATATAATAGGTGTTGCTCACATGTCGGTGACATATCATGGGAAATAAAAGACAGTTTAATTGTGATCAATGAATATCATTCCAAGATCATGAACAATCTTAGTAAACCTTTCTCTACTTGATGGCTTAGTAAAGATGTCAGCTAGTTGGTTCTCAGTAGAAATGTACTTTAATCCAACTAATTCCTTCTCACAACAATCTCTAAGAAAGTGATGTCTAATGTCAATATGTTTGGTATGAGAATGATGCACATGATTTTTGGAAATAGAGATGGCACTTGTATTGTCACACATAATTGGTAATGTACCTGTTTTGACGTCATAATCACCAATTTGTTGTTTAAGCCATAGGAGTTTAGCACAGTAGCTTGTCGCACCAATGTATTCAGATTTAGCTGTTGAGATTGCAACACTTTGTTGTTTATTTGATCCCCATGCAATCAGACATGACCCAACAAAGAATGTTGTCCCTGAAGTGCTCTTTCTATCTGTGATAGATCCTCCATAGTCTGCATCTAAAAATCTTATAACGTTACGATTAGTGAACTTAGGATAAAATAGACCAAGGTTCATGGTTCCTTTTAAGTAACGCGGGATTCTTATTACAATTGTGAGGTGACTTTCTCTTGGATCTGCTTGAAACCTGGAACATCAGCAAACACTATACATAATGTCAGCTCTACTAGCAGTTAAATATAGTAGAGAACCAATCGTCTCTTTGTATGATCGCTGGTTAACCGGTCGGCCACCAGTCATGATGCCCATCTTGGTGTTGACTGCCATTGGTGTGTCAAATGTCTTACATTCCTCCATTCCAAATCTCTTTAGTAAATCCTTTACATACCTCTCTTGGGATATGATGGTCCCTTCATCATTTTGCTTGACTTGAAGTCCTAGAAAGAACTTCAATTCTCCTAGATCACTCATCTCGAATTCCCTTTTCATCAATGCTTCAAACTTCTTGCAATATTTCTCATCAGAGGTCCCTAAAGATTATATCATCAACATATACTTGTACAATTAGGAAATCCTTTTTGTTGTTGTACACAAACAAGGTTTTATCCACCTTTCCCCTTATGAATTTGTTTTCGAAGAGATGGGAAGAAAGACGATCATACCATGATCTTGGAGCTTGTTTGAGCCCATAAAGAGATTTGTCGAGTTTAAGTACATTTCTTCTTGAGTCTCAAAACCTGGGGGTTGCTCAACATATACTTCCTCTTTGACGTGCCCTTTAGAAAGGCACTTTTGATGTCAAGTTGGAAGAGTTTGATTCCTTTGTGTACAGCAAATGCAATTAGTAATCTGATGGACTCCATCCTTGCCACTGGAGCAAAGGTTTCTTGGAAGTCTATCCCTTCTTTTTGACGATATCCTTGAGCTACCAGACGAGCTTTGTTTCTGACTACTTCTCCCATCTCATTCAGTTTGTTTCTGAAGACCCAATTTGTGCCAAGTACTCCTTGATGAGTAAGACGAGGCACAACATGCCAGACTTTGCATCTTTCGAACTGGTTTAGTTCTTCTTGCATTGCATTGATCCAGTCTGAGTCTTGAAGAGCTTCCTTGACGTTTTTGGGCTCGATGGGTGAGACTGTCATTGAGAAAGCTAGAAGATCTTGAGTTTGTGCTCTTGTTTGAGTTCCTTTGGATATGTCTGATATGATATTCTCTAATGGATGATTTTTGTACAAAGCACGAGATTGATGAATGGTTAATGAAGATAGAGGTTCCTCGACATCATTGTTTCCTTCGTCGATCTGTTGTTGACCTATCGTTGACCTGTCGGGCAAGCTTTCTTCAGTCGGTGATTCATCTTTGGGCTTATCTGTGTTATCCTGATCAACTATATCAAATCTAAGTTCTTCATCTTCATCAGATTTCTTGATCTTGAGTATGTCAGCCTCATCAAAGACTACTTGCACACTTTCTTCCACCTTCAGTGTCCTTTTGTTGTATACCTTGTATGCCCGACTTCTTTCAGAGTATCCAAGGAAGATAGCCATATCACTTCTGGCATCAAACTTTCCAAGGGGACTCTTTTCATTGTTGTGGAGATAGCATTTGCAACCGAAGGTCCTGAAGTGACTTATGTTTGGTTTTGTTCCCTTGATTAACTCATATGGAGTTTTGTTGAGGATAGGTTGTATGAGCATTATATTTTTGATGTAGCATGCAATTGCCACTGCTTCTGCTAAGAAGACCTGAGGAAGACTGCTCCCCATAGTATGGCCCTGGCTACTTCTTGTAGTGTTCTATTCTTTCGCTCAACTACCCCATTCTATTGAGGTGTCCTTGGTGCTGAATATGTGTGATTAATCCCATATTGTTTACACATATCCATGAATTGTTGATTCTCAAACTCTGACCCATAATCAGACCGAAGAGTCTTGATCTTGAGGTTGAGTTGTACTTGGACTTTTCCTGTAAAGGCTTGAAATTTCTCAAAGACTTCGTCTTTGGAAGCAATAAAGAGTGTCCAAGTGAACTGTGAGTAGTCATCAACAATTACAAATACATACCAATTTCTCCCAAAACTTTTGATTCTCATGGGTCCACATAAGTCCATGTGAAGTAATTCAAGTGTCTTGGATGTACTAACTAAGCTCTTTGACTTAAAAGAAATCTTAGTTTGTTTGCTTCTAACACAGGCGTCACAAAGATTTGTCTCAGATTTCTTAATCTAAGGGAGACCTCTTACTAACTGTTTCTTGACAAGTTTTCTTAATAAAGAAGTGCTAACATGCCCTAGTCTTTTGGGCCATAGTGTAGAGTCATCTATTGAAGCAGTCAAGCATGAAAGATTAGGACTGTCGATATCCTCCAAACTAGTTACATAAACGTTTTTCCACCTTTTACCCTTTAACAACTCTTTGCCATTGTTCTGACTTACTATACTACAATGTGTAGGATAGAAGTGAACTGAATTACCTTTATCATAAATTTGAGAAACACTAAGCAAGTTGAATTTTAAACCATGAATTAGATTACACTATCTATGACATAATCAGATGTAATACCAACCTTACCTACACCGATGATTTTTCCTTTCGTGTTGTCGCCAAAGGAAACAGTTCCTTGGCTTCCTGGTTCGAGTGAGAAGAACTTCTTTTTGTCTCATGCCATGTGTTTAGAGCACCCACTGTCGATGTACCAGCAGGGGTCCATTCTCACTCGATCCTGTACTTAACACGTTAGTGGTGTGGGGTTAGGGTCCATAGAAAGGTTGGACCCATTTCCACCATTAAATGTTCTAAGATCATTTTTGACAACCCATTTTAGTCCTAGTTTCTTGAGTTCCCAATGCCTCATAAAACACGTTTTATAGCAATTGAATTCATGATGACCTGGTTGTCTACATAGGCTGCAGACATCTCTACGACTGGTCTCTGACTGGTATCCGACCTGTCATTTGCTTCTCCTCATGGGTGTCTTAGAGACAGCATCTATCTCGGAATATTTTTCTTTGATGGTAGCTAGTTCCTTTTCTTTAGTGTTAAGAGCAACAATCAATTCATCGATTTCAGGCTATTTTTCATGTTTCAACTTTTCATGAGCGGAGAGAATTTACTGTAATCACTTTGTAATTTCATGAGTGCCCTCATGAGATTGTCTACCTTGCTTTTATTAGAGGTTTTTCTCAATTTTTCATTTTCTTACAAAAGTTCGTCATTTTAAGTTTCTAACGCCTCTAGGTGATCAACTAATATAAGAGAAAACTTTCTAAGTCCTAGAAGTTCAGCCTTTTGAATTCTCCTTCTAAGTTAGAATAGTTTACCTTATGTTGTTGTTCTTCTTCTTCTTCTGATTCTGAGACATCATTGTCTTGTGCCATTAAGTATACTTCTTCAAGGCATAGGTGAGCCTTCTCATCTTCTAAGGTGTCGTTGTCTGAGATTTGATTGTCATCACTCCGTTCAGAATCTCCCCATGCGGCAACAAAGGCTTCCTTCTTTGGTCCTTTGTTGAATGATTGTCGGACAGGCCTCTTGACCCTGTGGTTGTCCTCTCGGGATCGTTGAGGAAAGTCTTTGATATGATGTCCGCGTTTTGAATACCCAAAACACTTGTCATTGTTTTTCTTTTGATCATCCGACTCCTTTGACTCCTTGCTTTTCCTCATTTTATTTCTTATGAACTTTGGAACGTACCTCTTAGCATAGAGGACCATTTCATCATTGTTGTCTCTTGACTCGGATCTTTCATTTTCAGCTACTTGAAGGGCTATGCCTTTCCCTGTATCTCTAGATGAGCTTTTTGAATTCCTGTGTTGTAGTTTTAACTCGAATGCCATTAGAGACCCTAGCATGTCTACCAGAGACATCTTGGAGAGATCATGCACTTCTTGCATGGCATTGACTTTGCTGTCAAAGGAGGCAGGAAGAGATCTGAGGAACTTTTGAATTTGATCCTCGTTAGAGATAGTTCTTCCAAGCACCAACATTTCATTTATCAGCTTAGTGAACCTTGTACGCATTTCAGAAATGCTCTCCTTTTCTTCCTTCTTGAATAGCTCCCAATGAGTGAGTAGCAACTCAATGTGAGTCTTTTTTATCTTATCATTCCCTTCATAAGTAACCTCAAGAGTTTTCCAAATCTCTTGGGCTGTTTTAACTGAAGCAACTTTGGAGTATTGCTCGGGTAGTAGTGCACAGTGAAGTATTCTTACAGCTCGTGCATTGAATACCAGCTTCTTGATTTGATCATCCGTCATACTGTCGATAGATATGTCTTGTCCTTGAGTGTTCTGGAAGGTATACTCTCCATGTGTTATCACCCTCCACATTCTTGGATCGTCAGACTTGATATGAAATTCCATCTTATTCTTCCAGTGAGTGTAGTTGTCTCCATTGAAGAGTGGTGGTCAATTTGGTGCAGAACCTTCTTCTACTGCTAGAATGCTTGCATGAGACATCTTGATCGCCTTCCAAAGCAGTTAGCTTTCTAGAAAAGACCTGCTCTAATACCAATTGAAACCAGCAAGCGCTCCTGATGCGTCCCCGACGTGTCATGGACGTATCGTGGACTTTAATAAAACTTGATAGTTTAGGAATGGACACGAGATAAACTTAAACTGTAAAACACATTTCGATTGAGAATTTACACACACGAAATTCACTCAACCTGCCTTGCCCCACACACGGACTCCCGGGACAGTTTCAACTTTACCCCTAAAGTTCGTCAACCCTCTCCTGACTATCGGCCTACGGTTCACCGACCATTCCACCGCCTGTCGTTCTATCAAATACCCAATGTATTGATACTCTAACCTAGTCCTATCTAGCTCACCAACTCTCTAGCACTTACACAGACTCCTAAGTCTGATCCACACTTCCCCAGATAATCTCTATCTTTTTCTCTCGTGCCGGTTTACTTACATATGGTATAAATGCAAGTATTTATACACGGTTGTTAGGATGTATCAACCGTCCTATTAATCCCTAGACCTCTAGGAGTCGACTATAACTTCGATTATTTACGTAAACAACCACTCTAGACTGCAGAGATTCTTCAACTTGATCTGGAGGCTTGAACCACGTGTCCTTATGGTGGTCAAGTTAGTGGTAAGGCTTCCTCTTGATAGATCAATCACACCTTGTGTGCCCACTTGCCTGATTCGTCTAGCTAATTAAATGTCATAAATGCTCTTCTGAATTTATACGGCTAGTAATGATGTTCATTTATAAACTTTGTTATCTTGTGCATTAATGAATTCCTCTTTTTGTCGTGAGCTTGTCATGAACAAGTTGCCTAAGTGGATGATGGTTTTAACTGAATGTGTCGATCCCTTGTAATCTTCGTTTTGATTTTCATCTTTAGCATGAGAGATATTCCGTGCGGTGTCTGACTGGTTGGCTGTGCTAGAAGTCCTCGGAGCTCTCGCAGACAGGTGCCGACTGGTTGGGCAATGTCGTGGATTGAGCGCGCTTGCAACCTTGCTTGCTAAGCCACTCATGACTTAAGTGCGCTTGCAACCTTGCGTGCTAAGCCACTTATTCAAGGTCTTAGCTGAATCATGAATCTGACAAATTGCATAGATAGAAAATACAAGGTTTGCTATCATTAAAACTGAAGGTCTTGTCTTAACAGCAACCTAGTTAAACCTAAGCACGAGGTGTCAGAAGCACGAGGGTCGGGAAGCATGAGCTGTTGTGAAATGATTGGTTAAAAGCTGTCCACACAAGCTAGCAAGTAGTCGGAGGTAAGCAAGTGGTAGGAGGTGTCACAAGGTCATTAGATATATTTTAAGTCTAAGTAAAATATATGTCCTTATTTTCTCTTAAAACAACTTTTCTTTTGTACCCGTAAGCGGAGCCTAAATGAGTTACAACCTGAAGTGTATTCTCTTTCCATTTTACACTTACACATTAATTAGACAGATACCACACACACCCTAGCAAGGAGGCGACAAAAAGCCAAACAGCCTTAAAATTTCAGCCACTCATTAATGTCATTATTACATGTCATGATTACTTCAACTCATGAAGATTCCTGCAGGCAGCCACAACCTTCAACTACCTCTTATAGCCCTTAGACGTGTTCACACAAATTTTCAATCATGGTTACAAAGGTATATAGGTGTGTCATGAGGGTCAGCTTATAAGGTTTCCTTTGCCTTAAGACTTCTCCTTTCTGTCTATAAGAAAGGAGACACTACCAGGCCTTCCAACATAAAAAACATCTTCTTCTACCTCATTAATCCATGAACAATGATCATAAGGTAAAGAGCCAGCCACCCAAGAACACCAAATAGAAGCCAATTTCCTTTCCAGTGCATAAGCTGTGTAAAAACAAGAGGATTTGGAGGTCTTTCCAGGTGAATATTGGGAGTATTGGTTCCCATTAGATATTTGAATTACCTAACTCGTGGTGAAGAGAGATGGCAAGAAGGAGCGGGTAGTTCTTGTGCTCCACCATTCTTTCCTCTGTGTCAATTCTACGCGCTTTCTGTTGTACCATTTTCGGAAGCTTATGCCGTGATCTCTTCTAAATCTTTTCATGGTGTGAGAAGTTTCGGGAAACTGTGTAAACACCCTCTCCTTAAACATGTACTAAATCTCTCTATAGCAATAACTAAACGTCTACAGCGGAAGAATAAATAATAACAACAATACTCACGGGTGTCACCGGCCATACTCGCCCATGCGAGTAACGAAGCCAAACTATATCCAACATCCAACAATAAAACAAACTGCTAACCGCTGTGATAACGAGATAACTCCTATACATCAGAGTCCATAAACCATAAACGTCGACAAGTGAGCGTCTACCCAATCCCGAATATACATAACCGTATCATAATACAATCCACTATATATTGTTATACAAACAAACTCCACGTGGTAATTAAAGTAAACTCTAACTACCCTGTTCCCGCACTTCGGCTTCGACAATAATCAACAACCTGCACAATGAGTGTAGTATCAGCGATAAACGCTGAGTATGCCGGGTCTGGACCCTAATGGTCACTTAGTCATTTTAACCATCTTATCATTAGATTGGTTTCATGCTTTACCATTTTACAGTTATAACCAATACTGTAATATACATGCATAAATATGCTTAATCATCCATTCAAACATTCATGAACTCTTAACCATCCATCCAATTCAAACAGTCATAACATATCACAGACAACAATTGTATATCGAACGTATCGAATAATAATACTGAATAAACGTCGTAGCGAACACCATCCTTTGTTAATTTAATTTGGCCTTCAAGGCCCCATCCATCCAAACCATGTTAATTTAAATACCAGTTGGGCGTCATGTTGAGACAACCCAATAACCTCACCATGGACAGTAGTCCTCCCGTACACACAAAGGTGCTCATTTCGCCAGAGATCCGGAGGCCCCTGACTATTCTCTTTACCTCGTAAGGCGCCCATGTAAAGGCCGTAGCCACCTGACCCACGATCCAAATAGGGCTCGTTGGGTATAAACCTGGAGCGGAACCCGATCGGGAACCCCTCAGTGATCACAAATGCGCAACCAGGTAGTTCGTAAACTACACTGGATTCCTCACCTCAACTCACACCATCTCTCTCATAATGTTTAAGATATGCTCTTAGTCTTATGGAGAATATAATTTATTAATTAGCTGCCCAATGGGTCTCACGCATACCTAGAAGTAATCTAGGTTATATTCATGTTCGAGATCCATGCTCTAGAGACCGACAATGTCGTGACTCGTTCCTAAGTGTTTTACTTAGGTTACCATATACTTAATATTAATACTATGGTATTATATCAAGTAACGTCATGTTATCACATTAAACGTATATGTATGTTATATAAGTCGATCTATAGTCGACGTAGTGTTAGTCCCGTAGGACGCTCGTGCATAAATAATTAATGCAGTAACACATAATCACATACATGTATCCACCACATAACACACAAGTTATATCAACCGAATCCGAGCCCAAGGAATTCCTTAGGACAACTCGGATCAAACCCCTTTACATACCGTACACCTTAGACCAAGGATGCACAGTGTAGACCACTAGCTCGTCAAGCGCCTTCGTCTGAAGTATGATCTAAACGGTAATAAACTATAAGTCAGTCTCCATGACTAACTAAATCCGGTATTTCCGAATAACAAGTAACCCCGACAGTTCATCCCCGGATTTCTACAGTTATTTGTTACGGGTTTCTCTAAACCAGTCGGCTTTGTTACTAAAACTCGTATGTCGAAATGTTTCGACTGTTAAGTTTAATTCGTATTTCTTTAATCTTATCCATCATTTAATTTAGGTATATAACCTATAGTTGCACGTATGCATGCATTGTTTATTATATTGTATTATTTATTATATTGTATTATTTTTCCCACCATCCATTATAATACATTGTATTATATATTCCATTATCTTTAGTAACTATATTTCCATTCAAAAACTTATAACTTATAGTTTGTAACTATTTTCATGTAATAACCACCACCATTATATTATATGGTTTCTAACCATAACATATATTCATCCTTATATACATTATTCTTGTATATGTATATATTTACCATATAGGTAAGTTCCATGAGTTATAAAACTCTTATATTATATGTTACATTTTATCATCTTATATTAGATGATTATTCCCATTAATTGTATTATATTTATACAACCTATATTAAGATTATTATCCTAATATTATGTAACATTTTATGTTGTATAATTACAACTCCTAAGGTTTATTCAATAAGTACCTTAGTTTATAAATCCTATTTATTAATAGTTTGTCACATTATTTAATGTGAATATCCTTACTTATATTAATTCCATCTAAACCATATAATTGTTATAACATTTATAACATTGTAGACCTTAGTCTAAAATTCATATTCCAATCTTTATTCTCGGTACAGCCCTTTATTTTACTTTAATTTCATTTTGACCACATAACATTATGTAATGTTATACCATATACTAATATCAAATAATATGATATTTTTATTTCCTTTAAACTTATAACCTATAGTTTTTATACAAAACTATTAATATTGCCGAGAAGGCAACATTGTTATAGCCATATTTCTTTTCATATCCCATAGTTTTATTTATTTACAAAATCACCCCATTATTTATACCATGTTATATATACCATATAATATAACATTTTTAACTTATAAAAGGGTATAACCTATGGTTTTATTTTTATAAAATACCGAACAGACCATGTCTGTTTCTAATTTATTTTCCAACCCCTTTAACTTTCCAAATTTATAATTTGACCCCATATAATGTTATGTAATATATATCATATATTATAACATTTTTAAACCTTAATATGAATATAACCTATGGTTATATATACTTAAATTTCCAACAGACCCCTTATGAGTCCTATATTATTTTTCAACCCTTCCACTTTCTATAATTGCCATTTGGCCCAATTTATAACATATAGTTTTATAATATCATTAAAACTATATATTATACATATATCTTAATAAATACTCTTATATTATTCTAAAAATCACCAAATTTTACCCAAGGGTTATAATTACCCTTACTAACCATATACTTTCGGTATATTATATTTCCACCCCATCTTTTATTCCAAAGTGTCATAATGACATAATAACTATATATTATACATATATAGTTTATTTTAATTCCAAAACCAACCAAATAAATTCCTAAAAATTCCTAATAGCCCATGGGTGTTTATAATACCATTTTACACCCTTAATTTTTGGTAATAACATATATACCACATATGTTATAAAATTGTTACAATTAAATACTTATCTTATTATAAAACCTTAAATAAGTTATTTAGCTTATCTAATTTGGTCAAAACCTACCATATGGTCAAGGTTGACCTCCTTAATATTGCCTTGACCATTAATTCCCATATATTACGGTTTGTACCCCATATTTTTCAGAAATTACAATTTAACCCCAAAACTTTATAAAATCTTATAATTTTTATTTAAACTCCTTTAAACCTCCAATTTTCGGCTTTATTATTATAGAGCCCCTAAATTTAATTTAATTATGGTTTAAACCCTTATTCCTTTCGGTAATATATATTTACTACTTAAACTTAAATAAAACCTTATAAATACATAAATAAAATGGCCTAAAGTACATGGCCTTATTACAACCATTAGCTTATAAAATAAATTACACATAAATGCCCAAAAATACTTTAAACTCTCGGCCTTACCCATATCTTTTCCATATTTACCAATTTTCCACATAATGTCTTAAATTTGACAATTATGTTAATTAATTACTTATATAAATTTACTAAACCATTCCTTAATCACCTAAGGTCAAAATAAGACCTTTAAACCTTGTTCACTCATGGCATATATTATACACATATGTATAAACACATATTAATATACCAAGTGTAGGTTTAAGTGATTTATACCTTATTTTTGCCAAGTTTAGGCCTTGTTTGGCCACGGCTGTTTGGATATAAATTTTCCACAGCATTATTTACATGTTTTCAAACAGCAATTAAGGCATGATTAGTCTCCAAGTAAGAGCTAACCATAATAAGTGTTTAATGTACATTTTCAAGGTAAATTTTACCTTAGAATACCAAGGCAAGCAAGGGTTGTCTTCGGCCTATTTTTACAGAAGGTAAAGAGCAACTAAAACCAAGCTTAAAACTGGTATAACTCAGATTAGAAGATGGCTAATTTTTACCTTGATTAAAATGCCAAAAATGGTGTTTTTGGCATGGATTTGGCTATACCTTGAAGCTCTTGATATACCAACTGAATAATTATGTTAAGATGAAGATTATAAGCCTAAGAAACAAAGATTTACAACCGGTAATGATAGGAATAAAGATATAAGTGCTTAAAGCACATTTTTATACCTTAAGAACAAGATTAGAATTCTCCACCTCCTTCCCTTGTTACAGCCGAGACTTGCCCTTCTTTTAACCTCCAAAACAACCTAGAACCATGGATGGAAATGGTTGATGCTTAGCTCCATGGAAAGAGGAAAGAAATGTGAAGAGAATGAACATATAAAGGCTTAATAAGCTTACCTAGGTAGCAAAGTGTTCTTCTCTGAATATGGTGACTTCCTACGGTAATGGAAGAGCAAAAGAGAGAGTATAGCTGAATGGAGTCGGCTGGGAAGGAAGATAATGAGGTAAGAAAACTAGTTTTGCCTTTTAAGTTAATTAATGTTACTTTATGTAATAGTAAATGATGATTCATTAGATTGGCTAGATATTTATGTTGTTAATGGGTAAGAATGACAGCTAATGGGGCGGCAATGATTGGCTTGGTCAATGGATGACATTTGACCATAGTTTAAGTTAAGTAATTAAATGTTATTTTTGGGTACTATTCATCCAAAATCACTCATTTTGATTTTATTTTTAAACTTTGATTTAGACTTTATAATATAGTCTATCATGTCACATTAATGTTATAAAGAATGTAATCTAGTCTTTAAAATGACAAAAAGTCAATATCTTAGAGCTCATACACAAAAACGTGTTTTAGCGCACATTTTGTGTCACAAGGTGTTTCTAAGCTTAGTTTTCTTTGAGAACTGTTTCGTTTTGCTCCTTACATGATTATTGATCATAGGAATCCAATTTTATATCATTTAGAGGTCATAAGACCTTTAAGGTTTCTTAGAGCACATTTTTGCCCTACTTGACCTTGAAGCATGTAAATGCTTGTTCTTTGTGTTGGAGTGTTGTCCAACGATTGTAGTATGTTTAGTTAAGTGTTAATATGCTTAGTACAAAGTTTTAGGTCCTAAGAAGTTCATTTGGGTATGTATTTACCCTAAACAGTCAAAGGGTGCAATATCTTGTTTTGTGTTGACCATCTTTGTTCTCAATTGACTTTTAAGGCATGTTTAGGCCTTAATTAATGTGATTAGATGTTTAATCCATGTTTAATTAGTTTGGGGTATTTCAAACTGGTGAACAAACCTTGAATTCTTGATGTTAATTTCTATGATTTTAGTGCTTTAACTTGGAGCCAGCTTGGTGTGTGATTTTTGTAAACAATTCCATGAATTTTTGGCTAAACATTATGAGTACTTATCCCTCTACAATATTCCAGTTCGTGGGTAAGTTCCCCAGTTTAGTTTTTATGAGTTAAAGGTAAGACAAGACCTAAAAACATGCTTTAAGACCTTTATGTTCTCTATTCAAATTATGAAGATGTTTTAGAAGGTTTCTTGCTTTGATTTCATGACCAAATACTCACAAGATGTTGATATGGAACTGGTTAAAAGGTGCCGAATTTATAAGGGTAATACCTTAAACAAGGAGTTGTTTTAAGGTATTTTCAAGGTGTTTTATGTGTGTTCTAACTTGGTTTTTGTTTGGTTAATGGTGGTTATGTGCTTTGATTTTTTGGTATGTTGTGTGGATAATTTATTAAGGTTAAGTACATGGTGGAACAACCGGAACACTTGGTAATGACTACGGTACTTGGTATTACAAGTTTATGAGCCCTCGGAGGCCGAACACTAATTTTTCCCCACTACCAATGAATTGTGGGTAAGCCATCATGATTTACTCTATGGTCTAATGACTCATAGGAGGTGTGCACACTTAAGGATATGGGGTGAGGTAGCATGGTTCGCAGTGGACCTTTATCGGGTATCCGGCTTGCATCAAGGTTTGTAGCAGACCTTTATCTGGTATGCAGTTAGCTTCATGGTTTGTAGCGGCCTCTTATTAAGTGTCTGATTTTATTGGTAAACTTGGTTTGCATCAGCCTCTTATTGAGTGTCTGGCTTGCATTGGTGGACTTGGTTTGCAGTGGCCCCTATGTGGGTGTCCGGATTGCAAAGGAACAAGAATATGGTATGATTCGTTTAATCTTGCGGTTGTTTCATTGTATTGTATGGGAATATATTATTGTGCCCTAGTAATATTATGGTTATATGTGCTATGTTCTGGTAAGGTATTCGGTGGTGTGACATACTATGGTTACTTTTGTGTTATTATGTTGTCTTGAGTATTTTCATAAAGATAAAATGTATTTGACATGTGGTGACAAGAATTACTCAGCTTTGCTGATTTTGGCGTTATGTCTTTTATCTGTGATTGTATGACTGACCACAGGTACAGCAAAAGACGGTGTTTCTCCCTAGTCATGAAGTTGCACGAGAGTGTGGAGTGAGATAGGATTAGCGACTGAAGCTAGAAGACGATGTAGTATTTCAATTAAGTTCGGTTGTAATAGGTTTAAACACTATTGTATAAGTTAGCAGAGATGGTGTAAGCTAACACCTAGTTTTGAAAGATGTTAGTCGATGTTGATAGGTAAGGTTATGGTTGGGTTTTTGAATACATCTATAAAGTTTAAGAGTTTGACTTAATTTGGTATAGTGATGGTAATAAGCCTTAGCATCCACAGTGGGTGTGGGTGTGGCGGTAGCACCCCGATTAGTGTTGTAAATCTTCCGCTGTATTGTTCACAAAGAAGAAAAAAAATAGAGCTGGGAATTGGGGTATTACAGTTCCTAAACTACAACCGCCAAAAAAGACTTATCTTTTTTAAAGGGCATTTTTGGCGGTTTCTAGCTCGTAACCGCCAAAAATAAGTCTATAATTTTTTACAATTTCTAGCCCATAACCTTTGAAGATACCCTTTTTTTAAAAAAAATAACGTCTTTTTCGGCGGTTGTAGTTTAGCAACTGCCGAAAAATGGTCTCTCTCACTCTTTTTCAGCAATATGATTAATACGGTAAAAAAATGTTGCACCAAAAATGTCCTGTTTTATACTAGTGACTCCAACGCAAGATCATCCTGAAGAAACCACATAATCACAATCTAGAAACAAGAAGCTGGAAGCATAATCAAGGACTAATATAACCACAAAAAAAGCTTCCCAAGGCTCTAATATCCTAAATCAAAACAAATTACTCTTTAGTAAAGAGAGAAAGAGAGATAGAGGGAGAGAGAGAGAGATTTTGACTTTAGGAAAGAATCTCATAAATTGAAAAATGATTACCAGCATGCCAGCGAATTCGACGGAGAGATTTCATAGAAAAATCTAAGGAGTTCAACTTTCACTCACCCCTTTCCTTTTTCTCGTTCTTTCTCTCTCCTTCTTCCCCATGGCCCTTCCTTCTTCTCTCCATTTTCCAAGTCCAAAGTGGGCAAATAGGGCTATTCTTGTGCGACGGCAACTAATATTGGACCAAATGAGAGAATCTTCATTTAATGTAATCAAAACTCATCTCTTTATTTAGTTTTGTCACGACAAACAAGTAACCCTTAACCAAAGTCAGTTACAACTCGGTCACATAAGAATCACCCCCAACTTGACCAATCCTCGATCCACACTCAGTCACAACTTAGTCCTTAACAAAAATCTAGGCCATTCAGTTAACTTAAAAGTTAGATTTGACTTGAATATAATACAAAAATTGATGTATATTCTTTAAAGCAAAAAAATGTGTCTAGTGTGAAAACTTTTGTAAAATATAAAGCACACAAATAATACGGATTTTACAAATCAAAACAAATTTTGATGGACCAAGGCAAATTTTGTTTGCAGTCCACATCCATCCAATATCCACATAGATATTTTCCCCCAATTTATGCCCGTTCAGTTAGGGGTGACATTATCCATTAAGTACCCACTACACCCGTCCGCACGATCCATATAAATGGGTGTAAACTCAAAATAAACATGTGCAAAACACGTGCTAAGTGAAACTAGGGGTGACAATTCGAGTTGATGGGTCCAATTGAGGTTAACTCATACCCAACTCATTTAAGAATATAAACCCAAACCCAATCCAAAAAGAATCGGGTTACAAATTTTTAACCTTATTCTAACCCATATAAAACCATTTAACTCAAACCTAACCCGTTTAAACAAAAACTTTCAAGTACATTTTTTTACATCTTTTTATTTTTTAATCCAAATAAATTATCAGTTTTTATCATATGTCTGTTAAACTCCTTGAGAGTCACAAGTGACTACTTGGTTTTTATTCACCCTAATTAGATCCATATAAAAAAATGTGACGATTAAAAAAACATACTTTATCAAATTGTTAGATTGGCAAGAAAAGTGTTGATATGTCTTTTATATTTTAAAACTAATAGTTATGGAATTATAGAAGACTAAAGGGGCATGGTAGCATATATGTACTATTTATTGTATTTTTGTACTTCAATAAAATAGAAACTGAGTCGAGTTTAGTTGAAGTTAGAACAGGTAGCCCAACCCCGACCTAAAAATTAAACAGGTTGAATATTTTAACCAAAATCCATGATTTATGGGTCTGTTTTGGGTCGGGATTTTCTAGTCAGATCCAAACTGACAACCTTTGGTGAAACGGGTAATGTGTCAGATCTGATATGGGTGATGATTTTTTCATTCATCACCAGATCCATCACCCACATACAATTTTATTTAAAGATATTAAAAAAATAAAATAAAAGAAGATCCCTTAATTTCACTAAGATTGCACACAAACCCATGAAATTTTCAAACTAATTACACATAGATCTCAAAAATTATTATAAAATTACAATCAAACTGTAATAATTTTCAAATATAATAAAAATTATACAAGAAACCTTTTCACCCGTTTATCACCTGATTCACGGTCCACCTGTAAGTGGTGAATCGAGTGCCAGATGATGGTTAATGGATGACGGGTCGAGTTTAACTGAAGCGGATGAACATAAGATGGATACAGGTGATACTCCATCCAATCCGAACAAACCCGACCCATTACCACCTTAGGTTCAATTCTTCATTTGTACTGTATATTTTACTGTTAAAACAAACTAGATCAGGTGGTACCCGTGTGGATAGACTAAAATATCAATCCATAAAGGGAGATAGCTATGAAGATGTTGGCGTCGTATCATAGCCGGTTATTAGTGTAAATGTTTTTATTTATCAAACTGTGTTACATACCAAGATTGTGTCACAAACACAGAAGTCTAAGTACCAAGAAGGGAATATGGAGAAGACTTGTGGTCAAGGATTTTTCACCAGAGTAAAATCATCAGAAGTTTTATCTTTACTAAAGATATAAATAGTTTTTTATTGTAGTAGTTATTCTGGTTGTTAAGATTTATCTTTACAAGAAATATTTATCTTCTAAGATAGAGTCTTAGGTCTAGATTTATTTAACGTTGCTTATATATATATATTTGAGAGTATAAGAGATTAGGGTAATGCTTATCTGAAGATATTAGACGATCACAGAGAGATCATTGAGAGTTTTCATAGAATTGTAATTTTCCTTTGAGTTTGAGAGAGATATTAAGTGAATTACGTGTGTACTCATCGAAGGTTGTTCTCCTTGAGTACGTGAATGTACTGGGTGAAGTGTGTGCTAGTAAAAAGTGATATTTCATGTGAATACTCCTACATCATCATTCAGTATATTTTGTGCACGTCAAGTTCGTCGTATGATTGTTACACGGTTCATTGTGAGTAATTACTCACAAATAACGAAGTTCTAAGAACTTTCAGTTGGTATCAGAGCTTGGTTCCCCTTGTTCACTCGAAGAGAAATCTTCCAGGTGATCAAGATGATTCTTATAACGTTAAGGCACCAAAACTTACAAAGTTCAACTTGCTGGTTTAAAAAAATGGGAGACCAACTAATGTCAATTGACTCCGATCTATGGAAGGTAGTCACTAAAGGTGATCTTGTTCCACAAGTTACTGAAGGAGGTGTAACAAAACCAAAGGATAAAAAAGATTTGAATGATAATGACAAGAATCTGTAGAGCAAGAATAAATAACACTGCATGTAATTGTATCAATCCTTTTGAAGGAGATCAACAGAAAGTGTTAGGTATTCATACAACTAAGGAAGTTTGAAGCTTTTTGAAAATAGCCTATGAAGGTATTGACTCAATAAAAAAATCCAAAGGAAAGCAATACAGGAAGCAATTTGACAACTTTAAGATGTTGGAAGGTGAGTTTATTACACAGACTATGAAGAAGTTTGATAAGTTACTTAGTGATATGAAGACACTGGAGTTACACTTGACAATCAGATGGTGAATGAAAGATATCTTGATTGTCTGGAAATAGAGTGGTTACATTACAACACGCTACTTGAGACACCAAGTTTTGTAAAGTTATCTCTTGAAGAGTTAGGATTTGAATTGATGGTCAACGAAGGGAGATGAAGGAGAAATTTCTTCAACACCTATCAAAGACCTAGCTTTAAAAGCATGCAACCTGTCCTCTGCAATAGAAGAGGATGATATCAATGAGGAAGAAGAAAATTACCATGATAGCAAATGGTATTAGAAAGATTTTTGGGAAGGAAAGGCAATGGACAGAAGTACAATCAGTACATCGAAGAAAGGTCTATAATTTGTTTCAGATGTAAGAAGCTTGGAAATGAGGTTAAGATTGATCTTTCCACGGAAGGGCAGTTTTCAGAAGAAGGTAAAGAAGTTTTCCACAACTGTCGTGCTGCTGCGTGGAGAAGATGTCTCTGTACTGACTCAGAACCAGAAGCTGGAGCCCTAGTGTGCATGAGTGTTGTGTTGCACGGAGGCACTAGATCAAGACCCATAATTTGTATGATGGTAAAAGATAGCTGGAAAGAGACACTCAGAGGTGATAAGGTAAGTTTAAGTCAAGTAGAAGAATATTTTAATTCGAGAACAAGAAACAAATGTTTATTATGATAACTGCAGCAGTTTCTAAGTCAGAGTCTCACAAGCAAGCCTATGAAAAAAGATAAGAGAATTAAAGAGAAAGTAGTTAAGTCCTCGGAGTCTTTGGCTGAACAGGATTTAAGTACAAATGTTGATAATGCTGCTATCAAATTTGTTAGTCCTCTAAAGACTAGGATACTCACACTTTCTAGTTGGGATCAAGATGAATTAACTCTCTCATTATTCGTAATGATCAACTAAAAAGAGAAATAAACGTTCACTGATGAAATTGTTAAAAAGAATCGTGAGTTAGAGTTACAATCTCAAGAAAATCCTACCTGGTACACGGGTAAGATAAACCTTAGTAATACTCAGTAATAGTACGACAGGAAAGGTTTAGTGTTTCGGCAAGGAATTGAGTTTCAGTCTCAAACCTTAGGAGCAAGGAGAGTAAAGTCCACATGAAGGTTTAATGTAGGTACTGTCATTCTTACGGTCATAAAATCGAATAGTGTAACAATCTGAAAAGGAAACGGTCAAGATTGAGATGGTCACAACCAAAAAACTTAAGGCATGATCGTCATAAGTCTGTTAGATGCTCTTTCATTCACAAAAAACAGGGCCCAAGCAAGTCTGGGTACCTAAAGCCAACCTTTGATTTTTTTTCAGGTATAGAGTGAGCTACACTGGGAGAATCGGTGGCTCATGGACAATGGATGTTCGAGACACATGAGTGTAGAAGTGATGTTTGGCATATTGGAAAAGGGAGAATTGTTGGGTTTTGGTACTGTTGAAGATGGGTCCCGACTGATCACAAAAGCACTTCCGGTTCCTTCCAACTTTTGTGTAACAGTCTCATCTCATGGTCCTCTTCTAAACAAGCAGATGTTGCCTTGTCTACCACTGAGTACAGTAGAGATGGCCAATAACCCAGTCCATCACTCCAGATCCAAACACACAGAAATCAGACATCATTTTCTGAGAGATCAAGTTGAGAAAGGAATTGTGCAACTACTCCACTGTCGTACAAATACTCAACTGACCGATATCTTCACCAAATCTTTATGTCATGATTTTGCATATCTCCGTTTCAAGTTAGGAATGATCAACATTCCCTAAGGTATGGTTCTTGCACTTCTCTGCCTGCTTGTCAAATTAGATTGTGGTTCTTAATTCTGAAATGTGTCGGCTATAGACTCATTTAAATAGATTTGGATATGGGAATACTCCGCAATGTCTACAGTAAATGTCATACATCACTTTCCATGATCCATTTGAACCATAGTATAACCTTTGTTATCCATCATCTATACACTTTTCCCTTTATACAAAAGTTTAGAATACCACACAAGTAGCATCTAACCTATCTGAGTTGCACTGATGATAGTTATGGAAAATCCTGATAGTTCTACTTGTATGTAAAGTTTTCTAAACAACTTTCTGGTTCTTTATCAAAACAGTGAAACTGTTGATGTAATTGAATTATCTTGGCTGAGCTTGGGGTCTTTGAAATGAATATGAAAAAAAAGAGACAAAGGTAAGGTACCTCTGCCCTAGTAGTCTTTCCACAAATCAGGTCTCGTCCATTCAACTATTAAGTCTTTTAGGGTGCTTCATCACCTAACTCCCTAAGGGTAACTACTCTGGGCAAGTTGACAAAACATTGTTACAAGGGTGAAGAGAAAAGTCTGTGTTACGAGAATGACTCAGTTGTGTTACAATATCATTATCTATATGGTCAAAAGCTCTTGAAAGTTGATATATGAATAAAAGAAATATAAGACACACGAGTTGTTTGGGGTCATTAGTATGTGGAAATGAAAGGTAATATGGAATAAGACTAGGGATGGCAATGGGTCAGGTTTGGGCGGGTGGACCATCACCCGCACCCGTCACCTGACTTCACCCGCTTCACCCGTACCCGACCTGTCACCCATTATGTTTCACTCGTCACCTGCGGGTGAAACGGGTGAACTCGTTTATCCATTTATTTTCCATTCCTTTGTTCACCAGTAAGGTTTGCAAATTACTGTGAGTTGAGAGAAAATATAGGGGCAAAGCATGTATGTTCCATGTTCATCGGTTAGTGTTGCAAAATTTACTTTAGAGAAGAGAATGCAAAAGTTCGCAGAGCATGTATGTTCCATGTTCGCCAATTACAGTTACAAAATTACCATGAGTGAATAGATAAAATAGAGGCGTAGAGCTGTACGTTCCATGTTCGCCGGTATGATTACAAAATTACCTTCATGAAGAGAATGAAAAACTTCATAGAGCATGTAAGTTCCATGTTCTCCATTTAGAGTTACAAAATTACCAAAAGTGAAGAGAGAAAATAGAGGCGCGGAGCATGTATGTTCCTTGTTTGCCGGTCAGGGTTGCAAAATTACCTTCAGTGAATAGAGAAAATAGAGACACAAGCATCTATGTTCCATGTTCGCCCAGTTAGGGTTGCAATTACCTTTAGTGAAGAGAATTAAAAACTGTGCAGAGCATATATGTTAAGGTTGCAAAATTACTGAGAGTGATGAGAATGAAGAATGGCACAGTCGCGCAGATCATGCATGAATGTTCCTTGTTCACTAGTTACCGTCACAAAATTAGCGTGAGTGAAGGAGAATGGATAACAGTTAACAACTTAACATATAATAATTTATATCATATTTATGCGGATGAGCAGGTCAGGTGAACGGGTCGGGTGACGGGTGGAAAATGTCCACCCATCACTCGACCCCCACCCGCACCCGTTTCACCCGTCACTCGTTTTTCACCCGTTTTTTACAGGTTTTTCACCCGGTTTAGCAGGTCAGGTGAAACGGATACCCGCTGACCCATTGTCATCCCTAAATAAGACACTACTTATTGCCTCTTGTCGTCCATTACGCATTGGCACGTTAAAGTAATGGTAAGACCCTGAGTAAAGTTTGAGGTGAATGGCTACATTATGTCTTAGGATTTTCATGAAAAAATACATCTTATTTCACTATTGTGAAAACCTGTAGTACAAACCATTATTTTCCTCAACTATCATATAGTACTAGCTCTTTTTCGCAATTGTTCAACACCACAGGTTTCCCAATCTGACACAGCTTTTTCTTTTGAGCTTGAGAAATATTTCTAACATAGCCTTGTGTCCATGATTCAAAATTATTCCACTTTACCATATGCTTAGACATTGTGAGGTTTCGTACTCTAGACTTGTTTTAAATAATTAGGAAATTTCACGAAATACCACTGAGTTTTGTTTAATTCATGATATACCACTGTGTTTTTAAAATTACACAGGATAACACTAAGTTTTTACTTATTTCATTAGATAACACTCTGTCTCACATTTTTTAAATGTTCTATTAATATTCCAGGAAAATGACTAAACTACCCCTATTTTTAATTAACAACTTGAAAGTGATTTGTCATATTGATAAATTTCATAAGACGCCACTTTTGTTTAACTATTTATATGGGTAGTTTAGTATTTTTTTTCTAGGGATATTAATGGAACATTTAACAAAATATGAGACAGAGTGTTATCTGGTGAAATAAATAAAAACTTAATGTTATCCTATGTAATTTTAAAAGCACAGTGGTATATCGTGAATTAAGCAAAAACTCAGTGGTATTTGGTGAAAATTCCCTAAATAATTTTGTGACTGCCATTTGGATTTATAAACCCTTCTTCAATTAGGCAAAAGAGGGGAAGTATGTGTCTTGAACTATATCTTTTAAGTGTGTGCTACTATTCATGTGTGATAAATGTTTATGTTCATGTCTCACTTACTTATATATTGAGTTGAGGGGGAACTTTCGTTGTCCCTCTCAAATGATAATGAAGACAACAACAGTCCCCTCACACAGAAGTAGTTACTCAGGTAAACATATCACACATAGAAGCAGTTACTCGGGGGAACTATTCAGGTTTCCCTTGAATCATCAACTGCAACAGTTACTCAGAAAATAAATCGAAGATATCACGATAGTTGCTGTTGCTCAGGGGGAATAACACAGATAGAAGACACAAAGTTTTCCAAATCAAAAAAAGGGGGGATTGTTAGTGTAAATGTTTTTTTATTTATCAAACTGTGTTACATAATAAGATTGTATCACAGACACAGAAGTCTGAGTACCAAGCAGAGCATATGAAGAATCATCAAAAGTTTTATCTTTACTAAAAATATCAAATATTTCTGATTAGTTATTATCGGCTGTTAAGATTTATCTTTACAATGAATATTTATCTTTTAAGATAGAATCTTAGGTCTAGATATTTTTTACATTGCTTAAGATAATGCTTTCCCGGAGAGATTAGATGATCAGAGAGAGATCATCAAGAGTTTTCATAAAATTGTAATTCACCTTTGAATTTGAGAGAGATAGTGAATTACATGTGTACTCATCGAGAGACTATTCTCCTTGAGTGCGTAAATACTGATGAAATACGTGCTAATAAAGAGTGATATTTCATGTGAATACTCCTGTATCATCATTCAATCTATTTTGAGCACGTCCAGTTCGTCGTGTGGCCGTTACACAGTTCGGTATGGGTAACTACTCACAAAGAACGACGTCGCCCGGATATTCAAGGTGATGTGAGGCAGGAGTGAAAATTCTTCTATGCAGCATGAAAAGAAAATATCAGACGACATAAGCATCGTCATAGATCTTTTTTATAAGTCTTGTTTAGCACTAGCAACAGTATATCATAAAAAATTACAACCTCAAATAATAGCTTATACACCATATTGTTCCTATATATATAAAGAATACACATGTAGAACTGATGACTAATTCTATAAGATAAGATCAACATAGATCATAAGTATGGGTATCAGCATCTTACAAGTCTATACTATGAAACGGTTAATTAGAGAAGAATCACAACAATAGCATTTACAAATAGGGAGATGGCTCAAATTTTATCAACTTCTACCTTTTGAATTGAATGTTAACCAATCAGTTGATTGGGAAAGAGGATCAAAGGCAAATAGTAACCTTTAGCCAGAAACCCTTTCACTTTAGACAGACAAGACACCTGCCCATGTTCCTGTAGGAATAAATGAAAGCCATTAGTAATTTAGACATAAACTTCTGAAAGTTAGCAAAGAAGTGGATGATGTGGGTACAAAATACAATCAGGACAAGATCCCTTCAAGAAATTACATCAAAATGCTTTTTTTTCTTTCCACTGCATAGTGGTTGAATGTTGAATCGATCAAAGGATAGATGTCATAGTTGCTACTTTTGTCGATAAGGATGTAGGCAGATCAACTGTATTCAAAGTTACTAGTACTCCAAACCACAACAGGGAGGGACATACGCTAGACAGCCACGTTGAGGCTTTTTCTTCTTCTCCTTTTGCTTCTGAGGTGGTCTGATCACCACCTTGATTGCAGCATCGAAGACCGCTTTCACATTCTGGGTTAAATTGAAAACGCATAGAAAATGACAATAACGAAAAGAGTAAAACGGGGGTGTCAGGATCTTTAAAATGAGCTAAATTTGGCTACGTTGCTATTATTATACCTTCAAGGATAAAATTCAAGAAAGAATTATGGCAAATTCGCCTGAAAATAAAGAAACTACAGTAATAGATTACCAGACGCCACTTTTCTAGAATCTAGAGAACCACATACAGAAAGACAAAGTTTTCTTGGTCCATAAAACCATAGTTAAACAAAGCATAAGTTCAATGATCTGATATTTTTACCTGCTGAGTTTTAGAGCTGCACTCAATATAGTACAACGCGCCAATCTGCTTGCGTAGTTCTTCCCCCTGATGGTGTTCAGCACAATTTTATTAGTCATGTAACTATAGCTCATATTTGAAGAGAAAAAGGAAAGAAGAATGATAAACAGAAGCAGAGGAACCTGCCTGTGTAGTTGTTACCGGCACTAGACCAGGATGATCTGCAAGGTAGTACTTGTCCTCACGGAGATCTACAAAAACCATACAGTAAATAAATAACTCACCTAAGAGTGGGGGGTAAACTGAGGTGCGTTCCATATTGTGGTGAAGGGTTTCAAAGTTTATTGGAGATTAACCAGGCAATGATACAAATTGAACTACAAATTGTTCAACAAATTCCACAATGACATGAATGACCTTCATCATTTAGCAAGTATAACAAAACTGTAGCCATCAAGACACCTCATCATGTTCAAGCATTTCAATTTCCTTCCGCTCAGTAGCATCTGGGTGAGTTATTATTATGAAGATGAACCTTCGGCCTGAGTGCGGTTTTTGTTAAGGGAAGATCAATTCAGGTCTCTGATCCTACTTGAGTTCTTCAAGAACAATTCATTTCTACTTCATCATCAGTAAGCATATATAAAGGCCAACATAAACTAGCCATAGAGTTTAATATATTTCTGATATAAGTAGTGGTACAACAACAGATAAGATATTCTCCAACCAAGATATTTGTCCAGTAATACTAATTCACTATGTGGAAAATTGAGTAGTTCTTTTTTTTTGGTTGTTTTATGGATTTTTGACATACCTAATTTGGTGCCAACCAATACAACTGGAACTCCAGGCGCAAAGTGCTGAAGTTCTGGAATCCACTGAACCAAAATCATATCCAAGTATTAAATAAAACAACAATAGGATCTATGCATAACAAGATCAGGCCAATCTATATGACAGCGAAGAGAGGAGTGACCTCACCTTTCTGAGGACATTCTCGTAGCTGGCACGACTAACCAACGAGAAGGCCAAGACAAATACATCGGCCCCCCTGTAGCTTAGTGGCCTCAATCTGTTGTAATCTTCTTGTCCTACACAGGCAAAATGTTTCTGTACCATAATTTGAAATAATTTCTCATAATATGCAGTTCTATTCCTAAATTAATGCTTTGGTGGTGCATTGAAAAAAATAGGAAAATGGTGATGATGGAGTGTGAGATCGAGTAAAAGAAGAAAGGTCACCAGCAGTGTCCCAAAGGCCTAAGTTGACGGTGGTAGTATCTACCACCACATTTGCACTGAAATTGTCGAATACAGTAGGGATGTAATCCTGAATACAGGCGGTAAAATAATATCAATTATTGTGTATTAAGGAGCCCACAAATCAGAATATTGTATGAATTCAGATTTAGCTGAGATAGAAAGAGCCACCAGGTGTACTCTTAATGACAGTAAAGAGAATTTAGAGGAGGATAGTAAAGATTAGGGATGACAAGGAAGGGGAGTTAGTAAAAGAGATCATAATCAATATAGTGAAACAAAAAAAAATGAAAAAGAATCTGAGCATTAAAACATTTCAAATCTTTTACCCCAAAAGAAACACAAGAAAACGAAAAGCTGCGACACAGAGACCCACAAAGTGACAAATCAAGACGAAAAGCAGCCGTATTATGAAAATCCCCGCCCAGGTGATGTTTTGAGGGCAGAAGGAGCAGCAGTAGTATGTATGCACTTACAGTAGGAAATTTGTTGCTGGTGTAGCAGATCAGCAAACAAGTCTTGCCAACGGCACCATCTCCGACAGTAACGCACTTGATGAACCTCGAAGCATTGGCAGCCATCATTACAGGCAAAAAGGAAAAGAGAAGAAAGAAAGCGCAGATAAACAGGGAGTGAGGAAACCAAGAAGAAAACACTGATCCCGGTCCCTTTACTTTTTCTTTACCTTTTTTATTTGGGTTTAGCTTTTAGGTGAAGGAAAAACGACAGGGGAATGAGTGTGAGTTGATTTAAAGAGAAACCGGGTCACATGATTCTCACTATTAAACAAACTCCACCTATGATTTTTTCATTTATTAATTATTGCACTCATGAGCCGTTTACTAATGTATTTATTCATCACCGCCTCATAATTTGATATTATAATTGTTGGTACGCAATAAATAACCACATCTTAACTATATGGTTAAGAATGTTAATTATATGTACTATACCGGTAAACATGATATGAACATACCGACTAGCAAATATCCCGCTCTACGAACACCGAACCCACAAAATCGTGTTCACCAATCCTCGAAGTCGGGCACCACCAACGATGACCCTAATCGGTGGAATCACTCATGACTAAAGGCACAACCCATTGTGTTACAGAATCCCACATCAATCGTATGGGAGGCTGGTGTGTGGTTCATATAGGACTATGGGCTCTCCATCCCTTGAGTTAGCTTTTGGGATGGCTCTCTCATGGTCCTGTAACAGAGGTATCAGAGCCGGACCCTGAGAGCTCCACGTCACCGGAAGGGGCGACCTGGAAAGGAGCGACCTGGGAAGGAGCGACCCGGGAAGGGCTACCTAGGAAACGCCGGAGATGCCGCCTAGAGTGAATGCCACTGGCTGAGGGGGCCAACGTGGCGTTGGTGCTCGAAGGGAAGGACTGTTACAGAATCCCACATCAGCCGTATGGGAGGCTGGTGTGTGGTTCATATAGGACTATGGGCTCTCCATCCCTTGAGCTAGCTTTGGGATGGCTCTCCCATGGTCCTGTAACCATTGACATCCTTTCAATCAATCTCATTGGACTACCTGTCATTACCGCTTTGGACACTCATGGTCTCCAACCGCACACCTCCCTAGCATGCCATTAAAACCCCGAGACATCAAGTGTCATTTCTACAATTAAGGATGGTGACCAAACAGAGTGAGAAAGCTTCGTCCCTGACAAAAGTTCCTACTCAGAAGGACACTATTCCCATCTTGTACTACACCTTGTGCCATCATCTCGGTTAGCAAACGAGCGGCAAGTCGGGAGACGCACCAACATCTTCGTCCTCTTCCCTATAAATATAATCAATATCACATTTATTACACAAGCACAAAAAGATAGGACATACTAGTACTTGAGAACACTCCCCTTGTATCTTCATTGATACTCGTTCCATCATATTAAGAACCTTTGTCAAAACCCCCGTGAACTAGGTCATTTACGACCGAGCCATGTAAATATTATTGTCGTCTTTCTTACTCATTACTGCACTTAAAACTCCATCGTAACCACTGAAGAAAGCAACATCAGTCCCAAATCCGCAAATTACACTCTAACCTATAGATTACCAGCACCTAATAGAGATAGTCTAAACCTACAACACAGATTATACTCTAACATTTTGACGGCGTCTGTGGGAAACTTATAATCATCACTTCAAAGCCTTCGTTCGTTCTACCTTCTACCCAAAAACAGCTTCAATGGCACCACCTCGTGGCTGAAAAACCAGAAAAAACAACACTTCATTGAGTTCACCTCCATCGGATGAAAGAGCACCCAACGGAAATCACGATTCAACTTCCAAAACTATCTCCACAATTGTAATGCCCAACCTTAATCCGGAAAATTTGTGGTGCAGAAGCAAGACCCCAAGGGCTCTTATGGATTAGGTCAAGAGACCAATTAGGCATCACCGGCGTTGGGTCAAAGACCCAACCACCTAAGACTCACTGTGGAAAGACTAGCCATCCACTTAGCCACAAGCAAGAGTCAAGAGTGAACTTAAACCTCTCAACGACAAGTTCCTTCACTGATTCACATTCCTGTGGCCCAAATGCCTCGGTCGAATGCCACGCCGCAGCTCAGACTGAGTCAACTCCGTCCCTCTCCCTGCAACTCGAGTACATATGTGTCCCTTAGTGGCTGCACTCGTCCTCGGAACCATCAAGCCTTCAATGGCCCAACATCCAAGGACCTCTAACTAGTACGAGTCAGTAAGGTGTGCCGTCGCGGGCCACGTCGCACCTTGTCTCCGCCCTTATCCAGGGCTCAACACTTGTCGAACCGACTTCGCCAAAATATCTCCGTATATGACGGCTCAAGGACCATGTCAAACATCTATCACGCTTCAAGTATACTGGTAAGTCGGGAATTGGCCTAAGTTTTTAGGGCTAATTCATGTTTTATCTACAATTTTGCTTTAAATTCCTTCCTTATTGGCTTGTTTGTGTTTTATTGTTATGTTTGTCTTCTAAGATTAGTTTTGTGATTGTTCAGGTCAAAAAGCTCAAAAGAGCGATATCAGACCAATTTAAAGATGTTTGGATGCTCAAATGAAGTCTTTCGTAGTTGATTCAAGCATTGGAAGTCAACCTAGAAGTCAAATGAGGGTTTTAAGAGGTAATTTCTTGGCTACATCCAAATGTAGCTATAGATGGTTACATACATGTACATTTGTTGTAGAAAAACTGTACAATTAGTAAATAAAAATTGTACGGATGTATATGTATAGTTATACATTGAATTCTGATGTTACTGAAATTTTACTATATGTACATACTAACTTCTTAAACTGTACAATAAGCTTATAAAACTTGTACTTTTACACTGTACAATTTTTACAGTTTAAAATGTAGCCAAAGATAACTACATACGCTTGTAGCCAAGAATGATTGGTTTTAAGAAGGAAAATTTGAGTTTTAGCAATGGTACAGGACTTAGTCTTTGAATGTTTTCCCGGACCATGTGATTGGAAGACTCTCTGCCTTATTTTGGAGGTAGTTTGTGAATATGTCTTGGGAAACAAACCTGAACCATCCCTTGAAGTAACTTTTTGCCTTATTTCAGGGGTGGTCTCGGAATGTGTCTGAGGAAACATACTCGAAGCAACATTTTGCTGTTTTAAGACATGGTCCGGGAACATGTCTTGGTTATATTCCCGGACCAGTCACATGAAAGAGGTAATGCTACTTTAAAATAAAGAAAGGTTGATTTTTTAAATCACCACATCATGCCGTGTAAGAAAACGAATAGAGAGAGAGAGGGGGGTTTGGAGAGTTGTACATAAAGGAGAAAAGTTGGAGTTTTTGACAAACATTTGGAGACAAAGCAGAGTAGATCGAGAACTGGAGATCGAAGCTTCGTGATGGAGTTTTCAATTAGAGTTTTCCCTTGTTCTTTCTTTCTTGATCGAATACTCTTTCTAATAGACTAATACATTATTATCATGTCTAAGGCTGAGTAGTAGTTTTAATTCTGGTTTACTATGTAAACCTAGTTTAAGGTTTAACTACTTTTATGAATTCTCTGGTTTAATAGATTGATGTACTTTTCTTTAGTTATTTGTTAATCTCTTGTGATTAACCCAATTACCAGAGTTTTTAGTTTGTTTGTCTACAAGTGAGAATTGTGGCATTCAATAGACTATAGGAAAAGAATCAGTTAGTTTAGAGATGGTAATTCCTCTAAAATACTAATTGACTATCAAACTGATTGCTCTAAAAGTTGTTAGTAATTAGAAAATTCATAACGAGAGTTAGAATTTAGTAATTGTTAATTACAGTTAACCGAGCAAGAGACCAAACGTGGATTAATTTTGTTTTGGGGTTTCAATCTAGAATATGGTAATCACATAGGGAAGGGAACTGAAGAACTATGGGGAAGTAGCGATCTGGGATTATTTCTATAATTTATCAAAAAAGCAATATTTCTCTCTACAATGTTAACTTTTATTTTCTTTAATTTACACTAGTACAAAAAAGGGCTATTTCGGTGCCCCTATCTCGACGGTTGTAGGAAAAACCGCCGAGATAGGTTGTCTAAATGACCGGGGTTCAAAAATTAATAGTCTATTTCAGCGGCTGTCAGGAGGAACCGCCGAAATAGATACATTTCATAGTGTATTTCGGCGGTTCCTCCTGACAACCGCCGAAATAGACTATTTCCTGACTGAAATTTAAAAGAATTTTTAAAAAAATTAATATCTATTTTGGCAGTTTCTACTAACAACCTCCAAATATATAGTCTAATATTACTCTCATACTTCCTTTTTCCCTCACGCTCTCGATCTATCTCTTCTCTCTCTGCTCGAATGCGACACTCACGATGATTTTTGGCTGAATAATCACCTCCAGCTCTGACCATCACCCGCTGCGTCGTCGCCCCCCGTCGTAGTCGCCCACCGTCGGCCGCCGTCGTCACCCCCGCTAGAACCGCCAGTGACCCGTTGAAAAAGTAGAAAACGCCTTACATTTTTGTAAGAAATTTGTAAGTTCAAATTTCATTGTAAAACTTATAAATTTGCTGTTATAATGATCTGATTTAGGTTGGAATCTGATTGTGTGTGTATAATGTAATTGTGTGGGACAATGTGTGTATAATAATGGTGTAAAAGTAGTGTAATTTGTTGTGCACACAAGGTGCTCGATGTAATGTCTGAATGAAAAAAATGTGTTGTTTATGCCCTTTGCAGTGATAATTTAGGAGCGTTTGTGTCTCTCTTATGCTAGATTGGAACGGGGCTGAAAGCAATTCATTTTGGGTACGGGTAATATACTTTAACTTATATATTCATTCTCTTCACTTACACTAATTTTGCAAGCCTAACTATGAACATTGAACATACATGTTGTTGCGTTTCTTTTCTATTTTTTTTGTTTTTGCGTCTTTGTAAAGATATATCAGAAGTGGTACTGCTACATCTCTTACACAACCTACCTCTCGCACACCAGTCTCCCCTCTCTCTATAAATCCCGAAAAAACAAGTAAGTATTTTGACTTCGGTTTTTGTTTTAAAAATGCAACGATTTGTTGAAATTAAAATGCTAGTTTATTTTGGGTTTGGAACCTTAGAGTTAGGCTAGATTACTTGACAATCATCTCAGTCATGCTCTATTAGGAAATAAACATGTGCAAGCAAATACAAACCATATTACATAAATATTTTCGTTTTACTTAGGATAACTCTCACACCTGTGATTTGTTGCACATATAGTATGAAGCGTGACTGGATGTATGGTGATCGAGGGGATCACTTTGACAAGATGCTGAAATAGTTTTGCAAAGCGGTAGTGCAGTACAAGGACAGAACAAAGGCGGTGAAAATTCCATGTCCTTGTGTTGACTGTGGTGTTGTAAGAAAATATTCAAACATTGACGTCATACAATTCCATCTGGAGACCCGTGGTGTCATGCCACATTGCAGAAGATAGACTTTTCATGGGGAACCAGTTCAAGATAATGCTTCAACTACCTACAGTCATGATCGGTGTCACTCAAGAACCAAGCAGACCTTCGATGCTATCAACAAGTTGGATCGATTCCCAAGTAATTCAGGAGTCAATGTTGACAATGAGATGACTTACCATGATGAGAGAATGGACGAGATGCATGATAATGCCGAGGACAATTTCGTCGACAGGCCGGATGAGTATCAAAGGTTGTTGGATGCGTCCAAGATAGCCTTGTACCCTACGTGCATTAAGTACATAATATTGACGGTTGTTTTGAATTTGTTCAACTTTAAGGGGAGATATGAATGAAGTGACAAGAGTTTCATGGCATTTCTTGAGATGCTTCATGATATGCTTCCAGATGGGAAAGGCCTCCCTATCACCACTTATGAGGCGAAGAAATGGATGTGTCCAATGGGGATTGAGTATAAGAAGATACATGCATGTCCCAACAATTGTGTGTTGTATAGGGGTGATTACGAACACCTAGCCAATTTTCTGCAATGCTCATTGTCTCGATACTAGCTCAAGGATGGTGACTCCTCATCCGCTCAGGAAAAAAAGTCCATCAGTTAAACTATTGTTGAAATACCCCTAACCTTAAAAACATAATTAAATGATCTATTAATGATCTAATAAGATTAATAAACATCTTAATACCATCGGGGAACAATCTAAAGATCTCAACAAGGCAAAACATGCCTTAAGATCGGTAAAGCCAAAATATGCTTTAAGAAACCATAGAGATTGTATGACCTCAATTAGGATCCAAAGTGGATTCCTAAGTATTATAATTATGTAATGAACACTATAAAACTATTCTCAAAGGAAACCAAGCTCAAAAACATGTACTAACACAAATTGTGCTTTAAAAGTCCTTAAGCACGTTTTTGAGAAAATTGACTTTCTGAGTGGGTTTTGAGTGGTGTTAGGCAATGGATTAGACCTTGTTATACTAATTTACTATAATTTACCACATTAGAAGGTCTAAATCCAAGATTTTCAAAAAATCAGAATATGACATTCATTTGTGAATAGTAATCCAAATAGTGCATTTTTAAGCAAAATTGACTAAGTCAAGTCAATGGTCAATACATGACTCATCTATATCCTATATGAGGCGGAAGCTTAAAGCATGGAGGACAGCACATTCAACTTTATTCAAAATATCTAGCCATTTTGGTGAATCACCATTTACTATTCCATTTTCTACTTTTCATTCATTAAAACACATTTTCTTTCTTTCTCGTTCCTCTTGTCCCATTTCAGCCAAGACATTAGCAGTTCCTAAACCTCTCAAGCTGTGTTATTGAGAATTCAATGCAAATCAATCTCTTTTCCACCTAAGGTAATGGTTTAAGGCATATTTTTAGCTATTTTTCTTCATCTCTTCATTACTACACATGGATCTTAAATCTTATCACTTTCCATGGCTTATTCTCATGTTTTAAACCTTGTGAACAACATCCATTCTCGGCTGAAGCAAGCTTTGGGACCAAGGTGGTCAAATTTACATTATAAGGTAAAAAATACCTTAAGATTCTTACTCTTCATCCAGTTTTCTTCTTCTGTTTTCTATGAGTTTATTCACTCATAATCTTCATATTTTCATGTTGATTCAGTGTGTTAACCATTTGGAGCAAGGGTGGCCGAAAATCAAAAGAAAAATCATTCTTTAAGGCATTTTGCTAAGGTAAAATTTATTTACCATAGCACCTTGTTGTTTTCTAGCTATTCCCCATGTTTTTATGGTGAATTTAACACCATGTGGTGTTCTTGATTCAGGCCGAAACCCTTTGGAGACTACCTTTCATTTTTAAGGTGATTTTTGCCTTAAATCTTACATTTAATTGTTCTTTATGGTTAGCTCATGCTTGGAGTGTAACCATATCTTATTTTGTTGTATTAAACATGTCTAAGTGTTGTGGTGATTTTTCCTCCAAGCTTCTGAGTTGGTTTTAGGGCTTTAAGCACCTAAATCAAGGTATAAGCACCTTAAACTTATGATTTTATGATTTTTTAGCTTATATAAATTATGTGTCGAGAGTGGAGGTATTTATATGGGTGATTTTAACCTAACTATGGGAAAAAAATGACTTAGATAAATTGAGCTAGTCATTTAAGTGGTTTATTTAACATAATGGTCACATTATGACATTATGTGGAAAAATAATTAAAGTAAAGTAAGGCCGAGAGCTTATATTATATTTTGAGCTATTTATGTGTAATTTTATGTTATAAAGGAAAGTTGTAATAAGGCCATGTCATTAGGCCATTTTATTTAAGTTTAAAAGCTTATTTAATTTAATTTATGTACTTACTATTAAGTATGGGGTCAAATCCGTAAATAAACAAACATTAGAGTGTAGGTGAATATAGCAGAAAATTGGGATTTAAAATGTATTTAAATAAAAATTATAAGATTTTATAAAGTTTTGGGGTGAAATTGTAAATATTGGAAAGTTTGGGGTAATCTATGTAATTACCGAGAAAGTGGGGTCAAAATGATGTTTGGAAGTCAAACATTGACCAAGCAAAAGACTTTGACCAGATTTGATGATTTATTAAGTTAATTATCAATTTATAGTAAGTTATGTATTAAATGTAAAAATTACATAACATATGGGTATATATGAGATTACCAAAAGTTTGGGGTATAAAATGGTATTTTATACAACTATGTGTCATTAGGAATTTTTAGGAATTTATTTGGTTAAATTTGGAGTTAATATGGATTATATAAGTATATTATATGATATTTTATATCATTGTTACATATAGGTAACATATATGGTGGAAACCGTAAATATTGAAAGTATAAGGTTAGGAATGATGTTTATAACCTTTTGGTATAGTTTGGTAATTTTTGGATTTTATATGAGGTTTTATGAAGATATATGTATAATATATAGTTTTAATGACATTAGAAACTATATGTTATTAAATGGGGTTATTTGGTGAATATGGAAAGTTGGTGGGTTGGAAATTAATTTAGAAGAGGCCTAGGGTCTGTTCGGTTATTTTGGGACTTTATAACCATAGGTTAATAATTATATTAAGGTTTAAGGATTATAATATAAGGTATATATTATAAGTGTGACAATGGAATATAATTTGGAGTTGATTTGTAAATTATGGAAGTATAGTGGAATATGATAAAACCGAGAAGAATAAGGGCTATTTGGTATTTTATAACAATTTATAACTAGGTTATAATTGTTTTAATGACATAAATGTCATAATATATTTATATAACTATAATATAACATTATATAAATTATGTGGTGGATTTTGTAAATATTTAAGAGAACAAGGGTGCTGTTCGGAAATAATGGGAATTTTAGAATAAAATTTATAATATGTTTTCAATGATAAAAGGTTATAACATTTATAATATAAAAAATGTTCATTAAAGAGAATGAATATATTATAAAGATTTACCATATAATAAATGGTCCCATAATACATATATATATATATAAATAAATATATGTTATGGAGTGGGAAATACAATATGGTTCAAATAACCATATAATATCATAATTAAAATGATATAGAATGAAAGGAAAGAATTATAAACATTGTGTAGTACCCCAACCCGAAATCCAATAAACTGAACGGCGATCACTCCCAAATAAAATACAACTGCAGCGGAAATAAATACAACAACCGGGCGGTATTACAATGCCGTTGGCCACCCTTGTGACCAACAAGGCTAAGTCCAAATACAATCCTCAAATGTCACGGTCTGGAATACAGATACAACCCGAGATACTAGGAATCAAACTCAAAAGTACAATACTGAAATAAAACAATTAACTAATAGTAGACTCCCAAGCTTGGTCTACCCCACCTACACTCAGTGTGGTGATCTCCTCAACTTCAGGTACCTGAAAAATGGGGGTGCCCCCAAAGGGGCTCAGCAAACAATGCTGGTATGGAAAACGTGCAGCCCATCGTCTACCGGGCCACACCAACTACTTTGTCGAACACATGCAGTTCATTTTTATAAAGCTGTAAACAAGCATAGTCTGATAATAACAAGTATCCATACAAGGACAATAATGTCACATAGAACAAGACACAGAAGGTCGAGTTAGCTGAACTGAAATTCTTTACTGATAGTCGGTCCACACAATGGGACTGACCGTTATAACTGAATATCTGAAATAGTGGAGGTATAGTGACCTCGTTATAAAGAAAGGTTGGGTATAAAAACCCCAGGAGATAACGTAGTTAAACCCTGAACTGAATGGCGTGGGAAATAAGAACCCACTAGAGGAATAAAGTCTTCCTCGAACTGAAGGGCATTTGAATCCCGGAAGGAATAAAGTCTTCCTCCCAACTGAATGTTCCGTCGCGGCGTAGATAGGAGACGACCTGAGACAGGTACAGCTCCTGTAGCATGCATGGCCAGATCCAACTGGGCTCCTCATTCTCATAGTATAGAGTTGTTTAAGTGTCATATAAAGACGTTAAACAAAACACAATGTGTATTGCCAATTACCGCGTTTAGGATAATGACGTTTGTTATAAAGTGAAGTTAGTGAGAGACTTGAGTACAAGTCCTCGGTATACTGAAACGCAGGTATTTAATCCACTGGTATAGTAGTGTTTGTATGCGTGGGACATACACGATGTAGTCAGCAACATTCACGCACATAAATAATACCACAGTGTGCAAGAGTAAAACAACAGTTTACATTAATTATCTTGGTCGTTATTTCAAACAACAGATAGCACACAAGCCGGTGTAATCCGTTAGAAAACAGGTTGCAAGAATCCCATACCGTTCACCGTAGACTGTACTCGTTTAATTCCCGGTCAACGTCTGGTCAAACAGAGTCCTAGAATAGGATTGACTGAGAGGGTTAATTTATGTTACCCTTATATAATAATTCTATTGGATCATTTAACAAATCTCGTATTTGTTATTTCATGTGAGGTTTATTTCTTTTAATTACCTCGTGATTTAATGTATAACTTATTTGTTATTCCTTTTGATTTATTTATACATCCTTTAATGCACATATATGTGTTCATGGCATTTGTTGTTTATTTTATTTGTCTAGGTGACATAACAACTTATATTTCTTAACTATATTTATGTCATACATAGACATAAAATTCTTATAGTTTTATCATTCTCCTTTTACCCATAAATAATATTTATAGTTTATCTTTTAATTCCTTATAACCTTGTAAGCCATAGTTTTAACTCCATAATTCCTTTAATCAAAATTCTTTCTTCTAAATCCTCCAAATCCATATAGGACCTATATTTATTTAAATCTAAATTCTTAGACTTATATTTCAGTTATTTACAAAACAACCATACTAATTCATAAACTTTACATTAAATTCTAATCTCTTTATATAACATGGTTTTAATTCCTTTTTAATTAAATTACAAAACTACCACTAATATTTTGGACATAACTTATAATTATTATAACTTTCGAAATTACATCTTAGCCCTCAAAATCTCGGCATAAATGTATACTTCTTATAATTGCAATTTAACCACAAAATCTCATAATCTTTACATAATGTCTTATAAACTATAGTTTTAATTTTAATTCCCCATAAATGCTAAATATTTATATCTAAATTCTTAAATTACCAAACTAACCCAAACTAATTCGGCTTTAGCCTAGAACTTTCCATTAATTACATTTCCACCCCAAAACTTTATAATAGTCACATAATAACTTATAAACTATAGTTTAAATATTTAATTCCCCAAAATTCGAAAGTGAACTTCCTAATTCACTTAATTATGAACTCGCCACATATTAAACTCCAAACTTTCATAGCAACTTTTATAAATTACATAATAGCCCAAAACTTAATAAAAAGTTATTTTAAAGCTTGTTTAAATTATCTAAAATTCATAAACTTAATTCCTAACCTTATATTATATTATAATTACACCAAACAGCCCTTTAGCTCTCGGTTTTTAATATAAGTACACTAAACTTGTAAAAATTACATTTAACCCACATAACTTAATTAATTAGTCATTTAGACACTAATAGAATATTCTTAACTCACCAAACTTTATGATATAAATTTATATACCTAAATAGCTCATTAAAATCCATTTAACACATAAACCATTCGGCCATATTTATTTGGTGACCATATAGTATATAAAAGTGGATTTATATGTCTAGATAATTATAAATAAATTCATAGGAGTTATATAACTCATGTATAAATTATTGTAATGTCTTATATAAATTCTAGCTCAAAATAAAGAACTTTTTGCCCTTGATAATTCGGCATAAAATGATATATATCATAACTAAAATTTGTGACACAAAAATGTGTCTTAAGGTAAATATTTTCCTATATGTTATAGGTTATATTTTTGGCATATAAAACCATATAGCTTCGGTATTATTTAACCTAAGAGGTGTACATAATTTTTGTACAATTTTTAGAAGCTTAACAAAGCTTATAATATAAGGGTTTACTTAGTGAACTTACTTCTTAACAAAGGTGGTTAAGTGCTTGAACTTCTTCTTGAACCTCCAAGCTTTCTCCAAGGGAATTTGATGCTCCACTTCGGTTATATACAAGTGGTGAAGGAGTTTAGGAGTTAGATCTTGAATAAAGATCTTAAGTAGATTTGTAAGTAGTTTTTAAAGAATTTACCTTAAGCTTTTCTCCTTATAATTTCGGCTCACTAATGGTGGATGATGAACAGTTTTCCTTCATGAAAAATGAAGAAGAAAAGAGCCTTAGAAGAGATTGAAATCGGTTACACAATAAAATGTGCTTTAAGGATTTTCAAGCTTGAAAACTACCTTAAGATAACCTTGAGATGCTCCTTGGTTTAATGTTGGTTAGGACAACCTCCTTGGATAACTAATTGATGCCGAACCCTTGTTGATATGCTAGGAGAGTTTTGCTTCAAGGTTTGACAAGGAATGCTAGGAAATTACCTTAAAGATGAAGATAGAAGTTAAAACTCCATTAATGGACTTAAGAGCTTCAAAGGAAGAAGATGAAGCTAAGAGAGAGGAGAGATCTTACCACCAAACCGTGCAAGAAGAGGGCAAGGAAGAAAGTGAGACTCACTCACGTAAATGAAAGGATGGTTTTGGAAATTGATTTTGTTTTGTCAATTTTTAATGTCAATTGACAATTCTTTTTCCTTAGTTTATTACCTAGATTATTGGCTCAATTAATGCCTCTTTTCCAGCAAGAAAACCGCCATGTTAGAGGGCATGTGAGGTGTGACAAGGCAAGGGTTGGAAAGGGAATAATTGTGAGCTAGAAGACAAGGAAATTTAGGTAAGTTGTACTTTTGATTTTTCTAAGTTAAGCCTTGTCTTCTTCCTCATTATGGTGCACGATTTCAAGGCTAAAAGAGGGTCTCAATTCGTTGATGAAGAGCCAAGGAAGAAGCTTGAAGGTCTCTTGAATTTTAAGAAATGAAAAGGTGGAATCTAGATCCACTTTTGCCTTTTTACATTTTGTCTTCTTCCTAGCTCACATGGCCTTGTTTCTCTTCATAATTTCGAAAGCAACATGGTCAAATGAGACCTACTTACTTTGACATTAAGTAATATACACATGGGAAGGTGAGTCACCATGTTTTAAGCCTTTTACAAACTTTAAAGGCAAATTTTATACTAGTTTTTTGCTCTAAATTCGGCCCCTATAGAGAGCCTTGTTGACTAGTCACACCAACTGATTTAGAAGGTCATTTTAACCCTTTTTAAGATTACCAATTCGTGGCATGTTAAAAACTACAAGGTATTTGCGTAAAACGCGTTTTTGTGACACCCGAAGGTGTGTTTTTTTGTGCTCTAAGGAAATCTTTGGGAACCAAATTGTTTTTATGAGTTCCAAGTGTTTGTAAACACTTATTATGGTAAATAAACATATATTAAGATGTTACATTGAGTTATATGAGGTTACATCAACCCATGACATAATTAACGGGCCATCGGGACACTCCCGGGCAAAAAGGAGCGCTAAGAAATCTCCCTGTGTTTCTTGTTGAATTTTGTGAAACCACTTCGTGGGTTCTCTTTATAATGGTTAATATTGATGTTAGGAGCTCAAGGAATTATTTTATAGGAGTTTGTGCCACCTCGGCACTCCTCCGAACTTTTCGTGCTTTAAGGAACGTGCGTGAGCACTCCCGAGCGTTTTGCGTTTTTGACTGAATATAGCTTAGGGAATATATTTATATATTCATATAATAATTGTATAACCATTTGGTTTGGGTTTTATAAGGTCATACAAGGTCATGTTTGACCATATGCTCCTAAGGCGTTTTAGCGTTTAAGGTGAAACGACTATTTTTACGTAACGTTCCCATGCATGGGTTTGCATGCGTACGTGAAATGATTTATATTTGGATTATATTCCAATAAATAATGGTTTAATAATATTATTTAGATTTGGGGTATTTCAATCTACCCCCCTTAAAAAGGACTTCGCCCCGAAGTCTCATATCTAAAATATAAGGTTGTGGGGAATCAAGTTCCACTAAGTATCCACAACTCAATCTAATTTGTAGGGATCAAGTCCCAGTCTCTATATCCTAAGTTCATAGGTATATCAGTACAGACAGGAATACTTGGGATGTCATACATATACTTGCAGTAGAGCAAGGTAGTGAACACAATCACGTTTCATTTCAAATAGTGCAACGTAGTGCATATCATATTTCCATCGTAGTGTAATGAAGTACACACAATCAAGTAGAAGTACAAGTACATTCAAACACAGTGTTACACAAGAACACATACAAGACAAGGTGTCACTGAAATGCACAAGAAGTGCAACAACTGAAATGCACAAAGGTGCAACAAAATGCACACTAAACTCAAAAATGAAAAAGGCTCTACCCCCCAAAAAGAAGGGGTACGCCCCCGTACCCTAGACTAAAGTGCCTAGTCAGTAAATAATGAGGGAAACTTCGCTCGCATATCAGCTTCGAGTTCCCATGTGGCCTCTTCCACATCGTGGTTCGACCAAAGAACCTTCACGAGGCTCACAGACTTGTTTCGAGTCTCTCGTGTCTTTCTATCTAAGATTCTTTGCGGTGTTTCCACATACCGCATTGTTGGTTCTAAGGAGAGTGTCTCTGGTTGTAGAACATGAGAAGGATGAGGCATGTATTTCTTAAGCTGAGACACGTGAAAAACATTATGTACTTTGCCCAACTCAGCTGGCAAATCAAGTCGATATGCCACAAGGCCCACCCGCTCTATGATAGCGTAGGGTCCTACACAAATTTCGGGCTTAGCTTGCCCTTCTGCCCAAATCGGAATACACCCTTCATGGGTGAAACTCGTAGAAATACCTGGTCGCCAACTGCGAACTCAAGGTCTCTTCGCCTCTCATCAGCATATGATTTCTGTCTGTCCTGTGCTGCTTTCATATTGTTTCTGATCTGCTGTACTTCTGCCTGGACTTGCTCTAAGTACTCAGGCCCAATGATGACGGTCTCACTAGACTCGTCCCAGCACAAAGGTGTGCGGCATGGTCTGCCATATAAAGCCTGAAAAGGTGACATCTGTATAGAGGCGTGATAGCTGTTATTGTAAGCGAACTCGATGAGATGTAATCTATCTATCCAGCTGCCCTGGAAATCCAAGGCACATGCTCGTAGCATGTCCTCTAAGGTCTGAATAGTCCTCTCTGACTGACCGTCTGTCTGAGGATGAAATGCTGTGCTAAGCTTCATTCAGTGCCAAGTGCCTCGCGAGTAGCTCGCCAGTATCGTGAGAGAAATCTAGTGTCTCGATCTGAAACAATAGTCTTAGGTACTCCATGATGTCTGATAATCTCTGTCTCAAATAGCTCTGCTAACTTAGGCACTTTCCAAGTGTCTTTCATCGGAATAAACCTAGCAACCTTAGTCAGTCGATCAACAACAACCCATATCATATTAAGGCCTCCTCTCGTAGGTGGTAGTCCCACCACGAAGTCCATAGAGATATCATAAAACTTCCACTCTGGAACTGGCATAGACTGCACCATACCTCCTGGTCGTCTATGTTCGAATTTCACTTTCTGACAAGTGAGACATCGAATCACATATTCTGTCACGTCGCCCTTCATACCACTCCACCAGAAATACCTCTTCAGATCTTTGTACATCTTAGAAGCTCCTGGATGGACAGATGTGGAAGAAGTGTGGGACTCTCGAAGAATATGCTCCTTAATATCTGTGCTGTCTCTGGGATACACAATCTTCCCTTCAACCTGATTAGTCCATCATCATGTAGCTGAAACTCATATTTACCACTCTCAAACGTACCGTCAGACAACTTCTGACTGATCTCCACCATTCGCTGATCACTCTGCTGTGCTCTGCGTATGTCGTCTATAAGACTCGAGCTAGCCACAATGGCATTTAGAGAATGTGCTCGTCGACTAAGTGCGTCTGCTACAACGTTAGCTTTCCCTTCTTTGTACTGCAAATCAATGTCATAGTCCTTAAGGAATTCAACCCATCTTCTTTGTCTCATGTTTAACTCCTTCTGGGTGAATACATACTTCAAGCTCTTGTGATCCGAGTATACGGTCATCTGGACACCATACAGGTAGTGGCGCCAGATCTTCAAGGCAAAAACGATAGCTCCAAGCTCTAAGTCATGTGTGGGGTAGTTTTCCTCATGTTTCTTCAACTGTCGGGAAGCGTAGGCGACTACCTTCCCATTCTGCATGAGTACACACCCTAGTCCCCTGCCTGATGCGTCACAATAAACTTCATAGCCTTCTGTGCCCTCAGGTATAGTCAAAACTGGTGCTGATGTCAAAGCATTCTTCAGAAGCTCGAAAGAGGTCTCACACTCTGTAGTCCATGTGAAAGGTGCATCCTTCTTCATTAAGCTGGTCATAGGTTTGGCTATTTTGGAGAAGTCTCTGACAAACCTTCTGTAGTAACCTGCTAAACCAAGGAAACTCCTGATGTCCGTAACTGTCTTTGGCCTAGGCCAAGTGCGAACTGCTTCTATCTTTGCTGGATCCACTGCGATCCCAGCATCAGAGATAACATGTCCTAAAAAGGAAACCTGTCCAACCAAACTCACATTTGGAGAACTTAGCATAAAGCTGGTTCTCCCTTAAGATCTCAAGTACATGTCGGAGGTGACTCTCGTGCTCTTCCTTAGACTTTGAATAGATGAGAATGTCATCGATGAATACAACCACGGTCTTATCCAGCTGCTCTCTGAATAATCTGTTCATCAAATCCATGAAGACTGCAGGTGCATTTGACAAGCCAAAAGGCATAACTGTAAACTCATAGTGGCCATACCGTGTTCTGAATGCTGTCTTTTCTATGTCTTGCTCCCTGATGGGTATCTGATGGTAGCCTGATCTCAAATCGATCTTCGAAAACACTTTTGCTCCTCTCAACTGATCAAACAAATCATCGATCCGTGGTAGTGGATATTTATTCTTCACTGATACTGCATTAAGCTCCTGTAATCAATACATAGCCGAAGGCTTCCATCCTTCTTTTTCACAAAAAGCACTGGTGCTCCCCAAGGAGATACGCTAGGTCGTATGTATCCCTTGTCCATAAATCTTTCACTGCTCCTTCAACTCTGCCATCTCTCTGGTGCCATACGGTACGTGCCTTAGCTATGGGACCAGTACCTGGTAGTAATTCAATGGAGAACTCTACCTCTCTGGATGACGGTAAGCCTGGAAGTTCCTTAGGAAAAATGTCTGGAAATCTGACACCACTGGCATATTTGGATCAAAATCAGGGTCGTGCTCCACATCCTGAACATAGCATAGGTATACTTCCTTCTGCTTCCTGACGTGCTTGTACATGGACATAGCAGATATAACTTTTATCGATGGTGCCCTAGGGCTCTGACGGTAAGATACTGTCACTCCTGATGGGCTCTTAAGCAACAGTCTGCGCTCTGCACAAAGAATGCGGCCTCTGTGCCGCCCTAACCAGTCCATCCCGACTATAACGTCGAATCCTAGACCTCTGAACTCAATAAGGTCAATAGGAAAATCCTCCTCCTTAATACTGATAGTGGCTCCTCTATAAAGACGAGTGCAACTGATCTTCTCCTTAGACGGGAGTGCCACCTTAAAATCAGGTAACTCTACAGCTCGTCTAGCCCCACTTCCCCGCAAGCGTAGGCGAAACGAAAGTATGTGAGGCTCCGGAGTCGAACAGTACTAATGCATCACTCCATTAACCGGAAAGGTACCAGTGAGAATCGAGCCGCCCTTGCTGGCCTCCTCCTCAGTAAGTATACTTAAGGCACCTTCCGTCTCCTTAGCGCACCTAATAACAGAATCTGAGTAAGTACTTTGATACATGATGGGGTCTAAAGACATTCACTTTCACAACAATAATGCTTCATTGATGAGATGATCTCCTTTCTGAAGTCCAAAAACAATTACAAACTAGTACTTTCTAAAGGTTAAACTTAATCTTCCTGGTTTCATGTGAGTGGTGTTTATCACTGTCGAAGGTGTTGTTTTATTTTAATCCTCTTAATTCCATGGTATATCAACCTTGACTTTCCACCCATTATTAAGACATCTCCTGATTCAATATGATTTTCTTTGCAAGGTCCACACGCTTCTGCTCGCCATAAAGGAACTCTGCGTCATCTCCAATTGACAAAGATAATACTGGTATCCCCTGATCGAGGGACCCTTTGTGTTTCATCCTTGTCCTGATGTAGTCCTAAAGCGCCTCCTTCTTCATAGAAGTTGATGATACATAGATCAGCCCTTAAGTTGGGAACTGGATCTTCTTCTAGCTGCTGAGCTGTAGTAACTGCTTGTTCCACAATTTGTAAAATTCTTCTGGGATTTTTGGCACTTGTGCTCCATCTCCATTTCTTGTATCTTGGTAGGTCTTTGAGTAAGGATTCCAATCCTTTCCTAAGCACATCATTTTCAGCTTCATTTTTGATCCTCCTGGAAATTCTGGAGTGTAGAACCCTCCTGGTCCTGCTCCCAATTCTTGACATTTTCTAATGATTGCAATTTGTGTCTCCGGTGTTAGGTATCCTTTGAGTAATATCAAACCTGGTTGGATAACCTTACATTGTTCGTTCCCTGGTTCTTGTACCTTGATAATGTTTTCCTCCAGGGAGGGCGGTGAGGGGATAGGAAAGCATATCTTATAGCTTCCTACGTGGTTTAAATTTTTACTAGTGAGTCTTACTAATTCTTCCTACTCAATTAGGCAATCAAGGCATGCAAGCACTCATTCACATCATCCATTGCTCGATAATAGGTTCACAGGTTTAGAAATACCTGGGTTAGTAGAAGGACCAGCCTCATCTGAGCGGTCCATGACATGCAGGGCGGGTCCCGATGCTGGGCCTTTGCCCTTGTACCCCTGAGTTTGGTTTGTTGGTGGAGGGCGAGTATCGCTAGCTAGCTCCATTCTTTTGGCCTGGGCTTGGCTTTGCTCCCGGACGGTAGTTCTTGCTCTCCGGGTTTCGGATACACTCGAAGGCACGATGCCCGAGTATCTGACAGTAGCGGCACATGACTTTCTCCCCCTGGCAGTCCACGCCGGGGTGATCCTTCCGCACTTTTACAGTTGAAACGGCGGATATACTTCTGGCCCGTGTTTGAGCCAGATCCAGAACCTAATACAATCAAGGTCAATTATTCATTCTAACGGTGCTGAAGTAATCACAAAAGTCTCAAATTTAACTGTTTGATTAGAGTGCCTACCCTTAGGTGGGTAGGTTTTCTGTGAAGTTGCCACTCCGTAGGTTCCTGACTGGGGGTTCCCAGTAGTTTGGTTCCTTTCCCTTGATAGGACCCCTGTCCTTTCTGATAGGGTTTGTTTCTTTTGTTGGAGTTCCCCTGCTTGGCATCTTCGCCACCAGGTCCGTCCTTCCTCTTTTGGGAGCTCAAAGCATCCCTTCTCTTACAAGTGATCTCCACTACGGAGCAGCATGGTAGCATTCCTGAAATCTCAAGATATTAATCTCCAAATCTCCCATGATGGGGTATAGTATGTAATAAGATTTCCAACTGATTTATGTCTTTCCTGTTTTACCTGCAAACTGGTGGGATGATTGGTCCCATCCCAAACTGAAGTCGAGGTCAGTCCCCCCGTAGAATCGGTCGACCAACACCTGGTCCGAGTATCCTATGCCGGGTAATAGTCTGAGTAGCGAAGTGAACTTCGCATAGTACTCATCCACTGACATCTTCCCGTCTGCTCCAAGGCGTCAAACTCCCGAGTCTTCACCATCCTGGTGTGGGCCGGGTAGTATTTGCCCCTAAGTAATGCAGTGTAATGTCCCCAAGTAAAAGCTGGGTCATCCAGGTGGTCGGCTTTCACCATGTTCCACCAATCTCTAGCTGCATCCTTCAGATAAAAGGCAGCAAGTCTTACTTTTTCCCTAGCTGGGACTGCAAGCGTCTCGAACGCTGTCTCCATCTCCATGATGTAGGTCTCCAAGTGAGCAGGGTCAGTCTGCCCCTTGAATGCAGTTGGCCTCAGATCAGCCAAACTCTTCACCCAATCTCTCTCTCTGGTGTGGTGGTGGAGGTAGCTGCTGCTGCTGTCCAACCCCCCCGCCTGTGCGAATGCCTGAGCGATTAAGGTGGCAATGTCTGCCAGCCTGACGTTTGGCTCCTCATCACCTGTCCACGTGTCCTCCTCTTCCCGACATCTGCAGGATGTTGAGGTATATTAGGCACTGTGGTCAAAATCTGGTCTTGGATAGTGGTCTAAGTAAACTAACTTAAAACTCTTTCAATACTATCTCTCAACCCTTAACCTAAGTCTTAGATATCCTAATCTCGGTGTATCCTTGTATCCAGAGCGTAACTACGCTCTGATACCATTTTTGTAGTAATACCCCAACCCGAAATCCAATAAACTGAACGGCGATCACTCCCAAATAAAATACAACTGCAGCGGAAATAAATACAACAACCGGGCGGTATTACAATGCCGTTGGCCACCCTTGTGACCAACAAGGCTAAGTCCAAATACAATCCTCAAATGTCACGGTCTGGAATACAGATACAACCCGAGATACTAGGAATCAAACTCAAAAGTAACAATACTGAAATAAAACAATTAACTAATAGTACTCCCAAAGCTTGGTCTACCCCACCTACACTCAGTGTGGTGATCTCCTCAACTTCAGGTACCTGAAAAATGGGGTTGCCCCCAAAGGGGCTCAGCAAACAATGCTGGTATGGAAAACGTGCAGCCCATCGTCTACCGGGCCACACCAACTACTTTGTCGAACACATGCAGTTCATTTTTATAAAGCTGTAAACAAGCATAGTCTGATAATAACAAGTATCCATACAAGGACAATTGTCACATAGAACAAGACACAGAAGGTCGAGTTAGCTGAACTGAAATTCTTTACTGATAGTCGGTCCCACAATGGGACTGACCGTTATAACTGAATATCTGAAATAGTGGAGGTATAGTGACCTCGTATAAAGAAGGTTGGGTATAAAACCCCAGGAGATAACGTAGTTAAACCCTGAACTGAATGGCGTGGAAATAAGAACCCACTAGAGAATAAAGTCTTCCTCGAACTGAAGGGCATTTGAATCCCGGAGGAATAAAGTCTTCCTCCCAACTGAATGTTCCGCGCGACGTAGATAGGAGACGACCTGAGACAGTACAGCTCCTGTAGCATGCATGGCCAGATCCAACTGGGCTCCTCATTCTCATAGTATAAGTTGTTAAGTGTCATATAAAGACGTTAAACAAAAACACACAATGTGTATTGTCAATACCACGTTTAGGATAATGACGTTTGTTATAAAGTGAAGTTAGTGAGAGACTTGAGTACAAGTCCTCGTATACTGAAACGCAGGTATTTAATCCACTGGTAATAGTAGTGTTTGTATGCGTGGGACATACACGATGTAGTCAGCAACATTCACGCACATAAAATAATACCACACAGTGTGCAATAAACAACATTTACCATTAATTATCTTGGTCGTTATTTTCAAACAACAGATAGCACAAAGCCGGTGTAAATCCGTTAGAAAAACAGGTTTGCAAGAATCCCATTGCCGTTCACCGTAGACTGTACTCGTTTAATTCCCGGTCAACGTCTGGTCAAACAAGTCCTAGAATAGGATTGACTGAGAGGGTTAATTTATGTTACCCTTATATAATAATTCTATTGGATCATTTAACAAATCTCGTATTTGTTATTTCATGTGAGGTTTATTTCTTTTAATTACCTCATGATTTAATGTATAACTTATTTGTTATTCTTTTGATTTATTTATACATCCTTTAATGCACATATATGTGTTTATTGCATTTGTTGTTTATTTTATTTGTCTAGGTGACATAACAACTTATAATTTCTTAACTATATTTATATGTCATACATAGACATAAATTCTTATAGTTTTTATCATTCTCCTTTCCCATAAATAATATTTATAGTTTATCTTTTAATTCCTTATAACCTTGTAAGCCATAGTTTTAACTCCATAATTCCTTTAATCAAAATTCTTTCTTCTAAATCCTCCAAATATCCATATAGGACCTATATTTATTTAAATCTAAATTCTTAGACTTATATTTCAGTTATTTACAAAACAACCATACTAATTCATAAACTTTACATTTAAATTCTAATCTCTTTATATAACATGGTTTTAATTCCTTATTTAATTAAATTACAAAACTACCACTAATATTTTTGGACATAACTTATAATTATTATAACTTTCGAAAATTACATCTTAGCCCCTCAAAATCTCGGCATAAATATGTATACTTCTTATAATTGCAATTTAACCACAAAATCTCATAATCTTTACATAATGTCTTATAAACTATAGTTTTAATTTTAATTCCCCATAAATGCTAAATATTTATATCTAAATTCTTAAATTACCAAACTAACCCAACTAATTCGGCTTTAGCCTAGAACTTTCCATTAATTACATTTCCACCCCAAAACTTTATAATAGTCACATAATAACTTATAAACTATAGTTTAAATATTAATTCCCCAAAATTCGAAAGTGAACTTCCTAATTCACTTAATTATGAATCGCCACATATAAACTCCAAACTTTCATAGCAACTTTTATAAATTACATAATAGCCCAAAACTTAATAAAAAGTTATTTTAAAGCTTGTTTAAATTATCTAAAATTCATAAACTTAATTCCTAACCTTATATTATATTATAATTACACCAAACAGCCCTTTAGCTCTCGGTTTTTAATATAAGTACACTAAACTTTGTAAAAATTACATTTAACCCACATAACTTAATTAATTAGTCATTTAGACACTAATAGAATATTCTTAACTCACCAAACTTTATGATATAAATTTATATACCTAATAGCTCATTAAAATCCATTTAACACATAACCATTCGGCCATATTTATTTGGTGACCATATAGTATATAAAAGTGGATTTATATGTCTAGATAATTATAAATAAATTCATAGGAGTTATATAACTCATGTATAAATTATTGTAATGTCTTATATAAATTCTAAGCTCAAAATAAAGAACTTTTGCCCTTGATAATTCGGCATAAAATGATATATATCATAACTAAAATTTGTGACACAAAAATGTGTCTTAAGGTAAATATTTTCTTATATGTTATAGGTTATATTTTTGGCATATAAAACCATATAGCTTCGGTATTATTTAACCTAAGAGGTGTACATAATTTTTGTACAATTTTTAGAAGCTTAACAAAGCTTATAATATAAGGGTTTACTTAGTGAACTTACTTCTTAACAAAGGTGGTTAAGTGCTTGAACTTCTTCTTGAACCTCCAAGCTTTCTCCAAGGGAATTTGATGCTCCACTTCGGTTATATGCAAGTGGTGAAGGAGTTTAGGAGTTAGATCTTGAATAAAGATCTTAAGTAGATTTGTAAGTAGTTTTAAAAGAATTTACCTTAGCTTTTCTCCTTATAATTTCGGCTCACTAATGGTGGATGATGAACAAGTTTTCCTTCATGAAAATGAAGAAGAAAAGAGCCTTAGAAGAGATTGAAATCGGTTACACAATAAAATGTGCTTTAAGGATTTTCAAGCTTGAAACTACCTTAAGATAACCTTGAGATGCTCCTTGGTTTAATGTTGGTTAGGACAACCTCCTTGGAGAACTAATTGATGCCGAACCCTTGTTGATATGCTAGGAAGAGTTTTGCTTCAAGGTTGACAAGAATGCTAGGAAATTACCTAAAGATGAAGATAGAAGTTAAAACTCCATTAATGGACTTAAGAGCTTCAAAGGAAGAAGATGAAGCTAGAAGAGAGAGGAGAGAGCTTACCAAACCGTGCAAGAAGAGGGCAAGGAAGAAAGTGAGACTCACTCACGTAAATGAAAGGATGGTTTTGGAAATTGATTTTGTTTTGTCAAATTTTTAATGTCAATTGACAATTCTTTTTCCTTAGTTTATTACCTAGATTATTGGCTCAATAAATGCCTCTTTTCCAGCAGAAAACCGGCCATGTTAGAGGGCATGTGAGGTGTGACAAGGCAAGGTTGGAAAGGGAATAATTGTGAGCTAGAAGACAAGGAAATTTAGGTAAGTTGTACTTTTGATTTTTCTAAGTTAAAGCTTGTCTTCTTCCTCATTTGGTGCACGATTTCAAGGCTAAAAGAGGGTCTCAATTCGTTGATGAAGAGCCAAGGAAGAAGCTTGGAAGGTCTCTTGAATTTTAAGAAATGAAAAAGGTGGAATCTAGATCCACTTTTGCTTTTTACATTTTGTCTTCTTCTAGCTCACATGGCCTTGTTTCTCTTCATAATTTCGACAGCCACTGGTCAAATGAGACCTACTTACTTTGACATTAAGTAATATAACACATGGGAAGGTGAGTCACCATGTTTTAAGCCTTTACAAACTTTAAAGGCAAATTTTATACTAGTTTTTGCTCTAAATTCGGCCCCTATAGAGAGCCTTGTTGACTAGTCACACCAACTGATTTATAAGGTCATTTTAACCTTTTTAAGATTACCAATTCGTGGCATGTTAAAAACTACAAGGTATTTGCGTAAAACGCGTTTTTGTGACACCCGAAGGTGTGTTTTTGTGCTCTAAGGAAATCTTTGGGAACCAATTGTTTTTATGAGTTCCAAGTGTTTGTAAACACTTATTATGGTAAATAAACATATATTAAGATGTTACATTGAGTTATATGAGGTTACATCAACCCATGACATAATTTACGGGCCATCGGGACACTCCCGGGCAAAAAGGAGCGCTAAGAAATCTCCCTGTGTTTCTTGTTGAATTTTGTGAAACCACTTCGTGGGTTCTCTTTATAATGGTTAATATTGATGTTAGGAGCTCAAGGAATTAATTTTATAGGAGTTCGTGCCACCTCGGCACTCCTCCGAACTTTTCGTGCTTTAAGGAACGTGCGTGAGCACTCCCGAGCGTTTTGCGTTTTTGACTGAATATAGCTTAGGGAATATATTTATATATTCATATAATAATTGTATAACCATTTGGTTTGGTTTTATAAGGTACAAGGTCATGTTTGACCATATGCTCCTAAGGCGTTTTAGCGTTTAAGGTGAAATGACTATTTTTACGTAACGTTCCCATGCATGGGTTTGCATGCGTACGTGAAATGATTTATATTGGATTATATTCCAATAAATAATGGTTAATAATATTATTTAGATTTGGGGTATTTCAATTGGATAAGGAATTCTAATGTTAGGTTGTTCATGAAATAAGAAGGAGTTATATATTTCAAAGTATTTTCAAATATGAATTATACAACATTACACTTGGAAAACTAACCTTAGGAAATAAATACTAAGGTGAAATGTATAATATATGATTAAGATTATACATGCAATATAGTGATAAACTATATAATATACAAATGTGTATTAAATTACATGCGATAATAAACGTTTAAAGTAAGTATATTAATATACTCGACGTAACCACGCATGAAATAAGACGTTTTTCAAATCCCGATTTTAAACGGAAACCCGACAAGCGTTATCAGTTAGCAACGGGAATAAACCGGGATGGATTAGTAACGGTACGGGGTGCCGTAGTGTATTGTTAGTATGAGATGCTGATGCATAGTGTGATGCATATTAATAGATTGTTAGAGGAGTTCGAGGATCGCCAGAGAATTTAGCTGATTCATAATCCACGGTCTTATAATCCTGGTGCATGGTATGTTATTTATGTGGCTTGATTGTCTCTGAGGATTTCCTCAGTTCAGACATTGTGTGAAAATCTGTGTTAAGATTGAATGTCTGCTTGTGTGATTAATATGCTTGAGTTGTGTATTAATATTGCCTTATTATTATTACTGTTGTGCGATAACAGTACCGTTCGTATATATGAACATATTATAAAAAGAACTAGCGACAATGATGCTATCTTATATGTGTAATATAACGAACGCAAGTAAAACGTTGTAGCATTAGGATAATAAGATATATATATATATTATCCGAGACTTACATACGGAGCATTGGCCTTTTTAACGCCGCTCTCGTATCTAACACTGGATCCCGAGTCGACATACTCAGGATTGGACTAACGACCTTAGTCTGCTGTGTTAGGAAAAATAGTAAACGATGCGATGGTATAGATAAGTTTATCAAGAGGATGTGGCTCTTGCTGTGAACTGTGATCAATTAACGATACTAGGATACCGTGTGGGTATCCGTAAGTATCAGGATAAATTTCCAACGGACTACAGATGGTTCGTCGGTCGGAGACTCTACCGCTGGAGTGGCTACTGCCGTGGGTGACCCGCCATAGGAGATGGGTAACTTAGAGACACGTCGTTCTAACGAGACGTTGTCATTAGGCATGGCTGAACAATACGAACGACTATATTAGCTCGTACATTAGGCGAACATTATCTGGGCTTGCATGCCAAAACGAGAATTTATACTTGTTTATAATTCTCGTTGTTTCGCCTTGTTGCTCATTGGTTATGCTTTGTGGTTATGTGTTGTTTATTGGTGGATTTGTTGAAACGAGTCGTTGTACTCATATGTGTGTTGTGAGTCGTTGTACTCATATGTGTGTTGTGAATTGGTTTAATTGGGTCGTTGTACTTATATTTGCTGTGAACTGGTCGAGTCGAGTCGCTGTACTCGTGTGTGGATCATTGTGGATTGTTTGGTCGAGTGAGTCGCCGTACTCATTATGAACTATCAAGTGTTTGTTGGAATGGAGTCTCTGTACTCGTATAAGCGTTGTAACGCTTTCAGTGGTATACCGCGATGCGATGTGTGAAGTCGGGGGCTTGTTTGCTATTTGAGTTTACTGCAATATATATTGTTGCTTTACAGTTTTTATATTAAACTACTTACATGAAAATGAATTGCATGCTCTCGACCAATTAACTGAGGGTATGAGGGGGCATGACAGTCATGTAGTAACATACTCAGCAGGGGCTGATTCCATACCACAAACAAATATTTTGCAGGTATGCAGGTTCCGGTGTCGATAAAGAGCGGGACGCGCTGGGTAGTTTAGTTACAGTTGTTTAAATATGCACTGTTGTATTATGATACGAACATAGAAACGCGTATAGGATTGGGATACTTAGAAAGCTCACTATGATTGTATTTTATATTGTAATGGAAGGTTAGATCTATCTCTTGTTGTCACTATGAAAATTGTTTCGTATTTATGAATATATCAGTAAGCACATTATTACTCCTATGGGCGAGTGAGAACGGTGACACCAGTAGTTCAGTTGTTTAGATTACCGCTGCGATTACAATGTTAAGTAAGACGATTAGGAGCCGATTAGAGTAGGGGTGTTACAAAGTTGTATTAGAGCGGAGTACCACTCTGATGACAAGAGATAGTAGGATTTATACAGTGAGCATTGGTTTTGGGAATACGGGAAACGTTGTGAGGATACGTGACCTTGCGGGGTTGATGCAATGCTTAAGGCTTGCACACCATAGCCGTAGAGGCACTTCAATATTAAACGATCGAGACTGCGGTATTAGACCGAGTAAAGGTCTAACCCGTCCTCTCGACATATGTTAGGGAGAGGTCTAGGTAACAGTACTAAGGAAGGACGAGGCGCAGCAGAAGGTGGTGAAGGTCCAGCAACCCCAAGTAACGCGAAGACAGTATGAACCGCTCGCACTTGATGGGAGAGCATCAGGGAAATTTGCAATGGTACCCCACCTGCCGCAGCCCGTACCTCGAGTACTATCTAATGAGGCAAGGAAATGAGAAGCACCACGGAGATAACTCTCCTGATCGGGAAGACCCGATGTGGATGCTATGAGAATTATGTTAAATGTAGAAAATAAGACTTTGTGTTGTGATGGATTGTTAAGGACCGGGGGTCCTGGTAATGACGTAATGTATACCACACCAAGTATGAGATGAATATTAAACCGAGGTTGAGGAGATAATTCTCGTAGGACTAATGGAGCTAGCTTGCTATGAGCAAAGCAACCCTGTCCTGCATCCAGGAAAGCACTGACTAGTGCGCTTGGGGGGAGGAAAGTAAAACGACGAGTAATGATTAGTTTATGAGATATGTAACAGACGGAATGGATGACCTTTTCGAAGTCCCACCCAAAGCGAGTAACTCTAACACATGCAACACGAGTAACTCTAACACATGCAACACTGAAGGTTCAAGATGGCCTGACGTGCATGAGGAGAGATCATGAGAGTGTAGAAACAAGAACTCGCTAAGTTGCTATTATGCAACGCCTCGAGAGGGAAGTAAGACCTTACTACCACGGTAAACTGGTGGGAACGAGTGCGGGAATGAGACTGTATTAATTTGAATAAGAACTTCTTCAACAGGAACAGGAACCCGATTAGGGAATAGCACTGCACTGACACACCGTACCGGTGGCTCAGTCTGCATGGCGCACTTGCCACTGCAAGTGCCACACTAACCAAAGTACTAAATTTCAACATGCCTTGCGCACTTGCTACAGCAAGTGCAGCGACGGTAAACTAACCTAAAGAACCGAGTAGTCCAGGTGGTTACAAATAAACACTAAACTTTTATGTGAGTCTGTAATGCAATGAAGCAGGACATAGCCTTCTTAAAGGCAGGGTTACGAAACCCTTGGGGGAGGTCGATAAAACCTCGGGAAGACCTAGCCGGTCTGACCATTAAACCTGAAAATAATACACCATTTAGCAGAGTGTGGAAAGGGGAGTAAATGAGAAACACGGTAATTAGTACCTACAAGCGTAACCCTAGTGCCGGTATGGACATTAAACGTCAAGTATTACCGGTGGGGAGTGTCGAGTCTTCAGGACCAGCATAACCATATTTAGGGAGTGCGCGACACTTGTGGTTAAACCTACCATTGAACATTGCCAGAGGGCAAGAAGTGAGCTATACGAGCCAAGACTTTAAATAAAACCTGTCTGACTGAGTGGATGGAAATAATAGACAAGTGCCGTTATGGCAAGCTATTTGTGTAGTTGTAAGAAAAGATTAGGCAGATGCGACGTACAATAAGGGGGCCGACGTTATGCCCGCACCACACACACCGGGGGTGTTGTGAATCCATTATGCTGCTAGACTCCCGTACAGAGGGCAGTGGATATTAACTGAATAGTGAATTTGCCTGAGGACGGAAGATACGTTACCTCGAAGAGGATGGAGGAAATCGAGTTGAATAAGAGTAAGGACTACACAATAAGAGCGAATATGATCAGCGGAACCCACTAAATTGCGGGTATCCAATTGTAAACCTTAGAAGAAAGTATTAGAACCAACTAGGATTAAATTAAATAGAAAGACCAACAATCATTTAACTATAGAATAAGCACTGAGCCTGAATATCGTATGGCATAGGCCTACGGAAGGATACCTTTAGTACCACCAAAATGACCAAAATCTAGGAGAGCAAAGGTGATGAATCACAAATACTGATTAATATCAGACTAAAGAGGGACTACCATAAGACAGGGAAACACGAGGTGTAAGCCCTTGTCATGGAGTCCAGACTACACCAGATGGTGTGACCCAATGAGTTGGGTGGAGTTTTAGAACTGAAAACTCGTATCTAAATGGCGTTATTAGCCTAGGAGTGAACGGGAGAGTTAGTAAGTAGTTACTGATCTCCACTCATAGATACCAGATGACGAGCATGTGGAAACCATTATTAGGGCGCTAAGTCGCAAACACCTATCTTAGAGAAGGTAAGGAATATATACATTATAAAGGAACCCAAAGAACCCTCTAGGGCCATTCTGACATTAAAGGTTAAGAATTGGCAGCATAGTTACTTCAACATAAATTACCGGGACTAAGAGTACGATAACCACCGGGTACGAACACTACGAGTGCACTAAACGAGACATGGGATGACCACACTCCTAGGAGCTTGTGGGCCTGACAAAACTTACTTAAGTTAGTTGGGTAAGTAGTAATGTATCAGTATGGTACCCCATGTATGTAAACGAGTAGTGTAAGGACCCAGGAGGTAATCAACTCTGTGTCTAAGTCAGTGAATGGAATCCTGACTAGGTAAACCATGAATTGACGAGAGAGATCTCAGTCAAACTAACAAGGTTAGGAAAAATCAAGGATATCTTGATAATAAAACGACATAAGGTCACAACTCCACAATGGATGAGCTAGAACACAAGTTTTGGAGATTTTAGTAAACGAGGAAGCCAAGGCCAATTTAATGGTAAAGGCAAGGTGAACCCATGAATGAGAAGAGGAATTGTGGTATCTTAGGAAGTTGTATTAGAGAAACCTTTGTAATGTCATTGATGCTACCAAAAGGGGGGGCACAGGAAGAGTTATATCATGCGCTGAGGGCGCGGCGATGATGTCGCATTAAATAATAATAACCACATGCTCAAGCCATAAAACGTTAGTACGTTAGTACCAATTAGGGCTGAATAGAAAACGAATGCCAAGATTAAAACCCACAGTCGTATTGTATGCTTACAACAGACGAAGAGCAAAGACGAGCATTATAAGAGATACTCTAAGCTGGAGATTAGATACTCCATGCAAACCGCAATAGCGGATAACCGTCTAATCGACTGGTACATGGTGCGCAACAAAGCGACCATTATAATAGCTGTTAACCAAATTACGTTGGTGAGAAGTAGAACGTGGAGGATCAGATAAACCAATGGATTCCCCTAATCGAGAAGAGGGATGAACCATATGTGTGGGTAGTAAAATACCTACACACGAGGGATACGAGTTCACACCAGCAAAAGAGGACCTACAGGGTACCTAAGGAACGAACTCATCCAGAGGGAAATAACTTGGAGTCATGAGGCGCCAGTTAGTTGCGCATATCAGACTCGTCTTGACATTTTAGGGAAATTACTGCAAGCACTAGGTGCTAGAGCATAGCTCGACAACCCTTACACCGAAGGTTAGTTCGGTAGGGTGGCATGAACTCTTAGGAATATACCATGAGCATGCATAGAGGTTAGTGTGACTGAAAAAAAAGCTAGTCGAAATACCTAGCAGGTCGGAAAACAATGATGTGTTTACATCTCCCGATCAAACCGTATATGAACATACATACACCTAACCGAGATAGGCAGTATAGCCTGAGGGGCTAAAGCTTGACCCTAGAAAAAAGGGGTAATGTAATATGTAGCACATTAGTGCATGAATATTCCACATGAGTGGAACATCTTGAATTATTACTGCAAGATGATATATTCGTAGATTACGTGGGCGTAATCATTTTTAAGGGGGGTAGAGCGATTTCACGCGTTAAAAATATCCGTACGAAGGAGTATGTAGCGCATGGTACACATGCTGCATACTATTATTGTATGTAGAGTACAAGTATTATGATTGTGTTATATTACTTGATGTAATATTGTGATGTATTATATGTATGGACATATATATATTTTAGTTCGCATTAGTTATGGCGAATCGGAAAGGGAGAGAACATATAGTGTTCTTATCCTATTTCCGATTATTTATGCAAACGTTGCGAACATTAAACACATAAACGCCTAGCTTGTTAGCTCCGGTTGAGAGTTCAAGTAGGTCTATCTGGTAGCTCCGATGAGAGATTGCAAATAGAAGGAGTAGAAAACTCCGTACTATATGATTTGTGACTCGGTATGAAACCATTATTGAAATGCGATGAGTGAATCAGCATGAGACCGATGTGTAACCTAGTGGAGGTGAAACCTCTAGGAGTTGTGTGAATAATTAAGTCGAGAGAACTTGGTACATGGTTAGGATACATGATCCTATAGGCCAATGACTAGATTAATTACACTAGTTGACTTGTGTATCTATAGAACACAAGGTGGCAAATATCAAGAGGAAATAAGATTAGAAATGAATAAAACAATTAATTGATTGAAATTGACGTGGGAAGTTGAACTTGATCCTGGTCCGATCAAGTGAAACCGAACACAAATTGAGGTGAGAGATAGTTCAACACTGACGCTGACCACGTCGGGGTTGAATGACTCTCGAAACTTCCTACAAGTGGACACAGATATGAATAGAAATTGGAATTTAGGGCGTCCCTCGAAGAGCCATGGACCGTGGAGTCCTTCGTCATTAGACCGGTGTGTCTGCAAGTGACATCACCCAAAGAGCCGTGGACCGCAGAGCCCTTTGTCATTAGATCGGTGTGTCTGCGGGTGATTAAGGAAATTAGGTGATACTATCCGAGGAGCCGTGGACCGCAGTGCCCTTCGTTATTAAACCTGTGTGTCCACGGGTAGTAGACATTGTTTAGCATGGGGTTGGGGATCGTCAAGTCCTGGTCTTTAAGACCGTTTCCTCGTGATTTGCCATCGTTAAATATATGTGCACACATACATGTGGAGTGATGTGCGAGTATCCTCGCGAGATACTAACATGTAGATAGGGATGCGTGGAGTATCCCTTGCAAAACCTTTGAGTACTCTGTTTAGTTTTGCACCTTGTCTAGTGCTGTGTATGATTGAGTTTTACACCTTGTCTAGTGCAGTGTATGATTGAGTTTGAACCTTGTCTAGTGCTGTGTATGAATGAGTTTTGCACCTTGTCTAGTGCTGTGTACGAATGAGTTTTGCACCTTGTTTAGTGTGTTTATGAATGAATGTGTCATGATTATTGACTATATGGAATGAGATTAATGTTGTATCAAATGTGATACATATAGACTAGGTCTGAACGTAGTGGGATGTACTCCCTAGTGATGATCTGTCTGTGATTACTTAGTGGAACTGGATTACTTAGGTGAACTGATTATGAATAAGCCTTCGGGACGAAGCCTTTTAAGGGGGGTAGATTGAAATACCCCTAACCTTAAAAACATAATTAAATGATCTATTAATGATCTAAGAAGATTAATAAACATCTTAATACCATTGGGGAAGCAATCTAAAGATCTCAACAAGGCAAAACATGCCTTAAGATCGGTAAAGTCAAAAATGTGCTTTAAGAAACCATAGAGATTGTATGACCTCAATTAGGATCCAAAGTGGATTCCTAAGTATTATTAATTATGTAATGAACACTATAAAACTATCTCAAAGGAAACAAAGCTCAAAACATGTTCTAACACAAATTGTGCTTTAAAAGTCCTTAAAGCACGTTTTTGAGAAAATTGACTTTCTGAGTGGGTTTTGAGTGGTGTTAGGCATTGGATTAGACCTTGTTATACTAATTACTATAATGTACCACATTAGAAGGTCTAAATCCAAGATTTTCAAAAAAAATCAGAAATATGGCATTCATTTGTGAATAGTAATCCAAATAGTGCATTTTTAAGCAAAATTGACTAAGTCAGTCAATGGTCAATACATGACTCATCTATATCCTATATGAGGCGGCAGCTTAAAGCATGGAGGACAGCACATTCAACTTTATTCAAAATATCTAGCCAATTTGGTGAATCACCATTTACTATTCCATTTTCTACTTTTCATTCATTAAAACACATTTTCTTTCTTTCTTTCCTCTTGTCCCATTTCAGCCAAGCCATTAGCAGTTCCTAAACCTCTCAAGCTGTGTTCTTGAGCATTCAAGGCAAATCAATCTCTTTTCCACTTAAGGTAATGGTTTTAGGCATATTTTAGCTCTTTTTCTTCATCTCTTCATTACCTACACATGGAGCTTATAATCTATCACTTTCCATGGCTTATTCTCAGTGTTTTAAACCTTGAACAACATCCATTCTCGCTGAAGCAAGCTTGGGACCAAGGTGGTCAAAATTTACATTATAAGGTAAAAACATACCTTAAGGATTCTTACTCTTCATCCGGTTTTCTTCTTCTGTTTTCTATGAGTTTATTTACTCATAATCTTCATATTTTCATTTTGATTCAGTGTGTTAACCATTTGGAGCAAGGGTGGCCGAAAATCAAAAGAAAAATCATTCTTTACGGCATTTTGCCAAGGTAAAATCTATTACCATAGCACCTTGTTGTTGTCTAGCTATTCCCCATGTTTTTATGGTGAATTTAACACCATGTGGTGTTCTTGATTCAGGCCAAAACCCTTTGGAGACTACCTTTCATTTTTAAGGTGATTTTTGCCTTAAATCTTACATTTAATTGTTCTTTATGGTTAGCTCATGCTTGGAGTGTAACCATATCTTATTTTGTTGTATTAAACATGTCTAAGTGCTGTGGTGATTTTTCCTCCAAGCTGCCGAGTTGGTTTTAGGGCTTTAAGCACCTAAATCAAGGTATAAACACCTTAAACTTATGATTTTATGATTTCAGCTTATATAAATTATGTGCCGAGAGTGGAGGTATTTATATGGGTGATTTTAACCTAAGTATGGGAAAAAAATGACTTAGATAAATTAAGCTAGTCATTTAAGTGGTTTATTTAACATAATGGTCAAATTATGACATTATGTGGAAAAATAATTAAAGTAAAGTAAGGTCGAGAGCTTATATTATATGTTGAGCTATTTATGTGTAATTTTATGTTATAAAGAAAATTTGTAATAAGGCCATGTCATTAGGCCATTTTATTTAAGTTTAAAAGCTTATTTAATTTAATTTATGTACTTACTATTAAGTATGGGGTCAAAGCCATAAAAAAAAACATTAGAGGGTTGTAGGTGAATATAGCTGAAAATTGGGATTTAAAATGTATTTAAATAAAATTATAAGATTTTATAAAGTTTTGGGGTGAAATTGTAAAATTGGAAAGTTTGGGGTAATATATGTAATTACCGAGAGAAAGTGGGTCAAAATGATGTTTGGAAGTCAAACATTGACCAAGCAAAGACTTGGACCAGATTTGATGATTTATTAAGTTAATTATCAATTATACTAAGTTATGTATTAAATTGTAAAAATACATAACATATGGGTATATATGAGATTACCAAAAGTTTGGGGTATAAAATGGTATTTTATACACCTATGGTCATTAAGAATTTTAGGAATTTATTTGGTTAAATTTGGAGTTAATATGGATTATATAAGTATAATATATGATATTTTATATCATTGTTACATATAGGTAACATATATGGTGGAAACCGTAAATATTGAAAGTATAAGGTTAGGAATGATGTTTAAACCTTTTGGTATAGTTTGGTAATTTTGGAATTTTATATGAGGTTTATGAAGATATATGTATAATATATAGTTTTAATGACATTAGGAAACTATATGTTATTAAATGGGGTTATTTGGTGAATATGGAAAGTTGGTGGGTTGGAAATTAATTTAGAACAGGCCTAGGGTCTGTTTGTTATTTGGGACTTTATAACCATAGGTTATAATTATATTAAGGTTTAAGGATTATAATATAAGGTATATATTATAAGTGTGGCAATGGAATATAATTTGGAGTTGATTTGTAAATTATGGAAGTATAGTGGAATATGATAAAAACCGAGAAGAATAAGGGCTATTTGGTATTTTATAACAATTTATAACTAGGTTATAATTGTTTTAATGACATAAATGTCATAATATATGTTATATAACTATAATATAACATTATATAAATTATGTGGTGGATTTTGTAAATATTTAGAGAAAAGGGTGCTGTTTGGAAATAATGGTAATTTTAGAATAAAAATTTATAATATGGTTTTCAATGTTATAAAGGTTATAACATTTATAATATAAGAAAATTCATTAAAAAGAGAATGAATATATTATAAAGATTTACCATATAATAAATGGTCCCATAATACATATATATATAAAATACATATATGTTATGGAGTGGGAAATACAATATGGTTCAAATAACCATATAATAGCATAATTAAAATGATATAGAATGAAAAGGAAAGAATTATAAACATGGATAAGGGAATTCTAATGTTAGGTTGTTCATGAAATAAGAAGGAGTATATATATTCAAAGTATTTTCAAATATGAATTATACAACAATACACTTGGAAAAACTAACCTTAAGAAATAAATACTAAGGTGAAATGTATAATATATGATTAAGATTATACATGCAATATAGTGATAAACTATATAATATACAAATGTGTATTAAATTACATGCGATACAAACGTTTAAAGTTAAGTATATTAATATACTCGACGTAACCACACATGTAATATGACGTTTTTCCAAATCCCGAGTTAAACCGGAAAACCGACAAGCGTTATCAGTTAGCAACGGGGAATAAACCAGGATGGATTAGTAACGGTACGGGGTGCCGTAGTGTATTGTTAGTATGAGATGCTGATGCATAGTGTGATGCATATTAATAGATTGTTAGAGGCGTCTCGAGGATCGCCAGAGAATTTAGCTGATTCATACTCCACGGTCTTATAATCCCGTGCACGGTATGTTATTTATGTGGCTTGATTGTCTCTGAGAATTCCTCAGTTCAGACATTGTGTGAAAATCTGTGTTAAGATTGAATGTCTGCTTGTGTGAATTAATATGCTTGAGTTGTGTTTATAATATTTTCCTATTATTATTACTGTTGTGCGATAACAGTACGTTCGTATATATGAACATATTATAAAACGAACTAGCGGCAATGATGCTATCTTATATGTGTATTATAAGGAACGTAAGTAAAACGTTGTAGCATTAGGATAATAGATATATATATATTATCCGAGACTTAGATACGGAGCATTGGCCTTTTTAACGCCGCTCTCGTATCTAACACTGGATCCCGAGTCGACATACTCAGGATTGGACTAATGATCTTAGTCTGCTGTGTTAGGAAAAATAGTAAAACGATGCGATGGTATAGATAAGTTTATCAAGAGGATGTGGCTCCTGTTGTGAACTGTGATCAATTAACGATACTAGGATACCGTGTGGGTATCCGTAAGTATCAGGATAAATTTCCAACGGACTATAGATGGTTCGTCGGTTGGAGACTCTACCGCTGGAGTGGCTACTGCCATGGGTGACCGCCATAGGAGATGGGTAACTTAGAGACACGTCGTTCTAACGAGACGTTGTCATTAGGCATGACTGAACAATTACGAACGACTATATTAGCTCGTACATTAGGCGAACATTATCTGGGCTTGCATGCCAAAGACGAGAATTTATACTTGTTTATAATTCTCGCTGTTTCGCCTTGTTGCTCATTGGTTATGTGTTGTTTATTGGTTGTATTTTGTTGAAACGAGTCGTTGTACTCTATATGTGTTGTGATTTGGATTAATTGAGTCGTTGTACTCATATGTGTGTTGTGAATTGGTTTAATTGGGTCGTTGTACTTATATCTGTGCTGTGAACTGGTCGAGTCGAGTCGCTGTACTCGTGTGTGGATCATTGTGGATTGTTTGGTCGAGTGAGTCGCCGTACTCAATTATGAACTATCAGTGTTTGTTGGAATGGAGTCTATGTACTCGTATAAGCGTTGTAACGCTTTCAGTGGTATACTGCGATGCGATGTGTGAAGCGGGGGCTTGTTTGCTATTTGAGTTTACTGCAATATATATTGTTGCTTTACAGTTTTTATATTAAACTACTTACATGAAAATGAATTGCATGCTCTCGACCAATTAACTGAGGGTCCGAGGGGGCATGACAGTCATGAAGTAACATACTCAGTAGGGGCTGATTCCATACCACAAACAAATATTTTGCAGGTATGCAGCTTCCGGTGTCGACAAAGAGCGGGAGCGCTGGGTAGTTTAGTTACAGTTGTGTTAAATATGCACTGTTGTATTATGATACGAACATAGAAACGCGTATAGGATTGGGATACTTGAAAGCTCACTATGATTGATTTTATATTGTAATGGAAGGTTAGATCTATCTCTTGTTGTCACTGTGGGAAATTGTTTCGTATTTATGAATATATCAGTAAGCACGTTTATTACTCGATAGTTAGTGCGAGGAGAACGTGACACCAGTAGTTTAGTGTGATTTGTTTCATTACCGCTGCGAGATTACAATGTTAAGTAAGACGATTGGGAGCCGATTAGAGTAAGGTGTGTTACAATTGTGGTATTTATCGATCATACCTAGGTTCAAAAAGTCCTCCACCATTTTTTTCTAATTATAATATGTCAAGTATAAACAGTTAAACCTTATTCTTGAATATAATATTTTTAAAACTATATAATGATATAAATAAACTCAATATATCAAAATTCTTAAAATCTCATTCTCTACAAAATGAGATCCATATTGACTATGTTTTTTATTTGTTTCATACATATATATTAGGTAAATAAGTACTATTACTTGTAGTTTGGTGATATAAAAATGTATAACTAACATATACTTAAAATTTATAACATGTACCAATGTATTCATTTCAAAATTCATTTAATATTTAATACAAAATAAAAGGATTAGTTATGATTATGTCTTATATTATTAGTAATGACTATTAATAATTATGGATGAATATTTTTATTCTTATAATAACTAATAAGCATTTCTAATATGATATGCTAAATAGAAAGTGTTAAGAATCAAATAATGCATTATCTAATGTTAAGATTGTTAAGTTAAGATTATTTGTGTATTATTGAAAATAGTGGTAATTATAATAAAAATTAATGTTTGTATGCTTATAATAATAATAAGTAAAACGTAAAATGACATAATAAGTAGAGAGTTAGGAGTGGGACAGTGATTTGGCAGTCCCAGTCAGCTGTGGGTTGACCTGTTTTGCTGATTGGGCTACCTTTTTACTATATTAACTTTAAATGGTTGTAACTTTTCCAAAATGAAAAAATTATATCATTGTTCATCTAAATTCTAGCTCTTCAAAACAAGATCAATCATGGATATATTTTGACAACTTTTTTTTAAAATTTTTACATGTATACCATGATACACTAAAATCATAATATGATTCATTATTTTTGATATTATGTTTCATTAAAATTGATATTATGATTCATATTAATAATTTGTGATTAGATAACAAAGTTCGGAACCTATAAAAATCATTATTGTTTTGTAGTGTATTATTATTGTTGTATGGTGTATTTTAAACCTTATATGGTGAATCGTGTATTTTTCATACATACCAAATATTGTTTTGTATTGTATTAGTGTGTAAAAAGTTTTATTTTTATAGGTTGTGATGATACACTAAATGAAGATATGATTAATTAATTTTGATATTATGATTCATTTAAATGATATTATGATTCATTAGTTAATAAGTGGTGAATTAGATAACAAATTCGGAATCAATAAAAATCATTATTGTTTTGTAGTGTATTATTATTGTTGTATGGTGTATTTCAAACCTTATATGGTGAATCTGTATTTTTCATACATACCATGTATTGTTTTGTGTTGTATTATTGTGTAAGTTTTTTTATATGTTTGCAATGATACACTAAAATGAAAATATGATTCATTAATTGTGATATTATGATTCATTAAAATTGATATTATGATTCATTAATTAATAAGTGGTGAATTAGATAATAAACTTCGGAAGCGATAAAAATCATTATTGTTTTGTAGTGTATTATTATTGTTGTATGGTATTTTAAAACCTTATGGTGAATCGTGTATTTTTCATACATACCAGTATTGTTTTGTGTTGTATTTGTGTAAATTTTTTTATATGTTTGCAATGATACACTAAAATGAAATATGATTCATTAATTGTGATATTATGATTCATTAAAATTGATATTATGATTCATTAATTAATAAGTGGTGAATTAGATAATAAACTCCGGAAGCGATAAAATCATTATTGTTTTTGTAGTATTATTATTGTTGTATGGTGTATTTTAAACCTTATATGGTGAATAGTGTATTTTTCATACATACCAAATTTGTTTTGTGTTGTATTATTGTGTAAAATTTTATTTTTATATGTTTTCGATGATACACTAAAATGAGACATAATTCATTAATTTTGATATTATGATTCATTAAAATGATATTATGATTTATTAACTAATAAGTGGTGAATTAGATAACAAACTTCAAAACCGACAAAAATCATTATTATTTTAGTAAATTACTGGGAACCTCCTTGAGTTTTGGGATAATACCGTTAACCATCTTGTGTTTTATCATAATTATTGGTAACCACCTCGAGGTTACGATATCTCTTACTACGAACCCCCAAACTATAACTTCGTTAATAAATCGTTAACCCCTTGCTAACCTGTCAATTTATTCGCTAAATGATGCCAGACTTGATAAAAAACACTACTTAATCAACATCGTCTAAGTCTTTCTCATCCCACCGGTATTTTCCTAAAAAGGTCAACCCTAACTTAGAAATGGTCTACAACCAAGAACAGATTTATCCTTAAGTGTTGCGCAACAAATATTGTAAAAACTCGTGGACCATTCCTGGGTTAGAGTTGACATTTTTAGGAAAATAGCAGTGGGATGAGAAAGATTTAGATGATTCTGATTAAGCAGTGTTTTTTGTTCATCCTAACATTATTTAGTGAATAAATTGACAGGTCAGCAAGAGGTTAACGAATATTAACGAAGATATAGTTCGGGGGCTTGTAGTCAAAGATACCGTAACCTCAAGGTGGTTACCAATAATTATGATAAACACAGGGTGGTTACTGGAATTATTTCAACACCTCAAGGGAGTTTCCAGTAATTTACTCTTATTATTTTGTAATGTATTATTATTATTATTATTTTGTGGTGTTTATTATTATTATTATTATTATTTATATGATGTATTTTAAGTCATGTGGTTAATCATGTATCTTTTTGACATACCAATTACAAGTAGTGTATTATTATTGGTGTATGGTGTATTTTAAACTGTATATAGTGAATCAAGTATGATTGATATATACATATATATAAATAATATAAAATTTTAAAACATATACATGTTTGATCTTGTTTTGCAGAGCTTAAATATAAATAAAAAATAATATTTTTTTATTTTAAACATATATTTTAAAAATTACAATCAATTAAAATTAATTAAATAAAAAACAGTTAACTGAACCCTCATCGATGCACTGTTCTAGCCGTGTGCCCTGCCCGCACTGTTTGATTTTGCCTCGATAATGTACCATATGATTCATGCTTTGCCCGGTGTTTTCCATTTGTTTGTGCACTCATGTAGTCCTTCGTTTCATAAATGGCTTAATACGGCGTCGCTTTCGTGCTCTGATGAATGCATTGTACAAACCCTCTCTCTAGCTCCAAAATTTATGTTGCCCGCCAACCGCCATTGCGCTCCATCCATAACATTTCTCATTCTCATCTCCCATACATCTGCACAAAAAGCCCTGCTCCCTGTTCCATTCACGGACCTGTGAACCTTGCCGCCAAATTCCTGCCATAATTACTACAATCACAACATACAAAAAATATATTTTCAGGTATGGGAGAGACAAGGCGCAAGCGCGGCCGACCCAGCAAATCTCTCCTCCCCGAAACCCTAGACACCCCTACAAGCATCACACCCTCCCCCTCCCAAACCTCCCCTACTTCGTTCGGAAACGAAAACGCCTTACCTGCCGGAAACACAGAGCATGTTGAACCATCCTCCCGTGGACGCGGCCGTCCCCGCAAAATTCCCAAGCTGGCCGAGGGCTCCTCCATCAAGCACGAGGTTGCTCCGCACTCTCCCCCTCGCCGTGCCACGCGTGCTGGAACGAGCCATGGCATGGAGCTCGGAGTCAGCATCTCGACGGAAAATGGCCTTCACAGTTTGGCGGCGGATAGATTGGAGGCTGTGGCAGCTGATGTAGTGGCGAGGGTTGTGCCATCAATGGATGCTGTGGTCAAGGTGTTTTGCGTGCACACTGAGCCCAATTTCTCGTTGCCTTGGCAGAGGAAGAGACAGTATAGCTCCAGTAGCAGCGGGTTTGTTATCGCAGGGAGAAGGGTCCTGACCAATGCGCATTCGGTGGAGCATTTTACTCAGGTGAAGGTGAAGAAACGGGGATCAGATACAAAGTATTTGGCCACTGTGCTTGCGATCGGCACTGAATGTGATATTGGTAATCTGATCATTGGATATATTTGGCTGTTTGCTATTTTAATGTTCTATTGTTTTGGGAGCTGTATCGTGAAGTTCAGTTTTTTTTGGTAATCATTTAGTTCAGTTCTGTCGGAGTTTAGTCCGAAGCTGGAATTTTCTAGATTTTCCGTTTGTCTTTTTCTGCTACGTGAAGGAGAAAATCGCTGAGTTATTGCTGTCCTGTGACCTTTTACGGTTGATTTGGGTTCTCGACCTCAGAATGATTTGCCTCGAACATCATAGGAATGATTTGTGCTAGGTTGCAGTGATAGAATTTCTGTGATTATCTGAAGCTATTTCTTTGGTGCTACTAAGTTTTCATACTATTTGTGCGTGTTGAGGCTAGGTCTGAACTGAAATTTTCTTATTGGCTATGTTTCTCAAAAAGCCTGTAGAAGCAGGAGGCAAGAAACTGATTATCTTTAAAGTGGCTGCCAACCTGTAAAGTAAATGGTGCATCTTTGACTTGCACCATTTGTGCGATTTGGTATAGAAATATCTTTGTTGGTGCTCAGTGCTAAGAAAATGATTCTTATATATGGGAATACAGTCTCATTTAGTATAGATTGATGTGTCATTTTTATATTATTATTACCTATTGTTTAAAGAACTCTCTATCTATGTTCACTGTATTGTTTTTCTATGTAAGCATTCGTGTTTGTTATTTGTTGCTGCTTCAGTAGGCTTCTTAGATTTGAAAATTCCATGGTCTGGAATATTATGGAAAATTCATATGTCCTGCCATTATGCTCAAGCCATTGATATTGTATGTTTCTGTTATCTTGTGTCCAAATGGGGCTAGTGTCATCTGAGATTCAAATGGTTTCAATGATGTTGCAGCTTTGCTTACGGTTCATGATGATGAGTTTTGGGAAGGGGTTCACCCAGTAATGTTTGGGGAATTGCCTGCCCTTCAGGATGGCGTCACAGTCGTGGGTTACCCAATAGGAGGGGATACAATTTCTGTTACAAGTGGTGTTGTCTCGCGCATAGAGATTCTCTCATATGCGCATGGATCAACTGAGCTGCTGGGCGTGCAGGTTGTGGAACATAATATAGATTTCTTGATGCGTGTGTTTTTTTTTTTCCAGTTATTTCTTATCTATTTGAGTTAAACATGTTGGCCTGGTATTGAATTAGCTTAATGTTGTCTTATTTTTTGTTGTTTTCTTTCATAGATAGATGCTGCCATTAATTCTGGAAACTCTGGCGGTCCGGCTTTCAATGATAAAGGCGAGTGTGTAGGCATTGCATTTCAGTCCCTCAAACATGAAGATGCTGAGAACATAGGCTATGTCATACCAACACCAGTTATCAAGCACTTCATACAAGATTATGAGAAGAATGGTTCTTACACTGGTACACCTTCTGACTGTCTTATTTGTTACTCTAAATGAAGTCTAATTCTGAAAATATTGATGATGTTACATATATCCAGGTAGTGTTGTTTCTTATTTGAATTAAACCAATCATGACTATGATGATCCAGGCTTTCCAGTTCTTGGAGTTGAATGGCAAAAGATGGAAAATCCTGACTTGCGAATGTCAATGGGAATGAAAAGTCATCAGAAGGGTGTTCGTATCAGAAGAGTTGACCCTACAGCTCAAGAGTCTAACGTTTTGCAGCCATCAGATATTATTCTGAGTTTTGATGGAGTCAACATTGCAAATGATGGAACAGGTGTTTTTTCTCTATCCGATATATATATATATATATATATATATATATATATATACTGGAATAGTTTCTGACCAGTCTTCAATTCTTTTCCCTTGACAGTTTACTAATATCATTAAGAACTTCGTTTTTCATTCTGCCAGCTAGAATATATGTTGACCTGTGTGCTTTCTCTTTGTTCTTGTCTTTTCTCATGTGAAGTCCCTTTTAGGCATGGGGAGCGCATTGGGTTTAGTTACCTTATATCCCAGAAGTATACTGGAGATGATGCACAAATAAAGATTCTTCGAGACTCTGTGGTGCACAGCTTCGTCATCAAGCTTGGAACTCACAGAAAGCTTATCCCATCACATACAAGATGTCAACCTCCATCATACTACATTGTTGCAGGCTTTGTTTTCACCAGTGTGTCTGTTCCATATCTTCGCTCAGAGGTTTGTTTTCTCAAGTGGAATTCTCTTAATTGCGTGGTTGATGAATAGAACTCATAAGCCTCTCTAGTTAGTTCCGGGGATCAGAAATTGTCTTCCATTATTACTGGCTAAATGAGTCTGTTGACCAGTCTTCTTGCTAGTTTTGCGTCCTTGCTTGAAAATGGTCTTGAATATTGTATGTCATTAATTAATATAAATTTGTATGATCCAACAGATCATATTTCAAAAAGACTTATTGTGCCTTCTAACCTGTTCTTACTGGGATTAATGATTTGAGTGCCATAATTTTTCCTTGGAGTTGGTAAAGTTGATGAGTTCCAGGAGACACGTTCATTTCATGTAATTTTACACTATTATGTTTCTTAACAGTATGGAAAAGAGTATGAGTTTGAGGCTCCAGTAAAGCTTTTGGATAAGCTATTGCATGCGATGCCTAAGTCAAGGGACGAACAGCTTGTTGTTTTGGCTCAGGTAAGGTTATAACCAAAGATAGAATGTATGTTGTTTTGGCATTGCGGTCAGTAATACTTGATTATGTGCTATTAAACCAGTGTGCCTGGAATTGTTTCAGGTTCTTGTTGCGGATGTTAACATAGGGTATGAGGAGATCGTGAACACTCAGGTATATGCTTTAAGGGGAGGATTTAGATTGACCATTGCTACTACTAGATACTCTCTGTTTCAAAATTTATATCATTTTAGAGATGGACTTCACTAAACGGGGACTGAAGTCTGTTTTAATTCATCTGAAACAACATATATTGTGAAACGGAGCCGGAGGGAGTAATAGATGTGCAAGCAAGCATGCTTGATTTTGTTGTGTTCTTATTGTTGTTTGCTGTATAATATTAATATTTGAGTGAACTTGTTGGAGTAAGGTACTTGCGTTCAATGGCAAACCTGTAAAAAATTTGAAGAGCTTGGCTAATATGGTTGAAGCATGTGAGGAGGAGTTCATGAAGTTTGACCTTGATTATGATCAGGTGGGTCTCTCAAACATCATTTTGTAAGCGAACACGGAATATGCTGGTATGATATATATATATATGTTGTGTGTGTGTGTATGCAGGTGGTAGTTCTTCGGACTAAAGCAGCAAAAGGTACAACGTCCGACATTCTGACTACACATTGTATACCATCAGCAATGTCAGATGATCTGAAGACATAAACCTACTTTACTTTGTTGTAAGACCAATGAAATTTATAGATCTGTAACGTTCAATATGTATGGTATCTAGTCATTACGAAACAGAAGTTTAGCTTTGAGATGGAAGACAGGCGGCTGCTTATCTTCAACAACATTTTTGTAGGCTGTAATTACTGATAACATGTTTTGCAGAAATCGTGCAAATTGGGTATGGTAAATTCCTTGCTGGGTTGTAACCCAAAATACGGAACTGTTTTTTTTTTCCATTAGCAACTTTGTGCGCATTGTCGAGATGATCAAAGTAGCCATTTTACCTATGCTTCTGTTTATCACTGGATAGTTTCGTTTAGCATATAATATCAAATTTCATAGGAAATAATGTCATCTATCGTTAACGAAAGGTAATTGCAGAACTAATCAAACTAAACTAATAATTGTATGATCGATACAATGATTCATTTCATTGTAACAAGGGATCTTCCTTTGGGTTTGCGTGAGGCCTTAAGGTCTTATCCTTGCATTTATAGTAATTGGTCTTCTCTTCCCCGGATTGTGACCATATAACTGCATAAAATCCCAGCACGATGATCGCTGCTCCCGCAATGCTGAAAATTTGGAAAGAAAACAAGAAAGAACCATGAATCCAGCATTTAAAATCATTCATATAGTATTTCTGATCCTGGTCAAATAGGAGGCCTCTGATACATTTGTACACAGGATGAATGAGGAGTGTTAACAGACAGAGAGAGTACCTCCCAACATATAATGTATCACCCAGGAAGATGACACCAAACACGGCAGCGATGGCGATCCCCAGAGGCTTAAACATGGCAACAAAGAGTGGACCTTTCTTATGGATGCACCAAGTTAAGACGTAGAAACTGAACATGCTTCCAACGACAGCCTACAATGCAATTTCACAAAATGACCACTAGAATCATACTATTTGATTCCAAACATGTCTACGATAAAACCCATCACAACAAGTCACATGTTGATCCTTACCGAGTAGATGATGGCAATAAGCCCAATGTCTAGCTTGACCTCCCAAGCAGACCAACCATTGACAGTAACCAACGCCACCAGGCCAGATTGAACAGCACCAAACAAGCAATAGAAGAACACTATGGTCATCTCCGATGGGTATCCCGTAAGTATCACTGCCTTCAATAACAATAACACCACTAATAAACACCAACAATACTGATACGCAGGATTCAGAACTGATGAACAAGTCCACTGAATACCTGTGCATGTTCCAAACGAGAGGGAGAAACTGGCCATGGCCAGAAAACAACCTCCAATAACCCAATTGCTTAATTATTACCCTTGTCCTGATTTGACACCTCTAATGAAGATGAAGAAAGTACTATCCCTTTGGGTGGCAGAGTGGAAGGACCAACTGGACTTCCCTTGTAGAGAGTCACAACCACTGCTCCTGTGATTGATACTAGCGTGCCCAACACTTTGACCAAGCTTCTATAACTCCTCAGATCTACTCTCTCCATCCTGCACGATACAACCAACAATAGGTTTCAAACATGTTGTAAGAAGAATGTAAACATTCTTTGTCCAATCTCTTTAAACTGTACTATAGTTGAGAGTCACCCATTCATCAACCCATATATATCACACTAATCTAATCCAACACATTCATTCTTATAATCTACTACATCACACTCATCACAACAAGCTTAAACATATACAACAGTGTAGAGATAATGGATTCTCTCAATTTTTGTACTTGAGAGTACGTAGCAGAATGAAACCCAAAGTAAAGGTTAAAGAACCTGAATATTATAGATAGCAAGAACAGGTTAGACATGCAGAACGAGTAGGAGAGCTATATCCCACACCCGTGAACACACAGTTCTGCAATCGTAATCCTGTAATACCACCAGAAGCAAATTAAGATCCCTCTTTTGTATGGTTGACAGTTGGCAGTAGTAAATAAAAACAAGTCAGTCAGTGCTCTGCTCACCCAATCAAACTGAGGAGAAAGAATTTGCCCAGTAAGGAAACGTCAGAGGAGGAGGGTTCCTCCTTATCCTGCCATCCAATGCGACAACATAATAATACGAAAAGTGATGTCATTTACAGATAAATGAATCACAGTCCCAGTCTCAATTTCAATCAGGGGAATCGAATCTGGACCTGTTGGTGTTGAAAAGGAAAGTGGGGAAGAAAGGAGGAAAGCAGCAAGGGCGTTGGAGTAAACTACGAATGTGAAGTGATTCATTCCTCTTGACATGGCTGCTTTGCTCAGTGTGGTTAGTCCTACATCCAAGCATTCCACGCTCACCATGGCCATAAAGGGCAGCAACCCCGCTAAACATGGAATGTTCAATCCCATCTCGATCTGGCTCATTTTTTGAGATTTCAACAGTCTTAAGGTTGGTTGGTTGTATCTGGTCTCGTGTGGTTGGTGGGTCACTAGCTCCCTGCAGCTGGGAAGCAGAGAAGTCTGAATAAAAAGGGATGTATCTTAGCTGATTTTCTTTTTTTTTTGATTAAACATTGGACCTTTCTCATAAACTGGGGCAAAAGTCAAGCGATGGGCTCTGCATAGAGCTCATTACCTGATACAAGTTTGTGAAGTGGGAATACAACCCTCGCTACCAACTTGAGCAAAATAATACAAAATAAAACTCCCCTAACATTACATTCCTTTGTCCATCTAAGCAGAAACATGTAAACCTTACCGAAACTAACACAGTTGCTACTGCAACTAAGAACCACATCTGGCTGCTTGGGGAAGTCGAGATGCTCTATATCTTGATCCGTAGTCTCCTTGCTTAACCCAACCGTCAAACTATAGCAATAGCTAAGGCTACCCGTCATATAAACAAGCTCCAGAACATGATAATTTGCTATAAGTCTAACCATATACACAATAAATGTGTTTGAGCTGAAACTTTTGACTTTCAGACTTGAATACCTTCGCGCATAGACAAGACTTTAAACTAGAGAGCTCTTACGGCTCACATAATTACTCCTTTGAAACTCTTTCCAAATAACACCAGTGGAGAGAGCAGTACACACCTGAATAAGATAGAAAATAAAGCCAAACAGCCAGCAAAAGAGTTTTTTCCTCTTACAGACACCAGCTTCTATAGCCCTTCTGCTTTCCTTCATAATTGCGTAACAGACTGAATTTTTACTAGTACCAGCCAACATGTCACTCCAGCATTCCACAACCTGGATCTCAGAAGAAAAATCATCAGGAATAAGCTTATGTCCCAGCTTCTCTACCTGAATACCTGCTAGGAGGAGACCCATCCCCCAGCAGATGAGAAGCTTGGTGATCATTTCTTATGGCTGCCTTGCTTTTCAGCTAAGGCTGCCTGGGGAGGACTCTCCTTACAACTTAAGGAATCAGAGCTAAACTTCTCTAGATTAGAGGTGGTAGACTGCTGAAACTTCAACTTTGGGGATCTCCTTTTCTTTTGGTTATGTGAATTCTTCTGAGAACTGGTGGAGCCTGGGGAGAAAACCTGTTTTCCTTCTCTTTGAGTAATTCCTTCTGTCAGTTTGGAATATTTTGGGGAGAAACCCGGAGGAGGAACTAATCTATCTACTTCCTCCATGATTTGTGAGATGGATTTGTTGATATCGTTATCCTCCTCCGAGACAGCCTTGACCTTCTTGGATTTGGCTTCATTATAATTCCTCAAGGCTTCCTTCCACTCATTCGTCTGATATACTGTTCTTTTCTTTAAGGGGATTCCACTATCAGCAGGAGCCTTCTCTTGCCCCAGAGGATTATCAGGGCCAGAAACAGAAATTTTACCTTCAAGACTGATCTTTTCATCCACTGTTACCTTTTCCTCTGTCGGAAACCTCTCCATGCACCTTTTCCTCCACTGTTACCTTGTCCAGTTGCATAGGAGCTAGAGACTGATGTTCATGCTTACTACCACTGCCCTCTTCTAAATTTTTCTCCATCAGAATTTCATTTCCTAGTCTTCTCACGGGCCCACTGGACTGATCTATTAAGAAATCATCATTCATGAACGCAAGAGAGCCAGAGAACTCAGACCGAATCCAAGGGCCATATTTTTCCTGTTTCACAGGTTTGGTTCCTTTGAAGGGACACTCTGACAACACATGATTAATACGACCACATCTGTAACATAAATAAGGAAGATTGTCGAAGGAAACTCGACAAACTCTATCTTTACCTCCTAAAGACAAGATGATCAATCGGCACAGCGGGTCATTAATGTTCACCTCCACACACACTTTTAGCACTTTTGAAGCTAGAGGACTAGGACGCTCAGAGCAGGAAAAAAAATTACCTATCCTATTTCCAAGGCTAACGGCAGAGGACTTATTGTAAAAGGAGATAGGAAGATTATGTATTGAAGCCCACAGCTTTAGAGTAGAGGGATCATGCTCTTCTATGGTAACTGATGGTCAACAGCAGACACTATTAACAATCTGTTTTGAAAATGCCATGGGCCATTTGAGAGAACAAACTTAGTGTCTGCTTCGATTGTAAACTGGAACGAGAACCGATTGTTCCCTATTTCATAAACCTTGAACTGGGATTTTGGTTTCCAAATATTAACTAGGAATTTATGCAAAGCCTTACAGTGTATTTGATTTGGGTGCCACAATCTCCCGATGAGAGCCTTGTTTAGGTCTTTTGGAGATGAATCTTCAAGAAGAGCATCGCCATCTACCTTTTCGGATTCGGATGGGTGCAGACGGAGAAGCTCGCAGCTAGACGTGAGAAGGTCCATCTCTGCTTCTTTCTCTTTAACTTTGATTTTCCAGTAAATCTTTCCAGAATGGATTCGAGAACGGCAGTGGCAAGGATACACGAACACACTGTGAACTAGCAGCTCCAAGCAGACGAGAAATTGACGGGATTTAGCACTTCTGAGAACGCCATTTTCAGAAAAGAAAAACCTTGCCTTACCACCTTCAAGGACAGGGGTAAAAGAGGCTGAAGAAGAAAATAGTACACACGATTTCTGGGGGCAAGGGAGATATGATTTGAGTTGATGGGATTTGGTGGCTCGAAGCAGTACGAATTTAAGGCTGGAGGAGACTTTTAGAGAGCATTAAGCCGTGGAGTAACAGTAGTACTATGAGGTATGGGGAGCCCAGTAGCCCCTACTAGTACGAACTTCCTTAGGAAGACCTTATTACCCTTTGATAGGCATAAGGAAAATTCAGTCCTGAAGAGGAAGCTGAAAAACAGGATAGAATCACCTGGAAAATCGCCTAAACTAGCGCGATACGGGTTGGGAGAATCTCTCTCCAAAACATAAAACATTTTTTCACAGATTGTCACGACTTTTTTTTTCTTCGATCGCATACCATCTTAGCTGATTTTCTGGTTGGTCTTAGGATGGGTTTTTTTCTTGAGGTTTCAAGCAGGTCTTAAACTTTTGGAGGCACTTAGCTAAAATGTAATTTATATGAAAAAAAGTGAGAAATCATCCAATTAAAATTTCCCCTTTTTATTAAACACGATGGCTTAGCAAATTTCAGCATCTAATTCAAAAAAAAAAAATATCAGCACATTATAAAAAAGAACACACTATTCCGATGAGCAAATTGCACCAGCCTATTAGACAGGCTTTTTTTTTTTTGAGTAACACTTGAAACTACTATTAATCATTAAGAGTTTACAACACATACACCACGTTAAAAAAGGGAATAAACTCCCCCCTCAACGTAGTGATGTTCAAAATAAGAGCCACCATACCAGCCCATATAGCATAAAGTTTAGCCATCTGAATCTCATCAGTACAAACAGAATTGATAACAACTGGAAATACACATACTAGATAAAGGTACAAACCAAACAAAGCATCTAATGCGATAAGGAAACACCATTCCAGGCAGATCCTTGCTAACAGAAACCCAGAGTCTTCTTGCTTCATTTCAGAACATATGCAGAGGCTACCCACCGGGACAGCAAGCTCCAATGCATGTAGATATATCTTGCTGAAGGCTAAAGTCACCACGAGGGTGTTACTAGAAATCTTGTTGTACCCTTGAGCTGAGAAATCTTTCAAATCCCCCTTAAAACCAACTGATAGCATGTTGTATTTCACCTTAGTAATAGTCATTACAAACCTCTCGAAACAAAACCACATATCCTGAAATCTTCCTTTGTGCATCATGTCATTGGGAAGAGACTCCCTAGACTCAAACACTAGTTCATAACACTTACTATGGCTACCCATCTGCAAGATAAGCTCCAAAGCAATTTGTCGTGTTATGAAACTAGTAAAATGCACATTGATTGTGTTGAGAAAAAGACTGTTATAATCAAACCAAAGAACTTTGAACACATACGAGAAGCCAAAATCAGGATATAAGACTTTCCAACAGGTTTTAACCTTGCATAGGTCAAGGCTGAAGATCACTTGAGCAGTAGAGATGACTAACAAAGGAATAAGTTTAATCCCATTAATCCAACTGACATACAGATTCCACATCAACCCAACATATTCAACCTCAATATAAAGCCTAATTCGACTTCCAAGTGGACAAGAAAGCTTCAAAGGAAGAAGATACCAGTGCCAAACAAACCTTCTAATAAAATCCATGGGCAACATATGAGAATGCCCAGAGAAGTCCAAAGAACCCCAATTCACTTGATCCATCCAACCTGGCTTATCCTTCACTCCTATATACCACCAGCTCACATCCCAATACCTCCCGACAACTCTTTTTAGAAGGACATTATCAGAGATGAATCCATAAAGACCCATAAGAGAATTACAATTAATGATGACAAGGACTTGACTACTGGTCATCCTTCCTCCCTCACAAAGAGTAAACCCTTCTGGAAATTCGGTCCCCAACCTAATCTCTCGCAGACCAGCAAAGATCAAACTAGCAATCCCAACAAAGATCAAACTAGCAACGGGAGCAGTTGATACACACGCTAGAAACTTCAATCGCTCAAGAAATCACCCTGAATTGCAAATAATTTCCACTAGGACAAATCCACTGTATTAGGTATTTTCCACACTGTCACACAGAGCTAAATCACCGCCACTATCGTCAGAAAAGAACTCTTGCCAACCCCTCAAGACACGGCAGAAATCGAGATGAATGAGAAGTAGGAGCCAAACCAAACCCTCTCTGAATCAGTCCCCTTTCAAACGAACGAAACAAGCCAGGGAAAAAAGAGATCTCCCACAGGAAGACAAGCAATAATACCAAAGAACTGAAGAAACAAAGCCAAGAGAATCTTGGACTGAAGAACTTATCACCAAACCCCTGGCAGAACAACTGGGTAGATGCGGAACAACTGGGATGCAAAATAAGATACGCGACCACCGAGAGACCTTAAGATCACCAAACAAATACAACTGGCCTGACCAAAGAGAAAATACCTAGAACTTGTAGATGGAGGGAATAACTTTCCACGACTGAAATTTGCGTCGTCGCACTAAGCACGCCAACACAACCAGATCCGCACTGTCCCACCGAACAGACTGAGAATACACCAACGCTCGAAGAAAGGAGCCGCTAATGGTGAATCTATCTCCCTGCCACCACGCAGAAGAGAAAACGAAAACCCCAAATCGCCCGAACCGAAGCTAGCTTGTTTAGAGAGAGCAGACAAATTCGCCGAAGACCCCTCCAAAATCTGGGACTGGAACCAGATAAATGGTAGAAACAATCCCGATCAAAGGAAGCTCAGACACCACACTAATCTCTCTGTTGCACAGAAGAGAAAACCAGGGAGAACGAAATATTTTCGTCTCTGAAATCGCCTCCTAGAGAGCGATAGTTACTGTTCACTTTCAAAAGATTCCTACCTGAGTGTCACCCTATATTCAGGCTTGGTTTCAAGTTATTTCACCTCTTGAAGCGAGGCTTGCGAAGATTTATTGGGCTAGTAATATTCAGCCCAGCACCATATTAGCCTAGCATAATATTTAGGCCCACATCATATTTGCAAATTTACAATTTTTATTTCTTTATCTGTAAACATCTAAAGATTTGGTTAATTAGGATTTTATTAACAACATTGTTTATCTTTACAATGAGATATGATAGTATATAATTAGTGTTCAGGTCATTAGGTCTTGTAATACAGTAACTACGAAAACAAATATATGTACAAAAGCAAATTCCTTCATTGTCTTCAATCTCCACTGCGTACATCTTCATGTTTTCTAATATGGTATCAGTAGCTTAGGTTCTTCTGTAGCTCTTTCTGTTTTCTTCAAGAATGGCGGATGGTGGAGATAACGGAACGAAGACGGCTTCATCGGTTAATTCTGTGTCGTCCAATTCCATTATCGACATAAATGATCCCATCTATGTTCATTCTGCGGAAAACCCAGGTTTGAGTCTTGTGTCAAGATTCGATGGCAAAGGATTTCAAGGGTGGAAGACAGACATGATAACAACGTTAAAAGTTAAAAAGAAATACAGGTTTCTTACCGGAAGGTGGAGAAGCCTGATGAATCGGATGTCATCCGGTTTTGTGCTTGGGAAAGATCGAATTCCCTGGTGTTATCGTGGCTGAAGACGGCTCTTGGTCCTAATATTGCTGAGAGCGTTCGATTTTGTGATGATCCTAAGGAGCTTTGGGATTCATTGTTGAAGCGGTTTGAGCATACCAATCTTGCCGTCATCCATGGCCTGAAACGAGAAATATCAGAATTAAACAAGGCAAAGAGAGTGTAGCAGATTACTATACAAAATTGAAGAAAACGTGGGGTGAACTGGACTTAGCTCGTCCTTTTCCTAGGTGTACTTGTACTGGTTGCACTTGCGGCGCCAGGGAATCCATCAAGAAGTTGAATGATGAAGATAAACTTGTTCATTTTCTTATAGGGTTGAATCGAAGGTATTTGTCCATCAGGGAACAAATATTAGCGATGAAGAAAACTCCGACATTAGAGAAAATTTTTCCTTGGTCGTTGAAGAGGAGGAACAAAGGGGAGATACTCATCAGAATGACGATTCAATGTCGGTTTATAGTCAAGCCAGTGCCGGAGGCGAAAGTTCAAGAAACCCTAGCAGAAGATTCGACAAGAAGAAAGTATCTTGCTCTTACTGTAAAAAACTAGGGCATAGTCATGAAGAGTGCTTTCAGAAACTTTCTTGCACTCATTGCAAGAAAACAGGCCACACCGTGGCAGATTGTAATCAAATCCATGGGCGACACAAAGTTTTAGCTCGAAGGAAGAAGGCGTTTGCAAATGCGGTTACAGATCCAGAGCCAAGTAATAGTACAGATAGTCAGGGAGAAGGATTGACACTGTTGGGTAAAAACCTAACGGCAAGAATACCGGTCGATTATAGCAAGTTTTCCTAGAAGTGTCCCTCCAGGTTATCGAATCCAGGGGAGGCAGCGTTTTAGTTTGATTAATATTTAAGATCAAAACAAAGTAAAATAACTCAAGTAACAGGGGGTTTTGTTTGTTTGAATTACTAAGTACTGAAGCAAACTGTAAATAAGAACAAGGGTAATAATGCAAGAGCAACAGTGAGCAAAACAATGATGTTTTTGAATTAATGGAAAGGAAAATTCCGGTTTACTAATCCTCCAATTTCTTCGGTTCCTTCCTCAGTGTGTTTACCGATATCTAGATTAAAATCCTAGATCAGAATTATTCCACGTTCGGTCTCCCGCTCGGTGGAATCTAATTAACAGCTAATAAATTTTAACTCTCGTTACAAATTTATTAATTGCTAACAACTTTAAGAATAATCCAGTTTAATGATCAGTTAATATCCTAGAGGAATTACCATCTCTAAATTAACCGGTGCTGTTCCTGTTGTCTATTATCTACCGCAGTTCTCACTTATAAGCAGATAAACAGGTAAAATCCAGTAATTGGCCAAATCACAAGATTTATAATAAAATAAGGGACAACACTTTAATCTGTTAAAATGGTAAATCACAAAGATAATGGAACCTCAGAATTTGGATTACATAGTAAACCGAAATTTATAGAAACTACTCAGCCATGGAAATGAAAATACTGCAAAAGTATGTGAACATCATTAAAGAGGAAGAAAAGAGGAAACTCTGATTTGAGACTCTGCAGTAGAGTCTTGGTGAGATCGGTGCTTCTTCTACTTCTTCTCCAGGAAATGATGTAATCCCGAGCTGCTTGTGTTCTCCAGATTTTGTAAATGTGTATGGTGTGTGATGAAAATGGTGATGGCTGGAACGTGAGAGATGAACTGGAAATGAGTGTGGAGTATTACTCTCCAGCCAGATTGTGTGTTTGAATGAGAAGGAGAGAGCTCTATTTATAGAGCCTCTGTATTGATACGTAACAACAGTTATGGTGGTGGAGATGAGGTTGGAATTAGTGAGTGGAATGGTGGGTGGTGTTGCTGGTTTTAGGGAAATAATTGGGTTTAGTGGGATTAGAAGATGGAAAGTAGTAGCAGTGCATGAGGGTCTGGAAAGTGAGGACGTAGGATGGGCGGCGGTTTAGTTTAAAGAAAATATTCTTGTTTTCTTCTTTTCGCGGGCTACAGATCATCGCTTCAGTCATATGGTCCGGAACATAAGTTGTCTTGTATCAAGTCCCGGACCGTACCATTGAAACAGGTCGAAGGTTTGCTCTGATTTGTGGTCCGGGACTTAGGGTTTGTATAAAGTCCCGGACCATGATGTTAAAACAGGTCGAGAGTCCTTTCCTTGTGTGGTCCGGGACTTAAGTTGTGTATAAAGTCCCGGACCATGCTTGAAATTCAGTCGAGATTGATGCTTCATAGTGGTCCGGGACTTAAGTTATGCAACAAGTCCCGGACCATGTCTGTATTTAGGTCGAGATTTAGTTTCTTGATTCCATTTTAGCTTGTTTGATTTGCCATGCATTCCATAAGTGATATGAGTGTGTTTCCTTTGAGATAAAACCTGAAAAAGCACACAAAAACCATAAAAGAAGATAATTGCAACAAAAACATAAAATTGCTCATAAGATAGGAATTTATCAGTCAATGGTAACAAATTAGGTATCAAAAGACCCTTTAGAAATAGATAAATTCCTGACTTATCAACATCCCCACACTTAACCTTTGCTTGTCCTCAAGCAATTACTGCACGCAAAATGTACCAGATTTTCAAAAGCGGGGATTTATCAGGTCAAAAGAAACAACGATTAGTACTGCAAGTTTTCTTAAACAGTGAAGCTAGGGTGTTTGTCAAATGCATGAGACTATCATCATAACTGTTTAATTCAAACAGTACTCAGGGCTTTACTTTCCTTTTTCTTTCCACAATTCATTGGACGACAAGGGGTAAGAAGTAATGTCATATTCCACATTACCTTTCATTGCCACATACTCATAATCAAGGAAGAATTTGCAATAAACTTGTTTAGCATGAAAGAACTTTCCTTCCAATTTTTCTGAGTAAGCATCATTCATTTCGTCCCCTCAGACTTTTTCTCCCCATCCTTGTAGCGGTGTTGGGCCTTCTATCCCAGATCAGATGATCTTAGGTAGATGAGTGATGAGGCACTCCAAGGGCTTAATTACCGAATGGGAGAGGCCTGTTCCGGTTCAGAGTAGATTAGAGGAGTACCTTGCCTTTGTCCTTTCCTTCCTTTCATTCCAAAACTTTCCAAAAGCCCCAAGTTAGTTCAAACAAATAGTCACAAATTGGTCTCACCTTTTATTGAAGGAAATAGATGCAGGTTTTAACCAAAATCGACAATCCAAGCAGTATAACCAAATTTCTTATGACCGAAATTGCAGATTAAATCTCGAAACCAAGTATGTCGAATTAAAAATTTTTGTGGAGGGTCATCAAAGGTAAGTGAAGGGAGAATAAGTACTGTCAGGAACCACAGAAAAACAATTAATTATATGAGCAACCCTCTTACTACATCCCCACACTTTAGAGAATAGCAATGTCCTCATTGCTACTAGAATGTGATTAAAGTGCAAAAGAGAAAATAGGACTCCCTGAATAAGCGGTGAAGACGATGTCCCCACACTTATGACAAGGAATGGGAGACTTAAAGAGGGTTGTGAAAATTTCGGCAGAGTTTCCTTTGTTTTCGGTCGATAACGCTCCAAAAATGGCAGTCCTGTGTGAATGAAGCAGCAGCAGATAAATGTTGCAACAAAGTTAAGGAATATAACAAGCAGTGGCAGTAGCAGAGGTGCTAAAATAACCATAACAATCCAACCAGAAAGGGAAAAGTACCAGCAAATCAAACCTAACAAGCTAAAAGTCATTAAAACAACACAAATGTCAAAGTCAGCTTAAAATCCAGAAGGGCAATAAAAGAGAGATAAACTGATGTAGCAGGTGGCATAAACCAAATCATAGACTACCGCCGGGGCATGCGCCAAGACTCTAACTGGGAGAAGCGCTCATCATAAGTCTGGAAGCGGGCCTCCTGCTGAGCCTGGTACTCAGCAAACTGAGCAGCCTGCTGAGCCTGATACTCAGAAAACTGAGCAGCCTGTCGAGCCTCGTACTCAGTATGACGAGTCTCTAAAGCTGTGAGCCTCACACAATATCCATCTAGACGACTCGCAAAGCCGTCAAAGTATGCTGTAGCGGTCCCCCTCCAATCTCTGAACTCGTGTAGCAACTGCTCATAACCCGGGGCCGGATCAGCAGGCATCGGGAAGTCCGGGATCTCACCACCAGCAGCATCAGCAGCGGCCTCAACCTCATCAACAGCCTCAGCCTCATCAGCAGCCTCAGCAACTCGGGGGGCGCGTGCAGCGCGTCGGCGCTTCACCCACTGCCCGTCATTCTTCTCCCACTGGAAGAATCTCATCATGGTCATATCAAGAGGGGATCGAGGGTACTGGGGCTCCTCATCAGATACATCTACCTCTTTGGCAGCCAGTAACGAGTATATGAGGTGTGGAAATGGGAGAGAGGCGGAATGCTCGGTCTGAACCACTCGGCGCATAGAAGTAAAGATGATGCGATGCATACTAGGAGGAACCCCTGCAGCGGCATAGGCGTCGTCCAGGATGTAACGCATAAGCCAGCAGTCATACTCATTCAAATCAGCGCACTCCCGGGGGCGAACATTAGACATCAGTATCCCTAAAATCAAACGCTCTCTAGGGGTGGGTAGCTTATCCCCTGTGACAACCTGCTTGTCCCGGTTATTCCTACGCTGCCGATTTTGAACTTCGGGATCAAGGACAATCAAGTTAATATAGTGCGCCTTAGCTTGTCTAGTCAATAATTGCATATTAGCCCTATTCTCCGCAGTCGGCATCCGAACAGCTATGGGCAAGTTCATAGAGCGCCTAATGCTAAGAGCGTCCACAGAAATATTTTTGCCTTTGACCACAGAAGTAATAGTATCCCCATCATCACTCACCGTTGCATTAGCATAAAACAACTTTACCAGTCTCGGGTAGAATTTCCCTCCTCGAGTCAGCAGAGGCACCCATCCACGTGCATTAAACAGCGCTTCTAAATCAAATTCAGCAATTAAGGTTGGACACACTGACCTTTCAGGTAGAATTTTTCTCTCACGAGCATGGTACCAATTCCTAGCCGCTTCATTGATGAAGTCGGAATCAACTGTTTCCCGGACCCGGAGTGGAGCTGCGTCCGGTGAAGGAGGAGCGGCGGCGGAGGAAGATGCACCCGCAGTGTTGCGTCTAGCTCGTTTGGGTGCCATTGAATATGGATTGTGATTGGTGAAGGGTAGATGTTGGTTTTTGGGGTAAATGGCGTGCGGTTTGAAATGGGAGAGGGGCGTGTTGGGTGTGGAAATTTGGAGCGACGTGGAGATTGGGTTGGTGGTGTGGTGCGCGAGGGGCGGTACGGGTGTTTGGAGAAGTCGACTGGGGGTGTTGGTGGTGAGGGGGGGCTGGTGAGGGGCGACAACGGAATGGAGAGGTGGTTCGAGGTGCGACGCAACAGGGCGGGGGTGGAGGCCGAAGACGGGGTGGGCTAGGTTGGGGGCAGGCGAAGTCAGAGCGAGAGAGAGGGAGTCAGGTGGAGGTGGTGTCGAGAATTGTGGTGCGGTGGAGGTGACGATGGGGTGTGCGAAGGTGAGAGAAGAGGTGGGGGGTGTGGCGATGTCGGAAGAGAGGAAGGGTGGGTGGTGTTGGTGGTGGAAGAACCAGGGCGGAGCGGTGATGGGGAGGTGTTGGAGAGATTGGGCGAGAGAAGGTAAGAGGCGAGGAGGAGAGCGAGAGAGGGAGTTAGGGATTTGAGTGAGATTGAAGAGAGGCGCGAGAATGAAGACGACCGTGTTCATTTTTTTTTTTCGTAAGCTTCGTTGGTCCGGGACCTAGGATATGCATGAGGTCCCGGACCGCTATGCTAAAATAGGTCGAGAGTGCCTCTGTTTTGGGTCCGGGACTTAAGATTTGTAAAAAGTCCCGGACCATTATCTCCAATTCTCAGAAATGTTCTCACTCGTGGGTCCGGGACTTAAGATTTGGATCAAGTCCCGGACCACCCCCTTAAATCTGTTCGAGAGTTGCCTTCCTTCCTGGTCCGGGACTTTGGTCCTGCAACATGTCCCGGACCACTCTGTTTATTTCAACCGAAGAATTGCCTCAGTGTGCTCTGTTTCTCCTCCTTCAAACCTACATTTTAACAAATCAACCCAAGGACAAATAGCTAACAAAGGAATTAGAAAAGTAAAAACGTGAATTAAAATGAAAATCAAGAGGATAGAAAAAAGAGATTGGGTTGCCTCCCAATGAGCTGCCCGTCTTTTCGGTCTTTGGCTAGACCTTGGTGCATCAGTTTGAAGAATTAGGGTCCCGGAGCAAAAGTGTTGAATGAGCCATATCAACATCGCTCCCTTGGTATAATTTCAACTGTGATCCGTTAACTTTGAATGCTTCTCCTTTCTCGTTGACTAAACCAATGACTCCATAAGGGGAAACATCTGTAACGGTGAATGGACCGGACCAGCGAGATTTCAGTTTTCCCGGAAATAATTTCAGCCGTGAGTTGAACATTAGCACTTGGTCACCAATCCGAAACTCTCGTTTCACAAGCAATTTATCATGCCATCTCTTAGTCCGTTCCTTGTAGATCTTGGCATTTTCATAGGCTTCTTCTCTGAATTCATCTAGTTCACACAACTGTAGTTTCCTTTCCTCCCCGGCCTTTTTCAGATCACAATTCAGAACTTTAAGTGCCCAAAATGATTTATGTTCCAGTTCTACCGGAAGATGACATGCCTTTCCAAAAACCAATTTGTAAGGAGACATTCCCAAGGGTGTCTTATAAGCTGTCCGGTAAGCCCACAAGGCATCATCTAATTTCATAGACCAATCTTTACGAGATGAACTAACAGATTTCTGTAGAATCCACTTAATTTCCCTGTTAGTCACCTCAGCTTGCCCATGGTCTGTGGATGATAAGGTAAGGATACCTTGTGTCTTACTCCATACTTTTGCAACAAGGCTTCAAACTGCTTGTTACAAAAGTGGGATCCTCCATCACTTATGATTGCTCGTGGTACACCAAACCTAGTGAAAATGTTTTTCTTTAAAAATTTCAGCACAACCTTTGCATCATTAGTAGGTGCAGCCACGGCTTCAGCCCATTTAGTCACATAATCGACAGCCACCAAAATATAGAGGTTGGAATGTGAAGAAGGAAATGGCCCCATGAAGTCAATCCCCCAATCAAATGGTTCTACCTCCAAGATGTAATTCAAGGGCATCTCAAGCTTTCGGGGAGAGGTTACCTTGGCGCTGACAGCTATCACATGTGGATACAAATGCATGGTAGTCTTTATGTAGTGTCTTCCAAAAGAAACCTGCCTCCAATACTTTAGCTGCTGTCTTGGCGGGCCCGAAGTGTCCTCCTACTTCTCTTGCGTGACAGTGGATAAGGATGTCTCTTGTTTCAGCACCCGGAACACATCTGCGAATCATCCCGTCCGCGCAAACCTTGAAGAGAAATGGATCGTCCCAAAGGTAATGCTTGACTGTAGAGAAGAACTTCTTCTTCTGCTGATATGACAATTCTGGAGGAATAATGCCCTTGGCGAGGTAATTTGCAATATCAGCATACCAGGGGTCCGTGGGATAACTGATCGTGTAGACAAACTCATCAGGAAAATACTCGTTAATTGGCTTGCCATCATCTGGAATTTCCATACGGGATAAGTGATCTGCCACTCCATTCTGTGCTCCAGGTTTGTCCCTAATTTCAATGTCAAACTCCTGCAAAAGTAAAATCCATCTGATTAAACGAGGTTTAGCATCAACTTTTCCAAAGAGATATCTGAGAGCGGAATGGTCGGTGTGCACAATGACTTTGCTGCCAATAATGTATGGTCGAAACTTGTCGCATGCAAAGACAATTGCCAGCAGCTCCTTCTCCGTTGTTGTGTAGTTCTTTTGTGCCTCATTCATAGTCTTACTAGCATAGTAGACTATCCTCAATACCTTGTCATGCCTCTGCCCCAAAGCTGCTCCTAATGCGTAATCGCTGGCATCACACATTATCTCAAAAGGTAATGACCAATCAGGAGCAACAATAATAGGTGCAGAAACCAAATTAGCCTTGAGCAAATTAAAGGCATCTAAGCACTCTTTCGTAAATTCAAATTTTGCATCTTTAATTAATAGATCACAAAGAGGCTTAGAGATCTTGGAGAAATCCTTAACAAAACGCCTATAAAAACCTGCATGACCGAGAAAACTTCGGACATCTTTTACCGACGATGGTGGTGGTGGCAGCTGCTCTATTACCTCAATCTTTGATTTGTCTACTTCGATCCCTTTCTTAGAAATCTTATGTCCGAGCACGATGCCTTCCTGCACCATAAAGTGGCACTTCTCCCAATTGAGCACCAAGTTAGTCTCTTGCACCTAGCTAAGATTAAATCCAAGTCTCTCAAGCATGAATCAAAAGTAGGTCCAAAGACAGAAAAATCATCCATAAAGATTTCGATGCATTTTTCAATAAAATCAGCAAAGATAGCAGTCATGCATCTTTGAAATGTAGCTGGTGCATTACACAAACCAAAGGGCATGCGTCGATAAGCATAAGTACCATATGGACATGTAAAAGTAGTTTTCTCTTGGTCTTCCTTGGCAATTGGAATTTGAAAGTAACCGGAGTAACCATCTAAGAAACAGTAAAAGTCTTGTCCCGCAAGCCTCTCCAACATCTGATCAATGAAAGGAAGGGGGAAATGGTCTTTCCTAGTGGCGGCATTTAATTTCCTATAATCAATGCAAACTCTATGCCCGGTAATAGTACGCTGAGGAATTAATTCACCTTTATCATTAGGTACCACAGTTTAAACCTCCTTTCTTAGGTACGACCTGTGTAGGACTTACCCATTCGCAGTCAGAAATAGGGTAAATGATACCTGCATCCAAGAGCTTGATGACTTCCTTTTTAACCACCTCTTTCATGTGCGGGTTCAGTCTTCGTTGAGGCTGTCTTGCTGGTTTGTCATTCTCCTCAAGGTAAATGCGGTGAGTGCAGAATGTAGGGGGCATGCCTTTGATATCAGCAATGGACCACCCTAATGCCTCTTTGTTCTTTTTCAGAACCTGCAACAAGGCTTCTTCCTGTTCATCGGTTAAAACTGTTAGAAATAATGACAGGCAAATGATGAGAAATTAAGAAATCATATTTAAGGTGACTAGGCGGAGGGTTATAGTTCAAGAGAAGGTGGTGAGTCCACAGAAGGAGCTAGTGTCTTTGAATTCGGTCCAGCGGCTCCTCCTCGATTTTGTAGTTCTTCCTATATGGCCTACCAGCAGCAAGCTGAAATGCTGCAGCAGAGACTTCAGAATCATCATGAACTGTTTCTATGGACTCTACCAAGCACTTCTCCAATGCATCCAGCTCCGTGGGACTGTAAGAATAGTCCTGCATCAAGGTATCAATACAATCTAAACTAAAACAAGCATGAACATCAGAAGGGTGGGTAGTAGCTTTGGTCATATCAAATACAAGCTGCTCATCATGCAACCGAAGTATAATCTTCCCTCCTTCAACATCAATGAGGGTCCTTGCTGTACGCATGAACGGTCGACCTAAGATAAGCGGTACTACCTTGTCTTCCTCCATGTCTAAGATAACAAAATCAGCAGGGAAAGCAAAAGTACCAACCGAAACAATTAAGTCCCTTACCACCCCTTTAGGTAGGATGATTGACCTATCGGCTAATTGCAGAGTGATTCGGGTTGGTTCACATTCTCCTAGACCAAGTTTCAATATATTGAATAGGGCATTAAGTTAATACTCGCACCTAAGTCACATAAACCCTTACCACATTGCACATTACCTATCGCGCAAGGTATGACCGGGGTACCTGGGTCATCAAGCTTAGGTGGCAGCTTTTGTGAAAGGACGGCTGATACGTTCTCGGTAAGCTGCACAGTATCTTTCTCCACTAAGGACCGTCTATTGGACAGGATGTCCTTCATGAACTTCGCATATATCGGCATCTGTTTTAACGCATCAGAAAAGGGAATGTTAATGGTTAGTTTCTTAAAATACTTAAGAACTTACCAAACTGCTCATCCAGGTCTCTCTTTTTCAACCGGTTTGGAAAAGGCACTGATGCTAAATCAACTGTGCGGCGTGGAGGTGTGGAAGTCTTAGAAGTCTTACTAATAGCCACCTCATTTTCAACCGGTTCCTCCTGAGAGCTCTTCGGTGTGGTTTCTTCATTTTGCTTAACATTAGGAAGAGGAGCTTCAATTTCAGGAATCACCGGCTCAAGCTGTGTACCACTTCTCAATGTGATGGCCTTGGCGTGCTCTCTCGGGTTCTGTTCTGATTGACTGGGTAAAGAACCCAAAGGGCGCTGAGCTAACTGCTGTGATATCTGAGATATTTGAGTTTCGATGTTCCTATTGAATGTCCTTTGATCATTGTTGAAGGTCCTCTGCTCCTGATTGAAAGCTTCTAGCTCATTAAATTTCTTGGTATTGACAGTGATGAAATCATTCATTCTGGCCAGAACTTCATCCATACTAGAGGATGCACCAGCACCTGTATTCTGCACTTGCTGATTCTGCAGTGGCTGCTTCTGATAAGAGGAATTATATTGCTGCTGAGGTCTCTGATTGTAATTGCTGTTTCCGCCAGTTTGGTAACGACTCTGTTGCTGGTATCCTTGATTGTTTTGGTTGTTGTAGAAGGTCCCTTGCCTGTTTCCCAGATAATTTACCTCTTCATTTTGCTGAGAAGTACACTGGCACATGTTGGAACTTCTACCACAATACTCACACTGTGGGAAGGAATCGGTTACAACAGCGGCGCTGGACTGAGGTTTCATCATAGCACACATCTTCTCAAATTGCTTTGACATTGCTTCCATCTTGGCGGCCAGAAAAGTATTTGAATCTACTTCATAGACTCCAGCGGTTTTCTTTGGTGCTGCTTCTCCTGTTCTCGCACCTCCCCACTGATTGGATGCATTGGCAATGGTATCCAATAGTTCCTTGATTCTAGCTATTGGTAGCTCCATGAGGCTTCCTCCTGCACAAGTGTCTACCAACAAACGACTTGAATGATCCAAATCTTTATAAAAGGACTGTAAAATTACCTCCTCTCCCAAGCCATGGGTGGTACTTTGCGCACAATGCCTTTGAAACGCTCCCAAGCCTCAGATAATGTCTCACCAGTGAACGGTTTAAAGTTGGTGATCTCTCCTCTCATCATCAGCATCCGAGAAGGAGGGAAATATTTTGCCAAAATGCATTTGCTAACTCTGTCCAGGTGGTGATACTGTTGGGTGTCAAAGAGTTTAGCCAATCTGCAGCTCTGTCCCTCAGGGAGAATGGGAAGAGAGTCAGTCTAGCCACCTCCTGTGAAGCTGATGTAGAACAAGCTCCTACCAATCTTATGAAAGTGGTGAGGTGAACATTGGGATCTTCGGTGATTGTTCCGCTGAACTGAGGTGCATTCATGACCATAGTAACATAATGCGTTTTGAACTGCCAATGCTCCCTGCCGGTAACGCAGGAATTACTATTGGTGAGACAAGCCCTTCAACGCTTGGGCGGGTGTAATCCCTCATGTGCCTCTCCGGATTCTCCATATTGGTTCTTGAGGAGTTGTTTAGAATTTCTTCTTCAACAATTCCTTCTGTTGGTGAATCTTTGAGGAACACCTCCTGCTCTTTGGAGGATCCAGTACTAACCTCTTCCGAGTCCTTCTTGTTACTCTTTCTATTTCTGGTTCAATTTCGAATTCAGGGTCTCCTACAGAACGAGTTTTAACCATAAACCAAGATCAGATAACTGATAGTAATGTGGTTTCTAAAGGAACAAAATAAAATGAAACAAATAAAAGGAAATAAAATTAAATAAGATAAAAATTAAAATAAAAATCAAACTAAGCAACCGTGCCTCCCCGGCAACGGCGCCATTAACTTGTTGGGTAAAAACCTAACGGCAAGAATACCGGTCGATTATAGCAAGTTTTCCTAGAAGTGTCCCTCCAGGTTATCGAATCCAGGGGAGGCAGCGTTTTAGTTTGATTAATATTTAAGATCAAAACAAAGTAAAATAACTCAAGTAACAGGGGGTTTTGTTTGTTTGAATTACTAAGTACTGAAGCAAACTGTAAATAAGAACAAGGGTAATAAATGCAAGAGCAACAGTGAGCAAAACAATGATGTTTTTGAATTAATGGAAAGGAAAATTCGGTTTACTAATCCTCCAATTTCTTCGGTTCCTTCTCAGTGTGTTTACCGATATCTAGATTAAAATCCTAGATCAGAATTATTCCACGTTCGGTCTCCCGCTCGGTGGAATCTAATTAACAGCTAATAAATTTTAACTCTCGTTACAAATTTATTAATTGCTAACAGCTTTAAGAATAATCCAGTTTAATGATCAGTTAATATCCTAGAGGAATTACCATCTCTAAATTAACCGGTGCTGTTCCTGTTGTCTATTATCTACCGCAGTTCTCACTTATAAGCAGATAACAAAATAAATCCAGTAATTGGCCAAATCACAAGATTTATAATAATAAATAAGGGACAACACTTTAATCTGTTAAAATGGTAAATCACAAAGATAATGGAACCTCAGAATTTGGATTACATAGTAAACCGAAATTTATAGAAACTACTCAGCCATGGAAATGAAATACTGCAAAAGTATGTGAACATCATTAAAGAGAAGAAGAAAAGAGGAAACTCTGATTTAAGACTCTGAGTAGAGTCTCTTGGTGTGGATCGGTGCTTTCTTCTACTTCTTCTCCAGGAAATGATGTAATCCGAGCTGCTTGTGTTCTCCAGATTTTGTAAATGTGTATGGTGTGTGATGAAAATGGTGATGGCTGGAACGTGAGAGATGAACTGGAAATGGGGAGTGTGGAGTATTACTCTCCAGCCAGATTGTGTGTTTGAATGAGAAGGAGAGAGCTCTATTTATAGAGCCTCTGTATTGATACGTAACAACAGTTTATGGTGGTGGAGATGAGGTTGGAATTAGTGAGTGGAATGGTGGTGGGTGGTGTTGCTGGTTTTAGGGAAATAATTGGGTTTAGTGGGATTAGAAGATGAAAGTAGTAGCAGTGCATGAGGGTCTGGAAAGTGAGGACGTAATGGATGGGCGGCGGTGTTAAGTTTGTTTTAAGAAAATATTCTTGTTCTTCTTTCGCGGGCTACAGATCATCGCTTCCAGTCATATGGTCCGACATAAGTCTTGTATCAAGTCCCGGACCGTACCATTGAAACAGGTCAAGGTTGCTCTGATTTGTGGTCCGGGACTTAGGGTTTGTATAAGTCCCGGACCATGATGTTAAAACAGGTCGAGAGTCCTTCCTTGTGTGGTCCGGGACTTAAGTTGTGTATAAAGTCCCGGACCATGCTTGAAATCAGTCGAGATTGATGCTTCATAGTGGTCCGGGACTTAAGTTATGCAACAAGTCCCGGACCATGTCTGTATTTAGGTCGAGATTTAGTTTCTTGATTCCATTTTAGCTTGTTTGATTTGCCATGCATTCCATAAGTGATATGAGTGTGTTTCCTTTGAGATAAAAACTTGAAAAAGCACACAAAAACCATAAAAGAAGATAATTGCAACAAAAACATAAAATTGCTCATAAGATAGGAATTTATCAGTCAATGGTAACAGATTAGGTATCAAAAGAACCCTTTAGAAATAGATAAATTCTGACTTATCAGAACCCAGACAACTCACAGATTATAGAATTGCTTTGTAACAAAGCCACAGACGCAAACACAAAGGAATCGACTGCTACCAACTTCTCATGGTAACAATACCTTCTGTGTTACAACAAATTTTGCTTAATTAGTAGTTTATTCTGGCAATTCATTCAAAGAAACAGTGGGCATTGACTCTGGAGCTACCGTTCATATGTCGGGAGCTAATTACATGTAAAAAAATCGGAGGAGATTAGAGAAAAGAGAGAACCGTAATCTTACCGGATGGTAGCCCGCAAACTGTAAATTTGTTGGAGATGTAGTAATGTGAGATTAAAGGAAGTAATGTTCATACCGAACTTCATGTTTAATCTCATGACAGTGATGAAACTGGTCAAGCAGTACGATTGCGCTCTCATTTTTGATTCTTCTGGTTACTCTGTCCAGGACCGTATCACAGGGAGAGTAACAAGGTAGGAGACGGTCGAGTCAATCTGTATGTTTGGATGCAGACCGTTTCGACACTTGGGCCAGAAGCAATTTGGGCCATTCTTGCTTTTCAAATGTTACCAGATCCAGTACTACCCCAGCAATCTGCCAGTCGCGAGAATGAACTGGATCGTCAAGCCGTGTTGGGCTGCTATAATAAGAGACAGATGTAGTAAGCCCAAAGGCTTTAGATATGCATATAAGGCTAGGACATGTGCCTTTTCGAAAGCTTGTAAAACATGGAATAATAAAAAAGAGACAGATTTTTCTCCAGAATATGCTTGTGATGTTTGTTACAAGTCTAGGGCTCGACGTTTACCGTTGGTAATTCTACAAGCAAAACCAAGAGAGCTTTTGAGATGTTACATATTGACGTTTGAGGCCCCTTTAGTACCACCACATACAACGGGTACAAATATTTTGTGTGTTTCGTTAATGACTATACTCGTACGACTTGGGTTACACTCGTCAAACAGAAAGGACATGCTTGGGAAACCATCATTAACTTTATTAGAATGGTGGAAAGACAGTTTGATGCAAAGGTCAAAGTGGTGAGAACAGATAATGCCAAAGAACTAGGATGTTCTAATGAAGGAAAATCTTACTATGCACAACAAGGAATTGTTCATCAAACAACATGTTCCTATACACCCCAACAGAATGCCATAGTAGAAAGGAAACACAAATATCTTCTGGAAACAGCAAGGGCAGTATTTTTCCAATCCAATGTGCCACTTGAATACTGGGGAGAGTGTATTTTATATGCAACCTTTTTGATTAATCGTCTACCCACCAAGGCATTAAATGGTAAGACACCATATGAGAGTTTGTATGGTAACAGACCATCATATCATGAGATCAAACCTTTTGGTTGCTTATGTTATAAGACAATGTTGGTCCGAAAAAGGAGGAAAGTTTGAACCACGAGGAGAAGCTTGTATATATCTGGGAGATGATCCAAGAAAGAAAGGGTATAAGATCATGAGCATAGAGACTCGTAATGTTGAGGTTTGCAGAGATGTTAAATTTCATGTTCATGATTTTCCGTTTCACAACACAAACATGCAGTATCATCAACAAACGAATTTGATGGGAAATCAGAACCTCCCTCATCCTATGTTAATAGATGAAGAACCTTATTGCAAGCACATCAACTAGATGTCGATACTTCTGCTCCCTAAGACACAGAAGATTCTAATCACACATGTTTGCGACGTTCAAGTAGAAAGGCTCACAAGCCATGCTACTTGGATGATTATGTGTGCAATTCTTGTTTTCAACAGATCCTAGATGAAAGAGTATACGGAAACCACAAATCTTTCTGACGGTTCTCTTGCTCATTGTGTTAGTTTAACAGAAACTGCACCTTCTAGATCTGTGGCACTGCTCTCTTCGACCTCTCATGATCAGTCATATCATACTGATATGCGTGAACCGCATAATTATCAGACCGTAGCTCAACATGAACATTGGCGGATTGCCATGCAAAGTGAGTTGCAAGCAGATTAGAAGCAAATGATACATGGGATATTTGTGACTTTACCACGAGGGAAGAAATTGATTGGGTGCAAATGGGTTTACAAAGTTAAACTCAAATCCAATGGGACGTTGGAACGGTACAAAGCCCGTTAGTAGCAAAGGGATTCACTCAACGTCATGGTCTTGACTATCACGAAACTTTTTCTCCAGTGGTCAAACTCATGACAATCCGCTCTCTTATTGTTGTGGCTCTTAGCAAAGGGTGGATTATTAACCAGCTCGATGTTAATAATGCTTTCTTGCATGGTGATCTTGATGAAGAAGTTTATATGCGTCTGCCTCAAGGTTTAGAAGTCACAGGGACAACAAGGCATGTCGGTTGCGCAAATCATTGTATGGGCTAAACAAGCTTCTAGACAGTGGTTCTCCAAACTGGCATTTTCTTCACACTCTTGATTTTGTCCAATCAAAGAATGATTATTCTCTTTTCCATAAGGAGACCACTCAGAGTAAGATATTCATAGTAGTTTTATGTGGATGGCATGTTGATCGTTGGTGCTTGTCAGAAAGAAATTGATGGAATTAAGCGAGCTTTAGATCTCAACTTCCGCATAAAAGATCTGGGAAGCTTGCATTATTTCTTGGGAATAGAATTTATCCCATACAATCAGGGGTATATTCTTTCACAACGAAAATTTTGTTTGGAATTTTTGAAGGAATACACAAGCAATGATGAAAGAATATCGAAAGGGCCGATGGTTGTAGGCAAACAACTGCGTGTCGATGATGGGACATCTCTCAAAGATCCTACAATCTACAGACGGTTAGTAGGTAACTCAACTATTTAACCAACACCCGACCAGACATTAGTTTTACAGTTCAGGTTCTTAGCCAGTTTATGCAAAATCCAAGTGATGTTCATATGGAGGCAGCCATGCATGCACTCCGTTATATCTGAGGAACCCTGAATTATGGAATTGTCCTTGCCAAAGGTTCAACTCCTACTCTTGATCTCACTTGCCTACTGTGATCTGATTGGGCTTGCCTGCCCAAACACAAGAAAATCTATGTCAGGTTATTTCATTTTCCTAGGAGATACCCCTATTTCTTGGAAGACTAAGAAGCAAGGCTCGGTGTCTCTTTCTAGTGCTGAAGCGAAATACCGTTCCTTACGACGTGTTACAGCGGAATTGACATGGCTTACACGTTTGTTACATGAACTGGATGTTCAACATATTACTCCTGTACCGGTTAAGTGTGACAACCAGTCAGCTATATATATAGCACACCAATCCAGTTTCCATGAACGTACTAAACACATTGAAATTGATTGTCACTTCGTCCGGGAGAAAATTCAACAAGGTTTAATGGATATCACTTACACTCATACTTCTGACCAACTTGCTGATATGATGACTAAGATCTTACCAGGAGTCAAATACAAGCAGCAGCTTTCGTGTATTGACATGCGTGCAGATGATAAGTCAAGCCTTGTTAACTTCGCTTACTACGACTTGAGGGGGAGGGGGTATTGGGCTAGTAATATTCATCCCATCACCATATTAGCCTAGCATAATATTTAGGCCCACATCATATTTGCAAATTTACAGTTTTAATTTCTTTATCTGTAAACATCTAAAGATTTGGTTAGTTAGGATTTTATTAACAACATTGTTTATCTTTACAATGAGATATAATAGTATATAATTAGTGTTCAGGTAATTAGGTCTTGTAATACAGTAACTACGAAAACAAATATATGTACAAAAGCAAATTCCTTCATTGTCTTCAATCTCCACTGCGTTCATCTTCATGTTTTCTAATAAGATTTGAAATTTTCAATCTCTGGTACTAATCAAGTTAGAAATATTTTTTTTCTTTTTTTTTATATCTTCTTCATCTTGGATTGTGACTTAAGTCCTTTGAAAACGCTTCTAGATTTTGCATTGTATTACTCTTGAACCAAGTTTTGTGGGATTTGATAGAGCTTGGTCAAAACCCATTTTATGGGGATTTTTTAAACAGTTTATGCCTTAAGTGTAGGGGGGGGGGGGGGGGGAGGTTGGTGTCCCAACATCCTAAACTATTGATGAAACTCTTGAACTTGTGATTTTGAATAATTGGAACTCTTAAGAATGGATTTAGGAAGCTTAGTGTAATCAAGGTTTATAAGAATAGACGAACTATGTGTATTTTTTTAGACCCATTGACGGCTATGATGTGAGTTCAAGTGCCGGACTTGGAGCTAGGACTTTAGGTGTGAGATGCTAGCTAAGGTAAACCTATGGCTATCCATGTGTTCCATAAGGGGATGTGTTATTGAATAGATTATTGTCTTAAGTGTATGTGTATACATTTTGACAATCATTTGATCAAAAGAGTGTGGTTAAATGCATGGTGACCTAGAATGTTCAAAAGGATAAAGGATAAAGTGAATGGAATGAATCTTGATGATATTTCGTATATGAACTTGAATGTGAAAGAATGATGATCTTGGTGATCCTTGTAATATGAATTCGGATGTGAATTAGCCGTGATCTTGATGAACCTTTTTATCTATGAATTATGTACAAGTAATTTTTTTGATCTTGGTAATTTAGCCTTAAGAAGGTTCCACTTTGTATTGCGATTTGGTATTGTGGCCTATAAAAAAGTTTTACTTTGTATTGAGATTTGTAATGTTGTCTAAGACTCCACTTGATATAACTTTAATGGTCTCATACATTGACTAGCACAACTCAAAAATGACCTTAATCACCTAATCACATTATCTTGGAGACAATTCAATGTATTATCTATCACATGGTATCTATAGAGGCGAAAATTTGTTTAACCTCGTGGACTTATTATATAAGGTTAATCAGGCCTCAAGACCAACGTTTCAAAATTTGGAACCATATTCCACATGTTATCATTGGTGATTGCATCTGAACATGTCCAAAACTTACTTTTCCTTGGAGTGTAGTACTTAGTATTCCCTTGGATGATGAAATGTGATATTAATGAGTTATTGTCCCTAACCAATCGTAACCTTTTGAAGCGTTTGAAGTGTTATACTTGAATTATAAAGTGGGCTTTGTAAAGGGTTACGATTCTTGCCTATACTGGTAGTTCTAGTTCACGGTGTACATTTCATCATACAAAGGAGAACCATAAAATGTTTTTGAGAAATATAATCTTTACTTTCCTACCCTGTAAATTAAGCTACTACGAGACGATTCACTGCTAAGTGGTGAAAATATGTAATTAAAGGGTTTTCATTCACCTTCATTTTGCGTGGTCTTTAACCTATTGTCACCACTTTATAGAGTATTTTGTTAATATTAGTGACCTTATACATTTTGATTATATTTTAGGTAAAAGCTCATTTGAGCATGATTTAAGGATGCAAAAAGAGCTGTTCGAGTGCATGGATGAAGTCTTCATCACTCAAGGATTATAATGAAACAAGCGGAGAAAATCAGTGCTATAACGAAGAATTTATGCCCTGTATAAGATATGCGTCCGACCTTGTGTCCGAACATATATGTTTGGATGAAGGCCGCAAGGCAGAGCTCCTTAGATATAAATCTTTGGATTTGTATCTGGTTAGACACACCAGGAAAACTTAGGAAATTTTCGCCCGGACAAAGCCATGGGGGAAAACTCTCACACGGACAACTTGGGGCTTCGCCTAGACAAGAATGAAGTTAGTGAAAACAAAAGCTTCTTATCTTTGGACGTTGGGCTGGAATCGACATAGACAGACAAAAACAAAAGCGGGCGAGGCAAACATAAGGAAAGCAAAGCAACATATGATTTATAGTTCGAGATTGTGAGCAAGAGAGAGAAACAAACCCTAGATTTACTGTCTTGATTAGTTGGTGAAATTTATGGCTATTGGTATGAGCTTGTGATTAATATTATTTAGTGATTTGAGCCCAACTTGATTAGAGGGGTGCAATTAGCTAAGTAAGATTTGATTTATTCATCATTTGGAAAAACATTATTTTAACTCTAATAGACAACTAGAGTGAAGTGGATTAAAGAGCAAGTTTGCGTGCATTTAGGTGATAACAACCATCCTGGGGTAAATTTCCTTCCAACCAACTGAAACTCCATTTTAGTTTACTTAATTGTTTTTCTATTTGAATTAAAGTGAAAATTTATGCTTGCCCCCAGCCAAACATCAACATACCGCTTTCATTTCATGAAGTACCGAACTAGGGAGATAGTAACCAAATTTCTTGTAGATACGATACTACTGTACTACACCGATTGAGTGCACTACCCCATATTTTACACCATACTCACACACGCACAGACGCATGTGCGTATGCATGCACGCACCGCGTATGCATGCACATGCACGCGCACACACATGCGCGCACGCACACACACACGCACACATGCATGCACACGCGCACGCACACACGCGCACACACGCACACGCACACACGCCACAACACGCACACACGCACACGCGCATACGCACACACGCACACACACGCACACATGCACGCACGCATGCACGCACACACACGCACGCACGCACGCACGCACGCACGCACGCACGCACGACGCACGCAACGCACGCACACGCACGCACGCACGCACGCACGCACGCACGCACGCACGCACACGCACACACGCACACACACACGCACACATACCCACCCACACACACCACACACACATGCACACACACACGCACACACACCACACGCACACACACCACACACGCACACACACACACCACACCACACACACACACGCACACACCACACCACACGCACACACACACGCACGCACACGCACACACACACCAACGCACACACACACGCACACACGCACACACACACGCACGCCACATACACGCACACACACGCACACGTACACCACACGTACACGCACACGCACACCCACACACCGCATGCACACACACACACGCGCGTGCACACACACACACACACACACCACACACACACCACACACACACAACACCACACACACACACACACACACACACACACACACACACACACACACACACACACACTTATTGATATATTTTGCATAACATGATTTTTGCGTCTCGCCGAGGAAATTGATAGTTTTTGTCATTTCCCTAGTTTCGGTATTTTGGTACACACACACACACACACACACACACACACACACACACACACACACACACACACACACACACACACACACACACACACACACACACACACACACACACACACACACACACACACACACACACACACACACACACACACACACAACACACACACACACATATCTATTATATATTTTGCACACAAGTTTTTAGCGTCTCGCCGAGGAAATTGATAGTTTTTGTCATTTCCCTAGTTTTGGTATTTTGGTGTTTGGTTTTTGTTAATAATGCTTATTTCTAATAGTTTAGCATATTTTGGTTTGTGCATATTTTTAAGTACCTTTTTTTCCTTCTATGGATGTCATTCACTCGAGCTAGAGGTTCTTGACTTGTCAATCGGAGACCTGAGCTTGAGCATTTCTTACTAAGAGCTGGGTGGAATTTAAGGGACCTGACCATGGAGGACAATGAAGTCATAGATGATTTAGATCCACAACCAGAACAACTGCAAGCTCATCATCAAGCCCTTCAAGACTACTACTAGCCGTGCACTAAAGGGAGAGTGTCGGCTATAGTTATCCCGTACAATACTGTAGACACCAAAAATTCTCATCACATAAAGAAAAATTGAAGAAAATGAATAAAATAAGAGAGGTCTTTGCTTTTCTATCTTAAAATTCCAAAATAAAGCGATCCTTGTGTTTCAAAATTTTAAATCAAGTTTCAAGCATTTCAGAAAAACCAATCCTTTGCAAATGAAATTCCTACGACAACCCGGTTTCAAACCCGCCCCATTTTATTTATTTTACGTATTTCACTATCTTATTTTTATTTTATTTACTTATTTATCCATCTACTCACTTTTCTCTTATTTCTATGAAGTTATTTCTTATCCTTTTTATCTTATTTATTTCTCTTTTTTCTCTTATATATCCATGTTTGCCTATTTATCATTATTATTTCTATTTCTATTCACTTGTGTATTTCATTTTTATTTTCATCTCATTTATTTTGAAATACATCTCTTTTCTCTAATAGACATCTGAGTTTACTTTGCATTTTCATGAGCGTTTTAAAGACATTTATTCGAATCGAGCTACAACTTATCTTTCACTTCTCACATTTTCTTATCATGTGTATAGGGGAAAGAGGTCTTAAGTTTGAGTGTGGGTAGCCGCTTTTTCAGTTTTTTTAATCCCATTTATCCCTTCCTAATTATCCTAAAACCCTTGCTCTATGAAAGACCAACAACACAAAACCCTAGAGATCAATAATCCATTTGCCACCCTCCCACTCTTTTGATTTTCTTTCATCCTCTTTGTCACCGACTCCTTCTCACTTTTTTCCATCCCTGAAACAAGAGAACTTTCACCATATTTTCCCATCTCCCTCGATCGATGCTCTTAGCCTCTCCCACTCAATATTCCCCCTTTTCTCAATCCTTACTGTAAAACAAGGAATATACATGCTCGTTGTCTCTCTTAATCCTTCTCTTGTGCCCGCGCCTCTATAGAGACAAATAAATAGATGCTTCACCTCCTTCATTCTCTTCACTCCGGTATTTTTGCAAACTTTTGCTGGCAAACAGAGAACATACATGCTCCACTGCATCCTTTCTTCTATTCACTCTAGAAGTCATCGACCTGAAGCATGGAGAATTCGATCATCTCTGCCACTTCCACCGTGAGCCCCTGACCTCTGGCACACAATTTGATCTACTCCTATAGGTGTTGAACTCTATCATCACAAAGGCCATCAACCCCGTCTTCATCACTTGGCTATGGTTACAGAAATTTCTTTCCCTCTTGTTTTTCTCTTTGTATCTCTAATCCTTTGGATAAATTACTCTTTGGTTTTTTTCTATATTCATTATGATACATAAAGTATGGGAAAATTCACGATATACCCTTGTTTTCTTTTGTAATTCACAATATACCCCTGTTGATTTTCGTAATTCAACTTTAAACATGCTTAAATGTTGTCCAAAATTGATGAAACTTTACATGGACGATGCTAAAGTGTTATATTTTGGAACAATATCAAATTTGAAGTTTTTTAAGCTCATATGTGACATGTGGGACCCAATGAACATGTCAGAATTTTCATTGGGTCCCACAGGTCACATGTGAGCTTAAAAAAATTCAAATTTGATATTGGACCAAAATATAACACTTTAGCATAGTCCATGTAAAGTTTCATCAATTTCGGACAACATTTAAGCATGTTTAAAGTTGAATTACGAAAACCAACAAGGGTATATTGTGAATTACGAAAGAAAACAGGGGTATATCGTGAATTTTCTCATAAAGTATTAATATATTTTTCCTTTCTTATAAGTTGGTTTGATTTCAGATATTTTGGGGTCAATTTCTATATTGACTGTCTCATGATTGACATGGTTTGAGTTTAAAAGCTAATCAAATTGTTTGATTTGGCTTATGGAGAAGATTGTTTGACTGACTTTTCGGACTTGAGTTAAAGCTCGTTTGATTTTTACATTTTACTAGTTGAATCTAGGTTGGAAAAGTCTCCTTAATACTACGATTTACTGTCCATTCTTTAGTGAGTTCAAAGTTGGTTTATCTTGCTACTCTTTTTATTTTATCTTGATTGAGGTATCTTGTTTTGGCTATTTGGTTGATTGGATCAAGCTTGCTGACTTACGAGATTGTTGATGTCGATTCTGGCTTGATTTTGTGGGTTCTCCTTAGCTCTCTGTGAGTTAAAATCCATCACTGCACTACGTGTTTGAATTCAGATTGAGCAAGCTTGGAATTATCCACAGACTGAGAATCCTCATCTGATGACTACTGCATCTTGAATCTGTCTTCCTCGTTTACTGTTGTTGTCGTGATGGTTTGGTCGATTCGATGACATCTTCTTATGTCTAACTCTTTATATCGTCCCGATAAATATCGATATTCGTACCATCTATATGCTTGTTTTCTACATGGTTGGTTGAAGCTTGAGAAATTGAAATCCATTTTACTAAGTTTATTTTGTTGCTCACTTTTTTGCCCGATGTGTGCCACTGGCAATGGATGAATCATACTTCAAAGATCACACATAGTTGAGATAGTATTCTAAGTGTCTTGATCTTCATATGATTAAAATTTTCCCCATACTTGATGACTGATAGACCGGGGGCATGCGACCTCGTTGGTTATCTTTCTATCCTTTGCATGAATGATAGCTTCAAAACATTGGCATGTTTAGCTTGACGGTTTCCTAGATATGCATGGGTGATATGAACTTTTTTTTAGAATAAATTACTCAGAACCCCCTTGAGGATTTGGGATATTACAGTTAACCCCCTTGTGTTTATCATAATTATTGGTAACCACCTCAAGGTTAATGTATCTTTGACTATGAACCCCCAAACTATAACTCTATGATAAAAAAGTTAACTATGTGTTGACCTATAAGCTTAATCACATTAATAATGCCAGGTTGTACAACAAAACTGCATAATCAACATCATCTAACTCTCTCTCATCCCACTTTAGATGCATTTTCAAGGAAGGGTTGACATTTTTAGGAAAATAACAATGCCGATTAAGTAGTGTTTTTTGTCCAGTATGACCTTATTAATATGATTAAGCTGATAGGTTAACACGTAGTTAACTTCCTGATAACAAAGTTATAGTTCAGGGGCTCGTAGTCAAAGATATCTTAACCTCAAGGTGGTTACCAGTAATTATGATAAACACAAGGGGGTTAACTGTAATATCCTAAATCCTCAAGGGGGTTCTGAGTAATTTACTCTTTTTTTATTATTTGGCTTGGAAATCATGTTATTCCTAGCACTGCTGCCTGCCCCATGCGTTTGATTATTAGCTTGGAAATCATGTTGTTTCCTGCACTGCTACCTGTCTGTTGCGTTTGATTATTTGGCTTGGAAATCATGTTGTTTGAGTTAAGTCAAGTTCCTTGTAGTTTTGACTATCGCAAACTTTATTTGTTATTTAACGAGCTCACTTGAGTGTTTCAGCAATAAGAGGAAGGATCCTTGTCTCCAAGGTGAAAAGGTGGTGTTGCAATGGACAATCTCATGATTAATTGTATGCAAGGTTACAAGCCGGGTCCTTCCATTATGACCGTGCCCAACTCTCGGGCACCTGTCCACGACAACTAAGATGATATTCTTAAGACAAATCACCGCTAAGTGATAAGCCGTAGACTTATCATATTTTATAAGCTAGATTTGTAGTAATATGAGTTAAAAGATTAGAATAGGTAGTATTTACATTAATTTATTCAAAAATCCATTTTATATGATCAGACTTATGCTTTGAGTGTTTTCATGCAAGGGACAAAGTTCTGCATCAAAAACCAGGCCTTACCGGATAAAGAGCCGGGTTCCTCTTGCACGGCATCTGTGCGCAGTGAAAGAGTCTTGCCGAGCATGGTGTCGGGTGCTTTATAGCCGGCATAAGCAAAAAGACATGCCTATTCGCCAAGAGTTAGTGGTTATTCACCGTTAACTAACTAACCAGTGCCGGGTAAGGTGAAATACCCCAAACTTAAATATAGTGATTAAGATAATTCTAATCCTTATTTAAGAGCCTAATAATGCTTAAGTAATATTGGTAAGGAAAAATAAATCCAAAGGAAAAAAGAAACGCTTAAAAAGCGAAAAAACGCTAAGTAAGCGTTAAATAACCATAAGAGGAGCGAGACCTCGATTAGAGTATTATATGGATTCTTAAGGCTTAATAATGCCTAAATAATATAAGGGAACAACTCCCGAAGAAAACGGATCCTTAAAATGGATTAGAAGCATAAACGAACCTTAAAGCGCGTTTTTCGAGGAAACCGGGAAAACGTGACTTTAAGCGGGTCAAACAGACTCGTAACAGTATTGGTCAACTAAATAATCATTAATAAATATTAGTGAAGCTTTAGAACCAAGAAAATTAATTAAACGAGAAAATTCCGGAAAAACGGGTTCCGGTTAGTAAAAACTGTAACAACCGGGAAGTTGTGGGGTGAGAATGCAAATAAACAAACTTAGTGTGTCCACTTTGCAAATAAAAATTAAAAATCTGTGTGTGTGTGCATATGTGGGCCGGCCAGCTCCCCCCTTCCTCACTCACTTAATGTTCCTTATTTGCTAAAGGACAAAACAAATAAGTAAAGCAAATAAAAGTCTCTCTCCTCACTTTCCCCTCTTCCTCTCACGTGCCCACCTCCCTCTCTTTCTCTATTCTCTTCTTCCCTGCGATGTCAATGGCGATTTAAGAGGCTCCCTACAGCCCTCTCCTTCTATCCTCTCTTTGACTACTCAAACCTTCTCCAAACTCAACAAAAATTATACCATTGTAACCCCCTTGCAAAGGAGAACACATTCCTCCCTTCAAAAATCGAAAACGGCCGTTTTCATCTCCATGGGTATTCTCCATTGGGAGCTTAAGTACCACCATTAGAAGCACCTTCACCTCCTTATCATCTTGAGGTAAAAAGAAGTTCGAAAATCCATCACTTCTAGCCCTTGTTTGCATCATAAGAAATTTCAGTTTTTGAACTCTTGGTTCCTTGTTGCTTCAGCCGATTTTGGCTCCTCCTTGGGCTAGGAATCTTGTTCTTTTGCTAGTCAAGAACTTCCTTCATCCATTGGAAGGTAATACCCTTGTCTAAACCCTAAAACATTTAATTCTAGGGTTAGTGCAAAAATGAATGTTAAATGGTATTGTGTATTGTTATGGGTTGTAGCACCTGGTGTGTGTGAACCTCATTGGGACCGAGAACAAAGGAGAAGAAAGGAAGAGAAGGAAAAGGAAGAAAGAAAACTAGAAACACAAGGTAATTACCTTTACCTTGAGCTAGTTTTGTATGTAGTATTGTAACAGTTTTTGGAGTAGTAAAATGAGTAATGTATTGAGTAATGAGTAGTAAGTATGTGTAGTATAATGAGTAATGGTATTGAAACAGTTTAGAAGTTTTTAAATGAAGTTTAAAGCTTGGGAAAACCCATGGTAGTATGTGTATGTGTGCAGGATTTTATTGTGGGTGTAGTAGTGTTGAATGGTGTATATAGTGTATTGGATAAACAGGTATGTGAATGAGCAAATTTGTGAGCTGAAATGATGTGTGGAGAATGTTAAAAATATGGGGAGACTATGACAATTTTGTGTAGGAGTGGGAGGACTTAAGTGTGTAAGATGAGAAAACAATCTAGGTAACACTAGTGTATTTGGGGAGTGCTTTGTAGTTTGAAACAGATTTGGAGATGAGTGTGATAATGGGAAGAGATAGGGTGTAAGTAATGTTTTTGAATGCTAGGAGTAGCATTAGTTGGGAGAGTAATGGATGTAGAAGTTTGATTGAAAATCTGTAGCATAAGAAGGAAAACAAAATCTGTAGCATAAGTAGAATGAAAACTGATGCAAGTGTTGGGAAAAGTGATGAAGGATTGTGTAAGTTGAGTAGAATTGAGTAGTAGGTTTGGAAGATGAATTAAGGTGATTTAGAGCATCTAAATGAGTGGTAAACATGTAGGAAACATGTGGCAATGAGTGGGAAAAGATTGGGTGTGAATTGAAGTAAATGTGGAGTTCAAAATTAGTAATTAAAATAGGTACTGGGCTGGACCGACCTAGGACCGACCCTAGCAGGGTCGGTCGACCCGAAAAATCTGTAATCTCGGAAGCTTCTGCATCCGACCGACCCAGGACCGACCTTGCCTGGGTCGGTCGAGTAGAAATTTTTAGTCGGAAATGCTTCTGCATCCGACCGACCCAGGGGACCGACCCTGCATGGGTCGGTCGAGTGGAAATTGTTAGTTGGATTGCTTCTGTAACGGACCGACCCAATGGACCGACCCTGGCTGGGTCGGTCGGGCCGGAATTTTCTGTAATCGAAGTCTCTGCACCCGACCGACCCATGGGTCCCCCAGGGGGGGTCGGTCGAGTCAAAACCAAAAAATGTTTTATTATATGATTATAGTTATCATATGTGTATATATACGCCTATACAAATATAAGCATATATATGTAGTAATACACCATTAATGAGTAATAATGGTAAGAAAGTAAGTGAATGAGTAAGGAAACAAGTTTAAGAAGTAGTAAGGAAAAGAATGGTTTTATACCAGTATGAATGTAAAGGAGTAATGAGTATGCATTAGGAGTATTAATGGAAGAGTAAGTTGGTATTGATCATACAACTTCATGTATGTATAGGAATCAAATAGTTGAACGTTGAAGGAACCCGGTAGTACGGAAACGTCGGTGAACGGTATGATTTCTTCATGCTCTGTATCCTAACCTGGTTACCCCGATTTGTGTGCTTATGTGATCACCAATAAGATAAATACACGAATCGGACTTTATTGCACTTAATTGTGTTTGAACTATTTTGTTCTTGATTGTATCTCCTTGAACATTTAGTTTGTATAATTCATGAAATGTATGAATGAGAATGAAGGGTATGTGTATTAATGTGTACTTGTGTATAGTATGGATATATGAGAATGAAGTACTGACTTCTACTATTCCTACCATCTAACTCCTAACATGAGTAATGAGTAAATGGAATGAGTAGAAGTCCGATATAGTTTCGGCCACGCGTGAGGATAAGGAAACACAAGAGGTTGGATCCGAATCCTGGCTGTAATCTTTTCCATGGACCAATCCCCTTGAACGGGTAGCATCCGGATTAGTGGGCCACCCTAAAGCCCGGTGGTGGGATGTAGTAATCCCTGCCCGGAGGTCATACCGACTTGACATGAGTAAAGTATGTAAGAAGTAAGTATTGTATGTGTATTGGTCTTGACTATTGTAAGTCATTGACCGGGAGTAAAAGAGTATTGAACACCCGACTAACCCGGTGTGTAAAGAAGCTAACAGCCTTCTGTGTGAATTGGAGAAGTGTATCTCCGTATTGTGTATCGAGTATGTAATGAGTATTATTGTGTATGTGTATTCTGAAAGACGGTAAGTAAGTATTGGTTGACTTGTATTGTCTTCCAAGCATGTATTGTACTGTACGTATGTATGTATACCTTGTGTAGTATTGTAGTATCGAATGAAAGCATGTATGTACGTATGTATGTATTGTAAAATGAATTGCATGTATTCGACCAAATGGTCGGCGTACCCTCGCTAGTACGCGGGGTATGCAGTTATCATATTCAGCGTAAGCTGACCCCCTCGGGGGAACGTTTTTAGTATGCAGGCACCCGAAGCGATGTGGTCAAGGTGAAAGACCGGAGGCTACACTTGGATAAGTAGAAGTAGAATGTAGAAGTGTACGAAGTGGCACACCCCTTGTACTTGGAAAGTAAGTAGTTGTGAGGAATGGGTAGTGGTTAGACTCTTAATGAGTATGCATGGAATTGAAGAGGTACGTATCTGTATTGGAACTTAGTAAACTCGATATGTGTAGTGCATTATCTTGTATTGAATCATGGAGTATTGTATTGAATGGAGTATTGTAGTGCTCAGTAAGTAATGGGAGTATGTATTGTATTGTGTAGTACTCGGATATTCCGGTCCATCAGACCGATGCTGTATGTAGAAGTAGTAGCCTTGTTAGTCACGTGGGTGACTGACACACATTGTATCACCCGATGTATGTAAGTATGTATCCGCTGCGTGACTCGGAAGCACGAGGAGATTGGACGGTAATGATTGTATTAATGCTAGGGGTGTTACAAAAAGTGGTATCAGAGCGAAGTATCGCTCTGATGACTGGAAATACCGAGCTTAGGAAATACCGAGTTAGGAATTGGAAGCTTAGGGCTAAGGGCTGAGTGATAGCGTTAGAGATACGCTAGTTGGGAATCACCGGAGTGTACCGGATACCTACAATACCAGTCCCGCCCACCGCATTCCCCATTGTATAACTTGGAAAAGAACGCCAGAGAGAAGAAGTCCCCTCATAATCGGGAAAACCCGATCTGGCAGTATGAGATATTCCTATAAGAGGAAAGAACCCGACATATGGAAGATTCCAAGAAATGGAAGTCCCAGAGATGATTCCCCGTTGAATAACATACCCGCACTTAATAGCGTTGGAATGAGCACTCCAACCGTGAGGAGGCTACAACTTACAACAGCATGGGACGACACGCTTAGCAGTCGCGAAACCCAGCTAGTCAACCAACAGCAGGAAGAAGCACTAAGCGTGCAAAAGAGCGGAAAAAGGAGCAGTAACAAAACCCGGGACACGAGTCTACGGGATAGTAATACCTAAATAACACCATCAACGGTACGCTAACTGACTACGGACATAGTCAGGAGTGGTTACCTCCGAAACTACAATGCCCAAAGGTTATAATACCTGGCCGACATAGCTTACACAGCTACAAGAATATCCACAGGATATAACCGATAGGACTACAGGAGTAGTGCCTAAACAAGCTAAGGCTCATCAAACCACAACAAACGTGTGGGGACAAAACAACAGGAAAACGCAACCAAATAAAAAAAGGGAATCTCCAAGGATTGGAGGAGTACCCCGATCAATGACAGTCTTGTCAAGATCACAGAGGAACTACTTAAAGGATTAAGTATCCCAATTATAGATCAATAAGATCAAGGGAAGAGTCAACAAGACTACCAAACACACGATGGAAACCATACCGTGACCAGTAGAGGTTTACCCAAAACCCATCAGTACCACGCACTTGCCACGGCAAGTGCAAGTAAGGACAGAGACATGTAGAGGAACCCTAACACACCACCAGTACATAGTAATATACTGTGGCCGTAACAGAACAGCTAAAGGATCACACATCCTAAAAACTGGGAGAATGGAACCTCGGGAAGGCTGACGGCTTGACCATTGCACAAAGGACATACCAGTCAGCAAGAAGCTAGACTTGGTCGAAACCCCAGAACATGGCTATCCATGTAGAACCTATTTTAGCACCGCACCAGATTTAAAAACCCCAAAATTTCTCTCAAAATCACTCTTTTAAACCTTGGTTTTTAAAACCAAACCAACGGAATTACGGTGAGTATCATAGGATGATACAAGAGGAGTCGACAATAGAATACTTCACCTAGGCGTGTGACGAACACTACGAGTGTACCCAATTACGGATGTGGGACAACCGCACTCCGAAGGAGCATGCGGGCCTGACATATAGTTGGGTAAGTGGTAACGTAACAACATGGTACCCCAGTATGTATACATGTAGTGTACGACACACGGGAAGTAGTCAACTCCGTTCTACGGACCATGAGTGAGTTCAAATCAGAACAGCTGGACACCTCAGACGATCAAGTATAAAGGTACTCAGAGAATCCATCTGAATGAGGAATAAGAACTAGAGAGTGCAAGGAGCACAGACTAGTGAGTATGAATATTGAATATGTCTCAAAGACATCAAACATACGTGATAGCTGGAAGTATACCCAGCCTAAACATAGTAAGACAATCGCCTAACATGGACACCAGAATGCTCAACAAACGGACAGAGTTCCCGAGAGCATTACAAGATTACCCACAAATAAATCCATCATCAAAGAGGACAGTTAAACCTAGTCTCAAGCACTAGGAGCAGTATAGACGGTCTAACCACGGACGGGAGACATTATAACCCAGAGGGAATAGCCTAAATATAATATCACAAGGTGGTATAGTGATAACGTATCATAAACGTTAGCCGGATGTAACGGCATAACCTAACACACCCAGGAGCAACTCTCGAAGGGTGTCTGAGTTAACATAATCGAACAATGTCATGGAGATAGCACGACAACCAGAACGGATATTCGGTTAGAATACCGAAGGGATTTCACTTAATAGGAAATACCCCAAATTACAAAAGGCACTGATTAGCATCAGATTGCCAAAAAGGGCCTCCTATGAACGGAAAGCGTGATTTCACGACTCGCCATGGAGCCCAGTAATACCTCCAACCTATAATGGTATATAAGGAGTGGAAAACATGTATAAGCAGCTTGCAAAGAGCAAGAGCTTGCCGCAACAAGGCACAAAAGCCATGAACCAAATACGTTGTGTAAACTAAAATGGTTGCTAAACCACACCATTTAATAGCAAGACTTGCAAAAGATGTTGCTTCATACGACAAGCAGACTGTCAACTGAACTACCCAATTTAAGCTCAACGTAATGAGTGGCTTTGAAGTAATGGCTACCTCAGAGTCACTGTCACTAGAGCATCAGTCTAGTATACAGTCGACAAGCCTTTATTACCCTTCATGCCTTCTGTAACAATGGTAGCACAGAGGCATAGGAATCGTGTTAATGCCAACATTGTCCTAGTCCACGCTTGGACACTACGAGAAACTTGAGGAAAGATACCTCTCATTAACATAAAACCACCCATGCGGTGATGATGTGAACCCTTAGAAAGAGGCTTCCGTCTACCATAACAACAAAACTTGTGCATATAGATATTGCCAAGAGACACGAAAAGAAATGAGATTTCCAACCCACTACGCCTACGGGAGGCTGTGGACTGTAGAGCACATCGCTTAAGAGCATCGAAGCTCGAAGGGAGTAAGCATGCTCCTTATGCACCCAATCATGTGGTGAACCATTGTATAAATACTTACATGGTAAACCTTCATGAGACCTATGAGTGGAAACACACCCCTCAACGAGAACTTTCACCTACCAGTGATAGAATACTCTTTAATTTGAGAACGGGACCAGAAAACCCTTGAAGCTTCTTGGGATGTCCCGGTAGTGTAAATACAAAGAAAAAAAACGCCCACTAGAGCCTATAACCAATGCTCAGCACTATGGAGATAGTAATTGGCAAAAACAATCAATGTGAATACACATTGCACACCAGGAATTACCGACGCTCAAGCGAGCTTGTAACCCGACAAATTACTTCAACCCAGTGTCAACCAAGATACTTGGGAAATTGTATCATGAATGGGATAATTTGAGGTAAGCCAACCCACACATGAAACCTGAATGGAAATGTAACATTCCCACATCGGGAATATAGTAACATTACGGTATGCTACGACAACCGCCATACACGCGAACAGAGGAAACCCTCAGTGTTCATACCATGAGGAAATGGTGCCAATGACAATGGCAATGAGTAAAGAGGAATTACCACAGTACCAAAGACAGTAAAAACGATGTCATGTAATGAGTAAGAGTATGGTGCGCAATAAAGCGACCGCTAGGAAGAAGAGTAAGTCAATGACACGGAGTATAAGTATGAGGAGATAAGGCAGAAATATTCATCCCTATCACATAAGTGATTACTGTCAAGCGTTTACGCCTCTACACTCTGTATGACTGAGTGTTTTGGCATTGCACTTGTGCAGCTAATACCTAATGGGATGCTAGGGATATGGAGAATGTAAACCGTAATAAATCCTTCTTTCACCACAACAAGCATAAGCCATTCAAGCCTTCTAAGGCCAACAAGAACATGGCATAAGCCAGTCAAGCATTCTTAGCAACAGACCGTGCGGCCTAAGGCCAAAGAAGCACGAAGAGTGTAAAACACACTAACAATCACAAGATGTGAATTCCAGTGGAATAAAGAGTGAAAAGAGACTTAAGAAAGTCACTAGGACCGACACATATCAATGCAAGGCCATACAAGTAAAGAACACTTGTACTGAACCAGAAGAACTGGTGTAATCCGGAAGCTAGTGACAACAAAGGAAGCACTACAACTAGGTAGTGACTTAACCTCGCCCGACAACAAGTCAGAGGAACTTAGGGAATAATCGTGGGAGTACGAATAGTATGTGTAATAGATTACCAGAGAGCTGGTTACAATCTAAAACTCATTGAGTTCAAACAGCGGTAAAAGAATACCACACTGTTAGTAAACCTTATTCCCTCAATAGAGGGATAAAAGGTGATGTATAGAACATTAAGGATAACATGAAGGGTGAGTAACCCAAGTTATCAGGGTCGCGCAGCAGAAGCTAGTGGGCCCTAGCTAGGAAATGTAATACACCTAGTAAGTATGAAAGAATGGCTATTAATGCCTTGAAGCCTAATTGGCTAGAACTGAATTAATTATGAGTTAAATAAACTCATATACGAATCCTCGGTGCAAAGACTAAACCATTGGTATGGTTAAGACCCTTTGACCAGAGCATATTGTATAGTATATCGTAATGAAGCTAAACGCTTCAGATTGCCCAAATCGAGTAAACCAATGTTTAATAGTAACATATGGTAGATTACGTGGGCGTAATCCCTTTTAAGGGGGGTAGAGCGAAAACCGCTTAATGTAAGTTTCAGGAATAAACACGGAAACTGTAATGTGCATAGCACAAATGAGAATCGAATTGATGATTAGTACTTATGTCAGATAAACATACGTACTCATTCATATTGTAATGGTGGTAATTAGGCACAAGAGATGTGAATACCATCGGATGAATATAACCATCTTGTAACTCCAATGTGAGAGTATTTGTAAGGAAGAGTAGAGAAACTCTTTGGGAAATGATAATAATTCCTATTGTGTATGTCTATTTGAACTCAGACTTGGCATTACGATGCATGAGTCAGTATAAAACCAATGTAGAACCTAGAGGGAATTGAGTTCCCTAGGTGATTGTTTTGAGACAATTGAGAAGGAGTAGTGGACGGAGCTCCACAAGTATTGTATCCTTAAAGAAGTAGTACGGATTGACTATGAGTAGTAGAGGAATGTAGCCCACGAGCGGTGTTATTCGTAAGTATGTTATTGGAAGTAAAATTGAGGACAGCTGAATTTCAGAAGTACTGTATTCCCTAGTCAGAATAGTAGAGATAATAGAGGGTAATGGAAGAAAGTAGAGAAGATTGATGAAATGAGCATTTAGGCATCGAATTCCGAGGAAAGTATTTGGGAAGTAGATTGAGAATGATTGATGGACTGAATTCCATCCTTTGGAGTCGTATGAATTCGTAATCACGACTAGAAAGAGTAAAAAGATAGAAAATGAAAACAATTAAATTAGTTGTTTGGTTGAATCTGATGTGGGAAGTCGAACTTAATCCTGATCAGATCAAGGGAAACCAAACACAAATTGGGGTGGAAAGATAGTTCAACACTGATGCTGATCACATCAGGGTCGAATGATTCTTGAAGCTCCCCTCAAGTGGTCACAAGAATCACGCATAGGGTAGAAGCAATAAATACAAACTGGAATTTGGAGTTGTATGCTTTGGAAAATTTCTAAGTAGTAGTTGCGAAAGAATTTTTCTTAGCCTGAAGATGAAGGATTTGCTAGAAGCGTATGCCTGAGAAGGTAGTAGAGTATCGTATTGTATTATTCCAAGGGCAACGGGACATAGAAGAGTCCTGCGTCTAGATGACCTGAGTGCCTGCGGGATTGTAATGTGTATGTGCATTGCAATGCTTTACACCATATGTATGTATAAACTTTGTAATGAGGAACTGGATGGCTGGTAGTAACGTGGATTTGAGTAATTATGTACATTGGTAAGGCATGGAAAGTAGGAATCTTGTGTAATGGATTGAGGAGTTGTAAGGAGGAAGAATGTACGACGTCTGGCATAGACAAGTATGAATGAGCCAGCATTGTAACCCTATAACCTTGAGCAACTTTGAGGACAAAGTTCTTAAGGGGGTAGATTAAAATACCCCAAACTTAAATATAGTGATTAAGATAATTCTAATCCTTATTTAAGAGCCTAATAATGCTTAAGTAATATTGGTAAGGAAAAATAAATCCAAAGGAAATAAAGAAACGCTTAAAAAGCGAAAAACGCTAAGTAAGCGTTAAATAACCATAAGAGGAGCGAGACCTCGGTTAGAGTATTATATGGATTCTTAAGGCTTAATAATGCCTAAATAATATAAGGGAACAACTCCCAAAGAAAACGGATCCTTAAAATGGATTAGAAGCATAAACGAACCTTAAAGCGCATTTTTCGAGGAAACCGGGAAAACGTGACTTTAAGCGGGTCAAACAGACTCGTAACAGTTTTGGTCAACTAAATAATCATTAATAAATATTAGTGAAGCTTTAGAACCAAGAAAATTAATTAAACGAGAAAATTCCGGAAAAACGGGTTCCGGTTAGTAAAAACTGTAATAACCGGGAAGTTGTGGGGTGAGAATGCAAATAAACAAACTTAGTGTGTCCACTTTGCAAATAAAAATTTAAAATCTGTGTGTGTGTGCATATGTGGGCCGGCCAGCTCCCCCCTTCCTCACTCACTTAATGTTCCTTATTTGCTAAAGGACAAACAAATAAGTAAAGCAAATAAAAGTCTCTCTCCTCACTTTCCCCTCTTCCTCTCACGTGCCCACCTCCCTCTCTTTCTCTATTCTCTTCTTCCCTGCGATGTCAATGGCGATTTGAAGAGGCTCCCTACAGCCCTCTCCTTCTCTCCTCTCTTTGACTACTCAACCTTCTCCAAACTCAACAAAAATTATACCATTGTAACCCCCTTGCAAAGGAGAACACATTCCTCCCTTCAAAAATCGAAAATGACCGTTTTCATCTCCATGGGTATTCTCCATTGGGAGCTTGAGTACCACCATTAGAAGCACCTTCACCTCCTTATCATCTTGAGGTAAAAAGAAGTTCGAAAATCCATCACTTCTAGCCCTTGCATCATAAGAAATTTCAGTTTTTGAACTCTTGGCTCCTTGTTGCTTCAGCCGATTTTGGCTCCTCCTTGGGCTAGGAAACTTGTTCTTTTGCTAGTCAAGAACTTCCTTCATCCATTGGAAGGTAATACCCTTGTCTAAACCCTAAAACATTTAAATTCTAGGGTTAGTGCAAAATGAATGTTAAATGGTATTGTGTATTGTTATGGGTTGTAGCACCTGGTGTGTGTGAACCTCATTGGGACCGAGAACAAAGGAGAAGAAAGGAAGAGAAGGAAAAAGGAAGAAAGAAAACTAGAAACACAAGGTAATTACCTTTACCTTGAGCTAGTTTTGTATGTAGTATTGTAACAGTTTTTGGAGTAGTAAAATGAGTAATGTATTGAGTAATGAGTAGTAAGTATGTTGTAGTATAATGAGTAATGGTATTGAAACAGTTTGGAAGTTTTTAAATGAAGTTTAAAAGCTTGGGAAAACCATGGGTAGTATGTGTATGTGTGCAGGATTTTATTGTGTTGTAGTAGTGTTGAATGGTGTATATAGTGTATTGGATAAACAGGTATGTGAATGAGCAAATTTGTGAGCTGAAATGATGTGTGGAGAATGTTAAAAATATAGGGGAGACTATGTCAAATTTTGTGTAGGAATGGGAGGACTTAAGTGTGTAAGATGAGAAAACAATCTAGGTAACAACTAGGTGTATTTGGGGAGTGCTTTGTAGTTTGAAACAGATTTGGAGATGAGTGTGATAATGGGAGAGATAGGGTGTAAAGTAATGTATTTTGAATGCTAGGAGTAGCATTAGTTGGGAGAGTAATGGATGTAGAAGTTTGATTGAAAATCTGTAGCATAAGAAGGAAACAAAAATCTGTAGCATAAGTAGAATGAAAACTGATGCAAGTGTTGGGAAGAAGTGATGAAGGATTGTGTAAGTTGAGTAGAAATTGAGTAGTAGGTTTGGAAGATGAATTAAGGTGATTTAGAGCTTCTAAATGAGTGGTAAACATGTAGGAAACATGTGGCAATGAGTGGGAAAAGATTGGGTGTGAATTGAAGTAAATGTGGAGTTCAAAATAAGTAATTAAAATAGGTACTGGGCTGGACCGACCCTAGGACCGACCCTAGCAGGGTCGGTCGACCCGAAAAATCTGCAATCTCGGAAGCTTCTGCATCCGACCGACCCAGGGGACCGACCCTGCCTGGGTCGGTCGAGTAGAAATTTTTAGTCGGAAATGCTTCTGCATCCGACCGACCCAGGGACCGACCCTGCCTGGGTCGGTGAGTGTGATGGAAATGTTAGTTGGATTGCTTCTGTAACGGACCGACCCAATGGACCGACCCTGGCTGGGTCGGTCGGGCCGGAATTTTCTGTAATCGAAGTCTCTGCACCCGACCGACCCATGGGTCCGACCCAGGGTGGGTCGGTCGAGTCAAAACAAAAAAAATGTTTTATTATATGATTATAGTTATCATATGTGTATATATACGCCTATACAAATATAAGCATATATATATGTAGTATACACCATTAATGAAGTAATAATGGTAAGAAAGTAAGTGAATGAGTAAGGAAACAAGTTTAAGAAGTAGTAAGGAAAATAATGGTTTTATAACCAGGTATGAATGTAAAGGAGTAATGAGTATGCATTAGGAGTATTAATGGAAGAGTAAGTTGGTATTGATCATACAACTTCATGTATGTATAGGAATCAAATAGTTGAACGTTGAAGGAACCCGGTAGTACGGAAACGTCGGTGAACGGTATGATTTCTTCATGCTCTGTATCCTAACCTGGTTACCCCGATTTGTGTGCTTATGTGATCACCAATAAGAAAATACACGAATCGGACTTTTATTGCACTTAATTGTGTTTGAACTATTTTGTTCTTGATTGTATCTCCTTGAACATTTAGTTTGTATAATTCATGAAATGTATGAATGAGAATGAAGGGTATGTGTATGTAATGTGTACTTGTGTATAGTATGGATGTATGAGAATGAAGTACTGACTTCTACTAATTCCTAACAATCTAACTCCTAACATGAGTAATGAGTAAATGGAATGAGTAGAAGTCCGATATAGTTTCGGCCACGCGTGAGGATAAGGAAACACAAGAGGTTGGATCCGAATCCTGGCTGTAATCTTTTCCATGGACCAATCCCCTTGAACGGGTAGCATCCGGGATTAGTGGGCCACCCTAAAGCCCGGTGGTGGGATGTAGTAATCCCTGCCCGGAGGTCATACCGACTTGACATGAGTAAAGTATGTAAGAAGTAAGTATTGTATGTGTATTGGTCTTGACTATTGTAAGTCATTGACCGGGAGTAAAAGAGTATTGAACACCCGACTAACCCGGGTGTGTAAAGAAGCTAACAAGCCTTCTGTGTGAATTGGAGAAGTGTATCTCCGTATTGCGTATCGAGTATGTAATGAGTATGTATTGTGTATGTGTATTCTGAAAGACGGTAAGTAAGTATTGGTTGACTTGTATTGTCTTCCAAGCATGTATTGTACTGTACGTATGTATGTATACCTTGTGTAGTATTGTAGTATCGTGAATGAAAGCATGTATGTACGTATGTATGTATTGTAAAATGAATTGCATGTATTCGACCAAATGGTCGGCGTACCCTCGCTAGTACGCGGGGTATGCAGTTATCATATTCAGCGTAAGCTGACCCCCTCGGGGAACGTTTTTAGTATGCAGGCACCCGAAGCGGATGTGGTCAAGGTGAAAGACCGGAGGCTACACTTGGATAAGTAGAAGTAGAATGTAGAAGTGTACGAAGTGGCACACCCCTTGTACTTGGAAAGAAAGTAGTTGTGAGGAATGGGTAGTGGTTAGACTCTTAATGAGTATGCATGGAATTGAAGAGGTATCGTATCTGTATTTGGAACTTAGTAAACTCGGTATGTGTAGTGCATTATCTTGTATTGAATCATGGAGTATTTTATTGAATGGAGTATTGTAGTGCTCAGTAAGTAATGGGAGTATGTATTGTATTTGTGTAGTACTCGGATATTCCGGTCCATCAAACCGATGCTGTATGTAGAAGTAGTAGCCTTGTTAGTCACGTGGGTGACTGACGGCATTGTATCACCCGATGTATGTAAGTATATACCCGCTGCGTGACTCGGGAAGCACGAGGAGATTGGACGGTAATGATTGTATTAATGCTAGGGGTGTTACATAAGGTGCTGGGTATTCCTGTCCGGCACAAGTGACTTTTCGTGCCCTGACGGTTTCGACCGTTACTGGAAAGCACGTGTTTAATTCTTTTGCTGGATGACTTATACCCGGCATGGGACCCGGCACCTGAAGAACTTTGTGTCTGTAAAAGGCCAAGAGTTGGCACTTGAAGGGAACAACTTTTGTCATCATTTTACATCTCAAAACACTCAAAATCACGACGGACTGCTGTCAAGGAAGCGCTGCAATTCCAACCTGAAGAAAGAAGACATTATCGAGTTCGAGGGAATTCTCATCAAGTTGTACTCTCGTTCCTCCTTGTATCTTCTCTCAATGTTCTGGTTGGTTTGGCAGACTCTTTGGCTGCTTTGGTTAGATGATTATCTTGTAAACACTCATTGATCATTAATAGAATTTACAAGTTTCTTAACCCGAGTTCTAATCTCCATCCAAGTAGAATAAGGATCTTTTCTTGTTCTCTTATTTTTAAGTCCTACTTAAGGTTTGTAAAACAAGAGTAGAATAGGTTAGAGTTTTGGTAATCTTGAAATCTTATTGTCTTGAAAAGTGGGCAACAAAGACTTTAAGGTTTAGGATTAATCTCTTATTTCCCCATTATTCTGTTTGTATTCGCGGCATGAATTATGCACGATGCGAATGAGAATGTTGAGTTCTTGTTGTCATACTAGAAACTGGAAATGGTATTTACAAAATGAAGATGCCGGACGTAGTGCCGGATGGAAGATGTCTGGCATGTTCAAGGTTCTTGAATATGCCGGTGTTGGAGGTCCGGCATGACACCCGACATATGCATTTTGCGAGAAAAAAAAATCCTTTTCGAGACTTGCCACCCTTGATCATTGGTCATATGAGTTCTTGCATTGATAATTAACCCTAATCAAGGTTAGTTCGTTATGAATAATTAGTTTAGTTAGTTTAGTTAAGTTTAGAAATACTTACACACTTTTCCCCCTTTTAATTTAGTAAGAATTAGTAATTATCAAGGCTAGGACTAATTTTCTATACAAGTCCCTAGGGTTCGACATTCTTGGTCTTAATATGCTCCCTTGCTACTTTGACCGGGATTTTTGCTACCCGTACTTGAGTTGTAGGTTTTATTCTTTTAATTACCTTATTATTTGATTCTTTTGTACATTAATTTATCCTACAATTAATCGATTAGCAAAATGGCGCCGTTGCCGGGGACTTGGAATTAGTCCAAGTCCTAAAATTGGTAATTGTTTATTCGTTGAGTTTTGCATTAATTTCTGAATTATTGAACATGTCGTGCACAATGCCGGGCAGCATAAACCCGGCATACTCGGAGGAAGTCCACGCCGGGTATTATACTTCCGGCAATAGGCCCGACATGTCTTATTTTTTTTGTAAATTTGCTCCCGCCAATTGGAATTCTGTGTTGTTCAATTTATGTTATATTTTTGAAACATGCCGTGTTGTATGCCGGGTTTCCGTGATCCGGCACATGCAGAGGAAGTCTGAAGCCGGACAATGCACATCCGGCATTCCACCCGGCGCGTACAACTTATCATTTTTTTTCCTTTTTTCTTTTATACGAATTCCTTCCTCTTATAACTTTCTCACCCCTTGTCCAACTTTGTACTTAGGATGCCTAGAAACATTTGGATGGCTAAGTTACAAAGTGGAGAGTCCGACCTTTTTCATTTTTTGCATATCTATGTAGTGAATGTACTCTACCCTAGTACAAAGGTAGAAATCTTTATTAAGAGGAAGAAGTTGAGACCTGCCCTTGCCTACCACCGCCTTAGGACAACAGCACGCATGAGGGTTCTTCCCGTGGATGAACTTAGGCAAAGATTCCCTCATATGGGTATCTTTACCAATAGGATTCACCGAAGGCCCCCTCCTATGCGATCTTCACTAGTAGAGTAAGGCGTACTAGGTTTAAGGCTATCTACTAGTTATATATTTTAGTATTTTTTATATGTTTTATTTTAGTTTCTTTTATATGTTTTATGTAATGACAATGTTATTCTCTTTTTTTTAAATAAAAATACAAATTAGGGAATACATATTGTTTTCATGTTACATTAAACAGTTCCTTTTGTCATCTCTTAGGTACTTGTCTTCTTTATAGTGAATGCTTCTTCGGTCACACAATTCTTCTGACGAAGTAACACACTATGATCCAGAGATCAAAAGAACACTTCTTTGAAACTTAAGACAAAAGAAGAACCTTACATGCAAGGAGATCCAAGTACTTCGAGCAAGATGGCAACAGTACGCAACATCAATCGGTCCTCAAACCAAGGCCAGAAGCCGGCCATCAATCTTCCTAATCTCCCTCAAGCTGATTATGATGAATGGCAGAAGTTGAAGCCGTATCATCAAATCCGTTGTGTCAAGGAGTTGGGAATGTTTGATGGTTCCAACCCTGATGAAGCATTGCTCCACGTGACAAAATTCTTACAGCATGTCAATAGTCTCTGAAATACCCCGTAATTAGAAATAGCGATTAATTAGACTAATAAATATTTTAGAAGCTTAATTAAGTCTAAATAATCACGAGGGAACAAATCCCGAAGAAAACGGATCCTTAAAATGGATTAAAAGCACTAACGAACCTTAAGCGCGTTTTTCGAGGTAACCGGGAAAACGTGACTTTAAGCGGGTCAAATAGACTCGAAACAATTTTGGTCAACTGTCATTAATAAATATTAGTGAAGCTTTAGAACCAATAAAATCAATAAAACGAGAAATTAGTAAAAACTGTCAAAAACGGGAAGTTGTGGGGTAGAAACATAAATAACCTAAACTAGTGTGTCCAATATTGTAAATAGAATTTTAAACCCCTATGGGCTGGGTGTGTGTCCGATGGCCTTCCCCCTTTCTCACACACACTCTATTAATTCCTCTTATGTACAAAAGAACAAAACAAATAAAAGTCAAAAAGCAAACTTACTTTACTACCACTCACCTATTCTCTCTCCTACCCCATTCTCTACTCACGTACACAGACCCCCACTCCCTCACTCTCTCAACTTCTTCTTCTTCCCAAGCGACAGCCATGGAGTTTTGAAGACCCACACAAAAACCTCAACTTCTCTCATCTTGTTAGGTGTCTAAACCTACTCCAAAAATTACAAAAACTACACCATTGTCTTCCTATCATCAAGGGGAACATTTCCCTCTTTTCAAAATTGGAAAACAAGAACTTTCATCTCCATGGGTTTGTAGCATTTGGAGCTTCAAGACTACCATTAGAACCACCTCTTCTCCTTGTCATTTTGGGGTAAAAATCTTCTTGAAACTTCACCTTTTCCTAGCCCTTGTGGGAAAAACGAAATTTAAAGCTAAACCCTTGCTTGGTCCTTTTGTACCCAGCAGATTTTGGCCTCTTTGAAGGAGTAGAAATATTGTTCTTGAGCTCCTCTAGGCTTCATCTACTCCCTTGGAAGGTAATATATTTCTAAACCCTAAAACTTGCATTAAAAACTTAAAGAATGGTTAGGGTTAGTTTTGGTGTATTGAAATATGTGTCAATGGGTTGTAGTGTTAGAGGATTTGAGTTGCTAAAACCGGTGGAAAGGGAGAGAAGGAAGAAGGAAGAAGAAAGGAGGAGAAAAGGAAAAGCTAGAAGAGAAACAAGGTAATTGTGATCACTTGTGTTGTCTTGTATATATATGAATGTAACAGATTTTTATTGGGTTAAATAAGTATTGAATATAGTATTGAGTAGTAGTGCAATGTGTAAGAGAAACCAAGAGGTTTGAAGCTTTAAAAGACATATAAAAAAACTGTCAAAACATAGTTGGGAATTGAATGTGTTGTGCAGGAATTTTTAAGAGTGTTTAGTATTTGGTGTTTGTGTAGGAGAGCTTGTATATTGATGTCTATTGGAAACATTGAAGTGAGTAACAAAATGTGAGTAAATGATGTGGTGAGAATGTAAAAATATAGGGGAGGTTATGTCAAATTTACCTAGAACTAGAACACTTAAGAGACTAGAAACTAGGTGAAACATGTATGTTGTAACAGATTTGTTTGAGATAGTTGGAGGGTAGGTTGGGAGAGATAGCTAATGTATTGAAAGCTCTAGAAATGACTCTATAAGAGGGAGCAATAGATGGAGATAGTGAGAGTTAAAGTCTGTAGCATAATGCAACTAGAGAAGAGAATGTAGGTGCTGAAATGAAGACTTAAGAAAATAGGTGAGTGAATTAGCATAGAAGGAGTAATAAGTTAGCAATGGATTTAAACATGTTTAGGAGCCTAATTAGGTGCTACAATATGTGGGATTAAGTGTAGGAACAATGGGGGATTAATTAGGCAAAGTGTGAATGTAACCGATTTTGAAAAATGCAAAACCTGCTGAATTTGTAGCAGGGTCCGGGACTTAAGTCCAGGACTAAGTCCCGGACCAGGGTGCAAAACCATACCGAGAGTAACAAACATTGGGTGGTCCGGGACTTAAGTCCCATACAAGGACCCGGACCACCCCTGCAAAACACGCCGAGAGTTTTTCAATGTCAAGGTCCGGGACTTACCTCTTGTAAGAGGACCCGGACCATAGTAAGAAAACATGCCGAGAGTTTCAAAGCCTTGGGTCCGGGACTTACCTTAGGTATAAGGTCCCAGACCATAACTGAAATCAGCCGAGAGTTGAGACCATGTGTTGGTCCGGGACTTAAGACCCGGACAAGGTCCCGGACCAACCAAAATTGCAAAATCAAGTGTATTAAATGGGTATTAAGGTAAGGAAGTGAATGGTAATGATAGTATAAGATAATTAGGACTTAATTAAGGATGTTTAAAGGTCATTAAGAGTATAAACAAGTTTTAAAACTAAGGAAAAATAAGTAAACCATATGTAAGTATAAGAATGGTAAAGATGTAGTAAGTATGAGTTAGGAAACGTAAGAGTAGTCGAGTTAAGTTAATGATAGTTAGATTAATCACTCGATTGTGTGTATATCATAGGATTTGATTTGTGAACACCGGAGGAACGTCGGATACAAGTACAACGGTGAACGGTATGAATTCCTCATGCCCCGTATGCTATCTTGGTTACTCTGATTTGTGTGTTGTGTGCTAATTGATCACCAACTAAGATAAATGCACGGATCGGAGTTATTATGCTTACTTGTGAATATGTAGTGCTGTATGTGGTGAATATCTTCTTTAAATCTTAGTTTGTATAATTCATGAAATGTATGGATGATAATGAATGTGTGTATGTATGATATATTGTATTGTGACCGAATGTGTTTGAGATTAGACTTCTAACTGATTCCTAACAAGCTAACAAATCTAACTTAAATTGGTAAATAAATTGGAATGAGTAGAAGTCCGATATAGTTTCGGCCACGCGTGAGGATGCGGAGACACAAGAGGTTGGATCCAAGTCCTGACTCTTAAACTGGTCCGTGGCCCAAATCCCTTAAGTGGGTAGGATCCCGGATTGGTGAGTCAAGTAAATCCCGGTGGTGGGACGGTGTAGTTCCGGGCCGGAGGTCATACCGAGTTAACATGAGTATGAGTAAGTAAGTAAGAATGAGTAAGTAAGTAAATGAAAGTAAGTAAGTAAAGTAAGAGTAAGTAAGATGTAATGAGTAAAAGAGTAATAAGCATACCGATTAACCCGGATGCGTAATTTGGCTAACTCCGTGAAGGTAAGTGAAGTGTATGTTATTGCAATGTTGCCTTGATCTGTGTAATGTATTGTATATGCATGTATGTTGTATGCAAAGCATGTGGTTGAAATAAATGTACCGCATGCCTATTCGACCTTAATTAGTTGGCGTGCCCTAGCTAGCACGCGGTATATGTTGAATTTATTCGCAGCTTTTGCTGAGCCCCTTGGGGCGATGTTTTTACTACACGCAGGTACACGAGAAGGGTGAAGATGATGAAGACTTAGATAGATTTCTTTTTGTCTGTAAACAATGAATTGTGAATGGTTGTACTAAGTAGTACACGACTGTAGGTTTTTGTTAGCCGGTGTACCATGGGGTACACCCTTTTGGATAGTGGAAGTATTGGATTTGGGTATAGATGAGTAGCTTGTAGAAAACTCATTCTTTTGGTAAACTTGGAAATGATGTAATTGATATACTTTGGCGCTCGGTAATCCACTAATGTAAGTATTCGGTAATTGGCATTTGGTAAGTAACGTAGTAACTCGGTACACTATGATCATCAGACCGACACTGTAAGTAGTATAAGCCTAGCTAGCCGTATGGGCGGTTAGCGGTTGTATCTCCCGCCGTAGTAAGTAGTATTTCTGCTGCGAGTAGCTTTCATTATTGGGATGATTGGACGGTAAGCATAGGATTAGCGGTAGGGGTGTTACAAAAAGTGGTATCAGAGCGAAGTGTCGCTCTAATGTCCATAGTTACCAAGCATAGGGATTACCGAGTTAGGATTTCAACCGTCTTAAGGCGGATACTTAGAAACCTAACTAGGAATTACCGTTGTTAATAACGGATACCCTTGACGTTCTTAGGAATGATACATTGCTTAAATTCCAAGACCTTTAGGTCATATCTTGCAAGCCTAATGTAAATGCTAAATGTTCAGATGTCAGGACCAGGCCGAGGCCGAGGAAGAGGCGAAGCCTCTGAAGGACCTGGCGCCCAGACGATAGCAGAGATCGTCGCCGCCACGGTAGCGCAGATGCTACCACAAGTAATTACCGCGATGCAACAAAATCAACAGAACCAACAAAATCAAACGGGACCGATCCCTCCCTTCCACCCAGAGAAGCCAACTGGGTAAAAGCTGTAGCGGAACTCCGTCCTCCTTGCTTTAGGGGCGAGAGTGATCCGGCTAAGCTAGAAGCCTACATCTCCGAGATGGAGACGGCGTTTGAAACCCTCGAAGCTCCTGCTGGAGTTTGAGTTAGAGTTGCAGCCTACTATCTGAAAGATGCAGCCATGGATTGGTGGAAGCTAGTCAAGCATGAGCATGTCAACGACCCCACCTTTGATTGGGAGTCCTTTGCCTCTCTCCTTCCGTTCCAAATACTTCCTGGAGCATGTGAAAACCAAGAAAAGGCTAGAGCTGGATGCCTTGAAAATGACAGAGAAGATGTCTGTCGACGAGTATTACAGAACCTTCACTTCTATCCTCCGTCTTCTACCCCTAGGGTATACTGGCCAGGTGTTGGTCTATCGCTTCTATGGCGGTCTGAGCCATTGTCTGCGGTATGGTATGGGCTATACCAGGTTTACCTCCCTTCAGGTAAATATCGTTTAACCCTAGTACCATTGTAATTCCATAATTCCTTAAATTCCTTGAATTCCTTAAATACTTTATCTTTACCTCTATCTCTTTAAATAAGAATCCCGGCTAATACCTGAAACTTCAAGAGTGTTATCACGTGGCGTCTCGCATTGAGATCACTTGCCAACTTCGGGATGAAGAAACCGCGCTGAAGCGCAAGGCTAATAGTAAGAACACAAGTGCTGAGGAGTAGAACCAGGGTAAAAGCTGGAAAAAGAAGAAAGGGAAATTCTTTCATCAAACTCAAAAGAACTTCCCAAGTGAGAGCAGTGCCCATGCTGAGCAGGGCAAACCAGTTGAGCTTCTTCAACTAGGTTCATCTGCACCGGTGGCTGCGAAGCCATTGAGATCACACCCACCTAAGGGTAAACTTCTATTTCTAATTCGTATTCGTACAAGTATTATATCTAGTAATCCACGCACAAATGTGCTAACCCTCTCAACCTTAGGTTCTGGCTCCAGTTTCACCAAGAACATCTCAGATGGCCGCACATATGTGTGCAGGAAGTGCAACCAAGACCATCCCGGCAAGGACTGCTATGGGAGAGAAATCAAGTGCTACAACTGCCAGAAACCGGGACATACAGCTAATAAATGCCCAGAGAATGCCAAGCCAAAAGGGAATTCCAAAGCTACAAGCAGAGGGAAGGCAAGGAGGTTGCATCTGGCGATGCACCGACCCAGCAGGGACCACAGGGACAGGGATCCCGGGGACCTCAGAGGGGTGCACCTCAGAGGCAGCCTGTCCTGCATGTGATTGACCGTGACGGGTCCGGTTCTAAGTCCGGCCCAGGTAATTATCCGAACCTTTAATCCTTGAAGAAGCATGACTAAGTAGTAGAGTAACTGTTTGAATGAATGCATGATTGAATGAATTGGAATATGTAATGAGCATGAAATGAAGTAGTTGAAACTAGTACTCACCGTAGATGAAATTTGTAACCATAGGAAGCTTTAGTATCTGCTGTCCGATACCGGTAAACCTGAATCAAGAAGAGACCGACATCACCACATGCCACTACTCCAGTGAGCAGTGTCAGGTCATCCGACTAGGTATGATTTTATTAAGGGGATACCTGACACCTGAAGCACAAATTTCAATCATTCGACAATGCAACGAACTAGGAACGGGTCAAGGAGGATTTTATACACCCGAATTTCCCGGTGGAGCGAAGATGAAGCTGAAGATGATGTGCTTGGGAAAGGATTGGGATCCTTATACCAGGACATACCAAGAGACACGAACACAAGACGGAGCGACGCCACCGACAATACCTCCAGAATTTCAGACACTTGTCACACAAGCAGTAGAACTTGCACAACAATGTGAACATGATCCAATCACCGCACTTGAAGCGGACCTCTGTATCGTCAACTTCTACGAGAAAGAAGGACGACTTGGGTTACACCAAGACAAGGACGAGACAACGGAATCTCTTGAACAAGGAGTGCCCGTAGTGTCTTGGTCCATTGGTGATGACGCCGTATTTATGTATAGGAGCAGAAGCGTGTGGACCTCGTAGAGAAATTGGTATTGAGATCAGGAGATGTCCTAATCATGGGTGGAAACTCTAGGATGCTGTATCACGGGATCAACAAGATCAAGTTGAATACGGCACCACCGGCAATAATCAATGCCACACACATGAAACCAGGACACCTGAACCTTACCTTTAGAAAGTATTAAATTCATGGTATAATGTAATGTATTAGTAACGTGTATTAGAGACACGGTATGTATGATGGTTGGTTTATCAATAAAGAGCAGTGTTGATTTAAATTTCACTTGTGTCCACCATCATTACTTAACCACTTGTGAATTCAATAGGTTGTGGACTCGGTACCGAAGGTATCCTGAGTATCCTCACCGAAGCACAAGGGGCAAAAGCGGCACCATTCTAACGGGAACCTTCCCAGTGAACGGCATTGAAGCCAATGTGTTATTCGACTCCGGCGCCTCTCACACCTTCGTATCACCATCTTTTGTGAAGAGGTTGAAGCTAGATGCGGATGAGCTACCGAACTTCTTGGTTACTCTCCCATCGAAGGAGCGAGTAAAGTGCACCAAATACTACAAAGCAGCCACCATCGAAATCAAAGTGAATCGTTTCCCATCTCCTTCATCGAGTTTAATGGGTTGGGATTCGATGTAATAGTCGGAATGAATTGGTTGGAGTGGCACAAGGGTAGAATCCTCTGCGCCGAGCACCGATTGCTGCTAAAGAGTCCTTCTGGGGTTACTGTATCTTACTGACAGAGACCGAGAGAGCCTTCGACCACAGTCATTTCCGGTATGGCTATGTACCGGGAGCTCAGAAAGGGCCATGAAGTATATTTGTGTTGTACAAGACCTGGAGAGAGATCCAGAGTTCAGTGAAGATGTACCGATTGTATCTGAATTCCCGATGTATTCCCTAAGGAGCTACCCGGCATTCCACCTCAGAGAGCAGTGGAATTCGAAATTGACCTTTTGCCAGGTACCGGTCCCATTTCTAGGGCACCGTACCGCATGACACCCGCTGAAATGACAGAGTTGAAAGAGCAGTTACGCGACTTACTTGACAAAGGGTTTATACGCCCGAGCGTATCACCCTGGGGAGCACCGGTCCTCTTTGTGAAGAAGAAGGACGGTAGCCTCCGACTTTGTATTGACTACCGCGAACTGAATGCGGTCACAGTCAAGAATAAATACCCGTTGTCACGCATCGACGACCTATTTGATCAGCTGAAAGGAGCCTCAGTCTTCTCCAAGATTGACCTCCGTTCTGGGTATCATCAGATTGCTATCAAAGAACAAGATATTGAGAAAACGGCATTCTGTACTAGATATGGCCACTACGAATTCACCGTCATGCCATTCGGTTTGTCAAATGCACCAGCAAAATTCATGGATCTCATGAATCAACTTTTCAGTGAGCAGTTAGACACTTCAGTTGTTGTCTTCATCGACGACATCCTTGTATACTCAAAATCAGCAGAGGAGCATGAAATTTGAGGAAAGTACTTGAAAACTGCGCGAGAACTAGCTGTACGCGAAGTTCTTCAAATGCGAGTTCTGGCTAGATCAGGTATCATTCCTCGGTCATGTCATCTCGAGCGCGGTATCTCAGTTGACCCTTCAAAGGTAGAAGCTGTACGATCATGGCCTAGACCTAAGACTCTTACTGACATTCGGAGCTTTCTTGGTCTAGCCGGTTACTACCGGAGATTTTTAAAGGACTTCTCGAAAGTCGCTAAGCCCATGACTACATTGATGAAGAAAGATGCACCGTTCGTATGGATAGGGGTGAAGTATCATTTTAGAGCCTTAAGGACTCATTAACCTCAGCGCCCATCCTTACTCTTCCAGAGGGCACAGAGGGATTTGAGGTATATTGTGATGCATCAGGCAAGGGAATGGGATGCGTGCTCATGCAGCATGGCAAGGTTGTAGCTTATGCCTCCCGCCAGCTGAAAAAGCATGAGGAGAATTACCCGACACACGACTTAGAGTTCGGAGCCATCGTCTTCGCCTTGAAGATATGGCGACACTATCTCTATGGGGTAAGCATCACCATCTACTCCGACCACAAGAGCTTACCGTATGTATTCACACAGAAAGAACTGAATTTGAGACAGAGAAGGTGGATGGAGTTCCTTTCAGACTACGACATCGACCTACAGTATAAGGAAGGGAAGGCAAATTCGCTACTCGCTTCTTCTAGCTTGGTTGACGAGGTGCGAGACGCTCAGTTAAGCGACCCTTATCTAACCGAAATCAGACAAAAGATTGAGAATGGTACATTTGAGAAGAAGAAGTATGACTTTAAGCTACATGAAGACGGTTTGATTCGGTTGAATGGCAGGCTATGCGTCCCCCGAAGCAATGCTGAGCTAAGGGATCGCATCCTGCGAGAGTCACACAGTTCCACATTTTCAGTCCATTCGGGAGCCTCCAAGATGTACAAAGACATGAAGAGGTACTTCTGGTGGTCTGGAATGAAATCAGATGTGATAGAATTTGTATTGAGATGCTTGACATGCCAAAAGTGAAATTCGAACATCGTAGACCGGGCGGAATGGTACAATCGATGCCAGTTCCGGAGTGGAAATTTCATGATATCTCCATGGATTTTGTTGTAGGACTCCCACCTGCCAGGGAGGACTCAACATGATCTGGGTTGTAGTCGATCGCCTTACCAAGGTTGCCAGATTCATACCGATGAAGGACACCTGGAAGGTAGTGAAGCTAGCTGAGCTATTCGACAACAAGATTATCAGACATCACGGAGTCCTGAAAACCATAGTATCTGACCGCGACACCAGATTTTTTCGAGATACTGGAGAGCCACACGGGAAGCGCTGGGTACAGAATTGAAGTTGAGTACCGCCTTCCATCCTCAGACCGACGGTCAGACAGAAAGGACCATCCAGACACTGGAGGACATGCTACGGGCATGTGCCTTAGACTTTCAGGGGAGTTGGTTAGATAAGCTTCATCTTATCGAGTTCTCGTACAATAATAGTTATCATGCCTCGATTAAGATGTCGCCTTTCCAAGCTCTATACGGTAGACCTTGCCGTACACCCTTGTGTTGGGATGAGTCGAGTGAAGCGGTCATCATAGGACCGAAGTACCTTGAGCAAGTACAAGCTGAAGTTCAGCAGATTCGAGCCAATATGAAGGCAGCCCAAGATAGACGAAATCCTATGCGGATGTGCGACGACGCGACCTTGAGTTCGCCGTGGGCGACCAAGTGTTCTTGCGTGTTTCACCTATGAAGGGTGTCTTCCGATTTGGCCAGAAGGGCAAGCTGAGCCCAAGTTTGTAGGGCCGTATGCCATCACCGAAAGAGTTGGAGCTGTAGCCTACAGGTTAGCATTACCTGAGGACTTGGGACGTGTCCATGATGTATTTCATGTGTCACAACTCAAGAAGTATATTGCCGATCCTTCTCATGTCCTAGAGCCCGAGAGACTTTCCATTGAGCCGACAATGAGATACGTTGAACCCCGGTGAGAATCCTTGATAGGAAGACCAGAGACATTCGCCATAAGTCTATACGAATGGTAAAGGTCCTATGGTCAAACCATGATGTCGAAGAAGCGACATGAGAGTTGGAAGATGCCATGAAGGCAAAGTAACCCACAATTGTTCATAGACTAGATAGTCTAGTATTTAGTAATACGGGTACGGGGCGTACCCCTTTTAAGGGGGGTAGAGCCTTTTTGCTTTTGCATTGCTTCGGGTGAGCATTGCATAGTGTGTAGGTATTGTAATAGGTTTTGTATGGCACATGTAGTGCAAGTGAATTTGGTATGTGTATGTATGTATGTGTAATGTGTGGTGCATGGATGTGTATGTGTAATGTGTAATGTGTATTGTGAATTGCAATGGTGTATGGTGTAATGTGGATATGATGTGTATGGAAATGTGGATTGTGTATGCGAATTGTGTATGATGCTTGAGTGGTGTATGCTTGCAATGTGGAGGAAGTAAACACCTCGTAGGTGGTAGTAAGACACATTACCGCAATTGGTTTGCCTAATGAGTAGAACCATTAAACTATTAACCTTGAGCAACTTTGAGGGCAAAGTTTCTTAAGGGGGGTAGATTGAAATACCCCGTAATTAGAAATAGCGATTAATTAGGGTAATAAATATTTTAGAAGCTTAATTAAGTCTAAATAATCATGAGGGAACAAATCCCGAAGAAAACGGATCCTTAAAATGGATTAAAAGCACTAACGAACCTTAAAGCGCGTTTTTCGAGGTAACCGGGAAAACGTGACTTTAAGCGGGTCAAATAGACTCGTAACAATTTTGGTCAACTAAATAGTCATTAATAAATATTAGTGAAGCTTTAGAACCAATAAAATCAATAAAACGAGAAATTAGTAAAAACTGTCAAAAACGGGAAGTTGTGGGGTAGAAACATAAATAACCCAAACTAGTGTGTCCAATATTGTAAATAGAATTTTAAAACCCATATGGGCTGGGTGTGTGTCCGATGGCCTTCCCCCTCTCTCACACACACTCTATTAATTCCTCTTATGTACAAAAGAACAAAACAATTAAAAGTCAAAAAGAAAACTTACTTTACTACCTCACTCACCTATTCTCTCTCCTACCCCATTCTCTTTACTCACGTACACAGACCCCCACTCCCTCACTCTCTCAATTTCTTCTTCTTCCCAAGCGACAGCCATGGAGTTTTGAAGACCCACACCAAAACCTCCACTTCTCTCATCTTGTTAGGTGTCTAAACCTACTTCAAAAAATACAAAAACTACACCATTGTCTTCCTCTCATCAAGGGGAACATTTCCCTTTTCAAAATCGCAAAACAAGAACTTTCATCTCCATGGGTTTGTAGCATTTGGAGCTTCAAGACTACCATTAGAACCACCTCCTTCTCCTTGTCATTTTGTGGTAAAAATCTTCTAGAAACTTCACCTTTTCCTAGCCCTTGTGGGCAAAACGAAATTTAAAGCTAAACCCTTGCTTGCTCCTTTTGTACCCAACCGATTTTGGCCTCTTTGAAGGAGTAGAAATATTGTTCTTGAGCTCCTCTAGGCTTCATCTACTCCCTTGGAAGGTAATATATTTCTAAACCCTAAAACTTGCATTAAAAACTTAAAGAATGGTTAGGGTTAGTTTTGGTGTATTGAAATATGTATGTCAATGGGTTGTAGTGTTAGAGGATTTGAGTTGCTAAAACCGGTGGAAAGGGAGAGAAGGAAGAAGGAAGAAGAAAGGAGGAGAAAAGGAAAATCTAGAAGAGAAACAAGGTAATTGTGATCACTTGTGTTGTCTTGTATATATATGAATGTAACAAATTTTTATTGGGTTCAATAAGTATTGAATATAGTATTGAGTAGTAGTGTAATGTGTAAGAGAAACCAAGAGGTTTGAAGCTTTAAAAGACATATAAAAAAACTGTCAAAACATAGTTGGGAATTGAATGTGTTGTGCAGGAATTTTTAAGAGTGTTTAGTATTTGGTGTTTGTGTAGGAGAGCTTGTATATTGATGTCTATTGGAAACAGGTGAATTGAGTAACAAAATGTGAGTAAATGATGTGGTGAGAATGTAAAAATATAGGGGAGGTTATGTCAAAATTTACCTAGAACTAGAACACTTAAGAGACTAGAAACTAGGTGAAACATGTATGTTGTAACAGATTTTGTTTGAGATAGTTGGAGGGTAGGTTGGGAGAGATAGCTAATGTATTGAAAGCTCTAGAAATGACTCTATAAGAGGGAGCAATAGATGGAGATAGTGAGAGTTAAAGTCTGTAGCACAATGCAACTAGAGGAAGAGAATGTAGGTGCTGAAATGAAGACTTAAGAAAATAGGTGAGTGAACTAGCATAGAAGGAGTAATAAGTTAGCAATGGATTTAAACATGTTTAGGAGCCTAATTAGGTGCTAAAATACGTGGGATTAAGTGTAGGAACAATGGGGGATTAATTAGGCAAAGTGTGGAATGTAACAGATTTTGAAAAATGCAAAACCTGCTGAATTTGTAGCAGGGTCCGGGACTTAAGTCCAGGACTAAGTCCCGGACCAGGGTGGAAAACCATGCCGAGAGTAACAAACATTAGGTGGTCCGGGACTTAAGTCCCATACAAGGACCCTGACCACCCCTGCAAAACACGCTGAGAGTTTTTCAATGTCAAGGTCCGGGACTTACCTCTTGTAAGAGGACCCAGACCATAGTAAGAAAACATGCCGAGAGTTTCAAAGCCTTAGGTCTTGGACTTACCTTAGGTATAAGGTCCCGGACCATAACTGAAATCAGGCTGAGAGTTGAGACCATGTGTTGGTCCGGGACTTAAGACCCGGACAAGGTCTCGGACCAACCAAAAATTGCAAAATCAAGTGTATTAAATGGGTATTAAGGTAAGGAAGTGAATGGTAATGATAGTATAAGATAATTAGGACTTAATTAAGGATGTTTAAAGGTCATTAAGAGTATAAACAAGTTTTAAAACTAAGGAAAAATAAGTAAACCATATGTAAGTATAAGAATGGTAAAGATGTAGTAAGTATGAGTTAGGAAACGTAAGAGTAGTCGAGTTAAGTTAATGATAGTTAGATTAATCACTCGATTGTGTGTATATCATAGGATTTGATTTGTGAACACCGGAGGAACGTCGGATACAAGTACAACGGTGAACGGTATGAATTCCTCATGCCCCGTATGCTATCTTGGTTACTCTGATTTGTGTGTTGTGTGCTAATTGATCACCAACTAAGATAAATGCACGGATCGGAGTTATTATGCTTGCTTGTGAATATGTAGTGCTGTATGTGGTGAATATCTTCTTTAAATCTTAGTTTGTATAATTCATGAAATGTATGGATGATAATGAATGTGTGTATGTATGATATATTGTATTGTGACCGAATGTGTTTGAGATTGGACTTCTAACTGATTCCTAACAAGCTAACCAATCTAACTTAAATTGGTAAATAAATTGGAATGAGTAGAAGGCTGATATAGTTTCGGTCACGCGTGAGGATGCGGAGACACAAGAGGTTGGATCCAAGTCCTGACTCTTAAACTGGTCCGTGGCCCAAATCCCTTAAGTGGGTAGCATCCCGGATTGGTGAGTCAAGTAAATCCCGGTGGTGGGACGGTGTAGTCCCCGGGCCGGAGGTCATACCGACTTAACATGAGTATGAGTAAGTAAGTAAGAATGAGTAAGTAAGTAAATTAAGGTAAGTAAATAAAGTAGGAGTAAGTAAGATGTAATGAGTAAAAGAGTAATAAACATACCGATTAACCCGAATGCGTAATTTGGCTAACTCCGTGAAGGTAAGTGAAGTGTATGTTATTGCAATGTTGCCTTGATCTGTGTAATGTATTGTATATGCATGTATGTTGTATGCAAAGCATGTTTGTATGAAATAAATGAACCGCATGCCTATTCGACCTTAATTAGTCGGCGTGCCCTAGCTAGCACGTGGTATATGCGGAATTTATGCGCAGCTTTTGCTGAGCCCCTTGGGGTGATGTTTTTACTACACGCAGGTACACGAGAAGGGTGAAGATGATGAAGACTTAGATAGATTTCTTTTTGTCTGTAAACAATGAATTGTGAATGGTGTACTAAGTAGTACACGGCTGTAGGTTTTTGTTAGCCGGTGTACCATGGGGTACACCCTTTTGGATAGTGGAAGTATTGGATTTGGGTACAGATGAGTAGCTTGTAGAAAACTCATTCTTTTGGTAAACTTGGAAATGATGTAATTGATATACTTTGGCGCTCGGTAATCCACTAATGTAAGTATTCGGTAATTGGAATTTGGTAAGTAACGTAGTATCTCGGTACACTATGATCATCAGACCGACACTGTAAGTAGTATAAGCCTAGCTAGCCATATGGGCGGTTAGCGGTGTTGTATCACCCGCCGTAGTAAGTAGTATTTCCGCTGCGAGTAGCTTGATTATTGGGATGATTGGACGGTAAGCATAGGATTAGCAGTAGGGGTGTTATAGTCTCACCGCTACTGACACAGTTCTGCAATTTGCTCGCCTCTCACTCTTCCCGCATAGCCTTACTGGGATCGCCAGCAAATGGTATCACAGCCTGACGCCAAACACCATCTCCATATGGGACGACATGGCAACGAAGTTCTACGACAAATTCCTACCGCCAAGTCGCACTTTGGAAATGATCGCTGAAATCTACAACTTCAAGCAACCTGGATCAGAGAATATTTGTTAAGCTTGGGATAGATTTAAGGGGTTACTTCTGAAGTGTCCCCACCATGGTCTCACGAAGGAGCAACTCTCTCAGTTGTTCTACAAAGGGCTTGTGAACCAGTACAAGATGATGACGTTGTCCTCCCTTGGCGCCGACATCCTAAAGAAACTAGGGGAGCAATTTCTGGATGAGATTGAGTCCCTATGCGAGGAAATTCGTGACTGGGCTACAGAAGGCACAAGAGGCAATACTCCAGGTTTGTACCACATTGGGGAAAGTGATAACAAATTTGAAAAGTTGATGAAGAGTCACGAGCAATTGTTGGAGAGCAATGCCCAACAGTCCACCAAGGTAAGTGCTCTACAAAAAGTAGTGGAGCAATTGGCTATGAGTTCGCTTCCTCAACAGGCAAATATGGCTAGTGCAAGGCCATCCGCTTAGGTAACTCGTTCCTCAATGTTTTCTTTACCACCTGCTGACGTGTCCTGTACACAGTGTGGTGGACCACATGATTTCGAGCAATGCCATGAGATACAAGATCTTAAAGCATCAGAGCAGGTGAACTATGTCACCAACAATCAAGGGTACCGGCAACCTTGGCAAAGAGGTGCCCAACCACTCCAAAATTTTCACAACAATTCTAGCCATCAAGGAGGCCAGAGGCAATTCGCCCAACCTCCTTATAACAGAGTGCCTTCTCACCATTCACCCTCATCCAACTCATAAGTAGAGATGGCAGAGATGAGGGATATGATGAAGGCCCTTATGAATAAGTCCAGAGATACGCAAGAGGAAATCTCTACATTATGCAAGGTCCAAAAATCCTTGCACTCTTAACTTCAACAATTTCTTTCCCAACCTAGGCCTCAGGGCCAATTTCCTTCCCAAACACAATTAAACCCAAGAGACCAGGCAAAATCAGTTATCCTTGGAAGTATAGATGCAAGCACCGTTACTCTTAGAAGTGGAAGGGAGGTGGGTAAAGATCAAGAAAAAGAAAAATAGGTGGCACCTGATGATGTAGAGGAGACAACTCCTTCTATACCCTCACAGGAGACACAAGCTCCTATCTCTTTTCCCTCTACTTCTAAATCTCCTTCTACCGTCTCCACTTCTTTCAATAATCAAGCAAAAGAAAAATTACCATTTCCAAATAGGCTCAAGAAAAAGCATATGGATGAGCAATTTAAGAAATTCTTAGGAATATTTCAACGCTTAATTATTGACATTCCTTTGATAGATGCTTTAAAATAGATGCCTACCTATGCTAAATTCCTCAAGGAACTGATGAGCAACAAGAGGCAAATGGAAGATTTTTTTTTGGTGTGTTTTTTTTTTTTTTTTTTGGAAGAAGAGATGGAGATTTTTTTTTTTTGGAGACAGTTGCACTGACGGAAGAATGCTCGGCAGCGCTGTTGAGAGCAATGCCACCCAAACAGAAGGACCAGGATTGCCAATAGTACCTTGCTGTATTGGAAATGTTGATTGTGGCCATGGGCTATGTGACCTTGGCGCAAGCATTAATATCATGCCATACTCCATATTCACAAGGATCCGTGGCAATCAACTGAAGCCCGTTTCTTTCTCCCTCAAGTTGGCAGATAGATCTTCCATCAAACCAATGAGAATGGTAGAAAATCTGGTGGTAGGAGTTGATAAATTCATCTTCCCCGTCGATTTTGTTGTCTTGGATATTAGTGAGGATACTGAGGTCCCACTGATTCTAGGACGAGTTATTCTTAAGTACTGCGAGAGCGGTAATTAACGTTTATGATGGAAAGGTCACCTTCCGATTCGAGGATGAGAAAATAGAATTTAACATGGCATAGATGGTAAGAAAAAGTGTTTCTGCTCACACCATTTGCTGCGTTGGTCTACTAGCAGACGACGGCAAGGACGAATTCATAAATGATGAAGAGACCTTCTCCATCTCCTTGGTTGAACCTCACGAGTTGGAGGCCTTGGAGCAAGTGCTGGCATCGTCAATTGAAAAATCTCCACAACAAGAGATCAATGCAGTCGTTGAGCAACTTGACATAGGTAAAAGGAAAGGTTATCATCCACCACTGGAGAGGCTCGAACACCCACCTCAAAAGCAGTCCCCTCCATCGAACAACCACCGGAGGTAAAACTGAAGGAACTCCCTTCTGCTCTAAAGTATGCCTTCCTATCAGGTACAAACTCTGTTCCTGTAATTATTTCCTCGCTTCTTTCTCCTGAACAAGAAGTCAAATTGTTAGAAGTCCTTGGAAATCACAAGAGAGCCATAGGTTGGTGTCTGGCAGATTTAAAAGGTATTGATCCTAGTTTTTGCACCCACCGTATTTGCATGAAGGAAAACCATAAACCAATGAGGCAAGCTCAAAGGAGGTTGAATTACAACCTAAAAGAAGTTGTCAAAAATGAGGTTCTTAAACTAATAGACGCAGGTATCATATACCCCATTTCTGATAGCCCTTGGGTGAGTCCTGTCCAGGTGGTACCCAAGAAGGGAGGGATAAAAGCAGTACCAAATTAAAAAGGGGAGTTGATCCCTCAAAGAAAAACATCGGGGTGGCATATGTGCATTGATTATAGAAAGTAAAATTCAGCCACCAGAAAGGATCATTTCCTCTACCCTTTATTGATCAAATGTTGGAGAGGTTAGCAGGGCAAGAATTTTATTGTTTCCTCGACGGGTATTCAGGGTATTTTCAGATCCCAATTGCACCTGAGGATCAGGAGAAGACTACCTTCACCTGCCCTTACGGTACCTTTGCATATACTCTAATGCCGTTTGGGCTTTGCAATGCACCTGCTACTTTCCAACGTTGCATGCAGGCAATTTTCGCTGATTTCATAGAAAAAAGTATTGAAGTATTTATGGATGATTTCAGTGTATATGGCCCTAACTTTGATGAATGTTTGCAGCAACTAGATCTAATCTTAGCCAGGTGCGAAGAAACCAATTTGGTGTTGAGTTGGGAAAAATGCCACTTCATGGTAAAGGAGGGCATTGTTTTGGGGCATCGAGATTCCAAAGCAGGTATTGAAGTGGACCAGGCCAAGGTCGAGGTCATCAAGAAGCTCCCTCCTCCTACCTCAGTCAAAGAAGTAAGAACATTTTTGGTCATGCTGGCTTCTATAGAAGGTTTATTGCTGACTTCTCAAAGATTGCGAAACCGTTAAGTGATCTGTTGGCCAAGGATACGAAATTCAACTTTACAGAAGAATGTTTTGAGGCTTTCAAGATCATCAAAGAGAAGCTTGTCTCAGCCCATGTGGTCGTTGCCCCTGATTGGTCTCTCCCCTTTGAGATCATGTGCGACGCAAGTGACTACACTGTGGGGGCTACACTGTGTCAAAAGAAGGACAGCGTATTGCGGATTATAACTTATGCAAGTAAGACTCTTGTAGATGCCCAAAAGAATTACACAACTACTGAGAAAGAGCTTCTTGCTATTGTTTTCGCCCTTGATAAGTTATGTTCTTATCTATGGGGAAGTGAAGTTATAGTGCACACCGATCACTCCGCCTTGAAATACCTATTCACCAAGGCAGGCACTAAGCCAAGATTGTTGCGTTGGATTCTCTTGCTGCAAGAATTTGACATTCTAGTGGTAGATAAGAAAGGGTGCCATAATGGAGTTGCTGATTACTTGTCCCGAATTACAAGACCATATGATGGAGATCCTATTCAAGATTACTTCCCAGACGAGACAGTGTTCAGCGTCCAGTAAATAGAAGACATGGTTGAAAAGAGAACTTTTGCCAATTGGGTTGAGTTATTCTCTGCGTTGACAGTAAGCAATGAAGAACCATGGTATGCTGACATCGCCAACTACCTAGCCTCTGGAGTAGTTTCTCATGGACTATCTTTTCAGCAAAAGAAGAGATTCCTTTCCCAGATCAAGCACTTCTTCTGGGATGACCCTTACCTTTTCAAGGTATGTGCTGATGGGGTCATCCGGAGGTGTATCCCTGAAAATGAGGCAACCTTAGTTCTCTACATCTGTCACTCTAAAGAGGCTAGAGGACATCATGGTTCCACACGGACGGCTGCTAAAGTTTTAGAGTCAGGACTGTTTTGGCCTACACTACATAAAAACGCTCACAGATTTGTCTCACAGTGTGACAGTTGCCAAAGGATGGGAAATATCTCCAGACGCCACGAGATGCCTTTGAACAACATCCTTGAAGTAGAGTAGTTTGATGTTTGGGGCATCGATTTCTTGGGTCCATTCCCTCCATCACAAGGACATCAGTACATATTAGTTGTTGTGGACTATGTTTCAAAGTGGAAGAAGCAGTCTCCTGTTCTTCTGCAGATGCCAAAACAGTCCTGAAGTTTCTGAAGAAAAACATCTTCACCAGATTCGGGGTGCCCCGGGCAATCATTTCTGATGGTGGTTCCCCTTTCTGCAATCACCAATTTGATGCCCTACTACATAAGTATGGAGTTTATCACAAAGTAGCACTCCCCTATCATCCCCAAAGCAATGGACAGGCTGAGGTCTCCAACCGAGAGTTAAAATGGATTCTACAGAAAACAGTCAGTTCATCCAGGCGAGATTGGTCACAAAACTCGACGATGCTTTGTGGGCCTATAGGACTGCCTTCAAAACTTCTATTGGGACCACTCCTTTCCGTCTAGTGTTTGGAAAAGCATGTCATCTACCAGTAGAGCTTGAACACAAAGCTTACTGTGCATTAAAATCTCTCAATTTTGACATGAAGGCTGCTGGGATAAAGCGCAACTTCCATCTCTCTGAACTTGAGGAGTTACGCCACAGTTCCTACGAGAATGCTAGCCTATACAAAGAGAGAACTAAGAAGTGGCATGATCAAGCCATCCTTCCGCGTCACTTTCAAATTGGTGATAAAGTTCTCCTTTAAAATCGCATTGGTTTGGACCTTTCAGCATCATTTCCATGAACGCATCTGGCACCTTCGAAGTTGAAAATGCCAAAGGTGAGTGCTTTAAAGTCAATGGTTCCCGCTTAAAGAAGTATTTATGCAGTGAACCTGCCACAACACATTCAGTCTACCTCGATGACTTCATTATGCCTTCTTCCATAACCACTTCCCCCTCAACAAACATGAAGACTACTGCTCATGCATGGCGTCATTACTCTACACACCAACACGCTCTGGCCAACGGCCAAGTGTAGGGCCTCCCCATTTCACGCATATCCACTCCAGGGGAGTTTTTCTTTCTTTAGTCTTATTCCTTTATTCTGTATGTGTTTATTTCTTTATTTATCTTTCGAACACTGGGAACAGTGTTACTGCCTAGTGTAGGGCAGGGAGACCCCCTTAAAAATATATTTTATTTAGTTTGTTAAAAAAAACAAAACAAAACATTTATAAACATATGGCATGTCTAGTTATCCAATATAATAAGTTTTAAGTTTATTAACCTTCTACTCAGCTCTTTGCATGTCTTTGATTTAAGTTGACATTAGGGAAAGCTAAATATTTACTCTCTCAAAAGGTAAGCTTTCTAATGACCTTTAGATATCATTTCTCACTTCGTGATTCTTTTTGTTAACATAAGTATATGACCTTACTTCTATTTTTGTCCTTGATCTACTTTTTGGGTAATAAGTTTTTCCTTCTTTTTCAAAATAGTTCCATTCTTGTGGGTGAATATCTTAGATTGACATGATGTATGAAAAAGGAAAAGAAAGAAAAACCTTCTTAAAAAAAGTAGAAAAAAATCTCTCTATAAAAAAGATGAAGAATTATGAGGTTGCAAGATTGCCTCAAAATAAAAGCAATAACCTAGAGTTTTTCCTTTTATTTTTCTCCTAAATTCCCCATTCTTTAATAAAAAAATCATGGTTAGATTCAGAAACCCTTGAGAAATAGGGCTGAACCATTAAAAACCATTGATGAGTGTCTTGGCCACATTCAGAAACTCTTGAGAAATAGAGCTGAATGTTGGAAACCGAAAAAAGGAGAGATGCAACATCCCTTATGCAAAATAGCCCATGAGTCTTTGATCCATTTTTGGAATGAATGTTTTACTTTATACCCACTAGTATATTATTGATGGAATGAGAAAGATTAAGTGATGCTTATGAATAGGAGTCAGGTAGTTAGGAAAGAATTATATCTCATTGCCATTCTAGAGTTTATCTGTTTTTTGCACAAGTAGTTACTCTTTCCTGATGTAATTTTGCTCGAGGACTAGCAAAAGGTAAGTGTAGGGCCTTGATAAGCCATAGACTTATCATATTCTATAAGCTAGATTTGTAGTAATATGAGTTAAAATAAGATTAGAATAGGTAGTATTTACATTAATTTATTCAAAAAGCCATTTTATATGATCAGACTTATGCTTTGAGTGTTTTCATGCAAGGGAAAAAGTTCTGCATCAAAACCCAGGCCTTGCCGGATAAAGAGCCGGGTTCCTCTTGCACGGCATCTGTGCGCAGTGAAAAGAGTCTTGCCAGGCATGGTGCCGGGTGCTTTGTAGCCGGCATAAGCAAAAAGACGTGCCTATTCACCAAGAGTTAGTGGTTATTCACAGTTAACTAACTAACAGTGCCGGGTAAGGTGTCGGGTATTCCTGTCCGGCACAAGTGACTTTTCACGCCCTGACGGTTTTGACCGTTACTGGAAAGCACGTGTTTAATTCTTATGCCGGATGACTTATACCTCGCATGGGACCCGTCACCTGAAGAACTTTGTGTCTATAAAAGGCAGAGAGTTGGCACTTGAAGGGAACACCTTTTGTCATCATTTTACATCTCAAAACACTCAAAATCACGACGGACTGCTGTCAAGGAAGCGCTGCAATTCCAACCGGAAGAAAGAAGACATTATCGAGTTCGAGGGAATTCTCATCAATTTGTACTCTCGTTCCTTCTTGTATCTTCTCTCAATGTTCTGGTTGGTTTGGTAGACTCTTTGGGTGCTTTGGTTAGATGATTATCTTGTAAACACTCATTGATCATTAATAGAATTTACAAGTTTCTTAACCCGAGTTCTAATCTCCATACAAGTAGAATAAGGATCTTTTCTTGTTCTCTTATTTTTAAGTCCTACTTAAGGTTTGTAAAACAAGAGTAGGATAGGTTAGAGTTTTGGTAATCTTGAAATCTTGTTGTCTTGAAAAGTGGGCAACAAAGACTTAAGGTTTAGGATTAATCTCTTATTTCCCCATTATTCTGTTTGTATTTGTGGCATGAATTATGCACGATGCGAATGAGAATGGTGAGTTCTTGTTGTCATACTAGAAACTGGAAATGGTATTTACGAAATGAAGATGCCGGACGTAGTGCCGGATGGAAGATGTCCGGCATGTTCAAGGTTCTTGAATATGCCGGGTATTTGAGGTCCGGCATGACACCCGACATATGCATTTTGCGAGAAAAAAAATCCTTTTCGAGACTTGCCACCCTTGATCATTGGTCATATGAGTTCTTGCATGGATAATTAACCCTAATCAAGGTTAGTTCGTTATGAATAATTAGTTTAGTTAGTTTAGTTAAGTTTAGAAATACTTACACACTTTTCCCCCTTTTAATTTAGTAAGAATTAGTAATTACCAAGGCTAGGACTAATTTTCTATACAAGTCCCTAGGGTTCAACATTCTTGGTCTTAATATGCTCCCTTGCTACTTTGACCGGGATTTTTGCTACCCGTACTTAGAGTTGTAGGTTTTATTCTTTTAATTACCTTATTATTTGATTTTTTTGTACATTAGTTTATCCTACAATTAATCGATTAGCACTAAGACTCACTATAACAACATGAAACACATGTAGGAAGTCTGCTACCCCTGCCAGCAGTGCACAATAACGTCAACCTAAGGATTTGATCTCTTGAGATCAAAAAATTAGATGCATAGGAGACAAGAGAAGAAGAATACAAGGGAATTGCTAAGAAAAATGCAACCCGTTGCTATTTGCCTTTTCCTTTTTTTCTTCAGCGGCATACTTGGTCTGTGGTCCCAACAAACTGGTGCGACAATGGCTAAGCGAAACAGAAGGTTGGACTTCAGAAGTCTTATAAATCAATTTTGGAGTCCCCTAATGAGCGGAGATCAACATCTTTTGTAGGAGAGAACCAGCTTCATTTTGAAGTGGGTGTGTTAAGGGGTTGAAATGAACATATATTTTATCTAGAAAGCACAAGTTATATTCTGAGCTTTTCATTGTATAGTTCTAGTTATGTTGAGAGTTTAAGTAAGGTCTTGTAATTGAGTATGTTTTGCTATCATTAGGCGGTTGTTGACCAGAGAGATACTATTTGAGCGTGATATCATTCCACTTGGTGGTAGCTTGTGCCCTTGGTGTAAAAGGGTAATGAAGAAAATTGAGCAGGTGCTGTTCTAGTGTCCGAAGATTGCTAAGGTTTGGGCGATTATTTTGTGTTGGTGGAATGTGCCGTTTACCTTTCGGGATAATATAGCTGATGTTTATGTGGACTGGTTCTCTGTCCCACTTGCTGCTAAGGCTCGTCGTGTTTGGAAGTCTACTTTTTGTTATGAGGTGTATTACCTTTGGTTGCAGTGGAGTAATGTGGTATTTTGGGAGGAAGGTTGCGAGGTTGACCGTGTGGCCATTCAGGTAAAGCTTGGCGTGTGGAGGTGGACGAATACTTGGTGAAAGGATCTTCCTCTTCCACGTAGCTCTTTTATAGGTCTTTCTTCCTTGAAAGATTACTTGTAGGCATCAACGTAGGTGATGTTCTTCTTTGAGACACTGTTTTGTTGGTGTTTGGTTCTATCCTATCTCTACTTGTTGGATGGTCTCTAGGATTGTATATTGATGTGGCGGGTACTCTTTTTCCCCTCCGAGTTTTGCTTGAAAGGGTTTTAACGAGGCCCATCTTTGCCCATCATCTTGGTTATCCAGGTTCATTTTAATATAACTGGCTATGAGCCTTAATTATCAAAAAAATATAAAATTGAGTGATCATGGAAGCAAAGTGGTGCAACCAACTCATTGTGTTGAGTTTGCTATGGGGTAGCTTAAGTACAATCGGGAACAGTCGGGGGACTGTTGGGAGACTGTCAGGTCGTGTGTCGACCAGGGTAGAAAGGGCTTCGGTGGTAAGTCCTAAATCGCCGTGGAGTCCATAGGTGGGCGTGGAGGGGGATTGATGGAATTTCTAAATTGTGACGTATAATTTCCTGAAAAAAAAACTCAGGAAGACACGCAGCGGAAAACACTTAGAAACATTCAAGCAAACATTCGGGCACCAAGCAAACACACATGCGCACAGAAACATTGAACCCATGCGTGAAGGTAAACAAGCATTCGCATACTAACAACGACAAGCACATAGCTTGACATGCCCTAAGGAAATTTACCCCAGTGCTCCGGCGATGCTGCGCTTTGCCAGCATGCCGGAATGCGCCACTCATAACCACAAGGATGAGAGTGGACTTATACCACCCTTATCAGATAAGTTCTCCGGCCATCCCAATTCCCTCAACTTCAAGCGTTAAGGTCAAAGGGGATCTGCGCACCACTTGCAACTCCTGCCCAAGTGCGCAGCCCAAGTACAAGTAATGCCAGTGCTCGGGGAACCACGAGGTTCACCCACACAGCCAAAGCAAGCACCGACGACCGGAGGGTGAGGGCATCGGGCGGATACCAACACACTTATCTCCACCCAAATCCAACTCATCCCTGCGTGAGCCACAAAGGCTCTAACGATGTGCCGCCCACACATCAGGGTAAGGATAACCAGGGACAAACTGAGTTGATGCCGAGATAGGGTGTAATTCTCAATCGAAAGAGGTTTCTGGTTTAAAGTAACTTACAATTATTCTACCTCCTAAGTTTACATTCCGTTTTATTCTCATGACACCTGCGTGACACATCAGTGACCGCTCGGGGACGTGTCTTGAAGTATGAAGGGACCAACATTTGCAGCACTATTGCTTGTCCCTTGCGCTTGTTTATTTGGTTTGGAAATCATGTTGTTTCCATCACTCCTGCTTGTCCCTCGCACGTTGACATATGGTTTTGGAATTACATTGTTTACGACACTGATTTGCCACTTTGCTTACTGTTGTTGATTCGAAAATCTCATTAACTGCTAGCATTGATTTATCCTGTGCGCTTTAATGTCTGGTTTGGAAATGACTTTCATGGGTTTTTGATTGTCAATCTCTAGTGATTGGCATTATTATGCATGGAATTTTTTCTCTGTTTCATTTCAGATTATCCATTTCTAGCCAAATCGGGCTAGGGCGGCTGACCATAGACAACCCCTTAAGTTTGCCTGGTTTAATTTTGGGCCAATGAGCCCGTATAGAAAGCTTTAGAATAAGGTACCACTCTACTCCTAACAGGTCTCACATTTGTTTGTTGGGGTGGTCCTTTACAGTAAAACTTCTCAAACAATCCTTAATTTCACATTCAAAAACTTAAAAAACCTAATTCAAAATAAAAACAAAGGAAGTTTTATTCAACCTCAAGTCTCTTCAATTCAATAATTCATCCAAAATTCTTCCCACATCCATCTATAAATTTGAGAATGTCTCTCACAAGTCCCATTTTTATTGTCACTTACTTAAAAAAAATCAAAAAATAATTTAATTTTCTTAAACTTAGTTTCGAAATAGCATTTCAAGCTCCAAAAATCCTTCAAAATTAAAAAAGAAACCATTTCTGGCTTAAAATTAAAGAAATTATTTTGAAAAAACATTTCTAAATTCCAGAGACATCTTAACAAAAATTTCCACAAAAACCCTCACGAAAATTCCTAAAATCCTTATAAAAAATGCCCCAAAGCCCTTCAAAATTCCTTCAAAGATCTACTCAAAAGAAAATCATCTCATAATTTCTAAAGTTCTTAAACCATTCTAAACTCCAAATATTTTCAAATTCAGAAATAATTTCAAGTTTATAAATCAAGTAAAAAATCATTATAAATTCAAAACCATTTCTAACTTAAAAATCAATTCAAAAATCATTTTGAAATTCGGAGTTCATTTAATAAGCCAAAAATACATTCAAAAATGTAAAAAAGTTCTTCTCAATATATAGAAAACTCTTCTAAAAAATTATAGAAAGTTCATCTCCATTTTGTTGGAAATTCTTCTTAGTATTTTGAAAAAAAACCATTCCTTACAAAATTCTGAACAATTCTTAATTCTTTTACAAAAACAAGTCTCATTAAAACAATAGTTGCAAGACTTCAAAACAAACACTTTCCAGTTAAAACCTAAGTTTTTCAAGGTTGCAGTCTAACATTTTCAAACCCTTTTCATTCCTAAGTTAGACATCCCTTGTCTCTCTTCCAAAAATAATCCAATGGTGAGGCATTGGGATTGTAATATTTATTATCCCTTGCCGCAGTATGGAGTTATATAGGCAGGGTATTAGGGTGACTAAGATCCCTTAATACCAGCCTATATTATAGAACCGTCTAACTCCATTCCACTCGATTTCTATTTTTGGTTTTCAATGTTTTAAAACCCGGGAGTTAGAGACGTTATTAGGGTGTAGATGAGAGCATCTCATCTAATGGTGTTTCTTCATAAACTCTAATTTTTGACATAAATACATTGTCCCATCTTCCAAGCTTTGCCACTTACTATCAATTAATTTTCCAGTTCGAGGGAGGGGGGGGGGGGGGGAATTCAATCCACCTTCTCCTTTCATTTCAAACCCCAAACCTTCATCGTTTCTATAATATCTTTTCATTCACAAACCCCTCCCTCATTCCTTCGGACAAGTTCTAAGCCTCACAACGACTAATATCATTCATGTCTAGCTTTTTGATGTTTGGAAGTCTGATAGGAGAAGAAAGATTATGCTTTTAGTGATTTTGGGACGATTTCAGCAAAGTTTCGGTTTGGTAAGGTTTTGAAAAGGTGGGAGGCGGATTGGAAAGGGTAGTTTATGACCTTGGGAAGGTTATCATTCAATTTTAGCTCATTTTGGAAGGTCTTATTTTTATATGAAAAGCATGGCCAATTGATAAAACAATTGTTTATAAAAAAATCTTTATATGCTTTAAGAGAATATGATTTTTTAAATATTCTAAAAGTAGAGAAAATTATGAAATTTTAACCATAGATAAAGGAAGATTTTTTATGAATTTTTAGATTTAGAATTAGGTTATTTTGATAAATAACCGATTAGATAAAAATGTTACAATCTGTCACCTTTTATAATTCATAACTTATTATTGGAAATTCAAAATTATAAAATTCCAACAAGGTATTTTTCTAAAAGTAAACCTATATCATGTGTTAAAACTTCGTGATATTTGGACTTGACTTGGATATTTTCCAAAGGAGAGAGATAATTGCAAGAATGTTTGAATTTCTCTTTAAAATTTTGGATTAAGGTTCCAAATAAAAATTTTCAGATTTATGATTGTGTGTAGTCATCTTAAACACGTGACAATTTTATTTTAATGTTTGAAGGCATTTTCTTTGTCTTTAAGGAAATTTCATGTGTTAGTTATTAAGAAAATTAACTTATAATATAAACTAAAATCCATATTTCCAAAATAAGTATCATCTCAAAATTATGAAACGTCATTCATAAATGACTATGATGTTTGAAAGTGTTTTGAGATGGTGAAAAATTCATATGAAAATAGAAAGTCCCGAGAATGTCCTTGGAAAATCCTTACTTAGTGCATTTTGACCATTTTGCCCTTGCCTTCAAATTTGTGCATTAGAGCCATCCTCGAGAGTCAACATTTTGGGTATAACATATTGCCTCCCGTCAACTAGACTTTGTAATGAAGATGAAAAGACTAGTTGATGCTTGAGTGATACCCCAAAATTTTGCCCGACCTTGGAGCATCTACTCTCTTTCTTGAGTTTCTGTAGAAAATTCCTAACTATGCCAAACTATTCTATGGCGCAGGCTACCTAAAGGAAGAATCTGAAATTGTTGTGCTATTTGAAGGCGCCAACTACTTAGAAATATTTTTGATTTTGTCGAGCTATTCTAAGGCGCTGACTACCTAAAGATTTCGAGCTATTCTATGGCGCTCACTTCGTAAACATAAAAGAATGGATGATTCCCAAGCACTTCTAGGGGCATGGACCTGTCCCGATTGTGATGCAGTTCGGATGCTTATGGGGATCGAAACCCGTCCAAAAGTGTTGGCCACCTTAGACTTAATCAAATAAACTTCGCCAAGCTTTAAGGTGTCAGGAACCTAAAACTAATAAGCTACGCCGAGCTTGAAGGCGTCGGGAACCTAATAAACTAATAAACTACACTGAGCTTGAAGGCTTTTGGAACCTAATAAATTAATAAACTACCCCGAGCTTGAAGGCATCGAAACCTAATAAACTACGCCGAGCTTGAAGGCGTCGAGAACCTATTAAACAAATAAACTACACCGAGCTTGAAGGCGTCGGGAACCTAACATCCCTGGTTGGTATAATATGGGGACTTATTGTCTCTGCCCACAAAGTGGGTTGTAGGGATAACTTATAGTCTACCAAGGGGACTTATTGTCATTGCCTACTAGTTGTTATTCCTAAAAAGTTGACACAAAGATAGGGGACTTATTGCCACTGCCCCTCCAACTTGAATCCCGCACTGGTCATCTACTAGTATCGCACTAAGGTCAGAGACTGATCTTGTACTGATCCCACACTGAAAAATATACTGGGTCTCGCATTGAAAAAGATACTGGGTCTCACACTAATTTTGAGTCTCACACTGAATGAAGATGCTGTGTCTCGCACTGAATGAAGATGTTGGGTGTCACACTGAATGAAGATGCTAGGTCTCGCACTGATTCTAGGTCTCGCACTAAAAAAAGAATTGAATTTTCACACAAAAATTGGATTAGATTCTCGTACAAGGAATGATTCAAAATCTCCAAGAAGTATGCATTGTTAACGGTCTCCTACAAATGATTGCAAAGAAAACTAATTGCAAACCAAACGTGGAAATGATGAAATGTATGCAGAAGTTGTATATGCAATCCGGGTGCTTGTAGGGACCGGAGCCTGTCCAAACTGTTTATGGAAAAAAAATTGTTGCAAAAGGTGAAAACATGACAATTATTTAGAAAAGGTTTGCCTATTGAAAAGGAAAGTGAAATTATATTTCCTCACTAAAGATTTTGAACTTGTGAAATGTTTCTTGAAAGATTAACATGTTGCCGATGGAGGTGAGTGGTGCTTGAAGTTTTTTGTGTGCTAGTGGTCATGGCTTGTGACAGTCATGAGGTAAAGTGATGATTGTCTGGACTTATTACGAACCTAAAATTTTTGGGTTGTTGTGGTTAGGACTTATTACGAGCCTGAGGGTTTTTGTGAAGTTGGGGTTTGTGGGTGTCGTGACGAGCCTGAGGTGCAGTGGTGTTTGTGTGATTGTGGTGCTTAAGACTTATGACGGGCTTAAGCTTCAGGTTCCTAACGGCGTTGTCATGGCAATTTTTGTTCCAATAGTTGCCCCCAGTATTTTCTTTGGACGATCAGAGCTAGAGTTCATGGCAATCGATTGGAACAATCGATTGCCTCCAGAATTTCTTGATTAAACGTGTGAACAGGTCTTATCCTCACAGGTTCAAGGCTTACATTTTTGATGTTTTGCTTTCCTACCTACACTCAATATGTTTAGTGTTTTCACTCATTTCTTGCTTACAGTCATAACTTCTAGACCATTGAATTTGATAGTGGATGGATTTACACATTCGATATGTTACTTTCACTTGATTAGATACACAAATATCGAGTTGTTAGTCTTTGAGGCTTATACTGGGGCCATGGGGGTGTGATAAAAGACAACGGTGCCATGGAGGGATATTTTAGGGTTGTGGAGCTTAAGGGTGACCAAAGCTGTAACTTGCACTTTCTCTCAGATTTGTCTTCCTTGTCTTGAAGTTGTCTTGTTGGTTGGTGTTGACTTTGTTTTTGAGCTTTGGACTTCTAAACCTTTGGAGTCATCCTTTACATCATTCTCTTGTCAACATTTAGATTTTTGAGGCTTTTAAGATTAGCCTTTCCATTCTTCTTTGGCATTATTGTGTTTTCATTTTATCTTTGAGGTTCGTGGGTATCTAGCTTTGAGCATGTAGAGTTGTTTTGATGTGAGCTCTTTGATCCTGAGCTGCTTTGGGACCGTTTGTAGATCATTTTGACATACTTGTAGCAGCATCGCTCTTCTGGACTGGTGTCAACATTAACTGAGAGTCGGGCTCCTCACTTTCTTTGGTCACCGGGTCGAATATTCATCACGGCTGGCTCATTTGTGGAGCTTAATGTTTCAAAAAGAGGATATTTGAAAAGCTTTGCAGCGGTGCCTAGGGTTTAACGTCAGGGCTTCACAAGATTTTTGGCTATATTATGTTGTACCTAGGTGCTTCGTCATTCTTCATAGTTGTGTATATGTTCTTTGTTACTTTTCGCAGGTCTAAGAGCAAATGTACAAATTATCTCACTCAGTCGAAGTTACGCCGTTTACCTCACCTTTGAGTGTGCCCTCACCGGAGTCGTGTGAAAATGACACACTCGTTTGCTCGTGGTTTTTCCTCTCAAGACGCTCTCATGAATTTCTCACTTAGAGATTTGCTCACACATTTATTAGAGAGCTTAAAATTAATAAACTTAAACTCAGATTACCCCTAGTATTGCTTTAAGGATTATGGCAACAATTTGATAAGTGTGCGTTTCAAACTCCAAGTGGATTGTTTGGAGGTTTTGGGATGAATTAAGGTGTTTGCAAGGCATGTTCACCCTTTTAGAAACAAGGGACAAGTTGTTGTGTTCCATTGTCAGAAGATGATTATATCACTAACCTTTTTCTAGAAAGGCATTTTTGTGTACGAAAGCTTGTCGCTTTTTTATGTTATTTTTATGAATAATGATTTGCACAAATATAAAACTCTGTTTTTATTCATGAATGAAAAAGATAACATTAAGGATTGCAATATTAGAGGACTAAAAAAACTATCTGGGAAGTTAAAAGAAAAAAAACTACTAGGAAAGTTGGCAGACAACTACTCAGTCAAAACACTTAAATGAAACAATTTCTAATCAGATTTTCATAAACATTGGCATCCTTAGAAAAATCGAATCCCTTGCTCGACGAGGTCCTGAATCGTGTGCCTTTATGCTCGACAATTGTTAGCATAGTGACCAGACAACTAGTGGTAGTGATAGAATCGGTTAAGATTTCTTCCCAATTGAGTAGTCCTTGCCGCGGGCCAGTGGCTGTAGTAGGTTTCTCATTTGAAGCTCTTCAAAAACCTGACTTGGGGATTAGCCAACATTAGCGAACTCCCTTTACGATGAATCCCGACGTGATAGGGGTACCACTTTGTAGTTTTGGCTCAGAGCTCTAGGCTGCCGAACCGTGTTCACCTCCGGGGAGCTACATCGGGCACAGGCTGCTGTTGGGAAAGAGGCATTTTTTGGTTCCGGTTTAGAGAATTTGAACTACCGCCGGAGTTCCTTAAGCACTCGAGCTTCCATTCTTCCTTATGGATATTATCCTCTAGGACACCTTGTCCCATCAACATGTCAACATTTGGGAAGTGAATATACTTGAACTCATTGTTGTACTGCTTTTGCATGTTCTGAACTACCATGCGGATTTGCTCTTGCTCGTCCATTTTGGTAGGCGTAACGGCGGACTTCTTCCTCTAATGCTTGATGAAGTCAAACATATACTCACTGCCTTTCTGTCGAGTGCTTCAAGATTAGACCTGGTGACTTCAAGTTTCTTGGCACACTCAAAGTGGGTATGAAAAGCCTCACAAACTTCCTTGTATGACTTGGTGTTCATCTTCTGGGTGAGTGTTGTGCAAAAACTATATAACAAAGTATATAAATAAATGCAAAGAAGAGGCAAGTGCACCTAATCGATGTAGTACAACAAGTGTCGTATCCACAAGGAAATTGATCCTACTTTCCTAGTCTCGGTGATTAGTAATTGAAATGAAAGCAAAATAAATGGAGGTTTAGCCGGCGGCAAGCTTGATTATATTGATTTGGTAATTGAAAGAACAACAACTAAACTAGAGATGATAGTTTAATGGATTGGATGGAGGAGTACTTTTGGAATTTGGCAATCACCCAAACTACCTAAATATGCTAGCAATTCTTCTTATGCCATAGTTGTCTTTTTAGAATAAGAATAATAACCCACTAAACCAAAGATGGGCTAAGTCTTACTTAGTTAATTTTAACCTTCAAAACCAACTAGGTTAACCTCACTAAGTAGCATTAAACAAGTTTTAGATAAAAGCGCCAAATTATACCCACTAACCCTAGGGGTGTAAATCAAGGGTTTTCTCTTAATTTGGTCACAAACACTAGCTCAAAACAAAATTGTAGCAAGGGTTCATCAAGAATGCACTCAAGAGATCAATTTAAGAGCATTGAATGATAATTAAGAAATAAACAACTATATCAAGGCATAATCAAGATTCACAAGAAAATTCTAGGGTTTTGGGTCAAAAACCCATCCCAAAGCACTATAGAGTTCTACTCAAGCATAGAGAAAAGAGAAACTAGAAAAGAGTAAGAAGAAGTCATTGTTGGAGCTTGGAAGCTTTGGAGAAGGCGAGCTCTTCCTTCTTCTCTTCTCCCTCTTCTTTCTCTTCTTTGGTGTTTTCTCTCTCTATTTTTATTTGCGTGGAAGTGTGGGAATGAAAAGTGTGCGGGAGAGTCTTTTTTCCCGTTTTTAAAACAGTTTCTGGGCAAAAATCCCGTTCAGACCGCCCCACAGGGGCGGTCCTAACCAGAAAGAAATCTGCGTGCTGGAATCAACCCGACCGCCCCATAGGGGATGTCCTACTAGGGCGGTCCGGACCAGAGACAAATTTGTGTGTCGAATTCAACCTTGACCGCCCCACAGAGGCGGTCGCCCTGGGGCGGTGCAGACCAGAGAAGAATTTCAGCTTTCGTCCGCCTCTCCAAGGGTGGACCTCAGGGTAGGTCTTTACCAGAAACACTTTTGCTGCATCGAAATCGTCTCATTTGACCCATTGTATTTGACACACTCCTTATGGCAATAAAGCTTGGCCACAAAGCCTTGAGAATCTTCAAAAACCATTGCTCAAATGAGCTTTTATCTATGTTATAAACAAAATGGTATAAGTTCACCTATATTATCGAAATGCTCTACAAAGTGGTGAAATTGGTCAATAGTTGCATGAAATAAAGGTAAATAAAGACCTTATAATTACATTATTTCACCACTTATCAGTGAGATACCAACGTTGAGGGATTTTATCCAGATAGTGGGCAAAAACCTTAGCCTTATGCGTGTCATTGAGTCTTAGGATCGACATCTCCCTGCTGAACATAGCCAAGTGGATCTACGGGTCAGAGGACCCTTGTAAGGAGCTAGCGTCGGTAGCGTTAGCTTCAGAGTTAGCTCAACATCGGAATAAAATCCTATTGAGAAGTAGTCGAAACCAACGGGCTTACTGGTTTTCTCCATGCGTTCGATCCTCTTTAAAGCCCTCTTGAACTCTGCAGCTAGTTGGTTGTCCTAGGTAGTTTCCCCTATATGTCCTTGCAAGCCCTGGGCTTCAATGGAGTCAATTTCTATGTAGTTATGCTCATTCTCATAGTTGACAATCTTTCCCATAGTTTCCGGCTGATGGCCGACTTCGAGGGAATTGACTTTTTGCTCAATTCTTCAATTAAAGTGACATATTTGGCCTCCATGGAATTAGTAGTGGATTCATGTTTCTGCTCTATGGCATCAATAATGACCTTATATTTTTGTTCCAAGGCTACCAACTGGCCTTTATGCTGATTGGGTCTCCTCTCTTCACCACACTTGGGATTCGGGCTTACCTAGTTTCTATGTGTCAGTCATTAGCAACTAGAAAGAATCGGCCCAAAATTCTAGATTTACAATGGGTACTTGATTTAGGATGTATTAATAAGGTGGCACTTAGGACCAAAATGTGTCTAGACTGAAGGTAAGTGGGCCGGAATGCTCTTAGGGATGTGTATAGCCATTCGTGCCTGAATATTTTGAAAATGTGTGACCTTGGGACATAATGTTTGTTAATAAGTGCTTGGGCCTGAATGATTTGAGTTGAAAGTAAGGCATATGGGTCGGTAAGGTTTAAAGAAGAGGCACTTGAGCCGGAATGATTTCTAAGATGTGAATTGGCGCTTGGGCCGGAATTGGTGTATGAATAGGCGCTCGAGCCTGAGTATTTTGAGTTATGAGTGTGGCACTTGGGCCTAAATATTTTGAGAAGCACTTGGGCCAGAATGTGTTAGGGCTAGACATGTGACACATGTGCCAAAATGTATGGGCGTGGATACCCTTGGTCTGAGAGTTAGGAATAGGCTATTGGGCCGTGAGGGACTTCAAAGTCCGAGTGAAATCAATTTTAAAGCTTCGTGAATTACTCCAAGTTCAAGTGGATTATTTTTTACGTGGGCTTAAACCTAAATGAATGACTCATATTGCACCAAAAAGGAAATCACCTAGACCTAAGTTTTTGGGCCGAAGCTCAAATAACTTATTTAGACCAAGCTGGGCCTTTGGGCCGTAAACAATAAAGTCAAAAATTCAGGTTGGCCTGACTCAGATGTAGGTAAAGCTCCTATCAATTTCTAGGGCTGGTAATGGGCCGATCATACAAGAAAACAAGGTTTACACACAAGTACAACATGTCCTCACTATATGCTTTAATCAACTTGGGTAAGGATCGATCCAAAGAGATGCTTGGGGCTTGGGCCCAGGTCACAGCGAAGGGATAGGGTTTTGCGCGCTATCCTCTTTGGGTTTCCCCACTTTTTTACACATCACCGTGAGGTGTGCGTCTACGGTCAGGTCTTTGACTGACCAAACATTGAGCTCGGTAAGGATACTACCAGAAAATGCTAGGAGCCGAAGCCCGAGTATTAAGGGGATGTGGTTACACAACATCCTCCTCTTTTCCTCCACTTATTCACATCACCTAAAAGGTGTGAGTCTCTGACATGAGCCGTCTACTGCGGGTATCGGGTGGAATTGGTTTGCATGGACCCTCGATGCATAATTGCGGAAAAATAAAAGTGCGCACAGAAGTAAATCAAACAATATAACAATAATCGTAAATAGCATTTTTGAGTTAAACCCTCTTATCTGAAAATTAAACAAGTTAAAATTAAGATTAAATCCCTAGTAGAGTCGCCAATCTGTGGGCCCCGGTTTTTTTTTTCAAACCTTATCCTATGTTGATCGAATTGATTAGGATCTATTCAGCTTATAGGTCCACTTATAACCTAAGCTTAATAACTATGCTATAAAACTATAATTATTAAAACTAGGGTTAGCCCACTGGAACCTATTATGAGTTTCCACCTAATTTTTACCTACAATAAATTAGGAAATGTCAGAGTTCGGGTTCGGGGGCTTGGTATATAACTTTACCGGGTTGAAATTACTTTCACTACCCTTCTAATTTGTTTTTCCTCTACTAATGTCATTACCGGCTTATTATATGGTTGATTTAGCTAAAGTGGGCAATCTTCTGTATTTTGTATTTTTAACATTTTTTGACTGAATTTTAAAGTGAAAACTGAAATTACCTAAACTAGGGTTTCAAGGGCCAAATTAGGTCAAATTTGTTGTCATTTGTGTCCACAGACCTAATGTTCGTGATCACGAACTTTAATCTGCCAAATTAAACAGAAAGTTTGAAATTTTTGAAGGTGAAAATTTTGAGGCATCTGAGGCCACGGACTGGATGTCCGTGGGCCCGTAATTTAACTGAATATTATAGATAAATGTAGAATCTAATTTTTGGTACCGTCCGTGGGCGGTCCTGGGGGCCGGACAGGGCGTCCATGGGCCCGGGCACGACGTCCGTGGTCCCGGACCACCACCAGACGGTGGTTTTGACAAGCTTCTTGATGGTGTTTTTGGCTTAAATTTTATGGGCAGGTAGCCTGAAAGATTCTAAGCACGTTGGTGGTTAAAAGTTTCAATATGGATTAAAAAATAACATGAAACTTGGCAAACAAGTAATCATACAAAAGGAAACTAAAACTAAAAAATACGCAGATAAAAGTTGAGTTTTTGTTGGAGATTTCTGTAGGGAGTATGTGGAGTTTGTAGGTTTAGGATTTGGTGATCTCTAACCTGTTTTAAAGGCTCCAAGTGATTGTCCTTTCTTGACGAGATTCGTTGATCGGTTTGTCGGTTGTTGGTTGGGCAACAACTTCTAGTGTCTGACTCCTTCTGTGTGATGTTTACCACGTTTTGGTTTTTGTTTGGTGGTGTTTTGATGTATGGAAATATGATAAGAGAAGAAATATTGCTTTTAAGTGATTTCGGGACGATTTAGGCAAAATTCAGTTTGGCAATGTTGGAAAACGCGGGAGGCATATTGGAAAGGGTAGTTTCTGACCTCGGGAAGGTTATCATTCATGTTTAGGTCATTTGGGAATGTTTGGTTTTATAGGAAAAGCATTGCCATTTGATAAAATTATTATTATTTTTTTATCAAAAATCTTTATATGCTTTAAGAGAATCTATTTTTTAAATATTCTACAGGATGATAAAAATTATGCAATTTTGACCATAGATAAAGGAAGGTTTTTATGAATTTTGAGAGTTAAAATCAGGTTATGTTGATCAATAACCGATTAGATAAAAACATTACAATCTGGCACCTCTCATAATTCATAACTTATTATTGGGAATTCCAAATTACAAAATTCCAACGAGGTTCTTCTATAAAAATCATCCTCTATCATGTGTTAATATTTTTTGAAATTTATATTTGGATATTTTTCAGAGGAGAGACAAAATTGCAAGAATGTATAAATTTCTCTTTAAAATTATGGGTTAAGGTTCCAAATAAAAATTTTCAGATTTACGACTGTTTGTAGTCATGTTAAACATGTGAAAATTTTATTTTAATGTTTGGAGACCTTTTCTTTCTATTTTAAGGATATTTCATGTGTTATTTATTAAGGAAATTAACTTATAATACAAATTAAAAGCCATGTTTCCAAAATAAATATTATTTGAAAATTATGAAACACTTTTCATAATGACTATGTTGAAAGTGTTTGAGATGGTGAAGAAGTCATATGAAAATAGAAACTCCCGATCGAGAATGTACTTGGAAAATCCCGACTTAGTGCATTTTGACCATTTTGACATTGCCTTCAAATTTGTGCATTAGAACCCTCCCCGAGGATCAAAATTTTGGGTATAACACTAGCCTTACCTCCCATCCCGTATTCAAGCAACTATCTTGATCCATCAATCCCCTCTTTGGCGCTAGCTTGGTAGAAAAACTCACCTTACCAACTCTCTCAACTCTTCCCCTATCCTATTCTTGTGGCTTATCGATCAATCTCTCAAATAAGGTTTTGAAAGAAGGCAATCTTGACAATTGGAGACCTTGGTTTCTTCGGGCACTATCTGAAGTCGTGGTCATTTCCATTTCCAAGGGGTGTAACCCAGTGCAAACCCAACCAAGAATATTTGGTATGATTAGATAAGTCATATCCATAGGCAACAAATCTCATAGTCAATTAATGGTTCCAGATGAAATTTGTCATGTTTATGACTGTGTGTAGTCATGTTAACCATGTGACAATTTTATTTTAATGTTTGTAGACCTTTTGTTTCTATTTTTAGGCTATTTTATGTGTTAATTATTAAGGAAATTAGCTTATAATATAAATTAAAAGCTATATTTTCATAATAAAAATTAGGGAAAATTACATCCCCACCCATGACGTTTGGTGAAATTACACACCCCACCCACGAGGTTTCAAAAATTACTTTGCCCACCCATATGGTTTTGTCTATTTTACATTCGACAACTTTTCTAATATTTGATCAACTTAAATGATGCTTAAATGTTGTCCAAAATTGATGAAACTTTACATGAACGATGTTAAGGTGTTATATTTTGGTATAACGTGAAATTAAATGTTGTTTAAGCTCATATGATCCGTGGGACCCAATGAAACATGTGACATGTCAACGTGTTTTCATTGGGCCCCACAGGTCATATGTGAGCTTTAAAAACTTTGGATTTGGCATTAGACAAAAATATAACACCTTAGCATCATCCATGTAAAGTGTTATCAATTTTAGACAACATTTAAGCATCTTTTAAGTTGATTAAATATTAGAAAAGTTGCCGGATGTAAAATAGAGGAAACCACATGGGTAGGCAAAGTAATTTTTGAAACCTCGTGGGTGGGGTGTGTAATTTCACCAAACGTCATGGGTAGGGGATGTAATTTTCCCTAAAAAATATCTTAAAATTATGAAATGCCTTTCATAATGACTATGGTGTTTGAAGATATTTTGAGGTGATGAACAAGTCATATGAAAAATAGAAAGTCCCGAGAGTATCCTTGGAAAATCCCAACTTTGTGCATTTTAACCATTTTGCCATTGCCTTTGTATTTGTGCACTAGTGCCCTTCCCGAGGGTCAAAATTTTGAGAATAACATTACCCTAAAACCATTGCTCTATAAAAGACCAACAACTAATATAACCGTAGAGATCAACAATACATCTGCCACCTCCCTCTCTTTTTTTATTTTCTTTCATTCTCTCTGTCACCGAATCCCTCCCAGTTTTTCTGTCCCTGAAACAAGTGAACTTTCACCACTTTTCCCCATCTCCCTCAATCAATGCTAACCTCTCACACTCACTATTCCCCCTTTTCTCCATCCTTATTGCAAAACAAGGTACATAGTCGCTTGTCGCCTCTCTTCATTTATCTCTCGTGCCCGCACCTCTTTAGAGACAAATCACTGGATGCTTCACCTCCTCCTTCATTCTCTCACTCTAGTATTTTTTCAAATTTTCGCTGGCGTACAGATAACATACATAGAGGTGGCAATTCGGGTCAATCATTCGGGTTCGGTTTGGTTAGGTTTGGTTCGGGTTAGCTTTGAACTATATGATATTCAACTTGGGTCAGACTAGGTCAGGTGAATTTGGTTTTTTCAGGTTTAGTTTGGGTTTATGAAGTTATGGGTTGGTTTGGATCGATTCGATTGTATTTCGATTTGGGTGATTTTCGGCTAGGTTCGGGTTAGACAATGGTGCATTCGGTTTTTTCGGGCTATGAGTCTAATTCGGGTGAATTATTTGAGTTGGGCTAAGCCGATACAAATTTGTAAATGTCATATTAAAATAATTATTTTTTCATTTACGACTACATATATCTCAATAAAATTAGGCTAAGTTGACTACCCATGAGGTAGACATGGGCCAAATTGAAGGAACATTTTGTATGTAGTGTGATTGTAGAATCTAAAATTGTATCCACCAATTCAAATCTAACTTTGTAAATCTATTTCCATTATAAAAAAATCTTTCCTCAATCAACTAGTATTATAATTATTATGTTGTAGCAAAAAATACAACCAATGTCTACCACCCTTGTTAATTTCATTTTTCAAAGGAGTTTCCTCATGGCTCATAATCATTTCTTCATCCTCATTATTAGTTTCACTTTCATCTTATTCGGAACTCATAATTATGTCTTCAACAATGTGTTCATCAAAATTCGACCGCTCTTGTCCCTTCACCATTTTCTTTCCACCATTTTCATGTCATCATGTCATTAATTAATGAAATTTTATTCCCCATACTTTGTTATCCTTTCTTTGCTCAACTTAACAGTGGTAAACTTTTTATTTTATTTTTATAATAAAGTAGGTAACATAACATTCTTGTTAGTGTGCTTTGATGATAGATATTCTCTAGTGACAAAAGTATTGTTGAAGAATCAAAGTATAGTTAAAGACAACTAGAAATTAGAAATAATAATATTATTTTATGGTTTGGTTTAGTTTGGATTATTACCGAGTTATTTTTTATTTGGGTTGCTTTGGGTTTTGAGTGATTACTAGGTTTCGGGTGACTATGATTTGGATAGCTTCGGTTTGAATGTTTTCGGTTCGAATGATTGTGGATAGTGGTTGAATTTCGATTCTATCAAATCTCGGTTCAATTTGGTTCGATTCGGTTCATTGTAGGTTTCGGGTCATTTTTTCAATTGTCCATACGATTGAGAATTATATTTCGATTCGGTTCGACTCGGATTTTTGGGTTCGGTCACTTTTGACAACTCCAAACATACATGCTCCACCGCCTTTTTCGTTCTCTTCACTCTGGAAGTTGCCAATGTGCGTGGAGAAGTCAATCATCTTTGCCACTTCTACCGTGAGCCCTCGACCTCTGGCCCACACTTTGATTTGCTCCCATGAGTCCCGAACACCGTCGTCATCAAAGGACATCAACCTCATCTTCATCACTTGCCTATAGTTACAAAAATTTCTTTCCCCTTTTGTTTTTCTCTTTGTATCTCTAATCGTTTGGATAAATTACTCTTTGGCTTTGTTTTCTATCCACCGTGATAGATCAAGTATTAATGTGCTTTTCTTTCCTCTCTAGCAAGTTGGTTTGATTTTAGGTATTTTGAGGTCAATTTCTATATTGTCCGCCTCGTGATTGACATGATTTGGGTTTAAAAGCTAATCAAAAAATTGTTAGATTTGGCTTCACTAATGGATTCGAATATAACATGGAGGAGATTGTTTGACTTAGTTTTCGGACTTGAGTTCAAGCTGATTCGTTTTTTTATGGTTTACTAGTTGAATGTGGATTGGAAAAGTTCCCTCAATCTTATGATTAATGTCCATTCTTTATTGAGTTCAAAGTACTGAGACCAAAGATCAAAAGGAAGACAAGGCCCACACTTCTGGCCCATCTCTAGAAACCGATACTAGACAACAGAATGAACCGGCCCACATAATAGTCTCTAACACTTTGTAAATATTCAGTCCATTTACCTTACAGCTGTAACTAGGGTAAATACAATGTATTCTATAAATATAAGGCTACTGTTCAGCCGCCAATATACACGCAATACAAAGAAGATTCAATACATTCAATACAAAATATCTACTGTCATTCTATGGTATCATCGACGCCTATTTGAGTTCATCCTCCAACTCGATCCTGATGGCTACTCCAGATCCGAAATCAAACTCTTCTGGGAATTCTTCCCTTATCTCATCTCCAAATGGGTCTTCTTCTTCCTCTTCATCCTCCTTTTCCCTTCCATCTCTGATCTCCACCTCCAGCCATTTCACCAAGCTAACGTCTGACAACTACCCGACTTGGAAGAAACAACTCGAGCTCTACCTCAAAGGCCATGGCCTTTTCAGATGGATCGACGGCTCCAAACCCAAACCAATCTCTGGCACACCTGAAGAACAAGCACACTGGGAGCAATATGACCAGTTAGTTCTCTCTGTCTTAACCACATCAATGACAGATTCGTTGGTCAATCAGGTAATTGATCTAGCTACTTCCACTCAAGTTTGGAATGCCTTACAGAAGATGTTCTATGCTCAATCTACCGCTAGAATCATGCATATAAAATGTCAGATGATGAACTATAAGAAAGGAAGTGACACCATCACTGAGTTCTATAACAAGCTAAAATCATTTGCATCCTCTCTAGCTGCTGCTGGTTCTCCAGTCAGTGACACTGATTTGGTAGCACACATGATAACAAGTCTTGGACCAGACTTTGACTTTGTAGTGACTAATGTTACAATGCGATCATAAAGTATTACCTCCTTTGACCTTTACGGTCAGCTTCTAGTCTATGAAGCCAGGATGAATCAACAAAACTCAGCTATCCTAGACCAGACCTCCTTAAATGCTACCTCAGTCACAAATCCCACAGGCAAGTCTCACAACAATAATTCAGGTTATGGCAGAACTAAATCCACCAGAGGTGGTTACAGAGGTAATCAGGGAAAACCCCAGTACAAGAAAGGCAGAGGTGATGGGAGATTGGTCTGTCAAATTTGTGACAAACCAGGTCACAAGGGATCTGATTGCTGGCATAGGTTTGATCACGCCTACCAATCTAAAGCTCCTTCTTCCTTTGGAACAAACTATACCAACAGTGATACTGTTTGGTACCCAGACAGTGGTGCCAGCCACCATTTCACCATTGACCTTGCTAGTCTAAACCTAGACTCTCACTCCTACAGTGGCTCAGATGAAGTTTCTCTTGGCAATTCCTCAATCCTCCCTATCAAACATCAGGGAACTAGTCTTCTTCCCACCCCTTCTGGTCACTTTCTCCTCTCTCACTTACTTCATGTTCCTCAGCTTTCAAAAAACCTCATTTCTGTTCAAAAATTATGTGCAGACAATAATGTGTTCTTTGAATTTTTTGACTCTCATTTCAATATAAAGGACAAAACCAGGGGGAAGTTGCTGTTACAAGGAGGCACTAGTAAAGGTCTATACGAGTTCCCACATTCCCAGATCCCTAAAGCTGCTCACTCCACCTCAACTCCATGTTTTCATTCCTGCACTACCTCACCTCAGACTTGGCATCTAAGGATGGGTCATCCATCTCATAGAATTACCCAGTTTGTAATAAGCAAAAACACTTTACCTGTAACTAGGCAGAGTTTTTCTACTGTTTCTTGTCCTGGTTGTAATATGGGCAAAAACCATTCTCTATCTTATCCTTTGCGTGGGTCTGTGTCTAAGAACCCTTTTGAATTGTTATTTATGGATGTTTGGGGCCCTACCCCCTTATTATCTACCTCTGGTGCTAGATACTATCTTTCTATTATTGATGCCCATTCTAGATATGTTTGGCTCTACCCTATACCCCTCAAATCCTCTGTGCTCTCTGTTGTTACAAATTTCATCACCCATGTGCACACACAATTTGGAGCCACTGTTAAGTCTATTCAAACAGATGGAGGAGGTGAATTCTACCCCCTCAAGACTCTTGCTACCTCTAAAGGGATCTCTCTCAGACTCACTTGCCCCTATGCTCACTCACAGAATGGAACTGTCGAATCCAGACACAGAACCATAGTGGACAGAGGCCTCTCACTATTGGCTCACTCCTCTGTGCCTCTCAAGTTTTGGCAAGAGGCTTTTGAAACAGCAGTTTACCTAATCAACAGGACTCCTACACCTATCCTCAGCATGAACACTCCTTTTGAAGTCTTACATCAACAATAACCTGATTATTCCATCCTCAGAAGCTTTGGCTGCTCCTGCTGGCCCAATCTCTGGCCTTACAACAAGCACAAGCTCGCTTTCAGGTCAGTTCAGTGTGTTTTTCTGGGTTATTGCAGAAATTACAGAGGCTACAAATGCTTAGATTACAAAACAGGCAGAACATATATCAGTAGAGATGTAATATTTGATGAAACCACCTACCCATTTGCACACCATAATTCTACAGTTCCTCTCCCTATACCAGACACCACCCATTTACCTCTACCTATAATACCAGCCCAAATCTCCCAACCCCAAGTACCAGTCCAACTCCCTCCACACACACCCTCTACATCCAGATCCCCCTCTCATAACACCCCTCTCTCTACCCGCACTCACTCAACTCCCCACACATCCAACCACTCTACTCCCAACCCTAGTCCACAAGATATCCATCACCCTAACCCTACACCACCTCAACCAGTTCACCCCATGGTTACTCGAGCCAGAAACCACATTATAAGACCCCTGGTGCGCCATGATGGCACTGTTCCCTGGCCCACTACCCATAATACATCCCTTGTCCCAGACGAACCTAACCTAAAGGAAGCCCTCCAGTTTCCAGAATGGAGGGTAGCTCTCTTAAAAGAATTTCAAGCCCTACAAAGGACTGACACCTGGACACTTGTACCTAAACCACCACATGCTAACATACTGGGAGTCAAATGGATATTAAAGACAAAAAGAAAACAAGATGGCACGATAGACAGAAGGAAAGCCAAACTTGTTGCTAAGGGATTCAACCAGAAAGCTGGCATAGATTTTCAGGACACTTTCAGCCCAGTAGTAAAGCCTACAACTGTGAGGCTAGTCCTCTCTATTGCTATTTCTCAGTCTTGGCCCATCAAAACAGTATGACATTGAGAATGCTTTCCTACATGGTTCTATACAGGAAGACATCTATATGCTTCAACCTCCTGGTTTCACTCACCCCTCTACCCCAATTTTATGTGCAAACTTAAGAAATCAATCTATGGGCTCGAACAAGCCCCTAGGATGTGGTTTGCCAGGTTATCAGATGCTCTTCTCTCCTTTGGTTTTGAAGCCTCCAGGGCTGACAGTTCTCTCTTTATCTACACCTATGGCCCTGACACCATCTATATGTTGATTTATGTGGATGACATCATAGCCACTGCCAGCTCACCCACTCTACTGTCTAAGTTTTACCAGAAACTCTCCAGTCTATTCCCTGTCAAAGACCTGGGTGATCTACACTATTTTTTGGGCGTTCAGGTCACACGGACTTCTACTGGCCTCATCCTAAATCAAGAAAAGTACATCTGTGACATTCTAAAATGGGCTGGTATGACTACCTCTAAACCCGTTCTCACTCCTATGGCTACCACCTTCAATAACCAGGAAGAACCCTCCGAACCCTTCTCTGATATCACCCTTTTCAGAAGTATTTTGGGGGGCTTGCAGTATCTATTGAATCCTCCTGATCTCGTTTCTCCATAGCCGCGACCAGATTGCGGACTGCCTTACCAAAGCTCTGTCGTCTCCTCGCTTCGTCTCTCTGCGCTCCAAACTAGCCCTTGCCCAGCTTGGACCGAGGGGGAATACTGAGACCAAAGATCAAAAGGAAGACAAGGCCCACACTTCTGGCCCATCTCTAGAAACCGATACTAGACAACAGAATGAACCGGCCCACATAATAGTCTCTAACACTTTGTAAATATTCAGTCCATTTACCTTACAGCTGTAACTAGGGTAAATACAATGTATTCTATAAATAGAAGGCTACTGTTCAGCCGCCAATATACACGCAATACAAAGAAGATTCAATACATTCGATACAAAATATCTACTGTCATTCTACAAAGTAGGCTTATGTTGTTGCTCTTTCCTTTTCTATCTTGACTGGGGTACCTCATTTTGGCTTTTCGGTTAATTGGATCAAGCTTGCTGACTTATGGGGTTGTTGATGTCGAGCCTGGTTTGATTTTATGGGTTCACCTTAGCTCTTTGCGAGTTAAAATCCATCATTGCGCTGCGTGTTTGAATTTCAATTGAACGAGCTAGGAATTGTTGACGGATTGAGAATACCCGTCTGATGACTACCGCATCTTGAATTTGTCTTCCTCGCTTACTATTGTTATCGTGATGGTTTTGTCGATTCGATGATGATATCTTCATATGTCAAACACTTTATACCATCATGATAAATATCGATTTGTTCGTACCGCTTATATGCTTGTTTACTATCTGTTCATGGTTCGTTGAAGCTTGAGTCATTGAGATCCATTTTACTAAGTTTATTTTGTTGCTCACTTTTTTTGCCCGAGGTGTGTCACTGCAATAAATGAATCCATCATACTTTTTTTTTGATCTTAAACAGCTTGTGTCTACTTCATTCATCTTCCAAAAACTCAGAATCCAACTTACAAGCCCTAGAAATCTTAAAAGGGATGTTCTCTCCCAACCAGAGTTTAAAGAACATGGAACTATTAAACAGAAGCAAGATTAATACAATAGGGAAAGAGTTTTCCAAACTAACATAGGAGATCTTACTAATATTACAGATCTGAACTAGACAAAATAATTGCACCCAAGCATCTCCTACTTGGCAGCTTGTCCTCGGATCAACTGCTTTCTTCAAAAAGAGAAATATCTCTAGACTATTAGTATCGATTTCCAGCTTGTTGTAGCCTTCTTCCCACACCCATTTGATGGCAAAAACAATGCCTTGAACTTCAGCTCCCAGCAAGGAACACGATGAACTTAGTCTTTTATTGAAGGCCATCAAAATATCTCCATTAGAATTTCTGATCGAACCCGCAACAGAAGGAGCACAGCCCCTTTTGGTTTTTGTACCACAGTTTATTTTCAGAGCATCCTGCACAGGAGGAATCCAATGTCCCTTAGTTTGGTTAATAGTATCCCTATTCTCCAGACCAAGCTTGTAAGCACTAATGAAAGCATGATTAGATTCAATAACAGCCAGCCAAGACAGCTGGGAATTATGCCTAACCGAGTTTTTAGCATCGTATATAACCCACATAATATTAATCACTCTTTCAAGTTTATCATTGGGCCATTTCTCTGCTTCAGAGAAAATTTTTTCATACAAGCAATTATCATCAGCTAAATCCAATTCAGACCAGTCAATCACCCCTTTCCACTGGTCTTGAACCATAACACATTCAAAAAAAGTATGGGCCATATTATCAATCCTTGAGCAAAAACAGCAGCGGGCAGAACCACCAATCCTTTTAGCTAGATTAGCTGAGCAAGGAACAATATTTTTCTTTACTTTCCAATGAAGAAGCTTGGCTCTTGGACTGCAATGTAACTTCTTAACTCTTTTGACCAGATCCGAAGACCTGTAGCTCGAAGAAGGAGTTACCGAAGCTGCAAACAACTGATCTGTCTCATAGACAGATTTCACTGTAAGTCTCCCATCTCTTGTGAAATGCCATATCCAAGAATCTTTTTCCTGTTTGGAGAAGCTGACCTTTCTGATTTCATCAATGTCTATCTCCCAAAACTGCTGTCTAAGGAGCTCAACATCCCACTTATTTTCATCTTGAACCATAAACTGGTTAGCTGAAATCCTATCACCACCTACTTGACTAGGAGTAATTGGTTTAAAGGAAAAAGGCCTGGGAATCCAAGGATCTTTCCAAACCAGAATGTCTGAGCCATCTCCTACTTTTTTCCTAACTCCTTTCTTAAGAAGCTCCAGCGAATTAACAATAGCTCTCCAGATATCACTATCTTTGTTACTTTTTTTGGAGTAAAGGAACTCTGAATCAGGAAAGTAAATCCCTTTCAGGATTCTAGCAACCAAAGAGGAGGGGTTAGTCAAAATGAGCCACGCTTGCTTGGCCAGAAGAGCTTTATTGAAGGAATCAGCCGACCTGAAACCCACCCCACCATCTTCACTTGACTTGCAAACTTCCTCCCATTTAACCCAATGAATACTCCTTTTATCCAAATTTCCTCCCCACCAGAATGAAGCCAAAGCCGCATTTATCTTGTCTAAAATGCCTTTAGGGAGGCGAAAGAGAGACATAGGGTAAACTGGGATAGACTGAAGAACACTAGAGATAAGGACTGCTCTACCAGCTTGGGACATGGGTTTCCCCCAGCTATAGATTCTCTTCCGCACTGCTTCAACAATATAATTAAAGACCTGGGCTTTGTTTCTTCCCAATCTAGCAGGGAGACCCAAGTATTTCTGAAAAGAACCACTTTCCTTCACTTCAAGGATGCTACAGATTTGATTTCTGATAAGGGGATTTAAGTTTCTGCTGAAAACTATATCAGATTTTTGTCTGTTGATACTGTGACCCGAGGATACTAGAAAAGAATTAAGAGAATCTTTGAGAAAATGGGCATTGTTGACAGACGCCTTGCCACACACTAGAATATCATCTGCAAAAGCAAGATGATTAATACTAGGACCTGATGCAGAGAGCTTGAGACCATGAAACCGACCATCTTCTTCAGCTCTGATCAGAAAACTAGAAAGAGCTTCTTGAGCTAGAATAAACAGATAAGGGGATAAGGGATCCCCTTGTCTGATTCCCCTAGTTGGTGAGAAGAAATCTCCCGGAGTTCCATTGACCAGAACAGAACAGGAGGTAGAAGTAATGCAATTAAAGACTGGTCTTAGCCAAGAGTCAGGAAAACCCATAGACTTCAGAACATCCTTCAAAAATTGTCATTCTATCCTGTCGTAGGCCTTACTCAAATCAAGCTTTAAAGCAAAGTAGCCTTTTTTGATAGCTTTACTCTTGGCAAGTTGATGCATGATTTCTCCTGAGACTATAATGTTATCTGAGATGAGTCTCCCCTTGACAAACCCAGATTGGTTTGGAGAGATAATAGCTGGGAGAAGGTCTCTAATTCTGTTTGCCAGAACTTTAGACACAACTTTATAAACAAAGTTACATAAAGAAATCGGTCTAAAGTCTGAAATGTTACAAGCTCCTTTTACTTTAGGAATTAGAGTAATAAAAAACTGATTCATCAGCTCAGATAAGGAATTACCTTGTAAAATGGACAGAACTGTCGAGATAACCTGATCTCCCACCACACTCCAAAAGGACTTAAAAAAGGACCCATTAAAACCATCAGGGCCCGGTGCCTTATTTCCACTTAGCTCCTTCATAGCAGCAACAACCTCTTGAACTTCATATGGAGAGTTAAGGAGAGAGATGTGCTCCACACTGAGCCTGCCTCTAACTGGGTCGAGAAAAGAAGGATCAGACACTGAGTTGGAAGCTTTGAAGAGATCCTGAAAGTACTCCCTAGCAATCTGTTCTATACTGCCCCAGTCATATCTCATCTCACCATTCTGATCCAGTAGCCCAAAGATGGTGTTCTTTTTTCTTCTAGCAGAGGCTAGCGCATGAAAAAACCTGGAATTCCTATCCCCATCCTTAACCCATTGGATACGAGCTCTCTGTTTCCACCAAGCTTCAATCTTGAAAGAAAGAAGCTCTATCTCAACTAGAACTCTCTTCCTATTCGCAGCCGCCCAAGGAGAAATCAGAGACTGAAGCTCTTCTTTTTTTTTCTTAATTTTCCACCTGATCTTTCCTAGGGACCATCCTTTCCATCTCTCCATGGCCTTAGCACATTCTAAGATCTTACTATCCAGGTTCTCCAAATTGGACCCCCAGACTTGAGAAACGATGTCTAAACACTTTTCTTCTTTTAACCATTCTGATTCAAATCTGAACACGTACTTATTTCTCCTCTGATAACCAAAACAGTGAATGAGAAGAGGCCTGTGGTCTGATCTATCCCACTGAAGATGTTCTACTGATAACTTGGGAAAAGCAAGCACCGCTTTATCACACAGAAGCACTCTATCCAACCGGCTAATAGACTGATAACCATCAAATTGGCAATTAGTGAAAGTGCCAGATTCACCAAAAAAACCTGCATCAGACAGGTTACAGTCATCTACTGCATCTCTAAATTCTTTCATGAAGTTATCATTCCTAGTCTTACCACCCGATTTTTCTGAATTCCACATGATCTGGTTGAAGTCACCAGCCACAATCCAAGGCAGAGAGACTTGATTTCTAAGGGCTTTTAGCAGCTTCCACGAGAGGTATTTTCTCTGCCACTCAGGCCAGCCATAGAAACCAGAGAAGTGAAACTCGATCCCACCTGGGAAGACAATATCAGCTGCAATGTGATGAAGAGAACTATTAACAATGCTGACTCTAATATCTTCCTTCCACAACAAAGCTAACCCACCACTTCTTCCGACACTAGGATAAACAAAAGAAGAGTACCCTTTGAACTTAATACTAATATTATACATTTCTTCAGCTGACCTATGTGTTTCCATAAGAAACACTAAATCTGGTGCCTTAGATCTCAACAGATCCCGCACCCAAATAACTGCCTGAGGGCGGCCTAACCCTCGGCAGTTATAGCTTAGGCAAGTCATTTGATATGGCAGCCTTGCTCACCAGCAAGGTCTGCCTGAGACTGAATCTGAGCTTCCTCTTGAGAGTCCTTAGTCACGACTTCATTACCTGAAGCCACAGCCACTGGAGACTCAAGGTTCCCACTCTTCTTCTTGTTGATTTTTAGTATGATCTTTTTATCTTTCTTCTCAGCTTTGAAAAGAATACCTTTTCCATCCCTCTGACGGAATTTGTTGACTCCCAGCTTATTCTCTTTTGTCCTATGACTGGACAGAGGTTTCTTTCCTTTTGAATCCGCTTCTCTCATAATATCAGCTATTGACATCTCTATATCTTCCTGAGATAGAGAGCTGGTTTTTGCTTTTTTAGGAAGCTGAGACGAAAAGGACTCCAGGGCAGAAGCCCAGTCAAAGGCTTGATAGAAGTCTCTCTTGTTCTCCTGGCCAGTAGGAATCAAGACATGTTCAAAGCCAGGGGGGATCCCTGGGCTACTGGGATCCTGAGATAGCACCTGATTCCCACCTGACAAGGAAATCAGACCACCATCAGGCAACGGTTCCTGAGTTTCTGCTATAACCAAATCGATATCTGAGGCTCCAGCACATTGAGCCATCCCTTGAATCCCCTCAGACTGCTTCGAAAAAATTCTCTCAGCCACCACCTGATCCTCCTCTTCTAAGCTTCCTCCTCTACTAACAAGATTATCCTCAGGAGTTGAATCTACACAGCCCGATAAGGCAGGAATAATCTTAGATTTCCCTTTCTCCATAGCTGTCTGCAGCTCTAAGATCTTGACCCCATCTGAAGCATCTGATTTCTTAAGTAAGTTCACATTCTGATTCAGCAACACCTCTTCAGAAAGAGCTGCTATAGAACCTGCAAACTCAGACCTAAGCCAAGGGCCGTACCTTTCCAACTCATCCATCTTCTCTTTTTTGAACTGACATTCGACTAGCATGTGATCAATTCTCCCACATCTGAAGCAAAAATGTGGGAGATTCTCATACGAGATACGACATACTCTATCTTTTACTCCATCATTGATAACCAGGACTCTACAGAGAGGATCAGAAATGTCTAGCTCCACCCTTCCTCTGAGCACTTTAGTTGACAGAGGGTTAATTTTATCAGCACAGCTAATAAACACTCCAATCTTGTTTCCTAGGATAACAGCTGACTCCTTATTAAAAAACATCATGGGCAGATTATGAATCCCGACCCATATTCTTATTTTTTTTGGAACTAGTTCATCAATATGCTTAGTGGGATCTAAGTGCATGATGAGCAGAATGCGGTTATGAAAATGCCACGGCCCATTTGCAACCACATGCTTAAGATTGCTCCCAGCAGCAAACCAGAAAGTGAATCTATTAGGACCTACCTCATTAACTCTGATAGGGGCTTTGGGTTTCCAGAGGTGAACTATGAACTTGTGAAGGAGTCTAGCAGAGATCCTACTCGGGTGCCAGACTTTTCCCAAAAGCGCTTTAGAGATATCCCATACCCCAGGATCTTGCCGAAGCATATCACCCTCAACCTTTTCCAGTTCAGCAGGGTGAATATTCAGATCAGTCCACTTTGCGAGCATATTCTCCATTATCGTTCCCTCAAGAAACCAAACGATCTGAGAAAAGAGAAGAGAACAGACGCTGCTTGAAAAATACCACTGAGTTATCTCCACTTCTTCGAAAAGAGGCTGCAACTTCACCTGGAGATTACTACTGCCCCAGAAAAACCAGCGAACAAAGACCAACAGTAGATTATCCACAGCATAAAACTTCAAATCAATCTTACGCATGGATACTCGAGAAAACGCGATCTCGGAGCTGATCTTCAACGGTAGATAGCCATAATAACTACTCAGCAACTTCTCCTGTGATTGGAACACGTACAGGAAGATTTGACGTGGCTTCTCCCACACCCTTAGATTAGCTTTGCTAATAGTGTTTACTCTCCCCTTTTTACTGCAACTGCATGGAGTTAATGAAGTAGCTCGGACGTCCCTTCCACTTTTCCCATCCATCCTAACAGTAATCATACCCATACCTAAGCCCACAGAGGGAACGACTAGAATCGCCCTCTGAATCGCCTTACAGAAGAGAGCGCGATAACAAAACCCAGTGTCTGTTCAAATGAATCCATCATACTTGATGACTAATTGACCGGCCCCGTCGTTTAGCTTTCTATCTTGAATGATAGCTTCTAAACTTTGGCATGTTTGGCTTGACGGTTGCCTAGATGCGCACGGGTGTTATGAACATAGTTTGATTATTTGGCTTGGAAATCATGTTGTTTCCAGCGTTGCTGCCTGCCCAATGCATTTGATCGTTTGGCTTGGAAATCATGTTGTTTCCAGCACTGCTTCCTGTCCCTTGCGTTTGATTATTTGGGTTGGAAATCATGTTGTTTCCAGCACTGCTTCCTGTCCCTTACGTTTGATTATTTGGTTTAGAAATCATGTTATGTCTAGCACTGCTGCTTGTCCCTCGCACATTGACATATGGTTTTGTAATTACGTTGTTTACAACATTGATTTAGCCTATTTGCATACTATTGTTGATCCGAAAATTACATTTTCTTCTAGCAATGATTTTATCCTTTGTGCTTTGATGTCTGGTTTGGAAATGCCTTCATGGGTTTCTTTTATCGTCAATCTCCACCGATTGTCATTACTATGCATGGAATTTTGTCTCTACTCAATCCATTTCTAGTCAAATCGGGCTAGGGTAGGTGACCCAGGACAGCCCCTTAGGTTTACCCTTGGAGTAAGTTACCACTCCATACCTGACAGATGTCTATTTTTTTGGTGGACGGTCCTTTCCAGTCAAACTTCCCAAACAAACCCTTACTTTTTAGATTAAAAAACTTAAATACCAAATTAGAAAAAATAAAGAAACTTTATTCAACCACAAATCTCTCCAATTCAATATTTCATCCAAAATTCTTCACATATTTCCATCTATAAATTCGAGACTATCTCTCTAAAGTCCCACTTTTATTGTCACCTATGTGAAAAAAATCAAAAATGAATTTCTTTTTCTTAGAACCCATTCTTCACTTCCTAGTTCGTTTGAGGTTAAATTAGATTGCGACTCTAGTCAACTTCTGCCTTTAGGGCATAAGTTTGCATGGAACTCATCACAGTGAGCGTAGTGTTCAATAGCATTTCTCTTAAAGTTTTATGGGAAAGACGAACGATAAAGTAGGTATTTGAGGGATGCCAAGATAACAGATTTTCACATTCCACAAAATGACAATTTAAAGGATCTAGACTTTTTAGTTAAAAACATTACTCCCTCTCATCCCAAAAAATCAATCTTCACATAGAGGTGGCAGTTCGGGTCAATCGGTTCGGTTCGGGTTGATTTCAAATCGTTCAATATTTGGTTCGGGTCGAATGAATTCGGTTTGTTCGGGTTGAGTTCGGTTTGTTGAAATTTCGGGTCGGTTTGGATCGGTTTGGGTGAATTTCGGTTTGGATGACTTTTGGTTAGGGTGATTTAGAGCTGATCAAAATGTGTCCGGCCCGTAAAAAAGCCCGATGGGCCCGAGCCTGATTGGGCTTCCGGGCGGGCCTGGACATAAAATCAGGCCCGAATAAAAAACCGGGCCGGGCCGCGGCACATTTTTTGAGCCCGTGGACAAGCCCGGCCCGACCCGATTTTATATTATTTATTATTATTTTTTTAAAATAATATATACATATTTAATTTTTATATAATATATACAAAAATTATATATAATATATAAATTTTAAATAAGTTATATATAATATAATATATATTAAAATATATTAATTTTAATTTTTTTATTAATTTATATAAAAAATTAAAAAACCGGGCCGGGCGGGCCGGGCCACGGCAAAGCCTGGAAAAAACCGGGCCTAGCCCGGCCCGGCCCGAACATGTAAAAAACCGGGCTTGGTTTTTAAAAATAGGCCCGACGGGCCTAAAATTTTCTTTTGGCCCGGCCCGAACCCGGCCCGCCCGCCCGAATGATCACCTCTAGGGTGATTTCGGGTCAGGTAACTTACGGTTCGGGTTAGTTTCTGGTTTATTCGGTTTTTTCGGGTTATGGGTCAAATTCGGGTCAATTAATCGGTTAAATTCAGTTGCCATTACAGAATCCAGCAACTCAATCATCATGATATGCAAATATGACTTCAATCAATCTCAACACGTATAAATGTATATAAAATATTAATTTCAACAAATAATTCCAATTTGCATCATATTATACTTTAGCAACTAAGTCTGAACTTATCATAATTATTGTTGTAGCTTTAGATTATTTAATAGTTTCATTATTTTGAGAGGAGTATAAATAAGGTATGTTTGTAGATAATTATTAAAATTGTATCAAAGTGTAGTAACTTGTATTTTCAATCTATTAATAGTTAGCAAATGGAATTAAATAAGTTTTGATGACTTTTTTTACGGTAGTTAAAAAACTGTTAATGATGAAGAACTATTCAGAAGCATGACAATTTTGTTACATAAGTAAAAACCTTCAAGTATATTAAACATTTATGCTAAATTGCTAATGAGGGAAGATTATTCATAAGATTGGATAAAGGCTTGAAAAATTCTAATTAATAAAAACACCTTCAATATATGACTTAATACAATAATTATATGAATTAGTGATAAAATTTGAGTAAATATACAAATATTTTTGGTTCTTACCAATCTATCATTGATGAGTAACGCATTATCATTAATTCATTATTAGTTGTGCGATTAATGAAAATGCATGATAATTAATTACTTTAATATTTTATAGTGCCAAATATTTGTGGTATATTTAAAATAATTTCTCATGTATATAAGTTTATTAATACTTTTTTTATAGGTACGTCACTTACTAAGTAAAGATTAATTGTAAAAGTATTGTGGGGGCATTGTTTAGTGTTGTATGATACAAATACTAAATATTGATTTGTATTTAAACTAGATATTGGGTATAAACATTCTGTTTTATTCTCATTGTCTCCTATAATTAATGCAATATATTCTTTCGTGTCACATCGGATATATTAGATCGGGTCACACTGGTTTTGGTTCGGGTTCGGTTCGATTGCTATTCGGTTGGTATCGGTTCGGGTCACTTCGGATTTCGGGTCATCATCGGGTTATGGGTGACTTCGGTTCGGTTGATTTTGGTTCGGATGACTTCGGTTAGGATGATTGTGGATTGTGGTTTACTTTCGGTTTTACAATAATACGGCTCGGTTTGGTCCGGGTCGATTTATTTTGGATTTCGGGTCATTTTTCAAGTTATAGTTTTCGGTTGAGATTCAGATTTGGATCGAATTGGTTCGGTTCGGTTTTTCGGGTTCGGGTTACTTTTACCAGGTCTACTTCACAAAACCCAATCAAACATTTATTTTTCATAATATAACCTAATTTTGGAGATAAATTTTGAGTTGGATCAAGATTAAAATCCCAATAATACCCAAGTCCAAATGCACGATTGCTTCGACTGAGCACATGGAAATACAAATTCTTGGTTCCTATTTAAACCGGGCTAAAGTTGAATATTATATGTCCAAACCGGTAGCCCGGCATGAAAGCACGTCAGACTCTACTACATTTATTGGTGAGCCTGGACAAGAAACTGGACGGGTCGTGCTAGACCAGACTGTGATACATTTCTAAGTCTGTGGACAAGTCCAATCCGTCTTGATTTTTATATACTACCATTAAACATATAAGGTAAAATAATTTTATAAAACTAAATTTTGTATTATATAGTTTATCATGTAAGGAATCATATGCAAAACTTAAATTTTCAAAATTAATTTATCTTATATGTTAAAAATTGAAGTCAAACGACATGTCCAAATAGTAAATAGGACGGTCAAGGTGGGACGGAGGGAGTATATATATGAAAATTATTTTTATATAATATATATTAAAACTATATGTAATATATAGGAAAAATTCAAAATATATTTCTAAAAAGTTCGATAATTTACTATATACCCCAATTTCAAACTTGTTTTTCATATACCCTTAAAAAGTTTTGAAATTCATAATATATCCCTAGTCCATGAAATGACCTTCAATAATAACTATTTTATCCCTTAAATTGCAGATTACATTTCAAGTTCACAATATGCTACATTTTTTAAAAACAAATTGAGGTATTTTATGAAATTTTACAAATATTTAGAAAAATGAGAAAAATTATATAATAACTAAAACATATATAAATTTGAGATAAAATTCATTATTCATAAATATTTAACATACACAAAATCTCAAATAAATTATTTTTATCATTGTTTTTAACCTTCCTTAACTATTTATTATTCTTCTTCATCAATATTATATACAACTACTTCATCTTATATAGGATTATTTTAGTTTATAAATTGATTTTGATAGCGAATCATTTTCTTACCATAACTAAAAATATTTTAATCAAGCAGACGATAAATAGTCAAAGAAGACAAAAAAAACAATGAGAATAAACAATTTATTTTGTTTGAAGATTTATGTATGTTCAATTTTTTAAAAATTATCAGTTTTATTTCAATTTTAAATATGACTTAGTTATTTGTTCAAAATTTTATTACTTTTAATTTTTTTTATATATTTTGATAGTATTTGATAGATTTTATAAAATTTCATAAAATATCAATTGTAAACTTTAGATACGATCTGTAATATCGACGATAAAATATTAATTATTTTAGGACATTTAAAAAATAAGAGTATATTGTGAATTTTTAAACCATCAATATGAAGAATGAGTTGTTAAATCAGGATATATAACGAATAACACTATATAGGGATATATTGTGTATTTTCCATAATATATAAGTTTTATTTTATCTTCTTAAAAAATATAGTTGAACGGGCCACCAGTAGAACCGATAAAACTCGGTCTGGCCTGAAAAAGATAAAACCAGCCTTACTTACCAGACCCAAGAGTCTAAAATATATCCGCAGCACGGTCCGAACCCGGCAATTTCTACAAATATATACATACACGCGAATAACGTGTACCTTTTCTTTTAGGCTAGAATCTAACAAAGATAAAGTGCTAACTAGAAAAATCAAAACTTCACAGATTAAATCGCTATCTGGCATTAGTCATAATCTATAGAACTCGGAATCAGCTGCTAGCATTTAAAATGCTGTTAATAAAACACTCCTATAAGCAGATTCTGCATAAGTTTAACAGATCAACGAAACGGCCATATTTTCACTCGCCTTACATATACAGATGAGCAGTGACCCTCAAAGCTACCAAACAAAAAAACTTGAGAATTATATCGTCTAAAGATGATGAGAAAACGTAACGGTTTCCAGACCTTCCATACCTATTCTACAAACTAAGCTATTCAGTCCATGAATCTACTGACAAGAAGCACACAAGTCCTCAGCATTACCCCTTTCACTCAGTCGTATCATGTTGGATATTTCTGTTTAGCTTCAGTTAGCTCTGCAATAATATAATTTTTTAAGAAATCAACATAATTATCAAAATTCCTCAGCAAAAAAAAGTTCAGATACGAAGTTCATTCCATCAAGTTTGCAATCAGTTCAAAGTACTGGAAATATTGAAACATACAACTGAAGTCACAAAGAAAAAGCTTACTGTGGAATCTCATTTCTGGGCATTCTCCTGCACTGATGAGTTCTAAGGCTATTTTGTCTCCATACTTGAGGTCATTCGCTGCTTGAAACTCATCCCATCCAGCTGCAAGATAAGTCTGATCTTTCCCTGTTTTCCTATACCTTAAGTGAATCATCCACTTTCGTTCAATTTCGTCTATGAGAATGACATTGCACCATCTCCTATAAAGATCATGCTGCTTTGCAAACTCGATGGGAATGAGCTGCCAAAATTCAAACGGATGAAAGTTTCTTTGATCAATTTTGTTTGTTTTTTCAGCCGCACCAAAAAATTCAGGATATCATCTATAGCCCGAACTGCACTTACCATGCCAGGCCAACTGAAACAATACTTCTTCACGGTTGCACAGAAATAAGGATTTCCAAAGGGCCTTAAGCCAGGCTCTGGACCCTCGCGTTTTACCGTGAGGCATGCATTGGGTTGCTTCTTTTCTTTATTTTGCTTACATTTTTCTTCTCCCTGTTCAGTGTGCTCCGGAACATTGAGGTTCATCAGGAGGCCTGAAGTGGGTAGCTTCATTTCTTTATCTTGCCTAGATTCTTCGTCTCCCTGTTCTCTATAAGCTGGTACCTTGAGTGTCACTGAGAGAGATGTATTGGGTCTCTTCCTTTCTTTATCTTGCCTAGATCCTTCCTTCTCCTCGGTGTTCTCTGGAACCTTGCGTTTCACCTGGAGGGATGCATTGGGTCGCTTCATCTCTTTATTTTGCCAAGATTCTGTTCCCCCTTGTTCATTGTGATCTGGAGCCTTGCATTTCACCATGGGGCATGGATGAGGCGGCATCATTTCTTTATTTTGCCAAGAGTCTTCTTCTCCCTGCTCAGGGTACTCTACTTTCACATTGACAGTCTTGTTGGGGTGGTCTGTAAGGAGAATGTTTAGAAGTAAATGACATCAATCAACAGCTTAATTGATAACAGCTTGCAAAGTGTATATCATCATCTCATTGTATAAGAGTTAGTAAATGAAAAGTGAGATTGCCTTTGACAGATCTTTCCTCAGGGTAGTAAATCTCACAATTGGTCAATGCATCAAAAACCGAGACTAGGAAGGTGGAAGAAGAAACCAGATTAAACACCACCAACTGACCGACTTGAAGATGATGATCATGTGTGAATTCCTCCCAACCATCCTTCAAACACCAATCGCAATCAATGTCAATCCTTACATGCCATGTCTTTTGCTCCAAGCTATTTTTCAGTTCTACCCATATCTCACTTCCTCTATTGGATTCGCCTCTAGCATCCAAGATGTGCCTTCGAAAGCCTTCGGGTACCCTCTGTGAGAGATAGATTTGTTTTAACAGTACCGTAGTGAAGTAGAAAAATTATGAAACTAATTTAAATGAACAAATCAAAACAAAGGTGTGAGGAGGGATTTACAAAGTCTGAAAGGAAGGTGGTTAGAATAGGCTGGAAGAAAGCTTGAGGGAGATGAGAAGCTGTCCTTGTAGCTCCAATATTGGTCGTCATTTCTAAATTTGAATTTTGAAACATTGTTTTATTAATATCATCATGAATATGATCAGCATAGGAAGACACAGACACATTAAAGGAATATAAAGAACTCATCCTTTGTATAATCCCTCACAGTGGCGGATCCAAAGGGTTCCCTCACCCCCTAGTAGTCAACAGTTCGTTTTTGTATGATAGATGTACAATGCAGAATAGGTGCTAGTGTTCAAGGAAAACAAGTTCAGACTTCAAAAGGTCAAATATCATACCACTCCTTGCAATCCTACTACCTCTCATGGACAGAAAAATGGAAACCTGCCTTATACTGCAAGCAATATAGAGTGGAGCACAATCTCATAAGAAAAATATAATTCTACAGCAAGCATCTTCATCTCCATCCTCACGCCCATTATTCCTGTAATCTCTTCCCCACCCTACTGCTCCAACAGAGAAAAGAGACCACACCTACATCCCACCTTACTCCACCAGCAAGGGACACAGCAGTCCTCTCTTGAGCAAAACATAACCAACTAACGATACAAGCATGAATCAGTTGCAATGGGGAACCATACCACCCCAACTTTGTCCAGCAGGACCACCATCAAACATACTCCTAACATTCATCTCCAATAATCAACGCCCACGTTCATGTTAACTAATCAACATTTTTTAAAAATACGATCAGCGAAATTAAGCACCCATTATCACTTAAGGGCCTAAGGCATCAATCAACATCCGTCTTGGCAAATAGTAATTTTCACTCATATTCCCCCAAGCTCTAGCCTTCAGATCCAAACCAACAAAGACTGAGACACACTTTAAATTTGGATCAGCAAATCGCAATACCATATTGCTAAGTATACGCACCAGAGTCCAATTTCATCAAACAGTGTATAGGTTTCATAAACAATCGACATTTCTCTTGCTTTAAGGAACAGGGAGGGAAGTCAAGTTAATGGCAGGAAAATAATAACCACCCATTCCATGAAATAAATCTATCCAGAATAAGAAAGTTATATTCAGTTTGAAAGAAAATTTGCATGCTACAGAATATCCCAACTCCGCTAAAAGAGACGACGGAGACCTTACCTGTGAAATTAAACAGTACATACAAAGGAATGGAGGACGGCGCCACCAGTCAGTCCGATCACACAAGCACCACCTTCTCCCTACGTCACTCTCTTCCTTCCCCTTTTGTTATACGGCTAATCTCACTTTTTACCCTCCGTCGAAACTCCTCCGCCTCGTTGGCCCAAAAACTTAGAATCCGCCTCCTCGCAAAAGGAAATGAATCCAAACTGATTTGATTATCTTCTCTTCCCGTCTTAAGCTCTGATCTAACTTGGCATAGTAACGTGAAAAATGTGTGGGTTTGTTTATCTTACTCAAAAACCGTAAACAATGAAGATTTTTCGGAAAGTTTTCACTTTGACCAGGATAATTAATGTGGATTTTGGCTTTTCAGTTCGCGTCCCTGACTTTCTCTGTTTCTTTATTCCCCTCACATTTTGTGTTTATTTATCTTACTAAAAATCTGTAATGTAACTATGAGAGTGAAATTAATATGGCCTTTGACTGGATTTTAATGTTATCCGTCTTGAATGACATGTTTTTTATTACCATAATTATTTATACGTAGGATTTAGGGATATTATTAAAAAATTGTTTAATTCATAAAATATCTTATTTTAAGAAAAATATATAATAGTCAAAAAAAATATTATTGACCAGATAACATTCATTATTAACTCTAAATCTTTTAAGATCGAAATATTAATAAATAGTTCACTTTATATAATATAAATATTTTTAATTCACAAGATAACAAGAAATTAATTAAAAATATTTAAAACAGTAAATAAATAAAATTTTATTTTATTAATATATTGGTTAACATTGTATATCTATTTATATATTTTAAATAAAAATTTATATTATATTAAAAATGTAACTAGTAAAATTTAAGTTCTCTTATATGGGTTAAAATAGTACAAATAAAAAATATCATATATATCATAATTAAATCTCTAAAAATATTAATAATTTTAAAAAGTATAATATATTAAAAAAACTGCAAATTTGATTTAAAATAGACAAAATATTAAAGGAAATGATAATCTATTTTTTATAATGTTCATTTATGTAAATATAAATTTTTATAATATTATTTTATATGGTCAACTATTGTTTTAGCCATATAATATATTATACTTTTTATATATTTAGAGATTTTATAATTAAATTTATGGTATTTTGTTTATATAAATTTTAACCAATATATTAATAAGCTTACATTTTTATTATTAATTTTTGCAGTATCTTATGAGTTAAAAATATTTATGTGGTAGAATGTGAAGTTTGTTTATTAACAAGTACGGGTATTTTAGTCTTAAAAGTTTAGGCTTAATAATTAGTGGTGTATGTGACTTAATTTTTTTTGTGGTATCAGAAAAACTTTTCTTAAAGTTGTAGTATTTTGTGAATTAACAAACTTTTTAGTGGTATGCGATAAATTGTCTATTATCATCTAGATTATTAAGGTACCACTATAACTTTTTTTTTCGTAGAATAACGTTTTCGTTATCCTAATCATCTAGATTATTAAAACTGGTAGGAAAAGACGGTAAACACGTTTAAACTTTGCTTAAACGTTACTTAAGCGTGTAACCTTGCATTTTTTATGTTTGGTTATATACGTTTTCAAGCATTTACTAAAAAATGACATATAACTACTGAACACGAGTCAAAAAGTGGGTTACTGTGACAAAATGGTCAAAAACGTGCACGTTATATATAAATGGGACGTGTCGCTCAGCTTCATTTCTCACATACGCACTCTCTCTCCTCCAGAAGCTCTCACCGGAATCCTCGCTTTCAGATCACCAGACCACCGTCGGACCGCCGCTGGATAAATTTTCCGTTGAGTTTTGCGATTTTTTTCAACTTGTAGATCTGGAGTTGTGAATCTGAACTTGGTGTTAGTTTATTTAAAAACACATTCATATGGGCTAGAGCTACAAAACAAAATTCTGAAAAAAAAGCTTGAAAACTCCATTAATGAAGTTCTCCTAAATCGGGATAGCAATAGTGGTGTAGAAGACCAAATCGGGACACCCATTGTGCCAGTTTGCTACAGTTCACTCCATAGACAATCCCAAAATATGGCCATAAACCTGCTCAGGCGTCCCGACCTGAAACCGTGCCACTTCACCTCGTGAAACACTGTAAATTGGGACAACCTATGTCCTATTTTCTTAAAATCACTTAACTATATGTCCTGGATCACTCTACTCCCGCGTAACAAGTGAATTCTGGATGTAAGCTGTCCCGACTTTGCTTAATCCATTCACCAAGCCTTCCCGACTCAAGGCCACCTAACCAGCCGTGAAACATCAAAAAATTGGGACAAAGGCTGTGATGAGTCTGCCCAATTCACCACATTTGCCATCCCGACTTTGCATCACCAGCCAAAATATTTTTCCCGAGTTGATTTGGGATGATTTTTTCCCGTACATGAATAGTTCGGGGCTTGTAGTTGCCCGTAAATGAAAAATTTGGGACTAAGGTTGTCCCGAATCGCTGGTTGTTTTTTTCCTTCTTTGTTTCGGGGCAGTATGCTGCACTTAGGAACTAATTTCGGGACACTAAGTGTCGCGAATCTACTGTCTTCATCCACCTTTCCATCCCGATTTTGCATGTTTTTTTATAATTCTAAATGTTTTGTAAAATTAGCTTGTTCAATGTAACATTGTGTTGACATTAAATCTAATATTACTATTAAATTTGAACTTGGTAGATGGATAAACTTAAAAAGTGGTGAAATATGTCTAAAAATAGAGGAAGAAAGACCGCTCAAAGGAGCAGAGGAGGGGCCTAGTATTCCCATTCCCCGCTTAGTAGTACATCCCTACGACGTGGGACATGACCATCACGACGATATGACGTTTTATGGCCCAGATTTTTTTTCTTTTGTTTCTGATTCGCAAAGGGAGTTCATATTTATTTCGATCTTATATTAGTATGCTTATGACATTTTTTCTAATTGTTATTATGTTAGTCTTGGAGAAGGAGGGTTAGTATTGGCCTTTCCTTTTGTTTAGTATTTTCGAGTTAGGAAGGAGATATTTCTTTCTGTTATTTCCTTCATCCTTCTCATTCTTATTTCACGTTCTTCTTCCATGCTCATAAACTCCCGCTCTACTCTCAAAGGTAACCTCCCTTTGCTTCTTCCTTCCTTCATCTTCTCCTATATACAATTCACTTAATCAAGTGTTCTGGCTCCATTGTTCGTGGTTCGAGTCCGTTAGATCTCTAGTTTGGGATTCTGAGTGTGGTTCCACTCTTCGTTCCAGTTTCTTCACTCCTCATTCCGGTTTCGGTCTTCCTTCAATTTGGTCAAGTGTTTGTCAGTCGAGAGGGGATTCGAGGAGGGCGTTTCGCAGAGTCCATAGAGATGTGCTTTGCTTCGGATGTGAGGTAGTGGTAGATGGATTCAGTTGTGTATGTTCATCCACGGGAGTTTCGGTTTTGTTATGCTTCCGTATATGTTTATTTGATTCTCTTATTTGTGATGATTTTGAACGGTTTCCGATTTGCATTTTCGATGCGTTAAAACCCCATGAAAAAGTAGTTTGTTTTGCGTACTTTGTTGTGTAAGTCTAAGCTATGGTATTGGTGAATTGTGGATTTGCTATGCTCTTTGTTCACCATTGATTTTCTACGGTTTTCGCTGCGTCCGGACGTTGCTTCGGACGCCTCTGGTTTGCTTTGTGTAGACACCAAAAATTCTTAAATCTATTTTCAAAGCATTTCACAAAAACACAATTTTTCGAAAATGAATCTCCAAAAATCATCCAGTTTCAAACTGGTCGCTTTTGTCTATTTACTTATTTGGGAAAATTCACGATATACCCCTGTTTTCTTTTGTAATTCACAATATACCCCTATGGTTTTTGTAATTCAACTTTAAACATGCTTAAATATTGTCCAAAATTGATGAAACTTTACATGGACGATGCTAAAGTGTAATATTTTGGTCCAACTTCAAATTTGAAGTTTTTTAAGCTCACGTGTGACCTGTGGGACCCAATGAACATGTGGCATATTCATTGGGCCCCACAGGTCACATGTGAGCTTAAAAAACTTTATATTTGATATTGGACAAAATATAACACTTTAGCATCGTCCATCTAAAGTTTCATCAATTTTTGACAGCATTTAAGCATGTTTAAAGTTGAATTACGAAAAACACAGGGGTATATTGTGAATTACGAAAGAAAACAGGGGTATATCGTGAATTTTCCCTACTTATTTTACTTTTTTACTTTATTTTATCTTATTTATCTTTGCTTATTTATTTTTCTATTTTGTTTTATATTTTTCTTATTCTATGCTATTTTATTACTTGTTTATCTTACCTTATTTTATTGTTATTTTTACTTGTATTTTATTTAATAGCATTTGCCGTTATTTTGTTTTTTTTATCTTATTGTTTTAATGTTGTTTCTGTCATTTTATGTACATTTCCACTTTATATTTCATGCTAGCGTATTTCGTTTTGTAGCAAGTTCGATTAAAACTCCCCCTCACCTCATTTTATTTTGTTACTTCTTTTTTCTATCTTGTTTACCATTACTCATACATATGTAATTCAACTTCTATTTTTATTGCGCTCGTTCGCATTTTAACCACCATTCTACCAGATTACATTCTTTCATCTTATTGTACCTTTACGTTGTAAACACTAGCGTTTTTAAGGATTATTCGGTTCGAAGTAAAACATTAGCATTATTTCTCTCATTCGTATACTGTGTTTTTAGTTTGCATAGTTAGTTAATGTGTTTATTTGGGAGCTAATAGATCTTGGGTTTGAATCTAGATTGGGGCATTTTATTTTGTTTAACTCGTATTGGAACTCATTTATTATTTTCTGCAACAATATATTAAATTGTTTCATAGCTTAATCGGTCAGTATGTGTGTAAGGGGACCAAGAGGTTCATATAAAAATGAACCTGGTGGTATTTTTACTCTCCTCTAAAGACCCCACTCGTACGACCCAATTCAATAATAAAAAACCCTAATTTGACACATGTCTACTTTGCTCCATTCCATAATTAAAAACAAAAAACCCTACAGTATTTTTTTTTAAAATAACCGACGAGTTTTGATTAAGAACATAGTGAACGTACAAAGTCCGGGAAGTCAGAGGACTTCCAGCAGCTCCGAGGGAGCTGAGCATTTCTAGCACGAGAAGCTAGGTTGTGGGCTATTACATTATCATGTCTATTTATGTGAAACCAAACTACATCTGAAAAAGGGTGTAAATGAGCAAGAGTTGCATGAAGCAGGGCTTGCGTGTCATCATCCAATCCCTTAACTTGAAAGTCCGAGATGTAGTCTGTAATAGCTTTACAGTCTGATAAGAGGCGGAAGTGCTGCAGATGTAGATGTTAAGCGAGCTCATGACCTAAAGCAACTGCCATGGCCTTACCCTGGGATGGTTGAATCCGAAAGCTGTTCCCTCCCATGACTGCCGCCCCCACTACAGATCCATGAACAGTTGCAACTGCTGACAAACCAAAGGTGCCAAACCTATCAACACCAGCGTCAACCGAAATCTTTGCCCAAGCGGGATGGGTAGTTCGATGTGTGGACAAAACCGCAGACATTGTAGAGACCTCAGCAGCGTAACTGTTGCGGAGAAAGCTGTCTGCATAAAACCACCCAGCCTCAAAAGATGCCACAAAAGCGAAAGAAGCCAAGAGAGGTAAGCCCGGGGCAGGGCTAAGCATGTGTGTGTGAACCAATCAATAAAAGCGTCATTCGATGGCTTCGGTGGCGGATGAGTGACACCCAAATGGTCCCAGTAAGACCTTAAAGGGGGACAACTATAAAAAGCATGAAGGAGAGTATCACATGCGCCACAAAGGGGGCAAGGCGCCAATTCCGGGTGATGCAAGCGAGAAGCCAGCACCGCATTACATGGAATTGCCCCATGCAGAAGTTTCCAGCCAAAAATTCAAACACGAGGTGGTAGGTCAAGCCTCCAAAAACGCTTAGCCGCTTGGCCAGGGCCAGAAGTTGTGCCCGTAGACTTGGAAGACTGGGAAGTGCGAGAAAAGGCAACATCTGAATGATAAGCACTTTTGATAGTGTATGTGCCATACTTGGTAAGACCCTAGAACAATGAGTCAAGCATGGACCCTCCACCTGGAAGGGGAAGCTGACAAATGTGGTGCACATCCTCCGGATGGAAATGAGCATGAAGGAGTTGAACATTCCATGCATGAGGAGAAAGCATGAGATCCGCAACCCGGGCATGGCATAGGTGCTGGGGGATGGACCAAAGGTAGGGCTTGCCACTCTCTTTTGAGAGTATCCAGTGATCAGAGACATGAGTGGTGAGGCCATTACTTACGCATCTGCGGCTCCCTAGGTCTATTAGGTCGCGTACCTTTAATAAAGCTCTCCATATTGGGCTGCAATTGGCCACCGGTTGTAGTTGTTGATAGGGGGTATCCCCAACATAACGAGCAGTGTAGAACCGAGAAAGCAGAGACTCCTACTTGGTCATGATAAGCCAAAGTTGCTTCCCAAGAAAAGCACGATTGAAACTGTGTAAATCCCGGAAATCTAAACCACCTGAGCTTAGTGGAAGGCACAGCTGGTGGCAACTCTTCCAATGAATAGCCGACTTTGCTGAAGAGCCGCTCCACCAAAATCTGGAAATCATACTTTTAATAGACTGGAGCAAGGACTTGGGCAGCTCTATGATAGACATAACATACGTAGGGATGACTTGCAGGATAGACTTGATGAGATTCAATCGTGCTGCCTGGGAGGTGTGCTGGGGCCAACCTTGAATGCGTTTTGCAACCCGGTCTTTGATGTAAGCAAAAACTGCCTTCCGACTTCGACTGACATGTATGGGGAATCCTAGATACATTCCCAAATCCTAAACCACACGCCCTTGTAGGGCGGTCACGACCCCCTGACATATGGGCGGGGACAAGTGGCGGGAGAACATGAGTGCAGACTTGTCAACGTTAATGCATTGACCTGACGCCAATTTAAAATTGTTAAGAATGTTTGCTAGGGCCTGAGCATTTGATACAGTTGCCTTGCCAGAGAGAATATAGTCATCAGCAAATAGTAAACTGGTGATGGGCGATGAAAGCCCTCGCATAGAGAAACCTGCATAATGGTTGACCTGAGACGCAAGTTGCAAAGCCGAGGTCAGAACTTCCATGCAGTATATGAAGAGAAGAGGCGATAGAGGATCCCCCTGACAGAGCCCACGCTGAGGGTGGAATGTGGTACCCGGATACCCATTGATAAGGACTGCCATGGTGGAAGTGGTAAGACACTTACGGACAACGCGGATCCAGAAAGGGTGAAAACCCATTCTCTATGAAACTTGCAAAATGAAGGACCATTCAACTCTATCAAATGCTTTTGACATGTCTACCTTATAAGTAAAGTACCCTCAAAGTTTGGCCTTATAAGCACGCATCAAATGCAAAATATCATGGGTTACAAGGATTTGATCAGTAATCAGACGATCCTTGACAAAAGCGCCCTTGTTATCCGAAATGACCCAAGGCATTACAGACTGTACACGATTGACTAAGACTTTGGAAATAACCCGATACAAAGTGTTGCATAAGGAGATGGGACGGAAATCTATGATTGAAGTAGCACCTGGCTTTTTTGGGATAAGCGCAATATGCGTATGATGGATAGAACACATTGAGGTGTCGGAGTTGAGGAAGTCCAAAGTAGAGGCAATAAAATCTTCACTGATGATAGGCCAGTAGGTGCGCAGAAAAACACCATTGATGCCATCCGGGCCCGGGGCTTTTGAAGGATTTAATTGCTTATAAGCTGCTACAACCTCATCGCGCGTAAAAGGCATACCCATAGAATCAAACAGATGAGGGGGCACCTTATCCTCAATACAAGCAAGGAGATGCAAATCTTCCTCTGGATTTGTAGTGGAGAAAAGATCAGTAAAATAACTGCATGCTACAAGTTCCACCCCAGGCCAGGTCATTGCAGGTGGCAAAGTCGGCGACGAAAGAGTGAAAAATTGATTATGACGTGATCTAGAGCGGTACTTGTTATAAAAGACCCGATTGTTCCGGTCACCTGCCTGGAGCCAGTTGAGCTTGGATCGCTGATGAAGATGTATTTCATCACGCAGCAAAAGCGAGTCCACCGTCGCTGAGCACTTCCTCCAGCGGGCCTAACTGTTAACAGAAGGGATTTGGTTATCAATATTGTCAAGCTCCTGTTGGGCCGCGCGCAGGGCTCATTTTTTAACCCATATCTTTTTGGTGCCCCAAGCCTATAACAGTATTCCACAACATTTGTCCTTGGTTTCATAATTGTAGGCTGTCGTAGTGGCAGCCCAAGTCGATTGCACTATATGTCTGCACTCATCCTCCATAGCCCAGCAATTTTCAAATCTGAAAGGTCTTGGGCCACGTCTTGTGGCGGGCTGGAGTAAAAGCTTAATGGGCTTATGATCTGAATGACCCCATCACAAATGGTAATTCTGAGCAAGTGGGTAGATAGCTAACCAATCATCATTTACAATAAAACGATCCAATCGACTCTTGACGTGCAGAGGCAGGGCTGCACGATTGGAGTAAGTGAAACAAGTACCTCTGTAGCCCAAGTCTGAGAGGGAACAAACCCAAAGACAAGACCTAAAGGCACCCATCGCGGACTGTGACCGAAAACCCCTACCACAATGTTCCCCCGTATGCAAAAGTTCATTAAAATCCCCGCCAATAATCCAAGGACCCGCCCACTGCGCATGAAGATAACGTAAACGTCACCATGTTTTCCATTTTTTGGTTACAGAAGACCAACCATAGACGCCACTGAGTCACCATCTCATACCCCCCAGATTACAAACAAAAGCATCCACATGATGGGATGAAAAACTAGACAAAGAAACACTAACATAATCCTTCCAAAACAAAGTCACCCCCCTTTTTCTTCCTTCACTATCTCCCGCCACCCAATTATATCTCCTAAGTCTAGATGCAACAGGCCGCATCTCAAAAGCAGAGAGCTTCGTCTCTAACAAAATAACAAAAAGGGTGCTTCATGAGCCACCAAACCTAACAACCAGCGAACCGCCACCCTACTACCTAGCCCACGACAGTTTCTCAACTAACACCGACATTATGCTGGGTGACCCGAGGTTTCCCCCGGCGTCGCCTGTGGTGGTGATCCACCTGAATCAGAACTCTTCAGCCGCTTGGAAGACTCATGAATAGCAACGTCAACAGAAGCTTCGACTTGGGAAGAAACAGAAGTATCATCTTCCTGCTTGCGCTTTCGATTACAAGAACTGGTTGGAGATGTCACAATCTCACCTTCTTTGATCTCTGGATCGCCTTGAACAAGCTCCTTAGAAGAACCAGCATCGGCCTGAGCAAGGTGCGCAACAGATGGCGACTTAGCAGACGGAGCAGAGAGCACCAGTTGATCTGTAACATGTGCATGGGTAGTTGAAAGAACTGGCTTGCTTGGCTCAACTCCCCCCATTGCATGCTGCGGGGAAATGGCACGGTCAGCTGGTGAAGCAACAGGGTGTAGTGGTGCAACAGAAGGCAAGGCAACCCTAGAGCGAGCAGGACTAAAAGTACTGGACTTGAGCCATAAACCGTAAGGAAATGCGGCTCCTTCCACTTCCGACTTATGAGAACAATCTCTAACTGTGTGATAAAAAACCCACAGATGAAACAAAGCGTAGGTAACCTTTCATAAGACAGACGCAAGAGGGATAACTTTCCTTCAATAGTTACAGTCACAAAATGCAGCAAAGGTTTGGAAATATCCAGCAAAACCTTAACTCTAAGGAAAGGCCCAACAAACCTGCGATCATAGTCAACATAGTCTAGAAACTTCCCAATCTTATCACCGATCCGTCGAGCAAACATCGGATTCAGAAACCACATGGGAACGTCATGCACTCGAACCCAGAAAAGTACATATCAGAAGTCATGCACCTGAGGAGGCTGGTGACGATCTATCTCTGTTAAAACCATCAAACATCCCTCGAATGTCCAGGGTCCACGTCCCAAAGCTTCAAACTTACGTTCCTCATCAGGGAACTCAAACAAGTAAATGCCAGAGCCCAAAGTGCGGACAATGAGTTGATCCTCCAAGCGCCATAATTTGGAGAAATAACGGCCTATAGCCTTAACATCAACAGACTTAGCGATGAGGAGCTTACCGAGAAGAGAACAGGTGTAGTTAAATCCCGTGTCTTCATTCGTTACATCCGAAACATCTAAACTTGCTTCCTCTACCTCTGTTAGTGTAAGATTGGCACATTTCTCAGTGATGTCGTCAACTCGGGACAATGATGCCGCCATTGTTGGGAGAATGAGCTTTGCGAATGAAAGTAACAGAAGAGAAAGAGAGTGATGGCACATGGATAGCAAGGAGAGCTAGGAAAATTGAGTTGCTGAGAAGGGTAACCATCGGTTCTTGCTTAGCAAGGAATATAAAGTGGTTGTGCTGGGATTAGGGATACGAAAAGGCTCACTAAAGTGGAGGGGGCATAATGATTTGCATGATTTGAATTGGAAAATGTGGCTTGTTAGAGCTAATAACGTGTTTAAGGTGGCATATTTCGGCAGAGGGTAGAGGACGTGTGGCAGGAGATTCACCAGAGTGGAAGGTTGTGTCCAATGCATGGCGATTGAACTGGACAGTAGAGAGGAACCCTAGGGTACAGAGGTTTTCGCTGCGTAAGGAAACCCATTCTCTAAACCAAATTCAAACCCAAAAAACCCTACAGTAGAGTGGCGAGAAACTTTTTTTTTGAAAGAATGGGGGGGGGTTGGAATTCAACGTTTTGTGCCCCTTAACATTCTTATTCTCTCAATCCCATGGAACACCACCACCAGGTCCCTATTTTCCTCATTGTTTCTCGAGAACCTTCTTTCAACACAGTTTGTTCCTTCAAGCGAACTGAAGTTCTCTTCTACCTTAAAACACCACTTCATCTTCACAAGTTCTGCTCCATTTCGAGTTCCCCATTCTCATTTCCCAACTGAGTAAGCGATACAATACTGTTTTCTAGTTTCTCTATTTTTCTCAAAAATTTGTTCACAAATGTTCTTCAACGAATTTTTTCTTCTTTTCTGGTGTTTCTCGATTCTTGACTCATCATTGAACCCGAGAAGGGTGAGCATCAATAAGCGACTTTGTTGGAGACTATACTACGCTAGTGTCGCATCTCTTATCCCCCTTTTTTTGATGTTCTTCGTATATTGTTCGAAACTGTAACATCCGTGGTAATTTCTCATTGAATACGAAATCTAGTAGTAGTCTCTGGTGCATAAATCATTTTAACTCCCCACTTCAACTAACTATCTTCTTCTATTATCCACCAGATGAACCTGTTTAATGGTGATGGATCAGTTGTCGACTTCATCGGAATGACCGATGCATAGCCTCGAATCTTCTCCTATATTTTTTTTCTTCTGTCACTTACATAGCGTAAGCATTTTAGTACATGAAACTCACTTTTTTTTTTTGAAGTGGTGCATTTATTCAAAACGGGGATCTGGAGTATTCTGGTTTTCATTTTTTTCAGAAAACACAGCCTGAATCTCCTATTTTCGATTAGGCCGTACTTCTGTTGCTGATGAGAAAGGAACGGGGTTTTAAATTATTTTTGTCTGTTCCCATCTCCCGTTCTGCTTCTTTGCTTGATCTGTAAACTTTTTTCATGTTAATATAGTGAACAACAGGTTTGATATAGGTTTTCAAACTCGAAATAGGTAAAAGCGGAAGAAACATGTTATTTACTAATCTTGTTTGGTTGACCACTCTGTACCGTGATTTCTACTTCTATTATTGTTCTATTATGCCGGATAATGGAGGAAGTGTAACTTTTTTATTGTGTTTATCTTTCCGAGCATGTTCACCAATCTAAAGAAGACCATCTAGGCCTCTCTAGTCCCGATCGTTGTCTGTTGTCGTTGGTTAATGCGGGCCTGTTAAGATACCTATTCTACATTCTTCTTTTATTTTTTAGTTGATCATATTGGCAAACTGATTTATCCCTAGTTTTCTGTCTTGTGTCTATTTGTCCCTTTGTGCAGTTAGTTACCTAATCACCATAAGTTTGCACCAAATAGTTTCCTCTGTCATGTGGTTAATTATCGTTGAAATAAGAGCTGAATAAGGTTAATCTGTTGCAGTGCTTTAACATGAGTTGCATGAACGCAGTAAAAGAAATAGATGCTCAAAATGATCTTAGAACTTTTTTTAACTATTTGGCCATTGGTTATTTAGTTGCAGGATCTGATTAATAATTCGATCACTCCAAGGATTAATTCGGTATCATAAAAGCAAAACATTATGTTTACAGAATCAAAGGATGTGTGGACAATATTGATTACTTTCAGGTCAAGTGATTGACATCCGAGTGGTAGAGGACTGAAGTAGGGGACGGAAGGTCCTGAGTTCGAATCCTCTTACCACCCACTTTGGTGGGGGAAAGGAGTTTATTCTCTTACTACTCACTGTGGGGGAGTGGAGGAATGGAGTTTCTCTCCGATTACCAACTGGTGGAGAATGAAGTGTCGTGAAGGACGGTGGTGGGGGAAAGGAGTTTACTCTCTACCCAGCTGGAAGAGTCGTACCCAACTGGTGGAGGAATGAAGTGTCGTGAAGGACGGTGGTGGGGAAAAGGAGTTTACTCTCCGATTACCCAGCCTGGAAGAGTCGTCAGAGATGCAAGGAAGGTGCGCGTCGGGAAGGACGGTGGTGGGGAAAGGAGTTTACTCTCCGATTACCCAGCCTGGAAAGAGTCGTCAGAGATTGCAAGGGAGGTGCGCCGGGAAGGACGGTGGTGGGGAAAGGAGTTTACTCTCCGATTACCCAGCCTGGAAGGGAAAGGTTGTAAGAAGAGGTCAAGGAAGGTCCCTAGGACAAGATCTCTAGGATAGTAAGATGTCCCGTGTAATGTCTGTGTAAGGTAGGACTAGAAAGATTATGTAAGAGTTGAGTCGATGTTGTTTGACCCTTGCGGCACCCTAGGCCATGTGCCTATAATCCTTAAGCGGGAAAGGCATTCATGCCTCAGTACTGCTATGTAAGCTGGTCAACCAGCCAATTATCAAAAAAAAAAAAAAATTGATTACTTTCAGACTTGAATTCCATCTGGTTTTGTTTTAATTATGATAATCTCTGTTATGGTTATCGGTTGTATTATATGCCTTCATCGTGTGACATACTTGTCGAGGAGAATTGCTATTGTATCAGTTGTTGGGTCACGCCGAAAAATAACCATTTGTTTCGCCATAAAAAATCAAAAAGGTTTAAATTAAATAGTAATCTATTTAGGAATAGAAATAAAAAAATTCATATGCCCACAAATTTTGGATTAATCTCATGCTGTACTTATTGGGTATTTATCTTCATTTATTTCATGATTAGCTGTTCCCATTATATACGTGCCACTTGTAATAGTTTAATTTGGCAATTGTCGGGTCTAGTCCAATATAGAGGCCCAAGACATAGGAAGCCCATAGGTCACCCCATGTAGAAAAGTTCTAGATCAAGGTATCCTCTATACATGAAAGGTTCTAGACATGCCCATGTGAGGAATGCCTATAGTCTTTAAAATCAAGTCTAAAATCAAAATTTGTTTTAAAATCAGTCAACTTCAAACCCATAGTTGCGTCCAAAATAACAAGCCCAAATCAAAACCTCATAATCAATCCAACCCGAGCCCAAAGCCCACAAACTAGAAGCCCAAAGATCATAAACCCGAGGCCCAAGCCCATAAACCCGAGGCCCAAAGCCTATAAACCTGAGGCCCCACAAACCCGAGACCCAAGCCCGCAATGCAAGTGATCCAAATGCAATCCAATTTCAGCCCGCATTCAATATAATTTCAACCCACATTCAATTCAATTCCAGCCCAACCTGTAAATCCAACTCAGCCCAACTTGTAAATCCGATTCAAACTTCATAAATCCAAAAACACTTCTCATAATAATTGAAACTAGCTAGTGCTCCTGATTTGTCCCCGATCGATCATGAACGTATCGTAGACTTAAATAAACTTTGTTGGTTAAGGAAAGACACGAGATAAACTTAAGCTGTAAACTCCATTTCGATTGAGAATTTACACACAAGAAATTCACTTAATCTCCCTTGCCCTCACACACGGACTCCGGGATAGTTTAGGACTTTATCCCAAAGTCCTCTACCCTCTCCTGATAGCCGGCCTACGGTTCCCCAACCGCTCCCCGACTGATCAGTCAACCAATTTACAAAGTGTTGTCCCACAACTCCAATCCTAACCAGCTCACCAACTCTCTAGCCTTTACACACACTTAAGTCTGATCCACACTTGCCCTGATTATCTCTATATTCTTCTCTCTTGTACAGGATTGCTATCATACGAAATAAATGCAAGTATATATATGGTTAGTTAAGATGTAACTACCGTCTTATATCTTTGTAAAGTCAAGGAGTCTATTCCACTTTCGACCTATCACATAACAACCACACTAGTATTGTAGAGAGGCTTCAACTTGATTTGGAGTTGTCGGAACACGTGTCACCTTGCTACTTGACACGTCAGCGGCTACTCTCTGAATTGGTCGAGCACTACTTGTGTGCCCCACTTGTCTGATCTTGTCTAGTTCATTAATGCTCATAAATGCTCTTTTAGACTTCATTATGGCTATGTAATCGTTCTGATAAGTAGCCCTATACTTATCTTGTCCTTTTGCACATTAATGAGTTATATTCTTGTCGTGTGCTTGTTGATAGTGTGAATATGTGAGTCTGCATAGATATGTCGATCTTCTTGCAGTCTTTGTCTTTGATTTACTCCTAAAGCATAAGATATATCTTCGTGCGGTGCTTGACTTCTTGTGTGTGCTAGAAGTTCTAGCGTGAGCTCTCATAGACAGGTGCCCGACTAGTTGGGCACATGTCGTGAACCGAGTGTGCTTGCAACCTTGCGTGCTAAGCCATTGTTTTGCCTGTCTATCTGAAACATAAAGCTTGACAGACATGCTAAATACATAACAGACGGTTTGCTATAATCAAAACTAAAGGATCTTGACTCTACAATTTCCCCCTTTTGATGATGACAACCTATATAAAATTATGTGTACTTGGCAATTTGAAAATTTGAGAGATTCCCCCTAAGAAGGATTCTCCCTGAGTTTGTTAAGGGTTGAAAGATTTGAATAACAAAAGATAACTTATTTTATTTATACTATCACTATAGTAGAAAGTTCTTCACTAAGATATTACATAACACAAGGAAAATATTCATACTAACACAAGTACATATCTTTTATTTCCCCCTTTGCCAACAGTAAAAATAGGGAGCAACTACACGACGTAAGATATTATAAAAGCCATAACATTCCATAGAGTACAAATGAAATACCCATAACCTTTAAATAATTAAATAATGATAAATAAATATTATCTGGGGGATTATTAAACCCTAAGAAAAGTATATAAACACTTGGGCGTTAAAACGCACCTAAACTCCTTAAGGTCAAAAACGAGCGTTAAAGCCCGACCTTAAGCTAACCAAGTTATATAAGCTATAAAACTCATATGAAGTTAATCAAGGATCATTTTATGACCTTTAAAACACAAGTCCTCAGTTAGAACTGAGTAAAAATACAAGATGCCCGGGAGTTCCCTTAAGGCCCGAAAGTCCCGGAAATACTTTATTAAATAAAGTAAAGAATTACACTTCATTCTAAATGCACAATAACACTTTAATTAACATTTAAGATGAATTTCTCAAGCTAAATTCTCAGTTAAAGACAAAGTGCTCGGAGGTTCCCGATGAGGGCCCCATAAACCCTCGGGAGTGCCCCGGAGAGGTACCGAAGTGGCACAAACTCCAATATAAATTATTCTAAGAGTTCCTAATATTCACCATTCTAAAGAGAATGCTGGAGCTACTTTTTCAGAAGTACACAAAGTGCTCGGGCGAATTTCTTAACGCTCATTTTTGCCCCGGGAGTGTCCCGGTAGCTCGGAAATTGAGTTACGAGTTTATATAACCCCATATAACTCAATATAACACCTTAACATATTATTATTAACTATTTAAAATGTCAATAAACACTTGGAACTCATAGCGACTAATTATTTTTCAGAAAATCCTTAAAGCACAAAAATGCACCTTCGGGTGTCACAAAAATGCGTTCTACGCAATTATCTTGAAGTTTTTGAGGAGCCACGAGTTGATAATCTTAAAAGGGGATAAATTGAACATCTAGATCAATTAATGCCAGTGCTAAAATCATAGCACAACCAGGGCCGATTTTTGAGTCAAAAAGGTACCTAAAATCAGCATTTTTACCTTAAAACTTTTATCTTTTACCATAGTATAAATGTACCAAATAAATGCTGGAACCTATTACACATATTAGTATGATCTTAGTAAAATATAGTGTAACAAAAATCAAATCAAAAATCAATCCCAATTGGTCACCAAGGAGGGCGCCATTTAGGGTGATTTTAGGATGGATTTTGCCTTTAAATTACCTAGTAGACATGGCGACTCACCTTATCACATGCCATGTTGTATTGTGTCAATTAAATCAGTCAAAAGGGAGCCTCATTACCGTGTGACCTGTAAGAAAACAAAGAGGATTAGCTTTTGAAAAGCAAAGGAAATTAAATACATGAAAAGTAAAGCTAGACTTGTATAATGTAAGGTGGTGACTAAATAAATCAAGGAGCCCATGTGCTAGTCCTTGCTGCCGATTTCAAGAGGGGAAAAGCAAGGTTTGATTTCTGATTAACTAGTCAAAATAATACACTACCTAACTAGCATGTCCTCTTGTCTCAAAAACAAACAAAAATCAAATGGCCTTAGCTAGCATATGTGGCCGATTTCAAGGAGGAAAATAACAAGTTTGATTGCTCTAAAAATCAAAGTAGGATATCTACAACCTAGGCATGTTATTATATCATCAATTGACAAGGAATCAAAGACCTACAGCAGCTCCATTGCCGCCAACCTACAAGGGAAGAAGACAAATTAGTATAGATAATTTGACATAGAAAGCTCAAAGGAGACATACACCTAACTTAACTCTTGTCTTATAGTTTCAATTATCAATCAAGTCTCCATTACCCCTTGTCAATCAGCCGAATGAGTGCTCAATAATGGGCATATTCTTGAGCCAAACAAACAACTAATAAACAAAGAAAAGACTAAACAAATTGACAATTATTGTGTCAAATAATTTTGTCCTTGCCAAGTCTTATTTCCTACGTGAGTTTAGCTCATTCTTTCCTTTTCCATTCTCCATGGCCGATTGGTAAGCTTCTTCATTGCTCTCTCTTTTCCTTCTTCATTTGTTAGTTAATTCCTTAGAGCTTCTAAGCTCCATTAATGGTGTTTTAAGTTCTAACACCATTTCTATCTAATTTCCTAGTTAAATATACTAAGTCTTGAAGCAAGAAATCATCCTAGCAAGATTGCTATTTTCACCAAGGTTAGATGTTCCAAGGAGGTTCCTAAATTCAACAACAATACAAGGAACAACAAGATCAAGTTAAGGTATATTTTCATGTTGAAAATCTTGGTGAAATACCCTAAGGTTATTACCGAAAATTTATGAGCTTCTAAACCAATATTATCTTCATTATTTCATGAAGGAAATTTAGATCTACAACCATCTCAAGGTCTACCGAAAATTCCTTGAAAAATTCCTAAGGTAAACTCTTGTAAAACTACTCCAAATCTTGTTTATAAATCCTTGTTAGAAGTCTAACAAATGGATCTCCTAAATTTATATAAGGAGGCCGAAAGTTCTTCATCAAGATAGCATTTGGAGAGCTTGGAATTCAAGGAGAAATCAAGTACAAGAATTATCTTGATTTAAGGAGTAAGTTTATATAATTAAGGTTTATTAAGTTTAAGCTTCAAACTTTGGTATAAAAATTATACATAACCTCTAAATAAATTAAGGCCGAAAATACTATAGGTTATAATGTCAAGGAAATAATTTATAACATATAAGGTAAGATTATTACCTTAAGGTATATATTGGTATCACAAAAATTAAATATCATACACATATTATTAAACCGAATTGTCTAAGAGTTATTTGCTCTATTTTGAGTTTATAATCATTCTAAGTCATTAGCATAATTTTTAGAAGTGTTATATGGCTTATATACATTTATATGTATTTATTATTAAGTTTAAATCAAGTTTTGAAACTATATAGTAAAGGATAATTAAAGCCAAAAATTAAATTGGGTTATTTGGTGATTTTCGAAATATATAAGTGTAATAACTTATATTATAAATTTTGAGAGTATTAAAAATAGCTACAAGTATTTAAATGGCTAATTTATAAAGTTATGTGGCTAAAATGTAAATTTTGAAAAGTTTGGAGTGCTTATTATAATTGCCGAGAATAAAAGGGTGGATTTGGTATAATTATGGTATAATATAAGATAGGAATTAATATTATGAATGTTGGTGAATTTTAAATAAGTGGTTAAGTGTTAAAATAACATTTTAGAAAGTTTTGAGACTATTTTGTAATTATTGGAAAGTTTAGAGGTGAAACTGAATTACTTATGATTTTATGGGTATATTAAAGTATTAATTATGAAATTAAGTCTTGGTCAAAGTGTTGACCAAAAACTTTGGGTTAAAATGATTTATGACATAAAATATTAAGTTTATAAAAGTTTTGGGGTGAATATGTAATTTATGAAAGTATAGGTATAATACCGAATTGTTTAAGGGGCACAAATATAATTTGTGAATTTATATGGGTCTTTTCGGAATTAAAGATAATTAAATATTAAAACTATAGTTTATAAGTTAATATGTAACTTATATAAAGTTTTGGGGTTAAAGTGTAAATATAGAAAACTATATGTTGAAACTGAAAAGTTTATGGGCTTAATTAGTAATTTATAAAAGTTGGTGAGATTAATTTGTAATTACCGAAAATTAGTAAGAGTATTTGGTAAATTGTAAAAGTAAGTGGTTAATTGATAATTTACAAGTTAATGTGGTCATTTGGTAATTTATAAAGATTAATATATTTGTTTTGCAATTTCCAAAAGTTAATATGGATAATTGGTGAATTATAAAAGTTATATGGTTATTTGGTAATTTATAAAGGTTGTTGGGTACAAAATATAAATACCGAATTAGTATGGTTGGTTTTATAATTTAATAAAGAAAGGAATTAAAACCAAGTAATATAATGTATTATGGTATATTATGAAGTATAATATAAGGTTTATTAAATAAAGGTGGTTATAATGAAAATAACCAAATTGTATAGTACAAAGAATAAGTGGAAACAATTATGGGATATAATATAAAGTTTATAAAATAAATGTGGGTGTAATAAAAACAACCAAGGGAGATTGACAAATGGAATAAGTGAGAATAATTACGGATAAATGATTAATGGAATAAAGATGTACTACAAGATAGAAATTCATTATCACATGTGGAGATCACATAAAATAATGAACTAATGAACTATCTGGAACCACTGTTAAATAACAAGGGGAGATAAAGAACATACATAGTTATTATACAACGAGTATAAACGCTACAGTGACAGTACTGTAATATTTAGTGAATAGTTATATTAATTTTACCCGGTATTGCATGTTTATATAACAGCGTACGGGAAGGAACTATTGAACAGGAATTTGTCAAGCTAGCAGTTACTTGGTGAACGGTATGTTAATTGTGTGGTCTGAATGTCCTAAGGATTTTCCTAAGGTCTAGACGTTGTGTGTTTAATTGTTAAGAGCGATATCTGTGATTTTATGTATATGATATTGTATACTGTATTGCTCAGCACAACTGCGTTCTATTTTACGCGAATGTTTTATGACTGGAAGCTTATACATCTAAACTGGAACAAGACTAACTGACCTTTAGGTATTACTGAACCTAACTGATGGTCAACTGTTATAGTCCTAACTCAAGGATTGGTTATATGTCACTAACAAAAAGGGCTAACTTATAAAGAGAGGAATCCAGACTGTTTCGACTTTCTGGTTGCGCATCGTGATCACTACGAGAGACTTCAATGGGGAGTCACTCAAGGGAATCCATCAGTCACATTTGAGGATGGCGGAGGGCACTGCCGTTGGTGTACAGGTTCGACCGGATCGGTCAAAATATTTACCCAGGGTCATGAGGTCAGCTGGTAACGGTTCCATTGGAACCCAGGGGACTATCGTCCATTAATAAGTTATTAAGGGTTGTCTTGACATGACGCCTGAGGTGGAAATTAATTGGAAAAGGTTAAGTGATCGGTTTAAAGGATAAGGGCCAGGTGGCCAACTAACAAGTACAGTTTAATACGCGTATCTTGTTGGTTATTGTTATGGGTTATTGATGTGTGATTATTGGTTATTGTTAAGGATTACTGATGTATGACTATTGGTTATTGTTATGGATTATTGATGTGTGGCTATTGGTGTTGTGTACTATTGTACATTGATGATTACAGGTGAATTGTTATGTGAGTGTTTAATGTTTACTGTTATTACTGTTGTTATTGTAAACCGGTATTTCATGTAAAGAATCTAATATAAAGATGGCTAAATCGACTTAAGGAATCTAGATGATTTAAGACTACATTTAGCATACCAGCATTTCGATTGCTGAGCCCTTCAATGGGCCAAACATTCCAGGTTATTGAAGAAGACTCAAGCCGGAGTGCGGGACACGGGGGTAGCTGATGTGTTTTCAACAAACACCTTTGGTTTTATTTTGTATTGTATTAAGGAGGTTGTTGTATTTAGTTAGTTGCTCATTCAGTTGGATTTTGGTTTGTAATACTTAGAGTGCTCAGTATCTGTTCATCACAGCGTGAGGAGTTGAAATTGTTAGAAGGAGTAAGGATGCCTTGTTACTCACAAGGGTGAATAACGGCGTGTAACACCAAGGTAGATAGTTTTATTTTCCGCTGCGAGTTATTATTTATTATGCTACGACTTGCGACGTTATTACAGGTTTAGGATTAGGGGTGTTACAAAAAGTGGTATCAGAGCGAAGTACCGCTCTGATGAAAAGATACTGAGTCAAGAACAATGAGCATAGGATATTTGGGAATACAGGGAAACGTCTGTGAGGATTCGTGACCTAGACTAATTCTAGGAGTATCTTTATTGCTAGTAGCTAACTTTCTTGCATGTTTATGATTGTGTATGTAAAACGGTGTAACAACCGAGTAGAAATAAAATACTATATTATAGATGTCGACAAGAGGAAGACCACGTGGAGGCAGCAGTGGACGCGGTGGCGAGACACCGGCAGATGTTCCGGCGATACCAGGCCTAGCAGCGGCCATGACAACTTTCGCGCAACAGCTAGGAGCTCAACTTACGGGAGCCATACCCCACCCGCCGCAGCCCAGAGAAACCAACTGGTTGAAGAGCGTTGCAGACGCGAGAGTACCGACTTATTCAGGGGAACCGGACCCCGCAACACTGGAGAAGTTCATTGTAGAGCACCAGGAGGCGTTCAAGGCTATCAGAGTTCCAGAAGATCAGAAAGTCGACATCGCCGCGTACAACCTGAAGGACGCAGCTGACATTTGGTGGTGGTCTGTGGAGGGCCACCGTAGAGCTACACCAGACTTTGGATGGACAGCGTTTGTAGAAGTGTTGCGGGAGAAGTTCTACCCCGAACACCTAAAGCAGAGAAAAAGGCAGGAGATCGAGACCTTAATCCAAGGGAGTCAAACAGTTGACCAGTACTACGCGCGGTTGACCAGTTTGTTGGACTACATACCAGGAGTCGACTACTCCGACACTGTGAGGACTCAAAAGTTTAGGGGAAGAGGCGCCGGAAGAAAAAAGAGAAAAAGTGCTGAAGGAGATGATGGTGGAGCAACCTCTGGCGGTTACCACAAGAAGGGGAAGAGATTCTTTGATAAAAGGAAGGGGCGGAAGGATTTCCATGGTCAAAAGACGAAGGAGCAGGTCCCTCGTCTGACCGGCCCAGCAATTAATGCACAGCCAATAAGATCAGCACCACCTAGAGGCAATAAGCCAACCCAGCGTCACTATTACTGTAAACGCTGTGGAAATGATCACCCATGCGTAGATTGCTCAGGAAGGAAGGTGGAGTGCCGCTATCGCAGAAAGGAAGGTCACAGGGAGTATGAATGCTTTTCCAATCCAGGGAGCCGAGTATACAAGGGAGCTAGAGGTTCACAGAGAACACCAGCTATTGTGGCGGGAGGACCAAGAGGAGGCCAGACGCCGTAGAACAACACCTATACTAGAGGACCGGCAGGACAACCATCCTCATCCGGGAGTCGGAAGGGAAAGGAGATAGTTCCATGAAGAAATACCCTGTACACAGTGGGAACTTCAGGTACTGAGGCTAACGCTCAGCGCGAAACCGGTAAGCCTAGAACTTAAACCAAATGCATGATGCTTGAATGTGTGTTTATAATTATCAGTCGATGAGACTTGTATGTGTTAGTAAGTATCAAAAATTTAGAGAGACCTAACTTAGGTAACCTCTCACCTAATAGGATACTTCGACATTTGTTTTCCCTTACCTATGAGACCGAGGTCACTTGAGCCTATGTGCGAAGGTCGGGAATATCCAGAGGCAGAATGCCAAGTACTTTGACCCGGCATGATCCTATTCAAGAAATACTTAACTATAAATGAACAAATAGCCATTATAAATGAATGTAGAACTTTGGGGATTGGCCTTGAAGGATTTTATATTCCAGGATATGGGAGTGGATCAAAACTTAAATTATATATGATGTGTATGGGTAAGGATTGGGATCCACAGGCTAGGTTATATAGTGAAGTAAGAAAGGTAGATGGAGCACGAGTTCCTAGGAAACCAGTTGTATCATTCTCCATAGGAGATGATGCTGAGTTTTTATACGGTGATAAGAAAAGGATGGATAAGGCAAACAAAATTATTTTGAAGTCAGGAGACACGTTGATATTTGGTGGAGAATCCAGATTAGTGTACCATGGGATTAAGAGTATTAAACCAAATACAAACCGGGATTAGCCTTGGGATAAAGGGTGTGAGATAGTACAGTGAGGAATAGTAAGTTAATTTTGCTTGGACCGCCGAAGGGCGTTATCAACTGTCCAAACTTACAGTAACTACAAAGTATGACCTGCCTAAATGACGAACAGATGTCATGAAAAGGAATACATTAATTAATATAAAATACTTAAGACTACATGAATTGTCAAAAGGGTTTGATGAAGACCTGCATGGGAAGAGCAAACACTGAAATTTTATGGGATTCCCAGGCACCGAGCTTACCGCTCAGTGCGATACTAGAAAATCTTACAATCCCTTATTAACTTCGAGAGAAGATAGTGTGAAACCTTGAATTATGACAATAGAGAAACAGAATCTCAAAATATATAACTAAACGTCCAACATGGATAAGCACGGGTTTAGAATACCTGAGCAAATACCAAGGGTCTCAGCTAGTGCCAATATATAACAGTGCTGGACTCCTAATTAATGAAGGGGAGAGAACAAACATTGAACCTATATTTTCTGAAGTCAGGAGAACTACCTAATTAACAATACCAAATGCTACATATATACACATAATTTGGAGGTTGTAAACCTAAAACGTTGAGGAGTATTGATACATTTCAGGGGGCTAAGTATCATTAAATATACCTACCCTATTTTGAGGCTCACGCCCTACACTATCATTATGGTTCTATACGAGTATATGTCTTCTATGACAGCTCAATTTATGGATGCGAATAAAGAGCGCAAGAGATCAAATAAGGTTAACCCCCTATGTAATATAAATTTTAATATAAACCTGGTAATGAATACCTCTCATTGACACTTACAATGAAGGTAATATAAGTTATATTAAGAGTTTGAATTATTATATACACTAAAAGTGAGTAGAAGTTAAACTTAAAAGTAGGAAAACATACCCCTTGACTTGTAACAAGTATTCTATACGTGAACTTCCCTAACGTTATATACAATCTCTTAGAATTTTAGATCCTCTATTTATTACACCTAATCGTCCTATTTTTGGAAGTCGTGGAACTTGTGGATTAACCACGTTTCTAAGAGATAGAAACAAACAATAAACTTTGATTGTCCTGATACCAAACCATAGGATTCAAACTGGAAACCCTTAGTTTGAGATGGTACTAATGTTAAGAGATACTTAACCTAGGCTGAACATATGGTTCACTTGATTTATAGAGTTTAGATGAAATAAGGAAAGCCAATCTTTAAGGCGAAGGAAATAATACTTTATGGAACTGTAATTGTAGATCGAGATATGAAAAATTTTTCTTGGAGCCTAACTGTGACTGACCTTGTTCCATGTATTGATAACCAAAGTATAGGCAATTGTAACACCCCAACCGCTAATCCTTTCATAATCCTTTAACCGTTCCCATACTTACCTTACTCGCAGCGGAATACTTGCTTACTTACTTACTCCCGGCGGGTGATACAACGCCGTTAGCCATCCAAGGCCAACAAGGCTACTACTACTTACTGTATCAGTCTGACGATTAGAATAAACCAAATACATACTACATACTTTACAATGCCAAATACTTACTTACAAGTGATTACCGAGTATCCAAGTTAGGCAAATTACATTCCATGACTACTTCCCAAAAACGAAGAGTTTATACAACCTCTCCTTACTATCCAAGTAGGAGTTCAATGTCCAAAAAGGTGTACCACATGGTACACCGGCTACTCAAAAGGCTCTAGCCGTGTACAACTCGGTACACTATTCCAATTCCTACTAACTACTCCAAAAAGAATCACATGCTGCCCTTACTCTACCTTCACGCCTCGCGGGTACCTGTGGAGTAAAAACATTCCCCCGAGGGGGTCAGCTTACGCTGAACATGATAACCGCATACCCCGCGTACTAGCGAGGGTACGCCAATTAATTGGTCGGATACATGCGGTTCGTTTCATTCATACATACATACATGCTTTATACAAATCAATACATTCATTTCAAAGGCATACATACATTCATACATACAATACATACAGGAAGACAACTCAAGTCGACCGTTTATCTTACCGAATACTCACCGCATTACGGAGATACAATTCTCCAATACATACAAGGTCCAGTTAGCCTCATTACACACCCGGGTTAATCGGGTGTTCAATACTTTTACTCCGGGTCTAATGACTTACAATAGTCAAGACCAATACAATACAATACATACTTCTTACATACTTTACTTCCAGTTAAGTCGTATGACCTCCGGGCAGGGAATACTTCTTCCCACCACCGGGCTTTAGGGTGGCCCACTAATCCAGGATGCTACCCATACAAAGGGAATTGGTCCAAGGAAAATCATAGCCAGGATTCGGTTCCAACCTCTTGTGGTTCCTTATCCTCACGCGTGGCCGAAACTATATCGGGCTTCTACTCATTCCATTTTACTCATTACTCATGTTAGGAGTTAGGTTGTTAGGAATTAGTAGAAGTCCATACTTACTTCCATACATACATACATACACAAGTACTCATACTTACGCATACACTCCATTTCCATCCATTCATTTCATGAATTATACAAACTATGAGTTCAAGAGCAACAACAAGAACAATATAGTTCAAACACATATAAGTGCAATATAAATCCGATTCATGCATTTATCTTGTTGGTGATCACATAAACACACAAATCGGGGTAACCAAGTTAGGATACAGGGCATGAGGAAATCATACCGTTCACCGTCGAACACGTCCTCCGGTTCCCTTGGAGATCAACTATTTGATTCCTATACATACATGAAGTAGTATGATCAATGATCTATTATTGATCTACTTACTCCTTCATTGGTATTTTCAATGCATACTTACTACTCCATTACTTTCTTACTTGGTTACAAAACCATTCTTTCCTTTACTACTTCATAAACTTGTTTCCTTACAAAATTACTTACTTCCTCACCATTATTACTATATCAATGGTGCATTACGACATATATATGCATATAGGTATATAGGCATATATATTATATATGATTACTATAGTCATATAATTAAAACATCTTTTTTTTTTTGTAAGTGTTTGGGCCGTCCGACCCACCATCCGACCCAACCCTGGGTCGGACCATTCCAGTAGGTTTTCGTCCCCTGAAATTACTCCTGTCCGACCCAGCACTATTCCGTCCGACCCATACCCTCTGGGTCGGACCATTCCAGAAAGTTTCGATTTGTCATCCAGGTCATGTCCGACCCACGTCCGACCCAACCTCTGGGTCGGACGAAGTCAGAAACTTCGATGGAGAAAATTTTCGCCCGTCCGACCCACGTCCGACTCACGGCCCTGGGTCGGACCATTCCAGAAAGATTTCTTGTCGATTATTAAGGCCCGTCCGACCCACGTCCGACTCACGGCTCTGGGTCGGACGGTTCCAGAAGGTTTTCCGCTGTTTTCAAGGCCCGTCCGACCCACGTCCGACTCACGGCTCTGGGTCGGACGGTTCCAGAAGGTTTGATTCTCGTTATTTAAGCCATGTCCGACCCACGTCCGATCCAGACGCTGGGTCGGACGGTTCCAGAACATTGCTACATTTTTTTTTTCTCTCCCAATTTCACCCATTGCTTCCCTACTCTTCCTACATGCATCCTAACATGATTTAGCACTAATTAAACACTCTAAATCACCTTAATTCATCCACCAAACTTACTACTCAATCCTTACATTTACTTACACATTTTCCTCATTACATTTTCAACACACTTATACTAGTTTCCTCACACTTATGCTACAGATTTTGTTTCTTCTTTCTATGCTACAGATTTTTACCTTAACCCTTCACTTCAATACTCCTTCAACTAATGCTACTCCTAGCATCCAAAATGCATTACCTTACACTCTAGTTTCCTTCCATTTACAACATCATTTCCAATCTGTTACAACTACTAAAGCACTCCATTAAAACTCTCTAACTACTTCCTCTTTTTACACAAGCTAAGTCCTCTCATTTCTACACAAAATTTGACATGTCTCCCCTATATTCTTACTTCTCACACACTATTTCAGCTCACAAATTCATGTTCTCACAACCTGTTACACAATACTCATTATACACATTTCAATACTACTACAACCCTAAAATCCTGCACATACACATTCACTACCCAAGGTTTTTCCCAAGTTTTAAACATCATTTAAAACTTCAAAACTGTTACATTCTTTTCTCCATACATTACTACATTACCACTTCATTACTCAATCCATTAATCATTTTACTTACTCAAAAACTGTTACAATACCACATACACAACTAACCCAAGGTAAGGGCATTACCTTGACTTGTTAGTTTTTCTTTCTTTCTTTCCTCTTCTTCTTCCTTTCTCTTTCTCTTTCTTCTCGTCTCTTTCAATGAGGTTCACACACAAGTGCTACAACCCATACCAATACACAATACCAATTTAGCATCCATTTATACTAACCCTAGAATTTAAGTTTTAGGGTTTAGAAAGAGTGTTACCTTCCAATGAGTAGATGAAGTTCTTGACTAGTGCAAGAACAAGATTTCTAGCCCAACAAAGAGCCAAAATCGGCTGAACAAAGAAGGCCAAGAGTTCAAAAACTGAAATTCTTAAAATGCCAATGAGAGCTAGAAACATGGATTTTCGAACTTCTTTTTACCTCAAGATGAAGAGGAGGTGAAGGTGCTTCTAATGGTGGACTTGAATCTTCAAATGGTGAACACCCCAAAAACGAAAGTGAGCTTTTGGATTTTTGAAAGGAGAAATGTTCTCCTTTGCAAGGGGATTCAATGGTATAATTTTTGTTGGATTTGGAGGAGTTTGAGTACTCAAAGAGAGGAGAGAAGATGAGTTTTGTGGGTTCTCTTTTCTCCATGGCTGTCGCAGTGCAAGAGGAAGAAGAGAGAATAGGAGAATAGAGGGGAAGAACGTGAGGGAAGGAGGGGTGAGGAGAGAGAATTTTTTTTTTGCTTTTATTTACTTTGCTTGTCTTTTAGCAAATAAGAGGCAATAAGAGAGGGGAGGCTAAAATCGGCCCACACATGCCCCTCACAGATTTAACTTTTATTTGCAAAGTGGACACACTAAGTTTTTATTTGCATTCTACCCCACAACTTACCGGTTGTTACAGTTTTCACTAACCGGTACCCGTTTTCCGGAATTTTCTCGTTTAATTAATTTTATTGGTTCTAAAGCTTCACTAATATTTATTAGTGACTATTTAGTTGACCAAAATTATTACGAGTCTATTTGACCCGCTTAAAGTCACGTTTTCCCGGTTTCCTCGAAAACGCGCTTTAAGGTTCGTTTATGCTTTTAACCCATTTTAAAGGTCCGTTTTCTTCGGGATTTGTTCCCTCATATTTATTTTAGTGTAATTAAGCCTTTAAAAATATAATTAGCCTAATTAATCACTGTTTTTAATTACGGGGTATTTCAATCTACCCCCCTTAAGAAACTTTGCCCTCAAAGTTGCTCAAGGTTATAGTTTACCATTTCTACTCGTTTGGCAAGCCACTTGCCACAATACATTCTACTACCACCTTACAAGGTGTTCACAATTCTTACACTACCAGCATACGCAATTCAAATACCATGCCACATACTTAGTTCAAGTACCATATGCAATACTCAATCCATACGCAATACTTCATTCAAATACCATACACAGTGCTCCATCCAATTCATACAATCCACAATACATTCGCAATACTTCACAATGTCATTCGTGTCATATACCGTACGACAAAAATGCATTGCTCATTACATACATGCCGTACACATCGTACTACATACCAAATACTACTAGCACTACTTTGTGCCAATAAATACAATTAGCACTACATGTGCCAACAAAATACAATTACAATACATACATACTACGCAATGCTAACCCGAAGCAATGCAAAAGCAAAAAGGCTCTACCCCCCTTAAAAGGGGTACGCCCCGTACCCTCCGTGCTATACGGATACTAGACATCTAGTCTACAAATAAATTCGGGTACTTCGCCTTCATGGCGTCCTCTAATTCCCAAGTCGCTTCCTCGACGTCGTGGTTAGACCACAAGACCTTCACCATTCGTACAGATTTATGGCGAGTGTCTCTTGTCTTGTATCAAGGATTCGCAATGGAGTCTCGACATATCTCATCGTCGGCTCTAGGGATAGATGTTCGGGTTCTAATACATGAGAGGGATCGGCTATGTATTTCTTGAGTTGTGATACATGAAAGACATCATGAACACGCCCCAATTCTTCAGGCAATGCTAGCCTATAAGCTACGGCTCCAATCCTCTCGGTAATGGCATACGGGCCTACAAATTTCGGGCTCAGTTTGCCCTTCTGGCCAAATCGAAAGACACCCTTCATAGGTGAGACACGCAGGAACACTTGGTCGCCCACGGCGAACTCAAGGTCGCGTCGTCGCACATCCGCATAGGATTTCTGTCTATCTTGGGCTGCCTTCATATTGGCTCGGATTTGTTGTACCTCAGCTTGTACTTGTTCCAAATACTCCGGTCCTATGATGACCGCTTCGCTTGACTCATCCCAACACAACGGGGTACGGCAAGGTCTACCATACAAAGCTTGGAATGGCGACATCTTAATCGAAGCATGGTAGCTATTGTTATACGAAAACTCGATAAGATGAAGCTTCTCAATCCAGCTCCCCTGGAAGTCTAAGGCACATGCCCTTAGCATATCCTCTAGTGTTTGGATGGTCCTTTCTGTCTGACCGTCGGTCTGTGGATGGAAGGCGGTGCTAAGCTTCAACTCAGTACCAAGCGCTTCCCGTGTTGCTCTCCAGTATCTCGAAAGAAATCTGGTGTCGCGGTCAGATACAATGGTTTTAGGGACTCCGTGGTGTCGGATGATCTCCTTGTCGAATAGCTCTGCGAGCTTCGCCACCTTCCAGGTGTCCTTCATCGGTATGAATCGGGCACCTTGGTGAGGCGATCGACTACTACCCAGATCATGTTGAGTCCTCCCCTAGCAGGTGGGAGTCCAACAACAAAATCCATGGAGATGTCGTGGAATTTCCACTCCGGAATGGGCATGGATTGCACCATTCCTCCCGGTCTTCGGTGCTCGAACTTCACCTTCTGGCATGTGAGACACCTCAGAACATACTCAGTCACGTCTGACTTCATTCCTGACCACCAGAAGTACCTCTTCATGTCTTTGTACATTTTAGAGGCTCCCGGATGGACATGCAATGTCGAGCAATGTGACTCTCGCAGAATGCGATCCCTTAGCTCAGCATTGCTTCGGGGGACGCATAATCTGCCATTCAAACGGATCAGACCATCTTCATGCAGTTTGAAGTCGTACTTTCGGCGCTCGAAGGTACCATCTGTAATTTTCTGTCTGATCTCTGTGAAGTAAGGGTCGCTCAACTGAGCGTCTCGCACCTCGTCAACCAAGCTAGAAGAAGCGAGTAGCGAATGGAGCGAGTGTGCTCGACGACTCAGGGCGTCGGCTACTACGTTTGCCTTCCCTTCTTTATACTGGAGGTTGATGTCGTAATCCGAGAGGAACTCCATCCACCTCCTCTGCCTTAGGTTCAATTCTTTCTGGGTGAATACGTACTGTAAACTTTTGTGGTCGGAGTAGATGGTGATGCTTACCCCATAGAGATAGTGTCGCCATATCTTCAGGCGAAGACAATGGCTCCTAACTCTAGATCATGTGTCGGGTAATTCTCCTCATGCTTTTTCAGCTGGCGAGAAGCATAGGCTACTACCTTGCCATGCTGCATGAGTACGCATCCCATGCCCTTGCCCGATGCATCACAATACACCTCAAATCCCTCTGTGCCCTCTGGAAGTGTGAGAATTGGCGCTGAGGTCAATGAGTCTTTTAATTTCTGGAAGGATACTTCGCACTCCTTGTCCATACAAAGGGTGCATCTTTCTTCATCAATGCGTCATGGGCTTAGCGACTTTCGAGAAGTCCTTCACAAACCTCCGGTAATAACCGGCTAAACCAAGAAAGCTCCGGATGTCGGTAACAGTCTTAGGTCTAGGCCATGATCGCACTGCTTCAATTTTGGATGGATCCACTGAAATGCCCGCGCTCGAGATGACATGACCGAGGAAAGATACCTGATCTAGCCAAAACTCGCATTTGGAGAACTTCGCATACAGCTGGTTCTCGCGCAGTGTCTCAAGTACTTTTCTCAAATGGTTTTCGTGTTCTTCTGGTGACTTCGAATACACAAGGATGTCGTCAATGAATACTACTACTGAAGTGTCCAGCTGATCACTGAATAACCGATTCATTAGGTCCATGAATTTGGCTGGTGCATTAGACAAACCGAATGGCATCACCGTGAATTCGTAGTGGCCATATCTTGTTCGGAATGCTGTTTTCTGAATGTCTTGCTCTTTGATAGCAATTTGGTGGTAACCGGATCGGAGATCAATCTTAGAAAAGACGGATGCTCCCTTCAACTGATCGAACAGGTCGTCGATGCGTGGCAATGGGTATTTGTTCTTTACAGTGACCGCATTCAATTCGCGGTAGTCGATGCAGAGGCGGAGGCTACCGTCCTTCTTCTTCACGAAGAGGACCGGTGCTCCCCAGGGTGATACGCTCGGGCGTATAAACCCTTTGTCGAGAAGATCATGTAGCTGTTCTTGAGTTCTGCCATTTCTGCCGGTGCCATACGGTATGGTGCCCTAGCATGGGACCAGTACCCGGTACAAGATCGATTTCAAATTCTACCGCCCTCTGTGGTGGCATACCAGGTAGCTCTTTCGGAAATACATCAGGGAATTCTGAGACTACTGCTACCTCGTCACTGAACTCTGGATCTCTCTCCAGGTCTTGCACGTGACATAAATACACTTCATGCCCCTTTTCTGAGCTTCCGATACATTGCCATGGCGGAGATGACTGTAGTTGAAGGCTCTCTCGGTCTCTGGCGGTATGAAACAGTGACCCCAGATGGACTCTTGAGCAGCAATCGGTGCTCGGCGCATAGGATTCTCCCCTTGTGCCGCTCCAACCAGTTCATTCCAATAATTAAGTCGAATCCCAATCCGTTGAATTCAATGAAGGAAATGGGAAACGCTTCACCTTTGATTTGAATGGTGGCTGATTTGTAATACTTGGTACATTGTACCCGCTCCTTCGATGGGAGAGTAACCAAGAAGTTCGGTAGCTCATCCGCATCTAGCCCCAACTTCTTCGCAAGAGATGGCGATATGAAGGTGTGAGAGGCGCCGGAGTCGAATAATACTGAGGCTTCGATGCCGTTTACTGGGAAGTTCCCGTTAGAATGGTGCCGCTCTTGCCGGCTTGTTCTTCGGTGAGGATGCTCAGGTTACCTTCGGTACCGAGTCCACAACCTATTGATTCATGAGATTATAAGTAAAGATGGTGGAACGCAAGTGGAATTTAATAACCAACACTGCTTTTATTGAATAACCAACCATCATACATACTGTGTCTCTAATACACGTTACTACTGGATTACATGCTACTACAATTAATACTTTCTAAAGGTAAGGTTCAGGCGTCCTGGTATCATGTGTGTGGCATTGATTATTGCCGGTGGTGCCGTATTCAACTTGATCTTCTGGATCCCGTGATACAGCAACCTTGATTTTCCACCCATGATTAGAACATCTCCTGATCTCAATACCAATTTCTCTGCGAGGTCCACACGCTTCCGCTCGCTATACAAAATACGACGTCATCACCAATGGACCAAGACACTACGGGCACTCCTAGTTCAAGAGATTCCGCTGTCTCGTCCTTGTCTTGGTGTAAGCCAAGTCGTCCTTCTTTCTCATAGAAGTTGACGATACAGAGATCTGCTTCAAGTGCAGGGATTGGTTCATCTTCATACTGTTGTGCCATTTCTACAGCTTGTGTGACAAGCGTTTGGAATTCTGGGGGTATTGCTGGAGGTGTTGCTCCGTCTCCTGCTCGCGTTGTTTGGTATGTCTTGGTATAAGGGTTCCAGTCCTTTCCCAAGCACATCATTTTCAGCTTCATTGTAGCTCCACCGGGGAATTCGGGTGTATAAAATCCTCCTGGACCCGTTCCTAACTCGTTGCATCGTCGGATGATTGAAATTTGTGCTTCGGGTGTCAGGTATCCTTTTAATAAGATCATACCTGGGCGGATGACCTGACACTGTTCGTGGTTGAAGTGGTGATTGGCGATGTCGATCTCTTCGTGAGGTGAGTTTGAAGGTATTGGGTAACAGATATGGAATTTCCCTAAGGTGGTAAATTCATCTAGAATAAGTTCTAGGCTTACTATTTCATTTCATGCTCAATACATACTTCCACGTTACTTACTCATGCTCAATTTCATACTTTAAGTACTTACGCATGAAATACCCCGAACTTAAATGTGGTGATTAGAATATTTTAATACAGTATTTAAGGGCCTAATAGTGCCTAAGTAATTTTTGGTAAGGAAAATAAATCCAAAAGAAATAAGAAAAACGCTTAGAAAGTGGAAAACGCTAAAATAAGCGTTAAATGACCATAGGAGGTACGAGACCTCGGTTATAGTATCGTAAGGATTCCTAGTGCTTATTCATGCCTAAATAGTATACGGGAATGATTCCCGAAGAAAACGGATCCGAAAAATGTATTAAAACGCTAATAGAGCTTTAGCGCACGTTTTTCGAAAAAAACCCGAAAACGTGATCTTAAGTGGTCAAACGAACCCGTAAAAATTATAAATCATTAAATAACAATTATTAAGCATTTATGGAAGCTTAATAGCCAATAAAATCAGTAAAACGAGAAAATAGTAAAAACTGTCAAAAACGGGAAGTTGTGGGGTAAAAGCATAAATAAACCAAACTAGTGTGTCCACTATTGTAAATAAAATTTTCCAAACCCACAAAAGGCTGTGTACAGCCGATCCCCTTCCCTCACACACAACAAATAAGTAAATAAAGAAAGAAAAAAAAGAAGAAAAGAAAAGAATACAAAAAGGTAAAAAACACTCTCTTTCCTCACCTTTTTCTTCTCTCTCTTCCATTTCCTCCTTCCCCATCGTACTCCCTCTCTTTCTTCTCCTGGTGGCTGTGATTTTTGAGAAGCTCCACACCTCCTATGGCTTCTCTTCATTCTTCCTCATGCTCTAGCTCCATTTGAGCTCCAAATGTAAAACAAAATACATATTTGAACTCCCCTCTTCAAGCTCTACATTTCTATCTTTTCAAAATCCGAAAATGAGCAACTTCATCTCCATGGGTTTTGCCCATTTGAAGAGGAAATGGTACCATTTCGAAGCATGGAGTCTCCTCTTCCACTTAAGGTAAAAAGATTCAAGAGAAAAACTCATTTTCTTCATTTCCATGTCTTGGCCGATTTTTGCTCTCCTTGTAATGCCTTGTTTCTTCTTTGTTTGAGCTTGGTTCAACTCTCCAATGGTGGAGGAACTCTTCTTTGTACACAAGCCTTAAAAACCTCTTGAAACTCCAAGGTAAAACCCTAACTAATGGTGATTTAAACCCTTTATTGAATTAGTGGTGTTTTAAGAGATTAGAAGTCTAATTATATCCTCCTTATGTAATTTGGGTGTTGGGTTGGAGTTTGGAAACTCCATCCCCCCCCCCCCCCCACATGGCCGATTTTGCAAGAAAAAAGAAGGAGAAGAAGTGGAAAAGAAATGAAGGAAATATAAGCTCAAGGTAAGAGCTCTTCCTTAATGCAAAATTTTAATGCATTAGAGTAATGGGAATGGGTAAACAAGTAAAAGAACCTAAACTATTGTATTAATATTGAGTTTATGAAGTTTTGAGTATTTGTGAATTAGTAAGTGAATTGTAGGCCTTGGAGCCAAGTATATTGTGTATGAGAATTGGTATTAATGTTTGGTAGTGTATTGATGTATTAAGGATTGTTGTTATTGCTGGTAGGACCCTTGTATGGGTGTGGCTAGAATAGGGATGAATTTGATGAGAAAGGATATGTGTGGGTAAGTAAGAAAAGTAGGTGAACTATGGCGAAATTTTAGTAAGAATTGTGCATTAAAGAATGACTTGGTGAATGGGAGAACCAAGTTGTGTATTGGACTTAGAAAAGATGTTAACGGCCATGTAATGGTAATTGTGGTATGAGAGTACTAGGATGTAAAATCTGTAGCAAGAGAGAGACCAAAATGCATTGTAGAACTAGGAAGAAATTGGTGTGCAGGATTTTGTAAAATGAGTGTTGGAACTTGGGTGTAGGTAGTGTAATGACTTGGAAATGAATTGGCATGGTAAGGAGAGGTATTTGGAATGCTAAGAATGGCAAGGATTGAGGAAGTATTGGATGGGAGAATTGAATTTTAAAATCTGTAGCATAAGTGTAACAAAAACGGTTACATGTGTTGAAGAAGAAGTAAGGAAATTGTGTAAGTTGATTTAGGATTGAGAAATGAATTTGATTGGTGAATTAAGGTGATTAGAGGATTTAATTAGTGTTTAAACATGTAGGAAACATGTGGAAATGACTAGGAAAAGATTGGGTGAGAATTGAGGTGAATTTAGAATTCAAAGTAGATAATTAAAAGGGGTTCTGCAGCCGACCCACCCAGGCGACCTACCCTAGCCTGGGTCGGTCGGACTAAATTCTGTAACCCGGGTGCTCTCTGCAGCCGACCACCCAGGCGACCTACCCAGAGTGGGTCGGTCGGCCTTTATAAAAAAAAAATTAAAAATAAATTAAAATATATATATATATATACATACATGCATATATAATATATACTTATACCCATACATACATATATACATACACGTATATATATATATATACATACACAATATATATGAGTATAAGTAAGGACATTAGTGCTAGAATAATGAAGGAAAGAAAGTTAAGCACACAAGAGAAAAACTAAGAATAACGGGACAACGGGGTAAGTACGGGAGTAGTAATTATTTGTGTATCGTATGAACATAGTATTAATAACAATGTTGGAAACATTATCAGTGGAACAAGTGTGAACCGAGGAACAAGGGAACACACGGTAAAGCTAACCCCGGTGAAAGGTATGATTTCCTCATGCCCCGTATGCTAACCGAGTTACGTTGATTTGTGTGCTGTATGCCGGCTAATCAAGACTAAAGCATGAAAACGGTTTATTGCCTTTCATTATATGTCTTGCTGTATGTTGTGTGAGCTAACCTTCTTGATTGATTGTGTAGCTTCATTTGGTGCGTAGTACGACTCCTAGATGAGTCTTGTGTGTGGTGGCTCGTAGTAAGAGTCAGGTTGTGAATTAATGGAACCATAGCAACGCGCTAAACTAACGAATCAACAAACGATAACGCAACCCAACGAAACTCACAAGAATGAGAGAGAGTGTACGGGAGTAATACCCTCCCGATAACGGTTGGAGAATTGAAATGAATAATCCAAAATAATGAGTAGTGGAAGTATATCAGTAACCTCTATTAGAGGAATTAATCTTGGTGCAAGACATGAACCATGAGAGTAGTAAAGAATGATGAGGGATCTCCAAACCCCTTAGCAATTAGTCGACCCATTATGAGAGGACCCGACTGATGTAAGTATGTCCCGAACCTGAGAGTTCGATATGTGGGGAAACCCTTAAATCTGAGGATACTAGTCGGTAGTAATTCCCTAAGTGGTGGAGGTTATCAAGAGAGATACTTCTAGGCTAATCCATGAGATTGTATTGTGCTCTGAGAGAAGAGTGTTGGGAATTTGAGTAGTCCGGTAAGAACGGACATTGAGTATTTGAGGAGCTAAGTGTATAGCCCTGTATTGTAGGTCCGGTGGTGAGTCTTGTGTATGACTCCGCCCAGAGACCAAAGTAATGAGTAATGAGTATTGCGTATGTATGAGTAAAGTAATGAGTATTGAGTAAGAAGTAAGTATGAGTATGTAATGAGTACCGAGTATTGAGTACGTATGAGTAAGTATGAGTATTGAGTATGTAAGAGTAAGTAGGAGAATTGAGTAGTGAGTATGCACTAGTATAGTAACGAGTACAGAGTAAGGACGTGTACGAGTAAGGTATTGAACATGAGAGTGTGAGTATGCAAGAGTAAGGAGTAATATGAGTAGAGTAACGAATATCGAACACAGTACGAAGAGCAATGAATGTATAACAAATACGAATGGTTGACTATTGAATTGTCTTCCTTAGTAAGTATTGAACTTGTGTATTTATGTAGGTATCTTTGATTGTATTGTTGTAGTATGAGTATGTATGTATGCATGTAAATGAACTCCATGTATATCCGACCCAAAGTAGTCGGCGTACCGCGGTTAGCACGCGGTATATGGATTTCATACAGCGTAAGCTGACCCCCTAGGGGGACCGTTTTTAGTGTGCAGGTACCGAAGCTGATCACCGTTCGAGAGAGTAGGACGGGGACTGCTACGTAAGCATGGGTAGCTGTATAGTAGGGATTGGTACTTGTATGTGATGCGAATTGGAAGTTTAAAATGTATCGGTAATGTAAGGATTGTAGTATACTCGGTATAGTATTGTATTGGAGTGTATTTGAATCATGGTAGGTATGCAAGGAAAGTGATGTATTGTGTAGAGCACTCGGTATGTTCATATTCATCAGACCGATAGTATGTAGGATTGTAACTCGCCTTGTTAGTCACGTGGGTGCTAACGGCATTGTACCCCGCCGTTGAGTATGTAAAGTCCGCTGCGAAGGTAAGTATTATACAGTAATAACGGTATTAGCGGTAGGGGTGTTACAAAAAGTGGTATCAGAGCGAAGTATCGCTCTGATGGATGAAATACCGAGTTTAGGAAAATACCGAGTTAGGAATTAGAGTCTTAGGGCTAAGGGTTGAGTGTTAGCGTGTGAGGTACGCTAGTTAGGAACTTCCGTGTGAATCGGAAACCTACAACAACCATACCCCGCCCTCCGCAGCCCACGGTATTGAGTATGGAGAATAACGCCAGAGAGATGGAAAGACCTCTCACACTCGGGTAAAACCCGATCTGGCAGTTGCAAGTAAACCTTATTAGAAGAAGAACCTGTCTTACGGTAGAGTCCAAGAACTGGAAGTCCCGAAGACGGTTCCCGTTAAATGACAAGGACCGCACTTAATGGCGGAGAAATGAAGATCCTAAACACAAGGGTAACGGAATTTATGGCACCATGGGGCGACATGCTTCGCAGTCGCGAGAACCATGAGTAGCCAACAAGAAGAGAAGCACAATCGCGTAATGCAACAAGGTGGATAGAGTAATGAGCCCGAGACCAAAGAGTCTACGGACTGTAGCCTTTGATGATACCAACAACGGTATACAAACCGACTAAGGAACTAGTCGAGGTTGGAGTAATACCAAACCTACACGCCAAGAGGCTGGAATAACCGAGCAACATAGTTCAGGTGACAATGGAAGTATTCATAACACAGACACCTATAGGACCACAACGTGGTTCCTAAGGACAAGTCAAGTCTCGTTAACCACAGTGAAGGTGTAAGACAACAGGATTGACGACGACCATGTCAAGAACACTGAGGAACGGCTCAGGAGATTGATCACCAAGATCAAAAGAGCAAAGGAAAAGCTAATCAAACCACTAAAGGTGGATGGAAACGATACCGTAACCGGTATACGTTAACCGAAAAACAACCTACCCGCGCACTTGCCTAGGGCAAGTGCAGCAACTACAGGACGGTTGGAATACTGTTACCAACCCGCAAATACTTATTACAGTACCGCTACGACGAATGGAGCAAATATAGGACTACCAATCCTAAGGATTTAAATAATGAAACCTTGGAAAGGCCTAACGGCCTGACCGTTGTATTAGGAGTATACCAGTCAGCGAGAAGCTGGACTTGGTCAGGACCTCAGACATGGCAACGCCATGAAGAATTACTTTTCACACCGAACCGTTATTTCAAAACCAAAATTTCTTTCAAAAACCACAAACCTTCTTTTAAAACCTTGGATTTTTAAAACCAAACCAACGGAATATCGGTGAGTATCATAGAATGATACAAGAAGAGTTGACAATAGAATACTTCACCTAGGCGTGTGACGAACACTACGAGTGTACCCAAATGCGGGATGTGGGACAACCGCACTCCGAAGGAGCTTGCGGGCCTGACAGATAGTTAGGTAAGTGGTAACGTGCCAAGACGGTACCCCACGTATGTACACATGTAGTGTACGAAACACGGGAAGTAGTCGACTCTGTTCTACGGACCATAAGTAAATTCAAACCCAAGCAATTGAATACTTCAAACGAACAAAGGAACTAAGATAAGCTTACAAGCTAAAGGAGTCAAGAACTCACTCTAGGAGGATAATTAAGAGTTAAAAGTGCAAGAAGCACAACAACTGAATAAAGACATTGGATATGTCCTGAAGATATTGAAGTAAAGTATGATAACTGGAAGGAATACCCAGTCTAAACACTGTAAGGCAAATGCCTAACATTAACACTTTAGTGTTCAACGAACGGGATAGAATTCCCAGAACAACTACCACAAACACACAGGGTGATGTTATAAGTACCGGAAATACCATCCATCACCGAAGGAATATCAAAACCGTTATAACACAAGGAAAAACACCGATGGTCTACCCTAGGAACGGGAGACTTTATAACCTTAACGGGATAACTAAGATCCTGAATCGCAAGGCAGGATGACGGACTGAACATATTTATAAATATCAGCCAGATGTGATAGCATAATCAATAACACCCAGGAGCTCCATAAAGGGTATCAAGTCAACACAGTTGAACGTAACGTCGTGATAAGAACATCAAGTTGGAATGAACACTCGTTTAGGACACCGAAGGGATCCCACTTGACAGGGGACACCCTAAATTAATAAATGATTCAAATCAATACTAAGGTACTCAAAAGGGCATCCAACGGACGGAAGCGTGATGCAATAATCCTATCCTGGAGCCCAGTATCGCCTCCAACCCAGTGATGGCATATGGAGAAGTAACCATTTGGGAATAGCCTAAGATAAACAGAACTCTGGGCGATATGGCTAGTATGCCATGAAACTATACCACATACAAACCGGCGGTTGCAAAACCCATTGTAAACCATACGGAAAATGGTCAAGGACGACAGCAATAAAAGGTCATCAACTAACGAGCGAGGATACCCCTCATAAATGTGAGACCGCGAGAGCGGTGAACACATGGATCCCAAGAATGGGATACCATTAATAAATATCTGAAAATATATCTCTTCAGAACTACTAACGTAGTGAAGCTTGAGCATACAAAAACGGCCAAGCAATGCAGGACAAGCATCAACAACAATTGTTGACAACCAAGGAGTAATCAGTTCAGGAGGAACACGTTATGTGGAAATGTAAAGTATAAGTAAATGACGCTCAAGGAGCTCAGAAGTATAAACACCAAACCATGATATAAATGGTGGGAATGCATGAGCTGAAGCCAGCAACGGTGGATGCTATGTAAACCAATGTTGTGGAACCCGTAAGAATACGGTACGCATCAGGCGACCAATGTATATGAGTAATCATCAATACTATGGACTTGTTAATACAAGACGGTGGACAGACCGGGCAACAAGCCAGAAGTCTACACCAAATGATGAAGCACCACCTGGAAGAGTAACGATCAGCCCTATTGCGATCTCATAAGAGAGTTACTGCCAAGGGTTCACGCCTCTGCACTCTGTAGGACTGAGTGTTTTGGTATTGCACTTGTGTAGTCAATGATCTAGTGGGATAGCTAAGGATATGGAAAACGTAAGTAGTGGTAAATTCTTCCTTTCACCAATGAACATGGCATAAGCCAGTTAAGCAAAAGCTTAGAAACAAACCGTGCGGCCTAAGGCCAAAGAAGCACGAAGAGTGTGAAACACACCAACAATCACAAGATGTGAATTCCATAGGAATAAAAGTGAAGGAGACTTAAGAAAGTCACAAGGACCGACATTGAAAATGCAAGGTCATACAAGTAAAGAACACTTGTAATGAACCAGAGAAACTGGTACAATCCAAAAGCTACTAACAGTAGAGGAAGCACTACAACCCAGTAGTGACTTAACCTCAACCGACAATAAGTCGGAGAAATCAAGTGAATGATCACTACAAACACAACTGTATGCATATAGATTGCCAAAGAGCTGATTATAAACCTAAAACTCATCGAGTTCGAGCACGGTAAAGGAATACCACACTTGGTTAATAAACCTTGTTCCACAACAAGAGGGACAAAAGGTGACGTGTAACACGTTAAGGATAACGAGAAGGGCGAATAACCCAAGTTATCAGGGTCGCGCAGCAGAAGCTAGTGGGCCCAGAATTCTAAGTGAAAGAACCTAGCGAATAAAAGGCTAATCATCAACGCCTGAAAGCCATTTAGGCTAGAACCGAACCCGGTTAAGAGTTAAATAAACTCCGATGAAAATTCTTGATGCAGGGACTAACCGGCAATACGGTTAAGACCCAATGATCAGGAACATTGTAAATAGACCGCATGGAAGCTGAACCACTCCATGACGGCTGAATGCCTTCGACCAATGTTCAATGTTGACACATGGTAGATTACGTGGGCGTAATCCCTTTTAAGGGGGGTAGAGCGAAAACCGCAAAGTGTAAGTTTTACGTGACAAATGCGTAAACTACAATGCGCATAGCGCAAGAGCATTCGTGTTGATGATTGATACTTATGTTACATAAACATTTGTATTAATTCATCGTGTAATTATGGTAATTTGAGAAATAAGAATAAGAAAGGAGTAGAGAAACTCTAGGGGAATGAGAACCCCGATTGGTAATAGTATGAGGAACGAGTATGTATGGGAGACTTGAGGAGTATAAATCGGTATGGAACCGATGTATGTAATGAGTAAATCGGTATGAAACCGATGTATTTTATGAGTATAAATTGGTATAGCAAATTAATGGAATATTACCACGAAGTTCTTAAGTATAGTAGTTGGAGAAGATGTAGTAATGATGATGAGATGATTAGTAAGTAAGCAAGTGAATCATATAAATGGAAAATGTATGTGCGTGATTATGAGTAGCAAGATTAAAGATAGAAAATGAAATAATGTTTGACGAGCTGTCTGTTTGTATTGAGGTGGGAAGTGGAACTTGATTTGCTAGTGATCAAGGGAAGCCGAACACAAATTGGGGTGGAAGGATAATTCAACACCAATGCTGATCACATTGTGGTTGAAGGACTCTGGAAGCTCCCTTAAGTGGTCACAACAATGACACTAGTAATAGGTATAATCATCATAAATGGTATTCAGGAGATGTATGCAAGTTTTCAAAATGAATTTCCAAAACTAATTTGGTACAATGTGTTTTCTTCAAACTTAAGAATGAGGACCGGTTTTAAAACCGCTCCCACGGGCGCTAGTGGATCTTCCATGCCTAGGCACGGGTATCCGGTCGAAACCATAGGAGGAGAAGCTAGTTTTGAGTCGGTGGGAGTGTTGATTAGTTTTGAAACCACTACACCGGTTGTACGGTAACAGTGTGTGTTTTGTATTTTTCCAAAGGCACTGGGGCAGCGTAGTCCCGAGTAAGTATGAGTAAGTATGAGTAAAGTATGAGTAAGTAAGTATGAGTAAGTGCCTGAGGATCTCTATATGTGCAAATGAATTTGATCAGAACCAAAGGACCGTAGAGCCAGAAAGCGTAAGTGCTCGAGTCATGACGGCCGTGAACCAGAAAGCGTAAGTGTTCAAACGTGACCGGTACCTGAGGGATCACTCTCCATTGGGGGAGGATTGTACCTAATTGTCTGCGGATGGACCCCCTTGGAGGAGTAAAACGGATATTTTTGATTGCTATGCATGCAGTGACATGCTGTTTGGATGCGTAGTATGCATCATGTCAACATTTGGAGTTTGACAAGTTATATGTAGAGGTTATAACCGTAGCATAGAGTATATGTACGAGTAACAGTATTAGATTCACCAACTTTGAGGGCAAAGTTCTTTAAGGGGGGTAGATTGAAATACCCCGAACTTAAATATGGTGATTAGAATATTTTAATACAGTATTTAAGGGCCTAATAGTGCCTAAGTAATTTTTGGTAAGGAAAATAAATCCAAAAGAAATAAGAAAAACGCTTAGAAAGTGGAAAACGCTAAAATAAGCGTTAATAACCATAGGAGGTACGAGACCTCGGTTATAGTATCGTAAGGATTCCTAGTGCTTATTCATGCCTAAATAGTATACGGGAATGATTCCCGAAGAAAACGGATCCGAAAAATGTATTAAAACGCTAATAGAGCTTTAGCGCACGTTTTTCGAAAAAACCCGAAAACGTGATCTTAAGTGGTCAAACGAACCCGTAAAAATTATAAATCATTAAATAACAATTATTAAGCATTTATGGAAGCTTAATAGCCAATAAAATCAGTAAAACGAGAAAATAGTAAAAACTGTCAAAAACGGGAAGTTGTGGGGTAAAAGCATAAATAAACCAAACTAGTGTGTCCACTATTGTAAATAAAATTTTCCAAACCCACAAAAGGCTGTGTACAGCCGATCCCCTTCCCTCACACACAACAAATAAGTAAATAAAGAAAGAAGAAAAAAAGAAGAAAAGAAAAGAATACAAAAAGGTAAAAAACACTCTCTTTCCTCACCTTTTTCTTCTCTCTCTTCCATTTCCTCCTTCCCCATCGTACTCCCTCTCTTTCTTCTCCTGGTGGCTGCGATTTTTGAGAAGCTCCACACCTCCTATGGCTTCTCTTCATTCTTCCTCATGCTCTAGCTCCATTTGAACTCCAAATGTAAAACAAAATACATATTTGAACTCCCCTCTTCAAGCTCTACATTTCTATCTTTTCAAAATCTGAAAATGAGCAACTTCATCTCCATGGGTTTTGCCCATTTGAAGAGGAAATGGTACCATTTCGAAGCATGGAGTCTCCTCTTCCACTTAAGGTAAAAAGATTCAAGAGAAAAACTCATTTTCTTCATTTCCATGTCTTGGCCGATTTTTGCCCTCCTTGTAATGCCTTGTTTCTTCTTTGTTTGAGCTTGGTTCAACTCTCCAATGGTGGAGGAACTCTCCTTTGTACACAAGCCTTAAAAACCTCTCTTGAAACTCCAAGGTAAAACCCTAACTAATGGTGATTTAAACCCTTTATTGAATTAGTGGTGTTTTAAGAGATTAGAAGTCTAATTATATCCTCCTTATGTAATTTGGGTGTTGGGATGGAGTTTGGAAACTCCATCCCCCCACATGGCCGATTTTGCAAGAAAAAGAGAAGGAGAAGAAGTGGAAAAGAAATGAAGGAAATATAAGCTCAAGGTAAGAGCTCTTCCTTAATGCAAAATTTTAATGCATTAGAGTAATGGGAATGGGTAAACAAGTAAAAGAACCTAAACTATTGTATTAATATTGAGTTTATGAAGTTTTGAGTATTTGTGAATTAGTAAGTGAATTGTAGGCCTTGGAGCCAAGTATATTGTGTATGAGAATTGGTATTAATGTTTGGTAGTGTATTGATGTATTAAGGATTGTTGTTATTGCTAGTAGGACCCTTGTATGGGTGTGGCTAGAATAGGGATGAATTTGATGAGAAAGGATATGTGTGGGTAAGTAAGAAAAGTAGGTGAACTATGGCGAAATTTTAGTAAGAATTGTGCATTAAAGAATGACTTGGTGAATGGGAGAACCAAGTTGTGTATTGGACTTAGAAAAGATGTTAACGGCCATGTAATGGTAATTGTGGTATGAGAGTACTAGGATGTAAAATCTGTAGCAAGAGAGAGACCAAAATGCATTATAGAACTAGGAAGAAATTGGTGTGCAGGATTTTGTAAAATGAGTGTTGGAACTTGGGTGTAGGTAGTGTAATGACTTGGGAATGAATTGGCATGGTAAGGAGAGGTATTTGGAATGCTAAGAATGGCAAGGATTGAGGAAGTATTGGATGGGAGAATTGAATTTTAAAATCTGTAGCATAAGTGTAACAAAAACAGTTACATGTGTTGAAGAAGAAGTAAGGAAATTGTGTAAGTTGATTTAGGATTGAGAAATGAATTTGATTGGTGAATTAAGGTGATTTAGAGGATTTAATTAGTGTTTAAACATGTAGGAAACATGTGGAAATGACTAGGAAAAGATTGGGTGAGAATTGAGGTGAATTTAGAATTCAAAGTAGATAATTAAAAGGGGTTCTGCAGCCGACCCACCCAGGCGACCTACCCTAGCCTGGTCGGTCGGACTAAATTCTGTAACCCGGGTGCTCTCTGCAGCCGACCTACCCAGGCGACCTACCCAGAGTGGGTCGGTCGGCCTTTATAAAAAAAAAAAATTTAAAAATCAAATTATATATATATATATATATATATAATATATATAATAATATATATATATATATATATACTTATACCCATACATACATATATATACATACACGTATATATATATATGTATATACATACACACATATATATATGAGTATAAGTAAGGCATTAGTGCTAGAATAATGAAGGAAAGAAAGTTAAGCACACAAGAGAAAAACTAAGAATAACGGGACAACGGGGTAAGTACGGGAGTAGTAATTATTTGTGTATCGTATGAACATAGTATTAAAACAATGTTGGAAACATTATCAGTGGAACAAGTGTGAACCGAGGAACAAGGGAACACACGGTAAAGCTAACCCCGGTGAAAGGTATGATTTCCTCATGCCCCGTATGCTAAACGAGTTACGTTGATTTGTGTGCTGTATGCCGGCTAATCAAGACTAAAGCATGAAAACGGTTTATTGCCTTTCATTATATGTCTTGCTGTATGTTGTGTGAGCTAACCCTTCTTGATTGATTGTGTAGCTTCATTTGGTGCGTAGTACGACTCCTAGATGAGTCTTGTTGTGTGGTGGCTCGTAGTAAGAGTCAGGTTGTGAATTAATGGAACCATAGCAACGCACTAAACTAACAAATCAACAAACGATAACGCAACCCAACGAAACTCACAAGAATGAGAGAGAGTGTACGGGAGTAATACCCTCCCGATAACGGTTGGAGAATTGAAATGAATAATCCACAAATAATGAGTAGTGGAAGTATATCAGTAACCTCTATTAGAGGAATTAATCTTGGTGCAAGACATGAACCATGAGAGTAGTAAAGAATGATGAGGGATCTCCAAACCCCTTAGCAATTAGTCGACCCATTATGAGAGGACCCGACTGATGTAAGTATGTCCCGAACCTGAGAGTATTCGATATTGGGGAAACCCTTAAATCTGAGGATACTAGTCGGTAGTAATTCCCTAAGCTGGTGGAGGTTATCAAGAGAGATACTTCTAGGCTAATCCATGAGATTGTATTGTGCTCTGAGAGAAGAGTGTTGGGAATTTGAGTAGTCCGGTAAGAACGGACATTGAGTATTTGAGGAGCTAAGTGTATAGCCCTTGTATTGTAGGTCCGGTGGTGAGTCTTGTGTATGACTCCGCCCAGAGACCAAAGTAATGAGTAATGAGTATTGCGTATGTATGAGTAAAGTAATGAGTATTGAGTAAGAAGTAAGTATGAGTATGTAATGAGTACCGAGTATTGAGTACGTATGAGTAAGTATCGAGTATTGAGTATGTAAGAGTAAGTATAGAGAATTGAGTAGTGAGTATGCACTAGTATAGTAACGAGTACAGAGTAAGGATCGTGTACGAGTAAGGTATTGAACATGGAGTGATGAGTATGCAAGAGTAAGGAGTAAATATGAGTAGAGTAACGAATATCGAACACAGTACGAAGAGCAATGAATGTATAACAAATACGAATGGTTGACTATTGAATTGTCTTCCTTAGTAAGTATTGAACTTGTGTATTTATGTAGGTATCTTTGATTGTATTGTTGTAGTATGAGTATGTGTATGCATGTAAAATGAACTCCATGTATTCCGACCCAAAGTAGTCGGCGTACCGCGGTTAGCACGGTATATGCGGATTTCATATGCAGCGTAAGCTGACCCCCTAGGGGGACCGTTTTTAGTGTGCAGGTACCCGAAGCTGATCACCGTTCGAGAGAGTAGGACGGGGACTGCTACGTAAGCATGGGTAGCTGTATAGTAGGGATTGGTACTTGTATTGTGATGCGAATTTGGAAGTTTAAAATGTATCGGTAATGTAAGGATTGTAGTATACTCGGTATAGTATTGTATTGGAGTTGTATTTGAATCATGGTAGAGTATGCAAGGGAAAGTGATGTATTGTGTAGAGCACTCGGTATGTTCATACTCATCAGACCGATAGTATGTAGGATTGTAACTCGCCTTGTTAGTCACGTGGGTGACTAACGTCATTGTACCCCCGCCGTTGAGTATGTAAAGTCCGCTGCGAAGGTAAGTATTGTACAGTAATAACGGTATTAGTGGTAGGGGTGTTACAACGCATTCAAGCTTCCATTCATACAATTACTTTAATACTTAGTCATGCTCTTCAAGGATTAAAGGTTACAGTGGTTACCTAGGCCGGACTTAGTCCCGGTCCCATCACGGTCGATGATGTGTAAGGCCGGCTGCCTCTGCGGTGCGCCCTTCTGCGGACCTCGGGACCGCTGTCCCTGCGAGGTGTGCTGGGCATGAGCATCGCCAGATGCAACCTCCTTGCCTTCACGCTGCTTGTAGCCCTGGTAGTTGCCCTTGGGCTTAGAATTCTCCGGGCATGCATTGGCACGGTGGCCCGGTTTCTGGCAAGTGAAGCAGCGGATCTCCCTTCCTTGGCAATCTGTGCCGGGATGATCCTTGTTGCAGTTACGGCAGATGTAGCTGCGGCCATCAGATTGGTTCTTTCCTTGGCCAAATCCAGAACCTATAGCTTTCAAGTTAGCAAGGTTTGGTATACTTACAATACTCTATATTCTTACAATTTCACAAGTGTACTAATTCGGTTTCGGTTTCTTACCCCTGTAGGGCTGAGACCTCAGTGGCTTCGCTGCCACTGGTGCGGTGTAGGCAATCTGTAAAGGCTCAGTTGCCTTGCCCTTCTCAGCATGGGCACCGCCGTCTCCGGATGTATTTTTCTGATGGTGGGAGTGCTTCCCTTTCCTTTTCTTCCAGGGTTTGGATGGGTTTTGTTCATCGGAGGGGTTACCCTTGCCGCTCACCTTGCGCTTCAGCACTTGTTCCTCATCTCTCAGCTGGCAGGTGATCTCAACTCGAGATGCAGCGTGGTAACACTCCTGAATTACTTAGGCATTAGGTTACATTTACATACGGGAATACTAATTCACATTACTCATGGCTTTTTAAGGGTTCAACTTGTTTACCTGAAGGGAGGTAAACCGAGTGAAGCCCATGCCATACCGGAGTCGATGGCTCAATCCGCCGTAGAAGCGGTCGACCAAGACTTGGCCGGTATACCCAAGGTCGGGTAGAAGTCGGAGAAGAGAGGTGAAGGTGCGGTAATATTCATCAACCGTCATCTTCTCAGTCATTTTTAGTGCATCGAGCTCAAGCCTTTTCTTGGTCTTGACATGCTCGGGGTAGTACTTAGATCGGAGGAGAGAGGTGAATGCTTCCCATCCGAAAGCAGGGTCAGCTATGTGCTCGGCCTTAACGAGCTTCCACCAGTCCATAGCCGCGTCTTTGAGGTAGTACGCAGCTATCCTCACTCGAACTCCAGCGGGAGTCTCAAGTGTCTCGAAGGCCGTCTCCATCTCGGAGAGGTAGGCCTCGAGCTTGGCGGGGTCGCTCTCGCCTTTAAAGCATGCAGGTCGAAGGTCGGCGACAGCTTTTACCCAATTCGTTTCTCGGGGATGAGGTGGGTCGGGCTACTGCTGCTGCTGCTGTGTTTGCTGTACAGCCGTGATTACTTGCGGTAGCATCTGCGCTACCGTGGTGGCGACGATCTCAGCTATCGTCTGCGTGCCCGGTCCATCAGATGTCTCTCCTCTAGGTCGGCCTCGACCTCGTCCTGACATCTGAACAAGTGTGGATTACATTAGATGTTGTGATACTATGACCTCATGGTCTTCATTCAAGCAATGGTATCGTCTTCGCAGACGTTAGTGGTATCCGTTATTGCTAACGGTAGTTCCTAGTTAGGTTTCTAAATATCCGTCTTAAGACGGTTGAAATCCTAACTCGGTAATCACTACACTTAAGAGTCTAATCATCAGAGCGATACTTCGCTCTGATACTACTTTTTGTAACACCCCAACCGCTAATCCTTTCATAATCCTTTAACCGTTCCCATACTTACCTTACTCGCAGCGGAATACTTGCTTACTTACTTACTCCCGGCGGGTGATACAATGCCGTTAGCCATCCAAGGCCAACAAGGCTACTACTACTTACTGTATCGGTCTGACGATTAGAATAAACCAAATACATACTACATACTTTACAATGCCAAATACTTACTTACAAGTGATTACCGAGTATCCAAGTTAGGCAAATTACATTCCATGACTACTTCCCAAAAACGAAGAGTTTATACAACCTCTCCTTACTATCCAAGTAGGAGTTCAATGTCCAAAAAGGTGTACCACATGGTACACCGGCTACTCAAAAGGCTCTAGCCGTGTACAACTCGGTACACTATTCCAATTCCTACTAACTACTCCAAAAAGAATCACATGCTGCCCTTACTCTACCTTCACGCCTCGCGGGTACCTGTGGAGTAAAAACATTCCCCCGAGGGGGTCAGCTTACGCTGAACATGATAACCGCATACCCCGCGTACTAGCGAGGGTACGCCAATTAATTGGTCGGATACATGCGGTTCGTTTCATTCATACATACATACATGCTTTATACAAATCAATACATTCATTTCACAAGGCATACATACATTCAATACATACAATACATACAGGGAAGACAACTCAAGTCGACCGTTTATACTTACCGAATACTCACCGCATTACGGAGATACAATTCTCCAATACATACAAGGTCCAGTTAGCCTCATTACACACCCGGGTTAATCGGGTGTTCAATACTTTTTACTCCGGGTCAATGACTTACAATAGTCAAGACCAATACGAATACAATACATACTTCTTACATACTTTACTTCCAGTTAAGTCGGTATGACCTCCGGGCAGGGAATACTACTTCCCACCACCGGGCTTTAGGGTGGCCCACTAATCCAGGATGCTACCCATACAAAGGGAATTGGTCCAAGGAACAGATCATAGCCAGGATTCGGTTCCAACCTCTTGTGGTTCCTTATCCTCACGCGTGGCCGAAACTATATCGGGCTTCTACTCATTCCATTTTACTCATTACTCATGTTAGGAGTTAGGTTGTTAGGAATTAGTAGAAGTCCATACTTACTTCCATACATACATACATACACAAGTACTCATACTTACGCATACACTCCATTTCCATCCATTCATTTCATGAATTATACAAACTATGAGTTCAAGAGCAACAAACAAGAACAATATAGTTCAAACACATATAAGTGCAATATAAATCCGATTCATGCATTTATCTTGTTGGTGATCACATAAACACACAAATCGGGGTAACCAAGTTAGGATACAGGGCATGAGGAAATCATACCGTTCACCGTCGAACACGTCCTACCGGTTCCCTTGGAGATCAACTATTTGATTCCTATACATACATGAAGTAGTATGATCAATGATCTATTATTGATCTACTTACTCCTTCATTGGTATTTTCAATGCATACTTACTACTCCATTACTTTCTTACTTGGTTACAAAACCATTCTTTCCTTTACTACTTCATAAACTTGTTTCCTTACAAAATTACTTACCTCCTCACCATTATTACTATATCAATGGTGCATTACGACATATATATGCATATAGGTATATAGGCATATATATATTTATATATGATTACTATAGTCATATAATTAAAACATCTTTTTTTTTTTGTAAGTGTTTGGGCCGTCCGACCCACCGTCCGACCCAACCCTGGGTCGGACCATTCCAGTAGGTTTTCGTCCCCTGAAATTACTCCTGTCCGACCCAGCACTATTCCGTCCGACCATTCCAGAAAGTTTCGATTTGTCATCCAGGTCATGTCCGACCCACGTCCGACCCAACCTCTGGGTCGGACGAAGTCAGAAACTTCGATGGAGAAAATTTTCGCCCGTCCGACCCACGTCCGACTCACGGCCCTGGGTCGGACCATTCCAGAAAGATTTCTTGTCGATTATTAAGGCCCGTCCGACCCACGTCCGACTCACGGCTCTGGGTCGGACGGTTCCAGAAGGTTTTTCCGCTGTTTTCTCAAGGCCCGTCCGACCCACGTCCGACTCACGGCTCTGGGTCGGACGGTTCCAGAAGGTTTGATTCTCGTTATTTAAGCCATGTCCGACCCACGTCCGATCCAGACGCTGGGTCGGACGGTTCCAGAACATTGCTACCGGTTTATTTTTCTCTCCCCAATTTCACCCATTGCTTCCCTACTCTTCCTACATGCATCCTAACATGATTTAGCACTAATTAAACACTCTAAATCACCTTAATTCATCCACCAAACTTACTACTCAATCCTTACATTTACTTACACATTTTCCTCATTACATTTTCAACACTTATACTAGTTTCCTCACACTTATGCTACAGATTTTGTTTCTTCTTTCTATGCTACAGATTTTTTTACCTTAACCCTTCCACTTCAATACTCCTTCAACTAATGCTACTCCTAGCATCCAAAATGCGTTACCTTACACTCTAGTTTCCTTCCATTTACAACCTCATTTCCAAATCTGTTACAACTGCTAAAGCACTCCATTAAAACTCTCTAACCACTTCCTCTTTTTACACAAGCTAAGTCCTCTCATTTCTACACAAAATTTGACATAGTCTCCCCTATAATTCTTACTTTGCTCACACACTATTTCAGTTCACAAATTCATGTTCTCACAACCTGTTACACAATACTCATTATACACATTTCAATACTACTACAACACCCATAAAATCCTGCACACCTACACATTCACTACCCAAGGTTTTTCCCAAGTTTTAAACATCATTCAAAACTTCAAAAACTGTTACATTCTTTTCTCCAATACATTACTACATTACCACTACTCATTACTCAATCCATTAATCATTTTACTTACTCAAAAACTGTTACAATACCACATACACAACCTAACCCAAGGTAAGGGCATTACCTTGACTTGTTAGTTTTTCTTTCTTTCTTTTCCTCTTCTTCTTTTCCTCTTTCTTTCTCCTTGCTCTCGGTTTCAATGAGGTTCACACACCAAGTGCTACAACCCATACCAATACACAATACCAATTTAGCATCCATGTTATACTAACCCTAGAATTTAAGTTTTAGGGTTTAGGAAAGAGTGTTACCTTCCAATGAGTAGATGAAGTTCTTGACTAGTGCAAGAACAAGATTTCTAGCCCAACAAAAGAGCCAAAATTGGCTGGAACAAAGAAGGCCAAGAGTTCAAAAACTGAAAGTTCTTAAAATGCCAATGAGAGCTAGAAACAGTGGATTTTTGAACTTCTTTTTACCTCAAGATGAAGAGGAGGTGAAGGTGCTTCTAATGGTGGACTTGAATCTTCAAATGGAGAACACCCACAAAAATGAAAGTTGAGCTTTTGGATTTTTGAAAGGAGGGAAATGTTCTCCTTTGCAAGGGGGTTGCAATGGTATAATTTTTGTTGGATTTGGAGGAGGTTTGAGTACTCAAAGAGAGGAGAGAAGATGAGAGTTTTGTGGGGTTTCTCTTTTCTCCATGGCTGTCGCAGTGCAAGAGGAAGAAGAGAGAATAGAGAGAATAGAGGGGGAAGAAAAACGTGAGGGAAGGAGGGAGTGAGGAGAGAGAATAATTTTTTTGCTTTTATTTACTTTGCTTGTCTTTTAGCAAATAAGAGGCAATTAAAGAGAGGGGGAGGCTTATTAAAATCGGCCCACACATGCCCCTCCTACAGATTTCCAACTTTTATTTGCAAAAGTGGACACACTAAGTTTCTTTATTTGCATTCTAACCCCACAACTTACCGGTTGTTACAGTTTTCACTAACCGGTACCCGTTTTCCGGAATTTTCTCGTTTAATTAATTTTATTGGTTCTAAAGCTTCACTAATATTTATTAGTGACTATTTAGTTGACCAAAATTATTACGAGTCCATTTGACCCGCTTAAAGTCACGTTTCCCCGGTTTCCTCGGAAAACGCGCTTTAAGGTTCGTTTATGCTTTTAACCCATTTTAAAGGTCCGTTTTCTTCGGGATTTGTTCCCTCATATTTATTTTAGTGTAATTAAGCCTTTAAAAATATAATTAGCCTAATTAATCACTGTTTTTAATTACGGGGTATTTCAGCAATAGTCAAACCCTGGTGAGTTAAATACTAGATGAGCCTTTAAAGAGAAGAGGGTATTCTAAGGAATCCAAGTCCATATCTGAATTTATTACTTGCATGATGGATTTAAGAGTTAAAATGATTGATGGATATAATTATACAGTATGAGCCTAGATGCTTTAATAAGAATTTATCTTTTATGCCAAGAGGAAAAACTGGCTTCCCCGCTTGATGATTTGATCAAAGGAACTTAGTTCTAGGGATTAAGGAATACACTAGATTCAAGTATAGGTTATAACAGTTATTGGAATAGTTGTATAACAATCAAGGGAAAATGTACATGTAGTAATCACCACGTCACAAAGTTCGATAAGATAAAATCGGGAAAATGATAATTATGTTTTTGTTTGATATTGGACGTGGGAGGTCGAACTTGATCCTGGTCAGATCAAGGGAAAACCAAACACAAAATGGTGTGGAAGGATAGTTCAACACTGATGCTGACCCCGTCAGGGCTGGATGATTCCTGAGACTCCTTACAAGTGGTCACAAATATTTCTGTGATACGTAAGTATTTATTCTTAAATCTAATATAAAATTTGACTAATAAGTATATGAGATGTAGAAGATGTAAACTAAGAGTTAAGTTGTCCAGGTTACCCTGAGGAGATTAAATAGCTAAAACAACTCCGCGTATGTCGGAAAAATAGTCAGTTGTGAGAAAAATACTAACCATTATTATCCCATGAACCATGTTAATAAATTAAATAGGAGATCAAGAGACAATTACCTATAATAAGAGTATTCTCAAGCTAGCTTCTAAGTTATGGCCATATTGCCATCTAGAAGGAAAGATCGACTTCCATATCTTTCTTTACAAATCCAAACCCAATATATTAAATGGGAACCTACCTATAAGCATGGTAGAATATAAAGAGTAGAAACATTATACTAATACTCACATGAGTTGATTCACAACCGCAAGAACATGTTCAATTGAGGGAAAACTGTACCTTGTTAGAAACTTTAGCAGGAACCCTACTGTGGTATACCTGATGAACAGACGATAGTAATTGTGTATGTACTACCGACAAATGGTAAATCAATAATATCAAGAAATCTTTCTATAATATACATAAGATGCATGGCTCGACCATAGCTCATACTTTACATTGAAAAAGACAACCGAATATGGTGACAGTAAACTCAAATACCAGAATCACAAAATGATGACCTGAAGATCAAAGAGAGAGCTTTTAAGTAAGCCACAATATTAATACAGGACCCGGGAGCCGACGATTACAACTACAAGAAGCGATTAATGGAAGTGTGTTACACACGATAGTTTTAACGAGCCATGAGATAATATTGGCAACGTACAAGAGGGTAGATCACCTTCACCCATGCACACGGTGAAACACCCCTAACCTTTAAATAATGAAATAATGATAAATAAGTATTATTTAGGGGATTATTAAACCCTAATAAAAGTATATAAACACTTGGGCGTTAAAACACACCTAAACTCCTTAAGGTCAAAAACGAGCGTTAAAGCCCGACCTTAAGCTAATCAAGTTATATAAGCTATAAAACTCATATGAAGTTAATCAAGGATCATTTTATGACCTTTAAAACACAAGTCCTCAGTTATAAATGAGTAAAAATACAAAATGCCCGGGAGTTCCCTTAAGGGCCCCTTAAGGCCCGAAAGTCCCGGAAATACTTTATTAAATAAAGTAAAGCATTACACTTCATTCTAAATACACAATAACACTTTAATGAACATTTAAGATGAAGTTCTCAAGATAAATTCTCAGTTAAAGACAAAGTTCTCGGAGGTTCCCGTAGAGGGCTCCATAAACCCCTGGGAGTGCCCCGGAGAGGTACCGAAGTGGCACGAACTACAATATAAATCATTCTAAGAGTTCCTATCATCAATATTCATTGTTCCAAAGAGGTTTCTCAAGCTACTTTCTCTAAAAATAACAAAGTGCTCGGAAAAATTTCTTAACGCTCCTTTTTGCCACGGGAGTGTCCCGTTAGCCCGAAAATTGAATTACGAGTTTATATAACCCCATATATCACAAAGTAACACCTTGACATATCATTATTGACTATAAAAAATGTCAATAAACACTTGGAACTCATAGTGACTAATTATTTTCCAGAAAATTCTTAAAGCACAAAAACGCACCTTCGGGTGTCACGAAAACGCGTTCTACACAATTGCCTTGAAATTTTTGAGGAGCCACGAGTTGATAACCTTAAAAGGGGATAAATTGACCATCTAAATCAATTAATTCCAGTACTAAATTCATAGTACAAGTGGGGGCGATTTTTGGATCAAAAAGGTACCTAAAATCAGCATTTTTACCTTAAAACTTTCATCTTTTACCATGATGTAAATGCACCAATTAAATGCTGGAAAATATTACACATATTAGTATGATCTTAGTAAAATATAGTGTAACAAAAATAAAATTAAAAATCAATCCCATTTGGCCTCTATATGGGGCGCCATTTAGGGTCTGTTTTGGCTAGATTTTGCTTCAAAAATTGCCTTATGGAATGGTGACTCACCCTAGCATGTACCATGTGATAATATGTCAATTTAATCAGTCAAATGGACCTCCATTTCCGATTTCCCCTGCAAGAAAACAATGAAGATTAGCTTATATTAAGATAATGAGATTAAAATGCAAATCTAGTCATACTTTTGAATAGGCAATTAAACAAAGGAAGCAAGTTGCTCCATTGGCATGTGAGTGCCGATTTGAATCAGGAAAAGGGGGAGGATGATTGCTACTAAACTAATCAAGATAGACAAATACCTAACTAGCATTATCTCTTGTTCAAAACAAACAAAATCAACTTGTCTCTTATGGCACATGGTGGCCGATTTCAATAAGTAAAGGAGGTGTATATGCCTTATTAAATCAAGCAAAAATCAAGTGCTCCATTCAGTCCATGTAGCCAATTTTTACAAGGGAAAAAAGACAATTATAGCATGTGAGTCATCTTAGAAAATCAAAAGAAATACCTACCTATTATACCCTTTGTCTTCTTCTTTCAAATTATCAATCAAGCCACAATTATCTTCTTGCCAATCAGCCGTAAGGCTTGTCTAAATTGGGAGAGTTTTGTAGTCAATTATGAAATCAAATAATCAAAAACAAATCATAGAATAATGCTATGTTACATGACAATAATTCACATTTGATTCCTCCTCTTGTCTTACCTTAATAACCTACGTGAGCTTGTCCTTCCTTCCTTGCTCATCCAACCAAATTGGTAAGTCTTCAAGCTCTCTCTTTTCTTCTTCCTTTGATAAGTTAATTCCTTAGAGCCTTAAAGCTCCATTAATGGTGTTTTAAGTTCTAACACCATTTTAATGTAATTTGCTATTTAAATCTCCTAAGTCTTGAAGCAAGAAATCATCCTAGAAAATTCTACAATTTTCGCCAAGCATAGGTGTTCCAAGGAGGTTCCTAGATTCAACAACAACACAAGGAACAACAAGATCAAGTTAAGGTATATTTTTGTGTTGAAAATCCTAGTAAATTACCTTAAGCAATTTTTGAAAATTAAGAGCTTCTAAACCCATATTCTCTTCATTATTTCATGAAGGAAACTTGGATCTACAATCATCCCAAGGTGTACCAAAAATACCTTGTTAAATTCCTAAGGTAAACCCTTACAAAATTACTACAAATATTATTTATAAATTCTTGTTAGAAGTCTAACAAATGGATCTCCTACATATGTACAAGGAGGCCGAAATACCTTCATCAAGATAGCATTTGAAGAGCTTGGAATTCAAGGAGAAATCAAGTACAAGAATTGTCTTGATTTAAGGAGTAAGTTATATAATTAAAGTTTATTAAGTTTAAGTTTGATTTAAGCTTCAAACTTTGGTATAAAAATTATGTATAACCCTTAGATAAATTAAGGCCGAAAACTATGGGTTATATTGTCAAGAAAATAATTTATAACATATAAGGTAAGATTATTACCTTAAGGAATATACTTATGTCACAAAAATTTATTAAGGAACACATAAGTTCAAACCGAATACTCTAGGGATAAAATGTTCTATTTTTAGTTTATAATCATTCTAGGTCATTAGCATAATTTTTAGAAGTGTATATGATTTGTTTTATCTTATAACATTTATACATACATATTATAAGTTTAAATCAAGTTTTAAAAACCATATGGTAAAATATATTAAAGCCGAGAACATATGTGACCATTTGGTGAATTTTGAATTTATATAAGTGTATTAACTTATATTATAATTTTGGGAACATTAAAAATAACTACAAGTAATTTAAATGGCTATTTTAATAAGTTATGTGGCTAAAATGTAAATTTTGAAAAGTTTGTGGTATTAAATGGGTTGCTGCCGAGAACATAAGGGTTATTTGGCATAATTATGATATAATATAGGGGGAATTAATATTATGAATTTTGTGTATTTAAATAATGTTTTACGTATTTGGTGTTTAAGTATTTAAATAACATTTTATAAAGTTTTGGGGCTATTTTGTAGTTATTGGTAAGTTTAGAGTTTAACCGAGAATATACATGATTTTATGGGTATATTAAAGTATTAACTATGAAATTAAGTCTTGGTCAAAGTGTTGACCAAAAACTTTGGGTTAAAATGATTTATGACATAAAATAATAAGTTTATAAAAGTTTTGGGGTGGAAAAGTAATTTATAAAGTATATATGTAAAAACCGAATTGAATAGGGGCGGAAATGTAATTTGCAAAAATATATGGGTCTTTTCGGTAATTAAGAAGGATTAAATGTTAAAACTATAGTTTATAAGTTAATATGTAACATATATAAGTCTTAAGGATTAAAATGTAATTATGTGAAAGTTAATATTAAAACCGAAAAGTACTTGTGGTCAATTGGTAATTTATAAGAATTAGAATATTTATTTTGGTAATTACCGAAATGTTAAAGTGGTTAATTAGCAAATAATAAAGTTATATGGTTATTTGGTAATTTATAAAAGTTATTGGGTATAAAATATAAATACCGAATTAATAAGGGTGGTGTTGTAATTTAATAAAGAAAGGAATTAAAACTATGAATTATGATACATTACGGAGTATAATATAAAGTTTACAAATAAATGTGGTTATAATAAAAACAACCAAATCATATAATATAAAGAATAAGTGGAAACAATTGTGAATAAATAGTTAAGGAAATAGAAATATACTACAAGGTAGAAATTCATTATCACATGTGGATATCACATAAAATAACGAACTGTGGAACTACTTTGAGTCACTGTAAAATAACAGGGGGAAATAAAAAACATACGGGATTAGTATATTACAAGTATTAGTTCTACAGTGACAGTACTATAATATTTAGTGAACAGTCGTATTAATATTACCCAGTATTGCATGTATATATAACAGCACGTACGGGAAGGAATTACTAGAGCGTGAATTGTCAAGCTTTTGTTACTACGGTGAAATTGTGTGGTCTGAATGTCCTAAGGATTTTCCTAAGGTCCAGACGTGTATGCTTAATTGTTAAAGAACGATATCTGTGATTTTATATATATTATTTTATATACTGTATCGCTCATACGCTGTTGCGTTTTATTTTACACGAACGTCTTATGACCGGAAGTTTATACATCTAAACTGGAAAAAAGAGAGACTAACTGACCTTTAGGAATTTTGAGATCCTAACTAATGGTCAAACTGTTATAGTCTTAACTCAAGGATTGGATATTGTATCATTGACTAACGGGCTAACTTATAAAGAGAGGAATCCAGTCTGTTTCGACTTTCTGGTTGCGCATCGTGATCACTACGAGAGACTTCAATGGGGAGTCACTCAAGGGAATCCATTGTCCACACTCGACGATGGTGGAGGGCACTGCCGTTGGTGCACAGGTTCGACCGGATCGGTCAATATATTATCCAGGGCCACAAGGTCAGCTGGTAACGGTTCCATTGGAACCCAGGGGACTACTGTTCATTAATAAGTTTTTAAGGGTTGTCTTGACATGACGCCTGAGGTGGAAATTAATTGGAAAGTTTAAGTGATTGGTTAAAAGTCAAGGGCCAGGTGGCCAACTAACAAGTACAGTTTAATACGCGTATCTTATTGTTTGTTGTTATAGTTTATTGATGTTTAATTACTGGTTGTGGTTATTATTATGCACTGATATTTACAGGTGGACTATTCTGTGAATGTTTGATGTTACAGTAATTTCTATTATTATTGTAAACCGGTATATCTTGTAAAGAATCTAATAACAAGATGGCTAAAACGACTCAAGGAATCTAGATACTTAGGACTACATTTAGCATACCAGCATTTCGATTGCTGAGCCCTTCAATGGGCAAAACATTTCAGGTTACTGAAGAAGACACAAGCCGGAGTGCGGGGAACAGGGTAGCTGCTGTGTTGTTAAACACTCTTAAGTTTTATTTGGTATTGTAATAAAGAGTTTGTTGTATTCAGTTAGTTGCTCATTTAGTTTGAACTTGGTCTGTAATTATTAGAGTGCTCAGTATCTGTTCATCACAGCGTGAGGAGGTAAGGTTGTTGGATGAAGTAAGAATGCCTTGTTACTCACAAGGGTGAGTAACGGCGTGTAACACCAAGGTTAGATAGTTTTTATTTTCCGCTGCGACGTTATTTATTGTGCTACAACTTGCGACGTTTTAAACAAGTTAGGATTAGGGGTGTTACAAAAGTGGTATCAGAGCGGTACTCCACTCTGATGAAGGATACTGAGTCAAGAACATGAGCATAGGAATATTGGGATACGGGAAACGTTGTGAGGATTCGTGACCTAGAAATTCTAGGAATATTTTATTACTAGTAGTTAGCTTTCTTGTATGTTTGTGATTGTGTTTGTAAAACGGTGTAGCAACCGAGTAGAAATAATAGTATACTATCTTATAGATGTCTAGAGTTGGAAGACCACGTGGAGGCGGCAGAGGACGAGGTGAAGCAACACCGGCAGATGTCCCAGAAGTACCAGGCCTAGCAGCAGCCATGGCAGCTTTTGCGCAGCAGCTAGGAGCTCAACTTACGGGAGCCATACCCCACCCGCCGCAGCCCAGGGAAACCAACTGGTTGAAAAGCGTTGCAGACGCTAGGGTACCGACTTACTCAGGGGAACCAGACCCCGCCGCACTGGAGAAGTTCATTGTAGAGCACCAGAAGGCCTTCAGAGCCGTGAGAGTACCAGAAAACCAGAAGGTCAACATCGCCGCGTACAACCTGAAGGACGCAGCTGATATTTGGTGGCGGTCTGTGGAGGGCCACATAGGGCTACACCGGACTTTGATGGACAGCGTTTATGGAGGTGCTGCGAGAGAAATACTACCCCGAACACTTGAAGCAGAGGAAGCGACAAGAGTTCGAGACCTTAATCCAGGGGAGCCAAACAGTCGACCAGTACTACGCACGATTTATCAGCCTGCTAGACTACATACCAGGAGTTGACTACTCCGACACCGTCAAGATTCAGAAATTTAGGGGAGGTTTGCAATTTCGCATCCAAGGCGCTATGGGAGCAATTCGTTTCACTACCTTACAAGAATGTTATGACGCTGCATCAGCAACCGAGTTAATGATTCAGTCCAGGGAGGAAGCATAAAGAAAGAAGAGGAAGAATCCTGAGGGAGAAGATGGGGGAGCAACCTCTGGCGGTTACAACAGGAAAGGAAAGTAAGGAACCTGTGATTGAGAATAAGTTACCCTTATTACCTACACTTAGTTCTGGCCATTAACCTTAAAACCAGCAGTAGGAAATTCTTTGACAAGAAGAAGGGACGGAAGGACTTCCACGGTCAGAAGACGAAGGAGCAGGTCCCTCATCTGACCGGCCCAGCCATTGACGCACAGCCACTTAGATCGGCACCACCTAGGGGTAAGGATACCCACCTCTTACTTAACCAAGATATTTATTAGCTATACCATTACTAAACCATGTTGTATAAATAATAGGCAATAAGCCAACCCAGCGCCACTACTACTGTAAGCGCTGTGGGAATGATCACCCAGGAGTAGACTGCGCAGGAAGGAAGGTGGCGTGTCGGTATTTGCAAGAAAGAAGGCCATAGGGAGTATGAGTGTTTTACCAACCCCAGCAAGCCGAGTATACAAAGGAGCTAGGGGTTCACAGAGGCCACCAGCTACAGAGACTGGAGGACCCATAGGAGGTCAGGCACCACAGGCTAACACTTATACTAGGGGACCGGGAGGACAGCCATCCTCATCCGGGAGTCAGAAGGGGAAGGAGATAGTTCCAAGTAGAAACACTTTGTACTCTGTGGGAACTTCAGGCGCTGAGGCTAGCGCTCAGCACGAAACCGGTAAGCCTAGAAATTAGACCAAAAGCATGATGCTATGTATGTGTGTTTACAGTTATTCAGTCGTTAAGACTTGTATGTGTTTTTGTGTGTGAATAAAATTTAGGGAGGCCTAACTTAGGAAACCTCTCACCTAATAGGGTACTTCGACATTTGTTTTCCCATACCTGTGAGACCGAGATCACCTGAGCCTATGAGTGAAGGTCGGGAATATCCAGAGAGAGAATGCCAAGTACTTCGACCCGGCATGATCCTACTCAAGCAATATTTAACTCTAGAAGAACAAATAGCTATTGTAAACGCATGTAGAACTTTAGGAATAGGCCTTGGAGGATTTTACACTCCAGGATATGGTAGTGGATCAAAACTTAAATTACATATGATGTGTATGAGTAAGGATTGGGATCCACCGACTAGGTTGTATAGTGAAGTAAGAAAAATAGATGGAACACGAGTTCCTAGGATACCCGACATTTTTCAAATGTTAGTGACCGAAGCAGTCAAGGTTGCACAACAATTAGAGACCAACCCTATACCAGACATGAAGGCAGACATTGGTATTGCAAACTTTTATGAAAAAGGGGGAAAACTTGGATTACACCAGGACCGAGATGAGACATCAGAGTCAATTACCAGAGGGATACCAGTTGTATCATTCTCCATTGGAGATGATGCTAAGTTTTTGTACGGTAATCAGAAGAGGATGGACAAGGCGAGAAAGATTATCTTGAAGTCGGGAGATGTATTAATATTTGGTGGAGAATCTAGATCAGTATACCACGGGATAAAGAGCATTAAGTTGAATACAGCCCCATCAATCTTAGTAAATACTACCCATTTGAAACCCGGACGGTTAAATTTGACATTTAGGCAATATTGATGTAATTATGGAGCTTGTATGTGAGAATCATTGAATTAATGAATGGCATTTTAATACCTTTGAGACATGCACTATCTTACGAATTGTTAACCCCAGGCCTCAAGTCTAATGGAGGAGCAGTGCTGAATGTATTAGACAAGACCGAGGCCAAGGATAAGGGGAATGTTATCATGGGAACCTTTACAGTAAATGGCGTGAGTGCATCGATACTGTTCGATTCAGGAGCGTCTCACTCCTTTATATCCTCTACATCAGCAAGGAAGTTAGAGACAACCCCTGAACCTCTCTCAGATTTCCTTGTCACATTACCGACGAAGGAGAGAGTGAGGTGCACGAAACTACACAAGGGAGTTCAGATTAACATCATAGGTGAAGAGTTTCAAGCGGACTTGATTGAAATGGATAATTTAGGATTTGACATCATCATGGGCATGGATTGGCTACAGAAGTACAAGGGGCAACTACATTGCGCAGAGCATAGATTACTACTGAAGAGCCCGAAGGGCAAGACAGTTTCATATCGTAGTATTCCCAAGGAGTCTACTTTCAAGCTAGTATCTGCTATCACATTGATGAAGAAGGTGAAGAAGGGACAACCAGTCTATTTATGTTATGTCCAAGACATGAGGCAGGAGGAGAAGACATAGTCAAACATACCAGTCGTTTCAGATTTCCCAGATTTATTTCTAGAAGAGTTACCGGGGATGCCACCCAAAAAAGATGTGGAGTTATCCATCGACTTATTACCAGGCACAGGGCCTATTGCTAAAGCACCGTACAAAATGGCACCGACAGAGATGAAAGAGTTGAAGATTCAGTTAGAAGATCTGCTTGACAAAGGTTATATCAGACCGAGTGCATCACCATGGGGAGCACCAGTTTTATTTGTGAAAAAGAAGGATGGTAGCATGCGACTATGCATTGACTACAGGGAGCTTAACGCAGCCACGATGAAGAACAAGTACCCGCTACCATGGATTGACGATCTATTTGATCAGTTAAGAGGCACTACAGTTTTCTCGAAGATTGATCTGAGATCAGGATACCACCAGATACGGATAGCTGACAAAGACATAGAGAAGACAGCTTTTCGAACGCGCTACGGGCACTACGAGTTCACAGTTATGCCATTTGGCTTCACTAGTAGAAAAAAGATTTTAAATGACGCACTTTAAACCATGGTTAATCTCATAACCGTCATTTAAAACTTTTATACCACGGTTATTAGTATAACCGTCACAAAAAGTGTCGGCGGGAGATTTTATACCACGGTTCCATGCAGAACCGTCATATATAGCTTGACGTGTTGCATTTTATAGCACGGTTCTGACGGAACCGTCATATATAGTTTGACGCGTTGTATTATATACCACGGTTCTGTGTGGAACCGTCATATATAGTTTGACGCGTTGTATTTTAAACCACGGTTTTGTTACAACCGTCGTTTTTAGTCATGGTCAAAATACTTTAAATGACGGTTTCTTGGTAGAACCGTGGTATATAGTCTAAGCGGGATTCAAATTTTCGGCAAAAATTAACGCGGTTCTTTCTCTTTCTCCTATTATATATATTTGTCCTCAATGTTTTTCTTCTTCTTCTTGCGCCTCTTCTCTCTAACCGACGAACAAAGAATATGCTCTGCAACTCTTCTCTTCTTCTTCTTGCGCCTCTTCACTGTAACCGATGAACAAGGACATGCTCTGCAACTATTCTCTTCTTCTTCTTGCACCTCTTCACTGTAACCGACGAACATGGACATGCTCTGCGCCTCTTCACTGTTTTTTGCAAACCTAACCGGCGAACAATAACATGCTCTACGCCTCTTGTTTTTCACGGTAATTTTTGCAACCCACAGTAGCGAACAAGGAACATATGCTCTACGCTTCTTCTTCGGTAATTTTTTGCAATCCTAACCCGCGAACAGCTCCGCCCTCTCTCATTCTCTTTCACGGTAATTTTGCAACCTACCGACGAACAAGAAACATAATGTGACTTATTTAGCAACCATAATACACAAACAAGAAACATACATGTTCTAGACTCTTCATTCTCTTCTGTCAGCGCTCTCTGTTGAGATACCATTGAAGCAGCGCCGTTAAATCGCCGGTGAACTGGAGAAAAATTCATAGACTATAAACCACGGTTTTATTTATAACAGTGGTTTATTCTTGATTTGTATACATTTTATACCACGGTTTTAAGTAAAACCGTCATTTATAACACCCTTTATACCACGGTTCAGACTCCCAACCGTGGTATAAAGTCAATGAATATTCGCGGGAGAAGGGGTCTTAAACGACGGTTTCGAGAAACCGTGGTTTTTTTCGCTTACTTTAAACCACGGTTATGAACCGCCGTTTATCGCTATTTGTAAATATACGATGCGAGCATAAACCACGGTTCTGATAAGTGTCCAAATGAGCATGTTTTATGGGTGTATTTCATATATTATATTAGCACTTTTATTGCTCATTTCTCCACTTTGGTTAGTTTTCCTCTAGTTTATGTTTTATTGGTTATCTTACAGATTTATTGGTTAAACAGGACGAAAACCAAGCTAGGAGCAAAGTAGACGAAGAGACGAACGCATAGGCGAAAACGGATCTTAAATCAGAGCTGAAACGAATATTTTAGGAGCAAACTAATTTTCGTCCGAACCATTGTCCGAAACATCGACCTATCCGAACCAGACTGGTCCGGACACTAGTCCGGACATGTCAAAATCTGCCCCTGTCCGTGGAAAAAAGGCAGGACAGCAACCAAGGACATGTTATGTCCGCCCAAAAAAGGCAGGACACACAAACAAGGACATGTTATGTCCGATGAAAAATGGCCGGACAAGAAAGAAATGTCCATGGCTGTCCGTGGATATTTGGCCGGACAGAAAACAGAGAGCATGCCCTGTCCGTGGATAAATGGCCGGACAAGAATAGACACGTCCTTGGCCTGTCCGTGGATATTTGGCCGGACAGAAGACAAGCTGCATTAGAGACGTCCGCCCAACTAAGGCCGGACAAGAGATAGAGACGTCCGCCCATTTATGCAAGGACACAAACAAGCACGCCTCTAAATGCAACCAGATCCAGAAAATTGACGCGACTGATTTCTTTCGGCGCTGTCTACCCCATTGTTTTCTTCATTTACGGCGCCTGCAAGCACATCTATCTACCCCATCAGCAATATCAGGCACCGGCACTCCTTAAATTCCTCACGCGTGTTCCAGCCCTGTCTTCTTCCTCCTCCTTTCTTCTATATAAACCCACTGCTTCTTCATCAGAAATATCATCCATCGTTCACAACAGAATCGAGCACCATAATACAAACCACACCTACGACCCATTCCATCCTCTTATCCCCCACTTCTCCATTTTATTTTCATTCTTCATTCCACCACTCAGCAGAACCAGGATAAAAAGAGAGAGGAAAAGCAGCTGGAGCAGGAGCGAGTCGCAGTCCGTTTTCTCTTCTCTCCGGCAGTCTTCAAAATAATGGTTATTTCTATCTTTATTTTATTTCCATCCTTGTTAATGTCTGAGTAATAAACTTAGCTTCCCGGGTTTGGAAGCGAGCCTATTTTATATAATTGTGTTATGTAAACTTTCCACTATAATTTATCTAAACAGTATTTTGTTTCTTGTCCGTAATGCGCTTTAATCTTCTTGTACAATTATTAAAGTGATATTTGTAGTTTCTTGTTAAAATGCGATGCTGAGACAAGGTTCTAGACAAAGGAAGTCAAAACGGATTAACGACTAGAAGCGTGTCTCGCCTATAGGTTAATCTGTCTCCAATAGGAATTGGTAATTAAGCGATTAATTTATAATGACTTGGGCAAGAATTGCGGCTTGTTGTTTAAGTTAATCTGGGTTTATTGTACAAGAACCGGTCAATGAACTAATTAAGATTCCTGATTTTATTGTTAAAGTGGGAAAGTTTATATTGATATAATTGGATAAAATAGGTGAGCAGAACAACCAAGGATACTTCTTTAAAAACAAAGATTTACAATTTCTATTTCTATTCTGTTTTGATTAATTGTTTTTATTATTGTCTCGTGAGTTAGCTTTTAATCATACTCTTTCAAAAAATGATAAAATCTGTTTACTAGAAATCTCAGTCAATTTACTACACTATCAGTTATCCACACCGAGGTCCCCAAGAGTACGACAACCCACAATCCACTATCCCGCAAAACGATAGGTACACTACCTAAGTTGTAGAAGTAGTCACATATTTCTCCAACAGGTTCCTAACCGTGGTATATAGGAAAAATAACCATGGTTAAAAACATTTTTTCTACTAGTGCTTGTCGAACGCCCCAACAATTTTCATGGATCTTATGAACCGGTTGTTCAGGGAGTAGTTAGACTCATCGGTAGTTGTATTCATCGACGACATTCTAGTTTATTCTAAGACCAAGGACGAGCACGAGGTACATCTGAGGCAAGTTTTGCAGACCATGAGGGAGAATCAATTGTATGCCAAGCTTTCAAAGTGTGATTTATGGTTAGACAGTGTATCTTTCCTAGGGCATGTAATATCAGCCAGCGGTGAAATACCCCAAACCTAAGTATGCTAAGTAAACATCAATTTATGATGTAGTAAGGCTAAAATATGCCTTAGAAAGATTGGTAGATAATTTAAACCAAGGAAAACACAAGAAAACACCTTAAGGGGCAATTAGGCAAAAATGTGCTCTAAGCTTGGAGTGACTTTGATTAGCACCCAAATATCATTATAAGACTTTATTAACATGCTAATGGACATGTTAAATCAATTACCAAAGAAAACCAAGCTCAAAAACAAGCTTAAACATAAAATGTGCTTTAAGACTCCTTAAAGCACCTTTTTGAGAAATTGTCTTAGAATTGAGTTTTGAGTGGCTAAATGCCTATGATTATACCTTAATCAACATTTGTACTAATTAGTATCACATTAGGAAGTCTAAATCAATGGGAAACCAAAAATTTCACAAATATGTGCACTAGGTTATGAATAGTGCCCAAATAGTACCTAGTTTAGCATTAAGTAAACATAAGTCAATTGGTTGGTAAACAAAGAAACCATGACTAGCCTTATCTAAGGAGGGGGCCAGTTTCTAAGGGATGAGTCATCATAGACTTCATCAAATAAGAAAAGAAAGGGAAGAAAAGTAAAGAAAGTACTATTTGCTTTTTTAAAACAAAATATCTTCTTATAAGCTACCTTTCTTCTTCTCTCTCTTCATTTCTCTTCTTCCCCCACGGTTTCTTCTTCTTCTCTTCTCTTCCAAGGAAAAACGTGAAGCTTCAGCCATGGCTCCTCATCTTCATTCACTTGTCAAGTTCAACTCCAAGCTCCAAATCCAAAACAAATTGCATATTTATCTTAGTTAAGTCAAGGCCCTCCTTCTCTATCTTTTCAAATCATTCAAAGCTCCATTTTGGTGCCAAGAGAAAACTCCATTGATGGATGAAAATCAAGTTTAAAGAGCCCATTTGGTTCTCCATTCATCCAAGGTAATGAAAATGTAAGAAAAACCATGTTTACACCACTTCTTCTTCATGACCGAAAATTACCTTCTCATGGAGCCTTGTTTTATCCATTTTTCTAGCTCGATTCTATTCTCCAAGGGCTAGAGGAGGTCCTTCTTGATTCATATCCAAGCCCACATTAAGACTTCAAGGTAAAACATTCATTTTAATACCTTAAATACATTTTTAACCTAGGGTTTACTCCTTAAGGTTAGTGCATTATTTAGCACTCATGAGAGTCAATGTATATTGATTAGAACATTGGCAAGGGAAATTAAAATGGTGGCCGAGATTTCCAAGGGAAGGAGCCTAAGGAGGAAGTTGAGAGAAACTTGAGAAAGACAAGGTAAATTGCTTACCTAATGGTGGTTTAAGTTTCAAGGGATGAGTTTTAGGTGGGTACTAATGTGGCTTAGAGCTTACATTGTGTGATGGGTTATATAACCTAAGAAAAAGAACTTAAACAAGCTTATGAACTCGTGACTAAGGAGCCAATGAGAATGAGTTAGTAATATAAGTTTAAGATGGATTTTAAGAGCATTATAACTACTATGAGATTGATGGGTGTATTTGCAGGTTGAAAGCTTTATATGTGGGAAATTCAGTGTTTAAGTTTAAGTCATTTAAGGGCCTAAGAGCCATGTCATTTAAGAGCCTTAGTGCTATGCAATTTAAGATTGTTGCATTATATTGAGTTTGTTATGAATGAGTTGAATTGGGTGAGAAAGTAAGATGAGAAAGAACTTGATGTGTGTGAGATGGTTGAATGAGGAAAACAATGCATTTGGGCATGATAATATACTAGAGAAGCTATGGCGAAATTTGAGTAGAAAACAAAGTGTTTAAGTGGTAGTGGTGAGTTAAGATGCCCTAGGATTCACTAGGGATCATTCTGAGGAATTTGAGTGGAAATGAGTTAACTAAGGAGTTCTTGAGGTTTAGAATGACCTAGAAGTGTCTATGAGGAAATTAGAGTTTAGGTGGGTGTATTGAACACACCAAAGTCATAGTATGAGTAATGGTTAAACTTGTGCAAAAAATTGGATGAAAAGATGTATAACGCCTTAAGGTGGTAGTTATGAACTAGGGAATATAACAATGAGAGTTTTGGGAAGCTTGCGTAAGTGAAGAGGATGCTAGTGGTGGAACAATAAGATTTTAGTTTAGATGGTAATGAGTGGACTTAGGTGATGGGAGTGAAGATTGAAGGAGAATGTTGTAGATTGACTAGGAATGTATAGAGTGTAAGATCATGCGAATGGTGAGTAAATTGAGTAAAAGAGATGTAGATGTCTAAGGAGGGTGTAGGAAGGTCAAGGTAAAGAAGAACAAGGTTAAGGTGCTAAGAGGATGGGAAGAAATGTTTAGGTATGTCCAAGAGTTTAGGAATGATGAGTAACAAATGGAAAAGAGAGGAATTTGTGCATGGATATGCAAGGTGACTTGAGGAAGTTTTGGTAAATGAACTGAAGATGGAAAATGATGTTTATGAAGTGCTCAAACTGTTAAGGAGGGAACACTTGGGTTGGTTGAAGTTTTGTAAGGTTACAAGCTGGAAATGTAAGGAAATAAGTGCTAAGTGTTAGGAGTTTTAAAAGGGATTGAGTGAATGTTTAAGAAGATCTTTGGAAATTGTTTTGGAGAGTTTGGTGGAAGTTCAAAGGTGAGTTTAAGTGCCTAAATGGTATTAGGACACATGGGGGAACTTGTGGAGAAGTTTGGAGTCAAATGGGAATTTAAAAACAAAGGTCTGGAGCAGACCGACCTTGGGGACCGGACCTGCAAGGTCGGTCGAGCCCAGTTTACACTACCGGAAAGAGTTTTTGGAATGGATCGACCTTGGGGACCGGACTTGCAAGGTCGGTCGGGCTTGAATTTTAGGTACGGATTGAGTCTCTGGAATGGACCGACCTTGGGACCAGACTTACAAGGTCGGTCATGTCTAAAATTTTGTACGGGGATTGGTCTCTGGAATCGACCGAACTTGGGACCGACCTTGACAAGGTCGGTCGGGCCTAAATTTTCCACAGGAAAAACTCTCGGGAATGGACCGACCTTGGGGACCGGACTTGCAAGGTCGGTCGGGGTAAAATTTTCAAACGACAATAAGTTCTGGAATGGACCGACCTTGGGTAAGGTCGGTCGGTAGGGTCGGTCGACCCTTAAGTTGTAAAAAAAAAAGAAAGAAACCCTAAGAAAGTTTAGAGGTATTAATGGTACCCCATTAAAAGGGCATTGATGATTAGAGGTATAAAGACCTAAGGGATTAAGTTAAGTATAAACTTAAAAGTTTAAGGTTAAGTTATAAGAATAAGTTGTAAAACTTAAGAGGTGTTTGTTAGTAGAAATATGTTACCATCTCTACCTAGGCAGTGTACCTATCGTTTTGCGGGTATAGTGATTAAGTGGGTTGTCGAACTCAGGGACCTCGTTCAATTAACTGAAAATTATTAATCTAACCGAGAAACTAAAATAAACTAAGAAAACAGGAAATTGTCACTTTTTTCAGGTTTTCAATTAATTTAAATCAACTAACGAACACAAAGTACTAAAATAACAAAACGATAAAAATAAACAAAACAAATATCGGTTAAAAAATCTAGTGAATTAAAAACGATCCCCGGGTTATTCCACTCGTCTATTTCGTCGAATTCAATTAATAACAATTTTCACTATTTTATGCAATAAACTCTGGAATTGTACATAGTTCGTTGACCGGTCCTTGTACAACGAACCCTAACTAACTGAAATAACAAGCCGCAAACCATGCCCAAGTTAAATTCAAGTTAATTGCAATAAACACAATTCCTATTAGAGACAGATTAACCTATAGGCAAGCCATGCTTCTAGTCGTTAATCCGGTTTGATTTCCTATGTCTAGAACTTAATCTCAGCACCGCATTTTGATATAAGCTCTACAAAAATCACTTAGAAAATTGGCCAGAAAATCCAAGCGCATTAAGGACAGGAATCAAACTATTGCAAAATTATAATAATAGTGACAAATCTACATAATTAGAATTCTACAAAAACGATTCGCTTCCCTAACCCGGGGAGCTAAATAAAACTACTCGCTCATGTTTCTAGAAACACAAACAAATATTTGAACAAACATTAGAATAAACATTAAATAACTTGTAACAAAAAATAATGTAAACAACACAAATATAATCAGTTTACTAAAACCCGGTCTATCTTGCTGTTTGCTCGGTGGACTGCCACCCGTGTCGAACTACTGCTGCTCGTTCCCGAACTACGCCGTCGAGGATGGATGAAAGCGGCTGGTGAGGGTATGTGATGATATCGGTAGTGGATGGAAGGTGAGTGTGGATGGGGGCCTGTGCGTGGGGGTTGGTGATTGCTGGCGGAAGATGATGATGGACGATGGGGTGTAGTGATGGATGTCATCGGCTGGAACAGTGATGATGATGTATATGGTATGTGCAAGCAGCAGGCCCGGGGCTCGGAGAGAATGGGGCGCCACTCCAATTTATGGAGTCCGAGAATTCCAATCCAACAGTGGCTAGTGCTCCCCTCTTTTCATTTTTTTATCTTTAATCGCCGGCGTGAATTTTCTTTTCTTTCCAAAAGAAGAAAGCACGACAGCCCTCTCTTCTGATTTCCTTTTTGAGGCCGCGTACAAATCCAAGGGAGCATCCCATTTATTATTATTTTTTCATTAGTTAAATGTGGCCCATCTCGTGATCTCGTCTTGTATAATGCAACGTGAATTCCATGCAACAAAATAATTGGCGTGCTGCATATATGTATATACATATATATTATTATATATAATATATATATATGTATATATGTCTTCGTTTTCTGCAGTTGACACATAAAATATATCAGTTCTCATATAAATATAAATTCTAAGGAAAAGCATATGATAAGTGAGAAATATGGCATGAATTGTTAGCAAAATAGGAAGAACTGTAATCCTAAAAGTATATATATTTCGCACTTATCAGTGTTAGGTGGGGAATCATTATGGGTTAAGTAAGTTAATTAAGTTGAATTGAGTTAAGTGATTAACAACCTAAAACTGAATCAATGTTTTAGGACTTGAGAGTTTGGACTCCGGAGGAGAGTAAGCAACCAAACGACCAACGGTGAACGGTACAGTTCTTCTTGTGACCTGCTTGCTAACGAGGTGTCCCTTGGCTTGTGTGCTATTTGTTTTGTGTGCTCACTAAACAAGATAAAGCATGCAACCGGAACATTATGTTTATTGTATTGTTGTGTGATGTTTGAAAAACTAACACAACTTACCGTGAGAACCTACTAACTAACGTTTAGTAAGGAATCGTGTGAAACTAAGGAACACTCCCTAATATTAGTTTGTTAAAAACCGAAAGAGGTTTAACTAACAAACACTGTCTTGAGACTTTTACTAACTGGTACTTGGGGGGAGTGAGGAACCCGGGATTGACTCCGGTCATGCATGCTAAGGAAAGGGGGTCGGTATCTAAAGCAGATCCGACTTCCGCTTAAGGACTTGTCTTCGGACTTGTTGCCTAGGGTCGGTTGCCGGCTCAGCTACATTGGACATTCAATCCAAGGTAGGTGGCATTAAGATGGCGTGGGGGGATCTAGCCTACATCCCCAATAATTAAAAATGTTGTTTATTGCCGGTAAGTGACCTGCTGCTGGCTAGGGTTAACCAAGCCCTACGAAAATAAACAACGAACTAAGGGTTAACCAAGCCCTACGAAAATAAACAACGAACTAAGGGTTAACCAGTTCTAATGAGAGAACGGTTGACATATATGAGATAAGGTTTGAGATAAGTTACAACCATTCCTATTTAAAGGATGGTTTGTATTATAAGACTGAGATAAGCTACATCCACTCCTTTTAAAAGGGATGGTTGTTTTCTAAGACTAAGATAAGACTAAGATTGAGGGAAGACAAGGTTGGACTGAGATTAAGAGGAAACATAACCAAAGGAGTTAAATAATTAACCCTCTAATTAAGGGAACGCATCTAAGTCGTTCATTGTGTTTGAACTTGATTGATCATATTTGGATTATTGTTTATTGCATTTTCTATTATGTTGTGCATCTAATCAACCTCCATGCTATCGACAATTAGTCGTCGTAGCCACGTTAGCTTGGGGGCCATGAGAGGATCGTACCAGCATTCGTGCTGACCCCCTTTGGGGGCTGTTTTTTACTACACAGGTGGACGTCAGGAGGCGGCCATCACGAGAGTAAGATGAGGTAGACGTGTTACGGGTTAAGTGTGGCCTACGAGTTGTGCATGTACACTCGTATGGCATTTTGAGTTAGTAAGATGTATAGGATGTGAGGGGATTTGTAAGAAGGATATGTATTTGGTTAAGATATGTATGTACTAACGTTCGGTATATTCTGTCAGTCAGACCGTGGCAAGGTCCTGGAGTGTATTGAATTCCGCTGTGATATTTATATATATGTTGTTAAGTTGCGAAACCACATTTGGATTGAGATGGGGTGTTACAAGCGGTATATCTGTAGACCCTGCGAAGATTGAGGCAGTTAAGACTTGGCCGAGACCGAAGACAGTGACAGATATCTGGAGTTTCTTGGGATTAGCTGGTTACTATCGCAGATTTGTACAAGATTTCTCCAAACTGGCGAAACCTATGACTAACCTGATGAAGAAAGATTCTCCATTTGTATGGACAGCAGATTGTGAGCGTTCCTTTCAGACACTGAAGGACCTACTGACGTCGGCACCAATACTCACCATTCCAGAGGGGACCGACGGATTTGAAGTATATTGCGATGCCTCAGGCACAGGGATAGGGTGTGTACTTATGCAGAATGGAAAGGTTGTTGCTTATGCGTCACGACAGTTGAAGAAGCATGAAGAAAACTACCCCGACTCATGATTTGGAATTGGGAGCAGTTGTTTTTGCACTGAAGATCTGACGACACTACTTATATGGAGTTACAGTAATAGTTTACTCAGATCACAAGAGCCTTCAACATCTATTCACACAGAAGGAGCTGAACATGAGACAGAGGTGATGGGTCGAGTTTCTGAAGGACTACGACATCGACCTCAGGTACAAGGAGGGCAAGGCAAATGTTGTTGCTGACGCCCTGAGCCGTAGAGTTCATTCCTTCTTTGCCATGACTGGAGATGACGGCCTCATCGAGAGGTACGTTGCGCTCAGGAAAATGACCAATACATGAAGACTATCAGGCAGCAGCTGACTAACGGTATCTTTGAGAGACATAAATTGATTTTGTACTCAGTGAAGACGGGTTAATCAGACTGAATGGCCGTTTGTGCATTCCAGAGTCCAGCCCAGACTTGAAGGAAAAGATATTGCAGGAAGCTCATTGCTCATCCTTAACAGTACACCCAGGGTCATCGAAGATGTACAAGGATCTGAAACTACATTTCTGGTGGAGTGGTATGAAGAAAGATGTTGCAGAGTTTGTGGCCAGATGTATGACGTGTCAGAAAGTGAAATTTGAGCACCGGAGACCGGGCGGTTTAGTACAGCCGATGCCCATTCCATATTGGAAGTTCGAGGATATATCCATGGATTTCGTAGTAGGTCTTCCACCGACTAGAGGAGGTGCTAGCATGATATGGGTCATCGTCGACAGACTGACAAAGGTAGCTAAGTTCATTCCTATCAAGGACACATGGAAAGTTCCCAAACTAGCAGATATTTTCCAAATAGAGATCATCAGACACCACGGGGTACCGAAGTCTATAGTGTCAGATAGAGATTCAAGGTTTGTTTTCAGATTTTGGCAGCAGGTTCAGGAGGCATTGGGTACGAAGCTGAAGCTAAGTACAGCCTTTCATCCACAGAAAGATGGACAGAGTGAGAGAACAATTCAAACATTAGAGGACATGCTTAGAGCTTGTGCCTTGGATTTTCAAGGAAGCTGGATAGATCGACTACATTTGATCGAGTTTGCCTACAACAACAGCTATCATGCAACCATTCATATGCCACCATTTCAAGCATTGTACGACAGACCATGCAGGACACCACTATGTTGGGACAAGGCCAGTGAGAACATCATTATAGGGCCAGAATACCTAGACCAGATGAAGGAAGATATTGTGCAAATACGCAAAAACATGAAGATAGCCCAGGACAGACAGAAGTCTTATGCTGATGTCCGTAGGAGAGACCTCGAGTTCGCAGTAGGCGATCGAGTCTTCCTTAGAGTTTCACCTATGAAGGGAGTTTTTAGATTTGGGCAGAAGGGCAAACTTAGCCCAAAGTATGTAGGACCGTACCTCATCACGGAGCGAATGGGCCCATTAGCTTACAGGTTAGATTTACCTATTGAGCTTGGGAGAGTGCACAACGTGTTTCACATTTCAAGCTAAAGCAGTATGTACCTCACCCATCGCATATCTTAGAGCCCGAGACACTCGAGCTAGATCCTACACTTAGATATGAGGAGACCCTAGTTCGCATTTTAGACTCCAAGACTAGGGAGACCAGGAACAACACCATTAGAATGGTTATAGTTCTGTGGTCAAACCACGACATTGAGGAGGCAACATGGGAGTTAGAAGACTCCATGCGAGACAAGTATCCAGCACTTTTCTCTTAGTTTGATGTATACTTGTGGGGTACGTGGGCGTAACCCTTTTTAAGGGGGGTAGAGCACCACATGCGACTTGCATATCTATAGTCTATCTTGATTTGTGTTTGGTTGTTTGTTGTGTTTAATTGTTGCGCATGTGTGCAATTGGTTGGATGGTTGGTATTAAGTGAATGATTATTGATGTGTTCTATGTAACACTTGGATGATTAATAAAAGAGTACACTTATTTGCTTTACAGTATTTATCAAGTTACTTATGCTGTGATTATCATGAGTAAGAATATGTTTGTATGAATTGCATACACTTAGATTACAGATGGAACGTAGAAGTGTCAATATAGTATTGACACCCAAGAATGATAAGTATACATGAATAGATATGAGGAACTTGATTCCATAGGATGAACAAGTATAAGTTATGACTTCGGGACGAAGTCCTTTTAAGGGGGGTAGACTGAAATACCCCTAACCTTTAAATAATGAAATAATGATAAATAAGTATTATTTAGGGGATTATTAAACCCTAATAAAAGTATATAAACACTTGGGCGTTAAAACGCACCTAAACTCCTTAAGGTCAAAAACGAGCGTTAAAGCCCGACCTTAAGCTAATCAAGTTATATAAGCTATAAAACTCATATGAAGTTAATCAAGGATCATTTTATGACCTTTAAAACACAAGTCCTCAGTTATAACTGAGTAAAAATACAAAATGCCCGGGAGTTCCCTTAAGGGCCCCTTAAGGCCCGAAAGTCCCGGAAATACTTTATTAAATAAAGTAAAGCATTACACTTCATTCTAAATACACAATAACACTTTAATGAACATTTAAGATGAAGTTATCAAGATAATTCTCAGTAAAGACAAAGTTCTTGGAGGTTCCCGTAGAGGGCCCCATAAACCCCAGAGAGTGCCCCGGAGAGGTACCGAAGTGGCACGAACTCCAATATAAATCATTCTAACAGTTCCTATCATCAATATTCATTGTTCCAAAGAGGTTTCTTGAGCTAATTTCTCAAAAATTAACAAAGTTCTTAGACGAATTTCTTAACGCTCCATTTTGCCCCGGAGTGTCCCGTTAGCCCGAAATTGAGTTACGAGTTTATATAACCACATATATCTCAAAGTAACACCTTAAAATATTATATTGACTATACAAAAATGTCAATAAACACTTGGAACTCATAGTGACTAATTATTTCCAGAAAATTCTTAAAGCACAAAAAAGCACATTCGGGTGTCACGAACGCGTTCTACGCAATTGCCTTGAAATTTTTGAGGCCACGAGTTGATAACCTTAAAAGGGGATAAATTGACCTTCTAAATCAATTAATTCCAGTACTAAATTCATAGTACAAGTGGGGGCGATTTTTGGATCAAAAAGGTACCTAAAATCAGCATTTTTACCTTAAAACTTTCATCTTTTACCATGATGTAAATGCACCAATTAAATGCTGGAACCTATTACACATATTAGTATGATCTTAGTACAATATAGTGTAAGAAAAATCAAATTAAAAATCAATCCCATTTGGCCTCTATATGGGGCGCCATTTAGGGTCTGTTTTGGCTAGATTTTGCTTCAAAAATTGCCTTATGGAATGGTGACTCACCTTAGCATGTACCATGTGATAATATGTCAATTTAATCAGTAAAATGGACCTCCATTGCCGATTTCCCCTGCAAGAAAACAATGAAGATTAGCTTATATTAAGATAATGAGATTAAAATGCAAATCTAGTCATACTTTTGACTAGGCAATTAAACAAAGGAAGCAAGTTGCTCCATTGGCATGTGAGTGCCGATTTGAATCAGGAAAAGGGGGAGGATGATTGCTAATAAACTAATCAAGATAGACAAATACCTAACTAGCATTATCTCTTGTTCAAAACAAACAAAATCAACTTGTCTCTTATGGCACATGCTGGCCGATTTCAATAAGTAAAGGAGGTGTATATGCCTTATTAAATCAAGCAAAAATCAAGTGCTCCATTCAGTCCATGTAGCTGATTTTTGCAAGGGAAAAGAAGACAATTATAGCATGTGAGTCATCTTAGAAAATCAAAAGAAATACCTACATATTCTACTCTTTGTCTTCTTCATTCAAATTATCAATCAAGCCACAATTATCTTCTTGCCAATCAGCCGTAAGGCTAGTCTAAATTGGGAGACTTTTGTAGTCAATTATGAAATCAAATAATCAAAAACAAATCATAGAATAATGCTATGTTACATGACAATAATTCCCATTTGATTCCTCCTCTTGTCTTACCTTAATAACCTACGTGAGCTTGTCCTTCCTTCCTTGCTCATCCAACCGAATTGGTAAGTCTTCAAGCCTCTCTTTTCTTCTTCCTTTGCTAAGTTAATTCCTTAGAGCCTTAAAGCTCCATTAATGGTGTTGTAAGTTCTAACACCATTTTAATGTAATTCCTAGTTAAATCTCCTAAGTCTTGAAGCAAGAAATCATCCTAGCAACTTCACAATTTTTGCCAAGCATAGGTGTTCCAAGGAGGTTCCTAGATTCAACAACAACACAAGGAACAACAAGATCAAGTTAAGGTATATTTTTGTGTTGAAAATCCTAGTAAATTACCTTAAGCAATTTTCAAAAATTAAGAGCTTCTAAACTCATATTCTCTTCATTATTTCATGAAGGAAACTTGGATTTACAATCATCCCAAGGTGTACCAAAAATACCTTGTTAAATTCCTAAGGTAAACCCTTGCAAAATTACTACAAATATTATTTATAAATTCTTGTTAGAAGTCTAACAAATGGATCTCCTACATATGTACAAGGAGGCCGAAATACCTTCATCAAGATAGCATTTGAAGAGCTTGGAATTCAAGGAGAAATCAAGTACAAGAATTGTCTTGATTTAAGGAGTAAGTTATATAATTAAAGTTTATTAAGTTTAAGTTTGATTTAAGCTTCAAACTTTGGTATAAAAATTATGTATAACCCTTAGATAAATTAAGGCTGAAAACTATGGGTTATATTGTCAAGAAAATAATTTATAACATATCAGGTAAGATTATTACCTTAAGGAATATACTTATGTCACAAAAATTTATTAAGGTACACATAAGTTCAAACCGAATACTCTAGGGATAAAATGTTCTATTTTTAGTTTATAATCATTCTAGGTCATTAGCATAATTTTTAGAAGTGTTATATGACTTATATACATTTATACATACATATTATAAAGTTTAAATCAAGTTTTAAAAACCATATGGTAAAATATAATTAAAGCCGAGAACAATATGTGACATTTGGTGAATTTTGAAATTTATATAAGTGTATTAACTTATATTATAAATTTTGGGAACATTAAAAATAACTACAAGTATTTAAATGGCTAGTTTAATAAGTTATGTGGCTAAAATGTAAATTTTGAAAAGTTTGTGGTATTAAATGGGATTGCCGAGAACTGAGGAGAACATTATTTGGCATAATTATGATATAATATAAGTGTAACCTCCATCCAACAACAAACACATACACCCCTCTGCACGGAAGTATACTTCATACATACTTAATTGTTGGTGTTACACGCCGTTCACCACCACGTGGCCAACAAGGCCTATTACATAAACATTGTACCCGTCTGATGGACTAGATTCCCGAGCGACTACACATTATTATCCCTTTCCATTAACAACAAAACATACACATACCTTCTAACTGTACCGAGTATTCACAAACTAATGCCGATGACAATTTTGGTCTTACTACACCTACTGTAAATATACAATTTAAATGATTACCCATGTACAAACGACTACCCCGTCCTACTCTCGAACGGATTCCAGCTCTTTGTACCTGAAATAGGGAAAGAAGAGAAAGGGTGGCCCCTAAGGGGCTCAACACCTTTGCTGGTATGGTAATCCCGCAGCCCGCATGCTACCGGGCCACACACAACTAATTGTCGTCTTAGCATGCGGTTGGTTATATTTAAATCATGCATGCAACTGTAAACACACAACACTTAACATTTCGCCTCAATGGGCTCAACAAACAGATAACACATCCTTATTTGATAAGTCACTCATGGTATTCATTACCCCTAGAGTGTTTCTCCTCTAATGGAGCTACTTCCTTAATAGACGACACTTACCCATAAATCGGGTTATTCTTAAACGCTCTTATACAACTGGGATTCATATCCATGATCCGTATACTCCAACATTTACAACATATGACGTACACCACATTACAACACATCACAACACTTTTCACATTTCAATGTGCACATACTAACATCGCATAGAATTGCATTACATCAACAACACATAACATAACGGGAGCGGTTCTCTTAGGAAACCGACCCAAACATGTTAATTCACTGGTGAGCCTAGAGAATGATGTCACCCTCATGATAAACTCGTTATACAACACTCATTACCGTCCTAATAGTCGGACGAGTAACTTAAGTTAAGATGGTTCGGGTTTTGTGGCCCGAACACACCACACAAACACATGTTCCCTAAATCGATCATAGCAGAATAGCTAAGCTTTGGAGTAAGCTAATGGGAGATCATAACCCGTGAGGGGGAAAACAACCATAACAGAGAGAATGGTAAGGCTAAAAAGGAACCCACTCCCAAACAACGCGTGACGGCCTAACCGGATTCCTCACCACTGTTAGTACATACTTACTTTTAGATATTAGTTAGAACCCCGCTATGGAGTCTATCACATCTACACACCATACAATATTACAACTGGGTTAAAATACAAGGGAGATCCCTACATTCACAACACATATCACACAATTAACACACGCATAGCCGTGGTTAGAACGTCCTATGGTTCGGGTCGTTTAATCCGAATACCGAACTCTCATGTGATCTAGACTCAGTTAGCTAAGGTTTAACACTTTCGAGGTTAAATGGTATCGGAACTAAACACGCCACATATTGAATTACTGTAAACTCATTACATGTTTATCTTACAAACGTGGCAAACATACAAAAAACACATTGGCATACAAGCCGGTGTAATCCGGTAGGACACAGGTGCAAGAAAACCATACCTGTCACCGGAGTCCACTCTATCACGTCCACTTATGTCCTCGAGCAATTCTCGAACAACTGATGACATTACATGTACTTTTATTAACATCGGGGTAGCATGATTGTTTAAAGTCTAATGCTCATAATTATCCCCGTTAACTTAGTTAAATAACTTCATATTTTAACTTATTTTACTTTTACATTTAATACATCTTTTCCCCCACTAAATTGTCATTATAACTCACTTAACATGTCCTAAAAACCTCATATCATCATTACTAACTAATCACCATTTTTAGACAACTTTCCTAATCTTAAACAACATTTTTGGCCAAACAGTGGCATGTCCGAACTTGTGTCCGGACTTCCCAAGTTCGGACGCAAGCCGTGACTTAAAACTGGAAACAGACGCTGTCCAAACATGTGTCCGGACTTCGGAAGTTCGGACATGGGTCGAGGAAAATTTCAAAGTAAAATCTCATTGTCCGAACCTGTGTCCGGTTCCGAAGTTCGGACACAGTTCGAGACTCTGAGAATTTTTACGCAACAGGGCCTGTCCGAACTTCCATGTCCGGACGGATGTTCGGACAAGCCAAAAACACTCATTTTCCAAGCCTTTAAACACTTAACCAATTTCCACCAAAATTCTAAACACTTATAGTATTTCCTCCTTAGGTTTCTAAGTGGTGTTTCATGCCTATTGTAACCATTATACCATAATATCTTCTCCATTAGACATCCACCCTTAAGCATCTTTTCTTACAACTAAATTCCGTATGTCATCCTTGTAGTCCTTTTACAAGTTTATTCCTTCTCCTTGTTTTCCAAAGCTTGCCTAAGTCCTAGAACAACTCCGAAATGACTTTGGTGTGTCCCAAAACGCTCACTTGATTTCTAGAACTTCCAAGACAATGTCTAAATCCTTGTAGCACTCTAAACATTTAATACATGCCTTTTTCCCTAGTAAAACATTAATCATTCTCAACACTTCCAAACTCACCAAAACTCTTTTTAAAACACTTAGAACTTCTTAACATTATCTATATTTTGACATGGGTTCTTCTAGCACATTGCTATACCAAAGCACATAGCTTTCACCATTAGACATTCAAGAACACCTAAAATCCATCAAGAGTATTCTCACACATAAACACTTAGGTTTTCACCCTTTTACAACCAAAAACACTTAATCACTTAATGCACATTCCTTACACACAAACATATGTTTTTCCTCCTTTAACCATCCAAGACACTCATCTTCATAAAGAATGTTCTTTACACACATCTAAATCCTTAAACTACACTACATCACAATATAGTGTATAAACTTAAATTGCTTGGCACTTAGGCCCTTAAATAACATGACTCTTAGGCCCTTAAATTGCATAAACCTTAAACACTGAATTTCCCACATAAATAATGCCTTTGACCTGCAATTACATACAACAACACATATGCCCTTTAATAGTTTCCTTGATAGCATTTTACTAGGTCATTCACCATTGGCTCCTTAGGTATTTTCACTACAAGAAAACAGTAGTATCACAGACGGAAAATTCCGTAGGTAATAGTGACATTTCCGTATGTAATGACAATCACAGACGGAAAATTCCGTAGGAAATTTCCGTCTGTAATAAGCGGGTCGGTAATAATATTCCGTCTGTGAAAACACAATCCGTCGGTGATATTATTTACCTTTACCGACGGAAATTTCCGTCTCAGAAAATTACTTTCACCTACGGAATATTCCGTCTCAGAAAACTGTTATCACCTACGGATATTTCCGTCTCAGAAAATGATTATCACCTACGAACATTTCTGTCTCAGAAAATGATTATCACCTACGGAAAATTCCGTCTCAGGTAATGTTATCACCAACAGAATAGTCCGTCTCTGATATGTTATCACCTACCAAAATTTTGTGTTTCAGATATTATTACCTACGGAATGTTTCACCTCAGATAGTGTTATTACCTACGAAATCTTTCATCTCATAAGTGTGTTTTGTATCTAATAATTTCACAAACAAAGCACATATAACCTGAATAATATATAAGTAACTATTAAATTCATAGCTGAAACATATGTGACAATTTATAATGTGCTACATAAAGTAGTTATATCCATAGTCACAACATTACCAAAATAGTCTTCCTAACTAGCAAATGTTTCCATAACAAAGAAACTACGTTTCTCATAAGAATTCGAATACTACAACACCCATATCCTACCAAAAGTTTACAGTATTCAAGTTTACTGATGACTATGACAATCATTTTCAGATTTGCATCATAGAAGACACACACATTCTTCACTTGAGAGCTTCATGTTCCTCCAGCTACTTCCAAATCTGCAAAAGAAAACAAATGTAGTTTAACAGAAGATAAAACTACACTATAGCAACTTCAAAAATAAAAAATCATTGATTTCAAGTATCACATTAACTTCACCAGACTCATGAAAACATTAATGAGGGGAAATTATAAAGAGTCGGGTACTGTCATGAATCAAGAAGAAATAACATAGCAGAAGATTAAAAAAAAAATCCAAAAACTATACAAATCCATTCAAGGCAACTGCTGCACCAGCACCTTTTAATTACTACACGCTGCTGCACATTTCAGTTCAAATTCAGACCATACCCATAGCCATGCTCAGAGGGAAACATAGAAACATCAGAAAAGTGTATACAGTTTTTGTCAGACATGAGAGAGAGAACGGATAGAGAGAAGAGAACGAGAAAAGAAAAAGAAACTGTTACAAGCATGGGCATTTAACTCTATCCCCACTAACAAACAACTCTGGTGATATTGCAAAAATTATGTAATCTTCAACTTGCCTCAAGTATTCGGGTGTAACATATCCATCATCATCTACCCGGTCGCATAACCAAAATCTATTTGAATCCATTTTGAACCTATGTATAAATACTTAATAATGAGGCTACCAAATATACATTAGTGGATTAGACATATCAATCAAAGAGAGAGTGAACTTATTTCAAATTCAAAGTTCATTTTAACATGATTGTATTTAATAAAGGCGGAAATAGTTCGCATGACAACAAATATTGTTTTTCATATTACCTGGTCTAATGAGATGAGTTCTGGATGAATTTGTTTGAATTTTTCACGGTAGCTCCTTAATTCTTGGAAAAAAAATCCTACAATTAGTAATAGATGCAAAAACTTGTCAAGGTACATCGTGATAGCATGCTCCATAAATCTTGAAAAGGATGAACGCATGTGACCAGTAAATTGAGCAAATTAAGTAGTACTGCAGAACAGCAATAGCTGTAGGAATGTCTTGCATTTGAATAAGTGCCTATTATTAAACAAACACAGAGCTGTGTGACTCTCCAATATGAACCAGAAGAAGTTTAAAAGTATTTCCTAAATAACAATTCACAATCAAATAACACAAAACCTGATTCTTGGCACGCAACATCACAAGTTTGGAGATCACTCCAAATGGCTGGAACAGTTGCAGCAGATCATTCTGTAGACATAGATGACAATTTTTAAGAACTTAAGAATACAAATTCAAGATATGAAAGTAAAAGAAGAGCAGGAACACATAATCACTAAAGCAGAAGTATAGCTGAAAATTCTATCCGATTTGGAACAATAGATCTACTGAGTCAATACTAGCATAGGCTGACTTAAGCTCACTTTGCTTTGAATTAATAATTGTTCATAATGTGTGAATTTCCTGAGGTAACCTAGCCACATCACGTAGAAACCGGTAGAATGAAGTAGATAAACACTAGATACAGGATGAATATACGGACATCATAATCAGCACAATGGTTCTGTTATTGGTGAAAATCTATCACACTTCCCACTCCCAGTCTGGAAGGAACAAGCTAATTTCCCTATGAGATAGAACTACTGTATAGCAGTACAACAAGCTATAAGCAACTAAAAGAAGAATGCCATCTTTGCAAGTTAAAGAGTGGGTTTCCATCACCTCGCATGACATGAGGGGATATAACGCCTAAAAAAGCATATCTAAGCGTAATACCAAGGCATCCTGACACTACCTTCTATCAGTGACACTACCTTCGGTGTGTGGTGGCGGTGGTGGGTGCCGTGCCATGCGACTGCGCCTGAGGGAGGACAGACAAATGATTTAAGTTTCAAATAAATATCCTTTTCAGTTTAGAAAAGGGTCATGGCTTGACAATGGACATATCTGGTCTCCCGAAGACAATAGTCCTCGTTTGTTGCTCTTTACGGAAATTGGGGATGGTACAAACCCTTTTTCTTAGACACATACTGGTGACATTTTTCTTGTCCAGACAATCTTAGAGGTAACTAACTTCAGAGGAAATGTTTCTTACACATACAATAAAAAAATCGAACATAAAAGAACTCTAAACAGAAAACTTAGAAGCTTATAACAAAAAAAGGAAAAGCCAAAACAAGAGCACAAAGTGATCAACAACTAGAGCACAAAATAAAAGATGCTATAGCTTTTGACACAAGAAGTAAAAAGTTGTTAAGCTTAGCAAGTTACCCTGAGATTTATTATTTAATTCTTACTATTTTACTTTTGGTAATTATTGCATAGGCATAGAGAGAAAATTGGAGAAAAAATGCATAGGAAGTCTAATCTATTGTGAAACGAAACAAAGAAGCTAAAAACATCATTTGTTTTGAAACGGAGAGAATTATGATTAATACCTCTAGTTTAGCATTACTTGTTTCCTTCTCAATACCTTCAGCTGGAAGATCAGATGATGTTCTTATTTCTTCAAGTCTTTTCCTCAAATTAGAGACTTCAGCATCTATCCTGCAGCCACAAGGTAAAATCTACATAACCAAGTGCAAATAGAGCAGGTCAAGTACAAATCTCTTCTCTCATCAATGACCAGTATTGTGCTCAGCACTGAAACATCTCTGAAGCTGAGGAATATACAGTTTTTAGTTTTTCCCTAGGCAAAGTTTCGAAATGGCTAACATTTGAACCAAAGAAAAGAGTCAAATCAACACCAGACCAACAAATAAGGCTGCAAATGATATGTACGATTGTTTGCTACCTGAGTGTCCGATTTTATGACAAAATTCTACCATACTATCTTATGGACCCTTTTATCACCCTTTTTGCTTATTGGTACACAATCAGTAGAAAATTATAAGAACCTATATTTCACTGATATAAATACAATTATAGTGCTATGCTCTAGAAAGTGAAAGAAGAGCCAAGCAATTTATTTCGATCTATCATGCAGGCAGCTTGGACACACTAATAAACTTGTGGTATGCACGCATGCCAGTACATTTAGGTTGGGAAGCCTGCTCAATTAGCCTATGGTTGCCCATGTTCTCCGTGCATCTTCCACCTCTAATAAAATCATAATGGGTTTGCACTTGTTGTTGCCACCTTGAAGAATTTTCTTCGTTATTACAAGCGTGAAAAGGTACAGGTCATCACAGAGATTATAGTCGTGACATAACTTCTTGCAAGCATACTGTTACATACACGGTAAGAGATTGAAACAGTGTGGAGATTAAGAACTGGGAAAATATCAAAAGACATATTAATGCATCTTGAGTTTTTGTGATTATCATCTTTAGGTATTTTACATTGGTTAGTATTAGTTTAAGCAAACACATAGACTTTTGAGGCTACAGAAATCAAGCAGAAAAGTAGCGGGGACAAGTTAAGTACCTTGAAAGGTCACCATTAATTTTCAGCCCAGAAAGGCACCTTGAGCAAACAGGAGAAGCTCCTCCCTTTCACCTGCGACAGACCTCTTTTTAGTGAAATTAACAACATAGACTGACATTCCCCAAATCGAACAGGCTGTTCGAAGCAGCATACTGCATACACATGGGTAAGAGGAAGGAGAGAGCACAGCCGGTACCTTGAAGAGAATGAGAGGCGCAGCCGACGGCGTGCCAGTGGTGTGTGGGTGGCGGTGGTGTGTCTGCCGGTGACGATGAAAATTGAAGATATGAGTCGCGACGATGAATACGATTGACGAAGAACGAAGAAGAGAGATTAGGGAGCAACCTCAGAGAGCAGAGAGGCGCGGTATAGTTTAGGGTTTGTTTTTTCGGTAGGTACGCGACGGGAGAACTGGGAGAGACGAGAAACAAAAAATGAGTGTGAGTTAGAAATTGTTTGGTTAGCTAGGTTTGGAAATGAAAAATGTTATTTCCTACAGATTATTTCGTAGGTAAAAATAGAATGACTTTCACCTACGGAAAATTCCGTATGTGAAAGTATATTAGCTAGTGAATAATTTCCCTCCGACACTTTGTCAGTTGCGCGCTTGTGGAATTTTAAAACATTTTTACCAACGGAAATATTTCCGTCTGTAATATGTCCACATTCCGTTGGTAATAACGTTGTAAATGTCTATTTTACTCTAATACTACATCCGTTGGTAATACATATAAAATTCGTAGGTGAAAAGGTTTTTTACATACGGAAAAATTCCGTAGGTAATTTTCCGTCTGTGATACTACTGTTTTTTTGTAGTGTTTTATCAAGCAAATCAAGCTCATTTTCTTAAGGCATTTAAACTAAATTAGGTTAGCACATTTACCTCTTTTCTTCAAGATTTTTACTTGAACACTCTGGTTCTTCCTTGTTTGGAAATCGGCAAGAGGACTTGGTTACTTGTCAATGTTCTAATCAATATACAAGTAACACCAATGAGCATTCAAGCTTCATGCTTAAACTCATTTACAAACCCTAGGTTATATATATTATCTTAACACATTAAGGTAATTGTTTTACCTTGGAATTGGAAGAGAGCTTGAATAAGTATCAAGAGAGAACTCCTCCTAACCCTTTGAAGATTGAAATGAAGCTATGGAAGAAACAAGAGAAGACACCATTAATGGTGAATTTTCGGACATGTACAAAAATGAGAGGAAACTTGGTTTTTCTTTGAGTTTCCTTACCTTGAAGCAAAGGAGAACAACAAGGTGTGAAAAGATGAGGTCTAGCTCCATCAATGGTGAATCTCCTTGGCACCAAAATGAGGCTTTTGAAGATTTGAAAAGATAGAAGTGTAGAGCTTGCTCTAACTAGAAGAATGGTGGTCTTGAAATTGAATTTGGACCATGAATCTAGGAGTTACAAGCATTCAAAGATGGAGTTCTTGTGTGGAACTATAGCAAATCGTAAAAGAGAGAAAGAAGGAAGGTAGAAGACGGTGGGAAGTGGAGGAAATGAGAGGATGAAGTTTGGAGTCTACTTTTAGAAGATATTTATGTACTAAAGTAACTTTCTTCTTTTTACTTACTTTTCCTTCCTTTCTTTAATTGTTTTTTTTACATGGTGGTGACTCACCTTAATAAAACCGGCCCCCATCATTTACTTAGGGGTGTTTTGGTCTTAGTTGACCAATTAAATTACTTATAATAACATATGTTACAAACTAGCTTATAATAGTTACTATTCACTAAAACAAGGCACATAGATGTGAAATTTTGATTTCCCATTGATCTAGACTTCCAAATGTGATACTAAGTAGTACACATATTAATTAAAGAGTAATGATGGACATTTAGCCACTCAAAACTCGTTTACAAGACAATTTTTCAAAAATGTGCTTTAAGACTCCTTAAAGCACATTTTGTGTTTTAACTCGTTTTCAAGCTTGGTTTTCTTTAGTAATTGATTTAATATGTTAATTAACATATTTATAAGGTATAGGTATGACCTTTAGGTCTTATACAAGTTTATCCCAAGCTTAGAGCACATTTTTGCCCATATTGACTTTAAGGCATTTATTTGTGTTTTGTTTGGTTTAATTGTCTACCAAGGTTTCCTAAGGACTTAATTAGCCTTATTAAATCATAATTGAATATTATTAAGTCTTGGTAGGCTCTTTGGGTCCTAACCAAGTTCACTCCAAACTTAGAGCATGTTTTTGCTCAAACTGTATCTTAGTGCTTTATTGCATTTTACTATGGTTTAAATTGTTCACTGATGTTTCTAAGGCACTTTTTAGCCTTTACATACCTTAGTTTAAATGTTTAACAACATATCAAGGTTTGGGGTATTTCAATAAGGTAGGAATAAATATTATGAATTTTGGTGGATTTAAATAAGTGTTTAAGTATTTAAATAACATTTTATAAAGTTTTGGGGCTATTTTGTAGTTATTGGTAAGTTTAGAGTTTAACCGAGAATATACATGATTTTATGGGTATATTAAAGTATTAACTATGAAATTAAGTCTTGGACAAAGTGTTGACCAAAAACTTTGGGTTAAAATGATTTATGACATAAAATAATAAGTTTATAAAGTTTTGGGGTGGAAAAGTAATTTATAAAAGTATATATGTAAAAACCGAATTGAATAGGGGCGGAAATGTAATTTGCAAAAATATATGGGTCTTTTCGGTAATTAAGAAGGATTAAATGTTAAAACTATAGTTTATAAGTTAATATGTAACATATATAAGTCTTAAGGGTTAAAATGTAATTATGTGAAAGTTAATATTAAAACCGAAAAGTACTTGTGGTCAATTGGTAATTTATAAGAATTAGAATATTTATTTTGGTAATTACCGAAATGTTAAAGTGGTTAATTAGCAAATAATAAAGTTATATGGTTATTTGGTAATTTATAAAAGTTATTGGGTATAAAATATAAATACCGAATTAATAAGGGTGGTGTTGTACTTTAATAAAGAAAGGAATTAAAACTATGAATTATGATACATTACGGAGTATAATATAAAGTTTACAAATAAATGTGGTTATAATAAAAACAACCAAATCATATAATATAAAGAATAAGTGGAAACAATTGTGATTAAATAGTTAAGGAAATAGAAATATACTACAAGGTAGAAATTCATTATCACATGTGGATATCACATAAAATAACGAACTGTGGAACTACTTTGAGTCACTGTAAAATAACAGGGGGAAATAAAGAACATACGGGATTAGTATATTACAAGTATTAGTTCTACAGTGACAGTACTATAATATTTAGTGAACAGTCGTATTAATATTACCCGGTATTGCATGTATATATAACAGCGTACGGGAAGGAATTACTAGAGCGTGAATTGTCAAGCTAGCTGTTACTACGGTGAACTTAATTGTGTGGTCTGAATGTCCTAAGGATTGTCCTAAGGTCCAGACGTGTATGCTTAATTGTTAAAGAACGATATCTGTATTTTATGTATATTATTTTATATACTGTATCGCTCATACGCTGTTGCGTTTTATTTTACGCGAACGTCTTATGACCGGAAGTTTATACATCTAAACTAGAAAAAAAAAGAGACTAACTGACCTTTAGGAATTTTGAGATCCTAACTAATGGTCAAACTGTTATAGTCTTAACTCATGGATTGGATATTGTATCATTGACTAAAGGGCTAACTTATAAAGAGAGGAATCCAGTCTGTTTCGACTTTCTGGTTGAGACTTCAATGGGGAGTCACTCAAGGGAATCCATTGTCCACACTCGACGATGGCGGAGGGCACTGCCGTTGGTGCACAGGTTCGACCGGATCGGTCAATATATTATCCAGGGCCACAAGGTCAGCTGGTAACGGTTCCATTGGAACCCAGGGGACTACTGTCCATTAATAAGTTTTTAAGGGTTGTCTTGCATGACGCCTGAGGTGGAAATTAATTGGAAAGTTTAAGTGATTGGTTAAAAGTCAAGGGTCAGGTGGCCAACTAACAAGTACAGTTTAATACGCGTATCTTGTTGTTTGTTGTTATAGTTTATTGATGTTTGATTACTGGTTGTGGTTATTATTATGTACTGATATTTACAGGTGGACTATTCTGTGAATGTTTGACGTTACAGTTATTTCTGTTATTATTGTAAACCGGTATATCTTGTAAAGAATCTAATAACAAGATGGCTAAAACGACTCAAGGAATCTAGATGACTTAGGACTACATTTAGCATACCAGCATTTCGATTGTTGAGCCCTTCAATGGGCAAAACATTTCAGGTTACTGAAGAAGACACAAGCCGGAGTGCGGGGAACAGGGTAGATGCTATGTTGTTAAACACTCTTAAGTTTTATTTGGTATTGTAATAAAGAGTTTGTTGTATTCAGTTAGTTGCTCATTTAGTTTGAACTTGGTCTGTAATAATTAGAGTGCTCAGTATCTGTTCATCACAGCGTGAGGAGGTAAGGTTGTTGGATGAAGTAAGAATGCCTTGTTACTCACAAGGGTGAGTAACGGCGTGTAACACCAAGGTTAGATAGTTTTTATTTTCCGCTGCGACGTTATTTATTTTGCTACGACTTGCGACGTTTTAAACAAGTTAGGATGAGGGGTGTTACACACGGGATTCAAATATAAAAGCATACTAATGCACTACGGAACATGTTAGAGAACGCATAGATTCTTGGGGGCAATACCTCGTAAACGGACAGAAGTCATATGCTGATGTCCGTAGGAGAGACCTCGAGTTTGCAGTAGGCGATTGAGTCTTCCTTAGAGTTTCACCTATGAAGGGAATTTATAGATTTGGGCAGAAGATCAAGCTTAGCCCGAAGTATGTAGGACCGTACCTTATTACGGAGCGAGTGGGCCCATTAGCTTACAGATTAGATTTACCTGTTGAGCTTGAGAGAGTGCACAATGTGTTCCACATTTCACAGCTAAAGCAATTTGTGCCTCATCCATCATAAGTCTTAGAGCCCGAGACACTCGAGCTAGATCCTACACTTAGATATGAGGAGACCCCAGTTCGCATTTTAGACGCCAAGACTAGGGAGACCAGGAACAAGACCATTAGAATGGTCAAGGTTATTTGGTCAAACCACAAAATTGAGGAGGCGACATGGGAGTTAGAAGACTCCATGCGAGACAAGTATCCAGCACTTTTCTCTTCGTTTTGTGTATACTTGTGGGGGGTACGTGGGCGTAACCCTTTTTAAGGGGGGTAGAGCACCACATGCGACTTGCATATCTGCAGTCTATACTGGTTTTGTAATTGGCTGTTTGTGTTTGATTGTTGCGCATGTGTGCAATTGGTTGGTTAATGATATGTCCTATGTGACACTTGGTTGGTTATTGTTGTGTCCTATGTGACACTTGAATGGTTATTGGTGTGTTCTATGTAACACTTGGTATTGATGTGTCCTATGTGACACTTGGATGGCTATTGACGTGTTCTATGTAACACTTGGATGGTTAATAAAAGTACACCTACTTACTTTGCAGTATATTCATTCCTACAATCACACAAGAGATTTACTGCCAAGGGTTTACGCCTCTGCACTCTGTAGGACTGAGTGTTTTGGTATTGCACTTGTGCAGTGATGACCGAGTGGGATAGCTAGGAAGTTGGGACACTTATTTGCTTTACAGTATTTATCAAGTTACTTATGCTATGACTACATTGTTTGCCATGATCAAGGTTATGTGTATGTACGAATTGTATACTGAAATACCCCGTAATTAAAAATAGTGATTAATTAGGCTAATAAGTAATTTAGAAGCTCAATTAACTGTAAATAATCATGAGGGAACAAATCCCGGAGAAAACGGATCCTTAAAATGGATTAAAAACGCTAACGAACCTTAAAGCACATTTTTCAAGGTAACCGGGAAAACGTGTCTTTAAGCGGGTCAAATAGACTCGTAACAATTTTGGTCAACTAAATAGTCATTAATAAATATTAGTGAAGCTTTAGAACCAATAAAATCAATAAAACGAGAAATTAGTAAAAACTGTCAAAAACGGGAAGTTGTGGGGTAGAAACGCAAATAACTAAAACTAGTGTGTCCAATATTACAAATAAAATTTCAAAACCCACATGGGGGCTCTGTGTGTGTCCGATTTCTACCCCCTCCCACACACTCTCTTAATTCCCTTTTCATTTGCAAAAAGACAAACATAATTAAAAAGCATAAAGTAACCCCGCCCTCACTCACCTCTCTCTCCTATCTCTATTCTCCCTCACTCGCGTACAGCACACTCACCTTCTCCTCTCTATTTCTCTTCTTCCTCAGCCGGCAGCCATGGAGATTTGAGAACACCCACAAAAATACTCCTTTCTCTCCTCTTGTTACCCCCTTGAACCTCTACCAAAAATTACAAAAACTACACCATTGTCTTCCTCTCATCAAGAGGAACATTTCCCTCTTTTCAAAATCGGAAAACAAGAACTTTCATCTACATGGGTATGGAGCATTTGGAGCTTCAAGACCACCACTAGAACCACCTTCCTCTCCTTGTTCTTTTGAGGTAAAAATCTTCTTAAAACTCCATTGTTTTTCTAGCCTTAAGGGCAAAACGAAATTTGAGCTAAAACTCTTGCTTGCTCCTTTTGTACCCAGTCGATTTTGGCATTCTTGAAAGAGTGGAAAGATTATTCTTGAGCTGTTCCAAGCATTACATAAACCCTTGGAAGGTAATATATCTCTAAACCCTAAAACTTACATTAAAAGCTTAAATAATGTTTAGGGTTAGTTTTTAGTATTGAAATGGTTTGTATGTATGGGCTGTAATGTTAGATTTGTTGAAGTACTATAATCGGTAGAGAGAGAGAGAGAAGGAAGAAGGAAGGAGAAAAAGAAAACTAGAAGGGAGAACAAGGTAATTACACTCACCTTGGTATAGCTTTGTAAATGCTTATGTAACAGATTTTTAATAATAAAAAAATGTATTGTAAGATGGTAGTGTAATGGTAGTGTAATGTGTAGGAGAATACAAATGTTTTAAACCTTTAAAAGACATGTAAAACTTGTTGAAACCTAAACGGGAATTAAATGTAATGTGCAGGAATTTCTAAGAGTGTTTTAGTGTTGTTATGGGTGTATGAGAGTTTGTGTATTGCTGTTGTGTATAAACAGGTAAAATGATGATATTAATGTGCGAGGAAACAATGTGGTGAGAGTGTAAAAATATAGGGGAGACTATGGCAAAATTTACCTAGGACTAGAACACTTAATGAGCTAGAAACTAGGTGAAGAACATGAGTTGTAACAGGTTTTGGATGGAGTTAAATGGTGGGTAGATTGAGAGAGGTAGATAATGTATTGTAATGCATTAGGAGTGTTAGAAAGGAAATTAGAAGAGGGAGCTTTAGATGGAGAGAGTTAGAGTTAAAATCTGTAGCACGACTATGCTAGGAAGAAACAATGTAAGTGTTGAAATGGAAGTTAGCAAATGAGTGTGTCAATTAGTATAGAAATGAGTAAGGAGTTAATGGATGAACTAAGGTATATTAGGAGGTTTAATTAGTTTTAAAACATGTGGTATTAAGTGTAGGAACAATGGGGAAGTAATGGGTAAGAAGAGGGACTGAAAACATAAATAAAAACTGAAATACTCGGCCGGACCGACCTTGGGACCGGACTTGCAAGGTCAGTCGAGCCCAGATTTACAAAGGACGGAAACCTTCTGGAATGGACCGACCTTGGGACCGGACATGCAAGGTCGGTCGGCCAGAAGAATTTCCCGTAATGCAACCTACTGGAATGGACCGACCTTGCGACCGGACTTGCAAGGTCGGTCGGGCTAAAATTCTCCGTCGTGTAACTTACTGGAATGGACCGACCTTGGGACTGGACTTGCAAGGTCGGTCGGCCCTAAAATTTCCCAGCGTAATTCCTTATTGACTTCGACCGACCTTGGGACCGGACTTGTAAGGTCGGTCGGGTCTTACAAATTAAAAAAAAATATAATATAATATATATATATATATATATATATATATATGTATACCCACATATATAAATGTACATATATCCATGTACCAATGTTAAGGAAATAAACTTAAAGTAAAGAAGAGTAAGTAAGTAATGTGTAAGTGTAAGAATGGAAAGGACTTAGTAAGTATGACTTAGGAAACGTAAGAGTAATCGAGTTAAGTTAATCATAGATAGATTAATCATTCGATTGTATGTATATCATAGGATTTGATTTGTGAGCACCGGAGGAAAGTTGGGATACAAGTACGACGGTGAACGGTATGAATTCCTCATGCCCCGTATGCTATCTTGGTTACTCTGATTTGTGTGTTGTGTGCTAATTGATCACCAAATAAGATAAATGCACGAATCGGAGTTATCATGCATACTTGTGAATATGTAGTGTTGTATGTTGTGAATATTTTTCTTAAATCTTAGTTTGTATAATTCATGAAATGTATGGATGATAATGAGTGTGTGTATGTATGATATACTGTATTGTGACCGAATATGTTTGTGATTGGACTTCTAACTGATTCCTAACAAGCTAACCAATCTAACTTAAATTGGTAATTAAATTGGAATGAGTAGAAGTCCGATATAGTTTCGGCCACGCGTGAGGATGCGGAGTCACGAGAGGTTGGCTCCAATTCCTGACTCTTAAACTGGTCCGCGGCCCAAATCCCTTAAGTGGGTAGCATCCCGGATTGGTGAGTCAAGTAAATCCCGGTGGTGGGACGGTGTAGTCCCCGGGCCGGAGGTCATACCGACTTAACTTGAGTATGAGTAAGTAAATAAGAATGAGTAAGTAAGTAAATGGAAGTAAGTAAGTAAAGTAAGAGTAAGAATGTGTAATGAGTAAAGAGTAAATAGCATTCCGATTAACCTGGATGCGTAACTTGGCTAACACTGCGAAGGTAAGCATTGTGTGCACTATTTGTATGGTTGTCTTGAATTGTATAATGTATTGTATGCATGTATGTTGTATGTAAAGCATGTATGTATGAAATTAATGAACCGCATGTTTAGTGGACGTCAATTAGTCGGCGTGCCCTAGCTAGCACGCGGTATATGCGGAGTTCATGCGCAGCTTTTGCTGAGCCCCTTGGGGCGGTGTTTTTACTACACGCAGGTACAAGAGAAGGATGAAGACTGTGAAGAGATGTAGCTTGTTTCTTTTGTCTTCTTTTTGATTGTAATTGATGATTTATGAATGGTGTACTAAGTAGTACACAGCTTTAGCTTTTGATAGCCGATGTACCATGGGGTACACCTTTTTGGATTTGATAGGATGGGATTTGGGTATATATGAGTAGCTTGTAGAAAACTCATTCTTTTGGTAACTTTGAAATGATGTAATTGATATACTTTGGCACTCGGTAATCCACTAATATAAGTATTCGGTATTTGGTATTCGGTAAGAAATGTAGTAGCTTGGTATACTTTGATCATCAGATCGTGACTGTAAGTAAGGTAAGCCTAGCTAGCCGTATGGGCGGTTAGCGGCGTTGTATCACCCGCCGTAGTAATAGTAGTATTTCGCTGCGAACTGATAGGATTAACAGGACGATTAGACGGTAAGCATAGGATTAACGGTAGGAGTGTTACAAAAAGTGGTATCAGAGCGTAGTAACGCTCTGATATCCTTAGGTACCGAGCATAGGGGATTACCGAGTTAGAATTTCAACCGTCTTAACACGGATACTTAGAAACCTAACTAGGAACTACCGTTATTAACAATGGATACCCTTGACGTTCTTATGAACGATACCTTTGTTTAAATTCCAAGACCCTTAGGTCATATCTTGCGAAGCCTAATGTAAATGCTAAATGTTTAGATGTCAGGACGAGGTCGAGGCCGACCTAGGGGAGAGACATCTGATGGACCCGGCGCGCAGACGATAGCAGAGATCGTCGCCGCCACGGTAGCGTAGTTGCTACCACAAGTAATCAATGCAATGCAGCAAAACCAACAAAACCAACAGAACCAAGCGGGACCAATCCCTCCCCCTCCACCCAGAGAAGCCAACTGGGTAAAAGCTGTAGCGGAACTCCGCCCTCCTTGCTTCAGGGGCGAGAGTGATCCGGCTAAGCTCGAAGCCTATATCTCCGAGATGGAGACGGCGTTTGAAACCCTCGAAGCTCCTGCTGGAGTTCGAGTTAGAGTTGCTGCCTACTATCTGAAAGATGCAGCCATGGATTGGTGGAAGCTGGTCAAGCATGAGCATGTCAACGACCTCACCTTCGATTGGGAGTCCTTTGCCTCACTCCTCCGTTCCAAATACTACCCGGAGCATGTGAAAACCAAGAAAAGGCTAGAGCTGGATGCCTTGAAGATGACAGAGAAGATGTCTGTCGATGAGTACTACAGAACCTTCACTTCCATCCTCCGTCTTCTACCCGACTTAGGATACACCGGCCAGGTGTTGGTCGATCGCTTCTATGCGGTCTGAGCCATCGCCTTCGGTACGGTATGGGCTACACACGATTTACCTCTCTTCAGGTAAATATCGGTTAACCCTTAGTATCAATTCGATTCCGTAATTTCCTTGAATTCCTTGAATCTCTTCTTTATCCTTTCTTAAATGAGAATCCCGGCTAATACCTGAGCCTTCAGGAGTGTTATCACGCGGCTTCTCGCGTTGAAATCACTTGCCAGCTAAGGGATGAAGAAACCGCGCTGAAGCGCAAAGCCAACAACAAGAACACCAATGGCGAGGAGTAGAACCAGGGTAAAAGCTGGAAAAAGAAGAAGGGAAATTTCTTTCAGCAATCCCAAAAGAAATTCCCGAGTGAGAGCAGTGCCCATGCTGAGCAGGGCAAACCAGTTGAGCTGCTTCAACTAGGTTCTTCTGCGCCGGTGGCAGCGAAGCCACTGAGATCACACCCACCTAAGGGTAAACTTCTATTCCCCAAATCGTATTCGTACAAGTACCATATCTAGTATATCCACGCACACATGTGCTAACCCTCTAAACCTCAGGTTCTGGCTCCAGTTTCACCAAAACCTTCTCCGACGGCCGCACCTATGTGTGCAGGAAGTGCAATCAAGACCATCCTGGCAAGGACTGCTATGGGAGAGAAATCAAGTGCTACAACTGCCAGAAACGGGACACACAGCCAACAGATGCCCAGAGAATGCCAAGCAAAAAGGGAACTTCCAAAGCTACAAGCAAAGGGAAGGCAAGGAGGTTGCATCTGGCGATGCATCGACCCAGCAGGCACCACAGGGACAGGGATCCCGGGGACCTAAGAGGGGCGCACCCCAGAGGCAGCCTATTCTTCATGTTATCGACCGTGATGGGTCCGGTTCTAAGTCCGGCCCAGGTAATTATCCGAACGTTTAATCCTTGAGAGCATGTTTAAGTATTAGAATAACCGTATGAGTGAATGCATGAGTAAATGAATTGAAGTGTGTATTGAGCATGAAATGAAGTAGTTGAAACTAGTACTCACCGTAGATGAAAATTGTAACCATAGGAAACTTTAGTATCTGTTATCCGATACCGGTAAACCTGAATCAAGAAGAGATCGACATCACCAACCACTACTACACCAGCGAACAGTGTCAGGTCATCCGACCAGGTATGATTCTATTAAGGGAATACCTGACACCCGAAGCCCAAATCTCAATCATTCGACGATGCAACGAACTAGGAACGGGTCAAGGTGGATTTTATACACCCGAATTCCCCGGTGGAGCGAAGATGAAGCTGAAAATGATGTGCTTGGGAAAGGACTGGGACCCTTATACCAAGACATACCAAGAGACACGAACACGAGACGGAGCAACGCCACCGACAATACCTCCAGAGTTTCAGACACTCGTCACACAATCAGTAGAACTTGCACAACAATGCGAACACGATCCGATCCCCGCAATTGAAGCGGACATTTGTATCGTCAACTTCTATGAGAAAGAAGGATGACTTGGGTTACACCAAGACAAGGACGAGACAGCGGAATCTCTTGAACAAGGAGTGCCCGTAGTTTCTTGGTCCATTGGTGATGACGCCATCTTTATGTATAGCGAGCAGAAGCGTGTGGACCTCGCAGAGAAATTGGTATTGAGATCAGGAGATGTCCTAATCATGGGTGGAAACTCTAGGATGCTGTATCATGGGATCAACAAGATCAAACTGAATACAGCACCACCGGCAATAATCAATGCCACTCACATGAAACCAGGACGCCTGAACCTTACCTTTAGGAAGTACTAAATTCATAGTATCATGTAATATATTAGTAACGTGTATTAAAGACACGATATGTATGATGGTTGGTTTATCAATAAAGCGCAGTGTTGATTTAAATTCCACTTGTGTCCACCATCAATACTTATCCACTTGTGAATCCAATAGGTTGTGGACTAGGTACCGAAGGTAACCTGAGTATCCTCACCGAAGCACAAGCCGGCAGAAGCGGCACCATCTTAACGGGAACATTCCCAGTGAATGGGATTGAAGCCAATGTATTATTCAACTCCGGCGCCTCTCACACCTTTGTATCACCATCTTTCGTGAAGAGGTTGAAGCTACATACGGATGAGCTACCGAATTTTATGGTTACTCTCCCATTGAAGGAGCGAGTAAAGTGCACCAAATACTATCAATCAGCCACCATCAAAATCAAAAACGAAACGTTTCCCATTTCCTTCATCGAATTCAATGGATTGGGATTCGACTTAATCATTGGAATGAATTGGTTGGAGCGGCACAAAGGTAGAATTATCTGCGTCGAGCATCGATTGCTGCTCAACAGTCCTTCTGGGGTTACTGTATCTTACCGCCAGAGACCGAGAGAGCCTTCGGCCACACTTATATCTGCTATGGCTATGTACTGGGAGCTCAGAAAGGGCCATGAAGTGTATCTATGTTATGTACAAGACCTGGAGAGAGATCCAGAGTTCAGTGAGGATGTACCGATTGTATCCGAATTCCCTGATGTATTCCCTAAGGAGCTACCCGGCATGCCACCACCGAGAGCAGTGGAGTTTGAAATTGATCTCTTGCCAGGTACCGGTCCCATTGCTAGGGCACCGTACCGCATGGCACCTGCTGAAATGACTGAACTGAAGGAACAACTACGTGACCTACTCGACAAAGGGTTCATACACCCGAGCGTATCACCCTGGGGAGCACCGGTCCTCTTTGTGAAGAAGAAGGACAGTAGCCTCCGACTTTGTATTGACTACCACGAGCTGAATGCGGTCACAGTCAAAAATAAATACCCGTTGCCACGCATCGACGGCCTATTTGATCAGCTGAAAGGAGCATCAGTCTTCTCTAAGATCAACCTCCGTTCTGGGTATCATCAGATTGCCATCAAAGAGCAAGATATTGAGAAAACGGCATTCCGTACCAGATATGGCCACTACGAATTCACCGTCATGCCATTCGGTTTGTCAAACGCACCGGCAAAATTCATGGACCTCATGAATCGACTATTCAGTGAGCAGTTGGACACCTCAGTTGTTGTATTTATTGATGACATCCTAGTATACTCAAAATCAGCAGAGGAACATGAAATTCATTTGAGGAAAGTACTAGAGACACTATGCGAGAACCAGCTGTATGCGAAGTTCTCCAAATGCGAGTTCTGGCTAGATCAGGTATCATTCCTTGGTCATGTCATCTCGAGCGCGGGTATCTCAGTGGACCCTTCTAAGATAGAAGCTGTACGATCATGGCCTAGACCTAAGACTGTTACCGACATTCGGAGCTTTCTTGGTCTAGCCGGTTACTACCGGAGATTCGTAAAGGACTTCTCGAAAGTCACAAAGCCCATGACTACACTGATGAAGAAAGATGCACCGTTTGTATGGACAGACGAGTGCGAAGTATCATTTCAGAGCCTTAAGGACTCATTGACCTCAGCACCCATTCTTACTCTTCCAGAGGGCACAGAGGGATTTGAGGTATATTGTGATGCATCAGGCAAGGGAATGGGATGCGTACTCATGCAGCATGGCAAGGTTGTAGCTTATGCCTCCCGCCAGCTGAAAAAGCATGAGGAGAATTACCCGACACACGATTTAGAGTTAGGAGCCATTGTCTTCGCCTTGAAGATATGGCAACACTATCTCTATGGGGTAAGCATCACCATCTACTCCGACCACAAGAGCTTATAGTATGTATTCACACAGAAAGAATTGAACCTGAGACAGAGAAGGTGGATGGAGTTTCTCTCAACTACGACATCGACCTACAGTATAAGGAAGGGAAGGCAAACATTGTAGCCGACACCCTGAGCCGTCGAGCACACTCGCTCCATTCGCTACTCGCTTCTTCTAGCTTGGATGACGAGGTGCAAGACGCTCAGTTGAGCGACCCTTACCTAACTGAAATCAGACAAAAGATCGAAAATGGTACATTTGAGAAGAAAAAGTATGACTTCAAGCTACATGAAGATGGTTTGATTCGGTTGAATGGCAGGCTATGCGTCCTCCGAAGCAATGCTGAGCTAAGGGATCGCATCCTGCGAGAGTCACACAGTTCCACATTGTCAGTCCATCCAGGAGCCTCCAAGATGTACAAAGACATGAAGAGGTACTTCTGGTGGTCTGGAATGAAATCGGATGTGACAGAATTTTGAGATGCTTAACATGCTAGAAGGTCAAATTCGAACATCGTAGACCGGGCGGAATGGTACCATCTATGCCAGTTCCGGAGTGGAAATTTCATGATATCTCCATGGATTTTGTTGTAGGACTCCCACCTGCCAGGGGAGGACTCAACATGATCTGGGTTGTAGTCGATCGCCTTACCAAGGTTGCCAGATTCATACCAATGAAGGACACCTGGAAGATAGTGAAGCTCGCAGAGCTATTCGACAAGGAGATTATCAGACATCACGGAGTCCCTAAAACCATAGTATCTGACCGCGACACCAGATTTCTTTCGAGATACTGGAGAGCTACACGGGAAGTGTTGGGTACAGAATTGAAGTTGAGTACCGCCTTCCATCCTCAGACCGACGGTCAGACAGAAAGGACCATCCAGACACTGGAGGACATGCTTCGGGCATGTGTCTTAGACTTTCAGGGGAATTGGTTAGATAAGCTTCATCTTATCGAATTTTCTTACAATAATAGCTACCATGCTTCGATTAAGATGTCGCCTTTCCAAGCCCTATACGGTAGACCTTGCCGTACACCTTTGTGTTGGGATGAGTCAAGCGAAGCGGTCATCATAGGACCGGAGTACCTTGAACAAGTGCAAGCTGAAGTTCAGCAGATTCGAGCTAATATGAAGGCAGCCCAAGATAGACAAAAATCCTATGCGGATGTGCGACGACTCGACCTTGAGTTCGCCGAGGGCGACCAAGTGTTCTTGCGTGTTTCACCTATGAAGGGTGTCTTCCGATTTGGTCAGAAGGGCAAGCTGAGCCCAAAGTTTGAAGGGCCGTATGCTATCACCGAAAGAGTTGGATCTGTAGCCTACAGGTTAGCATTACCTGAGGACTTGGGACGTGTACATGATGTCTTTCATGTGTCACAACTCAAGAAGTACATCGCCGATCCTTCTCATGTCATAGAGCCCGAGAGACTTTCCATTGAGCCGACTATGCGATATGTTGAAACCCCCGTGAGAATCCTGGATAGGAAGACCAGAGAAACTCGCCACAAGTCTATACGAATGGTGAAGGTCCTATGGTCCAACCACGATGTCGAAGAAGCGACATGGGAGTTGGAAGATGCCATGAAGGCTAAGTACCCACAGTTGTTCATAGACTAGCGAGTCTAGTATTTAGTAATACGGGTACGGGTCGTACCCCTTTTAAGGGGGGTAGAGCCCTTTTGCTTTTGCATTTGCATTGCTTCGGGGTGAGCATTGCATAGTTTGTAGGTGTTGTAATAGATTTTTGTATGGCACATGTAGTGCAAGCGAATTTGGTATGTGAATGTATGTATGTGTAATGTGTAGCGTATGGATGTGTATGTACGATGGATGATGTATGTGTAATGTGTAATGTGAATTGCATCGATGTACTATGTGATGGTATGTATGGAAATGGTGTATGGTGTATGTGAATTCGTATTGTGTGTGAATGCGTATTGTGCTTGAATAGTGTATGCTTGCAACGTGAAAGAAGTAAACACCTCATAGGTGGTAGAAAGACACATTAAGGCAATTGGTTGCCTAATGAGTAGAATTACTTAAACTATTAACCTTGAGCAACTTTGAGGGCAAAGTTTCTTAAGGGGGGTAGATTGAAATACCCCGTAATTAAAAATAGTGAATAATTAGGCTAATAAGTAATTTAGAAGCTCAATTAAGTGTAAATAATCATGAGGGAATAAATCCCGAAGAAAACGGATCCTTAAAATGGATTAAAAACGCTAACGAACCTTAAAGCACGTTTTTCGAGGTAACCGGGAAAACGTGTCTTTAAGCGGGTCAAATAGACTCGTAACAATTTTGGTCAACTAAATAGTCATTAATAAATATTAGTGAAGCTTTAGAACCAATAAAATCAATAAAACGAGAAATCAGTAAAAACTGTCAAAAACGGGAAGTTGTGGGGTAGAAATGCAAATAACTAAAACTAGTGTGTCCAATATTACAAATAAAATTTCAAAACCCACATGGGGGCTGTGTGTGTGTCTGATTTCTACCCCCTCCCACACACTCTCTTAATTCCCTTTTCATTTGCAAAAAGACAAACATAATTAAAAAGCATAAAGTAACCCCACCCTCACTCACCTCTCTCTCTCCTATCTCTATTCTCCCTCACTCACGTACAGCACACTCACCTTCTCCTCTCTATTTCTCTTCTTCCTCAGCCGGCAGCTATGGAGATTTGAGAGCACCCACAAAAATACTCCCTTCTCTCCTCTTGTTACCCCCTTGAACCTCTACCAAAAATTACAAAAACTACACCATTGTCTTCCTCTCATCAAGAGGAACATTTCCCTCTTTTCAAAATCGGAAAACAAGAACTTTCATCTCCATGGGTATGGAGCATTTGGAGCTTCAAGACCACCACTAGAACCACCTTCCTCTCCTTGTTCTTTTGAGGTAAAAATCTTTTTGAAACTCCATTGTTTTTCTAGCCTTAAGGGCAAAACGAAATTTGAGCTAAAACTCTTGCTTGCTCCTTTTGTACCCAGCCGATTTTGGCATTCTTGAAAGAGTGGAAAGATTATTCTTGAGCTGTTCCAAGCATTACATAAACCCTTGGAAGGTAATATATCTCTAAACCCTAAAACTTACATTAAAAGCTTAAATAATGTTTAGGGTTAGTTTTTAGTATTGAAATGGTTTGTATGTATGGGCTGTAATGTTAGATTTGTTGAAGTACTATAATCGGTAGAGAGAGAGAGAAGGAAGAAGGAAGGAGAAGGAAGGAGAAAAAGAAAACTAGAAGGGAGAACAAGATAATTATACTCACCTTGGTATAGCTTTGTAAATGCTTATGTAACAGATTTTTAATAATAAAAAAATGTATTGTAAGATGGTAGTGTAATGGTAGTGTAATGTGTAGGAGAATACAAGTGTTTTAAACCTTTAAAAGACATGTAAAACTTATTGAAACCTAAACGGGAATTGAATGTAATGTGTAGGAATTTCTAAGAGTGTTTTAGTGTTGTTATGGGTGTTTGAGAGTTTGTGTATTGCTGTTGTGTATAAACAGGTAAAATGATGATGTTAATGTGCGAGGAAACAATGTGGTGAGAGTGTAAAAATATAGGGGAGACTATGGCAAAATTTACCTAGGACTAGAACACTTAATGAGCTAGAAACTAGGTGAAGAACATGAGTTGTAACAGGTTTTGGATGGAGTTAAATGGTGGGTAGATTGAGAGAGGTAGATAATGTATTGTAATGCATTAGGAGTGTTATAAAGGACGTTATAAGAGGGAGCTTTAGATGGAGAGAGTTAGAGTTAAAATCTGTAGCATGACTATGCTAGGAAGAAACAATGTAAGTGTTGAAATGGAAGTTAGGAAATGAGTGTGTCAATTAGTATAGAAATGAGTAAGGAGTTAATGGATGAACTAAGGTATATTAAGAGGTTTAATTAGTGTTAAAACATGTGGGATTAAGTGTAGGAACAATGGGGAAGTAATGGGTAAGAAGAGGGACTGAAAAAAGAAATAAAAACTGAAATACTGGGCCGGACCGACCTTGGGACCGGACTTGCAAGGTCGGTCGAGCCCAGATTTACAAAAGACGGAAACCTTCTGGAATGGACCGACCTTGGGACCGGACATGCAAGGTCGGTCGGCCAGAAGAATTTCCCGTAGTCCGGTCGCAAGGTCGGTCGTGCTAAAATTCTCCGTCGTGTAACTTACTGGAATGGACCGACCTTGGGACCGGACTTGCAAGGTTGGTCGGCCCTGAAATTTCCCAGCGTAATTCCTTACTGACTTCGACCGACCTTGGGACCGGACTTGTAAGGTCGGTCGGGTCTTACAAAAAAAAAATTAATAAATATAATAACATACATATATATATATATATATATATGTATACCCACATATATAAATGTACATATATATATCCATGTACCAATGTTAAGGAAATAAACTTAAAGTAAAGAAGAGTAAGTAAGTAATGTGTAAGTGTTAGAATGGAAAGGACTTAGTAAGTATGACTTAGGAAACGTTAGAGTAATCGAGTTAAGTTAATCATAGATAGATTAATCATTCGATTGTATGTATATCATAGGATTTGATTTGTGAGCACCGGAGGAAAGTTGGGATACAAGTACGACGGTGAACGGTATGAATTCCTCATGCCCCGTATGCTATCTTGGTTACTCTGATTTGTGTGTTGTGTGCTAATTGATCACCAAATAAGATAAATGCACGAATCGGAGTTATCATGCATACTTGTGAATATGTAGTGTTATATGTTGTGAATATTTTTCTTAAATCTTAGTTTGTATAATTCATGAAATGTATGGATGATAATGAGTGTGTGTATGTATGATATACTGTATTGTGACCGAATATGTTGGTGATTGGACTTCTAACTGATTCCTAACAAGCTAACCAATCTAATTTAAATTGGTAATTAAATTGGAATGAGTAGAACTCCGATATAGTTTCGGCCACGCGTGAGGATGCGGAGTCACGAGAGGTTGGCTCCAATTCCTGACTCTTAAACTGGTCCGCGGCCCAAATCCCTTAAGTGGGTAGCATCCCGGATTGGTGAGTCAAGTAAATCCCGGTGGTGGGACGGTGTAGTCCCCGGGCCGGAGGTCATACCGACTTAACTTGAGTATGAGTAAGTAAATAAGAATGATTAAGTAAGTAAATGGAAGTAAGTAAGTAAAGTAAGAGTAAGAATGTGTAATGAGTAAAGAGTAAATAGCATTCCGATTAACCCGGATGCGTAACTTGGCTAACACTGCGAAGGTAAGCATTGTGTGCACTATTTGTATGGTTGCCTTGAATTGTATAATGTATTGTATATGCATGTATGTTGTATGTAAAGCATGTATGTATGAAATTAATGAACCGCATGTTTAGTGGACGTCAATTAGTCGGCGTGCCCTAGCTAGCACGCGGTATATGCGGAGTTCATGCGCAGCTTTTGCTGAGCCCCTTGGGGTGGTGTTTTTACTACACGCAGGTACAAGAGAAGGATGAAGACTGTGAAGAGATGTAGCTTTTCTTTGTCTTCTTTTTTATTGTAATTGATGATTTATGAATGGTGTACTAAGTAGTACACAGCTTTAGCTTTTGATATCCGGTGTACCATGGGGTACACCTTTTTGGATTTGATAGGATGGGATTTGGGTATAGATGAGTAGCTTGTAGAAAACTCATTCTTTTGGTAACTTCGAAATGATGTAATTGATATACTTTGGCACTCGGTAATCCACTAATGTAAGTATTCGGTATTTGGTATTCGGTAAGAAATGTAGTAGCTCGGTATACTTTGATCATCAGACCGTGACTGTAAGTAAGGTAAGCCTAGCTAGCCGTATGGGCGGTTAGCGGCGTTGTATCACCCGCCGTAGTAATAGTAGTATTTCCGCTGTGAACTGATAGGATTAACAGGACGATTAGACGGTAAGCATAGGATTAACGGTAGGGGTGTTACATATACACTCAGATTACTGATGGAATGTAGAGGTGTCAATATAGTATTGACACCCAGGAATGATAAGCATATAGGGAATGGATACGAGGAACTTGATTCCATAGGATATGTAAGTATAAGTTATGACTTCGGGACGAAGTCCGTTAAGGGGGTAGACTGAAATACCCCTAACCTTTAAATAATTAAATAATGATAAATAAATATTATCTGGGGGATTATTAAACCCTAAGAAAAGTATATAAACACTTGGGCGTTAAAATGCACCTAAACTCCTTAAGGTCAAAAACGAGCGTTAAAGCCCGACCTTAAGCTAACCAAGTTATATAAGCTATAAAACTCATATGAAGTTAATCAAGGATCATTTTATGTCCTTTAAAACACAAGTCCTCAGTTAGAACTGAGTAAAAATACAAGATGCCCGGGAGTTCCCTTAAGGGCCCCTTAAGGCCCGAAAGTCCCGGAAATACTTTATTAAATAAAGTAAAGAATTACACTTCATTCTAAATGCACAATAACGCTTTAATGAACATTTAAGATGAAGTTCTCAAGCTAAATTCTCAGTTAAAGACAAAGTGCTCGGAGGTTCCCGATGAGGGCCCCATAAACCCTCGGGAGTGCCCCGGAGAGGTACCAAAGTGGCACAAACTCCAATATAAATTATTCTAAGAGTTCATATCATTAATATTCACCATTCTAAAGAGAATTCTGGAGCTACTTTTTCAGAAGTACACAAAATGCTTGGGCGAATTTCTTAACGCTCCTTTTTGCCCCGGGAGTGTCCCGATAGCCCGGAAATTGAGTTACGAGTTTATATAACCCCATATAACTCAATGTAACACCTTAACATATTATTATTAACTATAAAAAATGTCAATAAACACTTGGAACTCATAGCGACTAATTATTTTTCAGAAAATCCTTAAAGCACAAAAACGCACCTTCGGGTGTCACAAAAATGCGTTCTACGCAATTATCTTGAAGTTTTTGAGGAGCCACGAGTTGATAATCTTAAAAGGGGATAAATTGACCATCTATATAAATTAATTCCAGTGCTAAAATCATAGCACAACCAGGGCCTATTTTTGACTCAAAAAGGTACCTAAAATCAGCATTTTTACCTTAAATCTTTCATCTTTTACCATAGTGTAAATGTACCAAATAAATGCTGGAACCTATTACACATATTAGTATTATCTTAGTACAATATAGTGTAACAAAAATCAAATCAAAAATCAATCCCAATTGGTCACCAAGGAGGGCGCCATTTAGGGTGATTTTAGGATGGATTTTGTCTTTAAATTATCTAGTAGACATGGTGACTCACCTTATCACATGCCATGTTGTATTGTGTCAATTAAATCAGTCAAAAGGGAGCCTCATTACCGTGTGACCTGCAAGAAAACAAAGAGGATTAGCTTTTGAAAAGCAAAGGAAATTAAATACATGAAAAGTAAAGCTAGACTTGTATAATGTAAGGTGGTGACTAAATAAATCAAGGAGTCCATGTGCTAGTCCTTGCTGCCAATTTCAAGAGGGGAAAAGCAAGGTTTGATTGCTGATTAACTATTCAAAATAATACACTACCTAACTAGCATGTCCTCTTGTCTCAAAAACAAACAAAAATCAAATGGCCTTAGCTAGCATATGTGGCCGATTTCAAGGAGGAAAAGAACAAGTTTGATTGCTCTAAAAATCAAAGTAGGATATCTACAACCTAGGCATGTAATTATATCATCAATTGACAAGGAATCAAAGACCTACAGCAGCTCCATTGCCGCCAACCTACAAGGGAAGAAGACAAGTTAGTATAGATAATTTGACATAGAAAGTTCAAAGGAGACATACACCTAACTTAACTCTTGTCTTCTAGTTTCAATTATCAATCAAGTCTCCATTACCCCTTGTCAATCAGCCGAATGAGTGCTCAATTATGGGCATATTCTTGAGCCAAACAAACAACTAATAAACAAAGAAAAGACTAAACAAATTGACAATTATTGTGTCAAATAATTTTGTCCTTGCCAAGTCTTATTTCCTACGTGAGTTTAGCTCATCCTTTCCTTTGCCATTCTCCATGGCCGATTGGTAAGCTTCTTCATTGCTCTCTCTTTTCCTTCTTCATTTGTTAGTTAATTCCTTAGAGCTTCTAAGCTCCATTAATGGTGTTTTAAGTTCTAACACCATTTCTATCTAATTTCCTAGTTAAATCTACAAAGTCTTGAAGCAAGAAATCATCCTAGCAAGATTGCTATTTTCGCCAAGGTTAGATGTTCCAAGGAGGTTCCTAAATTCAACAACAATACAAGGAACAACAAGATCAAGTTAAGGTATATTTTCATGTTGAAAATCTTGGTAAAATACCCTAAGGTTATTACCGAAAATTTATGAGCTTCTAAACCAATATTCTCTTCATTATTTCATGAAGGAAATTTAGATCTACAACCATCTCAAGGTCTACCGAAAATTCCTTGAAAAATTCCTAAGGTAAACTCTTGTAAAACTACTCCAAATCTTGTTTATAAATCCTTGTTAGAAGTCTAACAAATGGATCTCCTAAATTTATAAAAGGAGGCCGAAAGTTCTTCATCAAGATAGCATTTGGAGAGCTTGGAATTCAAGGAGAAATCAAGTACAAGAATTATCTTGATTTATGGAGTAAGTTTATATAATTAAGGTTTATTAAGTCTAAATAAATTAAGGCCGAAAATACTATGGGTTATAATGTCAAGGAAATAATTTATAACATATAAGGCAAGTTTATTACCTTAAGGTATATATTGGTATCACAAAAATTAAATATCATACACATATTATTAAACCGAATTGTCTAAGAGTTATTTGCTCTATTTTGAGTTTATAATCATTCTAAGTCATTAGCATAATTTTTAGAAGTGTTATATGGCTTATATACATTTATATGTATTTATTATAAAGTTTAAATCAAGTTTTGAAACTATATAGTTAAGGATAATTAAAGCCGAAAATTAAATTGGGTTATTTGGTGATTTTTGAAATATATAAGTGTAATAACTTATATTATAAATTTTGGGAGTATTAAAAATAGCTACAAGTATTTAAATGGCTAATGTATAAAGTTATGTGGCTAAAATGTTAATTTTGAAAAGTTTGGAGTGCTTATTATAATTGCCGAGAATAAAATGGTGGATTTGGTATAAATATGGTATAATATAAGATAGGAATTAATATTATGAATGTTGGTGAATTTTAAATAAGTGGTTAAGTGTTAAAATAACATTTTAGAAAGTTTTGAGACTATTTTGTAATTATTGGAAAGTTTAGAGGTGAAACCGAATTACTTATGATTTTATGGGTATATTAAAGTATTAATTATGAAATTAAGTCTTGGTCAAAGTGTTGACCAAAAACTTTGGGTTAAAATGATTTATGACATAAAATATTAAGTTTATAAAAGTTTTGGGGTGAATATGTAATTTATGAAAGTATAGGTATAATACCGAATTGTTTAAGGGGCACAAATATAATTTGTGAATTTATATGGGTCTTTTCGGAATTAAAGATAATTAAATATTAAAACTATAGTTTATAAGTTAATATGTAACTTATATAAAGTTTTGGGGTTAAAGTGTAAATATAGAAAACTATATGTTGAAACCGAAAAGTTTATGGGCTTAATTAGTAATTTATAAAAGTTGGTGAGATTAATTTGTAATTACCGAAAATTAGTAAGAGTATTTGGTAAATTGTAAAAGTAAGTGGTTAATTGATAATTTACAAGTTAATGTGGTCATTTGGTAATTTATAAAGATTAATATATTTGTTTTGCAATTTCCAAAAGTTAATATGGATAATTGGTGAATTATAAAAGTTATATGGTTATTTGGTAATTTATAAAGGTTGTTGGGTACAAAATATAAATACCGAATTAGTATGGTTGGTTTTATAATTTAATAAAGAAAGGAATTAAAGCCAAGTAATATAATATATTATGGTATATTATGAAGTATAATATAAGGTTTATTAAATAAAGGTGGTTATAATGAAAATAACCAAATTGTATAGTATAAAGAATAAGTGGAAACAATTATGGGATATAATATAAAGTTTATAAAATAAATGTGGGTGTAATAAAAACAACCAAGGGAGATTGACAGATGGAATAAGTGAGAATAATTACGGATAAATGATTAATGGAATAAAGATGTACTATAAGATAAAAATTCATTATCACATGTGGAGATCACATAAAATAATGAACTAATGAACTATCTGGAATCACTGTTAAATAACTGGGGGAGATAAAGAACATACAGAGTTATTATACAACGAGTATAAACGCTACAGTGACAGTACTGTAATATTTAGTGAATATTTATATTAATTTTACCCGGTATTGCATGTTTATATAACAGCGTACGGGAAGGAACTACTGAACAGGAATTTGTCAAGCCAGCAGTTACTTGGTGAACGGTATGTTAATTGTGTGGTCTGAATGTCCTAAGGATTTTCCTAAGGTCCAGACGTTGTGTGTTTAATTGTTAAGAGCGATATCTGTGATTTTATGTATATGATATTGTATATTGTATTGCTCAGCACAACTGTGTTCTATTTTACGCGAATGTTTTATGACTGGAAGTTTATACATCTAAACTGGAACAAGACTAACCGACCTTTAGGTATTACTGAACCTAACTGATGGTCAACTGTTATAGTCCTAACTCAAGGATTGGTTATTATGTCACTGACAAAAAGGGCTAACTTATAAAGAGAGGAATCCAGACTGTTTCGACTTTCTGGTTGCGCATCGTGATCACTACGAGAGACTTCAATGGGGAGTCACTCAAGGGAATCCATCAGTCACATTTGAGGATGGCGGAGGGCACTGCCGTTGGTGCACAAGTTCGACCGGATCAGTCAAAATATTTACCCAGGGCCATGAGGTCAGCTGGTAACGGTTCCATTGGAACCCAGGGGACTATCGTCCATTAATAAGTTATTAAGGGTTGTCTTGACATGACGCCTGAGGTGGAAATTAATTGGAAAAGGTTAAGTGATTGATTTAAAGGATAAGGGCCAGGTGGCCAACTAACAAGTACAGTTTAATACGCGTATCTTGTTGGTTATTGTTATGGGTTATTGATGTGTGATTATTGGTTATTGTTAAGGATTACTGATGTGTGACTATTGGTTATTGTTATGGATTATTGATGTGTGGTTATTGGTGTTGTGTACTATTGTACATTGATGTTTACAGGTGAATTATTATGTGAGTGTTTAATGTTTACAGTTATTACTGTTGTTATTGTAAACCGGTATTTCATGTAAAGAATCTAATATAAAGATGGCTAAAACGACTTAAGGAATCTAGATGATTTAAGACTACATTTAGCATACCAGCATTTCGATTGTTGAGCCCTTCAATGGGCCAAACATTCCAGGGTATTGAAGAAGACTCAAGCCGGAGTGCGGGACACGGGGGTAGCTGATGTGTTTTCAACAAACACCTTTGGTTTTATTTTGTATTGTATTAAGGAGGTTGTTGTATTCAGTTAGTTGCTCATTCAGTTGGATTTTGGTTTGTAATACTTAGAGTGCTCAGTATCTGTTCATCACAGCATGAGGAGTTGAAATTGTTGGAAGGAGTAAGGATGCCTTGTTACTCACAAGGGTGAGTAACGGCGTGTAACACCAAGGTAGATAGTTTTATTTTCCGCTGCGAGTTATTATTTATTATGCTACGACTTGCGACGTTATTACAGGTTTAGGATTAGGGGTGTTACAACAAACTTCAAGCATGGCCGAGATAATCTAGATAGAGTGGCGTGTCTGGAGATCCCATTCGATATCATCTAGGCCATTGGGTTCATCCTCCGAAAGGAAACTTTTAACCAAGGTTTCTTAGCTGTGGTGGATTCTGTAACACCCCGTCCAAAGCCAATCGTGGTTATCGCAAAATTTAACAACTTAATCACAACGATCGCAGCGGAATAACTAACACTGGGACCTTGCCACGGTCTGATCAAAAGAACATACCGGACTTACTAATTACAACACTTATCCAAAATATACAAACCGTCCAAAATGCCCACCAACCGAGTTTTGAGTATCTCAAGTGACAACAAAAACTTCCATCAGTTTAAATATAAACAGACGGGCGCACATGCGCAACCCGTGCTCAAAAATAAATAACCCATCCTAAGTCTAACCGCTCCTACTCTCGTGGTGTGACTTCATGGGCCGCTTACCTGCAAGTGTAAAAACAGCCCCCAAAGGGGGTCAGCACGAATGCTGGTATGACCTTCTCGTGGCCCCCAAGCTAACGGGGCTACGACGACTAATTGTCGATAGCATGGAAATTGATTAGATTCACAATCATAATATGAAGTGCAATAAACAACCATCCACAGATGAACATACATAGTTCACACACAAATGAACGACTCAAGCGTTCCCTTACCAAGTGGGTTAGTAATAACCTCCTCCAGATCTGATTCCACTTATCCTCAGTTCACCTTAACTTACCTCAGTCTTAACCTTATCTTAATCTCAGTATACAAACCGTTTCTAGAATGGAAAAGGTTGTATCTTATCTTAAACTTAGGATTTAGGTGATCCTACCGCACCATCTTAATGCCACCTACCTTGGACGGGAGTCCAGTATAGCTGAGCTGGCAACCGACCCTAGGTAACAAGTCCGAAGACAAGTCCTTAAGCGGAGGACGGATCTGATTCAGATACCGACCCCCTTTTCCTTAGCATGCATGACCGGAGTCAGTCCCGGGTTCCTCACTCCCCCCTTAAGTTCCAGTTAGTGAAAATCTTACAACCATGTGTTAGTTAAACCTTAACGGGTATTAACCAACAGATACCAATACTTAACTCCTCTTCTTAACTCAAAAAGTACTAAACTTAGTTAGTAACAATCTCAAGTCTCGTGGGTTAGTGTAAAGAAAACACATTCACAACGAGAACAAGTATAACCGGTTGCATGCTTTATCTTGTCTTAGTCATAGCAAATAAACAGATAGCACACAAGCCGAGGCACACCTCGTTAGCAAGCAGGTCACAAGAAAGACTGTACCGTTCACCGTCGACTGTCGTTTGTTTAACCTTCTCCGGGGTCCCAATTCACAAACCTAAAACATTCATTAATTTTTAGGCCATTAGTCATTTGCACCTTACTTAACTCACTTAGTCCCTAAAGATTCCCATTCAATACCCTCTTAAGTCCTTACCACTTAACCTTATAAACTTAATTTTAAACATTAAGGTTTATACTTAACTTAACTTAATTCCTTAGGTCCTTGGGTTCCTAATCATCATTACCCTCCTAATGGGGTACCCTAATACCAATTAACATCCTTAGAATTTAAAATTTCTTTTTTTTTGTTTTTGGCTCGACCGACCATACCGACCGACCTTACCCAAGGTCGGTCCATTCCAGGACATATTACTGTTTGAAAATTTTACCCCGACCGACCTTGCAAGTCCGGTCCCAAGGTCGGTCCATTCCCGAGAGTTTTCCCCGTTGTAAATTTAAGCCCGACCGACCTTGTCAAGGTCGGTCCCAAGTTCGGTCGATTCCAGAGACCAATTCTCGTACAAAATTTTAGGCATGACCGACCTTGTAAGTCCGGTCCCAAGGTCGGTCCATTCTAGAGACTCAATTCGTACCCAAAATACAAGCCCGACCGACCTTGCAAGTCTGGTCCCCAAGGTCGGTCCATTCCAGAAACTCTTTCCGGTAGTGTAAACTGGGCTCGACCGACCTTGCAGGTCCGGTCCCTAAGGTCGGTCGGCTCCAGACCTTTATTTCCAAATTCCCATTTGACTCCAAACTTCACCCCATATACCCTAGTATGTTCTAACCTCATTTGGGCACTTCAAACTCACCTTTAGCCTTCCATTAAACTCATTAAATCACTCACCAACATTCATCTTAGTCGTTATGCATTTTCCTTGTAATAATGCCAACACTTGTATGTTTTTCAATAGGCTTCTAAGTGGTGGTTCATACCTACCATAACCTCTATGCCCAAATGTTTCCTCACCACTATAACATCATCTCCCAAGCATCTTTCACCATCTAAAATTCCTTTATGCAACTACTTAAAGTTCCTTCACAAGTTTATGCCTCCTTCTTCTAACACGTTATTTCCTTCCTACTTGTTTACCAATATTTGCCTAAGTCCTAACTACACAAGTATATCCCAAGACATTCATTTGATTCCCAAATCCTCCATGATGATGCCTAAGTCATTCTAACTCATAAAGACACCTTAAACTCACTCTTTCTCACCAAAACAACTCCTAAAGTTTCCTAGTGCTTCCTTAGTCATGAAATCTCTTAAACACATCTTAAACACTTAGGTTCTTCACTAAATTTTGCCATGGGTTCTCTAGTATATTGTTACACCAAAACATTTAGTTTTTCACCATCCAATAGCTATCAACATTCAAATTCTCATTACACCTTCTTAACACACATCATACACCAAAACTACACTACTTCACAATATAGTGCATAAACTTAAATTGCTTGGCACTTAGGCCCTTAAATGACTTGGCTCTTAGGCCCTTAAATGCATAAATCTTAAACATTGAATTTCCTCAATATAAATAGCCTTTAACCTGCAAATACACACAACAAGGCTCCCAATGCAATTTAAATGTTCTTATAATTCACCTTGACATTCTTAAACTATCTCCTAGGTTTTTTTATAACTCTTTCCCAATGTAAACTCTACACTAAACTCCTCACATATCTAAATCCCATCCCCTTAAACAATAAAACACCTTAAGGTAAGTAATTTATCTTGTTCTTTTACAAGCTCACAAACTTTCCTCCTTAGCCTTTTTCCTTGAACAATCTCTGTCACCACTTAAACTCTCCTTGCCAATGTTCTAACCAATATCCAATGACTCTAATGAGTGCTAGATAATACATTAACCTTAAGGAACAAACCCTAGGTTAAAAATGTGCTTTAAGGTATTAAATTGATTGTTTTACCTTGGAGTTTTAGAATGGGCTTGGATATAAAGCAAGAAGGACCTCCTCTGGCCCTTGGAGAATAGAAAACAAGCTAGAACAAGGCATAACAATGAATCCCCATGAGTATCCATTTTCGGTAATGAAGAAAAATGGTGGAAACCTAGATTTTCTTACATATTCCTTACCTTAAGAGAATGGAAAAGCTAATGAACTCCTCAAGCTTATTTTTCCCCCTTCAATGGAGGTTTCACTTGGCACCGAAATGAAGCTCTTAGAGATTTGAAAGGATAAAAAGAAAGAGCTTGAGCTAACTAAGAGATATATGTGCTTGGTTTTGATTTTGGAGCTTAAATGAGCAAGATGTAGGCAAAGGAAGATGGAGCTAGCATGGAGGTTGCTTCTTACGTGAAAGAGAAGAAAGGGAGCAAGAGAAATCGGTGGAGAAGATGAAGAATGAAGAAAGGAGGAGAGAGGGAAGCTAAAGTAAGATTTTATTTAAAAGGTAAATAATATTATTTGCCTTATCTCTTCTCTTTTTTCTTTAATTGTTGAGTCATGTGGTGACTCCCCACATCAAAACCGGCCACCCCCTTAATAAACAAGATATTTATGGTCTTGGTTGACCAATTAATTAGCTTATATTGACTTAATGCTAAACTAGTCCAATTTGAGCACTATTCACAAATTAGTGCACATAATTGTGAAAATTTTGATTTCCCATTGATTTAGACTTCCTAATGTGATACTAAATAGTACACAAGTTAATTAAGGAGTAATCATGGGCATTTAGCCACTTAAAACCCCTTTCTAAGACAATTTTTCAAAAATGTGCTTTAAGAGTCCTTAAAGCACAATTTGTGTTTTAACTTGTTTTTGAGCTTGGTTTTCTTTGGTAATTGACTTAAAATGACCATTAGGATATTACTAAGGTCTTCGAATGATATTTGGGTGCTCACCCAAATCTCTCCAAGCTTAGAGCACGTTTTTGCTTAAACTGCTCTTTTGGTGTTTCCTTATGTTTTCTTAATGTTTCTAAGGCATTATTTAGCCTCCTTATATCTTAGCTTATCACTTAAACACCATATCTAAGTTTAGGGTATTTCAAATTCGAACAAGGGTGATTTAGCTGTGGTGGAAAGATCTGACTCCTCAGAATCTACTGTAAACTCCATGCAGTGAGGAGTCCTAGTATGAGAGGGAGCAACACTAGAGGTTCTAGACCAAGCTGTGAATAAGTTGGAGTTGGGTTGGACATAGCTTTGGGCGACGTATTTCTTTGGATGTTTTATGAACATGAGTTTACGAATGGTGGAATGGATTGTTTTCTAATTTGAGTTGTAGGAGCTTTGTGGAGTTTGTGCCATTTTGTGAGATGTGAAATTATGATCGTGAGTGATGAATGAACTGAGCAAGTATTTGTGGACAGTTGAGGAAATGCTCGAAGACTGCTCGGTGAGTGGTAATAAATGAGGTGCTACATCTTGTGGGCTATGTTTGTAGGCCTTTTAGGTGTCAAGTTAGGAGATAGGATTAGTGGAATGGATGAGACTAAATATCTATGATCATTTTGCAATTTGTAATCAAGGAAGAAGCAGCCAATACAATAAATTATTTCGTAACCAATGGTTTGATCATTAAGTCGACAAAGAAACAATTTGCATTTCATTCATATCAAAAGATTTTCTGAGAAACAGATAGTCAATGGTAGCAAAAACATTAAAGGAAAAAGAAAAAATCTAATCTAGAAACTAATTTTTCTCACGGTTTCCACTCATGCCTCTAAGAGACAAGGAACACTCGGGCTAGAGGTAGGAGTCTATGAAGTCTATAGCTCCTTGAACCATGTGATGAACACTTGGTTCTCTGGAGACGGCCTGCACAGCAGTGAGAGTAACTTTCACACTCTTTAGAACCTCTCTAGCTGAAGTATCCAGACTGGTCCCCGACCTGTCGTGGACCGGTGAAAGACTTCGCTTCCTCTTGAGTCCCGATGCTCTTGCGGTTGGTTGAGGCTCTGACCTTGAGTCTTCACTCTTGGTTGGCTTCTGAGCAACCAACAACTGATCTCCCTTCATCTTGATTCCCATTTTGGACAATATCTCTGAGTAAATGATATCCTGAGCGGAACACGCACACTCGTGGAACCTGTCGGTGTCCACTCCGTTCTATTGTAGCGCCCTGGTCACCACTCCCCCAAGCACTAGACCTTGGTTGACATAGTGACTCTCCTCAATGGTGAGAAGAATCATTACAGGAAGGTCGATTTTCTCCTTGGTCTTTAGTGCGTAAGCAACCTCACATCTCTTGCGTTGACGATGTGGGTGCATTGGTTCCGTGGGGTGATGTTGTGGGTGAGAAGACTGAAGAGAACCCTGTCTGGTATGGACATCTTTGTTGCATTGAAGTTTTTCATTGTGGCCTCTTTGTTGAGTAGCTAGACCATTTTACCGCCTTGATGTCCCAAGTCATTCAAGCTGGTGTCCTTTCGAACAACCAGCCCTTCTGGTTCTAAGTTGAAGGTGTTGCAAATCCATGATTTGGTGATGTTGATATGGACTCCTTCAACCTGAGAGATGATATAATCGTCGTCGTCATCGCTCTGGAGTGGTCCTAGATGTCGCATATGCTCTTTGAGCAGTTCAGTGTATATGGCGACAGGATCCTGGAAGTAGTCCACGCATCCTTTGTACTCCAGTAGCTCTAGGATCTCTTCAAGATCTATTTTCTCCATCCATTCTGTGTCTAGTGTCTTGGGTAAGACAGGACAGGACTTGTCGTTGACGTTTTCCACCTTGACCAGCATGGGCTCTAGCTCCTTGAGCTTCTTGAGACACTTTAGAGATTGGGGAGGCGAAGGCTTTGTGACAGCCTTCTTGACTTGGAAGAGCTCCTCCAATTCTCGAGAGTGAGGTGATGGAGTGATCTTCTCTTTGCCTTTTGCTTTCCTTAGTTGCTCACGCTCCTTGAGCGTGTAGATGATTGGTGACTGTGATTCTGTGTCACTCCCTTCTTCCTGAGCTTGTCGTGGAGGCGTCAGTGACCTGTCATCGACAGGTTCCATGACCTGGGGGAGGATTCCGGTTTCCTCCTCAGAGTCTGGTGCAGTCACACCTTCCTCTGGTGTATTCTCCTTTGGTGAGGCCTCTTTTTGTGACTTCTCGTCACTTTGCACTTCCTCCACCTCTAGCTGTTGAACAACTGCGTTTACGACTATTGAGGGAGTTGCTTCCTCTGCATCGCTGAAGTGCAACTTGCGAGTTGCTCTTTTTGGCGTGGAGTGGGCTTTTTGTTGAACTTTCTGTTGGATTTTGGCACGTTTGGAGGTACGAGTTGCGCGAGTTACGCGATTCGTTGTGGCAGTAGAAGGATTTTGGTTTTTGGGGACTTTTGGATTTTTGGCTTTGGAATGTTTGGTGGTGATTTTTGGAGAAGGAGCAGGAGAAGACATGTTTGGATTTTCAGTAGGAGTAGAAGTTGGGAGTATTTTGGGTTTGAGAATTTCTGTTGGGATTAGGTGGTGAAGCTTAAGAAGTAGAGGCTTATATAGTTTACCTCTTCATGTTGTAACTCACCTTCATCTGTTACCCTGCGCACAAGTGGATCTTTTAATTCTTTGGACAGGTGAGGGGGCGATGATTCTCTATGTGGTTCTGTCAGCCGCATGTCAGCCACTTGCACTGACGAAGCTTCCTTGAGGACATCCTTCTTCTTTGAGCGGAGAGCGGATTTTGGTGCCATGTTTGATCGAAGGATTTTCTGGAATTTATGAACTTTTTGCTAGAGAATTTTTTGAGTGGTTGTGAGGCAAGGGATTTTTCACACAGAAGCTCTCTAGAGTGTTTGTAAGGAAGAAGAGAAATTGCTTGAATGCTCAGAGAGTTTAGAGAGTGAGGGCAGATAACGTGATGAGAGCAAGACTCCCATCGCCCTTTTATAATTATTGAGTAACGGTGGGTGACTGCTTCGCATCCTCTCACTGACATGTCCCAATGGTACTATTCATAACGGGCATCGCTTGTGACGGTTGTCATCGACCTGTTGCATTTTTCCCAATTCTATCCGTTGAACTGTCTCTAACCTATCCTTACTTTTGTGGAAATGCTGACACATCTGTTTCAAGTAGTCGTTTGACATGTTTTCCATGCATTTAGTTGTTCGTTGACTACTGAATGACTAGTTTAAAGGTGTTGCTCACGTGTTGGTGACCGATCGTGGGAATTAAAAGATAGCCTAATCGTGTTTAACGAATATCATTCCCAGATCATGAATAATCTTGTTGAATCTTTCTCTACTTAATGGCTTAGTAAAAATGTCAGCTAGTTGATCTTAAGTAGAAATGTACCTTAAACCAACTAATTCTTTTTCACAACAATATGCTTGGTACGAGAATAATGCACAGGATTTTTGGAAATAGAGATGGCACTTGTATTATCACACATAATTGGCAACGTACCTGTCTTGACTCCATAATCACCAATTTGTTGTTTGAGCCATAAGATTTGAGCACAACAGCTTGCCACGGCTATGTATTCAGATTCAGCAGTTGAGATTGCTACACTTTGTTGTTTTTTATCCCCATGTGATCAAACATGATCCAACAAAGAATGCTCATGTCCCTGACGTGCTTTTTCTATCGGTGATAGATCCTCCATAATCTGCATCTGAAAAACCTATAATATTACAATTGGTGAGTTTAGGATAAAAGAGACCAAGGTTCATGGTCCCTTTGAGGTAACGTAGAATTATTTTTATGGTTGTGAGGTGACTTTCTCTTGGATCTGCTTGAAACCAGACACTTAAGCAAACACTATACATAATGTCAGGTCTACTAGCAGTTAAATAGAGTAGAGAACCAATCATCTCCCTGTATGATCGCTGGTCAACCGGTCGGTCACCAGTTGTGATGCCCATTTTTGTGCCAACTGCCATAGGTGTGTTAAATGGTTTGCATGCCTCTATTCCAAATCTCTTTAGCAAATCCTTCACATACTTTTGCTGGGATATGATTGTCCCTTCGTCATCTTGCTTGACTTGAAGTCCTAAGAAGAACTTCAATTCTCCTAAATCATTCATCTCAAATTCCTTTTTCATTAAGGCTTCAAACTTCTTGCAATATTTCTCATCAGAGGCTCCAAAGATTATATCATCAACATATACTTGCACAATTAAAAAGTCTCTTTTATTGTTGTAAACAAACAAGATTTTATCCACATTTCCTCTCTTGAATTGGTTTTCTAAAAGATAGGAGGATAGTCGGTCGTACCATGATCTTGGATCTTGTTTGAGCCCGTAAAGAGCTTTGTCAAGCTTGAGTACCATGTCTTTTCCTTCTTGAGTCCCAAAACCTGGAGGTTGTTCAACATACACTTCTTCCTTGACATACCCATTGAGAAAGGCACTTTTTATGTCAAGTTGGAAGAGTTTGATTCCTTTATATACAGCAAATGCAATTAGTAATCTGATGGACTCCATCCTTGCTACTGGAGCAAAGGTCTCTTGAGAGTTTATCCCTTCTTGTTGACGATATCCTTGAGCTACCAGACGAGCTTTGTTTCTAACCACTTCTCCCATCTCTTTTAGCTTGTTTCCAAAGACCCATTTTGTGCCAAGTATTCCTTGATGTGAAGGACAAGGCACAAGATGCCAGACTTTGCACCTTTCAAACTGATTTAATTCTTCTTACATTGCTTTGATCCAGTCTGAGTCTTGAAGAGCTTCTTTGATATTTTTGGGTTCAATGGGTGAGACTGTCATTGAGAATGCTAGAAGATCTCGAGCTTGTGCTCTAGTTTGAATTCCTTTGGAGATATTTGATATGATGTTCTCCAATGGATGATCTTTGTATAGAGTACGAGATTGATGAATAGTTGATGGTGATAGAGGATCTTTGACATCATTGATCTCTTCATTGACCTGTTGTTGACCTGTCGCTGACCTGTCAGGCAAGTTTTCCTTGGTTGGTGATTCATCTTTGGGATTATCTGTGTGATCTTAATCAGCTAGATCAAATCCAAGTTCTTAATCTTCTTCAGATTCCTTGACCTTGTGAACTTCAGCCTCATCAAAGACCACATGTATACTTTCTTCTACCTTCAATGTCCTTTTGTTGTAGACTTTGTATGCCCGGATCCTTTCAAAGTACCCAAGGAAGATGGCCACATCACTTCTGGCATCAAATTTTCCTAGAGATTCTTTTCATTGTTGTGGACATAACATTTACAACTAAAGATCCTGAAGTGACTTATGTTTGGTTTTCTTCCCTTGATTACCTCATATGGTGTTTTGTTGAGGATAGGTCGTATGAGCGTTCTATTTGTGATGTAGCATGCAGTTGCTACAGCTTCTGCCCAGAAGACCTGAGGAAGACTGTTCCCCAATAGCATGGCCCTGGCTACCTCTTGTAGTGTCCTGTTCTTACGATCAACTACCCCATTTTGTTGGGGTATCCTTGGTGCTGAATATGTGTGATTGATTCCATGTTGTTTACACATATCCATGAATTGTTGATTCTCAAACTCTGACCCATGATCAGACCGAAGAGCCTTGATCTTGTGGTTGAGTTGTACTTGGACTTTTCCTGCAAAGACTTGAAATTTCTCAAAGACTTCATCTTTGGAAGTAATAAAGAGTGTCCAAACAATTGTGAGTAATCATCAACAATCACAAACACATACCAATTTTCTCCAAAACTTTTGATTCTCATAGGTCCACATAAGTCCATGTGATGTAATTCAAGTGGCTTGGATGTACTTACTAAGTTCTTTGATTTGAAGGAAGTCTTGGTTTGCTTGCTTCTAACATAAGCATCACAAAGATTGATCTCAGATTCTTTAATCTCAGGGAGACCTCTTACCAACCGTTTCTTGACAAGCTTTCTTAACAAGGAAATGCTAACATGCCCTTGTCTTTTGTGCCATAGTGTGGAGTCGTCTATTGATGCAGTCAAGCATGAAAGGTTTGGACTGTCAATATCCTCCAAACTAGTTACATAAACATTTTTCCACCTTTTTCCCTTTAACAACTCTTTACCGTTGTCCTGACTTACTATGCTACAGTGTGTAGAATAGAAGTGAACTGAATTGTCTTTGTCACATATTTGAGATACGCTGAGCAAATTGAATTTTAAACCATTAACTAAATTGACATTATCTATGACATAGTCTGAGGTAAAACCAATCTTACCTACACCGATGATTTTTCCTTTCTTGTTATCGCCAAAGGAAACAGTCCCTTGGCTTCTTGGTTCGAGTGAGAAGAACTTTATCTTGTCTCCTGTCATTGCCCTTTCTGAGCTCCCAGTACATAGCCATAGCGGAGATGACTGTAGTCGAAGGCTCTCTCGATCTCTGGTGGTAAGATATAGTAACCCCAGAAAGACTTTTGAGCAGCAATCTATGCTCGGCGCAGAGGATTCGCCCCTTGTGCAGCTCCAACCAGTTCATTCCGACTATTACGTCGAATCCCAACCCATTAAATTCGATGAAGGAGATGGGAAACTCTTCGCCTTTGATTCGGATCGTGGCTGACTTGTAATACTTAGTGCATCGTGCTCGCTCCTTCGACGGGAGAGTAACCAAGAAGTTCGGTAACTCATCCGCATCTAGCCCCAACCTCTTCGCAAAAGATGGCAATACAAAGGTGTGAGAGGCGCCGGAGTCGAATAATACTGAGGCTTCAATGCCGTTCACTGGGAAGGTTCCCGTTAAGATGGTGCCGCTTTTACCGGCTTGTGCTTCGGTGAGGATACTCAGGTTACCTTCGGTACCGAGTCCACAACCTATTGATTCACAAGTTCATAAGTAATGATGGTGGACACAAGTGGAATTTAATAATCAACGCTGCTCTTTATTGATAAACCAACCATCATACATACCGTGTCTCTAATACACGTTACTAATTCGTTACATGATACTACAAATTTAATACTTTCTAAAGGTAAGGTTCAGACGTCCTGATTTCATGTGTGTGGCATTGATTATTGCCGGTGGTGTCGTATTCAACTTGATCTTGTTGATACCGTGATACAGCAACCTAGATTTTCCACCCATGATTAGGACATCTCCTGATCTCAATACCAATTTCTCTACGAGGTCCACACGCTTCTGCTCGCTATACAAAAATACGGCGTCATCACCAATGGACCAAGACACTACGGGTACTCCTTGTTCAAGAGATTCCGCTGTCTCGTCCTTGTCTTGGTGCAACCCAAGTCGTCCTTCTTTCTCATAGAAGTTGACGATACAGAGGTCCGCTTCAAGTGCGGGGATCGGATCATCTTCACATTGTTGTGCAAGTTCTACAGCTTGTGTAACAAGCGTTTGAAATTCTGAGGGTATTGTTGGTGGTGTCGCTCCGTCTTGTGTTCGCGTCTTTTGATATGTCTTGGTATAAGGATTCCAATCCTTTCCCAAGCACATCATTTTCAGCTTCATCTTTGCTCCACCGGGGAATTTGGGTGTATAAAATCGTCCTGGACCCGTTCCTAGTTCATTGCGTCGTCAGGTGATTAAGATTTGTGCTTCGGGCGTCAGGTATCCCTTTAATAAAATCATACCTGGTCGGATGACCTGACACAGCTCGTTGGAGTAGTGGTAAGTGGTGATGTCGGTCTCTTCTTGATTTGGGTTCGAAGGTATCGGGTAGCAGATATTAAACCTACCTATGGTTATACATTTCATCTATGGTGAGTTATAGTCTCAACTACTACATTTCATGTTCAATACATACTTCAATTCATTTACTCATGCATCCATTCACACAATTACTTCAATACTTATGCATGCTTCATAAGGATTCAAGGTTCAAATTAATTACCTAGGTCGGACTTAGAACCGGTCCCGTCACGATCGATGATATGCAAGGCGGGCTGCCTCTGAGGTGCGCCCTTCTGAGGACCTCGGGATCCCTGTCCCTGCGGGGCCTGCTGGGCTGGTGCATCGCCAGATGCAACCTCCTTGCCTTCCCTCTACTTATAGCCTTGGAAGTTCCCTTTTGACTTGGCATTCTCTAGGCACATATTAGCTCGATGTCCCGGTTTCTGACAGTTGTAGCACCAGATTTCTCTCCCTTGGCAATCCATGCCGGGATGGTGTTGGTTACACCTTCTGCATACATAGCTGCGGCCGTCGGAGTAGTTCTTGTTGTACCCAGAGCCAGAACCTGAGGCTTGAGCATTAGCACATTGGTGCGGGAATACTAGTTACGATAATTATACACATATGAATTTAGATTAGAAGATTACCCTTAGGCGGGTGTGATCTCAGTGGCTTCGCAGCCACCGGCGCAGAATAACCTAGCTGAAGAGGCTCAGCTGGTTTGCCCTTCTCAGCATGGGCACTGCTCTGCTCGGGGAGTTCTTTTGGGATTGCTGAAAGAATTTTCCCATCTTCTTTTTCCAGCTCTTGCCCTGGTTCTGCTCCTCAGCACTGGTGTTTTTGTTGTTGGCTTTGCGCTTAAGCGCTTGCTCCTCATCCCTTAATTGGCAAGTGATCTCAACGCGAGATGCCACGTGATAGCACTCCTGAAGTTTCAGGCATTAGATGGGGTTCTCACTCATAAAGACAAAGGTTTAAGTATTTACAATGGTACTAAGGGTTCAACCGATATTTACCTGAAGGGAGGTAAATCTAGTATTGCCCATACCGTACCGAAGGCGATGGCTCAGAACGCCATAGAAGCGATCGACCAACACCTGGCCGGTGTACCCAAGGTCGGGTAGAAGACGAAGGATGGAGGTGAAGGTGCGGTAGTACTCATCTACTGACATCTTTTCAGTCATCCTCAAGGTGTCAAGCTCTAATCTTTTCTTTGTTTTGACGTGCTATGGATAGTACTTGGATCGGAGGAGGGCGGTGAAGGATTCCCAGTCGAATGTGGGGTCGTTGACATGCTCTTGTTTTACTAACTTCCACCAATCCATGGTAGCGTCTTTGAGGTAGTATGCTGCTACTCGAACTCGAACTCCAGCAGGAGCTTCGAGGGTTTCAAAGGTTGTCTCCATTTCGAAGATGTAGGCTTCTATCTTTGTCGGGTCACTCTCGCCTCGAAAGCACGGAGGTCGGAGTTCAGCTACTGATTTTACCCAGTTTGCTTCTCTGGGTGGAGGGGGAGGGATTGGTCCCGCTTGAGTTTGCTGATTCTACTGAGTTTGTTGGACTGTAGTGATTACTCGAGGTAGAATCTGCGCTACCGTGGCGGCGACGATTTCTGCTATCGTCTGCGCGCCCGGTCCGTCGGCAGCCCCTCCTCTGGGTCGGCCTGGACCTCGTCCTGACATCTGAACATTTAGCATATACATTAGGCATTGTGACATGTGACCAATGGGTCTTGAATTCAAGCAAAGGTATCATTCATAAGGACGTCAAGGGTATCTGTTGTTATCAACGGTCATTCCTAGTTCGGTTTCTAAATTCCCGTTTTAAAACGGTTGTAATCCTAACTCGGTAATCCCTATGCTCGGTAACCTTGGTCATCAGAGCATAACTACACTCTGATACCACTTTTTGTAACACCCCTACCGCTAATCCCTTACTTACCATCTAATTGTCCCGTTCATCCTACTACTCGTAGCGGAAATACTACTACTACAGCAGGTGATACAACGCCGCTAACCGCCCATATGACTAGCAAGGTTTACACTACATACAGTCACGATCTAATGTCTAAAGAATATCGAGCTACTACATTACTTACCGTTTACAAAATACCATCTACTTACATTACTAGATCACCGAGTATCAAAGGTATAGTTAATTACATCCTTTCACAAGCTTACAAAAATAATGAGTTTCAACAAGCCACTCATCTATACCAATTCATAATCCTTTCGTTATCCAAAAGGGTGTACCCCATGGTACACCGGCTAAACAAAAAGGCCTATAGCCATGTACAACTTGGTACACCATCCATCATCTACTAATTACACCAAAAAGAAATCATCTTGATCTCAACATAGTCTTCACCCTTCACGAGCACCTATAAGATTAAAAACAGTGCCCCAAGGGGCTCAGCAAAACGCTGCATATAAACTTCGCATATGCCGCGTGCTAACTAGGGTACGCCGACTAATTTGGTCGACTATACATGCAGTTCATTTTAGACATGCATTCATGCTTTACATATACAACACATTCATACACAATACAATATACACAACTGAAGGCAATACACAAACCAAACAGTAATGCAACACCATACACACTACTTACTTCTTCAATGGTTAGCCAGTTACCCATCTGAGTTAATCGGATGTTCTTTACTCTTTTACTCGTTATACAATACTTACACAATCATACTCATACAATGCTTACTTACTTTTCCATACTTACTTACTTTTACTCATGTTAAGTCGGTATGACCTCCGGGCAGGGACTACACCGTCCCACCACTAGGCTTTAGGTGGCTCACTAATCCAGGATGCTACCCATTTAAGGGGTTTGGGCCGTGGAAAAGATTAAAGCCAGGATTTGGATCCAACCTCTTGTGTCTCCGCCTCCTCACGCGTGGCCGAAACTATATCGAACTTCTACTCATTCCAATTTACCAATTTATTATGTTAGATTGGTTAGCTTGTTAGGAATCAGTTAGAAGTCCATTACAATATCATTCGGTCACCACAATATACATCAAGCATACACACACTTCATTATCAATCATTCATTTCATGAATTATACAAACTAGAGTTTAAGATAACATTAAACAAGAATAATATCATATCATCACAAGTAAGCGCAATAATTCCGATTCGTGTGTTTATCTTATTTAGGTGATCAATTAGCACACAAACACACAAATTAGAGTAGCCAAGGTAGCATACAGGGCATGAGAAGTTCATACTGTTCACCGTTGTACTCGAAACCGACTTTCCTTCAGTGTTCACAATTCAAGTCCTATAACATACATGGAGTTGTATGGTTAATGACCTATTATTGATTTAACTTTTTATTCCATTACCTTTCCCTATGTATACTTATTAGTTCTTACAAGTCATAAGTGGTTATGAACCCATTTCATATTTTAAGTTTATTTCTTTACTCAACAATGGTGTACTTATATATATATATATATATATATATATATATATATATATATTATATATATATATATATATATATATATGTGTGTATACATATATTTATATACATATGTTTGATATAATTATTATTATATTTTTTATATATATATGACTCGACCGACCTTACCCAGGGTCGGCCCCAAGGTCGGTCGAAGTCAGTGTGTTTCGTTACCGCAAATTCCAGACCCGACCGACCTTGCCAAGTCTGGTCCCAAGGTCGGTCCAAGTCAGTTGGTTCTGGTTCTGGCGATTTAAGACTCGACCGACCTTGCAAGGTAGGTCCCAAGGTCGGTCGAAGTCAGTGACTTCTAGTTACTCATTTTTTTACGACTCGACCGACCTTAGCAAGTTCGGTCCCAAGGTCGGTCGAAGTCAGTAGACTTTCGCCTTTGCAAATCTGGGCTGGACCGACCTTGCCAAGGGCGGTCCCAAGGTCGGTCTAGTCCAGTGGTTTCATTTTTATTTATGTTTTCAGTTCTTCCTTTTACCCATTACTTCCCCAATACTCTTATATGTAATCCCACATGTTTTAACACTAATTAAACCCTCTAAATCATCTTTGTTCCTCCATTAACTCCTTACTCTTTTCTATACTAATTCACATACATTATTTTCTAAGTTTCATTTCAGCACTTATATAAATTCTTCCTAGTGTTGTTTTGCTACAGATTTTGGTTCTCACTTCCTCCATTCATGGTTTCCTCTCCTAATGCCATTTCTAAGGTTTAAAATGCATTATCTATCTCTCTTGACCTACCCACAACTTAGCTCCTTTTGAAATCTGTTTTCAAAGTGTTTCTCCACTCATTTCTAGTTCTTAAGTGTTCTAGTTTCTAGGTAAAATTTGACATAGTCTCCCCTATATTTTTACATTCTCACCACATGTTTTATTCACATAATGCTACCCATATCACCTGTTTATCAACAACATCAATATACAACTCTCCAATACAAATACTAGACATTAAACACTCATTTAATTCCTGCACACAACATCTATTTCCATCTAGGTTTTAACAAGTTTTCAAGTGTCTTTTAAAGCTTTAAAACATTTTAGTCTTCTTACACATTATACTACTACTCAATACCATTTACAATACTCATTTAAAACTACTAAAAATCTGTTACATAATGCATTACAAAACTACACAAGGTAAGTGTAATGTACCTTGTTTTCTTACTAGCTTTTTCTTCCTTCTTCTTTCCTCTTTCCTTCTTCCTTCCTTTCCTTTCCTCTCTTCCCACCGGTTATGGAGATTTAATCTCTAAAGCTACAGCCCATTACACACCACCATTTAATTCAAACTAACCCTTAAATCATCCTAAGGCTTTAAGGTAAATTTTAGGGTTTAGGAAATGCATTACCTTGCAAGTATGTAGAAGGAGTGTAGAATAGCAACAAGAACAAGATTTCCACTCTCCAAAAGAAGCCAAAATCGGCTGGGTGAACAAGGTAGAAGAACTCAAGGCTTAGAAATTTCTATTTTGCAAATAAGAGCAAGAAGTGCTAGTATTTTCGGATTTCTTTTTACCTTAGACCAACAAGGTGAAGAAGAGGCTTCTAATGGTGGTCTTCATCTTCAAAACCAAGAACACCCATGGAGATGAAGTTGGTTGTTTTCGAATTTGGAAAAGAGGGAAATGCTCTCCTTGATGAGAGGATTACAATGGTACCAATTTTGTAATTTTTGGTGGAGGTTTGGATGCTCAACAAGAGGAGAGAAGTGGGTGGCTGGTTTGGCTCTTCAAAATCGCCATTGTAGGCAGCTTGGAGAAGAAGAGAAATTAGAGAGGGAGAATTGTTACGTGAGTGAGTGAGGGAAATGAGGGGGAGTAGGAGAGAGAGGGTAAAAGTGAGGTTTTACTTTCTTGTTTTGTCTCCTAGCATATTAGGAAAATGAGAGAGTGAGAGAGGGGGGAGCAAATCGGCTCACACACTGCACACACTCACATTTTTAATTTCTATTTTCAAAAGTGGACACACTAGTTTAGTTTATTTACACTCTCACCCCACAACTTCCCGTTTTTTTACAGTTTTTACTACCGGAACCCGTTTTCCGGAATTGTCTCGTTTAATTGATTTTATTGGTTCTAGACATTCATTAATGTTTATTAATGACTATTTGGTTGACCAAAATTATTATGAGTCTATTTGACCTGCTTAAAGTCGCGTTTTCCCGGTTTCCTCGAAAAACGCGCTTTAAGGTCCGTTTATGTTTTTAATCAGTTTTAAGGATCCGTTTTCTTCGGGATTTGTTCCCTCATGATTATTTAGGCATAATTAAGCTTCTAAAATACTTATTAGCCTAATTAATCACTATTTTTAATTACGGGGTATTTCAATTTTTGACTACCCATTTTAGTCCTATCTTCTGGAGTTGCCAATGCCTCATGAATCGCGTTCTATAGCATTTGGCTTCATAATGACCAGGTTGTCTACACAGATGGCAGACACCTCTATGACTGGTCCCTGACTGATACCCGACATGTCGTTTGTTTCTCCACATGGGTGTCCTAGATACAACTTCTAGCTTCGCATGTTTTTCTTTGACAATTGCTAGTTCTTTTTCTTTTGAGCTAAGTGCAGCAATCAGTTCATCTATTTCAAGCTGTTTTCCTAATTTCATCTTTTCATGAGCAGAAAGAATCTCACTATAATCGATTTGCAATTTCATGAGTGCCTTCATAAGATTTTCTACCTTATCCTTATCTGAGTTTTTCTCCAATTTCTCATTTTCTTCTAAAAGTTCCTTGTTTTCATTTTCCAATGCCTCTAGTTGATCAACTAGTATAAGAGAAAACTTTCTAAGTCCAGGAAGTTCAGCCTTTAGAATTTTCTTTCTATGTTTAGAGTAGTTTACCTTGTTTTGATCTTCTTCTTCTGATTTTGACGTGTCTTTATCTTGCGCCATTAAGCAAACTTCCTCAAGGCATAGGTGAGCCTTCTCATCCTTCGAGGGATCAATATCTGAGGTTTGATCATTGTCGCTTGGCTCTAAGTCTCCCCATGCAGCAACAAACGCTTCTTTCCTTGGTCCTTTGTTGAACGACCTTCGGACAGGTTTCCTGACCTTGTCGTTGTCCTCTCGAGATTGTTAAGGACAGTCTTTGATGTGATGCCCATGCTTTGAGCACCCAAAACACCTGTCATTGTTCTTTTTACGATGATCATCGGTCTCATTGGTCTCTCTTCCTTTCCTCATGTTGTTTCTTATGAACTTTTGAAAGTACCTCTTAGCATAGAGGACCATCTCGTCATTGTCTTCTCCTATCTCGGAGTTCTCAGCTACTTGAAGGGCTATGCCTTTTCCTTTTTCTTTTGTTAAGTTTTCTGAGTTTTGTTGTTGTAGTTTTAACTCAAACGTCATTATGGAACCTAGCATGTCCACCAAAGACATCTTAGATAGATCGTGGACTTCTTGCATGGCATAGACCTTGTTGTCGAAGGAGGCAGGAAGAGATCTGAGGAACTTCTGAATTTGATCCTCGTTCGAGATAGTTCTTCCAAGCACCAACATTTCCTTGATAAGCTTGGTGAACCTTGTATGCATTTCAGAAATGCTCTCCTTTTCTTCCTTCTTGAATAGCTCCCAATGAGTGAGCAGCAACTCAATGCGAGACTTTTTTATCTTATCATTCCCTTCATACATGACTTCAAAAGTTTTCCAAATCTCTTGAGTTGTTTTAGCTGAGGCTATTTTGAAATATTGCTTAGGTAGTAGTGCAAGTGTAGAATCCTTACAGCTCGAGCATTAAATACCAACTTCTTGATTTGATCATCTGTCATGCTGTCAACAGATATGTCTTGTCCTTGAGCATTTTAGAAGGTATATTCACCTTGTGATATAACCCTCCACATCCTTGGATCATCATAATTGATGTTAAACTCCATTTTATTCTTTCAGTGACCGTAGTTGTCTCCATTGAAAAGTGGTGGTCGGTTTGGGGCAGAACCTTCTTCTGACACTAGTAGGCTTGCGTGAGACATTTTGATCATCTTCCAAAGCAGTTAGCTTTATAGAAGAGACCCGCTCTAATACCAATTGAAACTAGCTAGTGCTCCTGATGCGTCCCTGATCGATCGTGAATGTATCATAGACTTAAATAAACTTTGTTGGTTAAGGAAAGACACGAGATGAACTTAAACTAGAAACTCCATTTTGATTGAGAATTTACACATAAGAAATTCACTCAATCTCCCTTACCCTCACACACAGACTCCGGGACATTTTAAGACTTTATCCCAAAGTCCTCTACCCTCTCCTGATAGCTGGCCTACGGTTCCCCAACGGCTCCCCGACTGATCAGTCAACCAATTTACAAAGTGTTGTCCCACAACTCCAATCCTAACCAGCTCACCAATCTCTCTAGCCTTTACACACACTTAAGTCTGATTCACACTTTTCCTGATTATCTCTATATTCTTCTCTCTTGTACAGGCTTGCTATCATACGAAATAAATGCAAGTATATATATACGGTTAGTTAAGATGTAACTACCATCCTATATCCTTGCAAAGTCAAGGAGTCTATTCCACTTTTGACCTATCACATAACAACCACACTAGATTGTAGAGAGGCTTCAACTTGATTTGGAGTTGTCGGAACACGTGTCGCCTTGCTACTAGACACGTTGACGGCAGCTCTCTCGATTGGTCGAGCACCACTTGTGTGCCCCACTTGTCTGATCTTGTCTGGCTCATTAATGCTCATAAATGCTCCTTTAGACTTCATTATGGCTATGTAATCGTTCTGATAAGTAGCTCTTTACTTATCTTGTCCATTTGAACATCACTGAGTTATATTCTTGTCGTGTGCTTGTTGATAGTGTGAATATGTGAGTCTGCATAGATATGTCGATCTTCTTGCAGTCTTTGTCTTTGATTTACACCTGAAGCATAAGAGATATCTTCGTGTGGTGCTTGACTTCTTATGTGTGCTAGAAGTTCTAGCGTGAGCTCTCCTAGACAGGTGCCCGACTGGTTGGGCACATGTTGTGAACCGAGTGCGCTTGCAACCTTGTGTGCTAAGCCACTCTTTTGTCTGTCTATCTGAAACATGAAGCTTGACAAACATGTTAAATACATTACGCACGGTTCGCTATCATCAAAACAAAAGGATCTTGACTTAACAACAATCCTTTAAATTCAATTCTCATTCCAAACCTCAAGATTAATTCTAAAATTTCATAAATCCTCATTTAAAATTTCAAACAACTCTTTCCCATTCAAATTTCATCAAAATTTCAAAATTCAAAGAAACCATTTTGTGTAATTTCAAAGGAAAAACTCTTCTCAAAATCACAGAAAACTCTTCTCAAACATGCAGAAAGTTCTTCTCGCATAATAGAAAGTTTTCTCCTAAAATTATTTCTCAAAATCAATGTTTCTTTACTGAGAATTCTGAACAACTTCAAAAAATTTCTAACTCATTTTTCAAGTCCAAAGTAAACCGTTTGCAGGGAATAAGAAATGTCTAACCCCTTCAAAACATTTTCTTCTGGTTAGACATCACTTGTCTCCCTTTCCAAAAATATTCGAGGCGGGGCACTGGGGCAATAACATCCCTTGTCGTAGTATGGATTTCTTTAGGCGGGGCATTAAGGTGACAAACCTCCCTTAATTGCATCCTAAATTTTTACGAGGTGGGGTGCTAGGGATGTAACTGCCTTCCTAGTTGCAGTCAGGATTTTCTGAATCGTCTAACTCCCTTCTACTCGATTTTAATGTTTTCGGTTTTAACGTATTTAAATCCATGAGTTAGAGACGTTATTAGGGTTTGACTGAGAGCATCTCATTCATGGTGTTTCTCTTTAAACCTTAACTTTCGACATAAATACACTGCCCCATCTTTCGAGCCTCGGCACTTACCATTAATTAAGTGTCGTGTTCGAGGGGGTACATGGGTGATCCTTCGGGACCACCCACCCTTTTCAAAACAAAATGATTTTCGATTTTAAAACCTTTAAGAGAGACAGTTTTGAACAATCCAATCCACCTCATCCATCGAAACCTCAATCCTTTTAGAACCTCAAACCCAAAGAACGCGGGATCTCTACCCAAATTCCAAATCGCTTCATACTCAAATCATTTCCAAACTCCAATTCGTTTCAAACTCAAATCATCTCCTAATTCCTAATTCTCCCAAACTTCTGATGTCTCATAGGCCTGAGTGCCTCACAGACTCAAGCATCTCAATTTCTCCACCATCTTAAGAATTCAAACGCCTCATAGACCCAAGCGTCTCACATACTTCAATATCTCATTCCTTCCACCATCCAAACATCCCAAATGTCTCATAGACCCAAGCATCTCATAGACTCTAGCATCTCAAACCTAAAACTTCTCGAAGCTCCAAACCCCTCTAAATCTCAAAAACCTTCAAAACCCTAAAAACTCTAAAATCCCAAAAACTCTGAACTACGTAAGGTCTGAGCTCAACAGTAAGTTGAGTACGTAGGCAACCCACCTAAGGTGCGACCCCATTCCAATAAAAAAACCCTTTTCCCAACTCTAAGTTGGTATTCATGTCTTTCCAACACTCAAATTCCCTTTGACTCCCATATAATCCTCGAATTCTCCAGCTCTCAAAATCAAACTCTCAATCTTAATCATTTTCTCAACATCAGAATTTCCCCAATCTTTCATTTTATACTCATCTGAACTCATCAATTCCTCTTCTTGGTGCTAGCTTGGTAGAAAAGCTCACCTTATCAGCTTCCCACACTCTAATATCTTTTTATCCTATCCCAGTGGCCCTCAAAATGAATCTCTCTATAAGGTTTTAAAAGAAGGAAATCCTGACAATTGGAGACAGAGGTTTCCTCGGGCACCATCCAAAGTCATGGTCGTTGCCACTTCCAAGGGGTGTAACCCAGTACGAACCCACACATAATCTCTGGTATGATCAGATAAGTCTGATCCATAGGCAACAAATCTCAGAGTCAATTAGCGGTTCTTAGAACCCTCATTCTCTTTCCTTCCTAGTTCATTTTAGGGCAAACTAAGTGGCGACTATAGTCAATTCCGCCTTTAAGGCATAAGTCCGTGTGGATCCCAATGAGAGCGAGTGTAGCGCTCACTAGCACTCCCCATGAGCTTTCTGGGAAAGACGGAGGATAAAGTAGGTATTTGAGGGATGCCATGAATAACGGGTTTTCAGCCTCCACAGAAAGGTAATTTCTAGGATCTCGGCTTTTTAGTCAGACCATATTTAGATAGACCCCCCTAATACCGAAAAAAATCACCCTCCATGCATACCTCTCGCACTGAAATAGAAATCTACACATGTTCGAGAACTTTGAATTATGGGGTAGACGTGGTTGGGATATAGGCAACACTGTCTACAAGGCTTGGTTCTATCTTTTTTGCACACCCGACCTCGCGAGAACTGTTGCATGCATTTCTGTATGTCATAGGCATAGACGCGACTTACTAGACAAACGTCGCTAAGATGCCTCTGATTCAGTTCATCAGCATAACAAGTGTTGGGAAGAACTTCAGCAACGCCTTGGCCTTTCTTGTTACCGAATTGACTGACACGTATGTGTGGGCTCTTCAAAACTTAAGGTTGCCTCTTGGTCTGAAATACCCCAAATCTAAATAATATTATTTAATCATTATTTATTGGAATATAATACAAATATAAATCATTTCACGTACGCATGCAAACCCATGCATGAAAACGTTACGTAAAAACAGTCGTTTCACCATAAACGCTAAAACGCCTTAGAAGCATATGGTCAAACATGACCTTGTATGACCCTCTAATATTCAAACTAAATGGTCATACAATTATTATATGAATATACAAATATATTCCATAAGCTATATTCAGTCAAATACGCAAAATGCTCGGGAGTGCTCACACCCGCTCCTTAAAGCACGAAAAGTCCGGAGGAGTGCCGAGGTGGCACGAACTCCTATAAAATTAATTCCTAGAGTTCCTAACATCATTATTTATCATTCTAAAGAGAACCCACGAAGTGGTTTCTCAAAATTCAGCAAAAACCAAAGGAGGATTTCTTAGCGCTCCTTTTTGGCCCGGGAGTGTCCCGATGGCCCGTAAATTATGTCACGGGTTGATATAACCCCATATAACTCAATGTAACATCTTAGTATATGTTTATTTACTATAATAAGTGTTTACAAACACTTGGAACTCATAAGAACAATTGGTTTCCCAAAATTTCCTTAGAGCACAAAAACACCCCTTCGGGTGTCACGAAAATGCGTTTTACGCAATTACCTTGTAGTTTTTGACATGCCACGAATTGGTAATCTTAAAAAGGGTTAAAATGACCTTCTAAATCAGTTGGTGTGACTAGTCAACAAGGCTCTCTATAGGGGCCGATTTTAAGGGCAAAAACTAGTATAAAATTTGCTTTAAAAGTTTATAAAAAGCATAGAACATGGTGACTCACCTTCCCATGTGTTATATTACTTAATGTCTAAGTATGTAGGTCTCATTTGACCAGCAAGCTGTCGAAATTAGGCCATGGAATAAGGCCATGTGAGCTAGAACAAAAACAAATGAGAAAAAGTAAAAAGTAGATCTAGAATTCACTTTTCTAGATTCCTTCTTTTCCATGTGACCTAACATGCTTGTCCTTGGCTCTTCAATGTCAATTAAGACACCCCATTTGACCCTTGAATTCGTGACTCTACAAGGGAGGAAGAAGACAAGCCTAACTTAGAAAAATCAAAAGAATAACTTACCTAAATTACCTTGTCTTCTAGCTCACAATTATTTCCTTTCCAACTCTTGCCTTGTCACACACCACATGGCCGGTTTTATGCAGAGAACATGGGCATTTATTGAGCCAATAAACCATGTAATAAACTAAGGAAAAAGTGTAGTCAAATGACATTAAAAATTAACAAAACAAAAATCAAATTCTAAGGCACTCTCTTACCTTATACGTGAGTTTAGTGTCATTTCCTCTCTTGCACTCCACACCTACGAATTTGGTAAGCTCTCTCCTCTCTCTTCTTGCTTCATCTTCTTCCTTTGAAGCTCTTAAGTCCATTAATGGAGATTTAACTTCTATCTTCATCCTTAAGGTAATTTCCTAGCATTTCTTGTCAAGCCTTGAAGCAAAACTCTTCCTAGCTTAACAACAAGTGTTCGACATCAATTAGTTCTCCAAGGAGGTTGTCCAAACCAACATTAAACCAAGGAGCATCTCAAGGTTATCTTAAGGTAGTTTTAATGCTTGTAAATCCTTAAAGCACATTTTTACGTGTAACCAAGTTCTACTTCTTCTAAGGTTCTTTCCTTCTTCATTTTCATGAAGGAAACCTTGTTCTTCATCTACCTTAGGAGTGCCGAATTCATAAGGAGAAAAGTCTAAGGTAAACTCTTGTAAAAATACTTACAAATCTACTTAAGATCTTTATTCAAGATCTAACTCCTAAAACTCCTTCACCACTTGCATATAACCGAAGTGGAGCATCTAATTACCTTGGAGAAAGCTTGGAGATTCAAGAAGAAGTTCAAGCACTTAACCACCTTGTTAAGAAGTAAGTTTACTATAAATCTTTTATTATAAGCTTTGTTAAGCTTCTAAAAATTGTACAAAAATTATGTACACCTCCTAGGTTTATTAATACCGAAATTATATGGTTTATATGCCAAAAATATAACTATAACATATATAGAAAATATTTACCTTAAGACACATTTTTGTGTCACAAAATTCATTTATGTTACAAATAAATTTAGGCCGAAAGTCTTAGGCAAAAATGCTTTATTTTGAGCTTAGAATTTATATAAGACATTACAATAATTTATACATGAGTTATATGACTCCTATGAATTTATTTATAATTACTTAGACATATAAATCCACTTTTATATAACATAAGGTCTCATTTAAATTATGGCCGAATGTTTACTTGATAAATAAGTTTAATGAGCTACTTAGGTATATAAATTTATATCATAAAGTTTGGTGAGTTAAAATATTCTTTTAGTGTCTAAATGACTAATTAATTAAGTTATGTGGATTAAATGTAATTTTTACAAAGTTTAGTGTACTTATATAAAAACCGAGAGCTAAAGGGCTGTTTGGTGTAATTATAATATAATATAAGGTTAGGAATTAAGTTTAAGAATTTTAGATAATTTAAACAAGCTTTGAAATAACTTTTTATAAAGTTTTGGGCTATTATGTAATTTATAAAAGTTGTTATGAAAGTTTATAATTTATTAGTGGGCGAATTCATAATTAAGAGAATTATTAGGTTCACTTTCGAAATTTTAAGGGATTAAATATTTAGACTATAGTTTATAAGTTATTAAGTAACTAATAGAAAGTTTTGGGGTGAAATGTAATTAATGGAAAGTTCAAGACCAAAGCCGAATTCTTTGGGGTTAGTTTGGTAATTTAGGAATTTATAAAATATATTCGGCATTTATGGAGAATTAAAATTAAAACTATAGTTTACATGACATTGTGAAAAAGTTATAAGATTTTGTGGTTAGATTGTAATTATAAGAAATAAATTATTAAAGCCGAGAATTTAAGGGCTAAGGGGTAATGTAATTTTAGAGTTATAATATTTAAAAGCTATATACCAAAATATTAGGGATGGCTTTGCAATTTAGCTAAATAAGAAGTTAAAACTCTATAATATAAAGAGATTAGAATTTAAGAGTAAAGTTTATGAATTAATGTGGTTGTTTTGTAAATAACCGAAATACAAGTTTAAGAATTTAGATTTAAATAAATATAGGTCCTATATGGATATTTGGAGGATTTAGAAGAAAGAATTTTGATTAAAGGAATTATGGAATTGGAACTATGGCTTACATGGTTATAAGGAATTAAAAGATAAACAATAAATATTATTTATGGTTAAAAGGAGAATAATAAAACTATAAGAATTTATGTCTATGTATGACATATAAATATAGTTAAGAGATTATAAGTTGTTATGTCACCTAGACAAATAAAATAAACAACAAATGCAATAAACACATATATGTGCATTAAAGGATTTATAAATAAATCAAAAAGGATAACAAATAAGTTATACATTAAATCATGAGGTGATTAAAAGAAATAAACCTCACATGAAATAACAATATGAAATTGTTAAAAGATCCAATAGAATTATTATATAAGGGTAACATAAATTAACCCTCTCAGTTAATCCTATTCTAGGACTTTGTTTGACCAGACGTTGACCGGGAATTTACAAGTACAGTCTACGGTGAACGGTATGGGATTCTTGCAACCTGTTTTTTAACGGATTACACGGCTTGTGTGCTATCTGTTGTTTGAAATAACGACCAAGATAATTAATGTAAACTGTTGTTTTACTCTTGCACACTGTGGTATTATTTTATGTGCGTGAATGTTGCTGACTACATCGTGTATGTCCCACGCATACAAACACTACTATACCAGTGGATTAAATACCTGCGTTTCAGTATACCGAGGACTTGTACTCAAGTCTCTCACTAACTTCAGTTTATAACAAACGTCATTATCCTAAACGTGATAATTGACAATACACATTGTGTTTTGTTTAACGTCTTTATATGACACTTAACAAATATATACTTCGAGAATGAGGAGCCCAGTTGGATCTGGCCATGCATGCTACGGGAGTTGTACCTGTCTCAGGTCGTCTCCTACTACGTCGCGACGGAACATTCAGTTGGGAGGAAGACTCTATTCCTTCCGGGATTCAAATGCCCTTCAGTTCGAGGAAGACTTTATTCCTCTAGTGGGTTATTTCCCACGCCATTCAGTTCAGGGTTTAACTACGTTATCTCCTGGGGTTTTTATACCCAACCTTTCTCTATAACGAGGTCACTATACCTCCACTATTTCAGATATTCAGTTATAACTGTCAGTCCCATTGTGTGGACCGACTATCAGTAAAGAATTTCAGTTCAGCTAACTCGACCTTCTGTGTCTTGTTCTATGTGACATTATTGTCCTTGTATGGATACTTGTTATTATCAGACTATGCTTGTTTACAGCTTTATAAAAATGAACTGCATGTGTTCGACAAAGTAGTTGTGTGGCCCGGTAGACGATGGGCTGCACGTTTTCCATACCAGCATTGTTTGCTGAGCCCCTTTGGGGGCACCCCCATTTTTCAGGTACCTGAAGTTTAAGAAGATCACCACACTGAGTGTAGGTGGGGTAGACCAAGCTTTGGGAGTCTACTATTAGTTAATTAATTTATTTCAGTATTTTACTTTGAGTTTGATTCCTAGTATCTCGGGTTGTATCTGTATTCCAGACCGTGACATTTGAGGATTGTATTTGGACTTAGCCTTGTTGGTCACAAGGGTGGCCAACGGCATTGTAATACCGCCCGGTGGTTGTATTTATTTCCGCTGCAGTTGTATTTTATTGGGAGTGATCGCCGTTCAGTTTATTGGATTTCGGGTTGGGGTATTACAAAAATGGTATCAGAGCGTAGTTACGCTCTGGATACAAGGATACACCGAGATTAGGATATCTAAGACTTAGGTTAAGGGTTGAGAGATAGTATTGAAAGAGTTTAAGTTAGTTTTACTTAGACTACTATCCAAGACCAAGATTTTGACCACAGTGCCTAATATACCTCAACATCCTGCAGATGTCAGGAAGAGGAGGACGACGTGGACAGGCTGATGAGGAGCCAAACATCAGGCTGGCAGACATTGCTACCTTAATTGCTCAGGCATTTGCACAGGCGGGGGTTGCACAGCAGCAGCAGTTACCTCCACCACCACCACCCAGGGAGAGAGACTGGGTGAAGAGTTTGGCTGATCTGAGGCCAACTGCATTCAAGGGGCAGACTGACCCTGCTCACTTGGAGACCTACATCATGGAGATGGAGACAGCGTTCGAGACGCTTGCAGTCCCAGCTAGGGAAAAAGTAAGACTTGCTGCCTTTTATCTGAAGGATGCAGCTAGAGATTGGTGGAACATGGTGAAAGCCGACCACCTGGATGACCCAGCTTTTACTTGGGGACATTACACTGCACTACTTAGGGGCAAATACTACCCGGCCCACACCAGGATGGTGAAGACTAGGGAGTTTGACGCCTTGGAGCAGACGGGGAAGATGTCAGTGGATGAGTACTATGCGAAGTTCACTTCGCTACCGACTACTACCCGGCATAGGATACTCGGACCAGGTCTTGGTCGACCGGTTCTACGGGGACTGAGCCCTCGACTTCAGTTTGGGATGGGACCAATCATCCCCACCAGTTTGCAGGTAAAACAGGGAGTAATGTGATCAGTTGAAATTTATTACCTACTAATCATGGAGATTTGGAGATTAATACCTTGAGATTTCAGGAATGCTATCATGCTGCCTCCGTAGTGGAGATCACTTGTAAGAGAAGGGATGCTTTGAGCTCCCAAAAGAGGAAGGACGGACCTGGTGGCGAAGATGCCAAGCAGGGGAACTCCAACAAAGGAAACAAACCCTATCAGAAAGGACAGGGGTCCTATCAAGGGAAAGGGAACCAAACTACTGGGAACCCCCAGTCAGGAACCTACGGAGTGCAACTTCACAGAAAACCTACCCACCTAAGGGTAGGCACTCTAATCAAACAGCTAAATTTTGAGACTTTTGTGATTACTTCAGCACCGTTAGAATGAATAATTGACCTTGATTGTATTAGGTTCTGGATCTGGCTCACAACGGGCCAGAAGTATATCCGCCGTTTCAACTGTAAACAGTGCGGGAAGGATCACCCCGGCGTGGACTGCCAGGGGGAGAAAGTCATGTGCCGCTACTGTCAGATACTCGGGCATCGTGCCTTCGAGTGTATCCGAAACCCGGAGAGCAGGAACTACCGCCCGGGAGCAAAGCCAAACCCAGGCCCAAAAGAATGGAGCTAGCGATACTCGCCCTCCACCAACAAACAAACTCAGGGGTACAAGGGCAAAGGCCCAGCATCGGGACCCGCCCTGCATGTCATGGACCGCTCAGATGAGGCTGGTCCTTCTACTAACCCAGGTATTCTAAACCGTGTGAACCTATTATCGAGCAATGGATGATGTGAATGAGTGCTTGCATGCCTTGATTGCCTAATTGAGTAGGAAAGAATTAGTAAGACTCACTAGTAAAAATTTAAACCACGTAGGAAGCTATAAGATATGCTTTCCTATCCCCTCACCGCCCTCCCTGGAGGAAAACTATCAAGGTACAAGAACCAGGGAACGAACAATGTAAGGTTATCCAACCAGGTTTGATATTACTCAAAGGATACCTAACACCGGAGACACAAATAGCAATCATCAGGAAATGTCAAGAATTGGGAGCAGGACCAGGAGGGTTCTACACTCCGGAATTTCCAGGAGGATCAAAAATGAAGCTGAAAATGATGTGCTTAGGAAAAGATTGGAATCCATACACAAAACCTACCAAGATACAAGAAATGGAGATGGAGCACAAGTACCAAAAATCCCAGAAGAATTTTTACCAATTGTGGAACAAGCAGTTAATACAGCTCAACAATAGAAGGAGATCCAGTTCCCAATCTAAGGGCTGATCTATGTATCATCAACTTCTATGAAGAAGGAGGCCGTTTAGGACTACACCAGGACAATGATGAAACAAAAGGGTCCCTTGAACAGGGGATACCAGTATTTTATCTTGTCAATTGGAGATGACGCAGAGTTCCTTTATGGCGAGCAGAAGCGTGTGGACCTTGCAAAGAAAATCATATTGAGTTCAGGAGATGTTTTAATAATGGGTGGGAAGTCAAGGTTGCTATACCATGGAATTAAAGGATTAAGCTAAACACAGCACCTTCGACAGTGATAAACACCACTCACATGAGACCAGGAAGATTAAGTTTAACCTTTAGAAAGTACTAGTGTTGTAATTGTTTTTGGACTTCAGAAAGGAGATCATCTCATCAATGAAGCATTATTGTTTGTGAAAGTGAATGTCTTTAGACCCCATCATGTATCAAAGTACTTACTCAGATTCTGTTATTAGGTTGTGCTAAGGAGACGGAAGGTGCCTTAAGTATACTTACTGAGGAGGAGGCCCGCAAGGGCGGCGGCTCGATTCTCACTGGTACCTTCCGGTTAATGGAGTGGATGCATTAGTACTGTTCGACTCCGGAGCCTCACATACTTTCGTTTCGCCTACGCTTGCGGGGAAGTTGGGGCTAGACGCAGTAGAGTTACCTGATTTTAAGGTGGCACTCCCGTCTAAGGAGAAGATCAGTTGCACTCGTCTTTATAGAGGAGCCACTATCAGTATTAAGGAGGAGGAATTTCCTATTGACCTTATTGAGTTCAGAGGTCTAGGATTCGACGTTATAGCCGGGATGGACTGGCTGGGCGGCACAGAGGCCGCATTCTTTGTGCAGAGCGCAGACTGTTGCTTAAGAGCCCATCAGGAGTGACAGTATCTTACCGTCAGAGCCCTAGGGCACCATCGATAAAAGTTATATCTGCTATGTCCATGTACAAGCACGTCAGGAAGCAGAAGGAGGTATATCTATGTTATGTTCAGATGTAGAGCATGACCCTGATTTTGATCCAGCTATGCCAGTGGTGTCGGAATTTCCAGATATTTTTCCAAAGGAACTTCCAGGCTTACCGCCATCCAGAGAGGTAGAATTCTCCATCGAATTACTACCAGGTACCGGTCCCATAGCTAAGGCACCGTACCGTATGGCACCAGCAGAGATGGCTGAGCTGAAGGAACAGCTGAAAGATTTATTATGACAAGGGATACATACGACCTAGTGTATCTCCTTGGGGAGCACCAGTGCTTTTTGTGAAAAAGAAGATGGAAGCCTTCGTTATGCATCGATTACAGAGAGCTTAATGCAGTGTCGGTGAAGAACAAATATCTACCACGGATTGATGATTTGTTTGATCAGTTGAGAGGAGCAAAAGTGTTTTCAAAGATCGATTTGAGATCAGGCTACCATCAGATACCCATCAGGGAGCAAGACATAGAAAAGACAGCATTCAGAACACGGTATGGCCACTATGAGTTTACAGTCATGCCTTTTTGGCTTGTCAAATGCACCTGCAGTCTTCATGGATTTGATGAACAGATTATTCAGAGAGCAGTTGGATAAGACCGTGGTTGTATTCATCGATGACATCCTAATCTACTCAAAGTCTAAAGAAGAGCATGAGAGTCACCTTCGACATACACTTGAGATCTTAAGGGAGAACCAGCTTTATGCTAAGTTCTCCAAATGTGAGTTTTGGTTAGACAGAGTTTCCTTTCTAGGACATGTTATCTCAGATGCTGGGATCGCAGTGGATCCAGCAAAGATAGAAGCAGTTCGCACTTGGCCTAGGCCAAAGACAGTTACGGACATCAGGAGTTTCCTTGGTTTAGCAGGATACTACAGAAGGTTTGTCAGAGACTTCTCCAAAATAGCCAAACCTATGACCAGCTTAATGAAGAAGGATGCACCTTTCACATGGACTACTGAATGTGAGACCTCATTCGAGCTTCTGAAGAATGCCTTGACATCAGCACCAGTTTTGACTATACCTGAAGGCACAGAGGGTTATGAAGTTTACTGTGATGCATCAGGTAGGGGATTAGGGTGTGTACTCATGCAGAATGGGAAGGTAGTCGCCTACGCTTCCCGACAGTTGAAGAAACACTGAGGAAAACTATCCCACACATGACTTGGAGCTTGGAGCTATTGTTTTTGCCTTGAAGATCTGGCGCCACTACCTGTATGGTGTCCAGATGACCGTATATTCGGATCATAAGAGTTTGAAATATGTATTCACCCAGAAGGAGTTAAACATGAGACAAAGAAGATGGGTTGAATTTCTTAAGGATTATGACATTGATTTGCAGTACAAGGAAGGGAAAGCTAATGTTGTAGCAGACGCATTGAGTCGACGAGCATATTCTCTTAATGCCATTGTGGCTAGCTCGAGTCTTATGGACGACATACGCAGAGCACAGCAGAGTGATCAGCGAATGATGGAGATCAGTCAGAAGTTGACTGACGGTACATTTGAGGGTGGAAAGTATGAGTTCCAGTTACATGATGATGGACTCATCAGATTGAAGGGAAGATTGTGTATTCCCAGAGACAGCACAGATATAAGGAGCATATTCTTCGAGAGTCCCACACTTCTACCACATCTGTCCATCCAGGAGCTTCTAAGATGTACAAAGATCTAAAGAGGTATTTCTGGTGGAGTGGTATGAAGGGCGACGTGACAGAGTATGTGATTCGATGTCTCACTTGTCAGAAAGTGAAATTCGAACATAGACGACAGGAGGTATGGTACAGTCTATGCCAGTTCCAGAGTGGAAGTTTTATGATATCTCCATGGACTTCGTGGTGGGACTACCACCTACGAGAGGAGGCCTAATATGATTTGGGTTGTTGTTGATCGACTGACTAAGGTTGCTAGGTTTATTCCGATGAAGACACTTGGAAAGTGCCAAAGTTAGCAGAGCTATTTGAGAAAGAGATTATCAGACATCATGGAGTCCAAAGACTATTGTTTCAGATCGAGATACTAGATTTCTCTCACGATACTGGCGAGCTACTCGCGAGGCACTTGGCACTGAGTTGAAGCTTAGCACAGCATTTCATCCTCAGACAGATGGTCAGTCAGAGAGGACTATTCAGACCTTAGAGGACATGCTACGAGCATGTGCCTTGATTTTCAGGGCAGCTGGATAGATAGATTACATCTCATCGAGTTTGCTTACAATAACAGCTATCACGCCTCTATACAGATGTCACCTTTTCAGGCTTTATATGGCAGACCATGCCGCACACCTTTGTGCTGGGACGAGTCTAGTGAGACCGTCATCATTGGGCCTGAGTACTTGGAGCAAGTCCAGGCAGAAGTTCAGCAGATCAGAAACAATATGAAAGCAGCACAGGACAGACAGAAATCATATGCTGATGAGAGGCGACGAGACCTTGAGTTCGCAGTTGGCGACCAGGTATTTCTACGAGTTTCACCCATGAAGGGTGTATTCAGATTTGGTCAGAAGGGCAAGCTAAGCCCGAAATTTGTAGGACCCTACGCTATCATAGAGCGGGTGGGCCTAGTGGCATATCGACTTGATTTGCCAGCCGAGTTGGGCAAAGTACACAATGTTTTTCACGTGTCTCAGCTTAAGAAATACATGCCTCATCCTTCTCATGTTCTACAACCAGAGACACTCTCTTTAGAACCAACAATGCGGTATGTGGAAACACCGCAAAGAATCTTAGATAGAAAGACACGAGAGACTCGAAACAAGTCTGTGAGCCTCGTGAAGGTTCTTTGGTCGAACCACGATGTGGAAGAGGCCACATGGGAACTCGAAGCTGATATGCGAGCGAAGTTTCCCTCATTATTTACCGACTAGGCACTTTAGTCTAGGGTACGGGGGCGTACCCCTTCTTTTGGGGGGTAGAGCCTTTTTCATTTTTGAGTTTAGTGTGCATTTTGTTGCACCTTTGTGCATTGCATTTGTTGCTTTTGTGCATTTCAGTTGTTGCACTTTTGTGCATTTTAGTTGTTGCACTTTTGTGCATTTCAGTTGTGGCACTTTTGTGCATTTCAGTGACATTTTGTCTTGTAAGTGTTCTTGGTAACACTGTTCAGTATATTCAGTGACACTTTGTCTTATATGTGTTCTTTTGTGACACTGTATTTGAATGTACCTTGTACTTCTACGTGATTGTGTGTACTTCATTACACTACAATGGAAATATTATATGCACTACGTTGCACCATTTGAAATGAAAAGTGATTGTGTTCACTACCTTGCTTTACACTGCAAGTATATGTTATGACATTCCAAGTATTCCTGTTGTACTTGATATACACTATGAACTTAGGGATATAGAGACTTGGGACTTGATCCCTAAAAATTAGATTGAGTTGTGGATACTTAGTGGAACTTGATTCCCCCACAACCTTATACTTTATATGAGACTTCGGGGCGAAGTCCTTTTTAAGGGGGGTAGATTGAAATACCCCAAATCTAAATAATATTATTAATCATTATTTTGGAATATAATCCAAATATAAATCATTTCACGTACGCATGCAAACCCATGCATGAAAACGTTACGTAAAAACAGTCGTTTCACCATAAACGCTAAAACGCCTTAGAAGCATATGGTCAAACATGACCTTGTATGACCCTCTAAATTCAAACTAAATGGTCATACAATTATTATATGAATATACAAATATATTCCTAAGCTATATTCAGTCAAATACGCAAAATGCTCGGGAGTGCTCACACCCGCTCCTTAAAGCACGAAAAGTCCGGAGGGAGTGCCGAGGTGGCACGAACTCCTATAAAATTAATTCCTAGAGTTCCTAACATCATTATTTATCATTCTAAAGAGAACCCACGAAGTGGTTTCTCAAAATTCAGCAAAAACCAAAGGAGGATTTCTTAGCGCTCCTTTTTGGCCCGGGAGTGTCCCGATGGCCCGTAAATTATGTCACGGGTTGATATAACCCATATAACTCAATGTAACATCTTAGTATATGTTTATTACTATAATAAGTGTTTACAAACACTTGGAACTCATAAGAACAATTGGTTTCCCAAAATTTCCTTAGAGCACAAAAACACACCTTCGGGTGTCACGAAAATGCGTTTTACGCAATTACCTTGTAGTTTTTGACATGCCACGAATTGGTAATCTTAAAAAGGGTTAAAATGACCTTCTAAATCAGTTGGTGTGACTAGTCAACAAGGCTCTCTATAGGGGCCGATTTTAAGGGCAAAAACTAGTATAAAATTTGCTTAAAAGTTTATAAAAAGCATAGAACATGTGACTCACCTTCCCATGTGTTATATTACTTAATGTCTAAGTATGTAGGTCTCATTTGACCAGCAAGCTGTCGAATTAGGCCATGGAATAAGGCCATGTGAGCTAGAGACAAAAACAAATGAGAAAAAGTAAAAAGTAGATCTAGAATTCACTTTTTCTAGATTCCTTCTTCCATGTGACCTAACATGCTTGTCCTTGGCTCTTCAATGTCATTAAGACACCCCATTTGACCTTGAATTCGTGACTCTACAGGGAGGAAGAAGACAAGCCTAACTTAGAAAAATCAAAAGAATAACTTACCTAAATTACCTTGTCTTCTAGCTCACAATTATTTCCTTTCCAACTCTTGCCTTGTCACACACCACATGGCCGGTTTTATGCAGAGAACATGGGCATTTATTGAGCCAATAAACCATGTAATAAACTAAGGAAAAAGTATAGTCAAATGACATTAAAAATTAACAAAACAAAAATCAAATTCTAAGGCACTCTTTACCTTATACGTGAGTTAGTGTCATTTCCTCTCTTGCACTCCACACCTACGGATTTGGTAAGCTCTCTCCTCTCTCTTCTAGCTTCATCTTCTTCCTTTGAAGCTCTTAAGTCCATTAATGGAGATTTAACTTCTATCTTCATCCTTAAGGTAATTTCCTAGCATTTCTTGTCAAGCCTTGAAGCAAAACTCTTCCTAGCTTAACAACAAGTGTTCGACATCAATTAGTTCTCCAAGGAGGTTGTCCAAACCAACATTAAACCAAGGAGCATCTCAAGGTTATCTTAAGGTAGTTTTAATGCTTGAAAATCCTTAAAGCACATTTTTATGTGTAACCAAGTTCTACTTCTTCTAAGGTTCTTTCCTTCTTCATTTTCATGAAGGAAACCTTGTTCTTCATCTACCTTAGGAGTGCCGAATTCATAAGGAGAAAAGTCTAAGGTAAACTCTTGTAAAATACTTACAAATCTACTTAAGATCTTTATTCAAGATCTAACTCCTAAAACTCCTTCACCACTTGCATATAACCGAAGTGGAGCATCTATATTACTTGGAGAAAGCTTGGAGATTCAAGAAGAAGTTCAAGCACTTAACCACCTTGTTAAGAAGTAAGTTTACTATATAAATCTTTATTATAAGCTTTGTTAAGCTTCTAAAAATTGTACAAAAATTATGTACACCTCCTAGGTTTATAATACCGAAATTATATGGTTTTATATGCCAAAAATATAAACTATAACATATATAGAAAATATTTACCTTAAGACACATTTTTGTGTCACAAAATTCATTTATGTTACAAATAAATTTAGGCCGAAAAGTCTTAGGCAAAAATGCTTTATTTTGAGCTTAGAATTTATATAAGACATTACAATAATTATACATGAGTTATATGACTCCTATGAATTTATTTATAATTACTTAGACATATAAATCCACTTTTATATAACATAAGGTCTCATTTAAATTATGGCCGAATGTTCTACTTGATAAATAAGTTTTAATGAGCTACTTAGGTATATAAATTTATATCATAAAGTTTGGTGAGTTAAAAATATTCTTTTAGTGTCTAAATGACTAATTAATTAAGTTATGTGGATTAAATGTAATTTTACAAAGTTTAGTGTACTTATATTAAAAACCGAGAGCTAAAGGGCTGTTTGGTGTAATTATAATATAATATAAGGTTAGGAATTAAGTTTAAGAATTTTAGATAATTTAAACAAGCTTTGAAATAACTTTTTATAAAGTTTTGGGCTATTATGTAATTTATAAAAGTTGTTATGAAAGTTTATAATTTATTAGTGGGCGAATTCATAATTAAGAGAATTATTAGGTTCACTTTCGAAATTTAAGGGATTAAATATTTAGACTATAGTTTATAAGTTATTAGTAATAATAGAAAGTTTTGGGGTGAAAATGTAATTAATGGAAAGTTCAAGACCAAAGCCGAATTCTTTGGGGTTAGTTTGGTAATTTAGGAATTTATAAATATATATTCGGCATTTATGGAGAATTAAAATTAAAACTATAGTTTACATGACATTGTGAAAAAGTTATAAGATTTTGTGGTTAGATTGTAATTATAAGAAATAAATTATTAAAGCCGAGAATTTAAGGGGCTAAGTTGTAATTTTTGAGAGTTATAATATTTAAAAGCTATATACCAAAATATTAGGGATGGCTTTGCAATTTAGCTAAATAAGAAGTTAAAACTCTATAATATAAAGAGATTAGAATTTAAGAGTAAAGTTTATGAATTAATGTGTGGTTGTTTGTAAATAACCGAAATACAAGTTTAAGAATTTAGATTTAAATAAATATAGGTCCTATATGGATATTTGGAGGATTTAGAAGAAAGAATTTTGATTAAAGGAATTATGGAATTGGAACTATGGCTTACATGGTTATAAGGAATTAAAAGATAAACAATAAATATTATTTATGGTTAAAGGAGAATAATAAAAACTATAAGAATTTTATGTATGTATGACATATAAATATAGTTAAGAGATTATAAGTTGTTATGTCACCTAGACAATAAAATAAACAACAAATGCAATAAACACATATATGTGCATTAAAGGATTTATAAATAAATCAAAAGGGATAACAAATAAGTTATACATTAATAAAAAAAAAAAAAATAAACCTCAAAAAAAAAAAATTTGTTAAAAGATCCAATAGAATTATTATATATAGGGTAACATAAATTAACCCTCTCAGTTAATCCTATTCTAGGACTTTGTTTGACCAGACGTTGACCGGGAATTTACAAGTACAGTCTACGGTGAACGGTATGGGATTCTTGCAACCTGTTTTCTAACGGATTACACCGGCTTGTGTGCTATCTGTTGTTTGAAATAACGACCAAGATAATTAATGTAAACTGTTGTTTTACTCTTGCACACTGTGGTATTATTTTATGTGCGTGAATGTTGCTGACTACATCGTGTATGTCCCACGCATACAAAACATACTATACCAGTGGATTAAATACCTGCGTTTCAGTATACCGAGGACTTGTACTCAAGTCTCTCACTAACTTCAGTTTATAACAAACGTCATTATCCTAAACGTGATAATTGACAATACACATTGTGTTTTGTTTAATGTCTTTATATGACACTTAACAAATATATACTTCGAGAATGAGGAGCCCAGTTGGATCTGGCCATGCATGCTACGGGAGTTGTACCTGTCTCAGGTCGTCTCCTACTACGTCGCGACGGAACATTCAGTTGGGAGGAAGACTCTATTCCTTCCGGGATTCAAATGCCCTTCAGTTCGAGGAAGACTTTATTCCTCTAGTGGGTTCTTATTTCCCACGCCATTCAGTTTCAGGGTTTAACTACGTTATCTCCTGGGGTTTTTATACCCAACCTTTCTCTATAACGAGGTCACTATACCTCCACTATTTCAGATATTCAGTTATAACTGTCAGTCCCATTGTGTGGACCGACTATCAGTAAAGAATTTCAGTTCAGCTAACTCGACCTTCTGTGTCTTGTTCTATGTGACATTATTGTCCTTGTATGGATACTTGTTATTATCAGACTATGCTTGTTTACAGCTTTATAAAAATGAACTGCATGTGTTCGACAAAGTAGTTGGTGTGGCCCGGTAGACGATGGGCTGCACGTTTTCATACCAGCATTGTTTGCTGAGCCCCTTTGGGGGCACCCCCATTTTTCAGGTACCTGAAGTTTAAGAAGATCACCACACTGAGTGTAGGTGGGGTAGACCAAGCTTTGGGAGTCTACTATTAGTTAATAATTTATTTCAGTATTTTACTTTGAGTTTGATTCCTAGTATCTCGGGTTGTATCTGTATTCCAGACCGTGACATTTGAGGATTGTATTTGGACTTAGCCTTGTTGGTCACAAGGGTGGCCAACGGCATTGTAATACCGCCCGGTGGTTGTATTTATTTCCGCTGCAGTTGTATTTTATTTGGGAGTGATCGCCGTTCAGTTTATTGGATTTCGGGTGGGGTATTACATGGTCCCAGTAATGCCGTCGATATTCATTACCGATAGATGTTTGGCGCTGGATGAATGCCTTGCAAGAGGTATTCCACATTCACACAATATTCATGTCGATGGAAATTAGCAGAAAAACTCCAGGGAAAGGGGAGAAGTACATGGGGCATAAAGTAGGATAGCAGCTGCGGTCATAATGTGAAATTCAGCTTGTGTACTCCAAACACAGAGAAGATGAGCACAACGACCAACTACAAGTATTCAAAGATACATACAGAAACTATCTACGCTTATCAATATCGTGGCAGCGGTTGGGAGAGGTACAGGAAGGTTTGTATAGCTGGGTCAAGAAAGTGTGTTGCACTTTGGGAACACAAACGACAAACAGGTACAATAACGCTCTGCTAAAATTTAACTTATGTATCCCATGTAATAGAACTACATGTTTATTTACTTAACATGTGACAGGGTTGAGAGCGTCACTGTACTCTGAAGGTTAGACTGAAGAGCGCTAGACACAATTGGATGTCATCTTCCTAAAAATTAACGACCATGTCAACACTCAAGTGAGTCAAATTGAAGGAGGACTTCGAAGATGCACGGATGAAAAGCGGAAAGGAGCGAAGGAGGTTCCTATTGTTGATCTAATGGAAGGTAGTGTCTTATGCTTGAATGAAATAGTAAAGGAGCTTGGTAGGGGGATTACATTGGAAGGGATAGCTCACTTTGTGGTGTGATAAGGTGACCTCCCAAGGACTACCATGTACATGTAGGCTAAACAACATGTGGATAATGGTATCTGTGTTCTATGAGAGATGTACACCGTTTCTGGTACACTCTGAGCTAGAAGAATAAGGAATCAGCAACACAAATGCTAGACTACAAACAAACAGAGCAAATGAGGTTTTTTGATAGTTACGGTAGTGGGTAGGTTTCAAACCCATGACTTTTGGTTCTGCTATGACACTCCTCTACCGACCAAGCCAAGGGGTTTGGTTTAAACGGAGCAAATGAGGTGGTAAGCAATTGCTACTGAGGTAGCATAGTCAAATGATCCAACACTGATGGCAAGATGTTATGGTGAATCCACACTTTCATTATCCAGATCATCATGCCACTTAAGAGAACCACTAAAGCGGCAAGGGATTGGCAGACCTCCAAGACCCTTTAGACCAAACCAATGGAAACCTTTGGCTTGGGAGCGTGACCGACCCACGGGTGAGCCAATACCAAGAAGCACCATCCATTGGAAGATCCTTTAACACAGGATCATCAGCTCCTAAGCGCTTCATTTCTATGTATACATTTTAGTACATTGGAGACTTCCCGACCGACCTGTAACAGTATATCACTGGATATATTGATGTTCTGCCGGATGGAAATTGTGGCTTTAGGGTAGTGGCGAATTACCTTTATATGAATCAAGATCACTGGAAACAAGTTCGTAAGGCGATGTTCACTGAAATTAAAATACCGAGGCAATAAATATTTGTATCAGAACATGTTCAACCTGACGCGATACAACAAGATGCTGAGGGAGCTATAATTCAGTGGAGATGGCCCAGCACACCTGATAAATGAATGAGCACTGAAATGGAGATCGTCATTGCTACACGCTACACTTCTATAGTGGGTTCTACTATGTTGTATATGGTAATGCTGGAAGTATTACATACCTCCCTATTGAAGATCATATAACCTGGTCGTCCAAAAGGAGAGATCCACATTAGAGTATACTGACTTAGACATTTGTTAGGTTATGTATGGTTCAAGATTCATCACTACCCCCTGTCTACCCACAATGGTTTCTACAGAAATCCAAACACAGTTGGAACTTGGATTTACCTACTACAATCTAGGTTAGATAGGTGGGCCACAGAATGTTGAAATAATTTGGACTCAAATGTCGTCTTGTAATATGTTATGTAACTTAGTTGTGAGTCAAGATGTTCAATAAATGACTGTTAAGCTGTTTAAGATGTCAATTTTCATTTTTTCAAGGAAAAAAGAACGCCCCCAACATATTTCAACGTATTCCGAATAGTTTGATGAAAAAAATTTGTATAGCAGTTAGTAAAATAAATTACTGTTGAAGCTGTTTCAGATGTCAATTTTCATTCTTTGAAGAAAAAAAGGCGCTCAACACATTCCAACGTATTCCAGATAAATTGGCGAAAAATAAAATTTGTATTGCAGTTAGTAAAAATCACTATTTATCAGTATAAATCTTTATTTAAATCACTATAGGATATCAATTAATGAAAAAAAGTTGCACTCATACTTCATTACACGTACATAATGAATGTGATCTAAAATAATGTTGTACTGCAATTATTAGTAATTTTATACAGCAAATACAACCCCCCTTATAATATCCCCACCTCAGGAGTTGTCCAAAAAATTCTGAAACCACGGATACTAACCAAAACAAAGTGAACCATACCTATTTTTTGATTAACCGTACTAATTCTGGCAGTATGGTTAATCGAACCCTATAAAATGACCAATTTTAGTTTCGCTAATGGAATACTATTTTCAGGTCAGTTAACCGAATATAATAAGAAAAGAAACATAGAATAGATACAAAATATATATATTATTTACATAATTACATATTAAACTTTTATATGTAGCACACAACACAAACACCTTTTCATATACACTAATATCTAAAACTCTAAAATAAATAAACTATAATTAAGCAATCCCTAATCAATAATCTTTCATTCTTACTAACCGCATGGTGGTAGAACCCCATGTCATCAGCCACTAGCAGCCGTAGGTAGCAGCATTACAATAGGGCACTTTCCAGTCTCTAATCTCCCCTTCTTCTCTATGCTTAATTTCTTCCTTGATTCAATCTCTCTAGTCTTCAAATATTGCAAGTTTGTTAAACAATTGGTGGCTGCAGGTAACACCCATAGGTTCTTTAAATTTTCCTTGGCAACAGCCACCAGCATTCAATTGTAGTTGTTGTGTGACCGAGAGCATCCGATTGCTGATGTTCCCATTTTTTATACTACCATGTTTTAAACTTAATCGGGCTTATGGAAGACCAGGGTAATCTCATTCCCTCATCTTTACCTGACAATATGAAAAATTGTCTAAACAAACAACAGAAAATATAATCATCTCTTTCCTTTCCTGATTACCCAAAAAAACGCCCATAGTATGCTTTGTCAACCATGGATAGGGACCTTAGTTGAAAAAGGAAGACTGAAAACGGAAGCGAAAGAGTAAAGTTAAACTCATCTTGCCCTGATCAGTAGGGGTGCCCAAAAAAGTTCGTTACCGCAACACCGTACCAGCTATTATTTGTACTATATCGTCTAGCTGATTAATCGTACCATCTTTGACGGTACGGTTAACCGAACAATTATAATTAGACAATTGCTTTTTAGGTAACGCTATTGAACTTTTACACTGCGGTTAACCGGTTAGACGATTGATATTTTCAAATTATTTGCTAGATGGTAGTTTTTGTATATCCTTTAACTTAGATTTAGAAAATTTGAACTAAGATAATGTAGAATATAGAAAAAGAGCATTTTTACCTATGATGTTATATTATGTGCAGTGAAGAACAAGATAAACAATATAGATGTGTATATTGTAATTATTTTTTGTAAATCTTTTAAGATGTATTTTAATATGCCATTACATTGTGATTATAGACGTGCAGATTATAAATCATATAACGTGTTTGTCAGATGATTGAACATTATATAATGGTAAATTTGATATATGTGTTGTATGTTATGTGTATAAAATAATATTTTCACATAACAATGAAGTGCTAAGTGTTTTAATTGTTTTTATTTATTCATTTTTATCTAGTTTATTTTCATTACACAATATTTTATTCATAAAAAATCTACTCCAAGTCATAATTAACCTACAAAGCAAAATAGTAACGATATCAAATTTTCACCCGGGAATCAACCATAGCGCCTAGCGGGAAGAGTGAAGACCCCTACCGTTCACTGCCCTCGCTCTGTGGTTCCTTGCACAACCGCATCGCGATCGGTCGGAAAGGAGTAGACAATGAAAACAGGAAACGCGATGTATTTTCCTCATCGCTTCCTCTTACTCGCCTTCTTTCTCGCGGGATTTTTCTCCCAATCTCCATATCAGGTCCAAATCTACAGTCCTTGGAAGGGCGAACGATATCTAGTTTCTAAAACCCTTGGTTAGATATACAGGATAATCCTTTACCCTTTTGGATCCCTTTTATGCAGGTTAATGCACGTGATGGTCTCGGCGATCAGAGACTGAGCATTATTGGTTCTTCACCTTTCTCGATTGCTCTTGAAAATCTCCAAAAGCTGATTAAGTACGCATCCCTTTGTTTTCTCTTCTTGAGGGTCTTGTTTTTCGCTGTAAGTGGCTCCGTAGTGAAGTTAAAATTTTGGAATTTAAGTCCCCGACGGTGATTATACAAATTTCTCCTTAGCAAAGACGGGCAACTTGATTGTCTAGTTACCTACTTCATTTGGGAATGGTGACATGACTGTTTGTGTTGACATCACGGCTGAAATAGAAGAAGAAGAAGTTACTATCAGATGGAAAGATCTAAAGGTCGCGCTATCTTGTTGCTGTTGGTTCGACTTGGATCATGTTGGAAATTCTGTTCGAGTTAATTTGACCTAGGGTTTTCAAAAAGCCGACGAGGTTGAAATGTCATTTAATTGCTATATGTTGCTGTTATCCCGACATATCCGCAGTTCACTTGGAAATTTTTGTGGTAGAGACACTCATATCAATGGTAGCTTATATAGTTACCTCACAAGTGTTGTTCAGATTTTCGAGTGTTGCCACCACTAAATGACCGTCTGGTGTAATCTATTTTTCTCAATGCTGCCTCTTGTTCTGGTTGATTCATATGCCTATATAGTTCTTGAATCAATTGGATCCTTCTATCTGGCTTTTCATCTGTTAATTTCCCATTATGAGCTAATACAAGAGAGCTAATCCTCTGAATAGAACTGATCAACTATTGCCTGTCATCCTTTTTTTTTCTCTTGTCCACTGAGTTCAGGTATGACTTCCAAAGAATTGGTCTTCTTCGACGTGCCATGACCCATCCTTCCTTCTCGGAAGAGAACAACAGAGCACTTAGCATATTGGGGGCAGATGTGATTGAAACCTCAGCTTCTCTACGGTTCCTGCAGAACAACATTGAAATCTCTTCCAAACAGCTGAACCGCAAATATCACTGATTTCGAACGTGGAGTCATCTTGCGCCTTGGATGGAACCCGTCTAGGCCTTCATAAAGTGGTCAGAGTTGCTTCGAAGACAAATTCAACCTCTCCACATGTTGTTTGTGGCGCTTTCCGTGCTATATTTGGAGCTGTCGCGATTGATGCTGGAAAATTGGATGTAGCTGGAAACGTGTTCTGGGGTGTCCATGGTGGGGATATTTGATTTCCTTGGACTTTGGATATGGGTCTAGTCAATGTGAGTTCCATGTTGTGCTTGAGACAATGAGCTTAGGATATGATGATGGTGTTTTGTGTCGTAGAAAGGTATCGTAAGTTGAGCTTGTGGTTATTTGCTCATGGATATGGTAGTATTTGCTTTAAGAAAATCTGGGTTTGTAAATATTTTGGTTGGTTGGTTGGTTTGATTTGTGTAACTGAAGTGGTCTTTAGTAGGTTAGTGGGTATGATGATGTATTTTCCATGCGTGTGTTGCCTGTGGGTTGAAACTGAACTAATATTACAGGTTTGGGTCATGTAGGGTAAAATCCTTTTCGTAGTGCATAATCCTTCATTCACATTGAAGTTTTATCCTTGTGTTTTTTCGTAGTCAAGGAGGCTTGCTTTGGTTGCTGATCATGTGATTCTCAGCTAATAGGCACCCAACCTGATTCATTAAACTTGACTTGTCTATTCACTTGTGAATTAAAAAACAAATGTATACTCACCGAACATAAATTCCTTCGTTGGCTAATATTGTTTTGATGTTCATCTCGAGCACCACATGATAGATGCTTGGTGAGATTAATAATCTTATCATCAGATGCTGGTGGCACAAGCATTTCTTTTTAATAATCTTCATCATTGTGGGTCATCTTGACCCCCCCCCCCCCCCCCCCCCCCCCCCCCCCCCAAAATCTAGCTATATTGATTCATTTCTGCATAGTTCGAATTTTCCCCTGGTTGGTAATGGTCTTCGAGTAAGTTCAAATGACAGAAGGAGTCAACCTACTAGATGGAGTCTGGCTAAACAATGAAGTCAAGATACTGCAAACTAGAATGAGTTTTACTATAAGGAAGAGTCAACTTGTTTGGAGTAGCAATGAGAAAATGCACGTTGAAGCTAAGAACGGAAGAAAATATCGAGAGCAGTTATAGACCACATCAGCAAGTACCATGTTTCTGACATTTCTGACCATTAGTCAAACGCAAAAGTACCATGTTTGCCAAATGTGGTTCCTTTGCACAATATGGAGCCGGGCGATGCGGTTCTAAAAGTGTTAAATGTCATCGACGGGATATAGAATGCAGTTCCAAAAGTGCAAAATATTTTGGATAAAGTTCTCAACCCTAAAACGACTTATATTTTGAACATAAAGTATCATATTTTTAGCCTTTTGTCCTTCACTTTCATAATCTACCTCCTTATCTTCTTCAGACAACTCAACTTTTAAATTCATTTAAGTTCCCAATGCAAATCGTAAGGATAAACTTGTCTACTTTATTCCCTTAATTTTATGTCTTGCGTTAAAAATTATATAATTAAAAAAGATAAAGTATTTTATAAAATATAATGATTTTATTTTTTTGTACAGTCAATAATATAAATCTATACATTAAATAAGTAAAAAACTATACAATGAATTATTCAGCAGTTTGATCTTACGATAAATATACAATTCATATATATATATGTAATTTTGTATACATATATGTTAATGTAGCATAGAGTTAGGTTGCGTTAATTTGCACGCTTAAGACACTAACACACACATTAATTGGATTAACAATGACGTTGGAGTGGACATTCTAAGGGTCAAAACAAATATTGGGTGTGTGTTTTATGGACCTTTATAATAAAGCTTATATTTGTTGTGTTTAGAGAGTAAAGTTGCCTAGGAATATATTTGAGAATAGCAAATTACTAGACTATCTCAATTTTATCTACATGTTAGTTTCCACTATGTTGACGTATATAACAAGGTTGTGAAGGATTTAAACATTTTCTAGAAGGATATGCTTATCAGATAATGTCATTAAAGGGGTCGTTTATTAATGCATTATTTTCATGTGAATTCCTAAAACATTAATGTGCATTAAAGGGGTGTTTGTTCCGAGCAGGGGAAACAAAATGGAATAAGAAAATAGAATGAAGAGAAAAATGAAAAAATTCCTTTAGATTTCCCTGGTTGTTTGTTTGTGCAGAGATACAAAAATGAAGAACCGGTCAATGATCAATTGCTGTCGGTTGTCAGTCTACGCCTACTGAATGTCGGTCAACATCTTCCTTGAAATACCCAGAAAATTCCAAGCTAGGAATAATATAGTATATGGTATGGGTAGCATGTCTAAGGTTAGTTAAGGTGGCCCAGGGAATTAATCTTTCTCCTTAAAGTGTTTCTCTGAATATTGGTAACGTTTTGCCTTAATGGATTTAATTATATTTCGAATGCTATATGATATGGTATTATTTCTCTCTCCTAATTTCTCTAAGTTAATTAAACTTCAAATTACTATTCCAGAGTATTCTTTCCAACTTATTTTAAGTATTCAGAGTTCGGATTCAATTTGGCTTTCTCTTGTGGTTATTTGATTTTAAGAGTTCAAATTCTATTTGACTACTCAAAGTATTTTTTCTGTTAACTCTCCTTATTTTTCTCTCAGTAAATATATTACTGGTGGTTTCTTTTATTCTTTTAACGGGTTGTTCTTTTCCTTGTTAAACCTTTAAATTATTTACAAACATCTCTCCTCTTTTCTAAATTATTTCTTTCCAAATAAATGTTTATTAATTGACTTCCTGATTTTGTTTCTCGTTCTGATTTATTCTTTCCTGAATTACTTCACCAATCTCCTTTTACTAGTCTTCATAATTTAACGAGATCTATCTTTGGAAATATTTTAATTACCGAGAGTTAGAACTCTTTCTTATTTTTTATTTGTATTTCCTTTAGCATAAATCTTTAATTAGTTCTTTCTTTTTTTATTGTACAAGTAATTCTATTTAAGGGTTGATTTCTCTTCATTATTCTCCATCCTCAATACGCCGCTCTTGCGTTTACTCTCTGCTCATTGTTTTTCACGCTCTTTCCTTTCAAACCCTTGGTAATTTCTCGCTAGTGCCGTCGAGGTCTGATTATTCCCTGGTGTCCAGTTGGTAGATTGTCGGGTAATGTATTCTACTTAGTTGGTTGGTTATCTACTTGTTGCTCGGTGAATTCTGATTGCTGATTTTTGGTTATCTAGACGCCGATTACATCGACGAGTACTATCATTAGTCCGGAGCAGTTGGGCTCTTGAGGGATTTGGTTGTTCCAGGTAAATTCTATGCTCAATGATTGTTTGACTGATGTTTTGTAAAAGAACTGGAAAAGGTTCCGCTGTGTTTGTGAGTTCTCGATTGTGGTTTGAGGATTTGGAGTTGATTCCCACGTTTTGGAATTGAGGAATTGGTTTGAGATTGTGGTATTTCGATTATGGTTTTTGGGAGTCTTTCACAGGTTGTATTCTATTGTTTGGAAGCCCACAGGTGCTCCCCATTATTATTATTTGCGCTGCACACATTGTTGCAGTTAAGCTCTATGATCTACTCTATGTTACTGCTGTTTCATAGGGGGTGTGCACACTTAAGGACTTAGGGTGAGGTGGTTGTTTGACGGTCCCACAGGTGACTGTCCTGGAATTGTTGTTTGGGGTCCCATAGGTGACCCCGTGTTCGGAATTGTGGTTATTACTTCCTGTTGAAAGCTCCCTACTGTGGTTTCGGTATTGTTATGTTTTCTGGAAATTCATTAACTGTTCATGGTAAAACCTTCTCATCTGTTTATTAAAGGCAAATGAGTTCTAAATGTATTTTACAGGTTGAGGTGGAATTTACTCAGTTTTTCTGATTTGTGCGATCCTTTCTGTGTTTTGTCTATGTTTTATGATCGCAGGTATGGATGACTAATTGTGGGGATCGGGACAGCGAATCACATAGTTTAGGGACTACGAATAATTAAGGCGATGTCTTGAATTTCAGTGATTAAGAGATGTTGTGTTGTTCTCAGAGTCTTATACATTGAATGTGTATTTTGCTTCCGCATAACCTGAAGTTAACTTTTGTTTTAAGTGTTAGTTAGTTCATTAGCCTGAGCACCCGTGGGAATCGGGTGTGGCGGTAATGCCCTGGACGTTTTGAGATCCGCTGCTGTGTTAAAGGTTATGTTCATTTGAGTTTTGGTTAAATGAATTTAATGGCATTTATGAGTTGGTTTTATTTGAGTTTGAGCTTTGTATTGAGTATTTAATAATGATTTTATCTGTTCAAAAGTTCCTCTGTTTGTTATTGAGTTTTACATGAGAGTTTCTAATGGTTTTTGGATTCTGTTTGCATTTCAAAAGCTGCACTTAAGGACCTGTCCGAACGTCCGTCCGGACATCAATGTTCGGACAGGCCCCGAAAGTTTCAAGGTCTTTGATTGTTTGGCTGTGTCCGAACATCTGTCCGAACTTCTATGTTCGGACAGCATGCGAGGACGGGTTCAGCTTGCAAGTCTCGACCTATGTCCGAACTTGCAAGTTCGGACCAATGTTCGGACCACGTAAGGATTTTTTCCGAAGATTTGAAACTCGACTTGTGTCCGAACTTCGAAGTCCGGACACAAGTTCGGACGTTTGGTTTTCCTTAGTCTAATTCGCTTCGGCTTGTGTCCGAACTTTCCATGTCCGGACACAAGTTCGGACCTACTTTGTTTTGCCCTTTTAGAACTCGTTTGAAGTCAGTTTTAAGTGCCGTTTGCGCCGTTAGATTTGTATTTTCATAAGCTATGTTTTGAGGTAAAAATCCAGGGTGTTACAAGGTGGTATCAGAGCTTGGCTTTCGAAATAAGATAAAACCTGAGTAAACCGGATTAAAAATTTGGGGATAAGCCGTTTGGGGAAGTTATGATGGATTATGTGTTATTTTGTGAGCTGTCGAGTTATATTGGACATCTTGGTGTGGTGTTTGAAGATTACACAGGGATTGTTGTTTACTATCCAATTATTGAGTGTATCATACTTTATATATATCATTGTTATATCTGAATTATCTACCCGTGGATTGGGGTAGTGAGATTGTAGTATAACTAGAAGGGGATTGTTATGGGGGATTTAAGAGCCTTGAAAATTTTGACTCATAATCAGGAGTCCTCTTTGAGTAGGGTAGACTGGCAGACCGACTGAATTTCTCCTACAATACCAGAAGTCGAAGTAGAAGGGCTAGCATGGCAGCCAACGACCCAATGAGACAGCTTCAGGAGCTTGCCTTGAACTTGGGCCAGATCGTGCAGCGACAGGCTCAGCGAGACAATGTACCTAAGGACTACACGAAGAGGATTGCCCACTTGAAGCCGACTGCATTCAAGGGGGAGGAGGACCCAGTACTGCTGGAAGATTGGCTGCGTGAGTTTGATAAGATCTTTGAGGCGGTCAACTGCCCTGCTGATAGGAGAGTCAACACCGCCATTTATTACTTCAAGAGCGAGGCTGACATCTGGTGGTCTGCCAACAAGGATGCTCTTCTGGCTGGACCTGACCTTGGATGGGAGGCACTATGAAGGAGGCCATGCGAAGGCGATTCTACCCCGAGCATGTCCGGATGCAGAAATACCTGGAGTTCTCTGAGCTCAAACAGCAGGCCCAGAGTGTGAAAGAGTATCACTCCAAGTTCCTAGAGCTGGCGAGGTTCGCGCCGACAATGGTCCCGGACGAGGCGTCGAAGGTGCAGAGATTTGTGGGGGGACTCAACTGGAGTCTCCAGGAGGCTTTGAGCGTGCTGACGATACCCACCCTCCAGGACGCATATGGAAAGGCTGCTAACCTGTATAGGGTGCAGCAGAAGAGGAGGGAGGTACAGGCGGGCCAGAAGAGGAAGATGGAGGACGGGGAAGAATCCCGGAGTTGAGACGACCGACATCAGAGGCCCCATCAGGACAAGAGATGGAGGCCTAACTCAGGTGATGGGAGGAGGTTCGATGTGAACCAGAGGAATGATCAGAGGCGGAATGATAGGCCCCAGGGGCAGGCTCAAGAGCAGAGTACGGGCGTAGCAGGCACTTCCACTGCAGGAGATGCCACAAGGATCATCCGGGGAAGGACTGTGAAGGAAACCTGGTGGCGTGCTTCCGGTGTGGCAAGAAGGGCCACAGAGCTTTTGAGTGCTTCCAGGATCCCCAGGGAGGCATCCAGCAGAAGGGAAATGGCGGAGACCAGACCTACAGACCAGTAGACCCCCAGTCTCGAGGCAGAGATCAGCACCAGGGCCAGAATCAGCGAGGGGATGCTCCCCAGCGTGGCAATGGCGGGGGTGGAAACGGAGGTAACCGAGGTCCAGGGGAGAACCGAGACAACAGTAGAGCTCCTGGGAGGATCAATGTTATGAGCCGGGCCGAGGCGGAGGCCGAAGCAGAGGTGTTAGCAGGTACCTTTTCTGTTCATGGTACTTCTGCCCGTGTTTTGTTCGATACTGGAGCTTCATATTCCTTCATTTCTGAGAAATTTGTTAAGAAACTGGGTCTAGAAACTTGTAAGACTTCTACCATAGCAGTATCTATACCCTCGGGGCGGGTCATCTCTTGTAATTATGTATTGAAGGATGTGGGGGTAGACATTAAGGGGGAAACTTTTGTAACTGACCTGATCCAGTTCGTCCTCCCCGACTTCGATATCATTTTGGGGATGGACTGGCTAAGCAAGTATAAGGGGAAGATCGATTGTGGAGAGCAGAAGATCATCCTGAGAGGACCAGCGGGCCGAAGAGTCTCCTATAGTAGCGTGGAGAAGAAACCGGGAGTAAAGATAGTTTCAGCTATGTCAATTCTCTCCCAAGTGAAGAAGGGACAGCAGGCATACCTTTGCCATGTCCAGGATCTGAGCCGAGCGCCGAGCCCATTAGAAGAGATTCGGGTGGTGAATGAGTTCCCTGACGTCTTTCCAGATGAGATTCCTGGTATGCCGCCAGACAGGGAGGTGGAGTTCAGCGTCGACCTTGTGCCAGGAGCAGCGCCTATCTCCAAGGCCCCATACCGTATGGCGCCATCAGAGTTGAAGGAACTGAAAGTCCAATTGGAGGAGTTACTGGAGAAGGGATACATTCGCCCGAGTGTATCGCCATGGGGAGCTCCTGTCTTGTTCGTGAAGAAAAAGGATGGGAGCATGAGGCTGTGCATAGACTACCGGGAGCTGAACCAGATCACTGTGAAGAACCGGTATCCCTTGCCCAGAATCGACGACCTCTTCGACCAGCTTCAGGGCGCAGGAGTCTTCTCCAAGATAGACCTGAGGTCGGGATACCACCAGCTACGTGTTGCAGAGAAGGATATCCCGAAGACTGCTTTCAGGACCAGATATGGGCATTTCGAGTTTCTGGTGATGCCCTTTGGATTGACGAATGCGCCGGCGGTCTTCATGGACCTCATGAACCGGATCTTTAATCCCTATTTGGACCGGTTTGTGGTGGTTTTTATAGACGACATCCTCATCTACTCCAGGGATGAGGAAGAGCACGAGGAGCACCTGAGATCAGTCTTGCAGATTTTGAGAGAGCAGCAGCTTTACGCCAAGCTAACTAAGTGTGATTTTTGGTTGGATCGAGTGGCATTCCTAGGCCACATCGTCACCAAGGACGGAATCTCAGTAGATCCGGCCAAGATCCAAGCAGTGAAAGAGTGGCCAAGACCGAGCAATCTGACAGAGGTTCGTAGCTTCTTGGGTCTAGCAGGGTACTACAGAAGATTTGTGAAGGATTTCTCAAAGATAGCTAGACCCCTCACAAACCTCATGAAGAAAGTAACCAAGTTTCAGTGGGATGATGACTGTGAGAAGGCGTTTCAGACATTGAAGGAAAGGTTGACCACAGCCCCAATATTGACCTTGCCTTCGGGGACAGACGGATTTGAGGTTTTCAGCGATGCTTCCAAGTATGGCTTGGGATGTGTCTTGATGCAGCATAGGAAAGTCATAGCCTACGCATCGAGACAGCTGAAGGAGTACGAGACCAGATACCCGACACACGACCTAGAGCTTGCAGCAGTAGTCTTCGCCCTGAAGATTTGGAGGCACTACATGTACGATGTTTCCTGCAAGATCTACACCGACCATAAAAGTCTCAAGTACATATTCACTCAGAAGGAACTAAATATGAGGCAGAGGAGATGGTTGGAGCTGATCAAGGATTATGATCTAGAGATTTTATATCATGAGGGGAAGTCTAACCTAGTGACCGATGCTCTGAGTAGGAAGAAAAGTCATTCAGTGAATTCGATGTGGATTCTTCCAGACGAGCTAGTTCGTGACTTTGAGAAGCTGAACTTGGAGGTGATGGAGGCGGGAGGAGTAGAGCGTGAGGTGAGGTTGTACCATATGAGTGTCTCTTCCGACATCTATGAGGAGATACTCAAAGGACAGCCTGGTGATGCGAAGTTGGAGCGCATCAAGGAGAAGATGAAGGAAGGGAAAGCTGAGGGGTTTGAGACCCACAGTGACGGCAGTCTAAGGTTTAGAGGCCAATGGTGTGTACCTCAGGGGTGCGTGGAGGTAAAGGAGAGGCTGATGAGGGAGGCTCATAATACTCCCTATTCAGTCCATCCTGGCGGTGATAAGTTGTATAAGGACCTAAAGAAGATGTGTTGGTGGCCTAAGATGAAGAGGGAAGTCGCGGAGTTTGTGTCGAAGTGCCTTACCTGTCAGAAGGTCAAATTCGAGCACAAGAGGATGGGAGGTTTGTTACAGCCGTTGGAGGTTCCAAAGTGGAAGTGGGACTCCATTTCCATGGACTTCGTGATGGGTTTACCACCGATGAAGGGAGAAGTCAATCAGATTTGGGTGATAGTGGACCGACTTACTAAGTCTGCACGGTTCATACCCATGATGAAGACGTGGTCAATGAGCCGGTTGGTGGATGCTTACATTAGGAATGTGGTGCGATATCATGGAGTACCTGAGACCATCATTTCAGACAGAGACTCGAGGTTCTTAGCCCATTTTTGGCAGCAATTTCAGAAGGCGATGGGCACCAAGTTGAAGTTGAGCACTGCATTTCATCCAGCCACTGATGGTCAGACAGAGAGAACCATCCAGACCTTGGAGGACATGCTTCGAGCATGTGTGATGGACTTCCAGGGTTCATGGGCTGATATTCTACATTTGATAGAGTTTTCGTATAACAACAGTTACCACACCAGCATCAAGATGGCTCCTTATGAAGCTTTGTATGGGAGGAAGTGTAGGACGCCATTATGTTGGAGTGACATTAGTGAGACTGTTGTTTTGGGACCTCAGATGATTGAGGAGACTATAGAGCAAGTCCGGATGATCCAGAGACGAATGAAGGCAGCCCAGGACAGGCAGAAGTCCTATGCCGATCTCAAGCGCAGACCAGTTGAGTTCGAGGTGGGAGATAGAGTTTTCTTGAAAGTATCTCCGGTGAGAGGGGTGACCAGGTTCGGGAAGAAAGGGAAGCTCGGTCCCAAATTCGTTGGACCCTATGAGATCTTAGAGAGGGTTGGGGAGGTGGCATACCGACTAGCGCTTCCTTGTGAACTAGAGAAAGTTCACAACGTTTTCCATGTGTCCCAGCTGAAGCGGTATGTTCCCGACCCTTCGCATGTGTTGCAGCCAGAGGTCTTGGAGCTAGAGCAGAATCTATCTTATGAGGAGTATCCCATCAGAGTGATGGACACTAAGACCAGGGAGACGCGATCGAAGTCCATCCGTATGGTCAAAGTCCTGTGGTCTAATCATGGTACCGAAGAGGCTACATGGGAGGTAGAGGAGGAAATGAGGAAGAGGTACCCACAACTCTTCGATCAGGTAACCGCTCAAGTCAGTAATTCGTTTAGCAGCTTTTTCGCCTTATGGATAAGTTTTAGCTTCGAGGGCGAAGCTTTCTTTTAAGGGGGATGAGATGAAATACCCAGAAAATTCCAAGCTAGGAATAATATAGTATATGGTATGGGTAGCATGTCTGAGGTTAGTTAAGGTGGCCCAGGGAATTAATCTTTCTCCTTAAAGTGTTTCTGAATATTGGTAACGTTTTGCCTTAATGGATTTAATTATATTTCGAATGCTATATGATATGGTATTATTTCTCTCTCCTAATTTCTCTAAGTTAATTAAACTTCAAATTACTATTCCAGAGTATTCTTTCCAACTTATTTTAAGTATTCAGAGTTCGGATTCAATTTGGCTTTCTCTTGTGGTTATTTGATTTTAAGAGTTCAAATTCTATTTGACTACTCAAAGTATTTTTTCTGTTAACTCTCCTTATTCTTCTCTCAGTAAATATATTACTGGTGGTTTCTTTTATTCTTTTAACGGGTTGTTCTTTTCCTTTGTTAAACCTTTAAATTATTTACAAACATCTCTCCTCTTTTCTAAATTATTTCTTTCCAAATAAATGTTTATTAATTGACTTCCTGATTTTGTTTCTCGTTATGATTTATTCTTTCCTGAATTACTTCACCAATCTCCTTTTACTAATCTTCATAATTTAACGAGATCTATCTTTTGGAAATATTTAAATTACCGAGAGTTAGAACTCTTTCTTAATTATTTTATTTGTATTTCCTTTAGCATAAATCTTTAATTAGTTATTCTCTTTTTATTGTACAAGTAATTCTATTTAAGGGTTGATTTCTCTACATTATTCTCCATCCTCAATACGCCGCTCTTGCGTTTACTCTCTGCTCATTGTTTTTCACGCTCTTTCCTTTCAAACCCTTGGTAATTTCTCGCTAGTGCCGTCGAGGTCTGACTATTCCCTGGTGTCCAGTTGGTAGATTGTCGGGTAATGTATTCTACTTAGTTGGTTGGTTATCTACTTGTTGCTCGGTGAATTCTGATTGCTGATTTTTGGTTATCTAGACGCCGATTACATCGACGAGTGCTATCATTAGTCCGGAGCAGTTGGGCTCTTGAGGGATTTGGTTGTTTCAGGTAAATTCTATGCTCAATGATTGTTTGACTGATGTTTTGTAAAAGAATTGGAAAAGGTTCCGCTGTGTTTTGTGAGTTCTCGATTGTGGTTTGAGGATTTGGAGTTGATTCCCACGTTTTGGAATTGAGGAATTGGTTTGAGATTGTGGTATTTCGATTATGGTTTTTGGGAGTCTTTCACAGGTTGTATTCTATTGTTTGGAAGCCCACAGGTGCTCCCCATTATTATTATTTGCGCTGCACACATTGTTGCAGTTAAGCTCTATGATCTACTCTATGTTACTGCTGTTTCATAGGGGGTGTGCACACTTAAGGACTTAGGGTGAGGTGGTTGTTTGACGGTCCGACAGGTGACTGTCCTGGAATTGTTGTTTGGGGTCCCATAGGTGACCCGTGTTCGGAATTGTGGTTATTACTTCCTGTTAAAAGCTCCCTACTGTGGTTTCGGTATTGTTATGTTTTCTGGAAATTCATTAACTGTTCACGGTAAAACCTTCTCATCTGTTTATTAAAGGCAAATGAGTTCTAAATGTATTTTACAGGTTGAGGTGGAATTTACTCAGTTTTTCTGATTTGTGCGATCCTTTCTGTGTTTTGTCTATGTTTTATGATCGCAGGTATGGATGACTAATTGTGGGGATCGGGACAGCGAATCACATAGTTTAGGGACTACGAATAATTAAGGCGATGTCTTGAATTTTAGTGATTAAGAGATGTTGTGTTGTTCTCAGAGTCTTATACATTGAATGTGTATTTTGCTTCCGCATAACCTGAAGTTAACTTTTGTTTTAAGTGTTAGTTAGTTCATTAGCCTGAGCACCCGTGGGAATTGGGTGTGGCGGTAATGCCCTGGACATTTTGAGATACGCTGCTGTGTTAAAGGTTATGTTCATTTGAGTTTTGGTTAAATGAATTTAATGGCATTTATGAGTTGGTTTTATTTGAGTTTGAGCTTTGTATTGAGTATTTAATAATGATCTTATCTGTTCAAAAGTTCCTCCTGTTGTTATTGAGTTTTACATGAGAGTTTCTAATGGTTTTTGGATTCTGTTTGCATTTCAAAAGCTGCACTTAAGGACCTTTCCGAACGTTCGTCCGGACATCAATGTTCGGACAGGCCCCGAAAGTTTCAAGGTCTTTGATTGTTTGGCTGTGTCCGAACATCTGTCCAAACTTCTATGTTCGGACAGCATGCGAGGACGGGTTCAGCTTGCAAGTCTCGACCTATGTCTGAACTTGCATGTTCAGACACAAGTTCGGACGTTTGGTTTTCCTTAGTCTAATTCGCTTCGGCTTGTGTCCGAACTTTCCATGTCCGGACACAAGTTCGGACCTACTTTGTTTTGCCCTTTTAGAACTCGTTTGAAGTCAGTTTTAAGTGCCGTTTGCGCCGTTAGATTTGTATTTTCATAAGCTATGTTTTGAGGTAAAAATCCAGGGTGTTACATTCCTGCTATTTGTTTAGCCAGATTTTACTATTTTTAGGAAAGGAAAAGGGAATGAGATTACCCAAAAATTCACTATCTTGATTCTCCACCGCCTACTAGGGAATGGGATTCCCTTTCCCTAGTAAACTTTGACCGGCGACATATGACCATTGACCGATGACTAATGATTATTGAACGGTGAATGTTGGCCGACAATTAATGGTCATTGACCTGCAGTCGACAACCGTTGACCATTGACTGTTGGTCGTTAACCGGTTATTTATTTGATTTTCCCCTGCTCGAACAAACAACCGAGAAAATCAAAGGGAATTCTTTTTCATTCATCTTCATTTCCTTTCATGATTCCATTTTGTTTCCCCCGCTTGAGACAAACGCCCTTAGGGTAATCTCATTCTCTCACCTGACAATAAGAAAAACTGTCAAAACAGACAACAGAAAACAAAATCATCTCTTTCCTTTCCAGATTACCCAAAAACCAACGCCCATAGAATGTTGTGTCAGCTATGGATCGGGACCTTAGTTGAAAAAGGAGGACTGAAAACGGAAGCGGAAGAGTAAAGTTGAACTTGTCTTGCCCCGATCACTAGGGGTGCCCAAAAAAGTCTGTTACCACGGTATCAGGTACCATATATATTGTACCGTCCAACCGGTTAACCGTAACGTCTTTGGCAGGGGAGAAGACACTGGCGTGCAGGACGGAGCAACACACCCCCAACTTTGCTAAATTACACAAAATTATAGTGTAAAAATATTTTTTTAGCAAATTTTGATAAAAGACCCCCCTGACATTTTATAATTTTGTCCATGCCCCCTTCAACTTCAATTTCTGGCTCCGCCCCTGGTCTTTGGTGCTAGGTTAACCGAACCGTTACAATTAGACAATTGTGGTTTAGGTTACATATGTAACTTTTACACCGCGGTTAACCGGTAGTATATATAAAATTAGTTTTCCATTTTGGTTTTCGATATTTTAAAATTATTTGCTAGGTGATAGTCTTTTGTACATACTTTAACTTATACTTTGAAAACTTAAAAAGATAATGTAGAATCTAGAAAAAGGACACTACTTACCTATGGTGTAATATATTATGTGAAGTGAAGAACAAGTTAAGCAATATAGATGTATATATTGTAATTATGTTTTGGTAAATCTTTTGAGATGTATATTGTTATCTCTTAGTTGATAAAGCAGGCTGTAAATTACGTTGTTGAATCTAAGTGAATTGATTTTATCATATATTTTCAGACCGTGTCATTTCATTGCGATTATAAATGTGCAGGTTATATATTATATAACACGTTTGTAAGACGATTGAACATTATATACGGTAGATTCGGGTATTTGTGTTATATGTTATGTGTATAAAATAATATTTTCACATGACATTGATGTGTTAGGTGCGTTCTCATTGTTTGATTGTTTTTATTTTCTTAATTTTATCTAATTTGTTATCATTACACAAGATTTATACATGAAAAACATCTATACCCGATTTTTGTTAAGGTAAATTACTATATGATTAATCGGTATGTAACGAATATAAATAAAATGGTTACAATATCAAAATTTTAAAACCCTATCACCGCCCTGGCAATTCGGGTCACTCGTTCGGGTTCGGTTCGGTTCGGGTCAATTTGTAGATATTCACTATTCGGTTCGGTTCGGATCAGGTCGGGTTATTTGGTTAAAATTAGATTCGGGTGACTTCGGTTTGGTTGATTCGGGTTCGGGTGCTTTCGGTTCGGGTTAGCCTCTGCATTTTTTGGTTTTTTCAGGTTGTGGGTCGAATTCGGGTGACTTACCGCGTTATACTTAATTGAAAAAAATTTTAAAGTATAAATTTAAGCAACCTTTGTAATTTATTGATTTTCATATGTGGATCTAAATTTTTCTCTTAATATAGTGTTACTCTTGATGAAGAGTGCTATTATGTATTGGTTGGTTATACATAACAAAATGGATGACAATATTTTTAATATTAATTTTTAATTATAAATTTATTAATTGTATCAACCAAGTATAAATTTAAAATTTGGTGAATCAATGGTCAATATTCGGCACTCGAAGCCCAGTCTATCCCCCCCCCTCGCCCGATGATGTGCCTGTGCCGCCCGCCATCCCGCGCCCGTCACACCCCGCACGTCCTGCGTCAGCGTCCGTCATCTCGAGCGAGTGTCGCGCACCCGTCATCTCGAGCGAGCATCACGTGCCCATCATCTCGAGCGAGCATGCACCCATGCCAATCTATCACCACCTCGCGTCTGGGCCCTTATGCGCCAGTCATTCATTATTCTTCGCTAATGTCTTAAGATTCTAATGGATAGATTTCTTTCAAACCGTTGTTGGGTTTTGTTACGCATTGACGTCATCACTGATTTTGATGCCATCATTTGCACCCATGGCCCTTTATTATTGAAAGGCTTTCTAGTTTCTCTCCAATATCTAGTACTGTTTATGTTTGCAGGGACATCTTCACACTATAGGTTATGTGACAATGTTTGGACATTCATCGTACAGGATGTTGTGATTAAGCACGAAGATACACAGGAAAATGTTGCTAGGATGAAGATTGAGCAATTGTTGTGAAAATTTCATCTCATCACGTTGGAAGTTTTTCTTGTAGTTAGATTAACGTGAAGATTATAACAAACAGATTATGTGATTGCATTTGTACTTTTCTTAAACTACTTGAACAAACCAGTATATAAAGAGGGGTCAATTACGTGTAGTTGAGTATTAATATTGTTGCCCCCTCGAAGGTTAGCGTCAAGTTTCTGCACTTCACTTTTTGGCTATACTTCAGTGTGTCTTGAAACTTGGTGGGACATAGTCGGTCATAATATAATATGCTTTTTGTGAGTTGTTGATTTGTAAGAGGTTGAACCAAAGATGGCAAGAATCGTAAAAATGGAATGAAAACATTCCTTATTTTAGTCCCAGTTCATGGAAATTATGCGTTCGTTCATGCCAATAATAAACAGAAGGATAATGGAAGTTTGTCTAGATTCATGTGTAGTTTGGGTGAATTCGGTTCGGGTGAATTCAGTTTGGGTGGATTCGGGTATATCAAATTTCGATTTGATTCGGTTTTGGTTTAGTTTGGTTCGGTTTTTCGGGTCACCTTTCGGGTCACATCATTCGATTTAAATTCAGATTCAGATCGGGTTGGATCGGTCAGCTTTGCCGGGTCCAATCCCTACCCATAGCGTGAAGACCCCTACCGGTCACTGCCCTCACTCTGTGGTTCCTTGCTCAACCGCATTACGATCGGTTGGAAAGGTAGACAAGAAAAGAAGAAACGCGATGTATTTTCCTAATCCTCATCGCTTCCTCTTACTCGCCTTCTTTCTCGCGGGATTTTTCTCCCAATCTCCATATCAGGTCCAAATCTACAGTCCTTGGAAGGGCGAACGATATCTAGTTTCTAAAACCCTTGGTTAGATATACAGGATAATCCTTTACCCTTTTGGATCCCTTTTATGCAGGTTAATGCACGTGATGGTCTCGGCGATCAGAGACTGAGCATTATTGGTTCTTCACCTTTCTCGATTGCTCTTGAAAATCTCCAAAAGCTGATTAAGTACGCATCCCTTTGTTTTCTCTTCTTGAGGGTCTTGTTTTTCGCTGTAAGTGGCTCCGTAGTGAAGTTAAAATTTTGGAATTTAAGTCCCCGACGGTGATTATACAAATTTCTCCTTAGCAAAGACGGGCAACTTGATTGTCTAGTTACCTACTTCATTTGGGAATGGTGACATGACTGTTTGTGTTGACATCACGGCTGAAATAGAAGAAGAAGTTACTATCAGATGGAAAGATCTAAAGGTCGCGCTATCTTGTTGCTGTTGGTTCGACTTGGATCATGTTGGAAATTCTGTTCGAGTTAATTTGACCTAGGGTTTTCAAAAAGCCGACGAGGTTGAAATGTCATTTAATTGCTATATGTTGCTGTTATCCCCATATCCGCAATTCACTTGGAAATTTGTGTGTTATAGACACTCAAATCAATGGTAGCTTATATGGTTACCTCACAAGTGTTGTTCAGATATTCGAGTGTTGCCACTAAATGACCGTCTGATGTAATCTATTTTTCTCTATGCTGCCTCTTGTTCTGATTGATTCATATTCCCATATAGTTCTTGAATCAATTGGATCCTTCTATCTGGCTTTTCATCGGTTAATTTCCCATTATGAGCTAATACAAGAGAGCTAATCCTCTGAATAGAACTGATCAACTATTACCTGTCATCCTTTTTTTTTCTCTTGTCCACTGAGTTCAGGTATGACTTCCAAAGAATTGGTCTTCTTCGACGTGCCATGACCCATCCTTCCTTCTCGGAGAGAACAACAGAGCACTTAGCATATTGGGGGCAGATGTGATTGAAACCTCAGCTTCTCTACGGTTCCTGCAGAACAACATTGAAATCTCTTCCAAACAGCTGAACCGCAAAATATCACTGATTTCGAACGTGGAGTCATCTTGCGCCTTGGATGGAACCCGTCTAGGCCTTCATAAAGTGGTCAGAGTTGCTTCGAAGACAAATTCAACCTCTCCACATGTTGTTTGTGGCGCTTTCCGTGCTATATTTGGAGCTGTCGCGATTGATGCTGGAAAATTGGATGTAGCTGGAAACGTGTTCTGGGGTGTCCATGGTGGGGATATTTGATTTCCTTGGACTTTGGATATGGGTCTAGTCAATGTGAGTTCCATGTTGTGCTTGAGACAATGAGCTTAGGATGATGATGGTGTTTTGTGTCGTAGAAAGGTATCGTAAGTTGAGCTTGTGGTTATTTGCTCATGGATATGGTAGTATTTGCTTTAAGAAAATCTGGGTTTGTAAATATTTTGGTTGGTTGGTTGGTTTGATTTGTGTAACTGAAGTGGTCTTTAGTAGGTTAGTGGGTATGATGATGTATTTTCCATGCGTGTGTTGCCTGTGGGTTGAAACTGAACTAATATTACAGGTTTGGGTCATGTAGGGTAAAATCCTTTTCGTAGTGCATAATCCTTCATTCACATTGAAGTTTTATCCTTGTGTTTTTTCGTAGTCAAGGAGGCTTGCTTTGGTTGCTGATCATGTGATTCTCAGCTAATAGGCACCCAACCTGATTCATTAAACTTGACTTGTCTATTCACTTGTGAATTAAAAAACAAATGTATACTCACCGAACATAAATTCCTTCGTTGGCTAATATTGTTTTGATGTTCACCTCGAGCACCACATGATAGATGCTTATGAGATTAATAATCTTATCATCAGATGCTGGTGGCACAAGCATTTCTTTTTAATAATCTTCATCATTGTGGGTCATCTTGACCTCCCCCCCCCCCCCCCCCCACCAAATCTAGCTATATTGATTCATTTCTGCATAGTTCGGATTTTCCCCTGGTTGGTAATGGTCTTGAGTAAGTTCAAATGACAGAAGGAGTCAACCTACTAGATGGAGTCTGGCTAAACAATGAAGTCAAGATACTGCAAACTAGAATGAGTTTTACTATAAGGAAGAGTCAACTTGTTTGGAGTAGCAATGAGAAAATGCACGCTGAAGCTAAGAACGGAAGAAAATATCGAGAGCAGTTATAGACCACATCAGCAAGTACCATGTTTCTGACATTTCTGACCATTAGTCAAATGCAAAAGTACCATGTTTGCCAAATGTGGTTCCTTTGCACAATATGGAGCCGGGCGATGCGGTTCTAAAAGTGTTAAATGTCATCGACGGGATATAGAATGCAGTTCCAAAAGTGCAAAATATTTTGGATAAAGTTCTCAACCCTAAAACGACTTATATTTTGAACATAAAGTATCATATTTTTAGCCTTTTGTCCTTCACTTTCATAATCTACCTCCTTATCTTCTTCAGACAACTCAACTTTTAAATTCATTTAAGTTCCCAATGCAAATCGTAAGGATAAACTTGTCTACTTTATTCCCTTAATTTTATGTCTTGCGTTAAAACATTATATAATAAAAAAGATAAAGTATTTTATAAAATATAATGATTTTATTTTTTTGTACAGTCAATAATATAAATCTATACATTAAATAAGTAAAAAACTATACAATGAATTATTCAGCAGTTTGATCTTACGATAAATATACAATTCATATATATATATGTAATTTTGTATACATATATGTTAATGTAGCATAGAGTTAGGTTGCGTTAATTTGCACGCTTAAGACACTAACACACACATTAATTGGATTAACAATTGACGTTGGAGTGGACATTCTAAGGGTCAAAACAAATATTGGGTGTGTGTTTTATGGACCTTTATAATAAAGCTTATATTTGTTGTGTTTAGAGAGTAAAGTTGCCTAGGAATATATTTGAGAATGCAAATTACTAGACTATCTCAATTTTATCTACATGTTAGTTTCCACTATGTTGACGTATATAACAAGGTTGTGAAGGATTTAAACATTTTTTAGAAGGATATGCTTATCAGATAATGTCATTAAAGGGGCCGTTTATTAATGCATTATTTTCGTGTGAATTCCTAAAACATTAATGTGCATTAAAGGGGTGTTTGTTCCGAGCAGGGGAAACAAAATGGAATAAGAAAATAGAATGAGGAGAAAAATGAAAAAATTCCTTTAGATTTCCCTGGTTGTTTGTTTGTGCAGAGATACAAAAATGAAGAACCGGTCAATGATCAATTGCTGTCGGTTGTCAGTCTACGCCTACTGAATGTCGGTCAACATCTTCCTTGAAATACCCAGAAAATTCCAAGCTAGGAATAATATAGTATATGGTATGGGTAGCATGTCTGAGGTTAGTTAAGGTGGCCCAGGGAATTAATCTTTCTCCTTAATTGTTTCTGAATATTGGTAATGTTTTGCCTTAATGGATTTAATTATATTTCGAATGCTATATGATATGGTATTTGTAACACCCCTACTATTAATTCAATCATTACCTTCCAATCTCCTCGTGCTTCCCGAGTCACGCAGCGGATACATACTTACATACATCGGGTGATACAATGCCGTTAGTCACCCACGTGACTAACAAGGCTACTACTTCTACATACAACATCGGTCTGATGGACCGGAATATCCGAGTACTACTTAATACAATACATGCCCTCATTACGTACTGATTACTACAATACTCCATTCGATACATTACTCCATTCAATACCGTACTCCATTCAATACAATACTTCACAACTCCGTACAAGATAATACACTACGCATACCGAGTTTACTAGGTTCCAAAATCAATACAGTACTTCTCCCAAATTCATACACACTTACTAGGAATCAATCTGCTACCCATTCCTCACAAACTAGATACTTCTAATTACGAGGCGCGCCACCGGTCTCTTACCTTGACCGTATTCGCTCCGGGTACCTGCACACTAAAAACGTTCCCCCGAGGGGTCAGCTTTCGCTGAATATGATAACTGCATACCCCGCGTACTAGCGAGGGTACGCCGACCATTTGGTCGAATACATGCAATTCATTTGCAATACATACGTTCATACTTACATACATACATGCTTCATTCACGATACTACAATACTACACAAGTATACATACATACGCACAGAACAGTACATGCTTGGAAGACAATACGAGTCAACCAATACTTACTTACCATCTCCTAGATTATACATACACAGTACTTCCTCATTACATACACAATATGCAATACGGAGATACAATTCTCCAATACATGCAAGGTCCAGTTAGCTTCATTACACACCCGGGTTAATCGGGTGTTCGGTACTCTTTTACTTCCGGTCAATGACTTACAATAGTCAAGACCAATACACATACAATACTTGCTTCTTACATACTTTACTTCCAGTTAAGTCGGTATGACCTCCGGGCAGGGATTACTACATCCCACCACCGGGCTTTAGGGTGGCTCACTAATCCAGGATGCTACCCATTCAAGGGAATTGGTCCAAGGAAAAGATTATAGCCAGGATTCGGATCCAACCTCTTGTGTTTCTTATCCTCACGCGTGGCCGAAACTATATCGGACTTCTACTCATTCCATTTACTCATTACTCAAGTTAGGAGTTAGAATGTTAGGAATTAGTAGAAGTCAATAATTCGTTTCCATACATACATACAATACACAAGTACACAATACTTACACATACTTCTCATTTCCATTCATTCATTTCATGAATTATACAAACTAATTGTTCAAGAAGATACAACCAGAACAAAATAGTTCAAACACAGTTAAGTGCAATATAAGTCCGATTCGTGCATTTATCTTATTGGTGATCACATAAGCACACAAATCGGGGTAACCAGGTTAGGATACAGAGCATGAAGAAATCATACCGTTCACCGTTGTATCCGTACTACCCGCTCCTTCGAGGATCAACTATTGGATTCCTATACATACATGAAGTAGCATGATCAATGGTCTATTATTGATCTAACTTACTCCTTCATTGATATTCTCAATGTTTACTTACTACTCCTTTACATTCATACTTGGTTATAAAACCATTCTTTTCCTTGTTACTTCTTAAGCTTGCTTCCTTACTCATTTACTTACTTTCTTACCATTACTACTTCATTAATGGTGTATTACTACATATATGCATATGTGTATATAGGCATATATACATGTATATATGATTACTATAATCATATAATTAAAACAATTTTTTTTTTGACACGACCGGACTTGCGACCGACCTTGCAAGTCCGGTCCATTCCAGTAGGCTACATCGTGTAAAATTCCAGGGCCGACCGACCTTGCAAGTCCGGTCCCAAGGTCGGTCCATTCCAGTAAGTTTCGTATTTGAAAATTTTAGCCCGACCGACCTTGTAAGTCCGGTCGCAAGGTCGGTCCATTCCAGTAGCTTGCATTACGGAAATTTTCCTGGCCGACCGAACTGCAAGTCCGGTCGCAAGTTTGGTCCATTCCAGTAGCTTTCAGACGGGAGAATTTTCTGGTCCGACCGAACTTGCATGTCCGGTCGCAAGTCCGGTCTATTCCAGAAGGTTTCCCGTCTTTGTAATTCTGGGCTCGACCGAACTTGCAAGTCCGGTCGCAAGTCCGGTCCGGCCCAGTACTTCAGTTTTAAAATCTATTTTTGGGTGCTTTCTTTACCCATTGTTTCCCCAATTTTACTAATACTTTCCCACATGATTTGGCACTAATTAAGCCCTCTAAATCACCTTGGTTCATCCACCAAACTTACTACTCAATTCCTACATTCACTTACACCTTCTTCCTCATTTCAATCCAACACTTATACTAGTTGTATTTCACTAATGCTACAGATTTTGCTCTTTCCTCAAATGCTACAAATTTTTACTCAAACTTCTATCCTCCATTACTTCCTCAACTAATGCTATTCCTAGCATCCAAAATACATTACTTTACATATCTCTTCTCTTCTTACTTAGATCTTCCTCAAATCTGTTTCAAGGCACTAAATACTCACTTCCAACTCTCCAAATACACCTAGTCACTACTTTGGACATTCTCTCTTCTTACCCAACTAAGTCCCCAAGTTTCTAGACAAAATTTGCCATAGTCTCCCCTATAATTTGGCTTTTCCCACACACCAACTCAGCTCATATATGCTCATTCACACAACCTGTTTATACAATGCATTATATACACATTTTAACTTCACTACAGCACAATAAATTCCTGCACTTACACATTCAATACCCCATGTTTTTTCCAAGCTTTTAAACATCATTTAAAAACTTCAAAACCGTTACATTACCATTCCTCATTATACTACAACATACTTACTACTCATTACTCAATACATTACCCATTTTTACTACTCAAAAACTGTTACATTGCACAATACAAAACTAGTTCAGGGTGAGAGCCTTTACCTTGTTCTTTCTAGTTTTCTTTCTTCCTTTCCCTTCTCTTCCTTTCTTCTCCTTTGTTCTTGGTTTTGAATATAGTTCACACTACCATTCTACAACCCATATCAATACACAATACCATTTCAATACTACCCTTAATTAACCTAAAGCTTAGAGCATAGTTTTAGGGTTTAAGAAAAACTATTACCTTCCAATGGATGAATGAAGTTCTTGACTAGCAAGAGAGCAAGATTCCTAGCCCAAAGAAGAAGCCAAAATCGGCTGGAATGCAAGGAACAAAGCAAGGCTTACTTTGAATTTTCGTTTTGAAAATAAGGGCTAGAAAAAGATGAGCTTTCAAGAATATTTTTACCTCAAGATGACAAGGAGGTGAAGGTGCTTCTAATGGTGGTACTCAAGCTTCGAATGCAGCACACCCATGGAGATGAAGTTGGTTGTTTTCGATTTTTGAAAGGAGGAAAGTGTTCTCCTTGGTGAGGGGATTCCAATGGTACGATTTTTATTGAATTTGGAGAAGATTTGAGTGTTCAAAGAGAGGAGAGAAGTGAGGTTTTTGAGAGCTTTCTCCATTATCCATAGCCACCTGAGGAAGAAGAAAATAGAGAGAATAGAGAAAGAAGGGGGGCCATACGTGAGAGGAGGGTGAGTTGTGAGGAGAGAGAGTTTTTATTTTGCTTTTGTACTTATTACACTTGTCCCTTAGCAAATAAGAAGAGAATTAAAGTGAGTGTGAGAGAGGAGTTGGCCGGCCCCCTATACACACAATCAGATTTTTAATTTTTTATTTGCAAAGTGGACACACTAAGTTTGTTTAATTGCATTCTCACCCCACAACTTCCCAGTTTTGACAGTTTTACTAACCGGATCCCGTTTTCCGGAATTTTCTCGTGTAATTAATTTTATTGGTTCTAAAGCTTCACTAATATCTATTAGTGACTATTTAGTTGACCAATATTGTTACGAGTCTGTTTGACCCGCTTAAAGTCACGTTTTCCCGGTTTCCTCGAAAAACGCGCTTTAAGGTTCGTTCACGCTTTTTAATACATTATTTGGATCCGTTTTCTTCGGGAGTTGTTCCCATATATTATTTAGGTCTTATTAAACCTTTAGAACCCATATAATACGCTAACCGAGGTCTCATGCCTCCCATGGTTATTTAACGCTTATTTAGCGTTTTCCGCTTTTAAAGCGTTTATTTATTTCTTTTGGATTTATTTTTTTCCTTACCAATATTACTCTAGCATTAGGCTCTTAAATACGGATTAGAATTATCTTAATCACTATATTTAAGTTTGGGGTATTTCAGTATTATTTCTCTCTCCTAATTTCTCTAAGTTAATTAAACTTCAAATTACTATTCCAGAGTATTCTTTCCAACTTATTTTAAGTATTCAGAGTTCGGATTCAATTTGGCTTTCTCTTGTGGTTATTTGATTTTAAGAGTTCAAATTCTATTTGACTACTCAAGTATTTTTTCTGTTAACTCTCCTTATTTTTCTCTCAGTAAATATATTACTGGTGGTTTCTTTTATTCTTTTAACGGGTTGTTCTTTTCCTTTGTAAACCTTCAAATTATTTACAAACATCTCTCCTCTTTTCTAAATTATTTCTTTCCAAATAAATGTTTATTAATTGACTTCCTGATTTTGTTTCTCGTTCTTATTTATTCTTTCCTGAATTACTTCACCAATCTCCTTTTACTAATCTTCATAATTTAACGAGATCTATCTTTTGGAAATATTTTAATTGCCGAGAGTTAGAACTCTTTCTTAATTATTTTATTTGTATTTCCTTTAGCATAAATCTTTAATTAGTTATTTCTCTTTTTATTGTACAAGTAATTCTATTTAAGGGTTGATTTCTCTCATTATTCTCCATCCTCAATACGCCGCTCTTGCGTTTACTCTCTGCTCATTGTTTTTCACGCTCTTTCCTTTCAAACCCTTGGTAATTTCTCGCTAGTGCCGTCGAGGTCTGATTATTCCCTGGTGTCCAGTTGGTAGATTGTCGGGTAATGTATTCTACTTAGTTGGTTGGTTATCTACTTGTTGCTTGGTGAATTCTGATTGCTGATTTTTGGTTATCTAGACGCCGATTACATTGACGAGTGCTATAATTAGTCCGGAGCAGTTGGGCTCTTGAGGGATTTGGTTGTTCCAGGTAAATTCTATGCTCAATGATTGTTTGACTGATGTTTTGTAAAAGAATTGGAAAAGGTTCGGCTGTGTTTTGTGAGTTCTCGATTGTGGTTTGAGGATTTGGAGTTGATTCCCATGTTTTGGAATTGAGGAATTGGTTTGAGATTGTGGTATTTTGATTATGGTTTTTGGGAGTCTTTCACAGGTTGTATTCTATTGTTTGGAAGCCCACAGGTGCTCCCCATTATTATTATTTGCGCTGCACACATTGTTGCAGTTAAGCTCTATGATCTACTCTATGTTACTGCTGTTTCATAGGGGGTGTGCACACTTAAGGACTTAGGGTGAGGTGGTTGTTTGACGGTCCCACAGGTGACTGTCCTGGAATTGTTGTTTGGGGTCCCATAGGTGACCCGTGTTCGGAACTGTGGTTATTACTTCCTGTTGAAAGCTCCCTACTGTGGTTTCGGTATTGTTATGTTTTCTGGAAATTCATTAACTGTTACGGTAAAACCTTCTCATCTGTTTATTAAAGGCAAATGAGTTCTAAATGTATTTTACAGGTTGAGGTGGAATTTACTCAGTTTTTCTGATTTGTGCGATCCTTTCTGTGTTTTGTCTATGTTTTATGATCGCAGGTATGGATGACTAATTGTGGGATCGGGACAGCGAATCACATAGTTTAGGGACTACGAATAATTAAGGCGATGTCTTGAATTTCAGTGATTAAGAGATGTTGTGTTGTTCTCAGAGTCTTATACATTGAATGTGTATTTTGCTTCCGCATAACCTGAAGTTAACTTTTGTTTTAAGTGTTAGTTAGTTCATTAGCCTGAGCACCCGTGGGAATCGGGTGTGGCGGTAATGCCCTGGATGTTTTGAGATCCGCTGCTGTGTTAAAGGTTATGTTCATTTGAGTTTTGGTTAAATGAATTTAATGGCATTTATGAGTTGGTTTTATTTGAGTTTGAACTTTGTATTGAGTATTTAATAATGATCTTATCTGTTCAAAAGTTCCTCCTGTTGTTATTGAGTTTTACATGAGAGTTTCTAATGGTTTTTGGATTTGTTTGCATTTCAAAAGCTGCACTTAAGGACCTGTCCGAACGTCCGTCCGGACATAATGTTCGGACAGGCACCGAAAGTTTCAAGGTCTTTGATTGTTTGGCTGTGTCCGAACTTCTATGTTCGGACAGCATGCGAGGACGGGTTCAGCTTGCAAGTCTCGACCTATGTCCGAACTTGCAAGTTCGGACCACGTAAGGATTTTTTCCGAAGATTTGAAACTCGACTTGTGTCCGAACTTCGAAGTCCGGACACAAGTTCGGACGTTTGGTTTTCCTTAGTCTAATCCGCTTCGGCTTGTGTCCGAACTTTCCATGTCCGGACACAAGTTCGGACCTACTTTGTTTTGCCCTTTTAGAACTCGTTTGAAGTCAGTTTTAAGTGCCGTTTGCGCCGTTAGATTTGTATTTCATAAGCTATGTTTTGAGGTAAAAATCCAGGGTGTTACAAGGTGGTATCAGAGCTTGGCTTTCGAAATAAGATAAAACCTGAGTAAACCGGATTAAAAATTGGGGATAAGCCGTTTGGGGAAGTATGATGGATTATGTGTTATTTTGTGAGCTGTCGAGTTATATTGGACATCTTGGTGTGGTGTTTGAAGATTACACAGGGATTGTGTTTACTATCGAATTGTTGAGTGTATCATACTTATTATATATATCATTGTTATATCTGAATTATCTACCCGTGGATTGGGGTAGTGAGATTGTAGTATAACTAGAAGGGGATTGTTATAGGGGGATTTAAGAGCCTTGAAATTTTTGACTCATAATCAGGAGTCCACTTTGAGTAGGGTAGACTGGCAGACCGACTGAATTTCTCCTACAATACCAAAAGTCGAAGTAGAAGGGCTAGCATGGCAGCCAACGACCCGATGAGACAGCTTCAGGAGCTTGCCTTGAACTTGGGCCAGATCGTGCAGCGACAGGCTCAGCGAGACAATGTACCTAAGGACTACACGAAGAGGATTGCCCACTTGAAGCCGACTGCATTCAAGGGGGAGGAGGACCCAGTACTGCTGGAAGATTGGCTGCGTGAGTTTGATAAGATCTTTGAGGCGGTCAACTGCCCTGCTGATAGGAGAGTCAACGCCGCCATTTATTACTTCAAGAGCGAGGCTGACATCTGGTGGTCTGCCAACAAGGATGCTCTTCTGGCTGGACCTGACCTTGGATGGGAGGCACTGAAGGAGGCCATGCGAAGGCGATTCTACCCCGAGCATGTCCGGATGCAGAAATACCTGGAGTTCTCTGAGCTCAAACAGCAGGCCCAGAGTGTGAAAGAGTATCACTCCAAGTTCCTAGAGCTGGCGAGGTTCGCGCCGACGATGGTCCCGGACGAGGCGTCGAAGGTGCAGAGATTTGTGGGGGGACTCAACTAGAGTCTCCAGGAGGCTTTGAGCGTGCTGACGATACCCACCCTCCAGGATGCATATGGAAAGGCTGCTAACCTGTATAGGGTGCAGCAGAAGAGGAGGGAGGTACAGGCGGGCCAGAAGAGGAAGATGGAGGACGGGGAAGAATCCCGGAGTCGAGACGACCGACATCAGAGGCCCCATCAGGACAAGAGATGGAGGCCTAACTCAGGTGATGGGAGGAGGTTCGATGTGAACCAGAGGAATGATCAGAGGCGGAATGATAGGCCCCAGGGGCAGGCTCAGAGAGCAGAGTACGGGCGTAGCAGGCACTTCCACTGCAGGAGATGCCACAAGGATCATCCGGGGAAGGACTATGAAGGAAACCTGGTGGCGTGCTTCCGGTGTGGCAAGAAGGGCCACAGAGCTTTTGAGTGCTTCCAGGATCCCCAGGGAGGCATCCAGCAGAAGGGAAATGGCGGAGACCGGACCTACAGACCAGTAGACCCCCAGTCTCGAGGCAGAGATCAGCACCAGGGCCAGAATCAGCGAGGGGATGCTCCCCAGCGTGGCAATGGCGGGGGTGGAAACGGAGGTAACCGAGGTCCAGGGGAGAACCGAGACAATAGTATAGCTCCTGGGAGGATCAATGTTATGAGCCGGGCCAAGGCGGAGGCCGAAGCAGAGGTGTTAGCAGGTACCTTTTCTATTCATGGTACTTCTGCCCGTGTTTTGTTCGATACTGGAGCTTCATATTCCTTCATTTCTAAGAAATTTGTTAAGAAACTGGGTCTAGAAACTTGTAAGAATTCTACCATAGCAGTATCTATACCCTCGGGGCGGGTCATCTCTTGTAATCATGTATTGAAGGATGTGGGGGTAGACATTAAGGGGGAAATTTTGTAACTGACCTGATCCAGTTCGTCCTCCCCGACTTCGATATCATTTTGGGGATGGACTGGCTAAGCAAGTATAAGGGGAAGATCGATTGTGGAGAGCAGAAGATCATCCTGAGAGGACCAGCGGGCCGAAGAGTCTCCTATAGTAGCGTGGAGAAGAAACCGGGAGTAAAGATAGTTTCAGCTATGTCAATTCTCTCCCAAGTGAAGAAGGGACAGCAGGCATACCTTTGCCATGTCCAGGATCTGAGCCGAGCGCCGAGCCCATTAGAAGAGATTCGGGTGGTGAATGAGTTCCCTGATGTCTTTCCAGATGAGATTCCTGGTATGCCGCCAGACAGGGAGGTGGAGTTCAGTGTCGACCTTGTGCCAGGAGCAGCGCCTATCTCCAAGGCTCCATACCGTATGGCGCCATCAGAGTTGAAGGAACTGAAAGTCCAATTGGAGGAGTTACTGGAGAAGGGATACATTCGCCCGAGTGTATCGCCATGGGGAGCTCCTGTCTTGTTCGTGAAGAAAAAGGATGGGAGCATGAGGTTGTGCATAGACTACCGGGAGCTGAACCAGATCACTGTGAAGAACCGGTATCACTTGCCCAGAATCGACGACCTCTTCGACCAGCTTCAGGGCGTAGGAGTCTTCTCCAAGATAGACCTGAGGTCGGGATACCACCAGCTACGTGTTGCAGAGAAGGATATCCCGAAGACTGCTTTCAGGACCAGATATGGGCATTTCGAGTTTCTGGTGATGCCCTTTGGATTGACGAATGCGCCGGCGGTCTTCATGGACCTCATGAACCGGATCTTTAATCCCTATTTGGCCGGTTTGTGGTGGTTTTTATAGAAAACATCCTCATCTACTCCAGGGATGAGGAAGAGCACGAGGAGCACCTGAGATCAGTCTTGCAGATTTTGAGAGAGCAGCAGCTTTACGCCAAGCTAACTAAGTGTGATTTTTGGTTGGATCGAGTGGCATTCCTAGGCCACATCGTCACCAAGGACGGAATCTCAGTAGATCCGGCCAAGATCCAAGCAGTGAAAGAGTGGCCAAGACCGAGCAATCTGACAGAGGTTCGTAGCTTCTTGGGTCTAGCAGGGTACTACAGAAGATTTGTGAAGGATTTCTCAAAGATAGCTAGACCCCTCACAAACCTCATGAAGAAAGTAACCAAGTTTCAGTGGGATGATGACTGTGAGAAGGCGTTTCAGACATTAAAGGAAGGTTGACCACAGCCCCAATATTGACCTTGCCTTCTGGGACAGACGGATTTGAGGTTTTCAGCGATGCTTCCAAGTATGGCTTGGGATGTGTCTTGATGCAGCATAGGAAAGTCATAGCCTACGCATCGAGACAGCTGAAGGAGTACGAGACCAGATACCCGACGCACGACCTAGAGCTTGCAGCAGTAGTCTTCGCCCTGAAGATTTGGAGGCACTATGTACGGTGTTTCCTGCAAGATCTACACCGACCATAAAAGTCTCAAGTACATCTTCACTCAGAAGGAACTAAATATGAGGCAGAGGAGATGGTTGGAGCTGATCAAGGATTATGATCTAGAGATTTTATATCATGAGGGGAAGTCTAACCTAGTGACCGATGCTCTAAGTAGGAAGAAAAGTCATTCAGTGAATTCGATGTGGATTCTTCCAGACGAGCTAGTTCGTGACTTTGAGAAGCTGAACTTGGAGGTGATGGAGGCGGGAGGAGTAGAGCGTGAGGTGAGGTTGTACCATATGAGTGTCTCTTCCGACATCTATGGGGAGATACTCAAAGGACAGCCTGGTGATGCGAAGTTGGAGCGCATCAAGGAGAAGATGAAGGAAGGGAAAGCTGAGGGGTTTGAGACCCACAGTGACGGCAGTCTAAGGTTTAGAGGCCGATGGTGTGTACCTCAGGGGTGCGTGGAGGTAAAGGAGAGGATGATGAGGGAGGCTCATAATACTCCCTATTCAGTCCATCCTGGCGGTGATAAGTTGTATAAGGACCTAAAGAAGATGTTTTGGTGGCCTAAGATGAAGAGGGAAGTCGCGGAGTTTGTGTCGAAGTGCCTTACCTGTCAGAAGGTCAAATTCGAGCACAAGAGGATGGGAGGTTTGTTACAGCCGTTGGAGGTTCCAAAGTGGAAGTGGGACTCCATTTCCATGGACTTCGTGATGGGTTTACCACCGACGAAGGGAGAAGTCAATCAGATTTGGGTGATAGTGGACCGACTTACTAAGTCTGCACGGTGTAGACACCAAAAATTCTCACCCCATAAAGCAAATTTCGAAATAATAAACACAATAAGAGGGGTCGTCGCCTTTCTTTGTCAACACGTATTGACATGCATGCCAGAATGAAACCATCGTTTTATAGTCTTTTTCAAAGCATTTCATAAAAACACGGTTTTGCTAAAACGAATTTTCAAACGACAATACGGTTTTAAACTCATCACGTTTTGAATCTTATTTTTAATTGTATCCCATAATTTCATCTCACTATATTATTGTTCTCATTTGTATTGTATACTTTCCTTCTGAAACGGTAACGTTTTTTAGATGAATTATCCGGTCAGAATTAAGGCTTTTGTATTATTTCCTTCATCTATGTGTTGAGTTCTGAGTTAGCTTAGTCGGTTAGCATGTCTACTGGAAAATCAACAGGTAGGGGGTTTGAATCTGGCGGACAATTGGACGCGTTCTATTTTCATCCCCGCCCGCAGAAGAACTCTCTCTATTTCGTATGCTAATATACTGAGTTCTGTCATAGCTTAACCGGTAGAAGTATGCAAGGGGTACACCAGAGGTCGCGAGTTCGAGACTGGGAAGCTGCTAAAACTCGTTTTGCCTTTTCTATCTCCCTGGTCCGATTTCTGCCTCAGTTAAAGCCCACTTATATTAGTCAATCCAAATAAAAATCAGTCCATGAATCCAGCCCAAATGAAACCCTAGCTTCACATCTGTATACCCTCCCATTATAAAACAATCAAAAAATACCCTACAGTGGACAGACGTTTTTCCCAGCCGACTAATCCCTGACATTTCTAATTTTCCAGAAAACCAAAACTTTCCTCGGTTCTTCGATCTTCTTACGCTCGAGTTTGAAGAAGCCCAAACATCAGAAGATTTTCTCCTCCATCGAGCCCCTTCTTCTACCTCAAACCACCACCTCCACATTATTGATCGAAAAATTCTTCCCGTCAAAAACCACCACCAACGCCCCGCCTCCTTGGGAGCCACACGTTTACCCCGAGCTCCCTTGCTCTCTGAAGTCGTTCCACCATCGATAGCGTAAGTGGATTTTTCCCTTCTTCTTCCTTCTAATCTTCACTAGCATTTCAACGATCCCCTCCTTGTTTTTTTTTCATGATTCCGCTTTTTTCAATCGAACGTTGCCAACAGGCTCGAGCCAATGACGGCAAAACTCCGGTTCTGTCGAGAATGAATTTCCGGCATGAGGGTCAATCCTCTCTTATATCCTTCTTCTCGTGTTTCATTTTTTTTTCTTTCTTTTAACGAAAACCGGAATCAGGGGCTCGAACATTCAGTTTCGTAGCTCCCCGATTTCGAAGGCGAGGGCATTCGTTTCTTGTTTTAAACCTGGATTTCCCTTGCGTTTATTTTGCTCTTTTGCTTGTTGAATCGGGAGGAGTCGTTTGGTCTTGGGAATCATCCCAACTATGGCCACCATCTTCTCCTCGCTTAGTTATTTCCTCGATCATGTCGATTATAGCTTCTTCTGCAATCGTGAGTTTGGCCTCGTTCTCGGGCAACTATCTAACCTGGTATGGACGCGAAGTCCACGAACAGGTCGGGGGTACTTGATATTAGTCCCCTATTGCCTATATGCATTCGAGTTGCCCAGTTTTAATGTCTCCATCGCATCTCGAGACCGGCTCATTTCGGTCCCAATCCCATGGTTGTTTTTCGATTCTTAAGTTGCGAAGAAAACTGGTTCATCCGGTTCATCTCCAGTCATAGTATTGTCCGTTCTCATACTGTGTTTTCTGTTTGGATTTGCTGTTAATGAGTGAACTGGTCCATCTCCAGTCGAAAGCCTCACCCTGTTGCTCTCATTCTACCTGGTGATTATTACTACTCTCCAACTCGACTGCTGTTAAATTTATACCCGAGTCCCAATAGCCTGAAACATTCCTTAAAGTCATTCATCTGTGTTATGCATTAATTGATTGAACGTTCTCCCTTCTGATGAGAAATTTGAACTCATGCCATTGGTAATCTATGGGGTAAGGATTCTGTTCAGAGACTTCATATGTCTTGTTTGCTCTCCTTTTTCTACCTGTCTGGACTAACATTTCGCTTAGTCTCTGGTGTGTTCTAAGATACTTGCAGGGGAATACATGTGACTCTCCTTGTGGTACCGATTTCTGGCTCTCGAAATTTTCCTAAATGACCTTATCATCCATGTTGTGTGATTGTTTCATCTCTTCATGTTCTGTGATGTTCTGGCCACAATTTTGCACGTCTGTTCCATTTTGTCAATGTCTTGAAGTGCTTTCGGTATCAGTCTGGTTTTTTGACTTACATTACCTCTGGAAATAGGCTCAATAGGGGCAAGCTTCTGTTGAATAAACATGCGCATGCAGGAAAAAGAAATACCAGCTTTAGTTTCTGGAATCCGCCCCTGAAAATAGTTGAGAATGTGAATTGTGCTCTGAACTAATTCTGAGTTTTTTATCTCTGCAATGTACTCACCTAGGTGCTGTTTAATACTAGTTCAAGAATAACAAAAAAAAACTTCCTCTGATTTCATCAATAAGTTGTGTTAATAAGCAGTGAACGGAAGTAAAAAAGATCAGATTGTGTGCTTAAGTTTTGGTTTGATGCTCTTCTAAGCGTTTGGTTGGGTTTCTATTCTATTTTTGTTGTCTGGAAATAAACCTCATCCTGTTTCCCATGCGCTTGCATCCTGTGATATTTTTAACTGCTGCTTGCTGTACACATTCACACTTACTGTTCATCCCCTGGAATATCAATCCGCTCCTTGCTTTTGTTTGCTATACGTAAGCCCTAGTTATTTCCCTTAGGGCCTTAAGCTGACAGAAAAGTTTAGGATGTGTTATCGCCTCACACCTAACGGGTCTCTCATTCGTTTCGTGGGGCAATAGCCTCCTATAACTTCAGAAAATACTCAAACCACCCTTATATGTATGTAAGAACAAAAGCATCAAAAAACAAGCCCTTAAGGCTATCTAGGAAGGTTTAAGATGTGAAACCACCCCATGCCTAACGGGTCTCTCATTCGTTTTATGTGGGTGGAATCCTCTTTTACCTCAATACACCAACAATCAAGATTAATTGGTTAATAAACCTTATTATTCCATTCCGATCCAAAACCCACTCCTTTGATCATCATTCCAATAAAAAAGGAGAAGGTCAAAACCAGGATTGTCTCTCGGTTTCATTCATCACTTTTCAAAATTCAAACCCTCTCCCTGTTTTAACTAACTGTCGCTAGCCCACTTCCAAGAGCCAATCCGGCCCACAACTTCAAAAGTCCACTCACCTGGTCCAAACTCTTTAGTTCATAAATCAATCCCCCTACCTCACAAGTCTAGCCTGAAGTTCCGCCATCGTAGCCCAAAAACCAAAGCCCAAGGCCCAAACCCGAAGCCCGAAATCGAAACCCAAGGCCCAATACCTCATCATCGAACCCAAGGCCCAATATCTCATCACCCAAACCCGCGGCCTAGGCCTATATCCAAACCTTCGGCCCAAAGCCCATGTCCCAAGCTCACGGCCCAAAAACAGGTCTGAACTCGAAAGTCCAAGGCCCGAGTCCAAGCCTAAGACCCAAGTCCAAGCCCATGAGACCCGGCCTCAAACTAGAAGCCCCAAACCTACTCAAAGCCGGCCCAATTATGTAGCTTAGTCCAAGTCTCCCTCAAACACGGCCCAAATGCCCACATTTGGCCCAAAGCCCATAGCCCAACTCGGCCCATTAGCCCAACTCGGCCCATCAGCCCAACTCGGCCCATCAGCCCAACTCGGCCCATCAGCCCAACTCGGCCCAACTCGGCCCATCAGCCCAACTCGGCCCATCAGCCCAACTCGGCCCAACTCGGCCCATCAGCCTCGGCCCATCAGCCCAACTCGGCCCATCAGCCCAACTCGGCCCATCAGCCCAACTCGGCCCATCAGCCCAACTCGGCCCATCAGCCCAACTCGGCCCATCAGCCCAACTCGGCCCATCAGCCCAACTCGGCCCATCAGCCCAACTCGGCCCATCAGCAACTCCCAACTCGGCCCATCAGCCCAACTCGGCCCATTAGCCCACCAACCCAAACCAAGTCCACAAGTGTCAAATCTTGACCTTGACCAAAAGACCAAATCAAATCAATTCCAACACATCTTTCAAACCCGACTCCTTTCAATTCATTTTCATCTTGTAAATTCCTTTCAAAACCCAAAAACCAAAAAGAATTTCAAACCATCACTTTATTTCATCAAGTTTTCAAAGAAACCGTTTTGTGGAATTTAAAAAGGAAAAACTCTTCTCACATCACAGAAAACTCTTCTCCATTGCAGAAAGTTCTTCTCACATATACAGAAAGTTTTCTCCTAAAAACATTTTTCAAAATCAGTGTTTCTTTACCGAGAATTCCGAACAACTTCAAAGTTTTCCAATTCAGTCTTTAACTCAAATAAACCGTTTTCGGGGAGCAAGTAATGTTAACCCCTTCAAAACATTTCCTCCATGGTTAGGACATCACTTGTCTTCCTTCCCAAAAATAAAAATCCGAGGCGGGGCACTGGGGTCATAACCTCCCTTGTCGCAGTCTGGATCTCTTTAGGCGGGGCATTAGGGTGACAAACCTCCCCTAATTGCAGCCTAGATGTTTACAAGGCGGGGTGCTAGGGAAGTAACGACCTTCCTAGTTGCAGCCGGGATTTTAGAATCGTCTAACTCCCTTCCGCTCGATTTCAATGTTTTCGGTTTTTAATGTTTTAAAACCCGGGAGTTAGAGACGTTATTAGGGTTCGACCGAGAACATCTCATTCATGGTGTTTCTCTCTGAATCCTATTTTTCGACATAAATTCATTACCCCATCTTTCGAGCCTCGGCACTTACCATTAATTAAGTGTCGTGTTCGAGGGGGTACATAGGGTAATCCCTCGGGATTATCCGCCCTTTCACAACAAAAAATGATTTTTTTCGGTTTTAGAAAACTTTAAGAGAGACAATTCTGGATAAACTCGTACAACCCTTCCTATAGGACCTCAAGTCACATAAACACTCCTCAATCTCTCTCTGAACAAACTCCAAGTCACCTAGGACCTCCAACTCCCGAAGACTCCCAAAAACCTGGAACGTCTTCAAAACCCGAACACCTATAAACCAAATGTCCTCTTTCACACTCCACCAATACCTTTGACTTCCCAAAAAATTTGACCATTCAAAAATCCAAACTTTATAAACACATAAAATTCCTCAATTCCATCAAATGATCCAAACGCCTCTTTACTAAAAAATGACCAAAATGCCCCTTTGCTCCTCAAAACTTCTAGCATCCTTTTAAACTCGTGAAAGTCAAAACAACCTCCAACCTCTCCACATTCCAACCAATTTCACCGGCCAATATTTCAAGACCAGCCTATTTCTCCAAACTCTTGAAAATCATCTGTTCTTCAGTCCACATCCAATCCTATCCTTTGGCTTTAAATTGAATCTCTCCATAAGGTTTTGAAAGAAGGCAATCCCGACAATTGGAGACCGAGGTTTCCTCGGGCACCAATCCGAAGTCGTGGTCGTTGCCACTTCTAAGGGGTGTAACCCAGTGCGAACCCACACAGAATCTCTGACATGACCAGATAAGTCCTATCCATAGGTACTAATCTCAGAGTCACTTAACGGTTCTTAGAACCCGATCTTCCTTCCTAGTTATCATAGGTCAAACTAGGTGGCGACTCTAGTCAATTCCGCCTTATAGAGGCATAAGTCCGCGTGGAGCCCATCGAGAGCGGCTGTAGTGCTCACTAGCATTCCCCATAAGCTTTCTGGGAAAGACGGACGATTTAGTAAGTATTTGAGGGATGCCAGAATAACGGGTTTTCACCCTCCACAGAATGGCATTTTTCTAGGGTCTTGACTTTTCAGTGAGACCATATTTACATAGACCCCCCCTCATACCGAAAAATCACCCTCCACAGAATGGCGACTCTGCTGGGGAAAACTTGAGTAAGTTTTTCTCAAACTCAAGGAAGACTGAACTCCATTCAAAATTGTCGGGACTTCCCCACTTCTTTCAAAACCTTCAAGAGATTCTTTTCAAAGCCTTTAGGATTATTCTACTCCACACTTAGAGTGTGTACCTGATGAGGACAGTTAGGACTTGATAGATCCTCAACAAACATGACAACAATTGGGTTAATGATTAGCTCACGATTAGAAAGAGACACTTAGGACTAAATGAAGCTAACTTCCCTTTAGGTTAATAACAACCAATTTGGAATCACTAATCTCAAGATAAAACACTTAGTACATGGGTTGGTGCTAACTTCATCTGGTTTATTTACTACTTTCATATTTATACTGCGATTGTGGGGTGCATGGGGTGGGTAGCTTAGGACATGCATTCCTCTGTGTCACCCGATTTACCCACGATGTCACGGGATCCCCAACCAGTCCACGGTTGATTCCCCATGAGCTAGGGTCACTCTCTCAGTGAACAAACCCACGAGGCGGTACGGTCTCCGACCAACACTTTGAGCTCATGATCCAAAAATATCCTCCATTATCCGAGTCGAAGCCAGCATATAGTGAACTTTGAGCCTTCAGTGTCCAGCTACCTGGTCCGGTGTCTAAGACGGGTTTATGGAAGTCACCCCCTTGTATGCCGCCTGTCTGACCGCCCTTCTGTCTTACCCTGAAGATTGCATGGGCTCAGTTCTCCATTGCTCCTCTGCACCACATGTGTCTCTAAAGCCCAATGTCACGCTATACGTCCATAGAGGATCCCGTATTTACCGGATACCCATACATGGCACAACGTAGTCAGTGAATAATTTGGACCTTAGACACACCTGACCGTGCAGGTGACGAGAGACCCGTTCCCATGCAGTACTTCTCCGAGTTTCCCGAAAAGTGGGGTGTTGTCGGATCATCACTGGCCGTGGCGTATGTTTCCTTATCATCTCGGGTGTCCTGACCTTTCGAACTTAAGCACTCCGGACTTTCTTGATAACGTGCCCCGCAAAGGCATAACAGAGAAAAAACCCGAGAGATGAACAGTGAAGGGACGATGGTTCCCCCGGTGAAACGAAATCATAATTGACCTGGAAAGTGATTATCCCAACATTAACACTTACAGCTCCACATCAAATATAGCCACGATTTACTTTATGCTACACATGTGTGCAAACCACTTTTTCAAACCAGTCTGTTTTAAAACGTTCGGAATTCTCTTTCACATATCTTTTAAAGAGGTTTTACAAGCTCATTCAATTTAGAGTCTCACCTTAGTTTTGCTCCCAAACATTTTGGGTTTTAAAACCCGTCACTTCATCCTTTAAAACCTTGTTATTTCCAAAACGATTTTCAGAAATAGATTTCGAAAAACCTACTTTCTACAAATGAATTTCAAACAACATTCTTCACCAACATCATTTCTTAATGGTTTTCGAAAACAGTTTTCAAAGTGGATTTTCACAAATGTATTTCAAAATAAATGATTTAGTCCCCATGTCGTGACCCGCTATTTTTGAAGTTCTGCCCACCTTCAAGAGCAGCGGTCATTACTGTGGAGCGTACTAGTCATTTCATGTTTTCACAAAAGTGGTGGATTTTCACATAAAATTTTGTGCTCGATCAATCATCTTTCCTTTCTCAAAATATCCCCCATTCCTCTCGTTGAAGCAAGTGAAGCAGCATGAAGATCGACTACGCGGATCGAGCTGAAGGCCAGAGGTGCATCAACCTGTGGAGCTAGCCGAGCGACATGAAGACCAACACCAACTGTTCAAATACAAAATCAGAGTCGTACCAACCCGAGTCAAGCGACATGAAGACTAGCAACGACTGTTCGAGTTCAAGCTGTTGAAAGTTAGACGAACACCAGCTTGTATTACTTGATGGCAGTACCACTTCGCTGCGAGAGCCCGAAGACGAGTGAGCAGCCAACCAGTTGCCCGAGCGTGAGCAGCCAGTCAGAAGTCCGAAGGCGGACCAGAAGAGTTCAGTAGAAGCCCATCTCAACACTTCCCCATTTTAATGACATTTTAGGATTGATGATGTATAGGTCTTCTTCCCCTATGATTCTTTTCTCTCTCGTCCATTTCTGAATAGATTACATGTATAGGTTTATACATCCCTTTGAATTTGTTTAGATCAATGTGTATAGGGTTCCCCACTCCCTATTTTCTTTGCGAATGACCGAGCGTCAAAATTCATATTGAGAAAATCCGCCACTTTGAAAACACGGTTTTTAAAAAAAATTGTTTTCCAAAATCTCGGTTTCTTTTGGCATGCACGTCTTGTTTAAAGAAGGGAACCAACGTGACGACCCTTCACGTTTTATCTATCGCTCTCACAACTTTGCTTTATGGGGTGAAGTTTGCGGTGTCTACGGATACATCCCCTTTAAAAAAAAAATTGACGAAATAAAGTGACACCCATCTCACAACATTTTTAAGATAAATAAAAATCATTTCACACTAACAATCATTTACATTCATCACACAACGAATTTTTGTTTAACAAAACATACTGATATTATCTCTTCTTCTTCATTCTAATCCTTGTGCATGCAGCGTGTTCGTGACTGTTGGCAACTGGAAAGAAAGAAGACCAGTCTGCCTATAGCAACGGCAGAAAAGATGGAGCGAGCCCCTCGGCATGATCAAGCAGTCGAAGGCCAATTTGTTCATGAAAGATTGATCCATGACCTTGCTGATGACTTGGAGAAAACCTGAAGATAGAAGAATTTGTCCAAAGAAGAATAACTAGGGTATACGCGGGGTCGGATAGCAGTTACAAGGAGTCTCCAACTTACTCTGCATATGATGCCTATGAGTTTCAAGCAATGGACCCTCACGCACCCTCTGTCCAAGTTCGAACAACACCAAACATGCCTTCTTCGTCTATGTACAGTTCAACTCTGAGAACCCCACCCGCCACCAGAGAGAATTGGCAACCACAAATGGTCTGTGATAAGGGAAAGGCACAAGCCCCACCTTCCCCCATGGTGTATTCTGGCTTAAACCTCTCCTTGCCCACACAAGAATATGTGCTTCCTTGGAAAGTACCTCCTCACCTGTCGAATTCTAGCCAACATCCTCACCCAGGAACAACACTGCCCTCTCAACCTCTTGACACCAGCTACCCTAAGACAACGTATATTTCAATCCAAAACCTTGATCTCAAAGCGAGTCTAATGAAAGAATTAGTGAAAGAACTGAAAGCGGAACTAGAGCTAGCCCGTCGCTTTAAGTCTGCAGGTTGGGAGCCAACTAACCCGTATCCGGATGCTCGTCTACAAAAGGGCATGAGTCTGCCTGAGATGGAGAAGTATGAGGGAATTGGAGACCCGAGACATCATGTCGACAAATATGATAAACTCATGAATCTCCATGGCCTCTCCGACGAGCTGAAAGCCGCATGCTTTAGATTCTATCTACAAGGACCTGCTTACTCATGGATTATGAGCATAGATCTAAACGGAAAGTCAAGCCAGGACCTGTATTTAGATTTCCTCTCTCAATACGGCGACAACTTTCATCATGAAGTTACACGTAGAGATTTAGAGGTCACATGCCAAAATTCTAACGAACCCGTGAGGGAATTCATAAAACGATGGAGGGTGAAGGCCGGACAAATGAATAACCGACCCAATGAGGAAGAGCAAGTGCGAATGGTAATTTCCGGGCTGAAAGATGTGTACCGACATCAGCTGAAATATCTAGGGATATGCGACTTCAGACGACTGATGGCGGTTGTGACTGCTTTGGAAGATGCTGAAATCAAAGATCCAAAGCCAACAATCATGCAAAGAGAATACCACCAACCCGGGCAGGACTCTCAAAGACAGAATTCGGGTCTAGGAATGTCACTCGGTGAAGCCTGGAGAATTTTAACCGAGGGAGGCTACCTAGCACCTTACAACACCAGTTCAAGGGTGAAGAAGCTTGGGCCACGATTACATGAGTATTGTGACTATCATCGGATTCGCGGGCACGCCACCGACGAGTGCACCACACTGAGAAACGCAATCCAAGAGCTGATAGACAGAGGAGACGTCTCTTCTTTAGAGATAAGACGTCCATCCTAAGCCACGAAGGCGCATTTTCCTAAGGCATCACTGAGCTAGGCATGATCATGTACTAATCCATGGCGATAGTGGCATAAAGTTGTTGAGTCATGTTTTCATTTACAACTGTCATGAAAGCGCATGAAGGGTTGCATCCCATCCCTCTCCCCTTTCTATTCGACCTATCCAAGAATCATGGGAAGAGTAAGACGATTTTATCATGTTGACTGATGCAATGTAGGAATTACCACTCCTTAAGCGGTCAAGGTTCGAATAACAGCTAAAACATGTGGGATCATAATTTCTTCCGGGACCCACTCAGTAACTGACCATCTAAAGAGCCATTGGTGGCGAGATGAGCTTCATGGATCCTCAACTAAAACCGACGCAAGCGAGACTAGGTGTAATCTTACCATTCATGCATTGCATCCAAAACAAAAACATTCAACCAAAATCCAAAATTCAATACGTTTTCATTGTCAATATTTCATGCATCCTATACGTAGTTATTCCATATTACCACAACATATTGCATTGTAGATAGTTGCATTTGCATACTTCCGTATCGAAACGACATCTTTGGGAAAAATCTTGAGAGATTGATTGAACAGAGTACATGAATCACTAAAACTCTCGACCCGTCAATGAACATAAGGGTCTAATCAAAATCAGCACCACAATCAAGTGAGTAGTGTGCAAAGAGCGGTATTTTCTCTTGAATTTCAAATGAGTGTTTTGGACAATCCAATGAGTGATGAGGAAAGATAGAGCGAGTCCACAGAGGTAAAACCACGAGCGACTTGTGTTTTCCTTCAACACATGGAGAGGCACAATTCATAGCGAGATCAATGTTGATAAACAGGATACGAACTGTGATTCATGCAAAGATCCGAGAATAGTAAGAAAACAATTATCGACTAATGAGGATGACGAGGCACTTAGGAATAAAAATCCCCACAAAACCAAAAAGCTTTGACTGCCCTTTACATAACCCCTTAGTGAGCCCCGCTGAGCCTTTCATGAAAAACTCTTTCTTCAGAAACTCCACAACATGCCAACCCACGTACATATACTTACCTGCCCTTGCAATAGAGGATCTCAAAGGAGCCGGAGCCATGGTCCCTCCCCACCATCTTCCACAAAAACAATGAAATGTTCAAAGAAATCAGTGAGTCAATGCAACTCCAAGGCCAAACACCTAAAAGAAAGCTGAAAATGTTCAAGTAGATCGATAAGTCAATGCAACTTTGAAGCTGAAAGCCAAAATGCAAAGCAAAAAATGCTTGAGGAAGTTGATGAGCCAAATGCAATTTCAAAAACACAAAAATGAGAAGAAAGTTCAAATCGTACGCCAGAAGAGGCAAGAAGGAGAAATCCAAACCAAAAGGACCAATGATGTCCCGAAGAAACCGATAAGGGGTTATCAAAGCCCGTCTAATCATTCCACCCATGGCGAAGGTGAAACATATTCTCTATTGCACAAAAGCTCCACAACTCCTAAATAAATCCTCCAGTCCCATATGACACACATCACACCCCTCAGCCCCGTTATAACCCAATAAAAGACCTCTGACTCGTTAGTTGATGAGCGTTAACTGAAAAGTATCGGATCTGAAACATGAATCATAAGCTTCATACTTGTTATCAACATGTCCCGTCATCCCAAAGGGACCATGAGTGGAAGAGTGTGACCTTACCCCACAAGGTCTTTCGAGTGCGAGTGACTCTTTGATCGAAGCACCAAATCATAAACAGCTAACCCCATTGCAATTGAGGAATTTGTGAGGATTGGAAAGTCCAGAACCTCAAAAAGGAATTCTAAGGAAAATATTGCTCCGAGCATCGAGAGTATCATCACATCATTATCACACACGACCATACTCACGAGAGATTGACCCACATCCCTCCATGAGAGGAAAGTGATTCACGCATTCGAGCTTAACAATCACTCGAGATCGAACCGAAGATGTCTTATATTCGTAAGCCTCATATTAATAGAGATAGGACCGTACCTTCTCTCGAAAAACTGCACATGCATTTTGCATCTCTTCTTGCATTTAGTATTTGCATGCATCATAACCACTTCATTTTCAACATCCGACTGGTAAGAACTCCACCTAGTCTCGCTGAAAGTCGACTTCAGTTGCAGTTGTTGAAGCATAACTTTTGATGTCAACCAGAGCCATCCCGAGCCATCATCGAGCTATATCTTGCCTCTTCGGAGCCATCCCGGGCTATCACCGAGCTACATCGAACCATTCAAGAGCTATCCGGAGCCACACGAAGACCATCTCGGAGCCATCCACTGCCATACTCAATCCCTATCGACACCGCTTCTAAATCCAATCTGGAGCCATGCGAAAGCCATCCTCAAAACTTTGAGACCATCCCTAAAGCTACACAGTGGCCATTCCAATAGTATGAGAACAATATGAGAGCCACCTCAAACGGAGCCATTTCGTCACCAGGGCCTTGCCTACAAAGTTTCGAACTACGTATGGTCTGATCTCAATACAGAATTGAGTACGTAGGCAGCCCGCCAAGGGTGCGACCACCTCGAAGGCGACAATCCCCTTTCACTCCTCGCTATCATCAAACAGAGCATCCCGGAATCATGACGGAGCCATCCCGGAGCCATGATCAGAACTTCACCGAAGACATCCAACCATGTTTGGTTATTTAGAATGATAACAAGTTCACCCACATCAAATCCATCAGATGGAGCCAACCGATTAGTCACCTCGAGCTTCAACAACCGCATCAAGACCATCGACCATTCTCAAGTTCACTGTCATATCAAAACCCCCCAACCACCCCGGATCGTCGGCCACACTGGAGCCATCAGTGCATACCAGAGCCATCGGCGCGACCCGGAGCAACCACTGCACACCAGAGCCATCAATGCATACTGGAGCCATCAACGCATGCTGGAGCCATCTCAGATCCTTAAAGCCATGCCGGAGCCATACCGGAGCCATCCCTTTGAGTTTGACGTTACTATAGAGCCATCTGCTCACGCAAAAACCTACATCCACAAAAAGGGAGTTTAATTCAATTAATACATTGGTTAATCACCTCACATCACATATCACCTGCATATACCCACAAAATTTGCTCATGTCTGACGCATCTTCACACCCGCTAGGCAGCTATTGCGCTACTAGTGCGGTCGACTTTTCGTTTTACACCCGCTAGACAGCTATTGCGCTACTAGTGCGGTCGACTTTTCATTTTACACCCGCTAGGCAGCTATTGCGCTACTAGTGCGGTCGACTTTTCGTTTTACACCCGCTAGGCAGCTATTGCGCTACTAGTGCGGTTGACTTTTCATTTTACACCTGCTAGACAGCTATTGCGCTACTAGTACGGTCGCCCTTCGTTTTACACCCGCTAGGCAGCTTTTGCGCTACTAGTGCGGTCGACTTCTCATTTTACACCTGCTAGACAGCTATTGCGCTACTAGTACGGTCGCCCTTCGTTTTACACCCGCTAGGCAGCTATTGCGCTACTAGTGCGGTCGACTTTTCGTTTTACACCCGCTAGACAGCTATTGCGCTACTAGTGCGGTCGACTTTTCATTTTACACCTGCTAGACAGCTATTGCGCTACTAGTACGGTCGCCTTTCGTTTTACACCTGCTAGACAGCTATTGCGCTACTAGTACGGTCGCCCTTCGTTTTACACCCGCTAGGCAGCTATTGCGCTACTAGTGCGGTCGACTTTTCGTTTTACACCCCTAGACAGCTATTGCGCTACTAGTGCGGTCGACTTTTCATTTTACACCTGCTAGACAGCTATTGCGCTACTAGTACGGTCGCCTTTCGTTTTACACCTGCTAGACAGCTATTGCGCTACTAGTACGGTCGCCCTTCGTTTTACACCCGCTAGGCAGCTATTGCGCTACTAGTGCGGTCGACTTTTCGTTTTACACCCCGCTAGACAGCTATTGCGCTACTAGTGCGGTCGACTTTTCATTTTACACCTGCTAGACAGCTATTGCGCTACTAGTACGGTCGCCTTTCGTTTTACACCTGCTAGACAGCTATTGCGCTACTAGTATGGTACCGAACTTGCATTCTAGGCTCGTCATAAGCCCTAGGGCTGGATATCAAGAGGTCCAGTTGAGGCACTCCTAAGTCCTCGTGCACTCTAAACCAAAACATTGGTAGTATCATAGGCTCGTCATAAGTCCTATAGCTAGATAACAAGAGGTCTAGTTGAGGCTCGTCATAAGTCCTCGTACTTTCAATTGCATTATAGGCTTGTCATGAGTCCTATAGTTAGATGTCAAGAGGTCTAACTGAGGCTCGTCATAAGTCCTCGTACTTTTAATCACATTCATACACTCACGATCGCATCCCATCAAATCAAAAACCGTAGTGAGAATTTTTGGCGCCCCGTCAACCTTGATCCAATTATGCAAAGGTTTGCAGAATTGAATCAAGGGGAGCCATCTGTAGACACCAAAAATTCTCACCCCATAAAGCAAATTTCGAAATAATAAACACAATAAGAGGGGTCGTCGCCTTTCTTTGTCAACACGTATTGACGTGCATGCCAGAATGAAACCATCGTTTTATAGTCTTTTTCAAAGCATTTCATAAAACACGGTTTTGCTAAAACGAATTTTCAAACGACAATACGGTTTTAAACTCATCACGTTTTGAATCTTATTTTTAATTGTATCCCATAATTTCATCTCACTATATTATTGTTCTCATTTGTATTGTATACTTTCCTTCTGAAACGGTAACGTTTTTTAGATGAATTATCCGGTCAGAATTAAGGCTTTTGTATTATTTCCTCCATCTATGTGTTGAGTTCTGAGTTAGCTTAGTCGGTTAGCATGTCTACTGGAAAATCAACAGGTAGGGGGTTCGAATCTGGCGGACAATTGGACGCGTTCTATTTTCATCCCCGCCCGCAGAAGAACTCTCGTCTCTATTTCGTATGCTAATATACTGAGTTCTGTCATAGCTTAACCGTAGAAGTATGCAAGGGGTACACCAGAGGTCGCGAGTTCGAGACTGGGAAGCTGCTAAAACTCGTTTTGCCTTTTCTATCTCCCTGGTCCGATTTCTGCCTCAGTTAAAGCCCACTTATATTAGTCAATCCAAATAAAAATCAGTCCATGAATCCAGCCCAAATGAAACCCTAGCTTCACATCTGTATACCCTCCCATTATAAAACAATCAAAAAATACCCTACAGTGGACAGACGTTTTTCCCAGCCGACTAATCCCCAACATTTCTAATTTTCCAGAAAACCAAAACTTTCCTCGGTTCTTCGATCTTCTTACGCTCGAGTTTGAAGAAGCCCAAACATCAGAAGATTTTCTCCTCCATCGAGCCCCTTCTTCTACCTCAAACCACCACCTCCACATTATTGATCGAAAATTCTTCCCGTCAAAAACCACCACCAACGCCCCGCCTCCTTGGGAGCCACACGTTTACCCCGAGCTCCCTTGCTCTCTGAAGTCGTTCCACCATCGATAGCGTAAGTGGATTTTTCCCTTCTCCTTCCTTCTAATCTTCACTAGCATTTCAACGATCCCCTCCTTGTTTTTTTCATTTCGATTCCGCTTTTTTTCAATCGAACGTTGCCAACAGGCTCGAGCCAATGACGGCAAAACTCCGGTTCTGTCGAGAATGAATTTCCGGCATGAGGGTCAATCCTCTCTTATATCCTTCTTTCTCTGTGTTTCATTTTTTTTTCTTTCTTTTAACGAAAACCGGAATCAGGGGCTCGAACATTCAGTTTCGTAGCTCCCCGATTTCGAAGGCGAGGGCATTCGTTTCTTGTTTTAAACCTGGATTTCCCTTGCGTTTATTTTGCTCTTTTGCTTGTTGAATCGGGAGGAGTCGTTTGGTCTTGGGAATCATCCCAACTATGGCCACCATCTTCTCCTCGCTTAGTTATTTCCTCGATCATGTCGATTATAGCTTCTTCTGCAATCGTGAGTTTGGCCTCGTTCTCGGGCAACTATCTAACCTGGTATGGACAACGAAGTCCACGAACAGGTCGGGGGTACTTGATATTAGTCCCCTATTGCCTATATGCATTCGAGTTGCCCAGTTTTAATGTCTCCATCGCATCTCGAGACCGGCTCATTTCGGTCCCAATCCCATGGTTGTTTTTCGATTCTTAAGTTGCGAAGAAACTGGTTCATCCGGTTCATCTCCAGTCATAGTATTGTCCGTTCTCATACTGTGTTTTCTGTTTGGATTTGCTGTTAATGAGTGAACTGGTCCATCTCCAGTCGAAAGCCTCACCCCTGTTGCTCTCATTCTACCTGGTGATTATTACTACTCTCCAACTCGACTCTGCTGTTAAATTTATACCCGAGTCCCAATAGGCCTGAAACATTCCTTAAAGTCATTCGTCTGTGTTATGCATTAATTGATTGAACGTTCTCCCTTCTGATGAGAAATTTGAACTCATGCCATTGGTAATCTATGGGGTAAGGATTCTGTTCAGAGACTTCATATGTCTTGTTTGCTCTCCTTTTTCTACCTGTCTGGACTAACATTTCGCTTAGTCTCTGGTGTGTTCTGAGATACTTGCAGGGGACTACATGTGACTCTCCTTGTGGTACCGATTTCTGGCTCTCGAAATTTCTTAAATGACCTTATCATCCATGTTGTGTGATTGTTTCATCTCTTCATGTTCTGTGATGTTCTGGCCACATTTTTGCACGTCTGTTCCATTTTGTCAATGTCTTGAAGTGCTTTCGGTATCAGTCTGGTTTTTTGACTTACATTACCTCTGGAAATAGGCTCAATAGGGGCAAGCTTCTGTTGAATAAACATGCGCATGCAGGAAAAAGAAATACCAGCTTTAGTTTCTGGAATCCGCCCCTGAAAATAGTTGAGAATGTGAATTGTGCTCTGAACTAATTCTGAGTTTTTTATCTCTGCAATGTACTCACCTAGGTGCTGTTTAATACTAGTTCAAGAATAACAAAAAAAAAACTTCCTCTGATTTCATCAATAAGTTGTGTTAATAAGCAGTGAACGGAAGTAAAAAAGATCAGATTGTGTGCTTAAGTTTTGGTTTGATGCTCTTCTAAGCGTTTGGTTGGGTTTCTATTCTATTTTTGTTGTCTGGAAATAAACCTCATCCTGTTTCCCATGCGCTTGCATCCTGTGATATTTTTAATTGCTGCTTGCTGTACACATTCACACTTACTGTTCATCCCCTGGAATATCAATCCGCTCCTTGCTTTTGTTTGCTGTACGTAAGCCCTAGTTATTTCCCTTAGGGCCTTAAGTGACAGAAAAGTTTAGGATGTGTTATCGCCTCACACCTAACGGGTCTCTCATTCGTTTCGTGGGGCAATAGCCTCCTATAACTTCAGAAAATACTCAAACCACCCTTATATGTATGTAAGAACAAAAGCATCAAAAAACAAGCCCTTAAGGCTATCTAGGAGGGTTTAAGATGTGAAACCACCCCATGCCTAACGGGTCTCTCATTCGTTTTATGTGGGTGGAATCCTCTTTTACCCTCAATACACCAACAATCAAGATTAATTGGTTAATAAACCTTATTATTCCATTCCGATCCAAAACCCTCTCCTTTGATCATCATTCCAATAAAAAAGGAGAAGGTCAAAACCAGGATTGTCTCTCGGTTTCATTCATCACTTTTCAAAATTCAAACCCTCTCCCTGTTTTAACTAACTGTCGCTAGCCCACTTCCAAGAGCCAATCCGGCCCACAACTTCAAAAGTCCACTAACCTGGTCCAAACTCTTTAGTTCATAAATCAATCCCCCTACCTCACAAGTCTAGCCTGAAGTTCCACCATCGTAGCCCAAAAACCAAAGCCCAAGGCCCAAACCCGAAGCCCGAAATCGAAACCCAAGGCCCAATACCTCATCATCGAACCCAAGGCCCAATATCTCATCACCCAAACCCGCGGCCTAGGCCTATATCCAAACCTTCGGCCCAAAGCCCATGTCCCAAGCTCACGGCCCAAAAACAGGTCTGAACTCGAAAGTCCAAGGCCCGAGTCCAAGCCTAAGACCCAAGTCCAAGCCCATGAGACCCGGCCTCAAACTAGAAGCCCCAAACCTACTCAAAGCCGGCCCAATTATGTAGCTTAGTCCAAGTCTCCCTCAAACACGGCCCAAATGCCCACATTTGGCCCAAAGCCCATAGCCCAACTCGGCCCATTAGCCCAACTCGGCCCATCAGCCCAACTCGGCCCATCAGCCCAACTCGGCCCATCATCCCAACTCGGCCCATCAGCCCAACTCGGCCCATCAGCCCAACTCGGCCCATCAGCCCAACTCGGCCCATCAGCCCAACTCGGCCCATCAGCCCAACTCGGCCCATCAGCCCAACTCGGCCCATTAGCCCACCAACCCAAACCAAGTCCACAAGTGTCAAATCTTGACCTTGACCAAAAGACCAAATCAAATCAATTCCAACACATCTTTCAAACCCGACTCCTTTCAATTCATTTTCATCTTGTAAATTCCTTTCAAAACCCAAAAACCAAAAAGAATTTCAAACCATCACTTTATTTCATCAAGTTTTCAAAGAAACCGTTTTGTGGAATTTAAAAAGGAAAAACTCTTCTCACATCACAGAAAACTCTTCTCCATTGCAGAAAGTTCTTCTCACATATCAGAAAGTTTTCTCCTAAAAACATTTTTCAAAATCAGTGTTTCTTTACCGAGAATTCCGAACAACTTCAAAGTTTTCCAATTCAGTCTTTAACTCAAATAAACCGTTTTCGGGGAGCAAGTAATGTCTAACCCCTTCAAAACATTTCCTCCATGGTTAGGACATCACTTGTCTTCCTTCCCAAAAATAAAAATCCGAGGCGGGGCACTGGGGTCATAACCTCCCTTGTCGCAGTCTGGATCTCTTTAGGCGGGGCATTAGGGTGACAAACCTCCCCTAATTGCAGCCTAGATGTTTACAAGGCGGGGTGCTAGGGAAGTAACGACCTTCCTAGTTGCAGCCGGGATTTTAGAATCGTCTAACTCCCTTCCGCTCGATTTCAATGTTTTCGGTTTTTAATGTTTTAAAACCCGGGAGTTAGAGACGTTATTAGGGTTCGACCGAGAACATCTCATTCATGGTGTTTCTCTCTGAATCCTATTTTTCGACATAAATTCATTACCCCATCTTTCGAGCCTCGGCACTTACCATTAATTAAGTGTCGTGTTCGAGGGGGTACATAGGGTAATCCCTCGGGATTATCCGCCCTTTCACAACAAAAAATGATTTTTTTCGGTTTTAGAAAACTTTAAGAGAGACAATTCTGGATAAACTCGTACAACCCTTCCTATAGGACCTCAAGTCACATAAACACTCCTCAATCTCTCTCTGAACAAACTCCAAGTCACCTAGGACCTCCAACTCCCGAAGACTCCCAAAAACCTGGAACGTCTTCAAAACCCGAACACCTATAAACCAAATGTCCTCTTTCACACTCCACCAATACCTTTGACTTCCCAAAAAATTTGACCATTCAAAAATCCAAACTTTATAAACACATAAAATTCCTCAATTCCATCAAATGATCCAAACGCCTCTTTACTAAAAAATGACCAAAATGCCCCTTTGCTCCTCAAAACTTCTAGCATCCTTTTAAACTCGTGAAAGTCAAAACAACCTCCAACCTCTCCACATTCCAACCAATTTCACCGGCCAATATTTCAAGACCAGCCTATTTCTCCAAACTCTTGAAAATCATCTGTTCTTCAGTCCACATCCAATCCTATCCTTTGGCTTTAAATTGAATCTCTCCATAAGGTTTTGAAAGAAGGCAATCCCGACAATTGGAGACCGAGGTTTCCTCGGGCACCAATCCGAAGTCGTGGTCGTTGCCACTTCTAAGGGGTGTAACCCAGTGCGAACCCACACAGAATCTCTGACATGACCAGATAAGTCCTATCCATAGGTACTAATCTCAGAGTCACTTAACGGTTCTTAGAACCCGATCTTCCTTCCTAGTTATCATACGTCAAACTAGGTGGCGACTCTAGTCAATTCCGCCTTATAGAGGCATAAGTCCGCATGGAGCCCATCGAGAGCGGCTGTAGTGCTCACTAGCATTCCCCATAAGCTTTCTGGGAAAGACGGACGATTTAGTAAGTATTTGAGGGATGCCAGAATAACGGGTTTTCACCCTCCACAGAATGGCATTTTTCTAGGGTCTTGACTTTTCAGTGAGACCATATTTACATAGACCCCCCCTCATACCGAAAAATCACCCTCCACACACGGTTCATACCCATGATGAAGACATGGTCAATGAGCCAGTTGGTGGATGCTTACATTAGGAATGTGGTGCGATATCATGGAGTACCTGAGACCATCATTTCAGACAGAGACTCGAGGTTCTTAGCCCATTTTTGGCAGCAATTTCAGAAGGCGATGGGCACCAAGTTGAAGTTGAGCACTGCATTTCATCCAGCCACTGATGGTCAGACAGAGAGAACCATCCAGACCTTGGAGGACATGCTTCGAGCATGTGTGATGGACTTCCAGGGTTCATGGGCTGATATTCTACATTTGATAGAGTTTTCGTATAACAAAGTTACCCTAAACAACACCACATACCACACCAGCATCAAGATGGCTCCTTATGAAGCTTTGTATGGGAGGAAGTGTAGGACGCCATTATGTTGGAGTGACATTAGTGAGACTGTTGTTTTGGGACCTCAGATGATTGAGGAGACTATGGAGCAAGTCCGGATGATCCAGAGACGAATGAAGGCAGCCCAGGACAGGCAGAAGTCCTATGCCGATCTCAAGCGCAGACCAGTTGAGTTCGAGGTGGGAGATAGAGTTTTCTTGAAAGTATCTCCGGTGAGAGGGGTGATCAGGTTCGGGAAGAAAGGGAAGCTCGGTCCCAAATTCGTTGGACCCTATGAGATCTTAGAGAGGGTTGGGGAGGTGGCATACCGACTACGCTTCGCTTTGTGAACTAGAGAAAGTTCACAACGTTTTCCATGTGTCCCAGCTGAAGCGGTATGTTCCCGACCCTTCGCATGTGTTGCAGCCAGAGGTCTTGGAGCTAGAGCAGAATCTATCTTATGAGGAGTATCCCATCAGAGTGATGGACACTAAGACCAGGGAGACGCGATCGAAGTCCATCCGTATGGTCAAAGTCTTGTGGTCTAATCATGGTACCGAAGAGGCTACATGGGAGGTAGAGGAGGAAATGAGGAAGAGGTACCCACAACTCTTCGATCAGGTAACCGCTCAAGTCAGTAATTCGTTTAGCAGTTTTTCGCCTTATGGATAAGTTTTAGCTTCGAGGGCGAAGCTTTCTTTTAAGGGGGATGAGATGAAATACCCAGAAAATTCCAAGCTAGGAATAATATAGTATATGGTATGGGTAGCATGTCTGAGGTTAGTTAAGGTGGCCCAGGGAATTAATCTTTCTCCTTAAAGTGTTTCTGAATATTGGTAACGTTTTGCCTTAATGGATTTAATTATATTTCGAATGCTATATGATATGGTATTATTTCTCTCTCCTAATTTCTCTAAGTTAATTAAACTTCAAATTACTATTCCAGAGTATTCTTTCCAACTTATTTTAAGTATTCAGAGTTCGGATTCAATTTGGCTTTCTCTTGTGGTTATTTGATTTTAAGATTTCAAATTCTATTTGACTACTCAAAGTATTTTTTCTGTTAACTCTCCTTATTCTTCTCTCAGTAAATATATTACTGGTGGTTTCTTTTATTCTTTTAACGGGTTGTTCTTTTCCTTTGTTAAACCTTTAAATTATTTACAAACATCTCTCCTCTTTTCTAAATTATTTCTTTCCAAATAAATGTTTATTAATTGACTTCCTGATTTTGTTTCTCGTTCTGATTTATTCTTTCCTGAATTACTTCACCAATCTCCTTTTACTAATCTTCATAATTTAACGAGATCTATCTTTTGGAAATATTTTAATTACCGAGAGTTAGAACTCTTTCTTAATTATTTTATTTGTATTTCCTTTAGCATAAATCTTTAATTAGTTATTTCTCTTTTTATTGTACAAGTAATTCTATTTAAGGGTTGATTTCTCTGCATTATTCTCCATCCTCAATACGCCGCTCTTGCGTTTACTCTCTGCTCATTGTTTTTCACGCTCTTTCCTTTCAAACCCTTGGTAATTTCTCGCTAGTGCCGTCGAGGTCTGATTATTCCCTGGTGTCCAGTTGGTAGATTGTCGGGTAATGTATTCTACTTAGTTGGTTGGTTATCTACTTGTTGCTCGGTGAATTCTGATTGCTGATTTTTGGTTATCTAGACGCCGATTACATCGACGAGTGCTATCATTAGTCCGGAGCAGTTGGGCTCTTGAGGGATTTGGTTGTTCAGGTAAATTCTATGCTCAATGATTGTTTGACTGATGTTTTGTAAAAGAATTGGAAAAGGTTCGGCTGTGTTTTGTGAGTTCTCGATTGTGGTTTGAGGATTTGGAGTTGATTCCCATGTTTTGGAATTGAGGAATTGGTTTGAGATTGTGGTATTTCGATTATGGTTTTTGGGAGTCTTTCACAGGTTGTATTCTATTGTTTGGAAGCCCACAGGTGCTCCCCATTATTATTATTTGCGCTGCACACATTGTTGCAGTTAAGCTCTATGATCTACTCTATGTTACTGCTGTTTCATAGGGGGTGTGCACACTTAAGGACTTAGGGTGAGGTGGTTGTTTGACGGTCCCACAGGTGACTGTCCTGGAATTGTTGTTTGGGGTCCCATAGGTGACCCGTGTTCGGAATTGTGGTTATTACTTCCTGTTAAAAGCTCCCTACTGTGGTTTCGGTATTGTTATGTTTTCTGGAAATTCATTAACTGTTCACGGTAAAACCTTCTCATCTGTTTATTAAAGGCAAATGAGTTCTAAATGTATTTTACAGGTTGAGGTGGAATTTACTCAGTTTTTCTGATTTGTGCGATCCTTTCTGTGTTTTGTCTATGTTTTATGATCGCAGGTATGGATGACTAATTGTGGGGATCGGGACAGCGAATCACATAGTTTAGGGACTACGAATAATTAAGGCGATGTCTTGAATTTAGTGATTAAGAGATGTTGTGTTGTTCTCAGAGTCTTATACATTGAATGTGTATTTTGCTTCCGCATAACCTGAAGTTAACTTTTGTTTTAAGTGTTAGTTAGTTCATTAGCCTGAGCACCCGTGGGAATTGGGTGTGGTGGTAATGCCCTGGACTTTTGAGATCCTGCTGTGTTAAAGGTTATGTTCATTTGAGTTTTGGTTAAATGAATTTAATGGCATTTATGAGTTGGTTTTATTTGAGTTTGAGCTTTGTATTGAGTATTTAATAATGATCTTATCTGTTCAAAAGTTCCTCCTGTTGTTATTGAGTTTTACATGAGAGTTTCTAATGGTTTTTGGATTCTGTTTGCATTTCAAAAGCTGCACTTAAGGACCTTCCGAACGTCGTCCGGACATCAATGTTCGGACAGGCCCCGAAAGTTTCAAGGTCTTTGATTGTTTGGCTGTGTCCGAACATCTGTCCGAACTTCTATGTTCGGACAGCATGCGAGGACGGGTTCAGCTTGCAAGTCTCGACCTATGTCGAACTTGCAGTTCATACAGTTCGGACGTTTGGTTTTCCTTAGTCTAATTCGCTTCGGCTTGTGTCCGAACTTTCCATGTCCGGACACAAGTTCGGACCTACTTTGTTTTGCCCTTTTAGAACTCGTTTGAAGTCAGTTTTAAGTGCCGTTTGCGCCGTTAGATTTGTATTTTCATAAGCTATGTTTTGAGGTAAAAATCCAGGGTGTTACATTCCTGCTATTTGTTTAGCCAGATTTTACTATTTTTAGGAAAGGAAAAGGGAATGAGATTACCCAAAAATTCACTATCTTGATTCTCCACGCCTACTAGGGAATGGGATTCCCTTTCCCTAGTAAACTTTGACCGGCGACATATGACCATTGACCGATGACTAATGATTATTGAACGGTGAATGTTGGCCGACAATTAATGGTCATTGACCTGCAGTCGACAACCGTTGACCATTGACTGTTGGTCGTTAACCGGTTATTTATTTGATTTTCCCCTGCTCGAACAAACAACCGAGAAAATCAAAGGGAATTCTTTTTCATTCATCTTCATTTCCTTTCTGATTCCATTTTGTTTCCCCCGCTTGAGACAAACGCCCTTAGGGTAATCTCATTCTCTCACCTGACAATAAGAAAAACTGTCAAAACAGACAACAGAAAACAAAATCATCTCTTTCCTTTCCAGATTACCCAAAAACCAACGCCCATAGAATGTTGTGTCAGCTATGGATCGGGACCTTAGTTGAAAAAGGAGGACTGAAAACGGAAGCGGAAGAGTAAAGTTGAACTTGTCTTGCCCCGATCACTAGGGGTGCCCAAAAAAGTCTGTTACCACGGTATCAGGTACCATATATATTGTACCGTCCAACCGGTTAACCGTAACGTCTTTGGCAGGGGAGAAGACACTGGCGTGCAGGACGGAGCAACACACCCCCAACTTTGCTAAATTACACAAAATTATAGTGTAAAAATATTTTTTTAGCAAATTTTGATAAAAGACCCCCCTGACATTTTATAATTTTGTCCATGCCCCCTTCAACTTCAATTTCTGGCTCCGCCCCTGGTCTTTGGTGCTAGGTTAACCGAACCGTTACAATTAGACAATTGTGGTTTAGGTTACATATGTAACTTTTACACCGCGGTTAACCGGTAGTATATATAAAATTAGTTTTCCATTTTGGTTTTCGATATTTTAAAATTATTTGCTAGGTGATAGTCTTTTGTACATACTTTAACTTATACTTTGAAAACTTAAAAAGATAATGTAGAATCTAGAAAAAGGACACTACTTACCTATGGTGTAATATATTATGTGAAGTGAAGAACAAGTTAAGCAATATAGATGTATATATTGTAATTATGTTTTGGTAAATCTTTTGAGATGTATATTGTTATCTCTTAGTTGATAAAGCAGGCTGTAAATTACGTTGTTGAATCTAAGTGAATTGATTTTATCATATATTTTCAGACCGTGTCATTTCATTGCGATTATAAATGTGCAGGTTATATATTATATAACACGTTTGTAAGACGATTGAACATTATATACGGTAGATTCGGGTATTTGTGTTATATGTTATGTGTATAAAATAATATTTTCACATGACATTGATGTGTTAGGTGCGTTCTCATTGTTTGATTGTTTTTATTTTCTTAATTTTATCTAATTTGTTATCATTACACAAGATTTATACATGAAAAACATCTATACCCGATTTTTGTTAAGGTAAATTACTATATGATTAATCGGTATGTAACGAATATAAATAAAATGGTACAATATCAAATTTTAAAACCCTATCACCGCCCTGGCAATTCGGGTCACTCGGTTCGGGTTCGGTTCGGTTCGGGTCAATTTGTAGATATTCACTATTCGGTTCGGTTCGGATCAGGTCGGGTTATTGGTTAAAATTAGATTGGGTGACTTCGGTTTGGTTGATTCGGGTTCGGGTGCTTTCGGTTCGGGTTAGCCTCTGCATTTTTTGGTTTTTTCAGGTTGTGGGTCGAATTCGGGTGACTTACCGCGTTATACTTAATTGAAAAAAATTTAAAGTATAAATTTAAGCAACCTTTGTAACTTGTATTGATTTTCATATTGGATCTAAATTTTTCTCTTAATATAGTGTTACTCTTGATGAAGAGTGCTATTATGTATTGGTTGGTTATACATAACAAAATGGATGACAATATTTTTAATATTAATTTTTAATTATAAATTTATTAATTGTATCAACCAAGTATAAATTTAAAATTTGGTGAATCAATGGTCAATATTCGGCACTCGAAGCCCAGTCTATCCCCCCCCCCCCGCCCGATGATGTGCCTGTGCCGCCCGCCATCCCGCGCCCGTCACACCCCGCGCGTCCTGCGTCAGCGTCCGTCATCTCGAGCGAGTGTCGCGCACCCGTCATCTCGAGCGAGCATCACGTGCCCATCATCTCGAGCGAGCACGCACCCATGCCAATCTATCACCACCTCGCGTCTGGGCCCTTATGCGCCAGTCATTCATTATTCTTCGCTAATGTCTTAAGATTCTAATGGATAGATTTCTTTCAAACCGTTGTTGGGTTTTGTTACGCATTGACGTCATCACTGATTTTGATGCCATCATTTGCACCCATGGCCCTTTATTATTGAAAGGCTTTCTAGTTTCTCTCCAATATCTAGTACTGTTTATGTTTGCAGGGACATCTTCACACTATAGGTTATGTGACAATGTTTGGACATTCATCGTACAGGATGTTGTGATTAAGCACGAAGATACACAGGAAAATGTTGCTAGGATGAAGATTGAGCAATTGTTGTGAAAATTTCATCTCATCACGTTGGAAGTTTTTCTTGTAGTTAGTATAACGTGAAGACTATAACAAACAGATTATGTGATTGCATTTGTACTTTTCTTAAACTACTTGAACAAACCAGTATATAAAGAGGGATCAATTACGTGTAGTAGAGTATTAATATTGTTGCCCCCTCGAAGGTTAGCGTCAAGCTTCTGCACTTCACTTTTTGGCTATACTTCAGTGTGTCTTGAAACTTGGTGGGACATAGTCGGTCATAAATATAATATGCTTTTTGTGAGTTGTTGATTTGTAAGAGGTTGTTGGAACCAAAGATGGCAAGAATCGTAAAAATGGAATGAAAACATTTCTTATTTTAGTCTCAGTTCATGGAAATTATGCGTTCGTTCTTGCCAATAATAAACAGAAGGATAATGGAAGTTTGTCTAGATTCATGTGTAGTTTGGGTGAATTCGGTTCGGGTGAATTCAGTTTGGGTGGATTCGGGTATATCAAATTTCGATTTGATTCGGTTTTGGTTTAGTTTGGTTCGGTTTTTCAGGTCACATTTCAGATCACATCATTCGGTTTAAATTCAGATTCAGACCGGGTTGGATCGGCTTAGTTTTTCTTGTTCGGTCAGCTTTGCCGGGTCCAATCCCTACCCATAGCGTGAAGACCCCTACCGGTCACTGCCCTCACTCTGTGGTTCCTTGCTCAACTGCATTACGATCGGTTGGAAAGGAGTAGACAAAGAAAAGAAGAAACGCGATGTATTTTCCTAATCCTCATCGCTTCCTCTTACTCGCCTTCTTTCTCGCGGGATTTTTCTCCCAATTTCCATATCAGGTCCAAATCTACAGTCTTTGGAAGGGCGAACGATCTCTAGTTTCTAAAACCCTTGGTTAGATATACAGGATAATCCTTTACCCTTTTGGACCCCTTTTATGCAGGTTAATGCACGTGATGGTCTCGGCGATCAGAGACTGAGCATTATTGGTTCTTCACCTTTCTCGATTGCTCTTGAAAACCTCCAAAAGCAAATTAAGTACGCTTTCCTTTGTTCACTTCTTGAGGGTCTTGTTTTTCGCTATAAGTGGGTCCGTAGTGAAGTTGGAATTTAAGTCCCCGACGGTGATTATACAAATTTCTCCTTAGCAAAGACGGGCAACTTGGTTGTCTAGTTACCGACTTCATTTGGTAATGGTGACATGACAGTTTTTGTAGACATCACAGCTAAAATAGAAGAAGATGTTACTATCAGATGGAAAGATCTAAAGGTCGCGCTATCTTGTTGCTGTTGGTTCGACTTGGATCATGTTGGAAATTCTGTTCGAGTTAATTTGACCTAGGGTTTTCAAAAAGCCGACGAGGTTGAAATGTCATTTAGCTGCTATATGTTGCTGTTATCCCGACATATCCGCAGTTCACTTGGAAATTTGTGTGTTATAGACACTCAAATCAATGGTAGCTTATATGGTTACCTCACAAGTGTTGTTCAGATATTCGAGTGTTGCCACTAAATGACCGTCTGATGTAATCTATTTTTCTCTATGCTGCCTCTTGTTCTGATTGATTCATATTCCCATATAGTTCTTGAATCAATTGGATCCTTCTATCTGGCTTTTCATCGGTTAATTTCCCATTATGAGCTAATACAAGAGAGCTAATCCTCTGAATAGAACTGATCAACTATTACCTGTCATCCTTTTTTTTTCTCTTGTCCACTGAGTTCAGGTATGACTTCCAAAGAATTGGTCTTCTTCGACGTGCCATGACCCATCCTTCCTTCTCCGAAGAGAACAACAGAGCACTTAGCATATTGGGGGCAGATGTGATTGAAACCTCAGCTTCTCTACGGTTCCTGCAGAACAACATTGACATCTCTTCCGAACAGCTGAACCGCAAAATATCACTGATTTCGAACGTGGAGTCATCTTGCGCCTTGGATGGAACCCGTCTAGGCCTTCATAAAGTGGTCAGAGCTGCTTCAAAGACAAATTCAACCTCTCCACATGTTGTTTGTGGCGCTTTCCGTGCTATATTTGGAGCTGTCGCGATTGATGCTGGAAAATCAGATGTAGCTGGAAACGTGTTCTGGGGTATCCACGGTGGGGATATTTGATTTCCTTGGGCTTTGGATATGGGTTTAGTCAATGTGAGCTCCATGTTGTGCTTTAGACAATGAGCTTATGATATGATGATGATGGTGTTTTGTGTGGTAGAATGGTATCTTAAGTTGAGCTTGTGGTTATTTGCTCATGGATATGGTAGTATTTGCTTTAAGAAAATCTGGGTTTGTAAATATTTTGGTTGGTTGGTTGGTTTGATTTGTGGAACTGAAGTGGTCTTTAGTTGGTTAGTGGGTATGATGATGTATTTTCCATGCGTGTGTTGCCTGTGGGTTGAAACCGAACTAATATTACAGGTTTGGGTCATGTAGGGTAAAATCCTTTTCGTAGTGCATAATCCTTCATTCACATTGGAAGTTTTATCCTTGTGTTTTTTGGTAGTCAAGGAGGCTTGCTTTGGTTGCTGATCATGTGATTCGCAGCTAATTGGCACCCAACCTGATTCATTAAACTTGACTTGTCTATTCACTAGTGAATTAAAAAACAAATGTATACTCACCGAACATAAATTCCTTCGTTGGCTAATGTTGTTTGATGTTCATCTCGAACACCTCATAATAGATGCTTGATGAGAATAATTAATCTTATCATCAGATGCTGGTGGCAGAAGCATTTATTTTTAATAATCTTCATCATTGTGGGTCATCTTGACCTCCACCCCCCAAAATCTAGCTATATCGATTCATTTCTGCATAGTTTGGATTTTCCCCTGGTTGGTCCACCCACCACTCTCAGTTGATTCCAGAACTCCAATTTTCAGACGGTACAAGTTTGCTTTTTTGTCCTTATCAGTGCCTTAAGGAGTGATAATGATAGCCCCGTTTGCCCACCTGAGAAGATAAGCCTCTATCAGCAGATGCAAATACACAAAATAGTGTTGAAACCTTTTGTCATCATCTACCAAAGGCGTACACTTTTTGTATAATATAATCACCAAACAAATAATCTCATGATGAATATTGGACAACTCTCTTCCTCACTGTCCATTCACTAATTCTTAATGGAAAATGACCGTAGTGGGGGCCTACGGCTACGCTATATGCGTCTTGGGTGGGGACTGGGGATGTATGTATGTAGGTGAGGGGATGGTGGGTTCGACAATTTGGGAATATTCGTCGCTAATATTCACTCTTTTTTTAGACTTCATTTCTAATAACATTCTTGTAGAAGTTTGTTTTACTTTTTAATCTTTGTTGGGACCTTGAATTTGGTTGATAATGGTCTTCGAGTAATTCAAATGACAGAAGGAGTCAACCTACTAGATGGAGTCTGGCTAAACAATGAAGTCAAGATACTGCAAACTAGAATGGGTTTTACTATAAGGAAGAGTCAACTTGTTTGGAGCAGTAATGAGAAAAAGCACGGAGAAGCTAAGAACGGAAGAAAATATCGAGACCAGTTATAGACCACATCAGCAAGTACCAAACTTCAAAAAATGAGCCCGAAGCCAGAGTCCACTCTTTATTCAGTAGCTCTGCCCCAAGTTTAGCAAGACGATGTGTGTAACTGGCATGAACGTTATGGCGACAATTTAGGAGTGGTTAAGTCTATTTTCCTACAGTATTTAAGTAACATAGTTGTATTATTCACACTTTCACATAGATCATTTAGAGAGATAAGAGATCATCTAGACAGAGAGATTTATTCTTGTGCTGATGACGTCACAACTAGATTAGAGAGCAAGTGCACTCAGTTCTCCCAGAGTTGTATTGATCCACATTTAGAGGAGTGAGTGTAGGACTTAACATATTCCTGTTGTCTAACCACAAGTGTAGGAAAATATGTACTTCTCATTGAATTATCAATACAATGCAAGTTGTATATTCTTGTAAACCCTATGTTGTGATTGCGTTATACAAAATCTACAATACTAGTTTGTCCGAGTCTAACACCTGAAACAGACTACATCAGCACCCCACAGTGTTACAACATATGGAAGAATGAAATGGAGTATCATCGTAAATCCCTCAGCACCCATGTAACAGCCCAGTTTCAAACCGCTGACAGATGTTATTCGTTTGAACGAAGTCTCACAGTTTTGTTTACGAGTATCAACCAGGTACACCAATTAAAACGTGTCTACCATGAAAAAATATGTAAACACACCCTTATAAGACATGCTTCATTTGCCCCTCAATTTGTAGTATCTCTTATTCTCTTAATTAGACTATGAAATTTTTTAGCGTATTCCTAGACTCTGAGAACTAATCCGCATTCCTAGTACTTGAACCACGTAAAATCCTTGTTTCATTTCTTGTACATCGTTTTCTAACCGCAAAGCACCTAACAACAATCGTATAGGACAAAATAATTTCATAACAAAACAATTAATGGATCTGTCGAATGTTTAGTGAAGATTTCTTAAAAAACACTAACAGTGAAGATCAAGCAAATTGTACAATCTTGTATATCCACACGTTGTACTGTTATTGATTTCAATGTCTTCCTGTTAAAAATAAAATACTCTCTCATGTTCTCAATAGATGATTTTCCGGGTCCTCACACTCTTTCAAAATATAAAATGTTATAGTCTATTTTCCAATTCTACCCCTCAATTTTTATCTCACATCTCTACTTTTCAAATTACTTCAGTTCTCAATACAAAAAAGTAAGGGTAAAATAGTCTACTTTTTTCTCCATAATTATTGTGTCCATAGCTAGAAAATCATCTATTTAGAACATGAGGGACTACAAGAACATCATTCAAACTCATTATAATTAGGATCAATCTTGATAGTCAATAGATGCAATGTTCCTATTAGGATCCTAATGTGGATTTTTAAAAAGTTTATAGAACTTTTCTTTCGTGATTAGATGCCTTGGAAATCTATGCATGCTCTTGTACTTATATCATCCTATTACAAAAAAAAAAAGAAAAAGAAAAAATGATGACTTCATTTGTAGCTTTTGAAAATACTAGTGTGAGAATTGGGTTATCATCCCTACTTTCCTAGTATGTTGGTTCTCACCCAAGAACAAAGGTTGAAGAGTGCATAGAAAACCATTGATGAGCCTTTATTGCCAAAAATTGCAAAAACAAAAAAGTGAAAATTGTTCTAGAACCAGAACCATGTGCATATAGTTGTGAATTTCTAACCATTGATCTACACCGAATAACCAAACTCCACACAAAATAAATATACAAAACACTAAACTTGCTGTTCTACAATTTGTTGTTCACGGAAAAAAAAGAGTAATAAGGAAGAAAAATAACACGTAGCTAGACAGAGGCAAATAATACGCTCGAGCTGAAAGATTCCAGCAGCACTAATTGCATGTGGAAATACATTTCACAACAAGAGAAGAGTTCGGAAAGATACAGCTCGATTGTGGAGTGAGTTAGGTAAAATGATACTTATACAGATAATAGTGATTGAAACCCGACCAATTTATTTGGTTCCAAGTGGCTGAATGAAATTAAATATAAATCTAGCTAGTAACGATTGTGTTTTTGTGAAGCCAGTTTTATATAAGTTACCAAAAAGACACATTTACTAACATCTATATGTGGATAAGTTATTTATATTTATTTTTTCATTATAAATAACTATAATTTATAGTATATGTATTTCATAGTACACTATATGATAAATTTTACTAAAATATATGACTACAAAAATATAAAAGGAAAATTTTCTCACCACCCTGACATCTAGTGAAATTACTCTCATTTACGAGGTTTAAAATTACTTTTCTCATCTATGTGGTTTCCCTTAATTTTATATCGACTCATTTCCGTTCAACTTAGATGATGCTTAAATGGTGTCCAAAATTGATGAAACTTACATGAACGTTACAAAAGTGTTGATCCAATGTCAAATCCAAAATTGTTTAAGCTCACATATGAACTGTGCGATCCAATAAAAACACATTCATATGTCACATATTTTATTAGACCCCACGGATTGAATATGAGTTTAAAAACTTTGAATTTTATATTGAATCAAAATATAATACGCTGGCTCATGTAAAATTTCATAAATATTGAACAAAAATAAAAAAAGTTACCAAATGAAAAACGATAAAACCACATGAATAAATAAAATAATTTTTGTGGAGGGGTATATAACCGCCACCGTGATGGAGATATAATTAAAGAAATCCAATTTTAAGAAACTCGGTGAACTAGCAACATGATATGAGCATGAGGATAAATACAACTACGGTTGTTCACACCTGTGCTGGAGCAGCACCCACAACAATTAAGCGCTACGGTGGAATTCTCCTTAAATGTGAAAAGTTGGGCAAAAGACACTCAACTTTTAAACAAAAACAGGAGGCTTTAGCATTAACAACACTTCTTCCAAAAGCGGAAAATCTCATCTTTATTTATTGACCAGTATTGTTTTGCACTGTACTCAAAATATACCCTATTAACCGCAAATCTGCGCAACAAATTTCCATGTATTAAATTTCTCTAAAAATCAATAACAACGAAACACAGTAAAACCAACCGTATACTCGTTATTTTAACGGATGTATAGTGGTCACGCATAGCATCGGGTCTTTTTTTTCTTCACCGGTAAATCCGCCGCCCGCCTACAACCACAGATCCACCGACCTCAGCAACCGCCATCAGTAGTAACTTGCCTGCACTCCATCAAATTCTTCGACGATTGAATTCCCCCCGGTTTCGCAGACACATATCGCGATGCAAAATCCGGATACATTCCAAAACCATCATCCTTATTATGGCCCTGACCATTCCCTCCTTGCATCCCTTCATCAAAATTAAGCGCGTAACTCATCGCATCATAATGACAATTCACATGTCTGGATGACGCCGCTGCCGCACCCCCTCCACCGACACATCCCATACCACACCCATGGTTATTGCGGTTAAATCGGCGGATGAACGTTTTCCACTTCGGACCAGCTACGATCTCCGACCACTCCCGAATTTTCTTGAGTGCGGTAATTGGTTTCGCCCACCACCGTCCCTCGATCTCTGCTACGCGTATACGGTTCCAGACTGACGGACGAGCAGATAATGAACCAGTTGTTGGAACCTTAGAGTGTGTGATTGGGTGGGATCTGAAGCAAGGTAAGTTGAAGCAGCAGCGATTTCTTGATGATAATAAAGCACCGGTTGGTGAGTCTACTTCCTGGATGTGGTTGGTGTATAATGAATCTTCCAATTTCTTGGCCATCGAAGAAGATTGAGTGAGTACTACTCGGTTGAGATGCTCGGTTTCTAGATATTTCTGTCAATACAAAGAGAATTTCGAGTTTATATGACTGGGCGAATGAATAATTCCTCTGCTTTAATTGGTTTTCTGGGAAATGAAATGGGAAAGAGAAAGGCGTTGTTGTTTGTTGTTGTTACTCTGGGATTGTAATTTGTAACGGGATGAGAAACGGGAACAGGGAGATGCCGGTTGCCAGGGAGGGAGTGACAGGGGTCATGTGGACTGGATGACTGGTGGAGTGAGGAGTATCCATATCATCCTCCATAATATCTCGGAAGAAGTGGGAACGAATAAACATACTATATTGTAGACCGGTAATTGTGTGTCAACCATTTTAGACAAAATTGTGATTACTAGATTGGAAGATGTATTAATAGAGGTCTAGTTTATATCAAAATTAATTTTTTAATTTTTAAAAAGCATAGGGGGTGTCTATTTGTTTTCAGTTGAAAATTTTCATTTGTCATCTGTTTACCATCCGATCTATAATCTGTTAAAGTTATATTTTATTTTATTTCAAGTAACCAAACAAATCTTAAAAAATTTAGAAAAAATGCTAAGAAAATAGTTATGGACTTATAATTTACTGTCCACCTTTATTTTCTCACTCTTACAACCCACAATTTGATACTCGCTATCTTATTTTCTTACTGATATTGGTAGAATATTTTCATAATATTATAGTGAATTTTCTTAAAATATAGAGAAATTTGACCTTGGGTAATACAAAAACTTTTTATCTTTATTATGATACTAAAAATTACTACCCTCGTCCCGCCAAGAATGTCCTGTTGCTTTTTTGTCATGTTTTCCACTTCTAGGGGTGAGCATTTGGATAATTTGGTTAACCAAAATCCAAATTGTTGATGAAAATTTGGATTTCGGTTAATTTGGTTAAAATTTGAATTATCAAAATTTTGACTAAAACCGAATTAACCGGTATCCGAATTATCCATAAACTGAAAAAATTTTAGATTAAAAACCGAAAGCCGAAACGAAATCCAAATTTTCATCAGTTCGGATTTCGGTTAATCGAAATTAAAAAAAAACCTGAAAATTGAATTTTTATTTGGTTTTTCAATTAACTGAAATTAAAAAAATCTAACAACAGAAAAGAATATCCAAACAAAGGCCAGATCTGCAATTACCAATATAGTCCACAAAGAGAATCCGCATAATAACAACATTATAGTTAGTCGATCGACCCATAGTGACAGCATTATATTTTCTCAACCATTGCCAAAATGGCTATCACAAACAACTAACCCAAACAAAAGATCAAAAAAAGGAAGGATCAACTAGAAGAGTTCGCAATTTTTTCTTCAAATGCTACAACCTACAATATGGTACAAACAACTTCGATTTTCTTCTTTAAGCCTTCACGACAAGAGCCCATCGTTGCTTACCAAGATAGGTTATTTGCAACACCATTTGTTTGGTTTAGAAAAAAATTTTGTGAGATACAACATACAACCAGCAATAATCTAAGATTATAAATGAAAGAGCAAGTAAGTAGCGGACAGAAAGCTAGCGAGCTCCGGTGTCTTTTGGTAGTACTGTATATCTCCACCACATATGTCTTTCTCTCTCTGCCAAAGAAGAAAACAGAGATTCGTATAATAGACATTAAACAATACAAGCAAACAAACAAGCAACAGTGGTATCTCTTTTCATCTCTAACTTCTTTACAACAAATAGATTACATGTAAGTGTACTTAATAGCTCATTCTAGTATTAAAACGAGATTACATGTAAGTGTACTTAATTTTTGTTGATTTATGTCTTATATATCATTCCTTAATTAATTTTAGGATATTGATTAATTATCCTCATGTACTGTAGAGAGAAAGCATTCAAGCGGTATCAAATTTTGCACAAAGGAATCGGCTACCATATAGATTACAAGAATAGATGTTTGCACATATATGCTTGAAGTACAAGATGAATTCAGAAGGAATGCAACCACAAGATATACTTGATTCTTTTCCAAAAGCCATCCATTCAAATATCTCTCATTATTTATTAAGCATTACTACATTACTTGAAATCTAGCTATGGTAGTTAAGTAATTTGTTGCTTTTTCAAAGGTGTCTGAGATGAAAGCTGAATTCTATTCTACAAATGAAGATGTGATCTTACAGAATGAAACTCCAATGGATTTTTATGTCATTGTTACTGGAGCACTGGATATTATTCAGATTAGAAATGGAGTGAAACAGGCAAGTTCATCTACCCAACTGATCACTTGCATCAAGCTATCTAGCCTTACAATCTAAAAGTTATATAACAAAATTTGTATGCACATGTTCTTGGAGAAGCGAACGAAGGTGACTTCTTTGTAACCCATTTCCTCAAAATAGCACATATAAGTAACAACTAACAAATTATTCTGTTTAACAGCCCATTTCATCTAACTTCTTTGCAGCAGTGGACCACAAGAATATAACCAATCGGGTGATGGATGACTAGCTGATGGATTTTGTTAAGTCAAGATCCTTTAGTTTTGATCATAGCAAACTTGTGTGGTTTATCTAATATGTTTGTTAAGCTTTGAGACACAGATAAACAGGTAGAGGAGTGGCTTAGCACGCAAGGTTGCAAGCACGCTCCATTCATGACTTGTGCCTAACCAGTCAGACACATGTCGAGAGAGCTCCGTTAGAACTTCTAGTACACACAAGAAGTCAAGTACCACAAGACCACATCTCTCACGCATCAGAAATAATACAAGGACAAAATGCATCAATTGGCTCGACAAACTCATGTAGATTCGGGTATTGATAAGTGCAAAACATATAGACTTTTTAGGGTTTAATCACCTTATTAATTGTAGCAATTTTAGTAATGTTTCTCACTTATCTAGGGTTTTTCCTATAAATATGTTGTTATATTTACTGATGTATTTTATGTGTTAAATTGTAGGAAAAATACCTAAAACATACATATGTTTATAAGGGATTAAAGATGGTCACGTGAGGAAGAACACGTGCATGCATGAATTGCATGCAACCGCCTGATAATAGGCGGACAAAACAGAGGCAACCCCTCATATTAGGCGGACAACACATAGATGGGCAACAGGCGGACGGGACAGATCAGTACCGCCTCATAACGGGCGGTTGAGATAGAGAGGACCGCCTCATAGCAGGCGGACAATATAGAGACAACCGCCCCTTATCTAGCGGACACGTCTAAATGTCCAGGAAATTAACGGGTTATCTCCTTCGCCGACTCACTCTGCAAGTTGCCTCCCCCATATCCTTTAAGCAGTCGGCGCCTACCAGAAATCACGCACGCGTTTCAGCCCTGTCCCCTGCGCAATCAATAGCTGCAATCAATGGGGAGCTGCAATCAACGAGCTCAATCAGTGAGCTAATGAGCTGCTGCTCTGTTCTTCTTCCTCTATAAATACGAGCTTCATTCCTCCTTACTCAGTGTCCTTCCAGAGGTTCCGTCCGTGGTTCCTCTGGAGTTCCAATTCACACCATCATTCCATCTTCGTACCACTACACTTTCACTCACTCGTTTCATTCCATTTCTAATCTCCCGCTTCTCCGTTTGTCTTCTTTTCATTTCATTATATGTATACTCTGGGAATAATTATTATGTATCTGTATTAATTATGCAATATGTCTTGCTGGTTTAGTTTTAATAAAGTTTGTTACGGTTAAAGGTTTTCTCGCCATCTTTTTAATAAACCTCATGAATTTATTAAAATGCTTTACTAAATCTGTTTTTGATTTCATCGTTGGAAACAGATGGGTTGATTAAGCCGTAAAACTGGGGGAAACTTATTTTCATCGTTTAAGTTAGTACTCAGTTGCAAATGTAATCCCTCAACACTCCTCTGCCGTTCGCAGGCTTTTGCTTGAGTTTTCATCGGACCTTGCATTACAGGTGAACGAGTTCTTATGAGTTTTCATCGGACCTTAAGAAAATATCAGGAATCTTGCCAAACAGTTATAATTAAACCAGTAGACCTAGCATGAAAGAGCAGATATTATATTAATGTGAACCAGAGTCCCGTTTAGTTTATTTGCTTACTTAGTTAATTTTATTAACTGTTTTTATTTATATGTAACAAGTCAATTAATCCCCCCTCCTGTGACACGCTTAGGTACTTTAATATGTACATTAGTCCCGTGGTTCGATATCCGGTCGCTTACATTTCACGATACTACTGCGACCGGGATTTGTTTGCAGCCCGACGTTTATTTTGAGTTTTTAATTTCTTTTATTTTAATTTTACACCATTCCAACCACTCACTTTATAACGTCTGCAAAATGGCGCCGCTGCCGGGGACTAGATTTATTCTAGTTCCTAAGCCCCGGATTATTCACCTGTTTAATTATAAATATTTTGTTCTTTTTTCTGTTAATATTATGTCCATAATATTTTGTTTATTGTTAATATTAATTATCTACTATATTATGTTAATATTAATTGGACACCTGATTTTGGACATATGACATTGGACACCTGACTTTGGCCATCTAACTTCGGACTTCTAACATCTGACTTCTGACATCTAATTACTAACTCTTATATTATTGTCATTTAATTTCCATTGTATACTAACTGCTAACTTTAAATTTCTGTCATTTCTTTCCATTGTCTCTAACTCCTAACTTTTAATATTCTGTCTACTAATTACTAACATTTAATTTTCTGTAAATTTAATTACTAACTTTTAATTTATGTCATTTTTATTACTAACTTGTTATTTTATAACTTTGTTAATCTGTTACTTTCGTTAAACTCAAAAAAAAAAAACGAAGGAACCAACCGCCTCGTATGTCGCGGACTCCACACAGCCTCCGTTCCGCCTCCTGGTCCGCCAGATAACAGGCGGACGCCACACACGAGACCGCCTCCTAACGTGCGGACGCCACACACGAGACCGCCTCCTAACGTGCGGACGCGACTCGGTATAGAAAAAAAAAACTTCAAGCGCCGCGTTTCACTCCATCTGTTCTTCCCCAAATTAGAGAGCTCGAACCGGTACAGAGGAGAACGAACAAGCCGCGCAACTCCCCTCCTCTTCAATTCAACACAACTTCCTCAATTCTCCACCAAATTACGCAAGGTTAGTACCGAAATTTTTGTTTTTCAATTCTTAACGTTTCTATAGTTTCAAATCCACAAATAATGAACTACACTAGGAGAAATTAAGGACTGAACTTTCGAACCCTAGGTCGACCCGTTCGAAAATTCGAGCTTAATATGCGATTTTTGTCTCAGATTCTTCTTCTATAAATCATAATATACATACACAAGGTTAAATCTACACTGATTATACTTAAATTTGTCGTTTTGGATGAATTTCAAATTCAGGTATATGTAGATACGAGACTTGCTATGTTAAAATAGCATTCTCCAATTGTATTATGCCTTGTTTTATTAAACGAATGAATTTATGATTATAGGTTGTTATATGTGGATTTAGGCTGATAACGGTATTAAATTACCTTGCGTTTGACTGAATTAATTGTGGAGAATCGTAGATTTTTAGGGGAGATTCTGTCAATTTTTCGACAGAATTTATGTTGTATAATTATTCTGTTTATATTTCATATTGACCTCGTTTGGGGACAGCTTCCAGCAGCTGGGAGCTTCCCAATTTCTAAAATTAGCAGGCTTCCACCAAACACCCAAAACCAACAGCTAACAGCTTCTGTAAAATCATCAGCAGACAGCTTCTCAATTTTCAGCAGCAGAACCTAACAACTGTCTCTGCTTTTTAAAACCATCAGCAGACGTTCCACCAAACACAAAATCAACAGCTCACAGCTTCTGTAAAACCATCAGCAAACAACTTCTTAATTTCCAGCAGCAGGACCCAACAGCAGCCCCGAGCAGCTGTCCCCAAACGAACCAATTATTTGTTCTTCTTGTTTTCTATTTTTGTTAATATTACTAAAATGTTTATGTCAAATATTAATGCTTTGTTAATAATATTAATTTTTATGTTGTTTTTAATATTAATATTTATGTTGCTATTAATATTAGTTTTTATGTTGCTTTTTGTTTATTAATATTTGTTAACTCTTAATGTTTTTATTTTATGTAGTACTTTATTATGTTGTGTACTAACATTTTGTAGACTTATACTGTTTAAACCTTATCAAACTTCTGGAAGGTAACAGTTCGGTTTGCTTCATGTTTTTATTTTATGTAGTACTGTATTATTTTTTAAAGTTATTTATGTTTATCATATTTTTATTTTCTTTTGGTTCAATTGGAGTTCTGCTGGCTATATATGATTTTCTTTTCAGAGCAAATTCTATGTCGAATATATAGCTGAACTCACCTATGGAAAGCAACCTCAGTTGCGTTGGAATTTCAATATCTTGGGTTGAACACTTGCGCAAACTCAAGTGTGAGGAACGTCTCACCCCTGCCAAAGCTCTAAGTGTGAGGAAGGATACCTTCCTCAATCTACAATACAAGGGGAGTTTCAATTCTTCCTTATTTATATTAATGTTCAACCTACTTGCGTTTAATCCTTTTTGAGTCTGTCATATTTTGAAAGGTCATTTTCTTGAATTTAATTCTGAACAATGAGGACATTGCTCCTCTTAAGTGTGAGGAAGGAGAGACCTTTCCCTGAAAATATGACAGTTGTTCGTTAATGCCACACTCACTTTTTGCTACTCTAAACTGCCTATATAAAAAAAAATTGCAAAAATGAGATAAATCATTGTAGAAGTGTCTGAAATTATGTCAAGTGACAACTGAAAGATGGTTTTATTTTTAGAAGTTTGTATAAATTTATTTTCCTTCAAAATACTCTATTTTCACCCAAAATATGATAGATCTGCTAATTGTAGAAATCAATTTAGTTTAGCTTGGGATTATAGAAATATGTGGAAAGTCAAGGAAAGAAAAGGATAAAGACAAGGTACTCCGCTGTTTATGAATTTTTCTAACCAAAAACAGGCCTCGTCTATCCGGTTATTAAGTTCTTTGGGGTGCTTTAACACCTATCTACCTAAGGTCTCATGATCTGGGATAGAAGACCCAACACCGCTACAAGGATAGAGAGAAAAGTCTGGGGTACAGAAAAATAATGCAATTTTAAAAAATTGGATGTTTTGCATATACAATTTTTGCATTCAAAAAAAAAGAAAATGTAAATAATAAATTGCAATTATATTTATGAACATGAGTACGTGGTGTTGAAAGGTATTGCGGAATAAGGCATTACTTCACATCCCTTGTCATCCCGGGCTAGAGAATGAAATTGGTTGAAAATCCCAGGTTAATCTAACTTGTTTTCTGCAGTCTAGTTTCTCTATGCATTTATTAAATTATTCTTCTTCACTGTTTATAAAACCTACTTCTAAGAGCAGAATTATTCTTTCAATTGTCACTTTGTCTAAATTCCCTTCTACACTTATTTAATCTTGTTTATTATTTTGGCTTAGAGATAATTATATTCCTTATTTGCTTGAGGACAAGCAAAAGTCAAGTGTGAGGAAGTTTGATAAGTGCAAAACATATAGACTTTTTAGGGTTTAATCACCTTATTAATTGTAGCAATTTTAGTAATGTTTCTCACTTATCTAGGGTTTTTCCTATAAATATGTTGTTATATTTACTGATGTATTTTATGTGTTAAATTGTAGGAAAAATACCTAAAACATACATATGTTTATAAGGGATTAAAGATGGTCACGTGAGAAGAACACGTGCATGCATGAATTGCATGCAACCGCCTGATAATAGGCGGACAAAACAGAGGCAACCTCCTCATATTAGGCGGACAACACATAGATGGGCAACAGGCGGACGGGACAGATCAGTACCGCCTCATAACGGGCGGTTGAGATAGAGAGGACCGCCTCATAGCAGGCGGACAATATAGAGACAACCGCCCCTTATCTAGCGGACACGTCTAAATGTCCAGGAAATTAACGGGTTATCTCCTTCGCCGACTCACTCTGCAAGTTGCCTCCCCCATATCCTTTAAGCAGTCGGCGCCTACCAGAAATCACGCACGCGTTTCAGCCCTGTCCCCTGCGCAATCAATAGCTGCAATCAATGGGGAGCTGCAATCAACGAGCTCAATCAGTGAGCTAATGAGCTGCTGCTCTGTTCTTCTTCCTCTATAAATACGAGCTTCATTCCTCCTTACTCAGTGTCCTTCCAGAGGTTCCGTCCGTGGTTCCTCTGGAGTTCCAATTCACACCATCATTCCATCTTCGTACCACTACACTTTCACTCACTCGTTCATTCCATTTCTAATCTCCCGCTTCTCCGTTTGTCTTCTTTTCATTTCATTATATGTATACTCTGGGAATAATTATTATGTATCTGTATTAATTATGCAATATGTCTTGCTGGTTTTAGTTTTAATAAAGTTTGTTACGGTTAAAGGTTTTCTCGCCATCTTTTTAATAAACCTCATGAATTTATTAAAATGCTTTACTAAATCTGTTTTTGATTTCATCGGTTGGAAACAGATGGGTTGATTAAGCCGTAAAACTGGGGGAAACTTATTTTCATCGTTTAAGTTAGTACTCAGTTGCAAATGTAATCCCTCAACACTCCTCTGCCGTTCGCAGGCTTTTGCTTGAGTTTTCATCGGACCTTGCATTACAGGTGAACGAGTTCTTATGAGTTTTCATCGGACCTTAAGAAAATATCAGGAATCTTGCCAAACAGTTATAATTAAACCAGTAGACCTAGCATGAAAGAGCAGATATTATATTAATGTGAACCAGAGTCCCGTTTAGTTTATTTGCTTACTTAGTTAATTTTATTAACTGTTTTTATTTATATGTAACAAGTCAATTAATCCCCCCTCCTGTGACACGCTTAGGTACTTTAATATGTACATTAGTCCCGTGGATTCGATATCCGGTCGCTTACATTTCACTATACTACTTGCGACCGGGATTTTTTGCAAGCCCGACTGTTTATTTTGAGTTTTATTTCTTTTCTTTTAATTTACACCATTTCACCACTCACTTTATAACGTTCTGCAGTATCCACACAAGCAACTAGTTCACAAACAAAGCATTGCTCATTAATCTACAAGATAACAAGACAATTCAGGGAACTAAGACGCATCCATTACGTAGCCATAATAAAGTCTAAGAGAGCATTTATGAGCATTAATGAACCAGACAAGATCAGACAAGTGGAGAGTGCTAGTTGGTGATCGACCACATGAGAGTCTGCCTCCGACGTATCCAATCACATGGCGACACCTGTTCTGACGATTCCAGGTCAAGTTGAGGCTCAGCCTATACTTGGACTTAGCTACTCTACTGAGGATGAAGAGGCAAACGACCCCTAGAGTATAGGAGTTTATAGGTCATTTATACAAGTCTTATGTTTATAAATATGATGTATAAACTTTCGTCATGACAGGTCAAACATACACAAAAAAGGGAGAGATACTTAGAGCAAGGGTAATTCAGACTAAGTGTGTGTAATATACTAGGAGTTGGTGAGCTAGTGATAAGTCGTAGACTTATCATATTTTATAAGCTAGATTTGTAGTATTATTAGTTAAAATAAGGTTAGAATAGATGATATTTGCATTATTTTATATAAGAAGTCATATTATATGTTCAGACTAATGCTCTTAGTGTTTTTCATGCAAGGAGCAAGTTTTTCATCAAAAACCGAACCTTGCCGGATATGGAGCCGGACCTCTCATGCACGGCTCAAGTACACAGCAGAAATGGGACGTCGCCGGACATGGTGCCGGGTATGTTGTATCCGGCATAAGAAAAAGACGCGCATGTTTACCAAAAGATGTCGGTTATTTACCGTTATCCAAATACACGATGCCGGGTATGATGCCGGATGGAATCTGTCCGGCATAAGTGACTCTTCGCGCCAAAGCGGTTTCGACCGTTACTGAAAAGCACGTGTTTAATCCAGATGCCGGATGACTTCTACCCGGCATGGGATCCGGCACTTGAAGATGTTCTGTCTATAAAAGGGCGTGAGGGGCTGCGAATTTTGGCATCCAATCCATCATTTTTTTACACACACATACTCCATAGAATAGACGCATTTAACTGAGGAATTGCTGCACAACCATTCAAGAGGAGAAGAAGAAGATTCTGAAGAAGATTTAGAGGGTGAAGGCTATGTCAAAACTCTCCCTTCTCATTGTATTTCCTTCTTCAATTCATGGTGATTGAGTAGTAATCCCTCTGTTCTTGGTTGGGATGAAACTCTTCTTTGTAAAACAATATGGTTCTTAATATAATTTTCAAGTTCATTAAGAGTAGAGTGCTTATTGAAAGAGAATTGGTTGATCTCTTGTTCTCTTCATGCAATTTTACTTGAGGAAAAGAAGTCCAAGAGTAGAATAGGTTAGACACTCTTAATGATCTTCCTACTCTCTTCTTATGAATTAAGGGTTAGTGGTAAGAGTGAGAATTAATCCATCTTCCCCCATTTCCTTGTTCATTTCGTGGCATGATATATGCTCGATTTGTTAATAGGGATGAGTCTCTTGGTTTTCATTTCGGAGCAAGAGAGTGGCATTTACATTTTGAGCATGTCGGGTGTACTGCCGGATCTCCTGTGTCCGGCACATTCAATGTCTTGAATGGGCCGTGCTTCTGATATCCGGCAGGATGTCCGGCACTTTCAATTGTTGGTTAATTCAAAGGCTTGTGTTTATATTTCGAGTCCACATTGATGCTTAGATGGTTTTACTCTCTTAATCAAGAATAAATCCATTGTAATACCGTTTAGTTATGTTAGTTTATATTAGAATTAGAAAATCTATCATTTTCCCCCCTCTTATTTAGTAATTACCAAGGCTAGGACTAATTTTCTATACAAGTCCCTAGGGTTCGACTTGCTTGGTCTTAATTGCTTCCCTGCTACTTTTGACCGGGTTTTTTGTTTGCTACCCGTATAGATTGAGTAGGTTTCCTTATTTTTGTTTATGCCGTGCTTGGTGCCGGGTAAAGTTACCTGGCACATTCTTGATTCTTTCCTATGATTCTGTCTAATCTCTTGTACATAAGTGTCAATAATACCTACCAAGATCTCTTTTAGCAAAATGGCGCCGTTGCCGGGGACTTGGAATTAGTCCAAGTCCTTAACCTGGTAATTGCCATATTATTCTTTCATTCATTGATTCTTTTTATTTCGTCTTTTCAATTGTTGAATACGCCGGATGCATTGCCGGATGTATAATACCCGGCAGTACCAGACGACGTCTGTGCCGGATACTATATACCCGGCAATAAACTCGGCATGTTCTACGAATTGGTAACTATTTTTCCCAGCGAATGTTGTTTAAATTATTACTTACATTTTCGTTCAGTTCACTTGCCGTGTATAATGCCGGTTTCCGTTATCCGGCGCAATCGGAGGAAGTCCGATGCCGGATACGTCTGATCCGGCACGATGCCCGGCTACTGAAACTTTAACATTTTTTTCTCCTTATTCTTTCCATATTTATGATATTTCTTCCTCTTATAAAGTTCTCAACCTTTGTCCAACTTTGTACTCAGGATGTCTAGAAGCATGTGGAGGGCAAAGTTACAAAGTGAGGAGTCCGATCTCTTCCATTTCCTGCATATTTATGTGGTTAATGAACTCTACCCCCGTACAGGGGTAGAAATATTTATCAAGAGGAAGAAGATGAGACCCGCCCTTGCCTATCACCGCCTTAGGACTACTGCCCGTATAAGTGTTATGCCCGTGGATGAACTTAGGCGAAGATATACCCTCATATGGGTATCTTCACCAATAGGATTCACCAAAGGCCCCCCTCATATGCAATATTCACTAGTAGAATTAGGCGTACTAGGTTTAGGGTTATCTACTAGTTGTATACCTTAGTATCTTCTATATGTTTCATTTTAGTTTATTTTATCTTTTATGTTTTATGTAATGACAATGAGTTGTTCCACTTAATAGAAGCATATATTAGTGATTATTTGTTCTTTTTCATACTACCTAAATTTTTTTTCTTTATTTTTCTTTTCATCTTTTAGGTACTTGTGCTTCTACTTGTCTTTTTAAGTGAATGCCACTTACAAGATCACATAGTCTCCCTGGAACTCTCCTCGATTACAATCCAGAAATAGAAAGGACATTCCATCACCTACAAAGGCAGCAAAGAAATCACCATACCATGGCTAACATACCGGCAACCGTCAGGAACATTAACCGGCCTTCCAACCAAGGTCAACAACCTGCCATAAACCTTCCCGCTCTTTCCCAAGCAGATTATGAGGAATGGCAGAAGAAATTAAAGCCATATCATCAAATCCGTTGTGTGAAAGAGTTAGGAATGTTTGATGGAACTAATCCTGATGAAGCCTTACTCCACATTACAAAGTTCCTCTAACACGTAAATAGCCTTACTTCCAAGATACGTCTCCGAATACGCTAGACTCTCCTTATTTCCTCATAGCCTTACAGGGATGGCAAGTAAGTGGTACCATAGCATATCCCCACACTATTCACACATGGGACGACATGGCCACTAAATTCCATGACAAATTCTTACCCCCAAGCCGAACCTTAGAGATGATTGCTGAAATTATAACTTCAAGCAACCAGGTTCAGAGAACATCGGCGAAACGTGGGATAGATTCAAGGGTTTGCTTCTGACTTGTCCACATCATGGTCTCACCAAGGAACAACTCTCCCAGTTATTCTATAAAGGATTGGTGAACCAATGTAAGACCATGGTACTTTCATCCCTTGGTGCTGATATTCTAAAGAAACCCGGAGAGCAATTTCTAATGGGATTGAGTCCCTATGTGAGGAAATAAGAGACTGGGCTACCGGTGGTTCCAGAGGTAGCACTCCAGGTCTCTATCAAATAGAGGAAGAGACAGCAAAATCGAGCAACTATTGAAAAGTCAAGAGCAATTACTGGAAAGTAACGCTCAGCAATCCACCAAAGTTAGTGCCTTGCAAAAAGTGGTGGAGCAACTGGCTATGAGCTCTTTTCCTCAGCATGCAAAGGTGGTTAATACACGACAACCTCAGGTATCGCACCCTTCTGTGTTTCCTTTACCTTCTGACCTTCTGATGTGTTTTGTACACAGTGTGGAGACCACACGATTTCGAACAGTGCCCTGAGTTGCAGGAATTAAAAGTATCTGAGGAAGTCAATTATGTCAACAAAACCAAGGATTCAGGCAACCTTGGCAGAGAAATTTCCAAAATTCTCCAAACTCCCAAAACCAAGCCGGATGTCAAGGAAATCAAAGGCAATTCCAACAACCAACATATGGTGGTAGACCACCCCAGCATTCACCAATCAATGAAGCCGAGATGGCCGAGATGCGTGACTTAATGAAGGCCCTGATGAACAAATCATGAGATACGCAAGAAGATATTGCGGCCCTTCGTAAGGATCAGAAGTCACTGCACTCTCAGATCCAGCAAATGCTTACCCAACAAAGGCCATCCGGCCAATTACCTTCACAAACTCAAATAAACCCACGAGAGCACGCAAAGTCAGTTACCTTTAAAAGTAACGATGTAAGCGCAGTTACTCTCAGAAGCGGAAGAGAGGTTGGTGAGGATCAAAGAAAAAAAAGAAAAGCAAATCGATCCATTGACTTGGAGGACATCTCCACAGAGGTACAATCTCAGGAGACACAGGCTCCTGTCCCTTTCTCTCCCTCTTATAACTCTTCACCTCCCAATAAAAATCATCTGTCTACTGAAAAACTGCCATTTCCCAATAGGCTTAAGAAAAAGCATATATGAGCAGTTCAAGAAATTTTTGGGTATCTTTAAACGTTTAACTATGATATCCTCCCTGATTGATGCACTGAAGCAAATGCCCACTTATGCCAAGTTCCTGAAGGAATTAATCAACAATAAAGACAGATGGAGGACGTTGAGATGATCAGTTTGACCGAGGAGTGCTCCGCAGCATTGCTACGAGCACTACCACCCAAACAGAAAGACCCCGGACTACCAATTGTACCATGTTACATTGGAGATATTGATTGCGGTCATGGTCTATGTGACCTTGGTGCTAGCATCAATATCATGCCATACTCAATTTTCACCAGGATTCATGGCAGTCAATTGAAGCCGATATCCTTTCCCTACAATTGGCTGATAGATCTTCAATCAAACCAATGGGAATGGTGGAAAATTTGGTAGTTGGAGTCGACAATTTCATCTTTCCAGCCGACTTCGTGGTTCTAAAACATTGATGAAGATACCAAAGTCCCCTTAATCCTTGGAAGACCTTTCCTAAGTACTGCACGCGCAATCATTGATGTTCATGAGGGCAAAGTCATCTTCCGAGTTGGGGACGAAAAGATCGAGTTCGATATGGCAAAAATGGTAAGAAAAAGTGTAAATGATCACACTGTTTGTTGTGTCGGTCTCTTGGCAGATAATGGTGAGACTGAATTCAAGATGATAAAGAGACATTCTCCATCCCCTCAATTGAACCACACGAATAAGAGGCATTGGAGCAAATCTTGGTTTCATCAATCGAAGAGTCTTCCGCAAGGGAAATCAAGGTGGCTATTGACCACCTCAATGGTGGTATGCGAAAAAATAACAATGGTTATCGACCACCATTAGAGACCTTAGATCGCTCACCACTTAAAGCCATTCCATCAATCGAGCAACCTCCCGAGGTAGATCTTAAAGCACTCCCCTTCTCATCTCAAATACGCCTTCCTGGCAGGTAACAATGCTCTCCCTGTTATCATCTCCTCGCTTTTAACTACTGAACAAGAAACTAAATTGTTAAACGTCTTAGGAGATCATAAGAGAGCAATAGGTTGGTGTCTAGCCGATTTAAAGGGCATTGATCCGAGCTTTTGCACTCATCGTATATTTATGGAGGAAAACCATAAATCGATTAGGCAAAATCAGAGGAGATTAAACCCAAATTTGAAAGAAGTTGTGAAAAGGAGGTTTTGAAGTTGTTAGATGCAGGTATCATCTATCCATTTCCGATAGCCCTTGGGTGAGTCCTGTCCAAGTGGTTCCCAAAAAAAGAGGCATAGTGGCCGTCCCTAATGAAAAAGGGGAATTAATCCCTTAGAGACAAACAACTGGCTGGAGAATGTGCATTGATTATAGAAGATTAAATGCAGCCACCAGGAAGGATTACTTCCCTTTACCATTTATAGATCAAATGTTAGAAAGATTAGCAGGTAAGGAATTTTATTGTTTCCCAGATGGCTACTCAGGCTATTTTCAAATTCCAATTGCACCAGAGGATCAGGAAAAGACTACCTTTACCTGCCCTTATGGTACATTTGCTTATAATCGTATGCCATTTGGACTTTGCAATGCTCCTGCCACTTTCCAACGTTGCATGCAAGCAATATTTTCTGATTTCATAGAAAAAAGTATAGAAGTATTCATGGATGATTTTAGCGTATATGGTTCCACCTTTGATGATTGCTTGCAGCAACTAGATTTAATTTTAGACAGATGTGAAGATACAAATTGGTCCTGAATTGGGAAAAATGCCACTTCATGGTGAAGGAGGGCATTGTGTTGGGGCACAAGGTATCAAAGCTGGTATTGAAGTAGACCGGGCCAAGGTCGAAATCATCGAGAAACTCCCACCTCCTACTACCGTCAAAGAGGTTCGAGCATTCTTAGGCCACGTCGGGTTCTACCGACGATTCATTTTTACTTCTCCAAGATCGCCAAACCTTTAAGTGATTTGCTGGGAAAGGATACAAAATTTGAATTCACAAAAGAATGTTTGGAAGCATTTGAAGTCATCAAGGAGAAGTTAATTTCAGCCCCTGTAGTCGTCTCCCCCGATTGGTCTCTTCCCTTTGAGATCATGTGTGATGCAAGCGACTATGCTGTGGGGGCTGCACTATGTCAGAAAAAATATAAGGTATTGCGAATAATCACGTATGCGAGCAAGACCCTTGTGGATGCACAAAAAAATTACACAACCACGGAAAAGGAGCTTCTTGCAGTCGTCTTCGCCCTGGACAAATTCCGCTCTTATTTATGGGGAAGTGAAGTCATTGTGCATACGGATCATTCTGCCCTGAAATACCTCTTTACCAAGGCAGAAGCCAAGCCAAGATTATTGCGCTGGATCCTTCTACTACAAGAATTCGATGTTTTGGTTGTTGACAAGAAGGGTTGTCTCAATGGTGTTGCTGATCACCTCTCCCGCATTGAACTACCATATGACGGGATCCCCATCAGGGAATATTTTCCAGATGAGATGGTGTTCAGTGTTCAGCAGCTTACATGGATGGAATCTGCATCTAAAGATGATATTGCACATAATTTTACAGAATTGGTTGCATTGTGTGAAGCCTTACAGGAGCCATGGTTTGCAGACATGGCCAATTACTTAGCCTCCGGAATCTTACTTCATGGGCTCTCTTCTCAGCAAAAGAAGAGATTTTTTGTCTCAAGTCAAGCATTTCTTCTGGGATGATCCATACTTATTCAAGGTATGTGCCGATGGGATCATCCGGAGATGCATTCCTGAACGAGGTCACTTCAGTTCTGCAATTCTGTCATTCTAAGGAGGTTGGTGGACATCATGGGGCTACTCGAACAGCAGCCAAGGTCTTGGAATCGGGGCTCTATTGGCCAACCTTACATAAAGATTCCCATCAGTTTGTTTCTCGATGCGACAATTGTCAACGAATGGGAAACATCTCCAGGCGCCATGAAATGCCGCTAACAAATATCCTGGAGGTCGAATTATTTGATGTTTGGGGCATCGACTTCATGGGTCCATTCCCCTCATCGCAGGGCCATCAGTACATCCTAGTCGCCGTCGACTATGTTTCCAAACGGGTTGAAGCCATTCCATGCTCATCTGCCGATGCCAAGACTGTTCTGAAATTTCTAAAGAAAAACATTTTCACCAGATTTGGCGTTCCACGAGCCATCATTTCTGACGGTGGTTCTCACTTCTGCAACCGTCAGTTTGATAACCTCTTAACAAAGTATGGTGTCCATCATAAGGTTACTCTTCCCTACCATCCATAGGCTAATGGACAGACCGAAGTCTCCAACCGTGAATTGAAATGGATCTTGCAGAAAACGGTCCGTTCATCTCGCAAGGATTGGTCCCCCAAACTTGACGATGCTTTATGGGCATATCGAACTGCCTTTAAAACTCCTATCGGGACTACACCATTCCGCCTTGTGTATGGAAAAGCCTGTCACTTGCCCGTGGAACTTGAGCATAAGGCCAACTGGGCCATTAAAGCACTCAACTTTGACATGGAGAAAGCAGGTGTCAAAAGGAACTTCCAGTTGTCTGAACTAGAAGAATTACGCCACAACGCTTACGAGAATGCCCAGCTATATAAAGAGCGTAGTAAAAGATTCATGACCAAGCTATTCTTCCACGCGATTTTCATGTGGGTGATCAAGTCCTCCTCTACAATTCTCGCCTTCGACTTTTTCCAGGAAAGTTGAAATCTCATTGGGCTGGACCTTTCACTATCACTTCCAAGACTGATTTTGGTGCTTTCGAACTTGAAACTTCTACGGGTGAACGATTCAAAGTCAACGGTTCCCGCTTGAAGAAGTATCTAAGCCCTGAGTGTAAGACTTCCCACTCCGTGGATCTTATTTTCAATGATTCCACCTCGAAGGAGTTGATGCCACTGCAAATTACAAAATGCTGCTATGTCGCCAAAGGCGTGTAGGGCCTTTCACATTCCCACGTACACCTTCCAGGAAGTTGTGTTCTTTCTTTGCTATTAATTTTTAATTTTTATTTCTTTACTTCTTTATTACACACTAGGGACAATGTTCCTGCCTAGTGTAGGGCAGGGGGACTCCCCTTAAAAAAAACATTCATAGCGTGTCTAGTTTATCCAATATAATAAGTTTTAAGTTTATTAACCTTCTACTCAGCTTTTTGTATGTCTCTGATTAAAGTAGACATTGGGGAAGGCTAAATATTTGTTCTCTCAAGATGTAAGCTTTGTAATGACCCTTAGATATCATTTCTCACTTCATGATTCTTTTGTTAACATGAGTATATGACCTTACTTTCTATTTTTGTCCTTGATCTACTTTTGGGTAATATATCTTTCTTTCCTTTTCAACAATAGTTCAATTCTTATGGGTGAATATCTTAGAAAAGGGTGATAAAAAAAGAAGAAGAAAAAAAGCTTCGGAAAAAAGAAAAAAAAAGAGAAGAAACCTCTTCCAAAAAAATATATGAAGCAGTATGAGGTTGCAAAAGTGCCTCAAAATAAAAGCAAGAATTGAGAGTTTTTTCCTTTTGTTTTTCTCCTAAATTCCCGTTCTTTAAAATGCAAAAAAAAAATGGTTGATTCAGAAACCCTTGAAAATAGGGCTGAATAATATAAAAAAACCATTGATGAGAGTCTTGGCCACATTCAGAAACTCTTGAAAAATAGAGCTGAATGTTGGAAACCGAAGAAGGAGAGATGGAAAAAAAAAAAAAAAATCCCTTATACAAAATAGCCCATGAGTTCTTGTTCCGTTTTTGAGATTGAATGTTTTTACTATTTACCCACTTGTATATTATTGATAGAATGAGAAAGATTAAGTGATGCTTATGATTGAGAGTTTAGTAGTTAGGAAAGAAATATCTCATTGCCATTCTAAAGTTTATTTGTTTTGTGCACAAGTAGTTACTCTTTCCTGATTTAATTTTGCTCGAGGACTAGCAAAAGGTAAGTGTAGGGCCTTGATAAGCCGTAGACTTATCATATTTTATAAGCTAGATTTGTAGTATTATTAGTTAAAATAAGGTTAGAATAGATGATATTTGCATTATTTTATATAAGAAGTCATATTATATGTTCAGACTAATGCTCTTAGTGTTTTTCATGCAAGGAGCAAGTTTTTCATCAAAACCGAACCTTGCCGGATATGGAGCCGGACCTCTCATGCACGGCTCAAGTACACAGCAGAAATGGGACGTCGCCGGACATGGTGCCGGGTATGTTGTATCCGGCATAAGAAAAAGATGCGCCTGTTTACCAAAAGATGTCGGTTATTTACCGTTATCCAAATACGCGATGCCGGGTATGATGCCAGATGGAATCTGTCCGGCATAAGTGACTCTTCGCGCCAAAGCGGTTTCGACCGTTACTGAAAAGCACGTGTTTAATCCTGATGCCGGATGACTTCTACCCGGCATGGGATCCGGCATTTGAAGATTTTCTGTCTATAAAAAGGCGTGAGGGGCTGCGAATTTTGGCATCCAATCCATCATTTTTTACACACACATACTCCATAGAATAGACGCATTTAAACTGAGGAATTGCTGCACAACCATTCAAGAGGAGAAGAAGAAGATTCTGAAGAAGATTTAGAGGGTGAAAGCTATGTCAAAACTCTCCCTTCTCATTGTATTTCCTTCTTCAATTCATGATGATTGAGTAGTAATCCCTTATGTTCTTGGTTGGGATGAAACTCTTCTTTGTAAAACAATATGGTTCTTAATATAATTTTCAAGTTCATTAAGAGTAGGGTGCTTATTGAAAGAGAATTGGTTGATCTCTTGTTCTCTTCATGCAAATTTTACTTGAGGAAAAGAAGTCCAAGAGTAGAATAGGTTAGACACTCTTAATGATCTTCCTACTCTCTTCTTATGAATTAAGGGTTAGTGGTAAGAGTGAGAATTAATCCATCTTCCCCCATTTCCTTGTTCATTTCGTGGCATGATATATGCTCGATTTGTTAATAGGGATGAGTCTCTTTGTTTTCATTTTGGAGCAAGAGAGTGGCATTTACATTTTGAGCATGCCGGGTGTACTGCCGGATCTCTTGTGTCCGGCACATTCAATGTCTTTGAATGGGCCGTGCTTCTGGTATCCGGTAGGATGTCCGGCACTTTCAATTGTTGGTTAATTCAAAAGCTTGTGTTTATATTTCGAGTCCACATTGATGCTTAGATGGTTTTACTCTCTTAATCAGAATAAATCCATTGTAAATACCGTTTAGTTATGTTAGTTTTTATTAGAATTAGAAAATCTATCATTTTCCCCCCTCTTATTTAGTAATTACCAAGGCTAGGACTAATTTTCTATACAAGTCCCTAGGGTTCGACTTGCTTGGTCTTAATTTGCTTCCCTGCTACTTTTGACCGGTTTTTGTTTGCTACCCGTATAGATTGAGTAGGTTTCCTTTTATTTTTGTTTATGCCGTGCTTGGTGCGGGGTAAAAGTTACCCGGCACATTCTTGATTCTTTCCTATGATTCTGTCTAATCTCTTGTACATAAGTGTCAATAAATACCTACCAAGATCTCTCTTAGCAGCTAGGTAGGACTGGGCTGAAAAGTTAATACTTGGTGTATTTGATATACTGATCGGTCAGGGAACGGTTGGGGAACTATAGGCCGACTATCAGGAGAGGGTAGAGGACTTAGGGGATAAAGTCATAAATTGTCTCGGAGTCTATAGGTAGGGCAAGGGAGATTGAGTGAAATTCTGTGTGTAAATTCTCTATCAAATAAGGTTTCCAGTTTGAGTTTATCTCGTCTCTTCCAAATTATCAAATAGTCCCAAACAACCTAAGAGACACATCCACAACCGGTCTGGGACGTATCTGGGGGCATCCGTCTATTTCAATTGGTATCAGAGCGGGTCTCGTCTAGAAAGCTAACTGCTTTGGAAGACGATTGAAATGTCTCATTCAAACCTACAAATGTCAAAAGAAGTCTACACCAAATCGACCATCACTCTTTAATGGAGACAACTACACTCACTGGAAAAACAAAATGGAGTTTCACAATAAGTCTAATGATCCAAGGATGTGGAGGGTTATATCACGTGGTGAATACACTTTCCAAGATGCTCCCGGACAAGACATATCAGTTGATAACATGACTGATGATTAAATCAAGAAGTTGATATTCAATGCTTGAGCAGTAAGAATTCTACACTGTGCACTACTACCTGAGCAATACTCTAAATTGGCCTCAGCTAAAATAGCCCAAGAGATTTGGAAAGATAAAGAAAACTCACATTGAACTATTGCTCACTCATTGGGAGCTTTTCAAGAAGGAAGAGAAGGAAAGCATCTCTGAAATGCACACAAGGTTCACCAAGCTAATCAACGAAATGCTTATGCTTGGAAGAACTATCTCAAATGAGGATCAAATCAGGAAATTTCTCAGATCACTTCCAGCCTCCTTTGACAGGAAAGTTAATGTTATGTAGGAATTTCATGATCTCTCAAAAATGTCCTTGGCAGACATGCTTGGATCATTAATGGCATTTGTGATAAAATTACCACAACGAAACTTATAAAGCTCAAAGAGGGAGAAAGGAAAAGGCATAGCCCTTCATGTAGCAATGATAAATTGAGTCGGAAGAAGATGACGATGAGATGGTCCTCTATGCCAAGTGGTACTTCTGCAAATTTCTTCAAGAAAACATGAGAAGAGGAAAAGAATCTGACGATTATCAAAGAAAGCAATGACAAGTGCTTTGGGTGTTTAAAGCTTGGACATCACATCAAGGACTGTTCTCAACGAGAGGGGTAGGAAGCCTGCCTGGAAGTCATTCAATAAGAAACCAAAGAAAGAAGCGTTTTTCGCTGCATGAGGAGACTCAGAATTAAGTGATAAGCCGTAGACTTATCATATTTTATAAGCTAGATTTGTAGTAATATTAGTTAAATTAAGGTTAGAATAGAAAGTATTTACGTTATTTTGTATGTTAATTGATTTTATATGTTTAGACTTATGTTTTGTGAGTTTTCCATACAAGGAGAGAAATTTTACATCACAAACTAAGTATTGCCGGATGTGGAGCCAGATCCCTCATGCACGACACAGATGCGAAGCAAGAAGGAGTCAGGTCGGGCATGGTGTCGGGTGTTCTGTAGTCGGCACAAGCAAAAAGACACGTCGACTAGCCAAAAGTTAGCGGTTATTTACCGTTAATAAATTACTCAGTGCAGGGTATGGTGTCGGGCATCCCTGTCCGGCACATGTGACTTTTCGCGCCCTGGCGGTTTCGACCGTTACAGATCACACACGTTTTTAAAATATATGCCGGATCACATAGACCCGGCAAGACATCCGGCACAAGGATTTTTTATGTCTATAAAAGGAGGCCGAGAGTTGCATTTTTGGCTATCATCATTTACATACTTCCACACTCAGAAAATCCTCAAAATTGTCCCTAAGTGCTGCTGGAGGAAGATCTTGCATCATTTACAAGGAGAAGAAGAAATTGTCATCGGGTTAAGGCTAAGACCATTTTCCTTCTCCCTTTGTTGTTCTTCTTCCATTAAAAGTAGAGGATGCATTAGAATCCTTAGTGGTTTCTGATTTGAAGTGGTTCTCTTTGTAAACACACTATGATTATTCATAAGTTTCAACTTGGAATTTTGAGTTTCTTGCAATTGGAATGAAGTTGCTTCTCCTTCCATTTACTTCAAATTCTGACTTTGTTCATCAAAATAAAGGCAGAATGGTTGAGGAATTCCCAGTGGTCTTTCCCTTTGTCTTTTACAATTTAGAAGATGAAATTTAAGATTTGGAATTAACCATGGTATTCTCCCCTTTTCGGTTCGTTAATTAGCATGAGATTTGCTAGTTTTGATAATGATTAGGGAGTGCTTTGTTTCGGCTTTGAACTGGAAAAAGTAACTTGACATTTTGAATATGCTGGATAGCATGCCGGGCAAAATACGTCCGGCACATTCAAGATTCTTGAATATGTCATGCGCATTATGTCCGGCATGATATCCGGCACTTTCAAAAGTTGGCTAATTCGAAATTCATTCTTTTCCTTGGTGATCATACGTGTTTTTATGATGTTTATCATTTTGAGTCTGGGGCGGATCATTGTAAATATCATTTAGATTATATTTTTAGGTAGTTTTCTTAATTTGAACTTATACTCATTTTCCCCCCTATTTAGTTTAGGCAATTACCAAAGGCTAGGACTGATTTTCTATACAAGTCCCTAGGGTTCGACATTCTTGGTCTTAATATGCTTCCTTGCTACTTTGACCGGGATTTTTGCTACCCGTATTTAGAGTTGTAGGTTTTATTCTTTTCATTACTTTATTATTTGATTCTTTTGTACATTAATTTACCCTACAATTATTCTATTAGCAATGGCGCCGTTGCCGGGGATTTGGAATTAGTCCAAGTCCTAAAATTGGTAATCGCCTTATTCTTTATTCTTTATTCTTTATTCTTTAAATTAATTTCCCAAGGTCTTTATAGGGTTCAATGTGCCGTGCACACTGCCGGATACAAAATATCCGACATTTCGGAGGAAGTACGAGGCCGGGCGTGATTCACCCGACACACAATCCGGCACATTCAATATCTACCCACATTTTTTATTTTTTTTCTTCAAAGTAGTAGAGTCATATAAGTCTTTACTACTGTACCATGGTTTTATTTTTTTCCCTTCTCTTATTCTTTATTCCTTGTTCAACTATTTTCCTGTCGTGTTTGAACAGGCCGGGCATGATGCCGGGTAAGGTTAACCCGACACTGATGGAGAAAGTCTAATGCCGGATACTCCGTGCCCGGTACTTTGTCCGGCATGATCAATACTTTTATTTTTATTTTTCTTTGAGTCATAACATTTCTATATTATTGCCTTTTATACCATACTTTGTCAATTTAATAATTTTACTCCTCTTAAAGTCATCAAAGGTGAATGCTTCTCTGGTCAAACAGTCTTCCTGAAGATTTATCCAACTTTGATCTGGAGATTGAGAGGACCCTTCTTCGCTCCTTAAGACAACGAAGAAACATACCAAACACATTTCCTACTCAAATGGCTGCCCCAACGGTCTGCAACACATCAACAGGCCTTCCAACCAAGGCCAAAAACCAGCAATTGACCTCCCCCTCCTTGCACAAAATGAATATGATGAGTGGCAAAAACTTAAGCCATATCATCAAATTCGATGTGTCAAAGAGTTGGGTATGTTTGATGGGTCGAACCCGGATGACGCCTTGCTCCACGTCACCAAATTTTTACAACACACAAATAGCCTAACCTCCTCCAATAACGTCCTCCAATATGCCAGACTTTCCCTCTTTCCCCATAGTCTCACGGGAAACGCCAGCAAGTGGTATCATAGTCTGACCCCAGTACTATTTCCATATGGGAGGACATGGCAACCAAGTTCTATGACAAGTTCCTACCCCCAAGGTCGCACCCTGGAGATGATCGTCGAGATATACAACTTCAGACAACCTGGCTCAGAGAATATCTGTGAAACTTGGGACAGATTCAAGGGGTTGCTGCGTATGTGTCCTCACCACGGCCTCACCAAGGAACAACTATCTCAGTTGTTCTACAAAGGATTGGTCAACCAATGCAAGACGATGATCCTATCCTCCCTTGGTTCAGACATACTGAAGAAGCCTAAAGATCAATTCCTTAGTGGGATTGAATCTCTTTGCGAAGAGATTAGAGATTGGGCCATAGGTGGATCCAGGGGCGGTACCGCTGGTCTATATCAAGTGGGCAAGGGAGATGCCAAATTTGACAGATTGATGAAAAGTCATGAGCAGTTGTTTGAGAGCAATGCTCAAACGTCTACGAAGGTTAGTGCTCTACAAAAGGTGGTGGAGCAATAGCAATGCATATCTTCCTCAGCAGGCGAATGTGTTAGTACACGACCACACGCTCAGGGCCCTGAATTGCAAGACTTTCAGAATGCTAAGGAAGTCAATTATGTGAGCAACCAAGGGTTCAGGCAGCCGTGGCAGTAAGGGAACCAACCCCCTCAAAATTTCCAAAGTCAAGCCGGCTACCAGGGAGGTCAGAGGCAATACATGTAGACTCCTTTCGGAGGAGTCCCTTCTAACCGGCCATCCCACCCTGCATCTTCATTAGAGGCCAAGATGGCTGAATTGCGAGACATGATGTCGGCTCTGATGAACAAGACCCAAGACGCTCACAACGAGATCTCGACCATTCGCAAAGAGCACAAAACATTGCAGTTGCAATTACAGCAACTTCTGGCACAACCTCGACAACCAGGTCAGCTCCCGTCTCAAACTCAAACTAATCCAAGGGAGCATGCGAATCCGGTCACCATCCTGTCCAAGATCTCTGATAATGCCAAGTAGCCAAAGGCTAACTGTAGGGCGGGCCCTCCTCACGCATTCATATCCTTCACCCAGGGGAGTCTCTCTTTTTCTTTACTCTTTTTCCTTTATTGTTTTTATTTATTTTATTTGTATTTCTTATTATTGGTTCATGGTAAGTTATTCTTTTAATTTTGTTAGGTCTTAAAAAACAACAACAATTTTTCTTTTTCGTTTGAACACTGGGGACAGCGTTCCTGCCAAGTGTAGGGCAGAGATCCCCCTTAAAAAAATTCGAAAAAATAATAAGTATATGTTTATAAATAATATGCATAAGTTATGAGTTTTATCAATGTTTTACTAAGCTGTTTGCATGTCTTTGATTAAGTTGACATTATGATGGCTAAATATTTGTTCTTTCAAGAGGTAAGCTTTCTAATGACCTTTAGATATCATTTCTCACTTCATGATTCTTTTTGTTAACATGAGTATATGACCTTACTTCTATTTTTGTCCTTGATCTACTTTTGGGTAATATATTTTTCCTTTCTTTTCAAAAAGTTCAATTCTTGTGGGTGAAAATCTTAGATAGGGGTGATGTATGAAAAAAAAAGCTTCAAGAAAAAAAATAAGACAGAAGAAAAGAAAAAAACTTCTTATAGAACAAAAAGATGAAGCATTATAAGGTTGCAAAATTTGCCTCAGAATAAAAGCAATAACCGAGAGTTTTCCCTTTTATTTTTCTCCTAACTTCTCCGTTTCCTAACTTCTCTGTTCTTTAATGAAAAAAAAAACATGGTTGATTCAGAAACCCTTGAAAAATAGGGTTGAACCATAAAAACCATTGATGAGTGTCTTGGCCACGTTCAGAAACTCTTGAGAAATAGAGCTGAATGTTGGAAACCGGAAGAAGGAGAGATGCAAAATCCCTTATACAAAATAGCCCATGAGTCTTTGATCCATTTTTGGGATTGAATGTTTTATTTTATACCCACTCGTATATTATTGATGGAATGAGAAAGATTAAGTGATGCTTATGAATGAGAGTCAGGTAGTCAGGAAGGAATTTTCTCATTGCCATTCTAGAGTTTATCTGGTTTGTGCACAAGTAGTTACTTTTTCCTGAATTTAATTTTGCTCGAGGACTAGCAAAAGGTAAGTGTAGGGCCTTGATAATCCGTAGACTTATCATATTTTATAAGCTAGATTTGTAGTAATATTAGTTAAATTAAGGTTAGAATAGGAAGTATATACGTTATTTTGTATGTTAATTGATTTTATATGTTTAGACTTATGTTTGGTGTGTTTTCCATATAAGGAAAGAAATTTTACATCAGAAACTAAGTATTGCCGGATGTGGAGCCGGATCCCTCATGCACGGCACAGATGCAAAGCAAGAAGGAGTCAAACCGAGCATGGTGCAGGGTGTTCTGTAGCCGGCACAAGCAAAAAGACGCGTCGACTCGCCAAAAGTTAGCGGTTATTTACCGTTAACAAATTACTCAGTGCCGGGTATGGTGTCGGGCATCCCTGTCTGGCACATGTGACTTTTCGTGCCCTGGCGGTTTAGACCGTTACAGATCGCGCACGTTTTTAAATATATGCCGGATCACATAGACCCGGCAAGACATCCGACATAAGGATTTTTAATGTCTATAAAAGGAGGCCGAGAGTTGCATTTTTGGCCATCAACATTTACATACTTCCACACTCAGAAAATCCTCAAAATCGTCCCGAAGTACTGCTAGAGGAAGATCTTGCATCATTTACAAGGAGAAGAAAAAATTGTCATCGGGTTAAGGCTAAGACCATTCTCCTTCTCCCTTTGTTATTCTTCTTCCATTAAAAGTAGAGGATGCATTAGAATCCTTAGTGGTTTCTGATTTGAAGTGGTTCTCTTTGTAAACACACTATGGTTATTCAATAAAAGTTATAAGTTTCAACTTGGAATTTTGAGTTTCCAATTGGAATGAAGTTGATTCTCCTTCCATTTACTTCAAATTCTGACTTTGTTCATCAAAACAAAGGCAGAATGGTTGAGGAATTTCAAGTGGTCTTTCCTTTGTCTTTTACAATTTAGAAGATGAAATTTAAGATTTGGAATTAACCATGGTATTCTCCCCTTTTTGGTTCATTAATTAGCAAGAGATTTGCTAGTTTTGATAATGATTAGGGAGTGCTTTGTTTCGGCTTCGAACTGGAAAAAGTAACTTGACATTTTGAATATGCCGGATAGCATGTCGGTTACAATACGTCCGGCGCATTCAAGGTTCTTGAATATGCCGTGCGCATTATGTCCGGCATGATATCCGGCTCTTTCAAAAGTTGGCTAATTCTAAATTTATTCTTTTCCTTGGTGATCATACGTGTTTTTATGATGTTTATCATTTTGAATCTGGGGCGGATCATTGTAAATATCATTTAGATTATATTTTTAGGTAGTTTTCTTAATTTGAACTTATACTCATTTTCCACCCTATTTAGTTTAGGCAATTACCAAAGGCTAGGACTGATTTTCTATACAAGTCCCTAGGGTTCAACATTCTTGGTCTTAATATGCTTCCTTGCTACTTTGACCCAGATTTTTGTACCCATATTTAGAGTTGTAGGTTTTATTCTTTTCGTTACTTTATTATTTGATTCTTTTGTACATTAATTTACCCTACAATTATTCTATTAGCACTAAGTAATGATGATCAAACCTCAGATAGCAACCACTCAAGGGATGAGAAGGCTCATCTAGGCCTTGAAGAAGTGTGCTTGACGGCTCAAGACATGGAGACATCAGAGAAAGAAGAAGAACAAACAAAGGTAAACTATTATGAACTCAGAAGAAAAGTTCAGAATGCTGAACTTATAGGACAGAAAATTCTCTCACATTCTGATCGATCAACTAGACATTCTTAAAGAGGAAAATAAAGAGGTTTTTGAGGAAAATGAAAGATTAGAAGAAAAATTGGATAAGGTAGTTAAACTCACAAATGCATTAAAAGAATTAGAGAATGATTATTGTGAAATTCTTGTTGTCCATGAGAAATCGAAGTTAGGTAAGCAACCTGAGATTGATGACTGATCACTGCTCTTAACGAACAGGAAAAAGAACTAGCATCTCTTCAAGAAAAATGTGTACAATTAGAGAAAGATGCTAAACAACCTAGGAGGAATGGTGAACGACCAGTCAGATACCTATCACAGACACATCGTGGAGGTGTTTGTCACTTATGTAGACAATGTGGTCACTAGGAAATCAAATGTCACAAAACACACTTTATGAGGAAATGTCAGTTAGAGAAAAATGGATTAAGGTGGGTTGTTAAGAATAAAACAGAATCGTTTAGTGGAAATGGATCCAAACTTCATTGGGACCCTAATCCCATACAACAAACTTGTTAAGTGCAGAATCGAGTGAGAAGGGATCCCCGCTGGTACATGAACATTGGGTGCTCTAAACATGTGACAGAAGATAAATGAAAATTCCTCTCACTCGAATCAAGAGGCTAATGAACTGTTTTCTTTGGCGACAACAAAAAGGGAGAAATCATCTATGGGTAAGGTTGATTTTACTTCAAGTCATGTCATTTCGGTTAAAGGATTAAAATTCAAATTTCTTAGTGTATCTCAAATTTCTGACAACGGTAACTTAGCTTTTGTTCTACATATTGTAGCATAGCAAGTCTAAGTAATTGAAAAAGATTTGTTAAGAGATAAAGATAGAAAAACATATATCACCAGTCTGGAGGATATTGACAGTTCAAATCTTCCATGTCTGACTGCTTTAATAGATGACTCCACCTTATGGCACAAAAGACTAGGACATGTTAATATCACTTTACTAAGAAAACTAGTCAAGAATCGGTTGGTTAGAAGTCTCCATGAGATTAAGAAGTCTAAGACTAATCTTTGTGACGTTTATGTTTGCTATCTATGATCACTCACGAGTTATATGGATGATATTTATTAAGACGAAGTCTTTGAGAAATTCTAAGTCCCTGCAGGACAAATCCAAGTGAAACTAAACCTTCATATCAATGATCTAAGGTCATATCATGAAATCTGAGGGGATGAGGGTTCTGGATTTGATATAACCAAACAAAATCACAAGGATAAGTCACCAACTAAAGAACTTGTGCCCGAAGGGTTAGCAACTGGTCAACAACATGTCATCGAAAGATATGATGATGTCAAAGATCACTTATCACCGTCAACTCAACATCAAGAGTGCCTTTCTCAGTGGATATGTCAAAGAAGAAGTGTATGATGAACAACCTTCCGGTTTTGAGACACAAGGGAAAGACATGGTGCTCAAGCTTAACAAAGCTCTTTATGGGCTCAAACAAGCTCTAAGATCATCGTATGATCGTGTGTCATCCTATCTATTGGAAAACCACTTCAAAAGAGGTAAGGTTGACAAAACCTTGCTTGTATACAACAACAAAAGGATTTCCTAATAGTGCAAGTATATGTTGATGAACATAATCTTTGGAGCTTTTGATGAGAAGTATTGCAAGAAATTCGAGGCACTAATGAAAAGAGAATTTGAGATGAGTGATTTAGGAGCAGTGAAGTTCTTCTTAAGGCTTCAAGTCAAACAGGATATTGTAGGGACTATCATATCCCAATAAAAATACATAAAGGATCTACTGAAAAGATTTAGAATGGAGAGATGTAAACCTTTTGACACACACCAATGGCAGTTGGCACAAAGATGGGATATCACGACTGGTGACCAACCGGTTGACCAGCGATCGTAGAGAGATGATTTGTTCTCTACTATATCTAACTGCTAATAGACCTGACATTATGTATAGTGTTTGCTTATGTGCCAGTTTCAAGCAGATTCAAGAGAAAGTCATCTTGCAGAGTGAAAAGAATCCTACATAATCTCAATGGGTCCATGAATCTTGGTCTCTTTTATCCAAAATTTTACTAACTACATATTGTAGGATTTTTAGATGCAGACTATGGGTGCTCTATCACCGATCGAAAGAGCACATCTGGGACAACATTCTTTGTTGGATCATGCTTGATCGTATGGGGATCGAAGAAACAACAGAGCGTAGCAATCTCAACTATTGAATCAGAATACATAGCTGTGACAAGCTGTTGTACTCAACTCTTGTGGTTCTAACAACAAATTGGTGACTACGGTGTCAAAACAGGTACATTACCATTTATGTGTGATAATACTAGTACCATACCTATTTCCAAAAATCTAGTACATCATTCTCGTACTAAGCACATTGACATTGACATCATTTTCTTAGAGATTCTTGTGAATAGGAGTTAGTTGGTTTAAAGTACATTTCAACTGAAAACCAACTAGCAGACATCTTTACCAAACCACTAAGTAGAGAAAGATTCAATAAGATTATTCATGATCTTGGAATGATGTTCATTAATCACAATTAGGCTATCTTTCAACTCTTACGACCAGTCATCAACCAGTCAGCAACACTTCAAGTATGTCGTTCAATGGTCAATGTAATGGTTAATGCATATATGGTTTGTCAAAACGGCTACTTGAAACGGATATGTCAGCCATTTCACTAAAGAGAGAATATAATATGACAGGGGTAACATATAGAAATGGGAAAAATCATAACGAATCAACGACTGACAGTCACGACCCTTTATGAATAGTACCATTACAACCTGTCAGCAAGCGGATGGGGAACGGTCGCTGGCCGTTACTCGATGTCTATAAAAGGGCAATGAGAGTTCCACTCTTATCACACTATTGCCCTCAATCTCTCCAACACTCTAAAAGCATACAATCAACTTCTTTTCTCTCTTACAAACACTCTAGTGAGCCTCGTGCAAAAAATTCCCACCTCACAGCCTCGCTAAGAATTCTCGATCGAAAAGTATTAAATTCCAGCAAGCTCCGCTCCTAAAAGAAATGGCATCCAAGTATGCTCTTCCCTCTAAGACCTCAAAGGCCATCCTTCCATAATCAAATCTAGAACTGATCACCGACAGCCCGATGACCACATCTGTCACCTCTCAAAAGGGTGCAAGCATTAACAAGATGTCAGTCAACGAAGAAACCAACTTAAAATGTCATGTTTCAGAAGAAGAAGAAATAAAACTAGAAGAGGTAACCTACTTAAGCTTCCACTTCCCTCGCCTATACAATCTCATCCAGGAAGGACACTTAAGACCTACATTTCTTCCTACCTCAGCTCCCATAGAAACTACAGTCATGCTCTCTTCCGTTCCATCTCCTGACACCTCAAAAACCGCCACAAAACAATCCAAAGCCAAGAAACCAAAAATCTCAAAGGGAAAAATCCTCACCCATGACTCCACCAGCCGCGCAACTAGCGCCTCCAAGCGTCTGCAAAGCAAACAAGAGCCACCCAAGCAAACTCAATCCACCCCGCAGCCAGCAACTCGTCGGCTTCACTTCACTGACGATGAGGAAGCCACTCTAACCGACATCATCAGGCTGTCACTCTCGCGAGGTAGAAGAAGAGGAAGTGCAGAGTGACAAAAATCACCAAAAGAAGGCTCAATACTAGAGGAAGCTCAAAAAGAGGAGCTGACAACACCAGACTTCAAGGAAAAGAGAGCATCATCTGTTCAAGTTGCACTACCAGTCGCTGAACGGTCACCAACACCTCACCGATCTAGTCAGGAAGGAAACAACAACACGAAGTCACTCTCACCAGTCACACCAACTCTCAAGAAACGTGAGCATCTGAGGAAAGCAACAAATAGCTCTATTACCACACGCTCAAGAGCTCGAGGAGCTCTTTCAATCAAAGAAAGAGATCGCAAAACCTTAGCCGCAACAATCACTCAATAGATTGAAGAGATTAAGGGAGATAGAGCCAAATCTCATCAAGGCTGAAAATATTGATGAAAAGTCCTATCTCGTCTTACCAAAGACGTTGGATCTTGAATGGATGGAGAAAATGGGTCTCGGGGAAATCATAGAGCTACTTAAATTTTTGGGTTGGATTGACTTCTTCCAAAAGCCTATCCCCTGCTACGCAGAGCTGCTCAAGGAACACATAAAACACCTAAGCCCTCTCCAGAGTGATGACAGTGAGGATTACATCATTTCAGAAGTCCAAGGAATCCAGATCAACATCACAAAGTCTTGGATCGGCAAGACCTTCAATCTGGAGCCAGAAGGATTGGTCGTTCCCAAGGATACGACTTCGAATGATCTGGGACATAAAGGAGGAAAGTTGATACATATGTTTAACAAAAGGGAAACAATGAAAAACTTCCCTGCAGTGCAAATGTCCATTCCCAACAGAGTCGTACACAGCCTTCTAACCCACAACATCACCCCAAGAAATCAACAAACTCACATCGTCAATGTCAGAGATGTGAGGATCATGTACGCCATAAGAACGAAGGAGAAAATAAACCTTCTAGCTATGATTCTACTCACCCTTGATGAGAGTAGACACGTCAACCAAGGGCTAGTGCACGGGGGAGTGGTCACCACGGCACTAAAGTAATTTGAAGGGACACAACCGATTCCATGAGTGCTCGTGGACCGCTCAGGATAGCATCTGCTCAGAGATGCTATCCAAAATGGGGATAAACACCCAAGGGGAGAAGCTCACCGTCCCGCCGAAGTCCACTAGAAGTAAAGGCTCATGCTCAGAGTCTCGCCCAATCGTCAAGATGTCTGCTCGCAAAAGAAAGCAAAGTCTCTCACCGGTCCACAACAGGTCGGGCACCAGTCTGGAAACTTCAACTCGAGACATTCTTTCAGCGTGTAAGAGTCACTCTTACAGTTGTGTAGGCTGTCGCCACAGAACCAAGTGTTCATCACATGGTTCAAGGAGGAATAGACTTTCTAGATCAACATCTATAGCCTGAGACTTCTAAGTCTCCTAGAGACCCGAGTGAAGTTTGTGAGAACTTGCAGCTTTAGGATAGATTTTTGTCTTTCTTTTATGTCACCATCGACTATCTGTTTCATAACGGTTAAAACTTTTGATATAACTTAAAGTAGACCTCTACATTACCTCTTGAATGACAATCTTGAATGCGAATGAATTTAATGCATTGACTACGTCTTTCTTGATTATAACATTACTACTTGACCAGAGACATAGCTAGATGTGCCATTCATGAATGCCTAGAAAATGTCATAGAAATTCATTCCCTAGAACATAACAAATCACACCGATCATTCAATGCCTCCCTCACGACCATACGGTGAACTGTCGCTCACCTATCTATAAAAGTTATACAATCAGTCTTTCATTCTCCTTCATTAAGCAATAATCCTTTCGTCAGTCATGAATCCAAGCAATTACAGCTCATCAAGTTCAAATGAACAAAATATTTTCTCCTACATCAGAAAACTCTGAAACCAAGAAAACAGTCCCCTCATCATCCACTCCAAAGCCATTCAGACATATCATCCGTCTGGTCCACTAATGTCAGTACTAACCAATCAGTCACAAGTGACTCTATGACTTCACTCATGTCCATAGGCTCAACCTTTCACGACTACTCTAAAGGAGATAGCCGCGACTCGGAAAGTTCCTCCACCCCCTCCGTCACATCCAAGCGCAAATCCTCCTAGCTTGTCTTTTTCAACTTTGTAGTTTATAATCCATGAAATGTTATGGTCTTTTCAATACTTTCAATCATGTAGTAGCTCCCTATTTTTGCTATATTGAAAAGGGGAAAAGAAATAGAAAGATATGTACTTGACAATGTCTACCATATCCCATGTATTTGTAACACCCCTAATCCTAAACCTATAATAACGTCGTAAGTCGTAGCATAATAAATGACAATTCGCAGCGGATAATAAAACTAGGGAAAATTCACGATATACCCCTGTTTTCTTTCGTAATTCACAATACCCCTGTGATTTTAGTAATTTAACTTTAAACATGCTTAAATGTTGTCCAAAATTGATGAAACTTTACATGGACGATGCTAAAGTGATATATTTTGGTCCAATATCAAATTTGAAGCTTTTTGAGCTCACATGTGACCTATGGGACCCAATGAATATGTGACTGTTCATTGGGTCCCACAGGTCACATGTGAGCTTAAAAAACTTCAAATTTGATATTGGACCAAAATATAACACTTTAGCATCGTCCATGTAAAGTTTCATCAATGTTGGACAACATTTAAGCATGTTTAAAGTTAAATTACTAAAATCACAGGGGTATATTGTGAATTACGAAAGAAAACAGGGGTATCTCGTGAATTTTCCCATAAAACTATCTACCTTGGTGTTACACGCCGTTACCCACCCTTGTGAGTAACAAGGCATCCTTACTCTTTCCAACAATACAACTCCTCACGCTGTGATGAACAGATACTGAGCACTCTAATTATTACAAACCAAAATCCAACTAAATGAGCAACTAACTGAATACAACAACCTCCTTAATACAATACAAAATAAAACCAAAGGTGTTTGTTGAAAACACATCAGCTACCCCCGTGTCCCGCACTCCGGCTTGAGTCTTCTTTAATAACCTGGAATGTTTGGCCCATTGAAGGACTCAGCAATCGAAATGCTGGTAAGCTAAATGTAGTCCAAAAAATATCTAGATTCCTTAAGTCGTTTTAGCCATCTTGATATTAGATTCTTTACATGAAATACCGGTTTACAATAATAACAGTAATAACTGTAAACATTAAACACTCACATAACAATTCACCTGTAAACATCAATGTACAATAGTACACAACACCAATAACCACACATCAATAATCCATAACAATAACCAATAATCACACATCAGTAATCCTTAACAATAACCAATAATCACACAACAATAATCCATAACAATAACCAATAAGGTACGCGTATTAAACTGTACTTGTTAGATGACCACCTGGCCCTTATCCTTTAAACCAATCACTTAACCTTTTCCAATTAAATTCAACCTCAGTGTCATGTCAAGAAAACCCTTAATAACTTATTAATGGACGATAGTCCCCTGGGTTCCAAAGGAACTGTTACCAGCTGACCTTATAGCCCTGGATAATATATTGACCGATCCGGTCGAACCTGTGCACCAACGGCAGTGCCCTCCGCCATCCTCGAATGTGACTGATGGATTCCCTTGAGTGACTCCCCATTGAAGTCTCTCGTAGTGATCACGATGCGCAACCAGAAAGTCGAAACAGTCTGGATTCCTCTCTTTATAAGTTAGCCCTTTTTCAGTGACATAATAACCAATCCTTGAATTAAGACTATAACAGTTGACCATCAGTTAGGTTCAATAATACCTAAAGGTCAGTTAGTCTTGTTCCAGTTTAGATGTATAAACTTCCAGTCGTAAGACGTTCGCGTAACAATAGAATGCAACAGTGTTGAGCAATACAGCGTACAATATCATATACATAAAATCACAGATATCGCTCTTAAACAATTAAACACATAACATCTGGACCTTAGGAAAATCCTTAGGACATTCAGACCACACACTTAACATACCGTTCACCAAGTAACTGCTAGCTTGACAAATTCATGTTCAGTAGTTCCTTCCCGTACGCTGTTATATAAACATGCAATACCGGGTAATATTAATATAACTATTCACTAAATATTACAGTACTGTCACTGTAGCGTTTATACTCGTTGTATAACTATGTATGTTCTTTATTTCCCCCTGTTATTTAACAGTGGTTCTAGATAGTTCATTAGTTCATTATTTTATGTAACATTCACATGTGATAATGAATTTCCAATTTAAGATATATCTTTATCTCATTAATTATATATCCATAATTATTTCCACTTATTCCATATATCAATGTGATTAGGTTACTTTTGTTATAACCACATTTATTTTATAAACTTTATATTATTCCATAATATACCATAATACATAGTTTTAATTCCTTTCTTTATTAATTTATAAAACCAACCTTATTAATTTTTTGTAATTATAAGTTGGACACAATAACTTTTATAAATTACCAAATAACCTTATAAATTCGGTATTCATATTTTGGACATATTAACTTTTGTAAATTACCAAATAATACATTAAGCTATCGGCTTTAATTTTATTTTACCATATGGTTTTAAAACTTGGTTTATATCTTATATTAAATATATATATATAAATGTATATAAGCCATATAACACTTCTAAAAATTATGCTAATGACTTAGAATGATTATAAACTCAAAATAGAACAAATAACCCTTAGACAATTCGGTTTAATAATATGTGTATCATATTTAATTTTTGTGATACAATATATACCTTAAGGTAATAATCTTACCTTATATGTTATAAATTATTTTCTTGACATTATAACCCATAGTATTTTCGGCCTTAATTTATTTAGAGGTTATGTATAATTTTTATACCAAAGTTTGAAGCTTAAATCAAGCTTAAACTTATTAAACCTTAATTATAGAAACTTACTCCTTAAATCAAGACAATTCTTGTACTTGATTTCTCCTTGAATTCCAAGCTCTTCAAATGCTATCTTGATGAAGAGAATTCGGCCTCCTTGTATATATTTAGGAGATCCATTTGTTAGACTTCTAACAAGGATTTATAAATAAGATTTGGAGTAGTTTTACAAGAGTTTACCTTAGGAATTTTTCAAGGAATTTTCGGTAGACCTTGAGATAATGGGTGTAGATCTAAATTTCCTTCATTAATAATGAAGAGAATATAGGTTTCTAAGTTCATAAATTTTCGGTAATAACTTTAGTATTTTGCTAGGATTTTCAACAACATGAAAATATCCTTAACTTGATCTTGTTGTTCCTTATGTTGTTGTTGAATCTAGGAACCTCCTTGAAATACTTAAGCTTGGCGAAATAGCAAGAGTTGCTAGGATGATTTCTTGCTTCAAGACTTAGTAGAATTAACTAGGAATTACATAGAAATGGTGTTAGAACTTAGAACACCATTAATGGAGCTTTGAAGCTCTAAGGAATTAACTAGCAAATGAAGAAGAAAATAGAGAGCAATGAAGAGCTTACCAATCGGCCATGGAGTGGCAAAGAAAGAATGAAACTCACGTATGGACTTAAGGTAAGACAAGGAAAGAGAATTCAAAATTTGATTGGCTTTGTTTATTGTTTACTTGATTAGGCATTCTTTTCCTTTGTTTATTCCTTTGATTAATGGCTCAATAATGTCCTTAATTGGTGCTAGACTTTCGGCTGGTTTTCAAGAAATAATGGAGGCTTGTTTGATAATGGAAACTAGAAGACAAAGAGTAATAGGTAGGTATTTCTTTTGCAATTAAATGTTGATTTGTTTCCTTGTTTTCCTCTTGATTGCTCACGGTAATATGGCTGTTTGGAGACTGATTTATTGACAATTGGAGACATGCTCACATGCCTAGGTTGGTAGATATCCTAGTTTAATTTTAGTAGGCAAATTAAGCCTTCTTTTCCTTGTATAAATCGGCAATGTAGTGCTATTTGGATGCACTTGATTTTTGTCTATATTTGACAATGAATTATGCTTAGTTAGGTAGTGTATTCTTTTGACCAATTAATGAGGAAATCAACCTCTTATTTTCCCATATGAAAGTGGCTGCATATGGCTAGAGAACATGGGTTGTTTTGTTGGTATACTAGCACATGTATAAAGTAGATTCTAGTTTTTATTTTTTTGTGTATTTAATTTCCATGGCTTTTTCCCTAACTTATCCTTGTTGTTTTGTTGCAGGAAATCGGTGATGGAGGTCTGCTTTTGACTGAAATTATTTGCTACATTTATCATATAGCACATGCTAGGTGAGTCACATTACCATAAGGCAATTTTATTAACTAAAACTAGCCAAAATACACCCTAAATGGCGCCCCATATAGAGATTAATTGGGATTGATTTTTTATTTAATTCCTGTACATTATATTTTAATAAGACCATATTATAACATGTAATAGGTTCCAGCATTTATTTGGTACATTTATATTATGGTAAAAGATGAAAGTTCTAAGGTAAAAATGCTGATTTTAGGTACCTTTTTGTCCCAAAAATCGCCCCCTTTTGTACTATGAATTTAGTACTGGAATTAATTGATTTAGATTTTCAATTTATCCCCTTTTAGGATTATCAACTCTTGGCTCCTCAAAAACTTCAAGACAATTGCGAAAAACGCATTTTTGTGACACCCGAAGGTGCGTTTTTGTGCTTTAAGGATTTTCTGAAAATTAAGTAGTCTCTATGAGTTCCAAGTGTTTATTGACATTTTTTTTAGTCAATAATAATATGTTAAGGTGTTACATTGAGTTATATGGGTTATATCAACTCATAACTCATTTTCGGGCTACCGGGACACTCCCGGGGCAAAAAGGAGCGTTAAGAAATTCCCCCGAGCACTTTGTGTATTTTTGAAAAAGTAGCTCAAGAATTCTCTTTATAATGGTGAATATTAATGATAGGAACTCTTATAATAATTTATATTGGAGTTTGTGCCACTTCGGTACCTCTCCGAGGCACTCCCGGGGGTTTATGGGGCCCTCATCGGGAACTTCCGAGCACTTTGTCCTTTAACTGGGAATTTAACTTGAGAACTTCATCTTAAATGTTCATTAAAGTGTTATTGTGCATTTAGAATGAAGTGTAAAGCTTTACTTTATTTAATAAAGTATTTCCGGGACTTTCGGGCCTTTAGGGCCTTTAAGGGAACTCCCGGCATATTATATTTTTACTCAGTTCTAACTGAGGACTTGTGTTTTAAAGGTCATAAAATAGTCCTTGATTAACTTCATATGAGTTTTATAGCTTATATAACTTGGTTATCTTAAGGTCGGGCTTTAACGCTCGTTTTTGACCTTAAGGAGTTTAGGTGCGTTTTAACGCCCAAGTGTTTATATGCTTTTCTCAGGGTTTAATAATCCCCCAGATAATATTTATTTACCATTATTTAATTATTTAAAGGTTAGGGGTATTTCAGTCTACCCCCTCAAAAGGACTTCATCCCGAAGTCATAACTTATACTTATATATCCTATGGAATCAAGTTCCTCGTATCTATTCCCTATTTGCTTATCATTCCTAGGTGTCAATACTATATTGACACCTCCACATTCCATCAGTAATCTGAGTGTATGCAATTCGTACATACACATAATCTTGCTCATGGCAAACAATGTAATCATAGCATAAGTAACTTGATAAATACTGTAAAGCAAATAAGTGTTCCAACTTCCTAGCTATCCCACTCGGTCATCACTGCACAAGTGCAATACCAAAACACTCAGTCCTACAGAGTGCAGAGGCGTAAACCCTTGGCAATAAATCTCTTGTGTGATTGTATGAATGAATATACTGTCAAGTGAATAAGTGTACTTTTATTAATCAACCAAGTGTTACCTAGAACACATCAATAATCATAAGTGTCACATAGGACACATCAATACCAAACGTTACATAGAAATCAACCATAACCTATTCAAGTGTCACATAGGACCTAACCATCCAACCAATTGTACACATGCGCAACAATCAAACACAAAACAACTAAATACAAAATCAGTCATAGACTACAATATGCAAGTCGCATGTGGTGCTCTACCCCCTTAAAAAGGGTTACGCCCACCTACCCCCCAAGTATACACAAAACTAAGAGAAAGTGCTGGATACTTGTCTCGCATGGAGTCTTCTAACTCCCATGTCGCCTCTTCGATGTCGTGGTTTGACCATAGAACCTTGACCATTCTAATGGTCTTGTTCCTGGTCTCCCTAGTCTTGGAGTCTAAAATGCGAACTGGGGTCTCCTCATATCTAAGTGTAGGATCTAGCTCGAGTGTCTCGGGCTCTAAGATATGTGATGGGTGAGGCACATTCTGCTTAGTTTGAGAATGTGAAACATATTGTGCACTCTCCCAGCTTAACAGGTAAATCTAATCTGTAGGCTAATGGGCCCCACTCGCTCCGTAATAAGGTATGGTCCTACATACTTCGGGCTAGGCTTGCCTTCTGCCCAAATCTGAAAACTCCCTTCATAGGTGAAACTCTAAGGAAGACTCGATCGCCTACTGCGAACTCGAGTCTCTCCTACGGACGTCAGCATATGACTTCTGTCCTACGAGGTATAGTCCTCAAGAATCTATGCATTCCCTGACATGTTTCATATGCATTAGTATGTTTTTATATAATTGAATCCCGTGTGTATGGGAAGGTGATCTACTATCTTTTACGTTGTCAATATTATCTCATGGCTTGTTTAACTATATTGTGTGTAACACACTTCCTTAATCGCCTCTTGTAGTGTAATCGTCGGCGCTCCGGGTCTTGTATATATTGGGGCTTACTTAAAATCTCTCTCTTTGATCTTCAGTGTCATCATCTTGTGATTCTGGTATTTGAGTTTACTGTCACCCTATTCGGTTTTCATTTTCAATGTAAGTATGAGCTATTAAATACCCCAAACCTTGATATGTGGTTTAAATATCAAACTATGGTATGTAAAGGCTAAAAAGTGCCCTAGAAACATCAGTGAACAATTTAAACCATAGTAAAATGCAATAAAGCACTAAGACACAATTTGAGCAAAAACATGCTCTAAGCTATGAGCGAACTTGGTTAGGACCCAAAGAGCCTACCAAGACTTAATAATATTCAAGTATGATTTAATAAGGCTAATTAAGTCCTTAGGAAACCTTGGTAGACAATGAAACCAAACAAACACAAGAGAATACCTTAAAGTCAATAAGAGCAAAATGTGCTCTAAGCTTGGGATAAATTTGTATAAGACCTAATGGTCATACCTATACCTTTTTATATGTTAATGAACATATTAAATCAATTACTAAAGAAACCAAGCTTGAAAACAAGTTAAACACAAAATGTGCTTTAAGAGTCTTAAAGCACGTTTTTTGAAAATTGTCTTGTAAATGAGTTTTGAGTGGCTAAATGTCCACCATTACTCTTAAATATATATGTGTACTATATAGTATCACATTTGGGTGGCTATATCAATGGGAAATCAAAAATTTTCACTTCTATGTGCCTTGTTTTTGTGAATAGTGATTTTTGTAAGCTAGTTTGTAACATATGTTATCATAAGTAATTAAATTGACAAATAAGACTAAAGTACCCTTCTAACTAAATGGGGGCCGGTTTTTCAAGGTGTGAGTCACCAATATGTAAAAGAAATCAAATAAGTAAAGTAAAGCTTATAAAGTAAAGTACTATTCTACTTTACTACTAATATCTTCTAAAGGTAGAACTTATCTTCATTTCTCCTTCCTCCTTCATTTCACACGGCTTCTAAGCTCTCTTCTACCTCTCTTCTTTCTGTTCTCACGGTGATGCTACAACAACAGCACCAAATGCCATCTTCCATTGCCAATATTTCTTAGCTCACTTAACCAAATAAAAAACAACACACCACCATTCTCTTCCTCTCATCAAGCTCTTCATTTCTATCTTCTCAAAACTTCAAGAGCCCCATTTCGGTGCCATGGAGTTCCACCATTGAAGGAGCTTGAGCTTGTCTTTCCACATATTATTGATCTCCTTTGCTTCTAGGTAAGGAATCTCAAAGAAAAATCAAGTTTCCTCCATGTTTTGTTATTGACCGAAAATACTCATTGATGGAGCTCTTTGTGTGACTTTGTTCTAGCTTCATTCCAATCTCTTATGGACTAGGTGGAGTCCTCTCTTCATAGATATTCAAACTCTCTTCAAAATCAAGGTAAAACAACTACATTAATGTTTTTGAAACAATGTAAACCTAGGGTTTACAATGAGTTTAAGCTTGAAGCTTGTATACTCATTTCATTGCTTGTGTATATTGTTTAGTAGTTGACAAGGAATCAAATACCTTACCGGTTTTATAAGGAAACAAAAAAGAAGTTTGTGTGGAAAAGAGGTAAACATACTAACCTAATGTGGTATAATGCTTAGGAAGTGAGCTTATACTTATTAAATTATAATGATCCAAATTGAAAATGATGCATTAAAAGGACTCTCGAGAAAGTGAATGACTAGTGAATTGCTAAGGTTTATTAAGGCATATGTATTGTTTATGTAATTGCAGGTCAAGGCATATATTTGTGGAAATTCAGTGTTTAGGATTTATGCACTTTAAGGGCCTAAGAGCCATGCATTTAAGGGCCTAAGTGCCAAGCAATTTTAATGGTGCACTATATTGTGATGTGGTGTAAATTCGGTGAAGACTTGTGTGTGATGGTGTTTTTGATGGATTTAGGTGTTCTTGAATATTTAGTGGTGAAAACCATGAGTTTTGGAATGATGATGTGCTAAGAGAACCCATGTCAAAATTTAGGAAAATGTATAAGAAGTTCAAAGTGTTTTAAAGGAGTTTTGGTGAACTAGGAAGTGTTCTAGAGTGTAATATGGATTTAGGCATTATTTTGGGGTTTTAGTATATACCAAAGTCATTTTGGACTTAAGCTGAGACTTAGGCAAACTTTGGTAAATTGAGGAGAAAGTGTAAGCTTGGAAAAGGAATTGTAAGAATGACATAAGGAGTTTTGATTTGTATAAAGGATTTGTTGGATGATGATGTTTGTGTGGAAGATATGTCTTGGTATAATGGTTAGAACAGGCATGAAACATCACTTAGGACCTAGGGAGTAGATACTATAAGTGTTGGAGGCTTTGGAGGAATTTGGCTAAGTGTTTAAGGGCTTGGAAATTGAGCATTTTGCCTTGTCCGAACTTCCGTCCGGACATGGAAGTTCGGACAGGCTCTGTTGTGGGGTAAGATTTGGCACACTCGAACTGTGTCCGAACTTGGGAAGTCCGACACATGTTCGGACATGTGTATTTAAAAGACGGTAAAGTGTTCTGGAATGGACCGACCTTGTGCAAGGTCGGTCGGTAAGGTCGGTCGGACCAGAAATGTTGTTTATGGTTATAAAGATGATATTTGGACATTAGAATATACCTAGGAACATTAGGTAAGTTTATACAATTAATGGAGGTGGAGAAATAATGCAACAAGGTTTGAAAAATGCAATTTTACCAAGTCTGTAGCTTTGGTCCGGGACCTAGGTCATGGTTCAAGTCCCGGACCAGGGTGTAAAATAGGCCGAGAGTCACATAAGGATGTGGTCCGGGACTTAGGCCTTGTATAAGGTCCCGGACCACCCCATTTTAAAAGGCCGAGACTTGAGTTAGCATATGGTCCGGGACTTAGAAGAGGACCAAGTCCCGGACCACTATAAAAAATGTTTTTAGGTTATTAAAAGATGTCTAATGATGGGGATTGATGGATAATGATGTTATAAGGTTGTGTAGGACATGTTAGGTGAGTTATAGTCACATTTGGTGGGTGAAAAGTTGAAGTAAAATGAAAGAGTGAAACATGTTAAAAATGTAAAGTTATTTAACCAAGTTAACGGGGAAAAGTTATAAGCATTAGACTTTAAACAACATGTTACCCCAATGTTAATAAAAGTACATGTAATGTTGTCAGTTGTTCGAGAATTGCCCGAGGAACATAAATGGACATGATAAAGTGGACTCCGGTGACAGGTATGGTTTTCTTGCAACCTGTGTCCTACCGGATTACACCGGCTTGTATGCCAATGTGTTTTTTCTGTATGTTTGCCACGTTGTAAGATAAAACATGTAATGAGTTTACAGTAATTCATATATGTGGCGTGTTCAACTCCGATACCATTTAACCTCGGCAGTGTTAACCTTAGTTAACTGAGTCTAGGATCACATGAGAGTTCGGTATTCGGATAAACGACCCGAACCATGGGGCGTTCTAACCACGGCTATGCGTGAGTTGATTGTGTGATGTTGTGTATGTGAATGTAGGGATCTCCCTTGTATGTTTAACCCAGTTCTAATACTGTATGTGTAGTTATGATAGACTCCATAGTGGGGTTCTAACTAATATCTAAAGTAGGTATGTACTAACAGTAGTGAGGAATCCGGTTTGGCCGGTCGCGCGTTGTTTGGGAGAGGGTATCCTTCTTAGCCTTACCCTTCTCTTTGTTATGGTTGTTTCCCTCACGGGTTATGATCTCCCATTAGCTTACTCCAAAGCTTAGCTATTCTGACTTATGATCGGTTTAGGGGGAACATGTGTTTGTGTGGTGTGTTCGGGCCTCCAAACCCGAACCATCTTAACTTAAGTTACTCGTCCGACTATTAGGACGGTAATGAGTGTTGTTGTTATTGTATAACGAGCTTACCATGAGGGTGACATCATTCTCTAGGCTCACCAGTGATTTAACTATGTTTGGGTCGGTTCCTAAGAGGACCGTTCCCGTTATGTTATGTGATTTATTGTAAGCAATTCCTATTGCGATGTTATCATGTGCACGTCGATACGTGAAAGTGTTGTTAAGTTTTGTATGTGAGGAATGATATATATTGTGAGATATGAAGTGTGTGGATCATGGATATGAATCCCAGTTTGAGAAAAGAGGCGTTTAAGGATAACCCGATTTAAGGGTAAGTGTCGTCTATTAAGGAAGTAGCTCCATTAGAGGAGGAACACTCTAGGGATAATGAATACCATGAGTGACTTATTAAGTAAGGATATATTATCCGTTTGTTGAGCCCGTTGAGGCGAAATGTTATGTGTTGTGTGTTTACAGTTGCATGCATGATTTAAAAATAATCAGCCGCATGCTAAGACGACAATTAGTTGTGCGTGGCCCGGTAGCATGTGGGCTGCGGGATTACCATACCAGCAAAGGTGCTGAGCCCCTTGGGGGCCACCCTTTCTCTTCTTTTCCTATTTCAGGTACAAGGAGCTGGAAGCCGTTCGAGAGTAGGACGGGGTAGTCGTTGTACATGGGTAATCGTTTATGTTGTATATATACAGTAGGTGTAGTAAGACCGAAATTGTTATCGGCATTAGTTATAATACTCGGTATAGTTGGAAGGTGTACGTTGTTGTTGTTGTTAATGGAAAGGGATGGTAATGTGTAGTCGCTCGGGAATTTAGCCCATCAGACCGGTACAATGTATGTGTATTAGCCTTGTTAGCCACGTGGGTGGTTAACGGCGTGTAACACCAACGAGTTAAGTAATGTGATGAGGTTGTTTTTTCCGCTGCAGTTTATTGTAAGTGTGTTAATGTTGGATGGGGTGTTACAAAAAGTGGTATCAGAGCGAAGTATCGCTCTGATGACTGAATTACCGAGCTTAGGAAGTACCGAGTTAGGATTTAAGGGTTGAGTGATAGCGTGAGAGATACGCTAGATAGGAATTTCCAGTGTGTACTGGAAACCTACAAACCATCCCACCCTCCACAATCCCTGTTTTATAACTTGGGAAAGAACGCCAGAGAGATGGAAGTCCACTCTTACTCGGGAATACCCGATCTGGCTGTTATTAAGTACCTCTAAGGTACGGAGAACCTGTCATACGGTTGATCCCGAAAACTGGGAATCCCGGAGACGGTCTCCATCTGAACAATGTTAACCGCATTAAATAGCGAAGAATGAAGAATCTTGTGTATAGAAGAATAGAATTTCCGGCAACCTGGGTCGACATGCCGAGCAGTCGAGAACAACCAGCTTGCAACGCACCAACCGTGCAACAGGCAAGAAATGGATTAATGAAACCCGAGACGAGTGTCTACGGAACCACAGTTGATAGATAATACACCAACGGTATACCAACCGACTAGGGAACTACAACGTAGTGCCCAAACAAGAGACAAGTCTCACAACCACGACAATGCGTGGAACGGGCTACCAAGAGGAACAATACAAAAAAAGGGGCTCCCAGAATGGGAAACACCCTAGTTGATGATTATCATGTGAAGACAGTGAGAAGTCACCTAGAAGAGTTATTTATCAAGGAGTAAGATCAGTGAGGGCCAACAAGGCCACTGATGACAGTATGGGTAAAAACAATACCACAACGGTATGTGTTAACCGATAGCCAGTTAGCATGGCGCACTTGCCATAGCAAGTGCTGCTATAACAGGGCTGTTCGGGAAATTTATAACCACTACAAGTACTTAGTAAAGTACTAGAAGGTTAAATGTGATCGTCATAACAGTGGAAGGGCCTGTTAGCCTAACCCCTGTAATTGTAAGTACACCAGTCAGCAAGAAGCTAGACTTGGTTAAGGTAAGAAGATGTTGTGAAACCATGAAAATTTTCTTTCAAACTCAGATTTACTCAAACCCTTTTCTTTTCAAAACCAGATTTTCTTTCAAACCAATACTTCTTTCTAACCTTCTTTAAACCAAACCAGTAAAACCAAGGGCAGTGATAAGATTCAACAATGGATAAACTTTCCCTCGATTAAGTTCGGGAAGCATGGAATGAATATTGTCACGGGACAATATAAGGGAGTTGACAACAGAATACTTCACCTAGGCGTGTGACGGACACTACGAGTGTACCAACTGTAATGTGGGACGACCGCACTCCGATAGGAGCTTGTGGGCCTGACAGACCTACTTATGGGTTAGTTGGGTAAGTAGCAATGTATCAGTATGGTACCCCACATATGTATACGAGTAGAGTCCGAAACACGGGAAGTAGTCGACTCCGTCTACGGTCAGCAGTATAAGTCAAACAAAGCTAAGGATTACAGGAATGGTTGAAGTTAAGGAACTCAGTTGAGTTAACGAGATTAAAGGATTAGTGAATTCCTTCCAAGGAAATGTTTAAGAGTCAGGAGGTGCGAAGTGCACTAACTGAATGTAAAGACATCGTATATGTCTTAAGGATCCTCAGGGATAAACATGATAGCTGGAACGGTGACCCAGCCTGTACATGGCAAAGCAGATGCCTAATGTGGACACATTAATGTGCAATGAACGGGATGAAACTCCCAGAATGAGTACCTACACTATCAGGAAATGTTGATCTTCACAGAAGAGATAATAATAAACCAGTTAAGAACGCAAAAAGGCGTGGCTAACTGAATGTACCAATAAGTGTGAACCAGATGTAAGGCATAACTTAGCAACACCCAGGAGCAATCCTTAAAGGGTGTTCGCATCAACAATTGTTGCACGAAATGCATACAGAAACAAGGGTTGAAACTAACACCCAGTTTAGACATAAGTTGTCAGGAGACGGACTGACAAACCTAAGGGGCATCCCATGAAAGGAAACGAATGTAACGACCTTGTCATGGAGCCCAATGTATATCCAACCATGTAGTTGTACACAAGAAGTACATTGTGTGGACAGCCTACAATGAGCGCAGCTCAAGCAGTAAGGCTTATAAGCACAAATAAAATTGTTATGAAAGTTAGATTGATTGCAAAAGTTTATGTTATATGAGTAATAGAGTGGTAAACGAACCACTGCATTAAGAGTGGGGATACCTCTCGATATTGTGAGACCGCAGGAGCGGTAGTTATGTTTATCAAGCCCAAGAAATATTAAGGATGGACCATATTGTTATTGAAAGAGAGCAGTTAGCTTAGTAGTACGTGTGTATAAAGTGAAACACCGAGCTGAATAATGCCGGCTTGTGACTCGAATGATCGATGCTCAAGGAGCATTCAGTAGTCATCCAAAAATGAGTGATGAACCATAATACGAATAATGTAAGTATATGCGTGGAAGTTAATGTGACAGTAAATACGATGTAAGTTAGTGTTATACAATAAGCACGGTGCGCAGTAAGCGACCGTTGTATAAGTGTTGTGGCGGATAAGACCAGTTATGAGTTAAACTCAGTGGAGATGCAAGCAAGTGATGATAAACAGACTGGGCAATAAGCCATGGTAGGTACTATGTGATAAGGAACTCAGTGTGAATTCCATGGCGAATCACATAAGGGATTTACTGTCAAGAGTTTACGCCTCTGCACTCTGTATGACTGAGTGTTTTGGTATTGCACTTGCGCAGTAATGATCGAGTGGGATAGCTAGGAATTGGAAACATGTTAATTGTGGAGCAATAATGTTATAATGGCCGATGCATAGGAAATGCAAGGCCGCACCAATAAAAGTACTTGTACAAAACCAAATGTGGAGACATGATTAACAGTAAGTGACTACAGTAGCACTAACTGCCAAATATCGGTATGGAATATACCCCAAATGTTGTAAATAGCTGAGAGAGCACTACACACTAGGTAGTAGCTCAATCTCAACCGACAGTAAGTCGGAAGGGAACAAGTCAATCATTGTGAAATACATAGCTGTATACACAGTAAATTATCATGGAAGTGGATAGAAAGTTTATAACTCACCGAATTCGCTAACGGTAAGAGATACCACGCGTCGGTTGAGAAACCATTGTTACCAAGATGAAGGTGACAATTGGGGATGTACAATACAGTAAGAATAACAAATGGGGCAATTAAGCTCTACAGTTATTAGAGTTTCGCAGCAGAAACTAGTGAGCCAGTGATTCAAGTGTTGAATGTACATGGTGAACATGAGTGAATGGCTAATTATTAACGCCTAGAAGCCTAACAGGCCAGAATCGAAACCAACTAAGAGTTTAAACAAACTCCAATGAGAATTCTTGGTTTAGGATAAACCGCCAATATGGTTAAGATCCTCTAATCAGAATCCATTGTGTAATAGACCGCGTGGAAGTTAAAACACTTCACGACGGCAGAACATTTTAAGCCAATGTTTAGTGATTGATTACGTGGGCGTAATCCCTTTTAAGGGGGGTAGAGCGCAAAACCACTTAGTGTGTATTACCGTACAAGTGTACGTGATTTATGTTGTGCATAGCACAATAATTTGTTTTGATGATTGGTGTGTGTGTTATGTAAACATACACATTCATTCATGGTTTAATTGTGGTAATTGCGCACAGAAGATGCGAATACCATTGTGATAAGTGTGTTGATTTATTAACAGTTGTGTGTGATAGTACAAGTGTGGGGAGTAGAGAAACTCCGGGGAACAAAACCCCGACAGTGTATAAATGTGAAACTGTGTGTTGTATTTTGATAAAATATATGTGTATATATATATACTATATAGTGATTCATGAAAGGTTATGAAACCGACATAGAACCTAGTGAGAATAAGATTCCCTAGGTAACAACATTAAAGTGAATGGAAATAACTGATAGACGAAGTTCTATCCCTTGGAGATGTTATGATCATGACTAGAATGATTTAAAAGATAGAAAATTGGAAATGAGTGATTTATTTGATGCTTGAAAATGAAGTGGGAAGTGGAACTTGATTTGCATGCGATCAAGGGAAGCCGAACACAAATTGGAGTGGAGGGATAGTTCAACATTGATGCTGATCACATCAGGGTTGGATGACTCTTGAAACTCCCTATAAGTGGTCACAAATAACCACGCTAAGAAAAGAAGCAAAGAGCTTAAGTTGGACTTGGAGTTGTGTGTGTTTTCAAAAGGATTTTCAATTGGTATTTATAAAACGTTGATAGATACTTTACATAATTAAAGTTTCTTACTTAACCTCACAAGGAAAATTTCAAATTTAAGTGATTGTTTTAATCTCCCAAAGGCACGGGGACGGAAGGTGTCCATCGCGACCGGGTTCTGCGGGATCACAGTGTATACCAAAGATATTTTTGATTGCAATACATGCTATGACATGTTGTGTGGTATGTGTGATAAATGTTATTTTGACTTTGATCTCCTAAAGTGTATGCTATCAAGACCTATGAGTCTAAATGTGTTGTGTTACATAGACCTATGTGTCTAAATGTTGTTATGTTACCCAAGACCAGTGAGTCAAAGGGGTTGTTATGTATGTGTAAGTGTTGTTAAGATACCCGGACCATTGAGTCCGAGGTTATCATGCGAATATGTTATGTTATGTGTGGATGTGAATGTGTTACCGCCCGGACCATTAAGTCCGAGGTTGTGATGTAAAGTGTGTTTGGTTATGGAAGTTTTATGGCTGTAAGTAATCCCCGTATTCTAATCTAATGATGTGTGGGAATGTGAACTTCGAGGACGAAGTTCTTTTAAGGGGGGTAGATTGAAATACCCCAAACCTTGATATGTGGTTTAAATATCAAACTATGGTATGTAAAGGCTAAAAAGTGCCCTAGAAACATCAGTGAACAATTTAAACCATAGTAAAATGCAATAAAGCACTAAGACACAGTTTGAGCAAAAACATGCTCTAAGCTATGAGCGAACTTGGTTAGGACCCAAAGAGCCTACCAAGACTTAATAATATTCAAGTATGATTTAATAAGGCTAATTAAGTCCTTAGGAAACCTTGGTAGACAATGAAACCAAACAAAACACAAGAGAATACCTTAAAGTCAATAAGAGCAAAATGTGCTCTAAGCTTGGGATAAATTTGTATAAGACCTAATGGTCATACCTATACCTTATTTATATGTTAATGAACATATTAAATCAATTACTAAAGAAAACCAAGCTTGAAAACAGTTAAAACACAAAATGTGCTTTAAGGAGTCTTAAAGCACGTTTTTGAAAAATTGTCTTGTAAATGAGTTTTGAGTGGCTAAATGTCCATCATTACTCTTAAATATATATGTGTACTATATAGTATCACATTTGGGTGGCTATATCAATGGGAAATCAAAAATTTCACTTCTATGTGCCTTGTTTTTGTGAATAGTGATTTTTGTAAGCTAGTTTGTAACATATGTTATCATAAGTAATTAATTGACAAATAAAGACTAAAGTACCCTTCTAACTAAATGGGGGGGTTTTTCAAGGTGTGAGTCACCAATATGTAAAAGAAATCAAATAAGTAAAGTAAAGCTTATAAAGTAAAGTACTATTCTACTTTACTACTAATATCTCTAAAGGTAGAACTTATCTTCATTTCTCCTTCCTTCCTCCTTCATTTCACACGGCTTCTAAGCTCTCTTCTACCTCTCTTCTTTCTGTTCTCACGGTGATGCTACAACAACAGCACCAAATGCCATCTTCCATTGCCAATATTTCTTAGCTCACTTACCAATAAAAAACAAACACACCACCTTCTCTTCCTCTCATCAAGCTCTTCATTCTATCTTCTCAAAACTTCAAGAGCCCATTTCGGTGCCATGGAGTTCCACCATTGAAGGAGCTTGAGCTTGTCTTTCCACATATTATTGATCTCCTTTGCTTCTAGGTAAGGAATCTCAAAGAAAAATCAAGTTTCCTCCATGTTTTGTTATTGACCGAAAATACTCATTGATGGAGCTCTTTGTGTGACTTTGTTCTAGCTTCATTCCAATCTCTTATGGACTAGGTGGAGTCCTCTCTTCATAGATATTCAAACTCTCTTCAAAGATCAAGGTAAAACAACTACATTAATGTTTTTGAAACAATGTAAACCTAGGGTTTACAATGAGTTTAAGCTTGAAGCTTGTATACTCATTTCATTGCTTGTATATTGTTTAGTAGTTGACAAGGAATCAAATACCTTACCGGTTTTATAAGGAAACAAAAAGAAGTTTGTGTGGAAAAGAGGTAAACATACTAACCTAATGTGGTATAATGCCTTAGGAGAAGTGAGCTTATATGCTTGTTAAAATGATCTAAGGAGCCAAAGGTGAATGACCTAGTGAAATGCTCTCAAGGAGTTTATTAAGGGCATATGTATTGTTGTATGTAATTGCAGGTCAAAGGCATATATATTGTGGAAATTCAGTGTTTAGGATTTATGCACTTTAAGGGCCTAAGAGCCATGCATTTAAGGGCCTAAGTGCCAAGCAATTTTAATGGTGCACTATATTGTGATGTGGTGTAAATTCGGTGAAGACTTGTGTGTGATGGTGTTTTTGATGGATTTAGGTGTTCTTGAATATTTAGTGGTGAAAACCATGAGTTTTGGAATGATGATGTGCTAAGAGAACCCATGTCAAAATTTAGGAAAATGTATAAGAAGTTCAAGTGTTTTAAAGGAGTTTTGGTGAACTAGGAAGTGTTCTAGAGTGTAATATGGATTTAGGCATTATTTTGGGGGTTTAGTATATACCAAAGTCATTTTGGACTTAAGCTGAGACTTAGGCAAACTTTGGTAAATTGAGGAGAAAGTGTAAGCTTGGAAAAGGAATTGTAAGAATGACATAAGGAGTTTTGATTTGTAAGAAGGATGTTTGGATGATGATGTTTGTGTGGAAGATATGTCTTGGTATAATGGTTAGAACAGGCATGAAACATCACTTAGGAACCTAGGGAGTAGATACTATAAGTGTTGGAGGCTTTGGAGGAATTGGCTAAGTGTTTAAGGGCTTGGAAATTGAGCATTTTGCCTTGTCCGAACTTCCGTCCGGACATGGAAGTTCGGACAGGCTCTGTTGGGTAAGAATTTGGCACACTCGAACTGTGTCCGAACTTGGGAAGTCCAGACACATGTTCGGACATGTGTATTTAAAAGACGGTAAAGTGTTCTGGAATGGACCGACCTTGTGCAAGGTCGGTCGGTAAGGTCGGTCGGACCAGAAATGTTGTTTATGGTTATAAAGATGATATTTGGACATTAGAATATACCTAGGAACATTAGGTAAGTTTATACAATTAATGGAGGTGGAGAAATAATGCAACAAGGTTTGAAAAATGCAATTTTACCAAGTCTGTAGCTTTGGTCCGGGACCTAGGTCATGGTTCAAGTCCCGGACCAGGGGTGTAAATAGGCCGAGAGTCACATAAGGATGTGGTCCGGGACTTAGGCCTTGTATAAGGTCCCGACCACCCCATTTTAAAAGGCCGAGACTTGAGTTAGCATATGGTCCGGGACTTAAGAAGAGGACCAAGTCCCGGACCACTATAAAAACATGGTTTTAGGTTATTAAAAGATGTCTAATGATGGGGATTGATGGATAATGATGTTATAAGGTTGTGTAGGACATGTTAGGTGAGTTATAGTCACAATTTGGTGGGTGAAAAGTTGAAGTAAAATGAAAGAGTGAAACATGTTAAAAATGTAAAGTTATTTAACCAAGTTAACGGGGAAAAGTTATAAGCATTAGACTTTAAACAACATGTTACCCCAATGTTAATAAAAGTACATGTAATGTTGTCAGTTGTTCGAGAATTGCCCGAGGAACATAAATGGACATGATAAAGTGGACTCCGGTGACAGGTATGGTTTTCTTGCAACCTGTGTCCTACCGGATTACACCGGCTTGTATGCCAATGTGTTTTTCTGTATGTTTGCCACGTTGTAAGATAAAACATGTAATGAGTTTACAGTAATTCATATATGTGGCGTGTTCAACTCCGATACCATTTAACCTCAGCAGTGTTAACCTTAGTTAACTGAGTCTAGGATCACATGAGAGTTCGGTATTCGGATTAAACGACCCGAACCATGGGCGTTCTAACCACGGCTATGCGTGAGTTGATTGTGTGATGTTGTGTATGTGAATGTAGGGATCTCCCTTGTATGTTTAACCCAGTTCTAATACTGTATGAGTGTAGTTATGATAGACTCCATAGTGGGGTTCTAACTAATATCTAAAGTAGGTATGTACTAACAGTAGTGAGGAATCCGGTTTGGCCGGTCGCGCGTTGTTTGGGAGAGGGTATCCTTCTTAGCCTTACCCTTCTCTTTGTTATGGTTGTTTCCCTCACGGGTTATGATCTCCCATTAGCTTACTCCAAAGCTTAGCTATTCTGACTTATGATCGGTTTAGGGGGAACATGTGTTTGTGTGGTGTGTTCGGGCCTCCAAACCCGAACCATCTTAACTTAAGTTACTCGTCCGACTATTAGGACGGTAATGAGTGTTGTTTTATTGTATAACGAGCTTACCATGAGGGTGACATCATTCTCTAGGCTCACCAGTGATTTAACTATGTTTGGGTCGGTTCCTAAGAGGACCGTTCCCGTTATGTTATGTGATGTTATTGTAAGCAATTCCTATTGCGATGTTATCATGTGCACGTCGATACGTGAAAGTGTTGTTAAGTTTTGTATGTGAGGAATGATATATATTGTGAGATATGAAGTGTGTGGATCATGGATATGAATCCCAGTTTGAGAAAGAGGCGTTTAAGGATAACCCGATTTAAGGGTAAGTGTCGTCTATTAAGGAAGTAGCTCCATTAGAGGAGGAACACTCTAGGGATAATGAATACCATGAGTGACTTATTAAGTAAGGATTATTATCCGTTTGTTGAGCCCGTTGAGGCGAAATGTTATGTGTTGTGTGTTTACAGTTGCATGCATGATTTAAAATAATCAAGCCGCATGCTAAGACGACAATTAGTTGTGCGTGGCCCGGTAGCATGTGGGCTGCGGGATTACCATACCAGCAAAGGTGCTGAGCCCCTTGGGGGCCACCCTTTCTCTTCTTTTCCTATTTCAGGTACAAGGAGCTGGAAGCCGTTCGAGAGTAGGACGGGGTAGTCGTTGTACATGGGTAATCGTTTATGTTGTATATATACAGTAGGTGTAGTAAGACCGAAATTGTTATCGGCATTAGTTATAAATACTCGGTATAGTTGGAAGGTGTACGTTGTTGTTGTTGTTAATGGAAAGGGATGGTAATGTGTAGTCGCTCGGGAATTTAGCCCATCAGACCGGTACAATGTATGTGTATTAGCCTTGCTAGCCACGTGGGTGGTTAACGGCGTGTAACACCATCGAGTTAAGTAATTTGATTAGGTTGTTTTTCCGCTGCAGTTTTTGTAAGTGTGTTAATGTTGGATGGGGTGTTACAGCTATGGTCAGCCGTGCATCTTATGTAGATTATAGAAAGATTTTTGATATTATTGATTCACCACATTTTGTCGGTAGTACTTACACGATTTCTATCGTCTGTCATCAGGTATACCACAGTAGGGTTCCCGCTAAGGTTTCTAACAAGGTACAGTCCTCTCAATTGAATATGTTCCTGCAGTTGTGAATCAACTCATGTGAGTATTAGTATAATGTTTCTACCCTTTATATTCTACCATGCTTATAGGTAGGTTCCCATTTAATATATTGTTTTGATTCATAAAGAAAGACATGGAAGTCGATCTTTCCTTCCAAATGGCAATTTGGCCATAACTTAGAAGGTAGCTTGAGAATACTTTTATTATAGGTAAATGCCTCTTGATCTGATTTTTAACTCATTAACATGGCTCATGTATAATAATGGTTATTATTCCCTTCACAGTTGACTATTTTTATGTCATAAACGGAGTCATTTTAGCTATTTAATCTCTTTAGGATAACCTGGACAACTTAATTCTTAACTTACACATTCTACAATTTATATACTTCATTAATCAAAATTTATACTAAAATTAAGAATATATTTACTTATCACAGAGATATTTGTGACCACTTGTAGGGAGTCTCAGGAATCATTCAACCCTGACGGGGTCAGCGTCAATGTTGAACTATCCTTCCACTCCATTTTGTGTTTGGTTTTCCCTGATCTACCAGGATCAAGTTCGACCTCCCACGTCAAATATCAAACAGTCACATAATTGTCATTTTCCAAATTTGTCTTATCAAACTTTGTGACATGGTGAGTACTACATTTTCTCTTGACAACTATACAACTTATTCAATATCTGTTATAACCTATACTCGAATCTAGTGTATTACCAAATCCCCGGAACCATATTCCTTTGATCAAATCATCAAGCGGGGAAGCCAGTTTTTCCTCTTGGCATAAAAGGTAAATTCTTCTTAAAACATCTAGGCTCATACTGTCTAATAATTATATCCATCAATCATTTTAACTCTTAAACCCATCATACAAGCAATAAATTCAGTTATGGACTTGGATGCCTTAGAGTACACTCTTCTCTTTAAAAGGCTTATCTAATGTTTAACTTATCAGGGCTTGATTATTGCCTATACTTGGGTTATCATCACTTGGAGCAAAGACATTCATAGTTTTACTAAATTTGGGTAAGACTCCAAGGAAAAGTTTTCATAACTCGATCAACAATTACAGTCCATAAAGTATTATTTCCTCCGCCTTAAAGCTTGGCTTTTCTTATTTCATCTAAACTCCATGAAGCAGGTGAACCATATGTTCAGCCTAGGTTAAGTATCTCTTATATTAGTACCATCTCAAACTAAGGGTTTCCAGTTTGAATCCTACGGTTTGGTACAGGACAATCAAAGCTTATTGTTTGTTTCTATCTCTTAGAAACGTGGTTAATCCACAAGCTCAATGGCTCCCAAAAATAGGACGATTAGGTGTAATAAATAGAGGATCTAAAATTCTTAGAGATTGTATATAACGTTAGGAAAGTTCACGTAAAGAATACTTGTTACAAGCCAATGGGTATGTTTTCCTACTTTTAAGTTTAACTTCCACTCACTTTTAGTGTATATATTAATTCAAACTCTTAATATAACTTATACTACCTTCATTGTAAGTGTCAATGGAGGTATTCGTTACCATGTTTATATTAAAATTTATATTGCAAGGGGGTTAACCTTATTTGATTTCTTGCGCTCTTATTCGTATTCATAATTGAGCTGTCATAGAAGACATATGCTCGTATAGAACCATAAAGATAGTGTAGGATGTGAGTCTCAAAATAGGGTAGGTATATTTAATGATACTTAGCCCTCTGAAATGTATCAATACTCCTCAACGTTTTAGGTTTACAACCTCCAAATTATATGTATATATGTAGCATTTGGTATTGCTAATTAGATAGTTCTCCCAACTTCAGAAAATATAGATTTATAGTTTGTTCTCTCCCCTTCATTAATTAGGAGTCCAGCATGTTATATATTGATCCTAGCTGAGACCCTTGGTATTTGCTCAGGTATTTAAAACCCGTGCTTATCCATGATGGATGTTTAGTTATATTTTTGAGATTCTATTTCTCTATTGTCATATTTTAAGGTTTCGCACCATCTCCTCGTGAAGTTCATAAGGAATTGTAAGATTTCCTGGTCCCGCACTGAGCGGTAAGCTCGGTGCCTGGGTATCCCATAAAATTTCAGTGTTTGCTCTTTACGTGCAGGTCTTCAACAAACCCTTTTGACAATTCATGTAGTCTTAAGTATTTTATATTAATTAATGTATTCCTTTTCATGACATCTGCTCGTTATTTAGGCAGGTCATAATTTGTAGTTACTATAAGTTTGGACAGTTGATAACGCCCTTCGGCGGTCCAAGCAAAACTAACTTGTTATTCCTCACTGTACTATCTCACACCCTTTATCCCAAGGCTAATCTCGGTTTCGTATTCGGTTTAATATTCTTTATCCCATGGTACACTAATCCGATTCTCCACCTAATATCAACGCGTCTCCTGACTTCAAAATAATCTTGTTTGCCTTATCCATCCTCTTCTGATCACCGTATAAAAACTCAGCATCATCTCCTATGGAGAATGATACAACTGGTATCCTAGGAATTCATGATCCATCTACCTTTCTTACTTCACTATATAACCTAGCTTGTGGATCCCAATCCTTACCCATACACATCATATATATAATTTAAGTTTTGATCCCTTCTCATATCCTGGAGTGTAAAATCCTCCAAAGCCTATTCCCAAAGTTCTACATTCATTTTCAATGGCTATTTGTTCCTTTATAGTTAAATATTTCTTGAGTAGTGTCATGCCGGGTCAAAGTACTTGGCATTCTGCCTCTGGATATTCCCGACCTTCGCACATAGGCTCAGGTGACCTCGGTCTCATAGATAAGGGAAAAACAAATATCGAAAGTATCCTATTAGGTGAGAGGTTACGCTAGATTTGGTCTCTCTATAATTTTGATACTTACTACCCATGTACTGTCTCAATCGACTGATAATTATAAACACACATCATGCATTATCTTTGGTTTAAGTTCTAGGCTTACCGTTTCAACTGATGCTAGCTTCAGCCCTTGAAGTTCCCACTGTGTATAGGGTTTTCTTCATGGAACTATCTCATTTCCCTTCCGACTCCCGGATTAGGATGGTTGTCCTGCCGGTCCTCTAGTATAGGTGTTGTTCTGTGGCGTCTGGCCTCCTCTTGGTCCTCCCGCCACAATAGCTTGGTTCTCTGTGAACCTCTAGCTCCCTTGTATACTCGGCTCCCTGGATTGGAAAAGCATTCATACTCTCTGTGACCTTCCTTTCTCGCAATAGCGGCACTCCACCTTCCTTCCTGAGCAATCTACGCCTGGGTTATCATTTCCACAGCGTTTACGTAATAGTGACGTTGGTTGGCTTATTGCCTCTAGGTGGTGCTGATCTTATTGGCTGTGCATTAATGGTTGGCCGTCGGAACGAGGACCTGCTCCTTCGTCTTCTGACCATGGAATCTTCCGCCCCTTCCTTTTATCAAAGAATCTCTTCCCCTTCTTGTGGTAACCGCTAGAGGTTGCTCCATCATCATCTCCTTCAGCACTCTTTCTCTTCTTTCTCTTCTTCTTCCGACGCCTCTTCCCCTAAACTTTTGAGTCTTCACAGTGTCGGAGTACTCGACTCCTGGTATGTAGTCCAAGCAACTGGTGAACCGCGCGTAGTACTGGTCAACTGTTTGACTCCCTTGGATTAAGGTCTCGATCTCCTACCTTTTCTCTCTACTTAGGTGTTCGGGGTAGTACTTCTCCCGCACACTTCTACAAACGCTGTCCATCCAAAGTCCGGTGTAGCTCTACGGTGGCCCTCCACAGACCGCCACCAAATGTCAGCTGCGTCCTTAGGTTGTACGCGGCGATGTCGACTTTCTGGTCTTCTGGAACTCTGACAGCCTTGAACGCCTTCTGTTGCTCTACAATGAACTTCTCCAGTGCGGCGGGGTCCGGTTCCCCTGAATAAGTCGGTACTCTCGCTCGCCTGCAATGCTCTTCAACCAGTTGGTTCCCTGGGCTGCGCGGTGGGTGTATGGCTCCCGTAAGTTGAGCTCCTAGTTGCTGCGCGAAGGCCGCCATGGCTGCTGCTAGGCCTGGTACCTCTGGAACATCCGCTGGTGTCTCGCCACCGCGGTCCACTGCTGCCTCCACGTGGTCTTCCTCTTGTCGACATCTATAATGTATTATTATTACTACTACGGTTGCTACACCGTTTTACATACACAATCACAAATATATAAGAAGTTAACCACCAGCAATAAGATATTCCTAGATTTTTTCTAGGTCACAAATCCTCACAGACGTTTCCCGTATCCCAATATTCCTATGCTCATGTTCGTAGCATAATAAATAACAATTCGTAGCGGATAATAAAACTATCTACCTTGGTGTTACACGCCGTTACCCACCCTTGTGAGTAACAAGACATCCTTACTCTTTCAACAATACAACTCATCACGCTGTGATGAACAGATACTGAAACCTCTAATTATTACAAACCAAAATCCAACTAAATGAGCAACTAACTGAATACAACAACCTCCTTAATACAATACGAAATAAAACCAAAGGTGTTTTTGAAAACACATCAGCTACCCCAATGTCCCGCACTCTGGCTTGAGTCTTCTTCAATACCTGAAAATGTTTGGCCCATTGAAGGGCTCAACAATCGAAATGTTGGTATGCTAATGTAGTCTTAATCATCTAGATTCCTTAAGTCGTTTTAGCCATCTTGATATTAGATTCTTTACATGAAATACCGGTTTACAATAATAACAGTAATAACTGTAAACATTAAACACTCACATAACAATTCACCTGTAAACATCAATGTACAATAGTACACAACACCAATAACCACACATCAATAATCCATAACAATAACCAATAATCACACATCAGTAATCCTTAACAATAACCAATAATCACACAACAATAATCCATAACACTAAAACCAATAAGGTACGCGTATTAAACTGTACTTGTTAGTTGGCCACCTGGCCCTTATCCTTTAAACCAATCACTTAACCTTTTCCAATTAAATTCAACCTTAGGCAGTATGTCAAGACAACCCTTAATAACTTATTAATGGACGATAGTCCCCTGGGTTCCAAAGGAACTGTTACCAGCTGACCTTATGGCCCTGGATAATATATTGACCGATCCGGTCGAACCTGTGCACCAACGGCAGTGCCCTCCGCCATCCTTGAATGTGACTGATGGATTCCCTTGAGTGACTCCCCATTGAAGTCTCTCGTAGTGATCACGATGCGCAACCAGAAAGTCGAAACAGTCTGGATTCCTCTCTTTATAAGTTAGCCCTTTTTTTTCAGTGACATAATAACCAATCCTTGAATTAAGACTATAACAGTTGACCATCAGTTAGGTTCAATAATACCTAAAGGTCAGTTAGTCTTGTTCCCAGTTTAGATGTATAAACTTCCAGTCGTAAGACGTTCGCGTAACAATAGAACGCAACAGTGTTGAGCAATACAGCGTACAATAACAAATATACATAAAATCACAGATATCGCTCTTAAACAATTAAACACATAACGTCTGGACCTTAGGAAAATCCTTAGGACATTCAGACCACACACTTAACATACCGTTCACCAAGTAACTGCTAGCTTGACAAATTCTTGTTCAGTAGTTCCTTCCCGTACGCTGTTATATAAACATGCAATACCGGGTAATATTAATATAACTATTCACTAAATATTAAGTACTGTCACTGTAGCGTTTATACTCGTTGTATAATAACTCTGTATGTTCTTTATTTCCCCCTGTTATTTAACAGTGGTTCTAGATAGTTCATTAGTTCATTATTTTATGTAACATTCACATGTGATAATGAATTTCCAATTTAAGATATATCTTTATCTCATTAATTATATATCCATAATTATTTCCACTTATTCCATATATCAATGTGATTTGGTTACTTTTGTTATAACCACATTTATTTTATAAACTTTATATCCATAATATACCATAATACATAGTTTTAATTCCTTTCTTTATTAATTTATAAAACCAACCTTATTAATTTCTGTAATTATAAGTTGGACACAATAACTTTTATAAATTACCAAATAACCTTATAAATTGGTATTCATATTTTGGACATATTAACTTTTGTAAATTACCAATAATACATTAAGCTATCGGCTTTAATTTTATTTTACCATATGGTTTTAAACTTGGTTTATATCTTATATTAAATATATATAAATGTATATAAGCCATATAACACTTCTAAAAATTATGCTAATGACTTAGAATGATTATAAACTCAAAATAGAACAAATAACCCTTAGACAATTCGGTTTAATAATATGTGTATCATATTTAATTTTTGTGATACAAATATATACCTTAAGGTAATAATCTTACCTTATATGTTGTAAATTATTTTCTTGACATTATAACCCATAGTATTTCGGCCTTAATTTATTTAGAGGTTATGTATAATTTTTATACCAAAGTTTGAATCTTAAATCAAGCTTAACTTATTAAACCTTAATTATAGAAACTTACTCCTTAAATCAAGACAATTCTTGTACTTGATTTCTCCTGAATTCCAAGCTCTTCAAATGCTATCTTGATGAAGAATTCGGCCTCCTTGTATATATTTAGGAGATCCATTTGTTAGACTTCTAACAAGGATTTATAAATAAGATTTGGAGTAGTTTTACAAGAGTTTACCTTAGGAATTTTTCAAGGAATTTTCGGTAGACCTTGAGATGGTTGTAGATCTAAATTTCCTTCATGAAATAATGAAGAGAATATAGGTTTAGAAGTTCATAAATTTTCGGTAATAACTTTAGGTATTTTGCTAGGATTTTCAACATGAAAATATACCTTAACTTGATCTTGTTGTTCCTTGTGTTGTTGTTGAATCTAGGCCTCCTTGGAATACTTAAGCTTGGCGAAAATAGCAAGAGTTGCTAGGATGATTTCTTGCTTCAAGACTTAGTAGAATTAACTAGGAAATTACATAGAAATGGTGTTAGAACTTAGAACACCATTAATGGAGCTTTGAAGCTCTAAGGAATTAACTAGCAAATGAAGAAGAAAAGAGAGCAATGAAGAGCTTACCAATCAGCCATGGAGTGGCAAAGAAAGAATGAAACTCACGTATGGACTTAAGGTAAGACAAGGAAAGAGAATTCAAAATTTGATTGGCTTTGTTTATTGTTTATTTGATTAGGCATTCTTTTCCTTTGTTTATTCCTTTGATTAATGGCTCAATAATGTCCTTCATTGGTGCTAGACTTTCGGCTGGTTTTCAAGGAAATAATGGAGGCTTGTTGATAATGGAAACTAGAAGACAAAGAGTAAGATAGGTAGGTATTTCTTTTGCAATTTAAATGTTGATTTGTTCCTTGTTTTCCTCTTGATTGCTCACGGTAATATGGCTGTTTGGAGACTGATTTACTTGAAAATTGGAGACATGCTCACATGCCAAGGTTGGTAGATATCCTAGTTTAATTTTTAGAAGGCAAATTAAGCCTTCTTTTCCCTTGTATAAATAGGCAATGTAGTGCTGTTTAGATGCACTTGATTTTTGTCTATATTTGACAATGAATTATGCTTAGTTAGGTAGTATATTCTTTTGACCAATTAATGAGGTAATCAACCTCTTCTTTTCCCATATGAAATCGGCTGCATATGGCTAGAGAACATGGGTTGTTTTGTTGGTATACTAGCACATGTATAAAGTAGATTCTAGTTTTATTCTTTTGTGTATTTAATTTCCATGGCTTTTTCCCTAACTTATCCTTGTTGTTTTGTTGCAGGAAATCGGTGATGGAGGTCTGCTTTTGACTGAAAACATTATTTTCTACATTCTCATATAGCACATGCTAGGTGAGTCTACATTATCAGTACACAGGCAATTTATTAACTAAAACTAGCCAAAATACACCCTAAATGGCGCGCCATATAGAGATTAATTGGGATTGATTTTTTATTTAATTCCTGTCACATTTATATTGTACTAATACCATATTATAACCATGTATTAGGTTCCAGCATTTATTTGGTACATTTATATTATGGTAACAGATGAAAGTTCTAAGGTAAAAATGCTGATTTTAGGTACCTTTTTGTCCCAAAATCGACCCCCTTTTGTACTATGAATTTAGTACTGGAATTAATTGATTTAGATGGTCAATTTATCCCCTTTTAGGATTATCAACTCGTGGCTTCTCAAAACTTCAAGACAATTGCGAAAAACGCATTTTTGTGACACCCGAAGGTGCGTTTTTTGTGCTTTAAGGATTTTCTGAAAATTAAGTAGTCGTTATGAGTTCCAAGTGTTTATTGACATTTTTTATAGTCAATAATAATATGTTAAGGTGTTACATTGAGTTATATGGGGTTATATCAACTCATAACTCAATTTTCGGGCTACTAGGACACTCTCGGGGCAAAAAGGAGCGTTAAGAAATTCCCCCGAGCACTTTGTGTATTTTTGAAAAGTAGCTCAAGAATTCTTTATAATGGTGAATATTAATGATAGGAACTCTTATAATAATTTATATTGGAGTTTGTGCCACTTCGGTACCTCTCCGGGGCACTCCCGGGGTTTTATGGGGCCCTCATCAGGAACCTCGAGCACTTTGTCCTTAACTGGGAATTTAACTTGAGAACTTCAATCTTAAATGTTCATTAAAGTGTTATTGTGCATTTAGAATGAAGTGTAAAGCTTTACTTTATTTAATAAAGTATTCCGGGACTTTCGGCCTTAAGGGCCTTTAAGGGAACTCCCGGCATATTGTATTTTTACTCAGTTCTTACTGAGGAATTGTGCTTAAAAGGTCATAAAATGGTCCTTGATTAACTTCATATGAGTTTTATAGCTTATATAACTTGGTTAGCTTAAGGTCGGGCTTTAACACTCGTTTTTGACCTTAAGAGAGTTAGGTGCGTTTTAACGCCCAAGTGTTTATATACTTTTCTCAGGGTTTAATAATCCCCCAGATAATATTTATTTACCATTATTTAATTATTTAAAGGTTAGGGTATTTCAGTATCACACATGATCTTAATGAAAATCTCTTTACTTTGTGATATGATACAAGTTTATTATTATTGACTATCACTTATTTCCATCTCTTAACAACTCAGGGGAATCTTTCATAGGAGGAATATCTCTCAATTTAAGTTGTCAAGTACATATGATTTTGTATTTGTTGCCATCATCAAAAAGAGGAAATTGTTAAGTCAAGATCCTTTAGTTTTGATGATAGCAAACTTGTGTTGTTTATCTAATATGTTTGTTAAGCTTTGAGACACGGATAAACAGGTAGAGGAGTGGCTTAGCACGCAAGGTTGCAAGCACGCTCCATTCATGACTTGTGCCCAACCAATCGGGCACCTGTCAAGAGAGCTCCATTAGAACTTCTAGTACATACAAGAAGTCAGGTACCACACGACCACATCCCTCACGCATCAGAAATAATACAAGGACAAAATACATCAATTGGCTTGACAAACTCATGTAGATTCAGGTATCCACACAAGCAACTAGTTCACGACAAAACATTGCTCATTAATGTACAAGATAACAAGACAATCCAGGGCTACTAAGATGCATCCCTTACATAGCCATAATAAAGTCTAAGAGAGCATTTATGAGCATTAATGAACTAGACAAGATCAGACAATTGGAGAGTGCTAGTGGTGATCGACCACTTGAGTGTCTGCCTCTGACATATCCAATCACGGCGACACGTGTTCTGATGATTCCAAGTCAAGTTGGGGCTCAGCCTATACTTGGACTTAGCTACTCTACTGAGGATGAAGAGGCAAACGACCCCTAGAGTATAGGAGGTTATAGGTCGTTTATTACAAGTCTTATGTGTATAAATATGATGTATAAACTTCCATGTGACAGGTCATATATACACGAAAAGAGGGAGAGATACTCAGAGTAAGGGTAAGTCAGACTAAGTGTGTGTAATATACTAGGAAGTTGGTGAGCTGGGTAGGACTGGGCTGAAAAGTTAATACTTGGTGTATTTGATAGACTGATCGGTCGGGGAACGGTTGGGGAACTGTAGGCCGACTACCAGAAGAGGGTAGAGGACTTAGTGGATAAAGTCCTAAACTATCCCAGAGTCCTTAGGTAGGGCAATGGAAATTGAGTGAATTTATGTGTGTAAATTCTCAATCGAATAAGGTTTCCAGTTTGAGTTTATCTCGTCTATTCCAAATTATCAAAGGTCCCAAACAGCATAAGAGACACATCCACAACCGGTCGGAGACGTATCTGGGGGCATCCGCCTATTTCAGATTCTGGTTGGTTTCAGGTGAAAATTTTCATCCGTCACCTGATCTGTCATGTGTTTACCACCCGACTCGTCACCCGTTTAAAGTTACATTTTGTTTTATATCAAGTAACCAAACAAAACCTTAAAGAATTTAGAAAAATACTAAGAAAATAGTTATGGACTTATAATTTACTGTCCACTTTTATTTTCTCCCTTATACAACCCACAACTTGATACTCTGTATGCTTATTTTCTTATCGATATTGGTATAATAATTTTATTATATTTGAGTGAATTTTCTTAAAATATAGAGAAATTTGACCTTTAGTAATACAAAAACTTTTTATCTTCATTACGATACTAAAAATTACTACCTTCGTCCCAGCAAGATTGACCTGTTTCTTTTGTTGTTACGTTTGTCCACTTCAAAATGTAACAATAAAATAAAATAGTATAAAACTAACGTGTTGTCAAGATATGATTTATCAAATAAGGAACCAATTGCATAACTTAGGTTTATAACATAATTTTATCTTATATGTAAAATATTGAGGTAAAAAAACATGCCCAAATAGTTAACAGGACAATCCGGATGGGACAGAGGTAGTACTGTTTATGATATAGAAAAAGTTTTAGCCGATTATCACCCGATCCACCTGAATCACCCATGCATAATAGATTGATGGATGACGGGTGAAAAATAAATGGGTAGCGGATGAACGAATGATGTATTCAGGTGATGGATGCAGGTATTGTGTCACCTGACCCGAACCCGATTCATTGTTCTTACCCACTAAGGAATGATGTCCCCTTACCCCGGAACAGTTTGACCAGTAACTAGTGGCCATTGACTGACGACCAACGACCATTGATTAGTGAATGTTCACCGCAATTGGTGGTCATTGACCGATAATCGGCGGTTAATGACCATTGATGGGTGACCGTTGACCGGTGATTCATTTTCATAAACAACCAGGAAATTAAAGTAATTCTCATTCATTCCTTTCTATTCTCTTTCTCATTTTTGTCCGCTCCGTCAGAAACAAACACTCCCTAAGAAAACTTCAAAATGTCACTATGTTTTTGGCTAATTCGTAAAATGTTAGTAGAATGAAAAATAAAATACCACTATTTTTTGTTGCTTAATTAATAAAATGTCACTCTAGCCAGGAAAAAGATAAAATTACCGCTAGTAGTTAAAAAATTAGTTTAAAAGTTCATAATATGTCAAAAGGCATTAGAAAATTCACAATATATTGATAAAAATGTAAACAATTAAAAATATAGTTGAAATAAATTATAAAATTACATAAAATAAAAAATTACTTAAAATACACTAAATATTGATAATTATTAAATAAACATTGAAAATGTTTATTAAGTACAATAAAATATAAATTTTTAAAGACATAAAAGTACTTAAGCATCTAAAAGTAATTTTTTGGAAGAAACAAACATAATTGGTAAAAAGATAAAATTTTAATAAAAAAATATAACATAAATTTAAATCTAATTAAAAGATTCCAAGTGTAAACATGTGATTTAAATATTTTTACATTTCCTAACTCATCATCCTTTTTTTTCACTAGAAATTATAAATTAACAATTATTTGTAATTCTACTTATATTATATTTTAACATATTACATAAGTAGTAAACATAAATAATGAAAACTATTGTATTATGGAAAAATATTACTATTTTTTGGCTAATTAGTAAACTTTTATTGTACTTAAGCTGGTTACTTACAAATTTTCTTTATATTTTATATTTATTTATAACTTTATTTCATTATTTTCATTTTTATTTTGTTATATTTTTTAACTTTGTAATTTATTTTAATATTTTATTATTATTATCTATATTTTAATAGTATTTTGAATTCGGTAAATGAGAAAATAAATAACTAATATGCTATAAAGCTAGCTATGGTGCCGGTTTCGACGGGTTCCGGAACATGTGTATTCGCTTCGGATTTGCTTATAAAATCGGTTCCGGGTGGTTTTCTTATTGTTCGGTTCCAGTTTCGGTTCCCACAGTTTGAGTTTGGTTCTAGATTCGGTTCCAAATTTGAAACTTTTTCGAATTTGTTCGATTTTTTTTAATTGTTTGATTTTTTTGAAAATTTTTGAAACTTTTTTATTTCTTTTTTCAATTTTCATAAGGCGAGGCAGAAATTAACGGTTGTTTGACCGATTCCAGGGCGGTTCCATCGGTTTCAGTTCATCGTATTCATCTTTATACCAAATGTACCGGTTCCGGTTTCAACCGATTCCAACCAGTTCCAAGGCGGTTCTGGATGGCAGTTCTGGTTCCCGTTCCAAATCCGGTTCGGTCCTGAATCTTCAAAGGTGTATTTGGATTCGTTTTGCTTGTATACAGTTCCGGTTGCAAATTGGTTCCGAATTGGTTCCGACTGGTTATGAGTTCTTCTGGTTTCAGTTCGATCCCACCGGTTCCGGTTGTATTCGATCATGTTGACCATCTTTAATATGTGATGATGTTTGCAGTTGAGAAATGATCATTTTATAGGGTGATAATGAATATTTATAGTATAAAACAACTTCTGATTGACACAACCAGCCGTCAAAAACAAAAATGACCGGTCGTATTTGTGAGAGTGTATTTCATGAACTTCACCATATTTTTGAATTATGAAAAGTAACCTAAAAATAGTAATTGAATAGTAATCAGATCATTATGAATTCTATTAAAAATTTAGGCTCTCTCCGTCTTTGGCATATTTGTGGTATAAATGGGTGAGTCCTATGTGGGTCTCATGTAGATCTTACGTTCTAGTCCAATAATATACTGTCACATATAAAACAGTTACAAAATAACCAGACAAAACAACTACAAAACAGGGTCCAACTCTCCTGTACAAAATCAAAAGCGTGGCAGGACCAGCTCGTGGATTCGTTTCTTGTGTGCGCTGTTACTTCGAATTCCATTATCGGCCTTGAAAGGGAGTCAAAGAAGAATTGAAAAAAAGGGCGGAGAACGGCTATGACTGAATCGGTGGGATGAGTCTGTCTCCTGAATCGGTGGGATGAGTCTGAATCGGTGAAATCATTCACAAAACATCAACATACTCGGTTCGCGGTTGTCTCCTGCTTCAAGTCTATCTCTATTTCTTTTGTAACTGTATCGATGGGATGAGTCTGTCTCCTGCTTCGCGGCTGTTCGGAGAACGGCTAGGGTTTGTAATACTGGAAGAATCGATCAAGCTACATAAAATCGGTGTGGTTTCAAAAGCAAGTTGTGTGGAGTGTTGACCTAGAGTTGATTTCAGTGGTTTTGATTTGGGGCTTTCTCCTCTGTTTGTCTGGTTCCAATCTTTGGACGTTTGGTGTGACGATTGGGTTTTTCTTCCGGCTGGTGCGGGTATTGACTCCAGGTCAAGGTTCAAGTGTGGTGATTTCTGATTTGGTTGGACGATTAGTGTGGTTCCAGTACTTTGTGTACTCAACTGAGCCCTTACTATGGCTTCTGCAACTTCCTTCTATTCTGAGTGTGCAGACTCTCAGCTTATCATGGAGTAGTCTCTCAGTTTGTGTTCTTGTTTGGGTGGTTGTGATGATTTGTATCTCCCTCAATTCTAGGGGACTGGCTTTGGGTGAATATAATGTCACTGCTGGTGGTGAACTGTAGGGGTCTTGGTTCTGCTGACAAAGTTCGCTGGATCAGGGATGTAATATATCGGAAGCACCTTCTCTTGTATTCTTGGCTGAGACCAAGTTGTCTACTTATGAACTACGTCCTTTTGCTAAGTTTTTTGTGTCACTACTGTTGGGTGGGTGGTGATAGTATTGGTAGGAAGGCTGGGGGCTCTCTTTTGGTCTGTGAATTTGGATGTAACAGTGCTTAGTTTACCGAGATCATCATTTTGATGTCATGGGTAGGAGCTAATTGGGTTTCAATGGCATTTTTCTGGTTTGTATGCTGGTTGTCCATAATATGCAGAAATGGAAAACCTGGAATTTACTACGGCATCTTCATGTGCAATGAACTGGACCATGGTTTTGAGGGGAGATTTCAATGAGTCCTCTATTATCATGAACATAATGGCAGGGGCACTCGTTCGAATATGGCTATGACTGAGTTCCGAAATTGTTTGTTAGATTGTTGAACTCCAGGATTTGGGTTTCAGAGGCTCCAAATTTACCTTACCAACAAGACCATCAAGATAGAAACTCACGTAGTCGTTTAGATAGGTTTCTATGTAAGCTTCTTGGCTTGATCACTTTCCGGCAGCAACAAACTTCCACTTGCCTTGGGGTCACTCTGATCATAAGCCAATAAAGTTGGTTCTTCACCCTCGAACTGGTCATGGTCTAAACCATTCAGATTTGAAAATTGTTGGGCGCTTCATCCACAATGCAAATCCTTGGTGCAGTCAGTCTGGCATTCAACAGTTTCAAATTATTGTGGGAAAGTTAAGAAATGTGGTCAGCATCTTCGAACTTGAGGGAAGAGACAAATCTGGGTTGAAAAAAAGCTCCTAATAAAGACACGTCGGGAGCTTGATTTGGTTGCTAATAGTGCGCCTACCCAACGTAATCTTGAACGTTGGAATGAATTAAACCACTCCTGGATTCCCTTTTGTTAAAAGAAGAAATTAGATTGCAGCAAGATCCAGACAGAATTGGCTGGTCTCAGGTGACCGTAACTCGGCTTCTCTTTGCACGATACAAGATGAGATCACGTCAGAATACAATATACTCTTTATCATCGGATAACCATGCTCCACAATTCGCCTGGGAAGGTATTGAATAGGTGGCACGCCATTATTTCCAAGATTTATTCATATCTTCAAACCCACAGCCCAATTATCATCTCCTTGCTTGTGTAGCTGATAGAGTCTCTACTGCTGTATACCAACACATGGTGAGCCTTATTCTCGTGAAGAGGTAATTCACGCATATAATCGATGCACCCAAGAAAGGCACCAGGCCAGATGGTAAATGGGACTTTTCTACGCACATACTGGACCACCATTAGCGAGATTTTATGAGCATTTGATAAGTGTCTAAATGAGCATGTTTTATAGGTGTATTTCATATAATATATTAACACTTTTCTTGCTCATTTCTCCACTACTTCGGTTAGTTTTCCTCTAGTTTATGTTTTATTGTTTATCTCACAAATTTATTGTTTAAACATGAGGAAACCCAAGCTGGGAGTAAAGTAGACGAGAGACAAACGCATAGACGCAAACGGCTCAGAAAACGGGGTCCAAACGAACAATCTAGAGCCGGTCAAAGTTGGAAGGAAAATAGGCCGATGTTTGTGACCACATGTGTAACCGCCTATAGCTAGGCGGACGTGTATGCGGACATATTGCAACCGCCTTGTTTGAGGCGGTACCATAGCGGACGTACCCATACAACCGCCTTGTTTGAGGCGGTACCATAGGCGGGACGTCGGACCTCCAATACAACCGCCTTGTTTGAGGCGGACAACACACCAACCACACCTTGCAACCGCCTACAACAGGCGGACGTCAAGGCGGACATACATGTGACCGCCTGTCCTTGGGCGGACGTCAAGGCGGACAAGACTGAAAATCAGACCGCCGACTGTCTGCAACTTGCTACCATATCCATTACCAGTCGGCGCCTTAAATCCCTCACGCGTGAACTCTGTCCCCTGCAATCAATGAGCAATCAATGCTCAATCAATGCTCTTCCACATCTGCCTCCTCCAATCCTCTATATAAACCCAGCATCATAACTGCACAATACTACACCACGTACGACCAGAGGCTGAAGAAATAACACAAACATCCACACTCCATTCTCTTCCATTTAATTCACCCTGTAACACCACAATTCTCCATCTTTTATTTATTTTCACCATTTCACCACATTCACGTACGTACTCAAACAGAAGCAGTATTTTACAAAGAGAGAAAAGAGGCAGGCGAGTGCAGACCCGTTCTTCGCAAGTAGTTCCTGAATAATGACTATTTCAATCTCTACTCTGTTTTTATTTCTGTCGATGTCTGAGTAATCTTATTTGTGCTTAGGATGGGTGTTTAACCCCAAAATAACTCAGTGTATTTATAATACCGAGTTCTTATAAATATTTGTTTTGTCTCTCTCTATTATTAAATGTTTAAGAACTGATCATTTTTTACGCATTTACGGTTTCTCTAATTTCAATGATTTTGTAAATTAGAGAATAGACCACAAAGAGAGAAAACGTCTATTATCTCCTTGATTAGCAGGTAAAATCCATCGCTGTTTAAAAAGAATTCTCGCTTAAAGCTAATTAATGATTTTAGACTTTTTCTGATTGTAAAAAGTCTACTGAATTAATTAAGAGTTGTCCTTATCTATGATTTAGAAAGGCCACAAGATAAAATTCTTAACAGACAAATAAGAGCAAACTAGGATTATATTAAATATCTGAGTTATAATAGTGGGCGATTTCACCTTCCTTAGCACATTTCCATCACTTATTATTCACAACTGTTTTTACTGTTTTTATTATTTCTGTACTAATCCAACAACAAATCAAGCTTGCCTCCGGCTAAACCCCTTTTTACAGTTTTTTATTAACTACCTAAACTAGGATAATTGAACAATCTCTCTGTGGATACGACACTTGTTTTACTACTACGTATAGGTACACTTGCCTATTAGTTTGCTATAAATCTATATATTACGTGTAGTTTTATCCCAACAGTTTTTGGCGCCGTTGCCGGGGAGATTGATTCCATCAATTTCCCTAGTTTCCGGTAGTTCACTTGCTATACTGTAATATTCTGTATATTATTTTGTTGTTTGTTTATTTTGGACATCTAACTTCGGACATCTGACTTTGGACATCTGACATCTAACTTTGGACATCTAACTTCTGACATTAAATTTCTGTTCTTAAATATTATTGTCACTTAATTTCATTGTCCTTAACATTTAATTTCCATTGTCCTTAACATTTAATTTCCATTGTCCTTATAATTTCTGGTATACTAACTCCTAACTTAATTTTCTGTCATTTCTTTCTTTCCATTTCATTTCAATTTTCTCTGTCATTTCTTTCCATTGTCTCTAACTACTAACTTATAATTTCTGTCTCTAACTACTAACTTATAATTTCTGTCATTTAATTTCCCTTGTCATTAATTTCTGTCATTTTACTCTTGTTAAAAGAAAGAAAAAATATATATATAAAAAATACAAAAAAAATATATCAGTGTTGTTTAACTAACGTTTATCAGCCTAACCAATATCTCTGTCTTTCTTCATCTATTTACTAATTAATTTTGCAGTTTCTGACAACCACAAGTTATCTTCTGTGCATGCCAAATACTCGAACCCGAGGTTCTCCACCTATCAGTCCGAGACCCGAACCCGAGCGCACTTTATTACAAGCACAAAGAAACCTGAGAAATCAAGCCATGGGCGATAACGAAGTTATAATGAAATGGACCATGCAAATCAACCAGAACACCGTGCCCTCTCTGATTACCACCAACCGGATACCGAAGGAAGAGCATCAGCCATAGTTTCCCCGAACTAACACCGCTAGAACCGGACGATGGGTTTTCAAAACCCACTACATCACCGCCGTCCGGGATTTAGGCAAGTTTAGTGGAGCGAACCCAGATGAAGCCCCAAATCATCTGAGTCTCTTCCTAGATTTCTACAATTCCTTTGGTCAAACCGGCAACGTCAAAGAAAGAATCCGTCTACAACTATTTCCTCACTCGTTGTCGGATTCAGCAAACAGGTGGTACCGAAGCCTTCCCTCCCGATCAATCACCACATGGCTGCAAATGGCCCAAAATTCCTTGCAAAATACTACCCAACCAGTAGAACGAGGCAATGATCGGTGAAATCAATACTTTCTGTTAGGAGCCGGGAGAAACGTTGTACGACGCATGGGACAGATTCAAGGATATGCTAATGAATGTTCCCACCATGGTCTTGACAATCAATCCCTCTGCCTGTCATTCTTCAACGGTCTGGATGATGGGAACCGACTACTCGTCAATTCCTCTGCAGGAGGATTTCATGATGAAATCTCCTAAAGAAGGAATGAACCTTCTCGAAACCATGACGAGCAATACAAGGCAGTGGACAAGATCCAAGGGAAGAACGCCACGAGCAGCAGGTCTACTCCACGTTGAGCCTACGGATCATTTATCAGCCCAGATCTCGTCCCTTGCAAATGGTGGAAAAGCTAACAACATCACAAAAAACGAATTGTAAAAACAATAGCTTCCCCACCTGCAAGTTCACCACCAATTCCACCTACGGAAGGATGTGTCATATGCGCCGGTCCTCATGAAACCCATCAGTGCGAAGGTAAAAACCAATACGAGGATGTAAACTTCATAGGAAACCGCCCCGGTAATTCCTACAACAACAACTACCCATGGAGAAATCACCCGAATTTCTCATGGAAAAATAATGATCAAAACCAAGGAGGGCAGAGCAACAATTCCAATACCTATCAGGGAAACAGACCCCAACCAAATTCTAATATAGTTATAGAGCACAAGGCCCCTCCAGGTTTCCAGCAACAACAACAACCACCCTCGACCTCTTCTGATCCAAATGAGGAATTCAGGAACTTAATGAAAGGATTCATGACTACGACCCATACCAGACTCGTGGATCAAGAAGCCACTACAGAAGGGTTGAAGCCCAGATACAACAAACCAACCAACAGTTGGAGCAAATCAGCCTGCAGCTTGCACAAAGGCCACCTGGTGCCTTCCCTAGTCAGCCAACCCAAATCCAAGGAACAGGCCAAGGCAGTGATGTTGAGAAGTGGTAGGCCGCTCGACTCATCTCTTCCCCGAGATGATATTGAAAATCAAGAGCAGCAAGCTCACGAAAATCCAGAAGAAGAACAGGAAGATGCTGAAGAAGCCCCACTTCCTACGAAAATTATTTCCGAGGAGAAGGAGCCTCCTGAATCTACTCCTTCCTCTCTCACTAAAATTCTTCCCCCCCTCCTTTTCCAAACATAATAAGAAAGAAAAATTTAGATGAACAGTTGGAAAGTTTCTAACTCACTTCAAGAAACTAACGATTAATATTCCTTTTGCAGATGCTTTAAAACAAATGCCAATATACGCAAAGTTCATGAAGGATATCATCACCAACAAAAGATCGTTGCAGGAAGTGGAAACTGTACACCTTACACAGGAAGTGTCAGCAGTACTTCTCAAGAGTCTCCCTCCAAAACTTGGAGACCCAGGTTTGCCAATTATTCCATGTTCCATTGATAATGTTGATTGTGGTAGTGGGCTATGTGATCTAGGAGCTAGTATCAATTTAATGCCACTCTCAACTTCAACAAACTTAAGATTGGTAAATGCATGCCTACTTCTATTCAATCAATTAGCAGATAGATCTTTAGTATTCCCAAAAGGATAATAGAAGATTTGATTGTTACTGTAGGAACTTTTGTGTTCCCCGCTGATTTTATTGTAATTGACATGGAAGAAGACACTAGGGTGCCCTTAATCTTAGGACGACCTTTCATGAGAACTGCTAGAGCACTAATCGATGTTGAAAAAGGAAAATCATTTTAAGGCTGCATAACGAAACTTTAGAATACGACATGTCCAAGGTTATAAAGAAACCCGCTGATATAGATGATACCTTTTTCATAGACATTGTCGACTCTATTGTGCAGGATAATTCATCTGCTATTATTCGTAATGACGCTCTTGAAAATGCTTTATCTGAAACCTGTGACAACCGACTAATGTACCCTGACACAATCGAAATGGTAGCAGCTCTGGATAAGATAAAATCATATACGAAACCACGCTACCCACCACCAGAACCATTAGAGCTATCTACTCAGAAGTTACCACCATCCATTGAACAACCCCCTCTCGTAGAAATGAAACAATTGCCATCACATCTGAAGTATGTTTACCTTTCTGATTTTTGTACTTTGCCTGTTATTATTTCTTCATCCCTAACAAGTACACAGGAAGAACAGCTTGTGAAGATCCTACAGAGCCACAAGAAGGCAATAGGCTGGTCCATTTCAGACATCAAAGGTATCAACCCCCATTTCTGCACACATCACATATACATGGAAGATACCTACAAGCCTTTAGTCCACCACAGAGAAGGCTGAATCCCAACATGAAATACGTGGTAAAGAAAGAAGTGCTTAAACTTCTCGACGCTGGGATAATCTACTCCATCTCCGACAGCAAATGGGTGAGCCCCGTTCAAGTGGTCCCGAAAAAAGGAGGTCTCACTATGGTCCCCAACGACAAAGGTGATCTAATCCCCCAGAGAACCACGACGGGATGGAGAGTCTGCATCGATTATAGGAAACTGAACAGCGCAACGCGGAAGGACCACTTCCCTTTACCTTTCATTGATCAGATGCTGGAAAGATTGGCCGGGCAAGATTACTACTGCTTCCTGGATGGTTATTCAGGATATTTTCAAATACCATCGCCTCAGAAGACCAAGACAAAACCACCTTCACATGCCCATACGGGACATTTGCATATAATCGGATGCCTTTTGGTCTATGCAATGCCCCAGCCACATTTCAAAGATGCATGATGGCAATCTTCAGCGACTATCTTGAGAAAAGCATCGAAGTCTTCATGGACGACTTCTCTGTCTTTGGTCACACTTTCGAATCCTGTCTAAATAATCTGGACGCTATCCTCACCCGATGTGAAGAAACTAACCTTGTGCTTAACTGGGAAAAATGCCATTTCATGGTTAAAGAAGGAATAGTTCTTGGGCACAAAATATCTTCAAAAGGCATTGAAGTTGACAAAGCCAAGGTCGAAGTTATTGAAAAATTACCACCACCATCGACGGTGAAAGACATCATCAGAAGTTTCCTTGGCCATGCTGGGTTCTATAGAAGGTTTATCAAGGATTTCTCCAAAATTTCGAAACCTCTATGTGATCTCCTAGCTAAAGACGTCAAGTTCGACTTCACTGACAAATGCCTACAAGCCTTCAACACACTGAAGGAATGCCTCATCTCCGCCCCCATTGTGATATCACCAGACTGGAGCCTTCCATTCGAAATTATGTGCGACGCCAGCGACTATGCAGTGGGTGCCGCTTTATGTCAAAAGAAGGAGAAGATCTTGAGAACCATCTACTATGCAAGTAGAACCCTCAACAACGCTCAGAAGAATTATTCAACTACTGAGAAGGAACTTCTAGCAGTAGTCTTTGCTCTGGATAAATTCCGATCATATCTCTTGGGAAGCAAAGTATAATTCACACCGATCACTCCGCTCTGAGGTATCTATTTGGAAAAGAAGATGCCAAACCCCGACTCCTCGGTGGATTACTCCTACTGCAAGAATTTGAGATTGAAATCAGAGACAAGCCAGGAGTGCAGAAGGTAGTAGCAGACCACCTATCTCGCATAGAGGCACCAAGTGATGGCACTTCCATCAATGAATTCTTCCCAGATGAGTGCGTTTTTATGATTGGTGACACCGGTGAACCATGTACGCTGACATGGCCAACTACCTGGCACGAGGAGTAATACCACATGGGCTACACCTACCAACAGAAAAAGAAGAAGTTCTTTTCAGATGTAAAACATTACTACTGGGAGGGGACCCTCTCCTTTTCAAGGTCTGTGCAGACGGGATGGTGAGATATGTGTGCCCCGAGATGAAATCCAAAAACATTCTACGACATTGTCACTCTCTTGAAGCAGGAGGACATCATGGGCCAGCTCGAACAGCGGCTAAGGTACTTCAATCAGGTTTTTTCTGGAAAACCTTACATAAAGACTGTCATTCCTTTGTAGCCTCCTGCGATGAGTGCCAAAGACTTGGGAACACCTCTAGAAAACACGAAATGCCTCTCAACATCATACTTAAAGTGGAACCTTTCGACGTGTGGGGTATTGACTTCATGGGTCCCTTCCTTCGTCTTGTTCAAACCTTTTCATCTTGGTGGCAGTCGACTATGTCACTAAGTGGTGGAAGCTATCGCCTCTCCCACAAATGATGCAAAGGTAGTACTCAAGTTCTTGAAAAGGAACATATTACACGATTCGGAGTCCCACGTGCTATAATCAGTGACCAAGGATCCCACTTCTGCAATAAGCAGTTCACAGCCTTGATGACCAAATATGGAGTGAGACATAAGGTAGCCTTGCCTTATCACCCTCAAACAAATGGCCAGGCTGAGGTCTCTAACCGAGAATTGAAGTGGATCCTACAAAGACAGTTAATTCTTCAAGAAAAGATTGATCCCTGAGCTGGATGATGTGATGCACTCTGGGCGTATAGGACAGCCTACAAGACCCCATCGGCATGTCCCCATATCGACTAGTCTTCGGCAAAGCTTGTCATTTACCAGTCGAGCTCGTGCACAAATCATTCTGGGCCGTGAAAGCTGATAAGTGCAAAACATATAGACTTATTAAGGTTTAATCACCTTATTAATTGCATCATTTTTAGTAATGTTTCTCACTTATCTTAGGTTTTTCCTATATTTATGTTGTTATATTAACTGATGTATTATATGTGTTAAAATGTAGGAAAAATGACAAACTAACACATAAGGATTAAAGGAACTCACGTGCATGTCACGCATGCATATGTTAACCGCCTCTGTACCGCTTGATAAGAGGCGGACGAGACATAGATGGGCAACCGCCCCTCAACACGCGGACAAGAGAAGGAAATGAAATAAGAGACGACCGCCTACAAGGAGGCGGACAAAATAGAGGCGACCGCCTCATACGAGGCGGACAAGAGACAGAGTGTACCGCCAGATATCAAGCGGACGCCACACACGAGACCGCCTATTAACATGTGGTTGAGACAGAGGAGACCGCTCCTTATCTAGCGGACACGTGTAAATGTGTAGGAAATCAACGGTTATCTTCTTCGCCGACTTGCTCTGCAACTTGACTGCCTTATCGTTTAAGCAGTCGGCACCTACCAGAAATCACGCACGCGTTGCAGCCCTGTCCCCTGCGCAATCAATGAGCTGCAATCAATGGGGAGCTGCAATCATCGAGCTCAATCAATGAAGCTGCTGCTCTGCTCTTTTCCTCTATAAATACGAGCTTCATTCCTCCTTACTCGGTGTCCTTCCGGAGGCTCCTTCCGTGGTTCCTCTGGAGTTCCAATTCACACCATCATTCCATCTTCGTACCACTACACTTTCACTCACTCGTTCATCTTCATCTCTAATCTCCCGCTTCTCCATTTGTTTTCTTTTCATCTCATTAATTTCACCTCTAGTCTCACGTATTTAAATAGAAGACCAAACTATTTAATATGTTAGGCTAGAGTACGTATACTCTGGTAATAATTATTATGTTCTGTATTAATTATGCAATATGTTTTACTGGTTTTAATTTTAATAAAGTTTGTTACGCTTAAAGGTTTTCTTTCATCTTTTTAATAAATGTCATGAGTTTATTAAATTGCTTGCTAGTCTATTTTGATCAGACCGGTGATAAATAGACAGGTTAATTAAGCCGTAAAACTGGAGAAAGCTTTATTATGATTTAATGAGTTAGTATTTTCAAGTTGCAAGAATAAAATCCTCATACTCCTCTGCCGTCCACCAGTGGGTGCTTGATCGCACAACTGGAACGAGTCTTATGAGTCTATGACTTAGACCTTAAGATAAAATTAGGATCTTGCCAAACAATTATAATTAAACCAGTAGACCTAGCATGGAAGAACAGATATTATATTAATGTGAACCAGAGTCCCGTTTAGTTTATCTGTTTGTTTGGTTATTTTATCTTTCTTTTTATTTGTAAAAAACAAGTCAATTAATCCCCCCTTTTTGTGACACGCTTAGGTACTATAATATGTATATTAGTCCCGTGGTTCGATATCCGGTCGCTTACATTTTCACTATACTACTGCGACCGGGATGATTGTTTGCAGCCCGACGTTATTTTGAGTTTTTAATTTCTTTTCTTTTTAATTTACACCATTACAACCACTCAGATTATAACGTCTGCAAAATGGCGCCGTTGCCGGGGACTAGATTTATTCTAGTTCCTAAGCCCCGGATTATTCACCTGTTTAATTATAAATATTTTGTTCTTTTTAAATCTGTTAATATTATGTCTATAATATTTTGTTTATTGTTAATATTAATTATCTACTATATTATGTGATATTAATTATCTACTATATTATGTTGATATTATTATCTAATAATCTGTTAATATTAATAATTGGACACCTGACTTTGGACATATGACTACGGACATCTGACATCTAACTTCTAACTCTTATTTTCTAACATTTTAATTTCCATTGTCCTTAACATTTAATTTCCATTGTCTCTAACATTTAAATTTCCATTGTCTCTAACATTTAATTTTCTGTACATTTAACTACTAACTTTAATTTTATGTAATCTAACTACTAATTATTATTTATGTCTACTAATGTTGAATTTGTTCAATTGTTATTTGTTATTGTTTCATTTATTGAAATCAAAAAAAAAACGAACAGGGCAAGACCGCCCAAAACGACGCGGCCCATACACAGCCTGTCCGCCTCTTAATGGGCGGACGAGTCACAGCCCCTACCGCCTCAAAACGGGCGGACGCCAGATACCGTGACCGCGTCAAACGGTGCGGACGAGACACATTTTCTTCCGCCTGATAACGAGCGGACGTTACTCGATATGAAAAAAAAAAAAGTTGAAGCGCCGCGTTTCACTCAATCTGTTCTTCTCCAAATTAGAGAGCTCGAACCGGTACAGAGGAGAACGAACAAGCCGCGCAACTCTCCTCCTCTTCAATTCAACACAACTTCCTCAATTCTCCACCAAATTACGCAAGGTTAGTACCGAAATCTTTGTTTTTCAATTCTTAACGTTTCTATAGTTTCAAATCCACAAATAATGAACTACACTAGGAGAAATTAAGGACTGAACTTTCGAACCCTAGGTCGACCCGTTCGAAAATTCGAGCTCAATATGCGATTTTTGTCTCAGATTCTTCTTCTATAAATCATATTATACATACACAAGGTTAAAACTACACTGATTATACTTAAATTTGTCGTTTTGGATGAATTTCAAATTTAGGTATATGTAGATACGAGACTTGCTATGTTAAAATAGCATTCTCCAATTGTATTATGCCTTGTTTTATTAAACGAATGAATTTATGATTATAGGTTGTTATATGTGGATTTATGCTGATAACGGTATTAAATTACCTTGCGTTTGACTGAATTAATTGTGGAGAATCATAGATTTTTAGGGGAGGTTCTGTCGATTTTTCGACAGAATTTATGTTGTATAATTATTCTGTTTATATTTCATATTATTTGTTCTTCTTGTTTTCTATTTTTGTTAATATTACTAAAATGTTTATGTCAAATATTAATGCTTTGTTAATAATATTAATTTTTATGTTGTTTTTAATATTAATATTTATGTTGCTATTAATATTAGTTTTTATGTTGCTTTTTGTTTATTAATATTTGTTAACTCTTAATGTTTTTATTTTATGTAGTACTTTATTATGTTGTTTACTAACATTTTGTAGACTTATACTGTTTAAACCTTATCAAACTTCTGGAAGGTAACAGTTCGGTTTGCTTCATGTTTTTATTTTATATAGTACTTTATTATTTTTGCTTAAAGTTATTTATGCCTAATTATTTATGTTTATCATATTTTTATTTCTTTTTGGTGCCACTTGAGTTCTGCTGGCTATATATATGATTTTCTTTTCAGAACAAATTCTATGTCGAATATATAGCTGAACTCACCTTTGGAAAGCAACCTCAGTTGCTTTGGCATTTCAATATCTTCGGTTGAACACTTGCGCAAACTCAAGTGTGAGGAACGTCTCACCCCTGCCAAAGCTCTAAGTGTGAGGAAGGATACCTTCCTCAATCTACGATACAAGGGGAGTTTCAATTCCTCATTTATTATATTAATGTTCAACCTACATGCGTTTAATCCTTTATGAGTCTGTCATATTTTGAAAGGTCCTTTTCTTGACTTTAATTCTGAACAATGAGGACATTGCTCCTCTTAAGTGTGAGGAAGGAGAGACCTTTCCCTGAAAATATGACAGTTGTTCGTTAATGCCACACTCGCTTTTTGCTACTCTAAACTGCCTAAAAAAAAAATTTGATAAAAATGAGGTAAATAATTGTAGAAGTGTCTGAAATTATGTCAGGTGACAACTGAAAGGTAGTTTATTTCAAGGAGTTTGTATAAATTATTTTCCTTCAAAATATTCTATTTTCTCTCAAAATATGATAGATCTGCTGATTGTAACAAACCAATTTAGTTTAGCTTGGGATTTATGGAAATATGTGGAAAGTCAAGGAAAAAAAGGATAAAGACAAGGTACTCCGCTATTTATGAATTTTTCTAACCAAAAACAGGCCTCGTCTATCCGGTTATTAAGTTCTTTGGGGTGCTTTAACACCTATCTACCTAAGGTCTCGTGATCTGGGATAGAGACCCAACACCGCTACAAGGATAGAGAGAAAAGTCTGGGGTACAGAAAAAATAATGCAATTCAAAAAATTTTAAATATATGTGCTTTGTATATACAATTTGCACATTCAAAAAAAATGTAATAATAAATTGCAATTATATTTATGAACATGAGTACGTGGTGTTGAAAGGTATTGCGGAATAAGGCATTACTTCACACCCTTGTCATCCCGGGTAAGTGAATTGAAATTGGTTGGAAATCCCAGGTTAATCTAACTTGTTTTCTGCAGTCTAGTTTTTCTATGCTTTTATTAAATTGTTCTTCTTCACTGTTTATAAAAACCTACTTCTAAGAGCAGAATTATTCTTTCAAGTTGTCACTTTGTCTAAATCCCTTCTACACTTATTTAATCTTGTTTTATTATTTTGGCTTAGAGATATTTTATTCCTTATTTGCTTGAGGACAAGCAAAAGTCAAGTGTGAGGAAAAGCCCTCAACTTTGATCTATTGAGAGCAGGTGACAAAAGGAAATTCCAGCTCACTGAATTAGAAGAATTTCGAGAGGATGCCTATGAAAATAACCGAATCTACAAAGAGAAAGCCAAGAAGTGGCACGACAAGATGATCCTTAAACGGGAGTTCCATGAGGGAGATTTGGTTCTGTTGTACAATTCCAGGTTAAAGCCTTTCCTGGTAACTAAAATCCTATTGGGCTGGACCATTTACTGTCTCCAAGGTCACCCCCTATGGATCCGTTGAGTTGGTGGATTCTAAAAAACAAACTTTCATGGTCAATGGATCTAGACTTAAGCATTACCAGGGTGGTAATCTCGAGACAGTTGATGCTCGTACAATCAGTCTACAAGATCCTCAGATTTGAGTACGCTTCAAAGCGTCTAGCTAAAGACGTTAAGAAGGGCAGCTTTCCGGGAGGCAACCCGGATGAACTTATCTTTATATGCTTTTATGCTCTTTTTAATTATCAGGTTCTCTTTGAATTTTGTTTCTGCTAACTATTAACCCCCGTTTGTAGTATGGTTGCTTCTAGTGTCTTATGCAGGTGCAATTTCATGTCTACACCGCAACCAAGCTACACTACTTGAGCTGAAGCTCAAGTGTGGGGGAACTCCTATAACGCTAGCAAAAATAATATCAGGGGAGTACCAGTTTCTTTAATTATGCTTTTATTTAAATAAACACTGCAGAGGAGCGTTTCTGTGCTTAAATTATATTCGTGAGCTTTGTGATTCTCTCTATTTTATCTACTTACCGAAAAGGTCTTCTGAAACTTTCCCTTGTTTTTCTGGTGAACAATGAGGACATTGTTCAATTTAAGTGTGGGGAGTGTGCCCTTTTCGATGATATTTTATTCTAAAATGCTTAATCTCTCTGCTTATCTTGCGTTTGTTCAAATTCAATATCGTGGACCCTTTATATGTGGGTTGTTCTCTTTAAGAATAAATATTGTTATGAATTGTGGGATAAATGGTATAAATGGTACAATTCAAAAATTTTAAAATTTTGATTACTTTTGAGGAGCATTTTTATGCGGTGTGACCAAATGATCTGCAATGGTTGGATTTTTATTACTCAGGGGTTCCTTCTGTCTTCTTTCTTAGGGATTGCTAAGGGGTGCTTCTCTGTCAAAAAGGAAAAAATAATAATAAATAAGGGACTTGCGAGACACCATTGGTAACCAACAAGAGAGTTGAGTGTTCTTAAATATAAAAGCTTGATGCTTACATATTATCTTCTCATCTCTTATGCAAAAGTGAAACAAATGCATAATTCTATTTTTCCTTTTGTTTTCTCCTCAATGCCCATTCTTGAGAGAAGTAGGCCATGGTAAAAGTTCAAAGTCACCTAAACAAAAGAAACATTGAAGTACTCCGGATCATACCCCGAAACTCTAATTTTTATTTTTGCCCTGAGTACACCTATGCCACCAGTAGTTGATGGATCACACTCCTCTAAAGTTTAAGATCATGTACTATTGACTTTTTTATCCTACCTACCTCATAATAGTATTTGTTAATATTGAGCATTCCCTACTTGTTTGGGTACATGGTTTTGCTTGAGGACAAGCAAAAGGTAAGTGTGGGGGTGTGATAAGTCTAAATGAGCATGTTTTATAGGTGTATTTCATATAATATATTAACACTTTTCTTGCTCATTTCTCCACTTCGGTTAGTTTTCCTCTAGTTTATGTTTTATTGTTTATCTCACAAATTTATTGTTTAAACATGAGGAAAACCAAGCTGGGAGTAAAGTAGACAAAGAGACAAACGCATAGACGCAAACGGCTCAGAAAACGGGGTCCAAACGAACAATCTAGAGCCGGTCAAAGTTGGAAGGAAAATAGGCCGATGTTTGTGACCACATGTGTAACTGCCTATAGCTAGGCGGACGTGTATGCGGACATATTGCAACCGCCTTGTTTGAGGCGGTACCATAGGCGGAACGTACCACATACAACCGCCTTGTTTGAGGTGGTACCATAGGCGGACGTCGGACCTCCAATACAACCGCCTTGTTTGAGGCGGACAACACACCAACCACACCTTGCAACCGCCTACAACAGGGCGGACGTCAAGGCGGACATACATGTGACCGCCTGTCCTTGGGCGGACGTCAAGGCGGAACAAGACTGAAAATCAGACGCGCCGACTGTCTGCAACTTGCTACCATATCCATTACCAGTCGGCGCCTTAAATCCCTCACGCGTGAACTCTGTCCCCTGCAATCAATGAGCAATCAATGCTCTTCCACATCTTCTGCCTCCTCCAATCCTCTATATAAACCCAGCACCATAACTGCACAATACTACACCACGTACGACCAGAGGCTGAAGAAATCACACAAACAGCTCCACACTCCATTCTCTTCCATTTAATTCATCCCGTAACACCACAATTCTCCATCTTTTATTTATTTTCACCCATTTCACCACATTCACGTACGTACTCAAACAGAAGCAGTATTTTACAAGAGAGAAAAGAGGCAGGCGAGTGCAGACCCGTTCTTCGCAAGCAGTTCCTGAATAATGACTATTTCAATCTCTACTCTGTTTTTATTTCTGTCGATGTCTGAGTATTCTATATTTGTGCTTAGGATGGGTGTTTAACCCCAAAATAACTCAGCGTATTTATAATACCGAGTTTGCTTATAAATATTTGTTTTGTCTCTCTCTATTATTAAATGTTTAAGAACTGATCATTTTTACGCATTTACGGTTTCTCTAATTTCAATGATTTTGTAAATTAGAGAATATACCACAAAGAGAGACAAACGTCAGATATTATCTCCTTGATTAGCAGTAAAATCCATCGCTGTTATAAAAAGAATTCTCGCTTAAAGCTAATTAATGATTTTAGACTTTTTTCTGATTGTAAAAAGTCTACTGAATTAATTAAGAGTTGTCCTTATCTATGATTTAGAAAGGCCACAAGATAAAATTCTTAACAGACAAATAAGAGCAAACTAGGATTATATTTAATATCTGAGTTATAATAGGGCGATTTCACCTTCCTTAGCACATTTTCCATCCACTTAATTCACAACTGTTTTTACTGTTTTTATTATTTCTGTACTAATCCAACAACAAATCAAGCTTGCCTCCGGCTAAACCCCTTTTTACAGTTTTTTTATTAACTACCTAAACTAGGATAATTGAACAATCTCTCTGTGGATACGACACTTGTTACTACTACGTATAGGTACACTTGCCTATTAGTTTGCTATAAATCTATATATATTAACGTGTAGTTTTATCCCAACACATGTGCCTATCTTTTTTAAACAACAACATCATGACCCATCACTAAATGAAACACATAATGTTCTCATTCCAAAGTCTCCAGTGTGTCAATCAACAAATTCCGGCCTATTTTCTTATGCAATACTATATACCGAGTCATCTCCAAGGTTCTGGTGAATCGTGTTGCTGATGTTCTCCCAAGTGTAATCTCCCACAATCAAGCTGCTTTTGTGCATAATCGCCTCATTTCAGACCAAGTGTTACTCTCTCATGAAATCCTACTTGCCATGCGACGCTCAAAGGCAAAGATTAAAAGGCTATTTCGACTACAAGATAGACATGTCAAAGGCCTTCGATCGAATGAATGGGACTTGTTTTTAGCTGTTTTGTCAAGCATGGGTTTTCATGGATCCTGGATATCTCTGGTGCGACAGTGTATTACTTCTGTGAAGACTTTTGTCCTTATTAATGGCTATCCAGGTCCTTTTTTCCAACCTCACCTTGGATTGCGTCAGGGTGACCCACTATCGCCTATTTTGTTCATTACTTGCATGGAAACTTTATCTTCGGCTCTCAAGCTAGCTAATGACGTTGGATTTTATCATGGCTACACTATACCAGGTCTCAATACTTCAATTACCAATTTGCTCTTTGCTGATGATTGTGTTATATTTGGTGAAGCATCAACCTCCAATGCTCAAGCTCTCAATACAATCTTACATGACTTCAAAGCAGCATCAGGTCATAAACACAGACAAATCTGCACTTATGCTGTCCACTGGGCTACAACCTTCTTTAAAGGCCGATGTTACTTCAACTTTCAATACTCACTAGGTCATTGATTTCGGTTTGTATCTAGGTTTCCCAAGCACTATAGGTAAAAACAAAAGCCCAGTTTTCAAGTACATTAAGGATCGTGTTTCCAAACGTATCCACAGTTGGTCAAAACAAGCTTCACAAGCAGGGAGAACTCTTTTAGTCAAGGCTGCCCTTCAAGCCATACCTTCATATGCTATGTCCATCATTCTCTTACCTCAAAATTTGCTCAAGCAAATTCAGCAGATGATTAATAGTTTCTGGTGGGGAGGGACGACACACTCTTCTATTATTAGATGGACTAAGTGGTCATCACTTTGCCAAGATAAAGGGTCTGGTGGAATGGGTTTTAGGGATTTACGCAGTTTCAATTGTGCTCTATTAGCAAAACAACTCTAGCGTATTATTGTTCAACCTCAAACCCTACTTTCCCAATTTTACCATGCTAAATATCTGCGACATTCATCTTGGCAGACAATTCAACCAGAGGCAAATTCTAGTCCAATATGGAGGGCACTGCTTACAGTACGTGATATTGTTGACTTTGGTGGGAGAAGAGCAATTGTCAATGGCACCGATACCAAGGTAACAGATCGATGGCTACCATCGAAACCGGGGGGTAAACTTTTTCCATGGAAACTACCACCATTGGTCCATCAATATTCTTCTGTTGCAACTCTTATTACATTAGAAAACAGTTGGAATACTGCCTTGCTTCAGTAGTGGTGTGAAGAGTCTGATATAGGGCATATCCTTCAAATTTCTCTGCACCAAGGGGTTCTCTGCTTCATCACCTACTACGCTGATCAATGGTACTGGGGCCTTTCCAAATCGGGACAATTCACAATATCTTCAGCATACTACACAGATATGTTTCTAAGGTACACTTCTTCCCCCTCTACATCACATGACTCATCCAATCGTAAAGTTTTCAATCTGCTTTGGACATTGGATATTCCTCCATGGATAAAGCATTTGGGTTGGAAAATTCTTACTACTAAACTCCCATGCAAGACAGTTATCCACAACAGGATTAAAGTGCAAATGTCAACAAAGTGCTACTTCTGTGATAGTGCTGAGACTATGCTACATGCCTTATATCAATGCCCTGTTGTTCAACCACTATGGGACCGGTTCGGGTTTCTTTACCTATCACTATTCAAACGGATCAAGGCCTGCAGGATTGGTTTTTTTCACTTTTGTCTTACAAGATCAAAGACTGAGATTGCCACCTATCTGAGTTTTCTTTGGAAGTTATGGTTCGCCCGTTGTCAAGTTTCACATAACCGGGTCAAAGATTTTGAACAAGTTGGTGCCAGGCTGACAGTTTCTTCCAGCTATCTACTTCCACGTTGGCCGCAACACCATAGCGTTGGAGTCTCATCGTACGCAACACCCACAAATGACCGAGATCTCTGTCGACGCTAGTATGGATTCCCATGAAAGGATTGGTATTGCATGGGTGGCACGTACGCATACTCAGCTTTTGCATGTCGGTTATGATGGATATCGGGGACGTACTACTATTGCTGATGTGGAAGCTTCTGCAATAGACGCTGCACTCAACATGACCTTCTCCACTGGTCTACAAACTTTTAGAGTGCTAAATGATTACAAATCTATAATTCAGTACTTACAAGCAGGGGGGACCACATCGTTGCTGCCGTCCACGACACATATTTTGAATCGCATTTGAGCCAATCTTGGTCGCTTCCATGAGGTATTATGGTTTTATATTCCTAGAGAAGCGAATATCTCGGCGCACTGTGTTGCTAACCATGCCCGTTGTCTACAGCAAATGGGTTCATGGACTCCGGATAACATTCGGATTATGTAAACAAACTTGTTACTTAATTCAATTAGTACTTTTTTTTTTTAAAAAAAAAACTACAAACAGAGCCAAACATAGAACCCAAATCGTGCCTTTTTTAAAAAATAAAAACATTTTATGTATTAGAAAAAAGTAACATTTCATTAAAAAGAGTTCAAGATCGACGCTCAAATGAGCAGCGACAGCGAGACGTGGCAAGACCAGAGCCACGGCAGTCATGATTTGGAAAGTACAAACTCAAGTGTCCTGCTCGGCTCTCCAACCAGCCAAGGACTTCACCGCTGCCTCTATTCTCCGCCGATTCCTTCAACCCTTCTCGCCTTCAAGAAGGAATCCCGAAGAGAGGCTGCGAACTAAGACTTCGATTTTAGTTGGAATTCCTTTATCTCACGGTACTTGATTCAATCGGTTGGTTCTGTGGATTAAAAAATGGCCACCCCGGAATCCAGCGTTGAAGATATCTTCGAGGATAAGAAGCGGGTTCGGAATCCTCTTGTACCCATTGGTTAGTATCTACTCCACCCACAACTTAGTGGTTTAGTTCGGTCCCTTCTCACCTACAGAGTTGAAAAATAGTATATCCGAGGGTTTGCGTTCTGTACTCTTACCGCTTTTCTTTATTCCGATCCTCGAAATTGTCTCTCTGAAGCATTGGATTGTGTTCAGACATTGATGGCATTTTCATTATTCTTGGTTGTGATTTTTGTTCGTTTATGGTGTTCACTCTTATTAAGATTATTGAACTCTTATGTGCTCCGTGTTGAAATTATTGGATCGATCCTGTGGCATTTGGGTAGATTAATGGTTTGAGTTGCTTATGGTTGCCTAATGGTTTGCGAAGATTGCGTGTGCCCGTGGCCTTTGTGGAAGGTTAGTAATGTTCTTGCTCACAATTCAAATATTAAGGTGCATTAGGGACGATTAAGGAGGAATAAAGATAAGTGATGCGGTTTATAGGGAAGCAGTATATGCTAAGGGCTTCAGCTGACAATGTGGATGATAACACTGTGGGTAAAGTTAAAACTTCTTTGTATTGGACCGTACGGTACTGTTTTGGCCCTCAAAGGTTCCTCTTTCCTTTGACGGTACTAATGCAATTTTTTGGCAATTTCTGTTTCGGGTTGGTTTGATATTTTTGCCTGAAACTGGATTGGACTTTACTTATCTGCAAGCCAATGGTTTTAGCTTCATGTGGTGAGCTGCGCATTGTTTGGCATGCATCTTCATGGCTGGCGAAGAATATTTGTTGGTGTAGCATGGTTATTGCAGCGCAGACTCACATTTGTCTTATCGGGAAGCTCTTTTCAGTTATGAAGGATTTCGCAAGAACAAGTAATGAAAACAAAGATTTTTAAACTTGAACAATGGTGCTTCTTAGGGAATACTTGAAAGGCCAGAGACTGTGGGAGCTCAATGTGGCCGTATGTTGCTGTTGGATGGATGCACCGGAGTAAAATTCACTTGTTCGTGAAAGATGGGACTCGGCTGCATCCCACTAGTGCGTTTGGGTTGAGGTTAAATGGGGTGAAGTTATCCACGGTTGAAGAAGCTGAAGCTCATATAGGTGAGGTTAAACGAGGTGAAATGATAGTGATTTAAATCTTGTTTAGGTAGTTTGTGAGGTTAAATGAGGTGAACCAGAGTGAGCCCTTCCAGTTGAAATTTTCATTAACCCTTGTTAGCTTTCAATTGGGTGTTAATAAAAACAGGGTGTAGTGGGGAAAATATTAATCCTATGACCTTATATACTCTCCTTTTTTGTTCCAATCCGAGTGAATCAAAACATCACCCCATTTAACCCTGTTTACCCCAATCAATCCAATCACTACCAGCCCCATCAGTCATAGACTGTTATTTCCACTTAACAATACCGACATGTATAGAATGAGAGTCTCTATATACCACTGTGAATCTCACTTTAAAATGTAGCTGGTGAAATATTAAGTCTCTATTTCCTGTTTCCTATTTGAGGTGCACAATCACTCTTTATGACTTCTAGAACCCCTTTTTTATCTGATTTTTTTTTCTTCTGATTTCTAGAGGTAGTACTACCCCGGCAAGTAAAATATGTTACCTTTTCGACCTTTGTTTTTGTGGGAAAGCCAGGACTGCTGTTTTGAACCAATAGAGTTGCTTTTTGAGCAGATTGAATGCCTCATTAAAATCCTGGCACTATTGTCTTGCTTCCTCGATTGGTCTATGTGAGGAGAATCATTTCTATGTGCCTTCATATGGATTGACATGTCTACACCATGGCTTGAGCTGTGCGTTTCTGGCAAACTGAATATAGATGCGTACAGTTCTCTTAGTGTCGCCTGTTACATATGGAATTTTAAGCGTGATTGTGATGTGACTTGTCTGGCTGAACTTGAGGGTACCAGAGCTTTCTAATTTTCTCTCAATCAGATTGTATACTTTTTCAGAATTTAATTTTCATGAGCTTAGTACTTCTACTACCAGTTATACACCAAGAGTTTCTCCTGTTCTATCTTCAAACCAGGAAGAGGCAGTGAGTAGCGCCATTGAAGGAAATGTTGTGTTGTATTGTTTAAAATTTCTTTTGCCTCTTGTCTTTCTTTTAGTGAATGGTTGAGTTGGCATGTCAAGAGCCATGATGTTTCAGGGAGCACTTTCTTGTCTAAACCCCTGTGGTTGGCCTTATGAATGTTTTCTGAAAGCAGTTGCTGGCTATACAACCATTGCTATAAGAATGTTTTCTGAAAGAAGTTGCTGGCTGTACTACCACTGTTAAGTATATCAGTTTTAGCTGTCTACTATCTAGCGATGTTGGTAGAAAGTCTGCAACATCTTGTTATGTGCCTAAATTGGAAAATGATGTGGGAATTGTTTTCGAATTTGGATGATCTTCAGTATTGTCTTTCTTTCTTCTGCGCAATTTTGGATGAATTTTTATTGCTAGCTAGTATGAGGGTTCTGTGCCTCTTTTTCCCCCCTACACTTGAAATCTCTTTTGTTGTCACTCAATCATCAATCAATTGCACCCGTAATCTCAGAGGTTGTTACATGGTTCTCTGGAAACGTATTAATAACCATATCTGTCTCTGGCGTTTCTTTTACAGGTGCATTATTGACTGCTGGGGTTTTAAACAGCTGGGTTAATCAGTTTCAGACAAGGGAACTCTCAGCTAGGGCAGAAGCTGATGAGGGCGCGTGTGATTGTTCAAGGTGCAACTGTCGCTGTCATGGTGGGAACAGCTGCCTACTATGGAGATCAGTTCCCAAAGTTCCCCAAGTTTCCAAGCATGTAGGGCATTCAATTAACTGATACAGACACAACTACAGCAAAAGAAAAAAAAAGGCTCGCAACAGTGGAGGATGAAGCCATTGGAATTTAAACTGTCATGTGTTACACCAAACATACCGCAGCAGTTGTATGAATTACCGGTCGGTGGATTATTCCTAGTGCTGCATAAATCATAACAGGTTTCATAGCCTGATTGACATTTTAAAGTGAGTTTCTATATAGGAGGACCTGGACTGTGCATATTGGCACTTTGGGGCCTTGTTTGTTATTATGCTTACATGTATGTGTTGATTCTCTCAGCATAATGGAGATAGTATGAAACATCACACTGGTAGATGTTATGATCTGCACGTGTGTAGCTGCACTTTCTTTTATTCCCATACCTGTTTCTTCGTGCAATTGATTTGTCCATACTCCCGCAATCTGTCCTGATGCGAAGTAGCTCAAGATTAGTTTAAAGAGTTTATTAAACCTCAGTATATACTTTTTTTTTTTTTTGAAAACTAAACCTCAGTATATACATATGAGAATAGATATCTTTATGATTAAAAAAGGGGTTTATTAAACCTCAGTATATATACATATTAGAGTTTTCGGTTGATGAAGTGTGAATTTGATGGATAAATCTGAATGGTTAAGTTGAGTGGCCAGATTTGAATTAAGGACTTACTTAAGTTAATAAGCTAGTAGTCGGATCGACTACTTGATAAGCTTGAATTGGTTAGGTTTAGTAATTATGAAATGTTAAAGACAGATTAATTAGGAGAATGAGGATTGATACGCTTATGTATTAGTGTCCACAGCTTAGTTGATGGGACTCACTCGGTTGTTAAAATGGATTAGAAAATTTTAAAGTACATAATATATGATCAAGTGAAAGTGTACATAATGATAATTTGAAGTGTTTAGGTAGAGTAATAGAATACAATAGGTCTTTTTCGGAGGGATAGAACAAAATAGTTGATGAGTTCAAGAAGTAAGAAAATAGTATATAATATTAATAAGTTAGTTTAAATAAGAAATAACGTAGGGAAAGCCCAATTCTGGAATTTTGGACCGAATTTACCACTGACTTGACTTTAGGTTTTGAGTCATGTTGACCAAACTGACATGTTGTCGACTTAATAGACTAATTGACTTTTGACCATAGATCTTGGATCACCCTAAGAAATTGGGCCACCAAGAAGGGCCCATCTCAAGAACATATAAAGAATTAACTTGTTCAAGTAGAGTAAATAAAGATTGGGTTAAGAATAAATAAGTTTTGGATTAAGGAATAAGGCCAAGAGATACGGCTCAAGAGATAGGGCTCATCTAGATGGGCCATCTCTAATTAAAATATAATGTTGGCTTAATAAGTAAAGATTAAAAGAAACTAAGTAGTAAGTAAACATTTACCTAGAATAATGGGTTGGTATAAAGTATAAACCCATTCAGAAAAATAAAATAAAATAGAAGATTTCTGTGGTATAAATGAGACTTGGCTAAGAGTAATGGCTCAGATTTATTGTTAAACAAAAATGAGAATAAAAGGAAGATACCAAGGCCTACAATAAGGCTGAAGTCCTTTAACAACCCTAGTGAAAGTAAAAGAAACGTTAGGAAAAGATGGAATGGATTTGGGCCCGACTCACTTGAACATAATATACAGATTCATGTTGGGTTTGAACCTAGTAAGGAAGGACTTTAAACACCATATTTGAGGTCTATTAATAGGGAATACATTAATTTTAATATGAATAAGTGAAAGGTTTTAATAAAAGAATGTTTCTGTAGTATATCTAAAAGATATTACACTTTAATTGATTTAATCTAAATATGGAATACTTTATGAGTATTTTATTAGTGGCAACTCATGGACCTATAAGTTAATTTGAACAAACAAGCAAGTAATAAAGGTATAGTTGACCTTCAAATTCAATTTGGTGAAACAAACAAACAAAGATAATATACTTTGAACAAATAGATAAACGAAACATTAACTATCATTTCTCCTTTCTAATCTAGGATTTGGATAATTGGACGTATTCGGCAAGGACATTACGTACTCCATGTATTTACATGATGGAAAAAGATATTTATGCTTATTCAACATTATAATTATTCATGCTTATATAGATGTTGAAGAAGAAAGAACTTGAAAAACTTAGGCCTTATATATTTCAGTATACAGATATATATACTCACTCATATATATATAATACAAGTACTAACAATATTTATGCATATATAGTCTGAACAAATTTTAGCGAATATGATATTCCCAAAGATATTGATAATTGTTGGACTAAGTATCCGCAGTACAATTATTATTGGATCAAATATACACAAGTAATATTGGATCAAGTATCGGCATATAGTTATTAAATTAATTATCCATTATAGTATAAATTTTACAAAAAGCACATTTTGGGTAATTACGATAAAAATCGTTATTAAATGGCATGTTGTTATCGGATCACGAATCCACTATATAACTAATCTAAGTACGATTTCTAGGATAATTATGGCGGGAACATGTTTAAATGAGAAATTATTATCGGATCTAGAATCTGTTGTATGCATTACCTAAATACATCTCATAGTTAATGTAACACCTCAAAATTACCCGATATTTTATTAGGATCAAAATATAAGTTTATAATTTTAACTGCTGATCTACTCAGCAGTGGGAGTCAAAACTTATTGGATGTTACCCGCCACAAATAATAGATATGTAAACACCCCATCCAACAAAAACCATAACAACAATCTGCAGCGGAAAATATACTTCATCACATTACTTAACTCGTTGGTGTTACACGCCGTTAACCACCCACGTGGCTAACAAGGCTATTACATAAACATTATACCGGTCTGATGGACTAGATTCCCGAGCGACTACACATTACTGAACCTTCCATTAACAATAGAAACAACATACACCTACCAACTGTACGATTAGTCACAAACTAATCCCAACTAATGCCGATAACAATCCGGTCTTACTACACCCTACTGTATATATACAACTTAACTGATTACCCATGTACACGACTACCCCGTCATACTCTCGAACGGCTTCCAGCTCCTTGTACCTGAAATAGGAAAAAGAAGAGAAAAGGGTGGCCCCCAAGGGGCTCAGCACCTTTGCTGGTATGGTAATCCCGCAGCCCACATGCTACCGGGCCACGCACACAACTAATTGTCGTCTTAGCATGGCGGGTTGATTATATTTAAATCATGCATGTAACTTAAAACACACAACACAGAATCATTCCGCCTCAATGGGCTCAACAAACAGATAACATATTCATACTTTGAAGGTCACTCATGGTATTCATTACCCCTAGAGTGTTTTCTCCTCTAATGGAGCTACTTCCTTAATAGACGACAACTACCCATTAATCGGTTATCCTTAAACGCCCCTTATCACAAACTGAGATTCATATCCATGATCCACATACTCCACATTTTACAACATATAACATACACTACATAACAACACTTTTCACGTTTCAACGTGCACATAACAACATCGCAATAGGAATTGCAGTATAACAACAATACATAACATAACGGGAACGGTTCTCTTAGGATCGACCCAAACATAATTAATTCACTGGTGAGCCTAGAGAATGATGTCACCCTCATGATAAACTCGTTCTACAAACTCATTACCGTCCTAATAGTCGGACGAGTAACTTAAGTTAAGATGGTTCGGGTTTTGTGGCCCGACACACCACACAAACACATGTTCCCCCTAAACCGATCATATCAGATAGCTAAGCTTTGGAGTAAGCTAATGGGAGATCATAACCCGTGAGGGAAAACACCATAACAGAGAGAAGGGTAAGGCTAAAAAGATACCCCACTCCCAAACAACGCGCGACCGCCTAACCGGATTCCTCACCACTGTTAGTACGTATTTACTTGTAGATAAATAGTTAGAGCCCCACTATGGAGTCTATCACATACACACATTATACAACATTACTACTGGGTTAGACATCAAACTAAGAGGGTCCTTACATACACACACACAAATATCACAAATCACACCACAGCGCTACCGTGGTTAGAACGTCCCATGGTTCAGTCGTTTATTCCGAATACCGAACTCTCATATGACCCTAGACTCAGTTAACTATAGGTTACAACACTTCCGAGGTTAAACGGTATCGGAACTAGACATGTCACATATATGAATTACTGTAAACTCATTACATGTTTATCTCAACGTGGTAAACATACAGAAAAACACATTGGCATACAAGCCGTGTAATCCGGTAGGACACAGGTTGCAAGAAACCATACCTTTCAGCACCGGAGCCCACTTATCACGTCCACTATGTTCCTCGAGCAATTCTCGAAGAACACTGTTAACATTATATGTACTTTTATTATCATCGGGGTAACATGATTGTTTAAAGTCTAATGCTTATAACTTTTCAACTCCCGTTAACTTAGTTACATAACTTCACATTTTAACTTGTTTTACTTTTACATTTAATACACTTTTCCCCACTAAATTGTCATTATAACTCCACTAATGTCCTTTGTAATCTTATAACATCATTACTTAATAATCCCCATCATCTTATAACTTTAAACAATGTTTTTGTTTTTTTTTTATATTTTGGGCTGTCCGACCCACAACGGTCCGACCGTTCCAGAAACTTTCCCCCGTCTTTTAAATACACCTGTCCGACCCATGTCCGACCCAACCATCTGGTCGGACCATTCCAGAGACTTAGAGCACACATGTCCGACCCATGTCCGACCCAAGACCTCTGGGTCTACCATTCCAGAAACATCAAGGGTGACTTAAGAGGCTGTCCGACCCACCCTGGGTCGGACCACGGGCGGAAACACAAAGTTGTCCAAAACTGGTCAACTTTCTTTCTCCAAACTTTTCCTCAAGCCTCCTAATGTGTTCTAACAATCATTGGCAACCCTTACCCTTCATATAACATCTAAAACTCTTTATAACTCCTTAAACACTTACTCTCTTCTTACAAAATTCCTAACACTTATATTGTTTTCTCCTCCTAATATTTCTAAGTGGTATTTTACCTACGAAGACCACTATACCAAGGGTGTTCCCTCTACACCTTAACATCATCTCTCAACTTCTTTTCTTACTAACTAAATCCCTTTGTCACATCTTACCTAAACATCATTTCTTCCGTTGTACATCAACATTCCTAAACTTAAACAAAACTTCTGCCCAAGACTTTAATACTTCTCAAAAACAACACATTGAATTCCTAGAACTTCCAAGATAACAACCTAAATCCTTGTATCACTTAAATCACCTTAATACATGCTTCCTTCCCTAGTAAAACACTTGTTCATTTTAACACTTCATAGTTCACCAAAACTCATTAAAAACACTTAGTACTTCTTATACATCTTCCAAATTTTGCCAAGCTTCCCGGTATATTCTCACATCCAAACACTTAGGTTTTTACCTTATTCCTTCAAGAACACTTAAGTCCACCAAGAACTTTATCACACACAAACTTCACCAAATTACACCACAACACAATATAGTGCATAAACTTAATTGCTTGGCACTTAGACCCTTAAATAACATGGCTCTTAGGCCCTTAAATAACATAAACCTTTAAACACTGAATTTCCCACATTGTATTAGCCTTTGACCTACAAGTACACTCACAATACATATGCCTTTTACGAAGCCCTTGAGAGCATTCTTCTAAGTCTTTTCCCTTGGCTCCTTAAAATCATTTCATAAGCAATAGAAGCTCATTTCTCCTAAGACTTTAAACCACATTAGGTTAGCACATTTACCTCTTTTCACTCCTTCACCAACCTTTCTTGTTTCCTTGACTAAATCGGCAAGGCTTTTAGTTGCTTGTCAACTTCTAAACATTATACAAATAACATAATGAGTATACAAGCTTTAAGCTTCACCTCATTGTAAACCCTAGTTCATATATTATCTTAACACATTTTAATGATTGTTTAACTTAGAACTTGAAGAGAGTTTGGATATGTATCAAGAGAGGACTCCACCTAGTCCATGAAAGTTGGAATGAAGCTAGATCAAAGCAACACAATAGCACCATCAATGGTGATTTTCGGTCATGATAAAAACATGGAGGAAACATTATTTTTCTTTGAGATTCCTTACCTAGAAGCAAAGGAGATCAATAATATGTAGAAATATAAGCTCAAGCTCCTTCAATGGTGGAACTCCATGGCACCGAAATGGTGGTCTTGAAGTTTTGAGAAGATAGGAATGAAGAGCTTGATGAGACTAAGAGAATGGTGGTGTTTGTTTTTGATTTGGTTAAGTGAGCTAGGAATTACAAGAGATCAAAGATGGAGTTTAATGGTGGTGGTGTAGTATTATTACGTGAAAGAGAGGGAGAAGATGGAGTTGGAACCGTGGGAATGCAAGAAGGAAAGAGAGAATGAAGATAAGTTTGCCTTTTTAAGAGATATTATGTAATAAAGCAAATAGTACTTGCTTTATCATTAGTTATTTGTTTTGTTAACTTACAGGTGATGACTCACCTCATAAAAACCGGCCCCATTAGTTATAGGGGTATAATAGTCTTGTTGACCAATTTAATTACTATAAAATACATATGTTACAAACTAGCTTATTTAGTTACTATTCACTAAAACAGGCACATAGATGTGAAATTTTTGATTTCCATTGATATAGACTTCCAAATGTGATACTATATGTACACATGTTATTAAAGAGTAATGATGGACATTTATCCATTCAAAACTCATTTACAAGATAATTTTTCAAAAAACGTGCTTTAAGACTCCTTAAAGCACTTTTTGTGTTTTTAACTTGTTTCAAGCTTGGTTTTTTCTTTGGTAATTGATTTAATATGTTCATTAACATATTTATAAGGTTAGGTATGACCATTAGGTCTTATACAAATTTATCCCAAGCTTAGAGCATGTTTTTGCTCAAACTGTATCTTAGTGCTTTATTGCATTTTACTATGGTTTAAATTGTTCACTGATGTTTCTAAGGCACATTTAGCCTTTACATACCATAGTTTAAATGTTTAACAACATATCAAGGTTTGGGGTATTTCAATCTACCCCCCTTAAAAGAACTTCGTCCTTGAAGTTTACACTTCCCACACATCTTTTGGTTTAGAACGCAGGAATCACTTGGAAATAAACTTCCATAACCAAACATATTTTACATCACACCCTCGGACTTAATGGTCCGGGTAACACATTCACATCCATACATAACGTAACATATTCACATGCTAACCTCGGACTCAATGGTCCGGGTATCTTAACAACATTTACACATACATAACAACCCTTAGACTCTCTGATCTTGGGTAACATAACAACATTTAGACACATAGGTCTTGATAACATAACAGCCTTTAGACACATAGGTCTATGTAACCCAACAACATTTAGACTCATAGGTCTTGATAACATACACTTTTGGAACTTAAGGTCAAAATAATATTTATTACACGTACCACACAACATGTCATAGCATGTATAACAATCAAAAATATCCTTTTATATACACAATGATCCCGCAGAACCCGGTCGCGATGGACACCTTCCGTTCCCGTGCCTTTGGGAGATCAAAACAATCACTTAAATTTGAAATTTTTCCTTGTGAGGTTAAGTAAGAAAACTTTAGTCATGTAAAGCATCTATCGACGTTATATAAATACCAATTCGAAATCCTTTTGAAAACACATACAACTCCAAGTCCAACTTATGCTCTTTGCTTCTTTTCTTAGCGTGGTTAGTTGTGACCACTTAAGGGGAGCTTCAAGAATCATTCAACCCTAATGTGATCAGCATCAGTGTTTGAAACACCCTAAATTGCTAGGAATTAATATAGTGATATAGATCACTGTATAGTTGTAGCTCACTGGGAATTACTTACCGAGAATTAAGTGTAGTGTGTCGTCTCCTTATTCCAATATCTTTAGGTGTTGATCCAATGATATTATCCTATGAAGTATATCATTTTCATTAGACCATTCATGGCCATAAAATAGACAGCAAGGTCTAGCCAATTTATTCTTATACAACAGTCCATTTCTTTCGGTTATCTTTGGACTCGGTTAGCTAGTTATTATCATGTTGCCACTTCCTATTCCTATGTCTTAATGTTGTCAACCAAACTAGACATTCCATACACTTTATTGAGCTTTATTTCATGGCCCAAAATCAAGCCAAACAAGGCTCCAAATCAGCCTATACTTGCCGCCCAAACTTATGGTATTCAAACATGTAACAATTGTTACATGTTACTTCTTGTCACATAAACTATCACATTGCCTTATATAATCCTAAGTATTATAATATCAAGTGAGACATCAGTATGTGGCCGATTTTTACATGCTGTAACACTTCCATATCAGCCATTAAATAACAAGTATAATTCAGCCACTTATATTATAATGTAACATTACTACACTCTTGTCCCCTCACCATTTAAGTAATAATATTGACATCTATGGTCTGATTAAACAAGTTCCATGGCTGGAGACAAACTTTTGAGGTGTCAACACAAGGTCTTCTTGAATTACAATGTGGGTTATGTGTCAATATTCCAGCCAAAGACCCTTAAGACTTCATTAAACAAACTTGCTGAAATGGAAAAACAATTCCTCTTGTTTTGCATGTTGGGATCGGCTGGATGGGGCTTCACTCATGCCTAGATCCTTGTCTTCTCATCCTTCCCAAACTCTCATAAACATTCCACAAATACCAATTAAAGAATACAGCAAAGAATTAACATGGAGAGTAGATCCAAGTGAGAGCACATGTTGCTGAAATGTCATGCCAAGTGCAGATTTTTGTTCCTCTCTTTTGCATGCCCTCGGTTTTAACCCTCCCCATACCCTCATGTTTCCACTTCAACATTACTCCTCACTTCCCTAATATCCCTAGCTGAGTTAGAAGTCAGAAGTTGAGAGAAAACTGAAAGAAAATAGAAGGAAAAACGTGGAGAAGGGAGAGGAAAGAAAAGAGTGCTGAACCAGAAAATTCTGCTGCTGTATCCCTCCATTTCTGGTCCCATAATTCGTTTTTCATCCATTACCAAGGCCTGTTTCTTTCACCCAATCCCTTCCCCTGTGTGTCTAGAGGTTAGATCAAAAGAGAAACCAAGAAAAAGTCTTATAACAAGAGAGAAATAGAGCAAACCGTGAAGAGCTGCTGCTGCTGGAATTTTCTGCTGCTGTTGCTGTTTGGTGTGCATGCGCCAGCATAGGAAGGGGATTTAGAGTCCATTTGCTGGAAGTATTAAGAGGAGAAGGAGAGGTCTATTATCTGTAGGAATTCCCAACAAAAACTAACTAGTTATGGCTAGAGGAGCTCAGGTAACTTTCATGTACAACAATGTTCAAAAACTGAAAAATTCTTTTGTTGTTTTCGGTTTCTGTTTGGTTCTGGTTGAGTGTGATGTTTCTGTAATTTTTGAGATGTGTTATGGTTGATTAGTAGAGGTTAAAACCCTCTACATTGCTTATGAATTTCGTGGCTCATGCAGGTGGTAAGTTAAGTAGGAAAGAACAAAGGAAAAGTGACATAAAAAGTGCTTTAAGGATTGCATGTGCAATCGGTTTTGTTGCTTCTGTATACTAAGTACTATGTGATGTTTTACAGCTTGAATTGATGAGGAAATGATGTTTTTGTTGGTTATAAGTCCAGGTCGAAATGGTGTCAAATGGGATAGGTTTCCTAGACAAATAACAAGACAAAGTTAGTGTACATATAAATGTACATTTGGAATAAGGTGTGTTTTAGTAACCGTTGTGGTGGAAGTTTAATGAGTTAATGATTTTCCTAAGATGGACAGAACCTTAGGTAATGAGATGGATAGGTTAAATATGAGGTTTGACACATGTTTAGTGACTAAGTTTGATGTTGATGAAACATGGCTAGTTAACTAGGTGAGTTAACTAGAGAAAAATCTACCATAAACTTATCGGTTTTGGCTATAAAAGTTCTTGTTGATTTGGTTTCTGGTGTTTTAATGAACATGGGGCCTTATACTGACCATATGATGTTATATGACCATTGGGTTCAAACAAAAGTTGTAATAACACTTAGACACACATAGGCGCACAATAAGTGTTACTAAGGGATTTTGATCACTGTTATTGTGTTAATTTCGGTATGGTTGGTTTTCTGTTTTTGTGTGTGACTATAATTTATGTGTGGTGAATATTGGTGTTAATACTGATTATATAATGTGGGATGACCACTTGGTGAAATTAAATTGGTGAAAATGCTTAAGCATACGTAAACATACAAAACGGTTAATGTGGTGAGTATAATTGCTGTTTTGAGTTGCTTCTGCCCACTAATTGTTGTGGCTGCTTATACTGACTTTGCTTGGGTATTAAATTGTGCAATATGGTTCTGGACATGAGGAATGTGTTGGTCAATGTTGGCAATGTTTATCCATGGATTACTCCTACCAATGTATTGGAGTTTTGTAATGCCCTACTAATGTATTGGGAATTATTTTACCGCTCCTACCAATGTATTGGAGCTAAGCTACTATGATCTACTCTAGGGGCTGATGACCTTTAGAGGGTGTGCACACTTAAGGACATAGAGTGAGGTGAGATTTGTTCCAAGGGGTTTTCTCCCGAGGTCCAGTGGTTATGATTATTTGTTCCAAGGGCTTGCCCGAGGTCCAGTGGTTGTGTGAGGTTGTTCGAAAGTATTTATTATGTGGTGGAATTGAATACCTACTGTGTTATCTACTGACTAACAATTGATTTTGTGGTGTATGGTGTATATTCATGTTCTGGTTGGTTAGCTATATGCTTTGGTCTAAAGAAAAGTGCAGGTGATGAAATACCGAATTGTTGTGCTGATATTATTTTGCTTGTGACAAGGGACTGCCCTTGCTATGTGATTATGAGAAATTGTTATCATTACTGTTATGAATATGTATTATTGGAGTTTTGCAAAGACAAAATGAATTTTACAAGTTGTAGTGGGAGTTACTCAATTTGCTGATTTGCAACTGCAACCCCTTCCTTGTTTGTGTTTGGATTTATGGTTGCAGAGTGAGATGTACGCATGGTTGGCACCTTACCCAGAAGTGGAGCTGACCCATTGCCACTTCATTTATGTTTACTTAGTGAATAGCTTTTCTCTAAGGATGGGTGTACGTGTTCTGATTGTCAGGAAGCCCCTTTTCCTGCTCTAAGTTACTATAAACTGCGCACCACAGCTAGGATGAGGGTGTTACCGGTAGAAGAAGTGCGTAAAAGGTTTAAGGGACTTAAAAGAGCCCGTGTGTAACTTGTAACTCCTCTAAGTCACTAGGTTGGACTTTGGTTTGTCTCAGTTGGGAGCAGTTGATGTTTATGTTAGCTAAGTTGGAAGTTAAACAGTGTTGTAAGTTAATGTTGCTTTATGTTTCGTTGTTATGACTCTATGTTTAATCCAGACTATGTAAGGATAATGTAATGTTTTATCTATGAAGTTAAGGATATGTAGTATGTTTAAGAGTTGGAAGTTTAGCCTTAGCACCCACTAGGGAGTGGGTGTGGCGTTGTAGCACCCATTTGAGAGTTAATCGGGAAGTCTTCCGCTGCGACTGTCCGGTGAGTGTTGTGTCCTTGCGAATGGGGGTGTTACAAAAGTTGGTATCAGAGCCCTAGTTATAAATTAGGGGAGAGATAGGTAATTTGTTGCGTGAATGTTTGTGTGTGAATGCCTGATTGACTGCTTGATTGTTTGACTACTTATGATATATGACTGATAAATATATGTCTATGCGTAGAATGTTATCGACCAACAGGGGAGGTCGATAGAGGCCAGCTTGAAACCCTTAGAAACCTAGCCCTTAGCATGGGTAGGATATTAGAAAGGCAAGAGGAAAGAGCTGGAGTACCCCAAGACTTCGCCCGGAAGATTGCTGCATGAAGCCGAGTACGTTTGTTGGAATTGAAGACCCTGTGATCCTGGAAGATTGGATCAGGGAGTTTGACAAAATTTTTGATGTTGTGGAATGTCCTGAAGACAAGAAGGTCAATGGGGCGGTCTACTACTTTCGTGGAGAAGCTGACTTATGGTGGTGCTCTGAGAAGGAAAGGTTGGGTGAGCAACCTAATCTGGGTTGGAATGCGCTGAAAGAAGCAATGAGAAGGAGGTTCTACCCGGAGCATGTCCGAATGCAAAAGTATCATGAATTCCTTGAGCTGAAACAATTGTCGGGGGATGTGAAGACTTACCACTCAAGATTTGTGGAATTGGCAAGGTTTGCAGCAAACCTAGTACCTGATGAAGGCCAAAGTACAACGATTTATCGGGGGACTGAATTGGGGGCTGCAGGAAGCTCTGAGTATCCTACCAGTGGCTACCCTGCAGGAAGCATATGAGAAGTCTGCTAATTTGTACCGAGTACAACAGAGGAGGAAGGAGGCACAAGGAGGCCTTAAGAGAAAGTTTGAACCAAACCAAGGAGGTGAGAACAGGGAGAAAGGAGCGAAATATGATGGGAACCAGAAGGGGATCAAGAGCCTTGGATCAAGCCAAACTACCAGGGGCAAAGTAGTAACACAAATGACCCAAATAAGAGGGCCAGATATTTCTTCTGTAAGAGGTGTTCAAGGAACCACCCAGGGGTGGATTGTGAAGGGAAGCTAGTCAAATGCTACAACTGTGGCACCTTGGGTCATAGAGCCTTTGAGTGCAGGAAGAAAAAGGAAGGTGGAGGTGGGAATGGAAATCACGGTGCGGGGCAAACTAACACCCAGAATAACAACAATGGTTATAATAACCAAGCTGGAGGCCAGAAGAATGGTTACAATGGCGCAAGAAACAACTTCAATGGCCAAGGGAGCAACCAAGGGAAACAACAGCAAGGGAATCGAGGAGGAACCCAAGGAGGAGGGTATGGCAACCGAGGCCACATAAATGTCATAAGCAAGACCGAGGCGGAGGAAGAAGGAAAAGTTATCACAGGTACTTTTCCTGTCAATGGTGTTAAAGCTAAAGTGTTATTCGATTCCGGTGCTTCATGTTCTTTTATATCCTCTGAATTTATGAGGAAGGTTGGGATAGTGCCAAATGCTAGTATTGACTTTAATGTTTCTACACCAACGGGGAAGATAGTTAGATGTGATAAAAAGGTTGAGGGAGAGAAGATAAATATTGGGAACAATGAGTTTGAAGTAGATGTAGTGGAATTCGGGTTAAAAGATTTGATGTCATCCTAGGAATGGATTGGTTGAGTAGAAACAAAGGACGAATAGATTGTGAGAAGAGAAAGGTGAACTTGGTAGGAAAGAGAGGAAAAAGAGTATCACACACAAGCGAGGGAGTTAAAAGTGAGGTGAAATTGGTAGCTGCCATGAAATTATGGAAAGACATTATCAAAGGAAACCAAGCATTCCTATGCTATGTACGGGAGGCAGGCGGGTATGCTACATCTGTTCAAGAGGCGAACTCAGAGATGGAGGATCTTCCAGTGGTGAAGATTTTCCGACGTATTCCCAGAGGAGATACCAGGGATGCCACCAGATCGGGAGGTGGAGTTCACAATCGACTTAGTGCCGGGGACAGCACCAATCTCCAAGCATCCATACAGGATGGCTCCGAGTGAGATGCAAGAACTGAAGGAACAATTGGGAGAGCTACTTGACAAGGGCTACATTCGACCAAGTGTGTCTCCATGGGGAGCTCCAGTGCTATTTGTCAGGAAGAAGGATGGAGGCATGTGCCTCTGTATTGATTACAGAGAGCTCAACAACGTCACGATTAAAAACAAATACCCGCTACCAAGAATCGACGACCTGTTTGATCAACTACAAGGAGCGAAAGTCTTCTCCAAAATTGACTTGAGGTCAGGATATCACCAATTGAGGGTGGCTAATAAGGATATACCGAAGACAGCTTTTCGTACAAGGTATGGTCATTACGAGTTCACGGTCATGCCGTTCGGGCTAACTAATGCACCAGCAGTATTCATGGGGTTGATGAATCAAGTTTTCAGCACGTTTTTGGATAAGTTTGTGGTGGTCTTTATTGACGACATTTTGGTGTACTCCAAGAGCAAAGCCGAGCATGAGGAGCATTTGAGGCAAGTGTTACAGATCCTGAGGGAGAAGAAATTGTATGCTAAGTTGTCAAAGTGTGAATTTTGGCTGGAGCAAGTGTCATTCCTTGGTCACATCGTTACTAAGGACGGAATCTCAGTAGACCCAGCTAAGATCCAAGCAGTTAGAGAATGGCCAAGACCTACCAATGTTAGAGAAGTCCGAAGTTTTCTGGGATTAGCAGGCTACTACAGAAAATTTGTAAAGATTTTGCAAAGGTTGCACGTCCACTTACGAACTTGATGAAGAAGATAGTACCGTTTCGATGGGAGGAAAAATGTGAGGAAGCTTTCCAACAACTGAAGGGGAGATTGACATCTGCACCAATCCTTGTACTACCTTGTGGCACAGAAGGGTTTGAAGTTTACAGTGACGCATCAAAATACGGGTTGGGATGTGTGTTAATGCAACATGGCAAGGTGATAGCCTATGCTTCCAGACATTGAAAGAATATGAGACGAGGTACCCCACTCATGATTTGGAGCTTGCTGCCATCATTTTCGCATTGAAGATTTGGAGACACTACTTGTTTGGTACTTCTTGTAAGATCTACACCGACCACAAAAGTTTGAAGTACATCTTCACGCAAAAAGAATTGAACATGAGACAGAGGAGATGGTTAGAACTTATCAAAGACTATGATTTGGAAATCATGTACCATGAGGGCAAGGCCAACGTTGTGGCTGATGCCTTAAGCCGAAAAAGAAGCCATGTGGAGGAAGCCAACTGGATATTACATGATGAGTTGGTGAATGATATTAAGAGGTTGCAAATTGAGGTGGTTGAACAAGGTGGTAGATAGAGAGGTGGAGCTATACAACATGAATGCGTATTCGGATTTCCACAAGGAAATATTGGAACATCAACAGAAGATGACAAGTTAAGGAAGATAAGACAGAAGTTGACAAAGGAGAAGCACCAGACTTTATGATTCATGAAGATGGGAGTTTAAGGTTCAGAGGTAGATGGTGTGTGCCAAACCAGTGCACAAGTGTTAAGACGAAGTTGATGGAGGAGGCTCACAACTCTGGGTACTCTATACACCCTGGAGGAGATAAGCTATACAAAGACATCAAGAGGCATTATTGGTGGCCAGGCATGAAGAGGGATGTAGCAGAGCACGTGGCTAAGTGTTTGACATGTCAGAAAGTTAAAATTGAGCATAAGAAAACACCGGGTATGTTACAACCGTTAGGCATACCAAGTTGGAAATGGGATTCTATATCCATGGATTTCATAAGTGGGCTGCCAGTTACCAAGGGAGGAATGGATCAAATATGGGTAGTAGTTGATAGGCTAACTAAAACCGCTAGGTTCATACCGATGAAGAAGACATGGTCTATGGAGCAATTAGTGGATGCTTACGTTCGGAATGTGGTGAAATATCATGGGATTCCATCAGAGATAATTTCAGACAGAGACTCTAGATTCACTTCAAGATTTTGGCAAGAATTTCAAAGAGCAATGGGTACAAAATTGAATCTCAGTACGGCGTATCATCCTCAAACAGACGGCCAAACGGAGAGAACAATCCAAACTCTAGAGGACATGATGAGAGCTTGCGCAATGGACTACCAAGGATCGTGGGTAGATAAGCTGCACTTAATCGAATTCTCCTACAACAATAGTTATCATGCAAGCATTAAGGCAGCACCCTATGAAGCATTATATGGAAGGAAGTGTAGGACACCACTGTGTTGGAGTGACTCGGGAGAACCGATATTAGTCGGACCACAACTCACTGAAGAAATGAGTCAGCAAGTCAAAAATATCCAGCAGAGGATGAAGGCTGCGCAAGATAGGCAAAAATCATATGCAGACTTGCATAGGAGACCGGTAGAATTTCAGGAAGGAGATAAGGTGTTCCTAAAGGTATCACCAACAAGAAGTGTAATACGTTTTGGTAAGAGAGGCAAATTAGCTCCGAAATACATTGGACCTTATGAAGTGCTGGGGAGAGTAGGCAAAGTAGCTTATAGGCTGGCGTTACCTGTGGATTTGGAGCAAGTACACAATGTATTCCATGTCTCGCAATTGAAAAGATACATACCGGATGAGACCCATGTACTACAACCAGAGGAGGTGGAGTTGGAACCAAATTTATCCTATGTTGAGCAACCGATCAGAATATTGGATCACAAGTCAAGGGAAACCAGAGGGAGATCGGTGGAAATGGTAAAGATATTATGGGATCACCATGGAATTCAAGAAGCAACTTGGGAGCTAGAGAGCAAGATGAGGAAAAACACCCACACCTATTTGATCAAGGTTAGTTATATGTTAGAAGTTTCAGGAGAAACTTTCTTTTTAAGGAGGGGAGAGCTTGGGGCAAAATTAGGGATAAATCCTTTGATTCTAAGTGATAATTACTGAATTTCTTGATGTGATGAACCTATGATGAGTTTATTATTGAGGAATATATGCTTGATACGATATGTTTTGAATGTTTGGGTATGCGGATATATGTTGGAAGCATTGGAAGTACAGCTCATTTTGAGTATTGATTACCAATGATATGTGTGGTCATGTGGAAAAATTTGTGGATTTGTATCTCTAGAGGAACTATGGTTCCATATGAACCATTATTTTATGTGTGAGAATTGCTTGAATCCTTGAATAGACAACCGTTAACATCGGTTTAACTATATTTGAGTGATGTTGCTGGACCATTATGGTTAGATAGCTTCGAGGACGAAGCTTTGTTTAAGGAGGGGAGAATGAAACACCCTAAATTGCTAGGAATTAATATAGTGATATAGATTACTGTATAGTTGTAGCTCACTGGGAACTACTTACTGAGAATTAAGTGTTAGTGTGTCGTCTCCTTATTCCAATATCTTTAGTGTTGATCCAATGATATTATCCTATGAAGTATATCATTTTCATTAGACCATTCATGGCCATAAAATAGACAGCAAGGTCTAGCCAATTTATTCTTATACAACAGTCCATTTCTTTCGGTTATCTTTGGACTCGGTTAGCTAATTATTATCATGTTGCCACTTCCTATTCCTATCTTAATGTTGTCAACCAAACTAGACATTCCATACACTTTATTGAGCTTTATTTCATGGCCCAAAATCAAGCCAAACAAGGCTCCAAATCAGCCTATACTTGCCGCCCAAACTTATGGTATTCAAACATGTAACAATTGTTACATGTTACTTCTTGTCACATAAACTATCACATTGCCTTATATAATCCTAAGTATTATAATTCAAGTGAGACATCAGTATGTGGCCGATTTTTACATGCTGTAACACTTCCATATCAGCCATTAAATAACAAGTATAATTCAGCCACTTATATTATAATGTAACATTACTACACTCTTGTCCCTCACCATTTAAGTAATTATTGACATCTATGGTCTGATTAAACAAGTTCCATGGCTGGAGACAAACTTTTGAGGTGTCAACACAAGGTCTTCTTGAATTACAATGTGGGTTATGTGTCAATATTCCAGCCAAAGACTCTTAAGACTTCATTAAACAAACTTGCTGAAATGGAAAAACAATTCCTCTGTTTTGCATGTTGGGATCGGCTGGATGGGGCTTCACTCATGCCTAGATCCTTGTCTTCTCATCCTTCCCAAACTCTCATAAACATTCCACAAATACCAATTAAAGAATACAGCAAAGAATTAACATGGAGAGTAGATCCAAGTGAGAGCACATGTTGCTGAAATGTCATGCCAAGTGCAGATTTTGTTCCTCTCTTTTGCATGCTCTCGGTTTTAACCCTCCCCATACCCTCTGTTTCCACTTCAACATTACTCCTCACTTCCCTAATATCCCTAGCTGAGTTAGAAGTCAGAAGTTGAGAGAAAACTGAAAGAAAAGAAGGAAAAACGTGGAGAAGGGAGAGGAAAGAAAAGAGTGCTGAACCAGAAAATTCTGCTGCTGTATCCCTCCATTTCTGGTCCATAATTCGTTTTTCATCCATTACCAAGCCTGTTTCTTTCACCCAATCCCTTCCCCTGTGTGTCTAGAGGTTAGATCAAAAGAGAAACCAAGAAAAAGTCTTATAACAAGAGAGAAATAGAGCAAACCGTGAAGAGCTGCTGCTGCTGGAATTTTCTGCTGCTGTTGCTGTTTGGTGTGCATGCGCCAGCATAGGAAGGGGATTTAGAGTCCATTTGCTGGAAGTATTAAGAGGAGAAGGAGAGGTCTATTATCTGTAGGAATTCCAACAAAAACTAACTAGTTATGGCTAGAGGAGCTCAGGTAACTTTCATGTACAACAATGTTCAAAAACTGAAAAATTCTTTGTTGTTTTCGGTTTCTGGTTCTGGTTGAGTGTGATGTTTCTGTAATTTTTGAGATGTGTTATGGTTGATTAGTAGAGGTTAAAACCCTCTACATTGCTTATGAATTTCGTGGCTCATGCAGGTGGTAAGTTAAGTAGGAAAGAACAAAGGAAAAGTGACATAGAAAGTGCTTTAAGGATTGCATGTGCAATCGGTTTTGTTGCTTCTGTATACTAAGTATTATGTGATGTTTTACAGCTTGAATTGATGAGGAAATGATGTTATTTTGTTGGTTATAAGTCCAGGTCGAAATGGTGTCAAATGGGATAGGTTTCCTAGACAAATAACAAGAAGTAGTTGTACATATAAATGTACATTTGGAATAAGGTGTGTTTTAGTAACCGTTGTGGTGGAAGTTTAATGAGTTAATGATTTTCCTAAGATGGACAGAACCTTAGGTAATGAGATGAATAGGTTAAATATGAGGTTTGACACATGTTTAGTGACTATAAGTTTGATGAAACATGGCTAGTTAACTAGGTGAGTTAACTAGAGAAAATCTACCATAAACTTATCGGTTTTGGCTATAAAGTTCTTGTTGATTTGGTTTCTGGTGTTTTAATGAACATGGGGCCTTATACTGACCATATGATGTTATATGACCATTGGGTTCAAACAAAAGTTGTAATAACACTTAGACACACATAGGCGCACAATAAGTGTTACTAAGGGATTTTGATCACTGTTATTGTGTTAATTTCGTATGGTTGGTTTTCTGTTTTGTGTGTGACTATAATTTATGTGTGGTGAATATTGGTGTTAATACTGATTATATAATGTGGGATGACCACTTGGTGAAATTAAATTGGCGAAAATGCTTAAGCATACATAAACATACAAAACGGTTAATGTGGTGAGTATAATTGCTGTTTTGAGTTGCTTCTGCCCACTCATTGTTGTGGCTACTTATACTGACTTTTCTTGGTGTATTAAATTGTGCAATATGGTTCTGGACATGAGGAATGTGTTGGTCAATGTTGGCAATGTTTATCCATGGATTACTCCTACCAATGTATTGGAGTTTTGTAATGCCCTACTAATGTATTGGGAATTATTTTACCGCTCCTACCAATGTATTGGAGCTAAGCTACTATGATCTACTCTAGGGGCTGATGACCTTTAGAGGGTGTGCACACTTAAGGACATAGAGTGAGGTGAGATTTGTTCCAAGGGGTTTTCTCCCGAGGTCCAGTGGTTATGATTATTTGTTCCAAGGGCTTGCCCGAGGTCCAGTAGTTGTGTGAGGTTGTTCGAAAGTATTTATTATGTGGTGGAATTGAATACCTACTGTGTCATCTACTGACTAACAATTGATTTTGTGGTGTTTGGTGTATATTCATGTTCTGGTTGGTTAGCTATATGCTTTGGTCTAAAGAAAAGTGCAAGTGATGAAATACCTAATTGTTGTGCTGATATTATTTTGCTTGTGACAAGGGACTGCCCTTGCTATGTGATTATGAGAAATTGTTATCATTGCTGTTATGAATATGTATTATTGGAGTTTTGCAAAGACAAAATGAATTTTACAAGTTGTAGTGGGAGTTACTCAATTTGCTGATTTGCAACTGCAACCCCTTGTTTGTGTTTGGATTTATGGTTGCAGAGTGAGATGTACGCATGGTTGGCACCTTACCCAGAAGTGGAGCTGACCCATTGCCACTTCATTTATGTTTACTTAGTGAATAGCTTTTCTCTAAGGATGGGTGTACGTGTTCTGATTGTCAGGAAGCCCCTTTTCCTGCTTAAGTTACTATAAACTGCGCACCACAGCTAGGATGAGGGTGTTACCGGTAGAAGAAGTGCGTAAAAGGTTTAAGGGACTTAAAAGAGCCCGTGTGTAACTTGTAACTCCTCTAAGTCACTAGGTTGGACTTTGGTTTGTCTCAGTTGGGAGCAGTTGATGTTTATGTTAGCTAAGTTGGTAGCTAAACAGTGTTGTAAGTTAATGTCACTTTATGTTAGTTGTTATGACTCTATGTTAAATCCAGACTATGTAAGGATAATGTAATGTTTTATCTATGAAGTTAAGGATATGTAGTATGTTTAAAGAGTTGGAAGTTTAGCCTTAGCACCCACTAGGGAGTGGGTGTGGCGTTGTAGCACCCATTTGAGAGTTAATCGGGAAGTCTTCCGCTGCGACTGTCCGGTGAGTGTTGTGTCCTTGCGAATGGGGGTGTTACAGTGTTGAACTATCCTTCCACCCCAATTTGTGTTCGGCTTCCCTTGATCGCATGCAAATCAAGTTCTACCTCCCACTTCATTTTCTAGCATCAAATAAATCACTCATTTCCAATTTTCTATCTTTTTAATCATTCTAATCATGATCATAACATCTCCAAGGGATAGAACTCCGTCTATCAGTTATTTCCATTCGCTTTAATGTTGTTACCTAGGGAATCTTATTCTCACTAGGTTCTATGTCGGTATCATACCTTTCATGAATCACTATATAGTATATATACACATATATTTTATCAAAATACAACACACAGTTTCACATTTATACACTGTCGGGGTTTTGTTCCCCGGGAGTTTCTCTACTCCCCACACTTGTACTATCACACACAATTGTTAACAAACAAACACACTTATCACAATGGTATTCGCATCTTCTGTGCGCAATTACCACAATTAAACCATGAATGAATGCGTATGTTTACATAACACACACACCAATCATCAAAACAAATTATTTTGTGCTATGCACAACATAAATCACGTACACTTGTACGGTAATACACACTAAGTGGTTTTGCGCTCTACCCCCCTTAAAAGGGATTACGCCCACGTAATCAATCACTAAACATTGGCTTAAAATGTTCTGCCGTCGTGAAGTGTTTTAACTTCCACACGGTCTATTACACAATGGATTCTGATTAGAGGATCTTAACCATATTGGCGGTTTAGTTCCTAAACCAAGAATTCTCATTGGATTTTGTTTAAACTCTTAACTGGTTTCGGTTCTGGCCTGTGAGGCTTCTAGGCATTAATAATTAGCCATTCACTCATGTTCACCATGCACATTCAACACTTGAATTACTGGCTCACTAGTTTCTGCTGTGAAACTCTAATAACTGTAGGGCTTAGTTTGCCCCATTCGTTATTCTTGTTGTATTGTACATTTCCAATTATCGTCTTTATCTTGGTAATAACAGTTTCTCAACCGACGCGTGGTATCTCTTACCGTGAGCGAATTCGGTGAGTTTTAAGACTTTCCATCCACTTCTCTAATAACTTACTGCGTAAACTGCTACGTATTTCATAATGATTGATTTGTTCCCTTCCGACTTACTGTCGGTTGAGATTGAGCTGCTACCTAATGTGTAGCGCTCTCTTGGTTATTTCCAACATTTGGGGTATATTCCATACCGATGTTTGGCAGTTAGTGCTACTGTAGTCACTTACTGTTAATCATGCCTCCACATTTGGTTCTGTACAAATACCCTTTCATGGTATGTCTTTGCATTTCCTATGCATCAATCATTATGGCGTTATAAGCCGCTTTCTGTTTCCACCACAATTAACATGTTTCCAATTCCTAGTTATTCCACTCGATCATTACTGCGCAGGTGCAATACCAAAACACTCAGTCATACAGAGTGCAGAGGCGTAAACTCTTGACAGTAAATCTCTTATGCGATTCGCCATGGAATTCACACTGTGTTTCATTGAGATTCTGATCTCGTAATACTAGCTACTGGCTTACTGCCGAGTTTGTTTATCATCACTTACCTTGCATCACCACTCAATTTAATTCATAACTGCTCTTATCTGCCATATCATTATTTAACAACGGTCGCTTGCTGCGTACCGTGCTCTTACTTATCGTATAACACCAACTTATATGGTATTTACTGTCATATTAACTTCCACACATATACTTACGTTATTCACACTATGGTTCGTTATTCATTTGGATGACTACCGACTGTTCCGTGAGCATTGATCATTCGAATCACAAGCCGGCATTATTCAGCTCGTGCTTCACTTTATACACACATGCTATTAAACTAACTGCTCTCCTTCAATAACAATATCGTCCATGCTTAACATATTTCTTGAACTTGATACACATAACTACTGCTCCTGCGGTATCACAATATTGAGAGGTATCCCCACTCTTGATGTAGTGGTTCGTTCTCCACTCTATTCACTTATACAACACAAACTCTGCAATCAATCTAATTTACATAACACATTTTATTTGTGGCCTAAAAGCCTTATTTGCCTTGAGCTGCGCTCATTGTAGGCTGTCCACACACATGTACTTCTCTGTACAACATTACATGTTTAGAGGTTGTATTGGGCTCCATGACAAGGTCGTTGCATCACGTTTCCTTTCATGGGATGCCCCTTAGGATTGTCAGTCCGTCTCCTGACAACTTATGTCTAAACTGGGTGTTAGTTTCGACCCTTGTGTTTCTGTCACGTTATTCCGTGCAACAATTGTTGATGCGAACACCCTTTAAGGATTGCTCCTGGGTGTTACCAAGTTATGCCATTACATCTGGTTCGCACTTATTGGTATATTCAGTTAGCCACGCCGTTTGCGTTCTTAACTGGTTTATTATCTTCTTCTGTGAAGATCAACATTTCCCGGTAGTGTAGGTAGGAGTTTCATCCCGTTCATTGCACACTAATGTGTTCACATCAGGCATCCGCCTTGCTATGCACAGGCTGGGTCTCCGTTCTGGCTATCATGTTTATCCCTGATGATCCTTAAGACGTATACGATGTCTTTACATTACAGTTAGTGCACTTCGCACCCCCCTGACTCTTAAACATTTTCTTGAAAGGATTCATTAATTCCTTTAGTCTCGTTAACTTAACTGAGTTCCTTTACTTTAACCATTCTTGGTAATCCTTAGCTCTTGTTTGACTTACACTGCTGACCGTAGTACGGAGTCGACTACTCCCCGTGTTTCGGACTCTACTCGTATACATATGTGGGGTACCATACTGATACATTGCTACTTGCCCAACTAACCCATAAGTAGGTCTGTTAGGCCCACAAGCTCCTCACGGAGTGCGGTCATCCCACATTACAATTGGTACACTCGTAGTGTTCGTCACACGCCTAGGTGAAGTATTCTGTTGTCAACTCCCTTATATTGTCCCGTGACAATATCCGTTCCGTGCTTCCCGAACTTAATTAAGGGAAGGTTTATCCACTACTATATCTTTATCAACTGCCCTTGGTTTTACTGGTTTAGTTTAGAAAAAGGTTAGAAAGAAGTATTGGTTTGAAAGAAAATCTGGTTTTGAAAGAAAAGAGTTTGAAATAAATCTGAGTTTGAAAGAAAAATTTTCATGGTTTCACAACATCTTCTTACCTTAACCAAGTCTAGCTTCTTGCTGACTGGTGTACTTCCAATTACAGAGGTTAGGCTAACAGGCCCTTCCACTGTTATGATGATCTCACTTAACTTCATGGTACTTTACTAAGTACTTTGTATTTGTTATAAATTTCCCGAACATCCCTGTTATAGCAGCACTTGCCATGGCAAGTGCGCCATGCTAACTGGCTATCGGTTAAACACATACCGGTTGTGGTATTGTTCTTTACCCACACTGTCATCAGTGGCCTTGTTGGCCCTCACTTGATCTTACAGTCTTGACAATTGACCTTCTAGGCGACTTCTCACTGTACTCATGCGATAATCATTAACTAGGGTGTCTCCCGTTCTTGGAGACCCCTTTTTACTTAGTACCATATCTTCTTCGAAGCCCATTCCACGCATTTGTCATGGTTACTGAGATCTGTCTCTTGTTTGGGTACTACGTTGTAGTTCCTTTGTCGGTTGGTATACCGTTGGTGTATCATTTAACAACTGTAGTCCCGTAGACACTCGTCTCGGGTTTCATTAATCCACTTCTTGCCTGTTGCACGGTCGGTGCGTTGCAAGCTGGTTGTTCTCGACTGCTCAGCATGTCGACCCAGGTTGCCGGAAATTCTATTCTTCTATACTCAAGATTCTTCATTCTTCGCTATTAAATGCGGTTAACATTGTTCAGGTAGAAACCGTCTCCGGGATTCCCACTCTTCGGGATCTACCGTATGACTGGTTCTCCGTTCTCACAGAAGTACTTAATAACAGCCAGATCGGGTATTTCCGAGTATGAGAGAACTTTCATCTCTCTGGCGTTGTTTCCAAGGTTATAGAACTGGGATTGTGGAGGGCGGGAAGGATATAGTAGGTTTCCAGTATTCACTAGTAGTTCCTAACTAGCGTATCTCTCACGCTATCACTCAACCCTTAACCCAAAGTACTAAAATCCTAACTCGGTACTTCCTAAGCTCGGTAATTCAGTCACCACTTTTTGTAACACCCCATCCAACAACAAACCCATAACAACAATCTGTAGCGGAAAATATACTTCATCACATTACTTAACTCGTTGGTGTTACACGCCGTTAACCACCCACGTGGCTAACAAGGCTATTACATAAACATTATACCGGTCTGATGGACTAGATTCCCGAGCGACTACACATTACTGAACCTTCCATTAACAATAGAAACAACATACACCTACCAACTGTACCGAGTATTCACAAACTAATACCGATAACAATCTCGGTCTTACTACACCTACTGTATATATACAACTTAACTGATTACCCATGTACAACGACTACCCCGTCCTACTCTCGAACGGCTTCCAGCTCCTTGTACCTGAAATAGGAAAAAGAAGAGAAAGGGTGGCCCCCAAGGGGCTCAGCACCTTTGCTGGTATGGTAATCCCGCAGCCCACATGCTACCGGGCCACGCACAACTAATTGTCGTCTTAGCATGCGGTTGATTATATTTAAATCATGCATGTAACTTAAAACACACAACACGAATCATTTCGCCTCAATGGGCTCAACAAACAGATAACATATTCATACTTGATAGGTCACTCATGGTATTCATTACCCCTAGAGTGTTTCTCCTCTAATGGAGCTACTTCCTTAATAGACGACAACTACCCATTAATCGGGTTATCCTTAAACGCCCCTTATCACAAACTGAGATTCATATCCATGATCCACATACTCCACATTTTACAACATATAACATACACTACATAACAACACTTTTCACATTTCAACGTGCACATAACAACATCGCAATAGGAATTGCAGTATAACAACAATACATAACATAACGGGAACGGTTCTCTTAGGAACCGACCCAAACATAATTAATTCACTGGTGAGCCTAGAGAATGATGTCACCCTCATGATAAACTCGTTATACAACACTCATTACCGTCCTAATAGTCGGACGAGTAACTTAAGTTAAGATGGTTCGGGTTTTGTGGCCCGAACACACCACACAAACACATGTTCCCCCTAAACCGATCATAAGTCAGAATAGCTAAGCTTTGGAGTAAGCTAATGGGAGATCATAACCCGTGAGGGAAACAACCATAACAGAGAGAAGGGTAAGGCTAAAAAGGATACCCACTCCCAAACAACGCGCGACCGGCCTAACCGGATTCCTCACCACTGTTAGTACGTATTTACTTGTAGATAAATAGTTAGAGCCCCACTATGGAGTCTATCACATACACACATTATACAACATTACTACTGGGTTAAACATACGAGAGAGGTCCTTACATACACACACACAAATATCACATAATCAACACACGCATAGCCGTGGTTAGAACGTCCCATGGTTCGGGTCGTTTAATCCAAATACCGAACTCTCATATGACCCTAGACTCAGTTAACTAAGGTTAACACTTCCGAGGTTAAACGGTATCGGAACTAGACATGTCACATATATGAATTACTGTAAACTCATTACATGTTTTATCTTACAATGTGGTAAACATACAGAAAAACACATTGGCATACAAGCCGGTGTAATCCGGTAGGACACAGGTTGCAAGAAAACCATACCTTTCACCGGAGTCCACTTTATCACGTCCACTTATGTTCCTCGAGCAATTCTCGAACAACTGTTAACATTACATGTACTTTTATTATCATCGGGGTAACATGATTGTTTAAAGTCTAATGCTTATAACTTTTCCCCGTTAACTTAGTTACATAACTTCACATTTTAACTTGTTTTACTTTTACATTTTAATACAACTTTTCCCCACTAAATTGTCATTATAACTCACTTAACATGTCCTTTGTAATCTTATAACATCATTACTTAATAATCCCCATCATCTTATAACTTTAAACAATGTTTTGTTTTTTTTTATATTTTGGGCTGTCCGACCCACCGTCCGACCCACAACTGGGTCGGACCGTTCCAAAAACTTTTCCCGTCTTTTAAATACACCTGTCCGACCCATGTCCGACCCAACCATCTGGGTCGGACCATTTCAGAGACTTAGAGCACACATGTCCGACCCATGTCTGACCCAAGACCTCTGGGTCGGACCATTCCAGAAACATCAACGGGTGACTTAACAGAGGCTGTCCGACCCACCCTGGGTCGGACCACTGGGTCGGACAACATCAGAAGTTGTCCAAAACTTGTCAAACTTTCTCCAAACTTTTCCTCAAGCCTCCTAATGTGTTCTAACATCATTTGGCACCCTTAACCCTTCATATAACATCCATAAAACTCATTTATAACTCCTTAAACACTTACTCTCTTCTTACCAAAATTCCTAACACTTATATTGTTTTCTCCTTAATATTTCTAAGTGGTATTTTACCTACGATGACCACTATACCAAGGTGTTTCCTCTACACCTTAACATCATCTCTCAACTTCTTTTCTTACTAACTAAATCCCTTTTCACATCTTACCTAAACATCATTTCTTCCTTGTACATCAACATTCCTAAACCTTAAACAAACTTCTCCAAGACTTTAATACATTCTCAAAAACACACATTGAATTCCTAGAACTTCCAAGATAACACCTAAATCCTTGTATCACTCTAAATCACCTTAATACATGCTTCCTTCCCTAGTAAAACACTTGTTCATTTTTAACACTTCATAGTTCACCAAAACTCATTAAAAACACTTAGTACTTCTTATACATCTTCCAAATTTTGCCATAGCTTCTCTTGTATATTCTCACATCCAAACACTTAGGTTTTTACCTTATTCCATTCAAGAACACTTAAGTCCACCAAGAACTTTCTCACACACAAACTTCACCAAATTTACACCACATCACAATATAGTGCATAAACTTAATTGCTTGGCACTTAGGCCCTTAAATAACATGGCTCTTAGGCCCTTAAATAACATAAACCTTAAACACTGAATTTCCCACATTGTATTAGCCTTTGACCTGCAAGTACACTCAACAATACATATGCCTTTTACTAAGCCCTTGAGAGCATTCTTCTAAGTCATTTTCCCTTGGCTCCTTAAATCATTTTCATAAGCAATATAAGCTCATTTCTCCTAAGACTTTAAACCACATTAGGTTAGCACATTTACCTCTTTTCCTCACAAACTTCTTTCTTGTTTCCTTGACTAAATCGGCAAGGCTTTTAGTTGCTTGTCAACTTCTAAACATTATACAAATAACATAATGAGTATACAAGCTTTAAGCTTCACCTCATTGTAAACCCTAGTTACATATATTATCTTAACACATTTTAATGATTGTTTTACCTTAAAACTTGAAGAGAGTTTGGATATGTATCAAGAGAGGACTCCACCTAGTCCATGAAAGGTTGGAATGAAGCTAGAACAAAGCAACACAATGAGCACCATCAATGGTGATTTTCGGTCATGATAAAAACATGGAGGAAACATTATTTTTCTTTGAGATTCCTTACCTAGAAGCAAAGGAGATCAATAATATGTAGAAATATAAGCTCAAGCTCCTTCAATGGTGGAACTCCATGGCACCGAAATGGTGGTCTTGAAGTTTTGAGAAGATAGGAATGAAGAGCTTGATGAGACTAAGAGAATGGTGGTGTTTGTTTTTGATTTGGTTAAGTGAGCTAGGAATTACAAGATCAAAGATGAGTTTAATGGTGGTTGTAGTATTACCGTGAAAGAGAGGGAGAAGATGGAGTTGGAACCGTGGGAATGCAAGAAGGAAAGAGAGAATGAAGATAAGTTTGCCTTTTTAAGAGATATTATGTAATAAAGCAAATAGTAACTTGCTTTATCATTAGTTATTTGTTTTGTTAACTTACAAGGTGATGACTCACCTCATAAAAACCGGCCCCCATTAGTAGTCTAGGGGTATAATAGTCTTTGTTGACCAATTTAATTACTTATAATAACATATGTTACAAACTAGCTTATTTTAGTTACTATTCACTAAAACAAGGCACATAGATGTGAAATTTTTGATTTCCCATTGATATAGACTTCCAAATGTGATACTATATAGTAAACATGTAATTAAAGAGTAATGATGGACATTTATCCATTCAAACTCATTTACAAGATAATTTTTCAAAAACATGCTTTAAGACTCCTTAAAGCACTTTTTGTGTTTTAACTTGTTTTCAAGCTTGGTTTTCTTTGGTAATTGATTTAATATGTCATTAACATATTATAAGGTATAGGTATGACCATTAGGTCTTATACAATTTATCCCAAGCTTAGAGCATGTTTTTTGCTCAAACTGTATCTTAGTGCATTATTGCATTTTACTATGGTTTAAATTGTTCACTGATGTTTCTAAGGCACCTTTAGCCTTTACATACCATAGTTTAAATGTTTAACAACATATCAAGGTTTGGGGTATTTCAACAACAACTCAAAATTATTCTCAAAACATAAATTAAAAAAACATTAGACTACCTAAATATTTAAAAGGGAAAATTCATTATATATCCCTGTTTTCTTTCGTAATTCACAATATACCCATGTTGGTTTTCGTAATTCAACTTTAAACATGCTTAAATGTTGTCCAAAATAGATGAAATTTTACATGGACGATGCTAAAGTGTTATATTTTGGTCCAATATCAAATTTGAACTTTTTTAAACTCATATGTGACATGTTGGACCCAATGAACATGTAACAATTTTCATTGGGTCCCACAGGTCACATGTGAGCTTAAAAAACTTCAAATTTGATATTGGACCAAAATATAACACTTTAGCATCATCCATGTAAAGTTTCATCAATTTTGGACAACATTTAAGCATGTATAAAGTTGAATTATGAAAACTAACAGGGGTAAATTGTGAATTACAAAAGAAAACAGGGGTATATCGTGAATTTTCCCTATTTAAAACAAATCTAAGTGGATGTTATAATTTATAAGGATTGAAACGAGACAATATAGCATAAAAATACTAAAATTACCGAAACAAAGCTATAATATACTAGCACTCGATGCCAAATATACTATTGAGAACCGTAATTAATTTCATGAACAGCAAATTTTTAAAGAAAAATTATAATTTTTATTAATATTTATATATTTAAATTTAATTTTTAAAACATTTTAGTTAATTATAATATTTTCTTCAATAATAAAAAATTAAATCAAAATGAAATTTAGTTAATAAAAAACTAATTTATTTAAAACAGTTATATGAAATGGATAAAAAACTGAAAACTCAGAGGCGTGGGTTTGACTTTTTTTGGCAATCGAGAGCTCGATGGTGCTTTGGGCGGTGTTGTGCAATTTTTCAAGTGCGGACGGAGGGGGGGAGGGGGGCTCTAGCCCCCTGAAAATTTTGAAAATTTGTCAAATTATTCTTAAAATTTTTTAAAAAATATAACATAATATAAAATTTTAAAGAAAACTAGTGTTAATTTTTTTTTAATACCCAAAACAATTTATGGATATTAAAATTTTTTTTAGTCCCCCTAAACAAGATTTCTGGATCTGCCAGAGACGGTGTACGATAAAGGGGCCGCAGGTGGTGCCCACCCTCCGTGTGTTTGCCGGTGTTCAGAAACAAACAAGAGACACGTTGGAGGTGATAACGACGAGAAGAAAAATGGAAAATGCTTAACGTGATTGAATATTTTGTTTTCATTTCGTTCGTCAATCAGGAAGGAGGAAAAGGGTTTTTTTTTTGTGTGTGAGATTCTTCAGGGATGGAGAGAGGTGACAGACGGACCTTAGAATGAAGATTTTAGTCATGAGATAGAAACAGGGGTATAGCTGCTAGAGATAGAGGGTTGGGTCTAGGTTGTCTATCTTGACACAAATCTGAAATTTGACTGAAATCGACACGCTAAAACACGGGTTTGAGTTGCAATTTTCAATCCGAAAATATTTTTGGGTCGGGTTCAGGTTGGTTTGCTAAAAACCTGGGTCGATTTTGGGTTTGGCCTGTCAACCTGATTTCAACCCGCAACCCGAAAACATTTTTAAAAAAGAAAAAAATATACTCCCTACGTTAATTAATATATGTTGTTTTAGGATGTGATTCTTGTTCAAAAATATCTGTCATTCTAGCTTTTTAACACACTTCTTTCCACTTTTATCCCTACTATTTAATATAAAAGTAATTATTATCTAAATGGAAAAGTAAAAAGTAAGGACACATGCGTCATTGTCCTACTTTTCTTAATAAGTGTGTAAGTTTCTAAAATGACAGTTATTGTTGGACGGAGGGAGTATATTCTTATACTTATGCGACATAACCCTAAATATATCAATCATATAATCATTTTTTTGATGGTTTTATATGTTATATTGTATTATCTTGGTGTAACACCCCAACAACAAACACAACACTTAACAAATGATTGCAGCGGAATACACAACTCAACATTTACTTATTTCATTGGTGTTACACACCGTTAACCACCCACGTGGCTAACAAGGCTAATACTTATACATTGTATCGGTCTGATGGACCAGGTTCCCGAGCACCTACACAATACAATCCCGTTCCATTTCCAAAATCAATATACATCTACATTCCAACTGTACCGAGTGTTTACAGACTAATGCCGATAACAGTTTGGGTCTTACTACACCTAATTTAATACCCCGGATCTAAAAATGGAGATTTAATTACTCTAATAAGATTATTAAGGGCCTAATTGTGCCTAGAGAGTATTGGTAAAAAGAATAAAACCAAAAGAAAAGAGAAAATGCGTTAAACGCGAAAAACGCTAAAATGCGCATTAAATGAAAATAAGAGATATATAATCTCGTAAGGGTCCGAGATGGATTCCTAAGGCTTAGTTAGGCCTAATTAGTATACGGGAATGATTCCCGAAGAAAACGGATCCAAATAATGGATTAAAACGCTAAATAAGCATAAAAGCACGTTTTTCGAGAAAACCCGAAAACGCGACTTTGAGTGGTCAAATGGACCCGTAAAAATTATAGTTGATTAAATAACTATAAATAAGTATTAATGGAAGTTTAATAGCCATTAAAATTAATTAAACGGCAAAATTCCGGAAAACGGACCCGGTAAGTGAATAGTGACGAAACCGGGAGATGAAACGCGTTTAATTCGAAAAGATGAAAAAACGACCCGGGCTATTAATTAATGTGGGCCGGTTTTAATTAATAAGTGTACACCCATTAATAGCTTGCTAGCTATTAAGTAATAACAAGACAATAAATAAATAAAGCAATAGTATAAAGTAAAAGTAAAAAGTAAGTTACTTACCTTCTCACCCTTTCTTTCTTCATTCACGATTTGCTCCAGGCATTTCAACTTCTTCTTCTTCCTCTCTGTAACTCGCGACAACAACAGCCCCAAACCCTCTCCTTGTCTCACCTCTAACTTGCTCGTTCCTCCACCAAATCACACGAAATTAGTACCGTTGAACTCGTCTCGGTGAGAGCTTCGATCTCCACCCATCAAAGTTTCGATTCCTCCATTTTCATCTCCATTGACGTGGGAGCTTTTGAAGCTTGAAGAGTAGATTTCAACCCTTCTTCTCTTCTTTAGTGTCTTAAGGTATATATAGGTAAGTATTTATACCATTTCAAGCTTATTCTACCATTTGTGAGACTTTTTCCCTCACGTTGGAATTTCCCTCATTTCAGTCGGAACCGTGAGTTTTTGTGGGTGTTGGAAAACTTCTCCAATTGATTGCCAAACCAACCGTTTGGGTTCTCCAAGGTAAAATCTAGATTAAACTTTGTAAACTAGCTCTTAAAATATATATTAGGTTTTGTGGAGGAAGAGTGAATTGATTTTGTATGTGTGTGATGGGCGGTGGTTGTAATTGGCAACCCAAAGCCCTTGTGTGGTGTGGAAAACAAGAGGAGAAAGAGGGAACAAGATAAAGAGGAAGAAGGGGAGTGAAAACTGAAAGTAAAACAAGGTAAAGAGCTTACCTTGAATTGGCTTTATTTCCTTGTGAAATTAATGTGTGTGGGTGTGCAATTAAACCGACAAGTTAAGCTGTTTTACATATGTGAGCAAATGGGATTTTGTTGTGTTATATGTGTTTAAACCAAACAGGTGGGAGATGTGTGTTGTGAACTTTTGTAGTGTGGTGAAAATGATTAGTGAAATAAATAGGTGCTGTCCAAATTCACCTAGGAATTGTTAGTCTTGGGTGTTCTGTTTTTAAGGAAGAAACTAGGTTGTTAAGAGGTTTCAAGATGAGAGGTTTATGTTTTGAGAACCTAACTAGAAGAAGAGTGTGCTGAGAGCAAAATAATGTCATTTGGGTGCTAGTTATGGCATCAGTAGGAGAGGTTTGAATGGCTCAAAGAAGAAGCCAAAAATCTGTTGCAATCAGATAGAAAAACAAGTGGAAAACTAGCTTTGTAAGTGTAAATAGTCTAAGTAAAATTAGCTAGATTGGTGAGTGCATTTGGTGCTTGGTTTAAGGTGATTGAGAAGGGTAATTAGTCACTAAAACATGAAGATTTTAGTTGGTGAAGGTTGGTTAATTAATGGGCAAACAGAGAACCTGTAACAGAGGGATAAACTGTCAAATTTGTAAAATCTGTAGCAGGGTCCGGGACCTAGTCCATGGACAAAGTCCCGGACCACCCCCTTTATTCATACCGAGAGTTTCCTACCATGTTTGGTCCGGGACTTGAGTCAGGCACAAGGTCCCGGACCACCTGCTAAAATCACCCGAGAATTTACCCTGCACTTGGTCCGGGACTTGGGGTATGGACAAGGTCCCGGACCACCCCATTTAAATTGGCCGAGACTGAACATTCAAGCTGGTCCGGGACTTGGGATAGGGACAAGGTCCCGGACCATGGTAGAAAAACCACCCGAGAGTTACAACCAGCTTTGGTCCGGGACTTAAGATAGGGACCAAGTCCCGGACCACCCCCAGAAACCAACAGAGAGCATTTTTAAGGGTTGAAATGATGGGGGTTTAAATGTTAATGATGTTATAAGATGTTAAGGCCTTTTGGAGATATGTTAAGGCCCTGGGAAGTGTAAGAAAGTGTTAGAAGTGTTTGAGAAGAGAGAACTCAAATTAACAAGAGTGAAACCAAGATAACGGGATAACGGGGTAATACGGGAATAACATTTAATTATGTTCCGTATGAGCTTATTATTAATAATAATGTTTGAAACGTTATCAGAGGATCGTGTGTGACCCGAGCATGGTGAGATGACACGGTAAAAGTAAATCCCGGTGAAAGGTATGATTTTCTCATACTCCGCGTGCTAACCGAGTTACGTTGATTTGTGTGTTTGTGTGCCGGCTTAATCAAGATTAAAGCATGAAAATAATCCCTTGTTTGATTATGTATGCCTTGTTGTATGTTGAATGAGCTAACATACTTGTATGCCGGTGTGGTCTAACATAGTGAATGGACCGACTCGTAGTGAGTAGCGTTTGGCAAGAGACCCATAGATCGGGTCGACGCTTATGATAACGAAAACGTGCAAACACACAAACTATCCGTTAAAGTATAACGATAACACAAACATATGAACTCCCTAGAATGTGAGGAGAAGTACGGTTGAGTAAATACCCGATGATGGTTAGAAAACCACATTGAAACAATCCACGAAACAAATGAGAGTGGAAAGATAAGTGAACCTCCTTCAAGAGGATTTAAGATAGTTCGAAGATGTGAACCAGTGGAGAAAGTAAAAGAGACCTGAGGGATTAGTAACTCCCTTGAGACATGGTCGACCTCCTATATGAGGATTTTACCTGGTATATGCAAGTAACCGAAAGTATGAGTAAAGTAAATGTATGGGTAACTCTTAAAACCTAAGATTAACCGAACTAAAGTAATGTTCCCAAGTCATTAGAAACATCGAGGGTGATGCTTCTAGACTAATATACATGATATTACTATAACTCCGAGAGAGGAGTGTATGGGAACGAGAGTAGTCCGAGAGTAGTCGGACCTAAGTAAAAGAGATAGGAACTAAGAGAGAGTTCCGTGAGCTAGTTGAACCTTCCCACCATGCTAGACCCTGAGTAGGGTCGAAACCGGGGAAGTAAGACTATGCTAGAGAGCCATGAGTTTTGGCCTAAATATGTATTAAGAGTAACAGCGTGACGTAGGAGACCTGTAGTGTCTCGAGAATCTACAAGAGCTTGAGTATAAATAACCCAAGAGTGTGGGTGAGATAATGAGTGTAAATAACGCAAGAGTATGGGTGAGATAATGAGAATAAGTAACCCGAGAGTGTGGGTGAGTTTAGTACGAGTAGCCCAAGAGAATGGGTGTGTATATGAATAAGTAACCCGAGAGTGTGGGTGAGTATAGTACGAGTAGCCCAAGAGAATGGGTGTGCATATGAATAGTAACCCGAGAGAGCGGGTGAGGTATTGAATAAGTAAACAAGGCATAGTAAGGTAAAACCCTCAAGGCCTAAGAGCATCCAGATACAACTAACAACCTTGTTATGTTAGTTAGGAATTGTGTTCCATGATTGGATGTAGATTCCTTGAGCATTACACGTACTTATTGTATTGCTATGATGCATGTTGTTTGACTAAAATGAACTCCATGTATATCCGACTAAGTGGTCGGCGTACCCCGGTTAGCGCTCGGGGTATGCGAATTTCATATGCAGCGTTAAGCTGAGCCCCTAGGGGCGATGTTTTTATTTTACAGGTACACCGAAGATGTTACTGTTCGAGGGTAGGACGGGGTCGGTGGGTTGCATGGGTAGTAGTTTAAATTACTTATGTAGTGAAGGAGGTGTAAGACCGAATATGTTGTCGGCATCCATAAATTGTAGACTCGGTATAGTAGAGAAATGATTTGAGTATTGTATTTGTATTGTGTACTCGGTTGTTCCAGTCCATCAGACCGTTACTGTATGTGAGATAGGCCTGGTTAGCCATATGGGTGGCTAACGGCATTGTTCACCCCTCGTTGTAATTAGAGTTCCGCTGTGTGAGTAAGAGTAATTGGTGATATTTAAGAGGTAATGACGAGCTTAACGGTTGGGGTGTTACACCTAAAATACATAAATAATTAATTAACTACCCATGCACAAACAACCACCCCGTCCTATGCTCGAACAGCTTCCAGCTCCATTGTACCTAAAAGGAAAAAGGGTGGCCCTAGAGGGGCTCAACACCTTTGTTGGTATGGTAATCGTGCAGCCCGCATGTTACCGGGCCACACACAACTAATTGTCGTCTAAGCATGCAGTTGATTATATTTAAATCATGCATGTAGAACCATAACACATAACACATTAACATACATACGACACCCATAAGCATAGCGATACTCATTGCATAACAACAACATACACATAACATAATAGGAACGAATCCCTTGAGGGAAACAGACAAACATCAGTTAGCCAAACTTGGTAATCCTAGAGAACAATTTCAGTCTCATGCTAAGCTCGTTACACCATAACTTACTTGAATATACCGGCCTTAATGTAGAACCGATCACACCATCACACCATAAATTTACCTAGAAGTGTCGGTCTTAATATAGAACCGATCACACCATCACCATAATTTTATTTAGAAGTGTCGGTCTTGATATAGAACCGACCACACCATCACACCATATACAATCCCCATAGCCCGAACAAAAGTCAGGTAGGAAAGCCTTTTATTAGGCTTGTGGGTGATTGTAATCCAAGAAGGAAAGACAATCAATAACAGAGTGGGAGTTGAAGCAAATATAGACATCAACTCCCAAACAAACTTAACACATAATCCCCCTAGCCCGAACAAAAGTCAGGTAGGAAAGCCTTTATTTAGGCTTGTGGGTGATTGTCATCCAAGAAGGAAAGACAATCAATAACAGAGTGGGAGTTAAAGCAAATATAGACATCAACTCCCAAACAACACGCGCGACCGGAACTACCGGATTCCTCACCCCCCATAATATATATTAGTTAGAAGTTCCCTTATGGAACTTATCACTTTACGACACCATATGGTGTAACAAACTTGGTTAACACACAAGGGAGGTAAACACACTTACACATAATTACAATATACAACTAACACACGGATAGCCGTAGTTAGAACGTTCCCGTAGGTTGGGTCATTAAATCCGAATACCGATCTCTTATGTGGTCCTAGAGTTGGTTAGCTATGGTTTAACACTTTCGAGGTTAAACGGTATCGGAACTAAATACGCCACATAATGAATTACTGTAAACTCATTTCATGCTATATCTTGCAAGGTGGCAAACACACAGAAAAACAGATTGGCACACAAGCCGGTGTAATCCGGTAAAACACAGGTTGCAAGAAAACCATACCTGTCACCTTGAGGATGGCTAGCCTTACATGGCGACCTCTTAGTCCCGGCTGCCATCTCGACTAGTTTTCGTTCCTATAATTAATTCAATCGAACGGTTAACTACCGTTCTTACTTTATGGTAAACTAATTACTTCACATAATTATGTTGTATACTTTCACACTTAAACTTATACTTGTTCGCCCTCTTAATGGTCATTATAATTCACCAACCATCTCTTAAACATCCTTATAACATCAATACCTAACAATCCCCTTCATTACATGTCATTTTATAACCTTAAACATTTAAATCATCTTACTTAACTTAGCTTCCTAAGTCTTTATATTCTTATCTATCTAATCATCATTACCCTCTTGATGGCATACCACTAATACCACTTAACATTCTTAACATTTAATTTTTTTTATATATAAGTGGCCGACCGACCCACCGATCGACCCAACCCCCCGGGTCGGTCCATTCCAGAAACATTCTCGTTCACTGGCTTTTGTCCGGCAGACCTAAAACCCTCTGGGTCGGTCGAAGTCAGAACTTCGGTCCTTTGGGAATCTCAGCCCGACCGACCCAGCAAGGGTCGGTCCCCTGGGTCGGTCGACTGCAGAACCTTCCCAAAACTTGTCTAACTTGCTCCAAACTTCTCCTCAAGTTTCCTAATATGTCATAACACCATTTAGGCACCTTACATCACTTTTTACTTATGATTAAGCCTTCATCTCACTTCTTTGATCAACTTACTTCTAAAACCTTTAAACACTTGCTCATTTCTTACAAACATTCCTAACACTCATAACATTCTTCCTTAGGTTTTCTAAGTGGTAAATCATGCCTACTATATCCACTAACCAAGGTATTCCTTCAAAACATGATAACCCCTCATAAGCATTATTTACCATCATCATCGTCTCCTTTTTACAAACTCCTTAAACTCTTTTCCACAAGTTCCCATTCAACCCTTCACAAGGCATTTTACTTCCTTTATTCACCAAACTTTACACAAGTCTCAACAACACACTCACCATGACTTTGGTGTATTTGAAATCATCCATTTGCTCACTAAACCTCCGAGACAATGCCCAAGACATTTTTACACTTAAGAACCCTTAACTCACTTTCTTTCACCAAGTTACACCTTAACCATTCCTAGTACACCTAGGTCACCAAATTTCTTTTAAACACTTAGAACTCCTTGTTTATCAACGAAACTGTGCCATAGCTTCTCTAGTATAACCTTACACACAAACACATTGTTTTTCAACCTTAAACAATTCAAGACATTCATCTTCACAAGGAATGTTCTTCACACACAACTACACCTTAAACTACTCCACATCACAACATAGTGCATAAACTTAAATTGCTTGGCACTTAGGCCCTTAAAGTGCATTAACCTTAAACCCTAAATTTCCACATAATAATTGCTTTCAACCTGCAATTACACACAACAATGCTCCCATGTCCTTTTAGTCCACCTTGTGGTTATTTTACTAACTCATTTCCCTTTGGCTCTTTAGATTGTTTATAAAAGCAAATAAAGCTCAATTTCCTAGTACTCAAAACTACATTAGGTCAGGTTATTTACCTCTTCCTCTTCAAGATTTTCTCACTTGTTTTCTCTTGTTCTTTATTGATTGAAAATCGGCAAGGAGCTTTGATCACTTGTCAATCTTCTAACCAGCACACATATAAGGGTAATGAGCATTAAGCTTTATATTTAAACTGAAATACCCCGTAATTAAAAACAATGATTAATTAGGCTGATAAGCATTCTAGAGGCTTAATTACATCTAAATAAACATGAGGGAACAAATCCCGAAGAAAACGGATCCTTAAAACGGATTAAAAGCGCAAACGAACCTTAAAGCGTGTTTTTCGAGGAAACCGGGAAAACACGACTTTAAGCGGGTCAAATAGACTTGTAACGATTTTGGTCAACCAAATAGTCATTAATAAACATTAATGAAGGTTTAGGACCAATAAAATTAATTAAACGAGAAAATCCCAGAAAACGGGTTCCAGTTAGTAAAAATTGTAAAGACGAGAAGTTGTGGGGTGTAAACTGTAATAAAGCTAAACTAATGTGTCCACTTTTGCAAATAAAAATCAAAAAATCTGTGAGTGTGTGTGTGTGTATGTGGCCGGTTGTGCCCCTCTCTCTCACTCTCTTAATTCCCCTCTTATTTGCTAAAGGACAAATAAAATAAGTTAAAGCAAAAGTGAGACTCTCTCTCTCCTACTCCCCCTCACTCTCTCACGTAAAGCACCCCCTCTCTCTCATTTTCTTCTTCCTCCCCAAGCCTCTAATGGCGATTTGAAGAGCACCACACCAGCCCTCACTTTCTCTCCATTTTTGAGCATCCAAATCTTGTCCAAAAATTATAAAAATCACACCATTGGAATCCCCTTGTCAAGGAGAGCATACCCCTCTTTTCAAAAATCGAAAACACCCACTTTCATCCCATGGGTATTCTCCTTCTTGAAGATGGAGACCACCATTAGAAGCTCCTCCTTCACCTTGTTACTTTGAGGTAAAAAGAAATCCGAAAATCTCTCATTTCTAGCTCTCATTTGCATTATAAAAATTTCCAAATTTTGAATGCTTTGTGCCTTGTGCTCCAGCCGATTTTGGCTTCACCATTGGGCTAGGAATCTTGCTCTCTGGCTAACCAATACTTCATTCATTGGTTGGGAGGTAATGCCCTTTTCTAAACCCTAGAAACATGTCCAAAGTTCTAGGTTAGTTTAAGAATGCTTTTCTAAGTAGTTGTTGTGTATTGGTCCATTTGAAACCGAGAACAAGAAGGAAAGAAAGGAAAAGAAAGAAGAGTTGTAAGGAAGAGAAGGGAAAGAAGGAAAGAAAAACTAGAAAACACAAGGTAAATGTTCTTACCTTGAACTAGTATGTATGGTGTGTTGTAACAGATTTTGAGTACTTAAAATGAGTAATGTATATTGTTTTGAGTAGTAGCCATGTAGTAGTATAATGAAGTAGAGAATGTAACAGTTTTGAAACTTGTAAAAGATGTTTAAAAACTTGGGAGAACCTTGGGGAATATATGTATGTGTGCAGGAAAATGTATGGGTGAATTGGTGTTGATATTGATATGGGAATTGCGAATGAACTATGGGCTGAAACAATGTGTGGGCAATGTTAAAAATATAGGGGGAACTCTGCCCAAATTTGTATGGAAATTAGAAGACTTAGTGGTATAAGAAGAGGGAACAACCTAGGAACTAACTAGGTGTATTTGGAGAGCTTAAAGTGTGTAGTTAACCACTTTGTAATAGATTTGGAAGAGAGTTAAGTAATGGGAAGATCTTGGGTGGAAGATGATGCAATTAGAATGCTAGAAGTGGCATTGGTAGAGGGAGTATTGAATGGTAAAGGTTAGAACAAAAACCTGTAGCATTGAAGAAAGAGAATTGGTATAAGTGTTGGAATGAAGTGAGGAAAAATTGTGTAAGTTGATTTAAGAATGGGTAATGGATTTGGTGGATGAACTAAGGGATTTAGAGGGTTTAATTAGTGTTTAAAAATGTGGGATTACATGTAGGAAGATTGGGGAAGCAATGGGTAAAGAAAGAACTGAAAACAGAAATTAAAACAAGTGTACTGGGCTAGACCGACCTTGGGACCGCCCTTGGTAAGGTCGGTCGAGCCCAGATTTACAAAGGACGGAAGTCTACTGACTTCGACCGACCTTGGGACCGAACTTGACAAGGTTGGTCGAGTCGTAAAATTGTAAGCCCAGAAGTCTACTGACTTCGACCGACCTTGGGACCGGACTTGGCAAGGTCGGTCGAGGCATAAATTTCGAACCCAGAAACTTACTGAATTGGACCGACCTTGGGACCTACCTTGCAAGGTCGGTCGAGCCTTAAATTTTCGGAACCAGAACACACTAACTTGGACCGACCTTGGGACCGGACCTGCAAGTAGGGGTGAGCATTTGGATAATTCGGTTAATCGAAATCCAAATTGTAAAAAAAAATTGGATTTCGGTTAATTCGGTTTTTAACCGAATTATCCAAATTTTGATCAAAACCAAATTAACCGAAATCCAAATTATCCAAAATCCGAAATTTTTTAAGTTGAAAACTGGAAACCGAACTGAAATAAAAAATTTGCTTTAGTTTGGATTTCAATTAACCGAAATTTAAAAAACAACCGAAAACCGATTTTTAAAATCGGATTTTAGTTAACCGATTTTTTTTAAAAAAACCAATCACATTTTTTTGTTTCATGTTCATCATCAGTAGCATTAATAACCATAAGCTGCTAGAAAATTGTGAATTCCCTAGTTGTCAATTCATCACAACAGAAACAGAAAGAGCTCACACAAAGATTAGACTAGTTACATCAAACTAGGTGAGCAGCGATGAACGATGTTCCAAAAAACCAGTTATATATAATTAATTTGACGAAAAAAGAATAATATGACATTATATAATTGAAGCATTGGAGCACTGTGAGATAGGGTTATGAATTTTGACATTCACTTTGTCATGTTTAAAGAGTATTAACTATTAAGGAAAGATTTAGGGATTTTCTTTTAATAAAAGTTTAGATAATTCGGTTAACTGAATTTTACAGGGTTAAAACCGAAATCCAAACCGAATTATAATTCGGATATTCGAATAACCGAAATTTTAAATTCGGTTTTAAAATTCTGTTAAAAATCCAAAAAAAAATTCGATTAATTTGGATTTTGGATAAATCCAAATTATCCAATCCAAATGCTCACCCCTACCTGCAAGGTCGGTCGGGTCTGAATTTTTCCAGCGATGTCATTCACCGACTTTGAGCGACCTTGGGTCCGACCCTGGTAAGGTCGGTCGAGTCAAAACAAAAAAAAAAGAAAAGAAAAAAATAATAATAAAGAATATGATTATAGTAATCATATGTACATATATATGTATATATGTACATGTATACATATATATAGTAGCACACCATTAATGGAGTAAAAATGGTAAGGAAGTAAGTACATGCGTAAGAAAGCAAGTTTAAGAAGTAATGAGGAAGGAAAAATTTCATAATCAAGTATGAATGTAAAGAAGTAGTAAGTATACATTAGAAGTATTAAAGAAGGAATAAGTTGGGTCAATAATAGATCATTGACCATGCAACTTCATGTATGTATAGAACTTGGATAGTTGAACACCGAAGGAAATCGGAGTTTGAGTACGTCGGTGAACGGTATGATTTTCTCATGCCCTATATCCTAACTTGGTTACTCTGATTTGTGTGCTTATGTGATCACTCAAATAAGATAAATGCACGAATCAAACCTTTATTGCACTTAATTGTGTTTGAGCTATATTGTTCTTGTTGTATTACCTTGAACATTTAGTTTGTATAATTCATGAAATGAATGGATGAGAATAAAGTGTATGTGTACCTTGTGGAGTGCTTGTGTAGTGTATTAATCCTTGGTATGGAAGTAATGACTTCTACTAATTCCTAACCACCTAACTCCTAACTTGAGTATTGAGTAAAATGGAATGAGTAGAAGTCCGATAAAGCCCGGTGGTGGGATATAGTCGTCCCTGCCCGGAGGTCATACCGACTGACTTGAGTAAGTAGTAAGTAAGTAAAGTATTGTATGAGTAATGGTCTTGGCTAGTGTAAGCCATTGACCTTGAGTAAAAGAGTATGTACACCCGATTAACCCGGGTGTGTAAAGAAGCTAACAAGTATTTGCTAACAGAGAATTGTTAGGATAAATATATACAAAAAGAATACATAATACTAATCCTACAACTCTACTACGGGTAGCAAAATAAAACCCGTCGGAGTATAGTGTAAATATATTACGACCGAGAGTATCGTACCCAGGGACTTATAGAAAACTAGTCCTAATCCGGGCAAAAGCCTATTCTAAAACAAGGGGGGAATTGAAAATGTGATCCTAAACTAAATAAATAAATAAATAAACTAACTTTGATTTGGGAAGATTATCAATGCAAAAGGTTCGTATGACCAATGATCAAAGGTGGCAAGTCTCAAAGAGGATTAGGTCTCGCAAAAATGCATATGCCGGATGTGATGCCGGATCCTCGCTACCCGGCAGATTCATGGCCTTGAACGTGCCGGATAACTTATACCCGGCATGCCATCCGGCATCGTACATTTTGTAAATAACATTTCCAGATTCGGTTCTGACAAAAGGAACTCAACATTCATACTTGCATCGTGCATAGCTAATGCCGCGAATACAACAGAATAATGGGAAATAAGAGATTAACCCTAAACCTTAAGTCTTGCTCCCGCTATGGCGCAGAAGACAACGTTAAAGATTACCTAAATCCTAATCTGTCCTATTCTAGTCTTGTGAACATCAAATAAGATTTAGAGATAAGAGAATGAATAGCTACTTCATTCTACTTGTAAGAAGATTGGAACTCGGGTTAAGAAACTTGAAAATTCCATAAATGATCATAAGAGTTTTACAAGGAAATCATCCCTAACCAAAACTAACAAGGATTCTGCATCACCATCCACACAACTACAAGAAGAGAATACAAAGAGGGAGAAGGAGATGTTAATAGCCTTAACCCTGACAAGGTCTTCTTCTTCTCTTGCGTGGATGGATCTGCAAACGTTCCTTGGACACCAACACTTGGAGTGGGGCGGAAATTGAGATGTGAATGGAGTATATTATGGTGTTGAAGTGTGTTGAATTGTAGCCTTCCTCGTCCTATTTATAGGCATCCAAATATGTCGTTGCCGGGCGTCGTGCCGGGTCCCCAATAGCCGGCACACGTGTTAAATGCGCCCAACTGCTAACGGTCGAAACCGTCGATATCCGTGCGAAACAGTGCTTATGCCGGGTAGGACTTACCCGGCATCACATCCGGCAGCGGTTGGAAAACACGTGGATCACATGTGCTGTCGTATGGTCAATCGAGGCGATTTACACTTATGCCGGATAACATTTACCCGGCATAACATCCGGCAAGGCTTCTTTCTGTTCTGTACTTATGCCGTGCAGAAACTACCCGGCATGGAGTCCGGCTTCAATCTTAACTTTTGCCTAGAAAATCATTCCTTGCACAGAAACTCATAAAAACATAAGATTGTACAAATATTATACTTTAACACATAATAAGCATAAATAACATAAATATAACTATATTTAGATAAATATAATACTAAATCTAGTGCATAAAATATGATAAGTTTGCGGCTTATCAAGGCCCTACACTTACCTTTTGCTAGTCCTCGAGCAAAACAAGATTAGAAAGGACTAATTACTTATGCACAAACAGATAAACTTTAGAATGAAATGTAGATAAATATTCTCAACTCTATGACTCTAATTCATAAGTATCACTTAATCTACCTTATTCTATCAAAACATACTAATGGGTATAAACAAAGAATTTTTTCAAAACCGATCAAAAGCTTTTGGGCTATTTTGCATAAGGGATTGTTGTATCTCTCCTTTTTCCGGTTTCCATCATTCAGCTCTATTTTTCAAGAGTTTCTGAATGTGGCCAAGACTCTCATCAATGGTTTTTATGAATCAGCCCTATTTTGCAAGGGTTTCTGAATCAACCATGATTTTTTGCATTGAAGAACTGGGAATTTAGGAGAAAAATAAAAGGAAAAACTCTCGTTTCTTGCTTTTATTCTGAGGCACTTTTTTGCAACCTTAAGGAATATATTGCTTTTCCTTTGGAAGAAGATTTTTTTCTTTTTTTTTTTTCTTTTCTTCTTCTTCTTTCTTTTGCACAAAAACCCTTTTTAAGATTTTCACCCAAAAGATTTTTCACAATTTTGAAAGAAAAGAATAACACCCAGAAGTATAAACAGGAAAGAATTAGGAGAAAGATCATATACTCATGTTAAACAAAAAGAATCAAAAAGTTAAAAACAGGAATCTATAAGTCATTAGAAACTTACCTCTTGAGAGAACAAGCTTTTAGTCATTCCTAATCTTATCTCGATCAAAAACATGCAAAAAGTTTAGTAAAACATTGAATAAAACGCAAAACTTATGCATATTATTAAAACTTTTTTTTTAAGGGGGGTCCCTGCCCTACACTTGGCAGGAACACTGTCCCCAGTGTTCGAAAGGAACTATAAATTTTAAAATTTGGAAACTTTTTTTTTTTTTTTTTTTTTTTTTTATTTTATTTTTTTATAACTAAAATAACTAGGTGAAAATTTGACGAAATTTATATAAGAATAAAAAAAAAAAAAAATTAAATTAAAAAAAATGATATAAAAATAAATTAAATGTAAGGCTGACATTGAGGTGTGAGGACCCGCCCTACACTTAGCCTTTTAGGCTACTTGGCGTTATCTGAGATCCTTGGTAGAATGGTGACCGAATTCGCATGCTCCCGTGGATTGGTTTGCGTTTGGGACGGAAGCTGACCTTGCTGTCTTGGTTGTATCAGAAGTTGCTGTAATTGCAACTGCAACGATTTGTGCTCCTTGCGAATGGTCGAGATCTCTTTTGAGTATCCTGGGTCTTGTTCATCAGGGCTGACATCATGTCACGAAGTTCTGCCATTTCAGCCTCTGATGATGATGTAGGATGGGATGGTCTGAATTGCCTTGGACCTCCCTGGTAGCCGGCTTGACTCTGAAAGTGTTGAGGGGGTTGGTTCCCCTGTTGCCATGGCTGCCGATACCCTTGGTTACTCACGTAGTTGACTTCCTCAACATTCTGAAAGTCTGGAATGTCAGGCTCGAAGCGTGTGGTCGTGCACTAACCACGTTCGCTTGTTGAGGGAGTTTGTTCATTGCTATTTGCTCCACCACTTTCTGTAGAGCACTAACCTTCGTGGAAGTTTGAGCATTGCTCTCCAACAATTGCTCATGACTTTGCATCAATTTGTCGAATTTGGAGTCGCCCTCTTCCACTTGATATAAACCAGCGGTACTACCCCTGGTTTCACCGGTGGCCCATTCTCTTATCTCTTCACAAAGAGATTCAACTCCACTAAGGAATTGATCTCCAGGCTTCTTCAATATGTCTGCACCAAGGGAGGAAGGATCATGGTCTTGCATTGGTTGACCAATCCCTTGTAAAACAACTGAGATAGTTGTTCCTTGGTGAGGCCGTGGTGAGGACATGTGCGTTGCAACCCCTTGAATCTGTCCCAAGTCTCACAGATGTTCTCCGAGCTAGGTTGTCTGAAGTTGTAAATGTCGGCGATCATCTCCAGGGTGCGACTTGGGGGCATGAATTTGTCATAAAATTTGGTTGCCATGTCCTCCCATGTGGTGATGTACTGGGGAATAGACTGTGGTACCATTTGCTGGCGTTCCCCGTAAGACTATGGGGGAAGAGAGCAAGTCTGGCGTATTGGAGGACATTGTTTGTGGAGGTTAGGCTATTTGTGTGTTGCAAGAATTTGGTGATGTGAAGCAAAGCATCGTCCGGGTTTGTACCATCGAACATACCCAATTCCTTGATGCACCGTATTTGATGATATGGCTTAAGTTTTTGCCATTCATCGTATTCGTTTTGTGGAAGAGAGGGAGGTCGATTGCGGCTTTTGGCCTTGGTTGGAAGGCCTGTTTATATTTCGGACGGTAGGTGCTGCCATTGGTGTAGGATCTGCTTCTTGTTTATGGATGAATTCCTTCTTGTAGGGTTCGTTTTGCCTTAAAGTTTGAAGCAGGGTTCTCTCGATCTCCGGATCAGGGTTGGCTAAATTGTCAGGAGTACTCGTTGACCGAAGAAGCATTCACTTGGATAACTTCAGGAGGAGCAAAAGAAAATGTTATAATATTTCATAAAAATAAAGAATTATATTTAGATTGTCAGGAACCCCAAATGTACAACGTTTTGACAAACTTGAATATGCCGGATATAATGCCGGGTATCACTTATCCGGCATCGGACTTCCTCCGAATATGCCGGGTATAAGAGGCCCGGCATGCAGCGCGGCACATCCAAATTTGCAAAACTAAGGGCGAAATAAATCAAAGAATAAAAGAATTAAAGAATGGAATTTGTTGAATGTGCCGGTTACGAGACATCCGGCCATGCATCCGGCCTATTCACAGGAAAACACAAATGAACAAAATCAATTAAAGAATCAAAGAATAAAGAATAGGGCGTTTTACCGAATTTAGGACTTGGACTAATTCCAAGTCCCCGGCAACGGCGCCAATTTGCTAACAGAAATTGTTAGGATAAATATATACAAAAGAATAACATAAATAACTAATCCTACAACTCTACTACGGGTAGCAAAATAAAACCCGGTCGGAGTATAGTGTAAATATATTACGACCGAGAGTATCGTACCCAAGGGACTTATAGAAAACTAGTCCTAATCCGGGCAAAAGCCTATTCTAAAACAAGGGGGGAATTGAAAATGTGATCCTAAACTAAATAAATAAATAAATAAACTAACTTTGATTTGGGAAGATTATCAATGCAAAAGGTTCGTATGACCAATGATCAAAGGTGGCAAGTCTCAAAGAGGATTAGGTCTCGCAAAAATGCATATGCCGATGTGATGCCGGATCCTCGCTACCCGCAGATTCATGGCCTTGAACGTGCCGGATAACTTATACCCGGCATGCCATCCGGCATCGTACATTTTGTAAATAACATTTCCAGATTCGGTTCTGACAAAAGGAACTCAACATTCATACTTGCATCGTGCATAGCTAATGCCGCGAATACAACAGAATAATGGGAAATAAGAGATTAACCCTAAACCTTAAGTCTTGCTCCCGCTATGGCGCAGAAGACAACGTTAAAGATTACCTAAATCCTAATCTGTCCTATTCTAGTCTTGTGAACATCAAATAAGATTTAGAGATAAGAGAATGAATAGCTACTTCATTCTACTTGTAAGAAGATTGGAACTCGGGTTAAGAAACTTGAAAATTCCATAAATGATCATAAGAGTTTTACAAGGAAATCATCCCTAACCAAAACTAACAAGGATTCTGCATCACCATCCACACAACTACAAGAAGAGAATACAAAGAGGGAGAAGGAGATGTTAATAGCCTTAACCCTGACAAGGTCTTCTTCTTCTCTTGCGTGGATGGATCTGCAAACGTTCCTTGGACACCAACACTTGGAGTGGGGCGGAAATTGAGATGTGAATGGAGTATATTATGGTGTTGAAGTGTGTTGAATTGTAGCCTTCCTCGTCCTATTTATAGGCATCCAATATGTCGTTGCCGGGCGTCGTGCCGGGTCCCCAATAGCCGGCACACGTGTTAAATGCGCCCAACTGCTAACGGTCAAACCGTCGATATCCGTGCGAAACAGTGCTTATGCCGGGTAGGACTTACCCGGCATCACATCCGGCAGCGGTTGGAAAACACGTGGATCACATGTGCTGTCGTATGGTCAATCGAGGCGATTTTACACTTATGCCGGATAACATTTACCCGGCATAACATCCGGCAAGGCTTCTTTCTGTTCTGTACTTATGCCGTGCAGAAACTACCCGGCATGGAGTCCGGCTTCAATCTTAACTTTTGCCTAGAAAATCATTCCTTGCACAGAAAACTCATAAAAACATAAGATTGTACAAATATTATACTTTAACACATAATAAGCATAAATAACATAAATATAACTATTTTTAGATAAATATAATACTAAATCTAGTGCATAAAATATGATAAGTTTGCGGCTTATCAGTATTGTGCATGCATTGGAGAAGCGTATCTCCGTATCCCGGTAAGTATGAATGGTTGACTTGTATTGTCTTCCTTGTGTGTATTGAATGAATGTATGTATGCTTGCGATGTATTGTAATATTGTGTATGAAAGCATGTATGTATGCATGAGTAAAATGAACCGCATGTATTCGACCAAGTAGTCGGCGTACCCTCGCTAGTACGCGGGGTATGCGGATTTCATATGCAGCTTTTTGCTGAGCCCCTTGGGGCACTGTTTTTATTTTACAGGTACCCGAAGCTGTTATGGTCGTTGTAAGAGACCGGCTACATGCTTAGTTAGATAGGGGTAATTTTGTGGATAGTAAAGAATCATATAAGGCTTGTAGCCCTTGAAGTATAAGTGTACCAAGCGGTACACCCTTTTGTATTGGGAAAAGTATGTAGAATTGTGAGGAATGGGTAATATGGTGACTCTTAAGGAGTATGTATAGACATGTGGAAGTGTTGAATTTTGGTATTGTACTTAGGATACTCGGTATATTGTAAGGTAAGGATTGAGTAATGTATTGAATGGAGAATTGTAGTACTCGGTTGTAAATGAAGTATGGATTGTATTTGTTTAGTACTCGGGTATTCCGGTCCATCAGACCGATGCTGTAGTAGAAGTAGGCCTTGTTAGTCACGTGGGTGGCTAACGGCATTGTATCACCCGCGTTGTGTAAGAAAGTATCCGCTGCGTAAGTATGTAAGTACGAGGAGATTAGACGGTAATGACGGGATTAGCGGTAGGGGTGTTACATAAACTCATGAATAAACCTAGATTAACATAAGTGTTTTAAAACACTAAAATGGATGTTTACCTTTGAATGGAAAGAGAGTTTGATTAGGAAGCAAGATAGGACTCCTCCTAGTTCTTTGGAGATCAATTAAAGCTACTAAAAGAGCAAGACAAGGCATCATCAAGAGATGATTTTCGGCCATATATGAAAATGAGAGGAAACATTAATTTTCTTTTGTTTTCCTTACCTGGAAACAAGGAGAATGATAAGGTATAACAAGATGAGTTTTTCCTCCTTCAATGAAGATTCTCCATGGCACCGAATTGAAGTTCTTGAAGATTTGAAAAGATAGGAATGTAGAGCTTACTCTAACTAAGACAAAGGTAGTCTTGGAATTGAATTTGGAGCTTGGAGTTGGAAGTTACAAGCAAATGAAATTGGAGATGGTATAGGTGCTGTAGCAAAACCGGCTGCTTGGGAGGATTAAGGAAGAAGAAGGTGGGAATGAGAGGAAATGAAGGAAGGTGGAAGAGAGAGGGAGTTTTGAAAGATATTTAGCTTATAAGCAAATAGTCTTTTATTTACTTATTTTCTTCTTCCTTCCTTAATAAACTAACAAGGGGTGTGACTCACACCTCAAAAAACGGCCCCCTTATATAACTTAGGATATTTATGGTCTTTGTTGACCGTTTAATTAAGCTAAGTTGACTTAAATCTAACTAGCACTATTTAGGCACAATTCACAAATTAGTGCACATATTTGTGAAATTTTGATTTCCCATTGATTTAGACTCCCTAATGTGATATTAAGTAGTACACATATTGAGTATGGTGTAATGATGGGCATTTAGCCACTCAAAACCATTTCCAAGACAATTTTTCAAAAATGTGCTTTAAGACTCCTTAAAGCACATTTTATGTTTTAACTTGTTTTTGAGCTTGGTTTTCTTTAGTAATTGGTTTAACATGTCCATTAGCATGTTAATAAAGTCTTGGTAAGCTCTTTGAGTCTTAACCAAGGTTATCCCAAGCTTAGAGCATGTTTTTGCTCATATTGTCTTTATGGTATTTTATTGTGTTTTCTATGGTTTAAATTGTTCACTAATGTTTCTAAGGAACTTTTTAGCCTTAATATACCATAGTTTAATATTTAAACAACATATCAAGGTCGTTTGGGGTATTTCAATCTACCCATTCAAAGAACTTTGTCCCCAAAGTTCACACTCCCCACACATCATTTAATTAGAACACGGGGGATTGCTTGTAAGAAAAACTTCCATACCCAAGCACTTTTACATATAAACCTCGGACTTAACGGTACCGGGTAACATAACCATATTCAGACTCAAAGGTTTGAACAACATTACAACCTTCAGACTCCTAGGTCTGGATAACATCTTACACATACCACACAACATGTCTTAGCATGTATAGCATCGAAAATACCTTTTCCATCTCAATGGGCTCGGCCCTAAGACTACAGGACATTACAGTCCTCGAATCCCATGTTCGATTACATATACACTGTGACCCGCAGAACCCGGTCGCGATGGGACACCATCTGGTCCCCGTTTCCTTTGGGAGATCAAAACAATCACTTACTTTTGTCGTATTCTCCCCATGTCGGCGGTCCAAAGACTAAGGCACATCCGTCCTCGACTTCATGGGCGAAAATACAAAAATATTCTTTACGAGGTTAAGTAGGAGCAAATCCTTTATTTAAAGTATCGACTGAAAATCCTTTTGAAATACTGATTGAAAATCCTTTTGAAAACACAATACAACTCAAGTTCAACTTATGCTCATTGCATCCTTTCTTAACGTGATTATTTGTGACCACTTATAGGGAGCTTCAAGAGTCACCCAACCCTGATGTGATCAGCATCAGTGTTGAAACTATCATTCCACGCCAATTTGTGTTCGGCTTCCTTTGATCGCATGCAAACCAAGTTCCACCTCCCACTTCAATTTCAGACAAAACTAATTCAAACATTTACCCTTTTTCTATCTTTTAATCCTTCTAGTCATAATCACAAAGCAACACATCTCCAAGGGTGGAATTCTGTCCATCAACCATTTTCCAATCACCTTCACCAAGTTACCTAGGGAATTAATTCTCACTAGGTTCTATATCGATTTCTACCATTTCACACATCACAATACTACATACATATATTTTTTTATTAAAATCACAATACACCATACTATATTTGGTATTATATGAACATATACTGTCGGGGTTTTAGTTCCCCTGGAGTTTCTTTACTCCTTCATCTTGTACTTCACACAACAGTAACAAAGTAGATACACTTATCACAATGGTATTCGCATCTTCTGTACGCAATTACCACAATTACACCATGAATGAATGCATATGTTTATAAACATGTGCACCAATCATCAAAACAAATTATTTTTGTGCTATGCACACCATAGTTCACGTACACTTGTACGTAAACATACACTAAGTGATTTTGCGCTCTACCCCCCTTAAAAAGGATTACACCCACGTAATCAATCACTGAACATTGGTTTAAAATGTTCTGCCGTCGTGAAGTATTTTAACTTCACGCGGTCTATTATACAATGCGTTATGGTTATAGGATCTTAACCATGTTGGCGGTTTAGTCCCTGAACCAAGAATTCTCACTGAAGTTTGTTTTCTCTTACCGGTTTCAGTTCTGGCCTGTCAGGTTTCTAGGCGTTGATAATTAGCCATTTGCTCGTACTCACTATGCATATTCCCACATCTGAATCATGGGCTCACTAGCTTCTGTTGCACGACCCTGATAACTTTGGAGCTTGTTTGCCCCATTCGTTATTCATAATGTATTATACATCTCCGATTTTATCACCTTATCTTGTGAATAACGGTTTCTCAACCGAAGCATGGCATCTCTTACCGTGCGCGAATTCGGTGAGTTACAAATTTTCTATCCACTTTCCTGATAATTTACTGCATATACAGCCGTGTATGTGCGTGATTATTCACTTGGTTTCTTCCGACTTACTGTCGGTTGAGGCCAAGCTACTACCTAATATGTAGTGCTCCCTCGGTTGTTCAACACTTGAGGTATATTCCTACCGGTATTTGTATTCAATGCTACTGTAGTCACTTATTCCTAATCATGCCTCCTCATTTGGTTCTATAGCAGTGTATCTTTCATTGTATGACCTGCATTACCTATGCATCGGTCCTTATAGCGTTTATAAGTTCTCTTTCGTCTTTATTGCGGTGATTTTTTTCGACTATTGTGACGTTGGTATTTACTGGTGCGTTTGGTATGACTTCCGTATCCAGTACGGGTAGTTACTTAGCATTCGGGTATTCTTGTTCCGAAGCTTATTACTTCACTTATCATGTAAATTTACTAAAAGTACACTTCCATTCCTTATGCAAACTGCAATAGGAATTTTCACACCGTGTTGCAATGACTTACCTAGTACGGCATTGGCTTACTGTCTGGTTTGTTTACTATCACTTACCTTGCATCTCCACTGAGTCTAACTCATAACTCTTCTTATTCCCCATATCATTGTTTAACAATATCGAACGATGGTCGCTTACTGTGCACCATGTTCTTACTCATGTACAACACTAACTTACATGGCATCCACTCTTTTTCCGCTCATGTACTTTCGTCATTCACACTATGACTCGCCACTTCTAGGCTGATCACCGAATACACTATTCTTCAAGTCCTTACGCTCCCTGAGTATTACTCACTCGGTGCTCACATTATACCCATATGCCACTAAACTAATTTCTCTCCCGCAATAACAACATGGTCAATCTTTAACATATTTATTGAACTTGGTTCACATAGCTACCGCTCCACGATCTCACAATATCGAGAGGTATCCCACTCTTAAAGCAGTGGTTTGTTCTTCGCTCTCTTCACTTGTACAACATAAACTTTCGTAATCAATTAAATTTACGTAACACATTTGGTTTATGGCTTATAAGCCTCATTGCCTCGAGCTCTGCTCATTATAGGCTATTCGCACAAATTTTTTCTCCGTAAACCATCACATGGTTTGGAGTTGGTATTGGCTCCATGACAAGGTCGTTGCATCACGCTTCATTCCATGGGATGCCCTTTAAGAATGTCAAATTGTCTCCTGATGACTTATGTTTAAACTGAGTGTTAGTTTCAACTCTTGTGTTTCTGTCACGGTATTTCGTTCAACAATTGTTGACCCAAACACCCTTCATGGATGCTCCTGGTGTTACTAGGTTATGCCATTACAGCTGGCTTGTACTCGTGGGTACGTTTAGTTAACTAATCACTTTGCGTTCTTGGCTGGGTTTAATATCCTCTTCCATGAGGATCGATGTGTCCCCTGATAGCCTAGGTGATTATTTGGGGAATTTCATCCCGTTCGTTGTACACTTATCCATATTAGGCGTCTGCTTACCATGTATAGGCTGGTTCTTCATTCCAGCTATCATGTTTAATCCCTCGTGACTCTTGAGACATATGGGAGTCTTATTTACTTGTCAGTGCGCTTCGCATTTCCTGACTCCTGAACATTTCCTTGAATCAAATTCACTTATTCCTTTAGTGAAATACCCCTAACCTTTAAATAATTAAATAATGAGAAATAAGTATTACTTGGGGGATTATGAAACCCTAAGAAAATATATAAACACTTAGGCGTTAAAACACACCAAAACTCCTTAAGGTCAACAACGAGCTTTAAGCCGGACCTTAAGCTACCAAGGTATATGAACTATAAAACTCATGCTAAGTCAACTAAGGATCATTATATGACCTTTAAAACACAGGTCCTTAGCTAGAACAGAGTAGAAATGCAAAATGCCCGGGAGAGTTAACACACTCCCTTAAGGCCCGAAAGTCCTGGAAACACCCGGAAATACTTTATAAGATGAAATAAAGCATTACACTTCATTCAAAGCACCATAACACTTTATTAAACATATAAGATGAAGTCCTCATGCTAAAATTCTCAATTAAAGACAAAGTGCAGGAGGTTCCGTGGGGGCCCCAGAAACACCCCGGGAATGCCCCAGAGAGGTACCGAACAAAGTGCATAAATCCTATATAATTTTAATACCCCGGATCTAAAAATGGTGATTTAATTACTCTAATAAGATTATTAAGGGCCTAATTGTGCCTAAAGAGTATTGGTAAAAAGAATAAAACCAAAAGAAAAGAGAGAAAACGCTTGAAAAGCGAAAAACGCTAAAATGCGCGTTAAATGAGTATAAGAGATACATGATCTCGAGAGGGTCCGAGATGGATTCCTAAGGCTTAGTTAGGCCTAATAAGTATACGGGAATGATTCCCGAAGAAAACGGATCCAAATAATGGATTAAAAATGCTAACGGAGTTTAAGCACGTTTTTCGAGAAAAACCCAAAAACGTGACTTTAAGTGGTCAAATGGACCCGTAAAAATTATAGTTGATTAAATAACTATAATTAAGTATTAATGGAAGCTTAATAACCATAAAAATTAATTAAACGAGAAAAATTCCGAAAAACGGACCCGGTAAGTGAATAGTGACAAAACCGGGAGACGAGACGCGTTTAATTCGAAAAGACGAAAAACGACCCGGGCTATTATTTAATGTGGGCCGGTTTTAATTATAATGTGTACACCCATTAATGGCTTGCTAGCTATTAAGTAAAAACAAGACAAATAAATAAATAAGTAAAGTAAAAGTATAAAGTAAAAAGTAGATAAAAGAGCACACCTTCTCACCTTCTTCCTCATTTCACGATTTGCTCCAGAGACTTGCAATTCCTTCTTCTTCCTCTGTAAGTCGCGACACCAACAGCACAAAACCCATCCTTGCCTCACCTCCATCTTACTCATTTCTCCACCGAATCACACGAAATTAGTACCGTTGAACTCCTCTCGGTGAGAGCTTCGATCTCCACCCATCAAAGTTTTGATTTCTCCATTTTCATCTCCATTGACGTGGGAGCTTTTGGAGCTTGAAGAGTAGATTCAACCCTTCTTCTCTTCCTTAGTGCCTTAAGGTATATATAAGTAAGTATTTATACCATTTCAAGCCTAATCTACCATTTGTGAGACTTTTTCCTCACGTTGGAAAATTTCCTCTCATTTCAGCCGAGAGCATATGTTTTTGTGGGGTGTTGGAAACTTCTCCAACTGATTGCTAACCCAACCATTTGGGTTCTTCAAGGTAAAACCAAGATTAAACTTTGTAAACTAGCTCTAAAATATGTATTAGGTTTTGTGGGAAAAGTGAATTGATTGTTGATGTGTGATGGGCTACGGTTGTAGTTTGCAATCCAAAGCCTTGTGTGGTGTGGGAAACAAGAGGAGAAAGAGAGAGAGAACAAGATAAAGAGGAAGAAGAGGAGTAAAAAAAAAACTGAAAGTGAAACAAGGTAAAAGGCTTACCTGTGTTAGTTTTATTTCCTTGCGAATGGATGTGGGGTTGATTAAATAAACTTTGAATTGTGTGTCCTGGCACTGCTATAAGTGCTGTTTGAAACAGATTGTATTAATGTGTATGAGTATGGAAAATAAACCAAGTAGTTAAGTGGTTTTACCTACGTGAGCAAATGGGATTTTGTGGTGTTATGTGTGTTAAACCAAACAGGTGGGAGATGTGTGTGTGAACTTTTAGAGTGTGGTGAAAATGCTTTGAGAAGTAATTAGTTGCTGTCAAAATCACTAGGTTGATAGCTGGAGTGTTCTGTTTTGAAGAGGATGCCAAAACCTGTTACAAACCGATAGAAAACAGGGGGGGAAACAAGGTTGTAAGTGTAAAAGAATCTAAGTAAAATGAACTAGATAGGTGAGTTAGATGCTTGGATAAGTAGTTAAACATGTAAGATGAACATTGGAAACCATTGGAATTGATTAGAGAAAGAAGAGAATGAAACAGAGCATGGAAATAATTCCGTTCGTAGCAGACCATAGTTGGTCCGGGACCTAGGTCTTGAAAAAGGCCCGGACCAACCTTGCAAAATAACCGAGAGTGGTAATACATTGAGGGTCCGGGGACTTAACCTAGGAGTAAGGACCCGGACCACTAGACAGAACTAGTTCGAGTGCTCCACTACACCTGGTCCGGGACTACCTTAAGTATAAGGACCCGGACCACAAACAAAAAAACAAGCCGAGAGTTCTGAAATGAGTAGGTCCGGGACTTAGGACCTAGACAAGGTCCCGGACCAACACCAAATTTCACCCGAGAGGAATTTAAATGGGCTGAAAGTTAAGGAATTGTTTGGGGGCGAGTATATGAGATGCCTAAGACCTAATTAATGATAATTAAGAGTCATTAGAAGTAAAACAAGCTAGAGTAAGAGTGAGAAGTAAGTAAAGAATGAGAATGAAATTGTATAAGTATGAATTAGCAAGTATGTAAAGTGAATGATAATGATAGCTTAAGGTAATAACACTTAATTAATGATGGTTAAATTCTTAAGAGAGTAAACAAGTGTAGGAAATTAATGGGGAGTAAGGATATAGTTTGACATGAGTAAAACTAAGTATACCGGGATAATGGGGTAAGTACGGGAGTAGCATTTAATAATGTACCGTATGAGCTTAGTATTAATAATATGTTTGAAACATTATCAGAGAATCGTGCGTGACCCGAGCATGGTGAGATGCCACGGTAAAGTAAAAACCCCGGTGAAAGGTATGATTTTCTCATGCCCCGTATGCTAACCGAGTTACTCTGATTTGTGTGTTTGTGCCGGCTTAATCAAGATAAAGCATGAAAATAATCCCTTGTTTGATAAGTATGCTTTATTGTTTATGTTGTATGAACTAACATACTTGTATGCCGGTGTGGTCTAACTTAGTGCATAGACCGACTCTTAGTGAGTATTGATTGACTAGAAACCCGTTGAACGGGTAGTCACATAACAATGGTAACATGCAAACACACACAAGCTATCGATTAAAGTATAACGATAACACAAACATATGAACTCCCTAAAATGTGAGGAGATGTACGGGTTGAGTATATACCCGATAACGGTTAGAGAACCTTATTGAAACAATCCACGAAATAAATATGAGTGGAGAGATAAATGACCTCCATCGAGAGGATTGAAGTTAGTCCAATAATGTAAACATATAAGAAAGGTAAAAGAGACCTAAGGGACTATGTACTCCCTTGAGATACGGTCGACCTCTTATATGAGGATTTTACCCGGTATAAGAAAATATCCGAATGTATAAGCATATGATTGTGAGGGTAACACTTAAACCTAAGATTACCCGAATTTAAGTAAAGTTTCCAAAGTCATTAGAAACATCGAGAATGATGCTTCTAGACTAATATACATGATATTACTATAACTCCGAGAGAGGAGTGTATGGGAACGAGAGTAGTCCGAGAGTAGTCGGACCTAAGTAAAAGAGATAGGAACTAAGAGAGAGTTCCGTGAGCTAGTTGAACCTTCCCACCATGCTAGACCCAGAGTAGGGTCGAAACCGGGGAAGTAAGACTATGCTAGAGAGCCATGAGTTTTGGCTTAAGTATGTAAAGAGTAACAAGCGTGACGTAGGAGACCTGTAGTGTCTCGAGAATCTACAAGAGCTTGAGTATGAGTAACCCAAGAGTGGGTGAGATAATGAGTATAAATAACCCGAGAGAAAGGGGTGAGTATATGAATGTGTAACCCGAGAGAATGGGTAAGTATAAGAATGAGTAGCCCAAGAGAATGGGTGTGTATACGAATAAGTAACCCGAGAGAGCGGGTGAGGTATTGAATAAGTAAACAAGGCATAGTGAGGAATAACCCTCAATGCCTAAGAGTAACCAGTTACCACTAACAACATTGTTATGTTAGTTAGGAATCGTGTTCCGTGATTGGATGTAGATTCCTTGTGTGATATACATATATATTGTATTGCCATGATGCATGTTGTTGATTAAAATGAACTCCATGTATATCCGACCCAAAGTAGTCGGCGTACCGCGGTTAGCACGCGGTATATGCGAATTTCATGCGCAGCGTAAGCTGACCCCTAGGGGGAACGTTTTTAGTGTGCAGGTACTTGAAGCTGACCACCGTTCGAGAGAGTAGGACGGGGACTGCTGTGAGCATGGGTAGTTAGATTGTAATTACTTATGCGTTTGAATGAGGTGTAAGTCCGAGTATGTTATCGGCATCCGTATATTGATGACTCGGTATAGTAGAGATATGAATTGAGTATTGTATTTGTATGAAGTACTCGGTTGTTCCAGTTCATCAGACCGTTACGGTATGTAAGAAAGGCCTGGTTAGCCACATGGGTGGCTAACGGCGTTGTTTCACCCCTCGTTGTAATTAGAGTTCCGCTGCGTGAGTAGGAGTAATTAGTAAAGTTAAGAGGTAATGATGAGATAACGGTTGGGGTGTTACAAAAATGGTATCAGAGCGAAGTATCGCTCTGATGACTGGAAATACCGAGCTTAGGAAATACCGAGTTAGGATATAGAGACTTAGGGCTATGGGTTGAGTGGTAGCGTGAGAGATGCGCTAGATAGGAACTTCCAGTATGATCTGGATACCTACAATACCAGACCCGCCCTCCACAACCCCCTATTAAAAGCTCGGGAAAGAACGCCAGAGAGACGGGGAAACCCAATCTGGCAGTTAATTAATATTTCAATATGAACAGAACCTGTCATGCGGTAAGTCCCGAGAACCGGAAAGCCCGGAGACGGATCCCGCTGGAATGACAATAACCGCACATAATGGCGAGAATCGAGAAATCCTAATCCAAGGAGACCGAAATCTGTGGCAACTTGGGGCGACATGCTTAGCAGTCGCGAGAACCTAGCTGGCCGAGCAGCAGCAAGAAGAAGGAAAGCACCAACCGTGCAAGAAGGCGGATTAATGAGAAATAACGAAAACCGGGACACATGTCTACGGACCGCCACGATATGTAATACCACTAATGGTATATTAACCGACTGAGAACCTAGTCAGAGGTAGATACACCCACCCTGCCACACCCGAAGAGGTGATACTTAACTGATATAGCTTAGACAGCTACGAGCATAACTACGGGATATACCCGAATAGGACTACAGCAGTGCCTAAATGAGTTAAACCTCGGTAACCACAGTAAAGACGTGGGAACGAGCAACGAGGAGATCATAGAACTAAAGTAATTAAGAACTCCGAGAGTGGAGAAGCACCTAAATGAATGACAGTCATGTCAAGATGAATGAGAAGCAGCTCCAAGGAGAGTAGTTATCCAACTAAAGGATCAAGGAAGAGCCGACAAGGCTACCAAATACAATGTGAACAATACCGTGACCGGTATGAGTTACCCAAAAAAACGCCTGTACCGCGCACTTGCCTCGGCAAGTGCAGTAATAACGGACAACTAAGAGGAACTTGACACAAGTGATAAGTACTTAGCAAGTACCAAGGACGGAAAGCCAATATAGCACAAAAACCCTAAAAATTCTGAAATGAAAAACTTTGGAAAGGCCTAAAGGCCTCCATTGTATAAAGAACATACCAGTCAGCAAGAAGCTAGACCGGTAAGAAGCAACCGGCATTGAAATGCCGCAAAAGAGTTTACTTTCAAAACTCAAATTTTCTTCAAAACATGAATTTTCAAAAAACCCCAAAGTTTTAAAACCAAACCAGTGAACCACGATAAGTTATCATAGGACGATACAAGAGGAGTTGGCAACAGAATACTTCACTTAGGCGTGACCGACACTACAAGTGTACACAAAGAGACATGGAACGACCGCACTCCAAAGGAGCTTGCGGGCCTGACAGACCAATTATGAGTTAGTCGGGTAAGTGGTAACGTATCAATAAGATACTCCATGTATGTATACAAGTAGAGTACGGTACACGGGAAGTAGCCCACTCCATACTACGGACGAAAGAGCCAATTCAAACCAAGACAGTTGGACACCTCGAATGATCGAAGAACACAAGGAAGCTTACCAAGCTAAAGGAGTCAAGAATCCAGCAAGATGATGGACCTAAGGACATAACATTAAAAAGTGCGAGAAGCACAGAGTATTAAGTACAGACTTGGATATGTCTCAGAAATCATGAAGGAAACAAATAATAACTGGAATAAACCAGTGTAAATAATACGGCGAATGCCTAAATGAAATATTAATTACGATGAATGGGGATAGAATTCCCACTTTATACCTCACTGAAGAGAATAATGACCAGACCTAGTAGGTATAGAAGGTACCAAGGATCTACCCAATAATGGGAGACATTACAACCCTAAACGGGATAGTCAAGGACATAGCCGCAAGGCGAAGTCACAACTGAACATAACCATAAGTACAAGCCAAATGTAATGGCATTACTCAGTAACACCCAGGAGCAATCCGAGAAGGGTGCCGGAGTCAACAGTAGTTGAACGAAATATCGTGTTGAGAACACAAGTGTTTAAGCAAACACTCGGGTAGAACCCGAAGGGATCCCACAGTACACGGGATACCCTAGATTGCCAGAGGGCATCAACAATTATCAAGTTACTTAAAGGGCCTTCCAAGTATGGAAGTGTGTGAGACAATTTTATCGAAAAGCCCAGTAATACCTCCAAACCATTGAATGGTGTACGGAGAAGAAGAACCTATATAAACAGCCGCATGGAGCATGACTCGAGGCAAGGTGGCTTGTAAGCCGATAAAACCAACTACAATACGTAGATAACGAAACATTGTAAAAACCTATGCATAAAGGCATATAAGAGGAACAGTGGTGAATGAACCACTACCTTAGAGTGGGGATTACCACTTGTTATTATGGGGCCTATGGAGCGGCATTTCGTGAATCCTCCAGAGAAAGGCTACCACCTAAGTATGTAATGTGAAACCGCTAGAGCGGTGTAGTAAAACTTGAGCATGTGTATATTGCCAATGAGTATATGAACTATAGTAGAGTGTAAAAGAGGAACCTCGATTGCAGCAATTCGAAACCGAAGAGTAATCAGTTGAGTAGTAAACACTGTATGTGTGCAATATGAACTGCAGAGTAAGCAGCGCGCAAGTGCGCAGAGAGATTTTAAGAATAGCGTATATTGTTGAGCCAAGTGAATGGCAAGCCATCGTGTAAATGGCGAGAAACCCGAGCGGAAGCTAAAGTAGTAGCGGATGCCATAGAGATGAAAGACCAAGGTGCGCAGTAAGCGACCATTGTAAAAGTATATTCAGATAGTGATTAGAGTTGATGAAGAAATGTGGTAAAGAAGACATGATCATTCCTATCTATATGAGAGATTTACTGTCAAGGGTTTACGCTTCTGCACTCTGTATGACTGAGTGTTTTGGTATTGCACTTGTGCGGTAATGATCGAGTGGGAGAGCCAGGAATTGAGAAATGTCAACGAAGCCTGTTGAGTGAGAATCTAGAGAGATAACCGTGCGGCCATTGGCCAAAGATGCACAAAGAACGTGGGCAGTAACCCACAGGGCCCAGGATCGATATGGAAAAACGCAGAGTAGTATGAATGAGAACTCTGGCACAGAACCAAGAAACAAACATAATCCATGAGCCACTATTAAACGAGGAAGCACTACATGCTAAGTAGTAGCTTGACCTCAACCGACAACAAGTCGGGAAAAATAAGTGAATAATCACAAAGGTATACAGTGTTATACGAAGTAGATTCCCAGAGAACTGGAGAGACAATCTAAAATTCATCGAATTCGCATACGGTAAGAGATACCAAGCGACGATTGAAATACATTGAGAATACCAAAGAGCGAATTAAGCTCTAGTTATCAGGTCACGGAGCAGAAGCTTGTGGACCGTGATTCAGGGTTAAGTATACCTATGTCATAAACCCCTTGAAGCCTTAGAGGCTAGAACCGAACCCGGTTATGAGTTAATTAACCGTACTGAAGTTAAAACACTTCATAATACTCGAATTAATGAACCAATGTTCAGTGATAACATATGGTTGGTTACGCGGGCGTAACCCCTTTTAAGGGGGGTAGGGCGAGAAACCGCTTAGAGTATGTTTTACGTATTGGTGCGTAAACTACTATGTGCATAGCACAAAAAGAAATTGTTTTGATGATTGGAACTCATGTTACATAAACATGTCTACCCATTCATCGTGTAAGTATGAGTATTGTGCATGAGAGATGCGAGTAATGTGTATGTAATAAATTATGAAAAGAGGAGTAGAGAGACTCCTGGGAATGAGAATCCCTTAGTATATGTCTAGTGAGATTAGACATGAGTTATGATGAGTATGAATCGGCATGAAACCGATGTGTAACCTAAGAGGGAGTGAGTTCCCTAGGTGATTTTATTTGAGAATGATAGATGGAGTGAGAGTTCCATCCTTTGGAGTTGTATGTTATGTGTTTTAAATTGAGCAACAATTTGAGTAAAAGAGGCCACAAGTATGGAATGCCTAGGCAAGGTAAGTAGTGAAACAAATAGAGATAATGGATGACTTAAGCCTATGTAAAGTAAATTGAAACAGATTGTTTATGAATATGACTAGAAAGAGTAAAAAGATAGAAAACGAAAATGTTTGACTATCTGATTGTTTTGAAACTGACGTGGGAGGTGGAACTTGATCTGCTAGCGATCAAGGGAAACCGAACACAAATTGGGGTGGAAGGATAGTTCAACACTGATGCTGATCACATCAGGGTTAGATGATTCTGAAGCTCCCTATAGTGGTCACAAGTAATCACGCTAAGAAAGATACAACTACCATAAACCGGATTTGGAGTTGTGATGTTTTAAAAAGAATTTTCAAACAGATTTTGAAAAAGAATTTCTTCAAGTATGAAGATGGAAATGAAACTGGTTTTGAAACCGCTATCACCCGCCGATGGCTGAGCCTTAAGTCTTGATGACCGGTATAGAACGGTGGGCGGTGTATTAGTTTTGAAACCATTACACCGTACGTGCGGCGGTCCTAAGTGACCGGTTGGGCGGGTGACGGAGTGTGTGAGTGTTTTTTCCAAAGGCAGCGGGACGACGGGGAGAGTACCCTGAGATGTTCTGTGTTGAGTGAGTCAACCAGAGTGCCTGAGGATATGTATATGTGTAATGTTTTGATCAGAACCGAAGGGACCGTGGGCCAGAGAGAGTAAGTGCCCATTTGTCATGAAACGGCCGTGAACCAGAAAGAGTAAGTGTTCAACGTGACCGGTACCTGAGGGATCAGTAGTATATACTCAATATGGATTCGAGGACTGTAGTGCCTTCTTGTCTTCGGACCGATTCCATGGAGAGAGAAAAAAAAAGTATTTTTGATTGCTATACATGCTGTGATATGTGTGAGGTATGTGTAGTATGAAATGAGACAGACTTGTGAAGTCTGTAAGGTTGTACATGTATTATAACCTTGGCATAGTACGCCCATGAGAGTAACCATTTAGATTCACCAACTTTGAGGACAAAGTTCCTAAGGGGGTAGATTTTAATACCCCGGATCTAAAAATGGTGATTTAATTACTCTAATAAGATTATTAAGGGCCTAAGTGTGCCTAAAGAGTATTGGTAAAAAGAATAAAACCAAAAGAAAAGAGAAAACGCTTGAAAAGCGAAAAAACGCTAAAATGCGCGTTAAATGAGTATAAGAGATACATGATCTCGAGAGGGTCCGAGATGGATTCCTAAGGCTTAGTTAGGCCTAATAAGTATAAGGGAATGATTCCGAAGAAAACGGATCCAAATAATGGATTAAAAATGCTAACGGAGTTTTAAGCACGTTTTTCGAGAAAAAACCCGAAAACGTGACTTTAAGTGGTCAAACGGACCCGTAAAAATTATAGTTGATTAAATAACTATAATTAAGTATTAATGGAAGCTTAATAACCATTAAAATTAATTAAACGAGAAAATTCCGAAAAACGGACCGGTAAGTGAATAGTGACAAAACCGGGAGACGAGACGCGTTAATTCGAAAAGACGAAAAAACGACCCGGGCTATTATTTAATGTGGGCGGTTTTAATTATAATGTGTACACCCATTAATAGCTTGCTAGCTATTAAGTAAAAAACAAGACAAATAAATAAATAAGTAAAGTAAAAAGTATAAAGTAAAAAGTAAAAAAAAGAGCACACCTTCTCACCTTCTTCCTCATTTCACGATTTGCTCCAGAGACTTGCAATTCCTTCTTCTTCCTCTGTAAGTCGCGACACCAACAGCACAAACCCCATCCTTGCCTCACCTCCATCTTACTCATTTCTCCACCGAATCACACGAAATTAGTACCGTTGAACTCCTCTCGGTGAGAGCTTCGATCTCCACCCATCAAAGTTTTGATTTCTCCATTTTCATCTCCATTGACGTGGGAGCTTTTGGAGCTTGAAGAGTAGATTTCAACCCTTCTTCTCTTCCTTAGTGCCTTAAGGTATATATAAGTAAGTATTTATACCATTTCAAGCCTAATCTACCATTTGTGAGACTTTTTCCTCACGTTGGAAAATTTCCTCTCATTTCAGCCGAGAGCATATGTTTTTGTGGGGTGTTGGAAACTTCTCCAACTGATTGCTAACCCAACCATTTGGGTTCTTCAAGGTAAAACCAAGATTAAACTTTGTAAACTAGCTCTAAAATATGTATTAGGTTTTTGGGAAAAGTGAATTGATTGTTGTATGTGTGATGGGCTACGGTTGTAGTTTGCAATCCAAAGCCCTTGTGTGGTGTGGGAAACAAGAGGAGAAAGAGAGAACAAGATAAAGAGGAAGAAGAGGAGTAAAAAAAAACTGAAAGTGAAACAAGGTAAAAGGCTTACCTTGGTAGTTTTATTTCCTTGCGAAATGGATGTGGGTGTTGATTAAATAACTTTGAATTTGTGTGTCCTGGCACTGCTATAAGTGCTGTTTGTTTGAAACAGATTGTATTAATGTGTATGAGTATGGAAAATAAACCAAGTAGTTAAGTGGTTTACCTACGTGAGCAAATGGGATTTTGTGGTGTTATGTGTGTTAAACCAAACAGGTGGGAGATTGTGTGTTGTGAACTTTTGAGTGTGGTGAAAATGCTTTGAGAAGTAATTAGTTGCTGTCAAAATTCACCTAGGTTGATAGCTGGAGTGTTCTGTTTTGAAGAGGATGCCAAAACATGTTACAAACCGATAGAAAACAGGGGGGAAAACAAGGTTGTAAGTGTAAAAGAATCTAAGTAAAATGAACTAGATAGGTGAGTTAGATGCTTGGATAAGTAGTTAAACATGTAAGATGAACATTGGAAACCATTGGGAATTGATTAGAGAAAGAAGAGAATGAAACAGAGCATGGAAATAATTCCGTTCGTAGCAGACCATAGTTGGTCCGGGACCTAGGTCTGAATAAAGGCCCGGACCAACCTTGCAAAATAACCAGAGTGGTAATACATTGAGGGTCCGGGACTTAACCTAGGAGTAAGGACCCGGACCACTAGACAGAACTAGTTCGAGTGCTCCACTACACCTGGTCCGGGACTACCTTAAGTATAAGGACCCGGACCACAACAAAAAAACAAGCCGAGAGTTCTGAAATGAGTAGGTCCGGGACTTAGGACCTAGACAAGGTCCCGGACCAACACCCAAATTTCACCCGAGAGGAATTTAAATGGGCTGAAAGTTAAGGAATTGTTGGGGGCGAGTATATGAGATGCCTAAGACCTAATTAATGATAATTAAGAGTCATTAGAAGTAAAAACAAGCTAGAGTAAGAGTGAGAAGTAAGTAAAGAATGAGAATGAAATTGTATAAGTATGAATTAGCAAGTATGTAAAGTGAATGATAATGATAGCTTAAGGTAATTAACACTTAATTAATGATGGTTAAAGTTCTTAAAGAAGAGTAAAAAAGTGTAGGAAATTAATGGGGAGTAAGGATATAGTTTGACATGAGTAAACTAAGTATACCGGGATAATGGGGTAAGTACGGGAGTAGCATTTAATAATGTACCGTATGAGCTTAGTATTAATAATATGTTTGAAACATTATCAGAGAATCGTGCGTGACCCGAGCATGGTGAGATGCCACGGTAAAGTAAAAAACCCCGGTGAAAGGTATGATTTTCTCATGCCCCGTATGCTAACCGAGTTACTCTGATTTGTGTGTTTTGTTGCCGGCTTAATCAAGACTAAAGCATGAAAATAATCCCTTGTTTGATTAAGTATGCTTTATTGTATGTTGTATGAACTAACATACTTGTATGCCGGTGTGGTCTAACATAGTGCATAGACCGACTCATAGAGAGTAGTGAATGACTAGAAACCCGTAGATCGGTAGTCTCACGAACAATGGTAACATGCAAACACACACAAGCTATCGATTAAAGAATAACGATAACACAAACATATGAACTCCCTAAAATGTGAGGAGATGTACGGGTTGAGTATATACCCGATAACGGTAAGAGAACCATATTGAAACAATCCACGAAATAAATATGAGTGGAGAGATAAATGACCTCCATCGAGAGGATTGAAGTTAGTCTAATAATGTAAACTTATAAGAAAGGTAAAAGAGACCTAAGGGACTATGTAACTCCCTTGAGATACGGTCGACCTCTTATATGAGGATTTTACCCGGTATAAGAAAATATCCTAATGTATAAGCATATGATTGTGAGGGTAACCCTTAAACCTAAGATTACCCGAATTTAAGTAAGTTTCCAAAGTCATTAGAAACATCGAGAATGATGCTTCTATACTAATATACATGATATTACTATAACTCCGAGAGAGGAGTGTATGGGACGAGAGTAGTCCGAGAGTAGTCGGACCTAAGTAAAAGAGATAGGAACTAAGAGAGAGTTCCGTGAGCTGGTTGAACCTTCCCACCATGCTAGACCCAGAGTAGGGTCGAAACCGGGGAAGTAAGACTATGCTAGAGAGCCATGAGTTTTGGCTTAGTATGTATAAGAGTAACAAGCGTGACGTAGGAGACCTGTAGTGTCTCGAGAATCTACAAGAGCTTGAGTATGAGTGACCCAAGAGGTGGGTGAGATAATGAGTATAAATAACCCGAGAGAAAGGGGTGAGAATATGAATGTGTAACCCGAGAGAATGGGTAAGTATAAGAATGAGTAGCCCAAGAGAATGGGGTGTATACGAATGAGTAACCCGAGAGAGCGGGTGAGGTATTGAATAAGTAAACATGGCATAGTGAGGAATAACCCTCAATGCCTAAGAGTAACCAGCTACCACTAACAACATTGTTATGTTAGTTAGGAATCGTGTTCCGTGATTGGATGTAGATTCTTGTGTGATATACATATATATTGTATTGTCATGATGCATGTTGTTTGATTAAAATGAACTCCATGTATATCCGACCCAAAGTAGTCGGTGTACCGCGGTTAGCACGCGGTATATGCGAAATTTCATGCGCAGCGTAAGCTGACCCCTAGGGGGAACGTTTTTAGTGTGCAGGTACTTGAAGCTGATCACCGTTCGAGAGAGTAGGACGAGGACTGCTGTGAGCATGGGTAGTTAGATTGTAATACTTATGCGTTATGCGTTAGAATGAGGTGTAAGTCCGAGTAGTTCTATCGGCATCCGTATATTGTATGACTCTTATTAGAGATATGAATTGAGTATTGTATTTGTATGAAGTACTCGGTGTTCCAGTTTTGTCAGACCGTTACGGTATGTAAGAAAGGCCTGGTTAGCCACATGGGTGGCTAACGGCGTGTTTTCACCCCTCGTTGTAATTAGAGTTCCGCTGCGTGTGTAGGAGTAATTAGTAAAGTTTTAAGAGGTAATGATGAGATTAACGGTTGGGGTGTTACAATAATTCATTCTTAGAGTTCCTGTTATCCTTATTCATCATTACAAAGAGAATGCTCGAGCTACTTTTTCAAAAACACACAAAGTGCTCGGGGGAATTTCCTAACGCTCCCATTTTGCCCCGGGAGTGCCCCGGTAGCCCGGGAATTGTGTCATGGGTTGATATAACCCCATATAACTCAATGTAACACCTTAATATATCATTATTGACTATAAAAATGTTTATAAACACTCGGAACTCGTAGCGACTACTTATTTTCCAGAATATCCTTAAAGCACAAAAACGCACCTTCAGGTGCCATAAAAACGCGTTCTACGCTATTACCTTGAAGTTTTTGAGGAGCCACGAGTTGGGAATCTTAAATGGGGATGAATTGACCATCTAAATCAATCAAATCTAGTGCTAAAATCATAGCACACGTAGGGCCAAAAATCAGATCAAAAAGTAGTATAAAATCAGCATTTTACCTTAGAAACTTTCATCTTTTACCTTGGTATAAATGTACCAATTAAATGTTGTGACTTATAACATGTTACAATATGATCTTAATACAATATAGTGTGACAGGAACCAAGTTAAAAATGAACTCCACATGGCTACCAAAGTGGCCGTTTTTTTGGGTGTATTTGACATGGTTTTCGCTTAAAAATTGTCTCACGGAATGGTGACTCGTCTTCCATATATCATGTGACATTATGTCAAAGAATCTCAGTCAAATAAGGCCTCTCATTACCAAAAACCTGCAGGAAAATGAGAAGATGATTAGCCATTGAAAAGTAATGAATTAAATACAAACTAGATCTAGCTTTTGACAAGGCAAATAAACAATGAAGCAGCCCATCCTTTAGCCTATGGCTGCCGAAAATAAGCAAGGGAAAAGGGGAGTTTGATTGCTGTACATTAGTCAAATAAAACATATACCTAACTATGCATATTCCTATGTCTAATATAAACAAAAATCAAGAGGATTCCTACAGCACATTGCCAAAAATCTGCAAGGAATTAAGACAACATTAGCATGGGTATTCATCTTAGAAAATTCAAAAGAAACACTACCTACCTTTGCCCTTGTCATCTTGTGTCAATTGACAATCAAAGTCTCCATTTCTTTCTTCACATGGCCGAAAGTCTAGCTGATTGAGAGGCTTTATGGAGCCAAGAGACAAGCAAATAAACTAAGGAAAAGTTAGCCAACTTTGACATTATTGTGTCAAAAATTCATTCCTTGCCTATTCTCTTAATACCTCACGGTAACCTAGCACCCCCCTTGCCCTTCCTTGTCCAATTTTGGTAAGCTCTCTTCTTCTCTCTTTTCTTTCTTCCTTAGCTAGTTCTTCTTGTGAGTTTCAAGCTCTATTAATGAAGATTTAACCTTAAACTCCATTTTTGTGTTAAATTCCTAGCAACTTCCAACAAGTCTTGAAGCAAGAATCATCCTAGCAACCTAGCAAGATTTCGCCAAGCTTTAGTACTCCAAGGAGTTGTCTTGATTCAACAACAACTCAAGGAACAAACAAGACCTAGTTACGGTATACTTCTTGTTTGAAAATCCTAGCAAATACATTAGTTAATGTCCGAAAATTTCAAGCTTCTAAACCTATGTTCTCTTCATCATTTCATGAAGGAAACTTGGATCTTCAATAATCCTAAGGTGTACCAAAAATTCCTTGACAAATACCAAAGGTAAACTCTTATAAACTAACCTTACTTATAAATCCTTGTTAGAAGTCTAACACTTGGATCTCCTAAACCTATACATGGAGGCCGAAAATTCTACATCAAAATAGCATTGGAAGAGCTTGGAATTCAAGGGAAATCAGTACAAGAATCATCTTGATTTAAGGAGTAAGTTTCTATAATTAAATCTACTATGTTTAAGTTTGATTTAAGCTTCAAACTTTGGTACAAAATTTATGTACAAGCCTTAGATTAATTAAGGCCGAAAACTATATGAATATTATCAAGAAAATAGCTTATAACATATAAGGTAAGATTATTACCTTAAGGTATAAATTTGTGTCACAAAAATTTAAATATGATGCATATAAATTCAAGCCGAATTGTCTAGGGGTTAAATGTTCTATTTTGAGCTTATAATCATTCTAAGTCATTAGCATAAATTTTAGAAGTGTTATATGGCTTATATACATTTATATACACTTATTATAAGGTATAAATCAAGTTTTAAAACCATATGATAAATATTTGTTACAGCCGAGCATAAAATGTTCTATTTGGTGATTTTTGAAGAATATAAGTATATTAGCTTATATTATAAATTTTAGGAATATTAAAAATAGCTACAAGTATTTAAATGGCTAGTTTATAAAGTTATGTGGCTAAAATGTAAATTTTGAAAAGTATGGTATACTAAATATAAATGCCAAGAGTTAAAGGATTGATTTGGCATAATTATGATATAATATAAGGTAGGAATTAATATTATGAATTTTGGTCAAATTAAACAAGTGTTTAAGTGTTGAAATAACATTTGATAAAGTTTTGGGGCTATTTTGTAACTTCTGGAAATATAGTGTATAACCGAATTACACATGATATTCTGGGTATATTAAAGTATTAATTATGAAATTAGGCTTTGGTCAAAGTGTTGACCAAAAAATTTGGGTTAAAACGATTTATGACATAAAATATTAAGTTTATAAAAGTTTTGGGGTGAATATGTAATTTATTAAAGTATATATGTAAAACCGAATTGAACATAGGGCGAAAGCATAATTTGTAGAATTATAAGGGTCATTTCAGTTATTAATGAAATTAAATAATAAAACTATAGTTTATAAGTTAATATGTAACTTATATAAGTTTTGGGGTTAAAATGCAATTATGAGAAAGTTGTTTGCCAAAACCGATATATAGATGTGGCTATATGGTAATTTGTGAAAGTTAATATGTTCAAAATATAAATACCGAATTTATAAGGTTGGTTGGTGATTTAATAAATAAAGGAATTAAAACTATGTAATATAAGGTATTATGGAGTAAAATGTAAAGTTTATAAAATAATTGTGGTTATAATAAAAATGACCAAATTATATTAACATGTAGAATAAGTGAAAACAATTATGAGCACATAATTAATGAGATGAAGATAAACCATAACATGGGAATTCATTATCACATGTAGTTGTTACATAAAAAACGGACTGTTAGACTACCTCGAACCACTGTTAAATAACAGGGAGAAATAAAGAACATACGGGGTTAGTATACTACGGTATTAGTTCTGTATTAACAGTACTGTAATAGTTAGTGTTAGTTGTATTAACGTTACCTGGTATTGCATGTACAATTTAACAGCGTTACGGGGAGAAACTACTAAGCGTGAATTGTCAAGCTAACAATTTTCACGGTGAATGGTATGTTATTGTGTGGTCTGAATGTCCTAAGGATTTTCCCGAGGTCCAGACGTTGTGTGTTTAATTGTTAAGAGCGAAATCCGTGTTTTATGTATATGATCTTGTATACTGTATTGCTCGACACCATTGCGTTCTATTTTACGTGAACGTCTTATGACTGGATGTTTATACATCTAAACTCAAACAAGACTAGGTGACCTTTAGGTAATACGAGAACCCAACTGATGGTCAACTGTTATAGTCTTAACTCAAGGATTGAATATTGTATCACTGACTAAAGGGCTAACTTACAAAGAGGGAATCCAGCTAGTTTCGACTATCTGGTTGCGCATCGTGATCACTACGAGGGACTACTATCAAGAGTCACTCAAGGGAATCCATTATCCACATTCGATGATGGCAGAGGGCACTACTGTTGGTGCACAGGTTTCGACCGAATTGGTCGCCTTTAAGGCAAATAAATTATCCAGGGCCATAAGGTCAGCTGGCAACGGTTCCAATGGAACCCAGGGGACTACTGTCCATTAATAAGTTATTAAGGGTTGTCCTAACATGACGCCTGAGGTGGAAATTAATTGGAAGGTATAAGTGATTGGTAAAAAGGATGAGGGCCATGTGACCAACTAACAAGTATAGTTAATTAATACGCGTATCTTGTTTGGTTACTGTTATTGATCATTGGTTATTGATTATTTGGTTGTTGCTTACTATTATGTGGTGACATTGTTAGGTGAACTATTATGTGTTTATTTAAACATTAACAGTTGTTATTATTTGTAAACCGACATAGCATGTAATGAATCTAATATCAAGATGACTTAACGACTTAAGGAATCCAAATGATTTAGGTCTACATTTAGCATACCAGCATATCGTTTGTTGAGCCCTTCAACGGGCAAAACATTTCAGGTTACTGAGAAGAGACACGAAGCCGGAGAGCGGGACGCTGGGTAGTTGATGTATTTCAATAAAACACTTTAGTATTTCTATGTACTGTATTTGGAGTTTGGTTGTATTGGGTTAGTTGCTCATTTGTTGGTTTGGATTTGGTTTGTAATTTAAGAGTGCTCAGTATCTCGTCATCACATCGATGGAGAGTTGTAGTGGATTGATGGAGTAAGGTTGCCTTGTTACTCACATGGGTGGGTAACGGCGTGTAACACCAACGTTAGTTAGTTTTATTTTCTGCTGCGAATTATATTCTGTTATGCTACAACTTGTGATATTATTACAGGATTAGGATTAGGAGTTTTACAAAAAAGTGGTATCAGAGCGGAGTTCCGCTCTGATGAAGAGATATTGAGTCAAGAACAGTGAGCATAGGAATTTTGGGATACGGGAAAACGTCTATGAGGATTCGTGACTTAGAAGGAAACTTTTAGGGATACTTTATTGCTAGTACTTAGACTTTCTTGCACATATTGATTGTGAATGTAAAAACAAAACGGTGCTACACTGAGTAGTAATAATAGTATACTATCCTATATATGTCGAGAAGTGGTAGACCACGTGGAGGCAGCAGTGGACGTGGTCGCGAGACACCGGCAGATGCTCCGGAGATACGAGGCCTAGTAGAGGCCATGGCAGCCTTCGCCGCACAGCTAGGGACTCAGTTTGTGGGAGCCATACCCCACCCGCCACAGCCCAGGGAGACTAACTGGCTGAAGAGCGTGGTAGACGCTAGAGTACCGACATATTCGGGGGAACCAGACCCCGCGTTACTGGAGAAATTCATTGTGGAGCACCAGAAGGCATTCAAGGCTGTTAGAGTTCCGGAAGACCAAAAGGTAGACATTGCAGCATACAACCTGAAGGACGCAGCAGACATATGGTGGCGGTCGGTTGAGGGCCACCATAGAGCCACACCAAACTTTGACTGGACATCATTCGTGGAGGTGTTGCGGAACAAGTACTACCCCGAACACCTGAAGCAGAGAAAGAGACAGGAGTTCAAGACTCTGATTCAAGGGAGCCAGACAGTTGATGAGTATTATGCCAAGTTTATCAGTCTACTGGACTACAGACCAGGGGTCGACTACTCCAACACAGTAAAAATCCAGAAATTTAGAGGAGGTTTGCTGTATCGCATCCAGGGTTTCATGGGAGCCATACGTTTCACCACATACAGGAATGCTTTGACGCCACATCGGCAATAGAGCTGATACTGCAGAACAGGGAGGAGATCTAAGGAAAGAAGAAAGAATTCTGAAGGAGAGGATGGGGGAGTGAATTCTGGCGGTTACAACAAGCGGGGAAAGAAATTCTTCGATAAGAAGAAAAGCGGAAGGACTACCAGAGTCAGAAGGCCAAGGAGCAGGTCCCTCGCCTGACCGGCCCAGCTATTAATGCTCAACCGCTTAGATCTGCACCACCCAGGGGCACTAAGCCACCCCAGCACCATTACTACTGCAAGTGATGTGGAAACGATCACCCTGGCGTAGACTGCTCAGGCAAGAAGGTTGAGTGCCGCTATTGCAAGAAAGAAGCTCACAGGGAGTACGAGTGCTTTTCCAACCCCGGAAGCCGGGTGTACAAGGGATCCAGAGACTCACAAAGAACCCCAGCTATAGAGGCAAGTGGATCACGAGGAGGCCAAGCGCCACAGAATAACATCTACACTAGAGGTCCGACGGGACAGCCATCTGCAACTGCACAGCAGAAGGGCAAGGAGATCGTACCAGGCAGAAAACACCCTGTACTCAGTGGGAGCTTCGGGCGCTGAGACTAGCACTCAGCGCGATACCGGTAAGCCTAAGACCTAAACCAAAAGCATGAAGCATGAATGTGTGTTTACAGTTATCAAGCGATGAGACTTGTATGTGTTTAATGCGAATCACATTTAGAGAGACCTAACTTAGGAAACCTCTCACCTAATAGGATACTTTGACATTTGTTACCCCTTACCTATGAGACCGAGATCACCTGAGCCTTTGAGCGAAGGTCGGGAATATCCAGAGGCAGAGTGCCAAGTACTTCGACCCGGCATGATCCTACTCAAGCAATACCTAACCCTAGATGAACAATAGCCATTGTAAATGAATGTAGAACTATGGGAGTAGGACTTGGAGGATTTTACACTCCAGGATACGAGAGCGGGTCAAAACTTAAATTATATATGATGTGTATGGGTAAGAATTGGGATCCACAAACTAGGTTGTATGGAGGGGTAAGAAAAGTATATGGAGCACGAGTTCCTAGGATACCCAACATTTTTCAAACCTTGGTGACAGAAGCGGTCAAGATTGCACAACAATTAGAAACAAACCCCATACCAGACATGAATGCCGACATTTGTATTGTGAACTTCTATGAGAAAGGGGGAAAACTTGGATTACACCAGGACCAAGATGAGACATCTGAGTCAATTACCAAAGGGATACCAGTTGTATCATTCTCCATTGGAGATGATGCTGAGTTTCTGTACGGTGACCAGAAGAGGATGGACAAGGCGAGCAAGATTGTTTTGAAATCAGGAGACGTGTTGATATTTGGTGGAGAATCCAGACTAGTGTACCATGGGATTAAGGACATTAAGTTGAATACAACCCCATCGACCTTAGTAAATACTACCCATCTGAAACCAGGACGGTTAAATTTGACGTTTAGACACATATTGATGTAATTATGGAAACTGTATGTAAGGATCATTGGATTAATGTATGACATTTGAATTCCTTTGAGACATACACCCCAACCTCACTATCTTACGAATTGTTAACCCCATGCCACGAGTCCAATAGAGGAGCTGTTCTAAATGTGTTGGACAGGACCGAGGCCAAGGATAAGGGGAATGTCATCATGGGAACCTTCACTGTAAATGGCGTGAGTGCATCGATACTGTTCGATTCAGGAGCGTCTCATTCCTTTATATCCTTTGCATTAGCAAGGAAGTTAGAGACAACCCCTGAGCCTCTCTCAGATTTCCTAGTCACACTACCGATGAAGGAGAGAGTGAGGTGCATGAAACTTCACACGGGAGTTCAGATTAATATCAAGAATGAAGATTTTCACGCGGATTTGATAGAGCTGGATAATTTGGGCTTTGACATCATCATGGGCATGGATTGGCTATAGAAGTATAAGGGTCGACTACATTGTGCAGAGCATAGATTACTACTGAAGAGCCCGAAGGGCAAGACAGTCTCCTATCGCAGTACTCCCAGAGAGCCGACTTTCAAGCTAGTATCTGCTATAACCTTGATGAAGAAGGTCAGGAAAGGACAACTAGTCTACTTGTGCTATGTCCAGGACATGAGGCAGGAAGAGTAGACACAGTCAGACATACCAGTCATATCAGATTTCTCTGATCTATTTCCTGAAGAATTACCAGGGATGCCACCCAAACGAGATGTTGAGTTCTCCATCGATTTAATACCAGGCATGGGGCCTATTGCTAAGGCACCCTATCGAATGGCACCAACAGAGATGAGGGAGTTGAAGATCCAGTTAGAAGATCTGCTTGATAAGGGTTTTATCAGACCAAGTGCATCACCATGGGGAGTACCCGTACTATTTGTAAAGAAGAAGGATGGTAGCGGCACTCTGCATTGACTACCGGGAGCTAAATGCAGTGACAGTAAAGAATAAGTACCCTTTACCACGGATTGACGACCTGTTCGACCAATTGAGAGGTGCTACAGTTTTCTCAAAGATTGACCTTAGATCTGGATACCATCAGATATGGATAGCGGATGGAGATATAGAGAAGACAGCTTTTCGAACGCACTATGGGCACTATGAGTTCACAGTAATGCCATTTGGCTTATCGAACGCCCCAGCTATATTCATGGATCTTATGAACTGATTAATTAGAGGACAGCTAGACTCATCAGTGGTTGTGTTCATCGACGACATTCTAGTCTATTCTAAGACTAAGGATGAGCACGAGGTGTATCTGAGGCAAGTTTTGCAGACCATGAGAGAGAACCAATTGTATGCCAAGCTTTCAAAGTGTGACTTCTGGTTAGACAGTGTATCTTTTCTAGGACATGTGATATCAGCCAGTGGTATATCTATAGACCCTGCAAAGATTGAGGCAGTTAAGACTTGGCCCAGCTAAAGACAGTGACAAATAGCCGTAGCTTCTTGGGATTAGCTGGTTTCTTTCTACCGAAGATTTGTCCAAGACTTCTCCAAACTGGCGAAACCAATTACTAGTCTGATGAAGAAGGAAGTTCCATTTGTATGGACTAAGGATTGTGAGCGTTCCTTATAGACACTGAAGGACCTACTGACGTCGGCGCCCATCTCACCATTCCAGAGGGGACCGATGGGTTTGAAGTGTATTGTGATGCCTCAGGAACAGGGATATGGTGTGTACTCATGCGGCATGGCAAGGTTGTCGCTTATGCATCACGTTAGCTGAAGAAACATGAAGAAAACTACCCGACACATGATTTGAAATTGGGAGCAGTAGTGTTTGCACTGAAAATCTGGCGCCACTACTTGTATGGAGTTACAGTCACAGTCTACTCAGATCATAAGAGCCTACAGCATTTATTCACTCAGAAGGAGCTAAACATGAGACAGAGGCGATGGGTCGAGTTTCTGAAGGACTACGACATCGACCTCAGGTACAAGGAGGGCAAGGCAAATGTAGTTGCTGACGCCCTAAGCCGTAGAGCTCATTCCTTATTTGCTATGACAGGCGATAGCAGTATCATCGAGGAAGTACGTTGTGCTCAAGTTAATGACCAGTACATGCAGACTATCAGGCAGCTGTTGACTGACGGTATTTTTGAGAGACAGAAGTATGACTTTGTACTCAGTGAAGATGGTTTAATCAGACTAAATGGTCGTTTGTGCATACCAGAGTCCAGCCCCGACTTGAAGGAGAAAATATTACAAGAAGCTCGTTGCTCTTCCTTATCAGTACATCCAGGGTCATCCAAGATGTACAAGGATCTGAAATTACATTTCTGGTGGAGTGGTATGAAGAAGGATGTTGCAGAGTTTGTGGCCAGATGTATGACTTGTCAGAAAGTAAAATTTGAGCACCGGAGACCGGGCGGTTTTAGTACAGCCGATGCCCATTCCATATTGGAAATTCGAAATTATATCTATGGACTTTGTGGTCGGTCTTACCGACCAGAGGAGGTGCAAACATGATATGGGTCATCATCGACAGACAGACAAAGGTAGCAAGGTTTATTCCTATCAAGGACACTTGGAAAGTCCCCAAGTTGGCGGCCTCTTCCAGAAAGAGATCATTAGACACCACGGTGTACCTAAGTCGATCGTGTCAGATAGAGATTCCAGATTTCTCTCCAGATTTTGGCAACAAGTTCAGGAGGCATTGGGTACGAAGCTGAAGTTAAGTACCGCCTTCCACCCACAGACAGACGGTCAGAGTGAAAGAACCATTCAGACATTAGAGGACATGCTTAGAGCTTGTGCCTTAGACTTCCAGGAAAGCTGGATAGACCGGCTACATCTGATCGAGTTTGCATACAACAACAACTGTCATGCATCCATTCAGATGCCACCATTTCAGGCATTGTCCGGCAGGCCTTCTAGGACACCTCTTTGTTGGGACGAGGCCAGTGAGAATACCATCTTAGGGCCGGAGTACCTAGATCAGATGAAGGAGGATATTGTTGTAACACCCCTACAACGCCCCTACCAACTACCGAAATCGCAGCGGAAATAACCAACCAAACAATAACTAAACGCTTTGGTGTTACAACGCCGTTAACCACCCACGTGGTTAACTAGGCAGAATAAATACAAGTGTATCGGTCTGATGATCAGACTCCCGAGCATAGGTCCTAACATCCACATATATACATAACCAACAATACCGAGTATTTAATTTACATCACAACTACCAACTGTAAACATCCACTACTGTTTAACAAACGGTACCAAAACGTAATGCCTCGGGAGCACAGGCGCATCCCGGGCTCAACAACCAAAATAACCAAAAGTACATCAACGACCTAGGATCTAGAGCCACTCCGCTTCTTCGATCCTCATCCTGCAGTAAAAATATGGAGCCCCCGAGGGGGTCAGCAACCTTTGCTGGTATGGTTAACGCGCAGCCCATCGCTACCGGGATACGCGCAACCAATTGTCATGATAACATGGCATTCATTTTAAACATCCAACATATATATACCATAGCATAGCAAGGGAAATTGCATAGCACCACAACAATACATAACACATAAAACCAGTTCACACAAGGAACCTTCCACCATAGTTAGTATACATAGTGAGCCTAGAGATTATTGCCAATCTCATGCTAAGCTCGTTACCAACCTCGTTACCGTCCAGTTATATCGAACAGTTAACTTATACCCAGGTGTGTCGGATATAGTAATCCCAAGCACACCAAAATAACATTTGTATGCCCCTGTGGCCCGACGTGAGTCAGTAAACTAGCTTTGGATAAGCTAAGGGAAGGTTGAGACCAAATTGGAATACAACCTATACATACACCAAGAGAGCCGAACCGGATATGACATCGACTCCCGTCCTCACACGCGTGGCCGGAACATGACCGGACTCCTCACTCCCCGGTTAGCACTTGTTAGTGATCACACAATACATTATTAAGTCACACACAAGCAAATGTCTAGGTCTTGTTAGACACACCAAGGGAAGGGAGTCAAATAATACAACATCATAATATATAACAACCGTAAACTCTTTTATGCCTTAATCTTATAAGGTCGTAACACACAGAAAAGCAAACAACACCCAAGCCGGTGTAAACCGGTAGACAACAGACTGCAAGAAAACCATACCTTGGTCCTTGCCTCGTTTCGTTTCCACCTTGAGAGAATCCTAAACACATTAGTAACGTCGGTTAATTAACGCACTAGTCCATCATTAACTTGTTACTTCACATATCTATTTTACTTTACTTTCACACTTGTTATAACTGTTCACCATTTTAATTACCATTATAACACTCCTAACATGCCTTATATAACCTTATAATATCATTACTAACTTATTACCATTTTTAGATAACATCTCCCTTCTTAAAACAACATTTTTGGTCCATATTGTGGCCTGTCCGAACTTGTGTCCGAACCTCCAAGTTCGGACGCAAGCCGTGACTTTAGACAGAAAACAGACACACGTCCGAACTTATGTCCGGACTTCGGAAGTTCGGACGTGAGTCGAGAACGATTCTAGACAGAAATCCATGCGTCCGAACATGTGTCTGGACTTCCCAAGTTCGGACACAGTTCGAGGATAATCCTAAGGAAGAATGGGTACGTCCGAACTAGTGTCCGGACTTCCCAAGTTCGGACACTGTTCGCGAGTGAGAATTCTTTTACCCAACAGAGCCTGTCCGAACTTCCATATCCGGACGGAAGTTCGGACAAGGCATAATACTCAATTTCTAAGCCTTTAAACACTAACCAAATTTCTCCAAAGCCTCCAACACTTATAGTATCTTCTCCTAAGGTTTCTAAGTGGCATTCCTTGCCTATTCTAATCATTATACCAAGATATTTCTTCCACACAATTCATTACTTAAACATAATTTCTTACAAACTTAAACTCCTTATGTCATCCTTGAAATCCCTTTTTTTAAGCTTACACTTTCTCCTTATTTTACCAAAGTTTGCCTAAGTCTCAACCTAAGTCCAAAATGACTTTGGTATATACTAAAACCTCAAGATAATGCCTAAGTCCTTATTACACTCTAGAACACTTCCTTGTTCATCAAAATTCCTTAAAACATCTTGAACTCCTTATGCATTTCCTAAATTTCGACATAGGTTCTCCTAGCATTTTGTTACACCAAAGCACATTGTTTTCACCATTAAACACCCAAGAACACTAAGAATCACCAGAACACTCTCATACACAAACTTCACTCAAATCTCACTATACTAAAATATAATACATAACTTAAATTGCATGGCACTTAGGCCCTTAAAATGCATGGCTCTTAGGCCCTTAAAGTGCTTAAATCATAAACACTGAATTTCCATAATATATAAGCCTTTGACCTGCAAATACATACAACAAGACATATGTTCTTTTACTAGTCTCCTTGAGAACATTTACTAGGTCATTCACCTTTTGCTCTTTAGGTAGTTTTAACAAGCATTATAAGCTCATTTCTCCTAAGGCATTAAAACAACATTAAGTTAGTATATTTACCTCTTTTCCAAACAACTTCTTTCTTGTTTCCTTATAAAACCGGTAAGGTATTTGATTCCTTGTCAAGTTCTAAACAATACAAACATCATAATGAGTATTCAAGCTTTAAGCTTCATCTCATTGTAAACCCTAATTTTACATTGTTTCAAAAACATTAATGTAGTTGTTTTACCTTGATCTTTGAAGAGAGTTTGAATATCTATGAAGAGAGGACTCCACCTAGTCCATGAAAGGTTGGAATGAAGCTAGAACAAGGTCACACAAAAGCTCCATCAATGTACATTTTTGGTCAAAACGCAAAAACATGAAGGAAACTTGGTTTTTCTTTGAGATTCCTTACCTAGAAGCAAAGGAGATCAATAATATGTAGAAAGACAAGCTCAAGCTCCTTCAATGGTGGAACTCCATGGCACCGAAATGGGGCTCTTGAAGTTTGAGAAGATAGAAATGAAGAGCTTGATGAGAGGAAGAGATTGGTGGTGTTTTGTTTTTTATTTGGACAAGTGAGCTAGATTTTACAAGGGGTCAAAGCTAGAGTTTTAATGGTGGTGGTGAATATTACCGTGAGAGAGCAGCAAGAAGAAGGAGATGGAGTTTGGAACCGTGTGAAATGGAGGAGGGAAATGAGAATGAAGATAGAATTTGCTTTAAGAAGATATTTGTTCTTATAAAGTAAATAGTAACTAAACTAGTCATCTTATTTATTTAACATGTTAACAAGTGAGTGGTGAGTCACCACACTTAAGAAACCGGCCCCCTTTATTACATAAGGGTATTTTAGTCTTTATTTGTCAATTTAATTACTTAAGATAACATATGTTACAAAATAGCTTATTAAAATCACTATTCATAAAAACAAGGCACATAGAAGTGAAATTTTGATTTCCTATTGATATAGCCACCCAAATGTGATATTATATAGTACACATATATATTTAAGAGTAATGATGGACATTTAGCCACTCAAAACTCATTTACAAGACAATTTTTCAAAAATGCTTTAAGACTTCTTAAAGCACATTTTGTGTTTTAACTTGTTTTCAAGCTTGGTTTTTCTTTGGTAATTGATTTAATATGTTCATCAATATATTAATAAGGTCTTGGTAAGTTCATTAGGTCTTACCCAAGCTTATTCCAAGCTTAGACCACATTTTGGCCTTTATTGACCTTAAGGTGTTTAATTGTATTCTTTATGGTTTAAATTGTTTACTAATGTTTCTAAGACATTTTCTTGTCTTAATAAATCATGTTTTAATGTTTAAACAACATACCTAGGTTTGGGGTATTTCAATCTACCCCCCTTAAAGAACTTTGTCCCCAAAGTTCACACTTCCCACATATCTTAATATTAGAACACGGGGAAAAATCTTATAATAATACTTCCAAAAAAATCATTACCACATTACCATCATACTTACACACACAACGGACTCAAGGTCCAGACCACTAATACCATTCAGACACAACGGTCTGTAACATAACATAGACAATGTATATAATACATGTCGAACACATCCACAACCGAAACGGCTCTACCCCCCTTAAAAGGGGTACGCCCCGTACCCTATCATATAACACTAAGAAGTAAACAATGACGGGTACTTCACCTTCATCTTATCCTCCAGCTCCCAAGTGGCCTCCTCAACGTCCTGGTTAGACCAGAGGACCTTCACCAGTCTCACGGACTTATGGCGAGTGTCTCGAGTAGTATCTATCTAGAATCTGTACGGGAGTTCCACTGATCGCATGGTCGGCTCTAAGGTTAGCCTTTCAGGCTGAAGCACATGAGACGGATGAGACATATACTTCTTCAACTGGGACACATGAAATACATCATGTACCTTGCCCAGCTCGGCGGGTAAATCAAGTCTATAAGCTACCGGCCGATCCGCTCCGTCACAACATAAGGACCCACATATTTCGGGCTCAACTTGCCCTTCTAGCCAAAACGAAATACTCCCTTCATGGGGGATACCCTAAGAAATACCTGATCGCCTACGGCGAACTCCAGGTCACGTCTACGCACATCAGCGTACGACTTCTGTCTATCCTGAGCTGCTCTCATGTTAGCCCGGATCTGGCGAACTTCTGCCTGAACCTGTTCCAGATACTCTGGTCCTATAATGACCGTCTCACTCGACTCATCCCAGCATAAAGGCGTGCGGCATGGTCTACCGTACAATGCCTGGAAGGGAGACATCTTGATCGAAGCAGGTAACTGTTGTTGTAACTAAACTCGATCAGGTGTAACTTATCAATCCAGCTGGTCTGAAAGTCAAGTGCACATGCACGTAACATATCCTCAAGTGTCTGGATGGTGCACTCTCTCTGACCATCTGTCTGTGGGTGAAACGCTGTGCTCAATTTCAGTTCAGTACCCAGTGCTTCTCGTGTGGATCTCCAATACCTCGATAAGAATCTTGTATCTCTATCAGATACAATCGTCTTTGGCACCCATGATGTCTAACAATCTCTCTGTCGAAGAGCTCTGCAAGCTAGCCACTTTCCAGTGTCCTTCATCGGTATGAATCGAGCCACCTTGGTCAGTCGGTCTACCACAACCCAAATCATATTCAGACCTCCCCTTGTAGGCGGAAGCCCTACCACGAAGTCCATAGATATGTCATGGAACTTCCACTCAGGCACTGGCATTGGCTGTACCATACCACCAGGCCGTCGGTGCTCAAACTTGACCTTCTGACAAGTGAGACACCTCAACACATAATCATTCACATCCTTTTTCATTCCAGCCCACCAGAAATAACGTTTCATACCCTTATACATCTTTGAAGCTCCGGGTGAATCGAAGTCGTAGAACAATGGGATTCACTCAATATGCGCTCCTTCAGCTCAGCGCTACTCCTCGGTATACATAATCTGCCATTGAGCCTAATCAGGTCATCATCATGGAGTCTAAAGTCGTACTTCTGACCCTCGAATGTGCCATCAATAAGCTTCTGTCTAATCTCCACCATATACTGATCCGTCATCTGAGCACTCCGCACCTCTTCAACCAAGCTAGTATGAGAGACTAGCGAATGGAGAGAGTGTGCTCGGCGACTCAATGCGTCAGCTACCACATTCGCCTTACCCTCCTTATACTGTAAATTGATGTCATAATCATTTAAGAACTCGACCCACCTTCTTTGCCTCATGTTCAACTCTTTCTGAGTGAACAAGTATTTCAAACTCTTGTGGTCGGAATAGATTGTCACGCTTACCCCATACAATGATGTCGCCATATCTTCAATGCGAAGACAATGGCACCCAATTCTAAGTCGTGGGTAGGGTAGTTCTCTTCATGCTTCTTCAGCTGTCGGGAGGCGTACGCCACGACCTTCCCGTGTTGCATCAACACACAACCCATACCCCTGCCTGATGCGTCGCAATAGACCTCAAAACCATCTGGACCGTCTGGTATAGTCAGGACTGGTGCAGATGTCAGAGCATCCTTGAGTCTCTGAAAAGAACTCTCACAGTCGACTGTCCACTCGAATGGAGCATCCTTCTTCATCAAGGAAGTCATCGGCTTCGAGACACTGGAGAAGTCCTTACAAACCTCCTATAATAACCTGCCAGACCGAGGAAGCTCCTGATATCGGTAACTGTCTTCGGCCTAGGCCAGGTGCGCACTGCATCTATCTTCGCCGGATCAACAGCGATCCCGGCCTCAGAAATCACATGACCAAGAAAGGATACTTGGTTCAACCAAAACTCACATTTAGAAAATTTAGCATATAGCTGATTTTCCTCCAATGTTTGCAACACATCTCTCAGGTGGCTTTCATGCTCACCTCTCGATTTCGAATACACAAGTATGTCATCGATGAAGACTACCACTGATTTGTCCAACTGATCTTGGAACAAACGGTTCATTAAATCCATGAACTTTGCTGGTGCATTTGACAAGCCAAACGGCATAACTGTGAACTCATAATGCCCATACCTAGTTCTGAATGCTGTCTTTTCGATATCACTGTCACGGATGGCAATCTGGTGGTATCCGGAACGTAGGTCTATCTTGGAGAATACTGATGCTCCCCTCAGCTGATCAAATAGATCGTCGATGCGTGGTAAAGGGTAACGGTTCTTCACCGTAACAGCATTCAGCTCCCGATAATCAATACACAGGCGGAGGCTACCGTCCTTCTTCTTCACGAAGAGGACCGGCGCTCCCCATGGTGAAACACTAGGGCGGATAAAGCCCTTGTCGAGTAGGTCTCTCAGCTGCTCCTTGAGCTCTGTCATCTCTGCTGGAGCCATACGATAAGGTGCCTTCGCAATGGGTCCGGTGCCCGGAACTAAGTCAATCTCAAACTCAACCTCTCGTGCTGGCGGCATGCCCGGCAGTTCCTTAGGAAATACATCAGGAAACTCCGACACTACCGGCACATCTGGGCTAAACTCAGGGTCTCTCTCTATGTCCTGGACATAGCAGAGGTATACATCATTCCCTCGTCGTATCTCACGATACATGGCCATGGCGGTGATGATCTGTGTCGAAGGCTCCCTGGGCCTCTGGCGGTATGATATAGTAACCCCAGATGGACTCCGAAGAAGCAGTCAATGCTCGGCACACAGGATTCTACCCTTGTACCGCTCCAACCAGTTCATCCCGACAATCACGTCAAAACCTAGTCCGTCGAACTCTATCAAGTCGATCGGAAACCTCTCATCCCTGATTCGAACAACAGCATCTCGGTAGTAGCGGGTACACCTGATCCGCTCTTTCGACGGGAGAGTGACCACGAAATCTGGCATCTCTTCACCGTCTAACCCCAGCCTCTTCGCAAATGATAGCGAAATGAATGTATGTGAGGCTCCAGAGTCGAACAAGATCGATATCCACGCCATTCACTGGAAAGGTACCGGTGAGGATTGTGCCGCTCTTGCCGGCTTCTGCCTTATTGCAGACACTCAGTATACCTCCCGTTCCGAGTGCACAGCCTAATTCATTGGCAAACTCATAAGTATACGGTAGTACACGTTGATACACTCCAAAACAACATCTCTTTATTCATTCACAGTCTTTACACCATAAGTTGGTTACATTGTAGACATGGCTATATAGCTCCCTTATCAAACAACTGGCTTAATACATTACATGATTACACAAGGCTCAAAACTGCCTGAAAGTCAAATTCAAACGTCCGGGTTTCAGATGTGTGGCATTTACCACTGTCGATGGTGCGGTATTCAATTTAATCTTCTTGATACCGTGGTATAACATCCTTGATTGTCCTCCCATGATTAATACATCACCTGACTTCAACACTAGCTTCTTTGCGAGATCACCACGCTTCTGCTCGCCGTACATAAACACAGCGGTATCACCAATGGACCAAGACACCACGGGTACTCCCTTACTTAGAGACTCGGGTGACTCGTCCTTATCTTGGTGCAATCCTAATCGTCCACCTTTCTGGTAGAAGTTCACAATACACAAGTCTGCTTTCACGTTCGGAATCGGTTCCGATTCAACTTGCTGAGCAATTCCCACGGTGTGGTTAACGACCGCAAGGAACTCCTCAGGTATGCCTGGTACAGTTGCTCCGTCTTCAGCTCGCACATCCTGATATGACTTGGTGTAGGGATTCCAGTCCTTACCCATGCACATCATCTTCAGCTTCATCTTCGAACCGCTCGGGTATTCGGGTGTGTAGAAACCTCCTGGTGCTGCTCCAAGTTCGTTGCAACGCCTGATGATGTGGATTTGTGCTTCCGGTGTCAGGTATCCATTTAAGAGTATCATACCTGGTTGGATAACCTGACATTGCTCCAGTGGGAATTCGGTGATGCTGATGGTGGTCTCTTCAGGGTTTGGTGTGGGCGGGATTGGATAATATTGAAGGTTCCTAAGTTTTCCACATTGTCTAATTTAGGTGTCTCTCACATTATTCTTTAACTCATTACTTAGGTGGTTGTACATTAGACTCACTAATACAACACTCATGCATGAAATGCGGTAAGCAATCACTTTTTCATTTAACAGTTTAGGCGGTACCTGGTCTCGAAGAGGATCCTGGTGCCTCAGACCGGTCCACCACATTCAGGGCGGCCTTGCCGGACCCCGTACCCTTCCCCTTCTGGGAATCAGTGTACTTCTTGTCAGAAGACTGCTGGATGATCGCCTTCGGGCTTTCGGTGGTCGCGGTAGTCTTACCCTTCCACTGCCCCTTTGGCTTATAGTTCCTGCCATTGGGGTTCTGCCAGCACTCAAACTCACGGTGCCCCATCTTCTGGCAGTAATGACACTTCACGTCATTCCCCTTGCAGTCTTTGCCGGGGTGGTCTCCGTTACACCACTTACAGTAAAAGTGGCGCTCCGGTCCAGAACCCGCGCTAGCTGCTATAACAACACACAATCAATACTCACTTCTCATCTTAACAACATACACCTCAACTAGATACACATGATTAAGTAATTACCCTTAGGCGGGTAGGAGCGTAGAGGCTTCGCCGCATACGCATACGTGAGCTTCAGTGGCTCATCAGCTGTGGTGGTCTGGGCTTGGCCCTTGTCACCCTGGTACTGACTCTTCTGGGGCTGAGGGTAGTGTTTCTTTTTCTTTCCTCCCCCATAAGCTTGCTGACTCTGGCCCTCGTTCGTGGCCTTGCGCTTGTGCGCATTCTCCTCGTCCCTCAGACGGACGGTAATCTCAACCTTAGCAGCGGCATGATAGCACTCCTGAATTTAGGATGTTAGTCACGCCCCGCAAACACAACTCACCAACTCACATTAATCATTCACTAACAGTATAAACTGATTCACAACATGGTATTCTAATTACCTGCAAGGTAGTATACTCAGCTGGCCCCATCCCGTAGCGGAGACGGTGGCTAAGACCATTGTAGAACCGGTTCACCAACACTCGGTTCGAGTACCCAAGGTCTGGTAACAGGTGGATAAGGCCGGTGAATGCGGTGTAGTAGTCATCAACCGACATCTTATCCCCCTGCCTCAGACTATCCAGCTCGAGGCGCTTGGCCTCCTGCACATGTACAGGGTAATACTTGGCTCGCAGTAGAGCCGTGTACTCCCTCCAACCAAACTCAGGATCAGCTATCCTGTCCTCTCTCACCAACTTCCACCAACTCTGTGCCGAACCCTTCAAGTAGTAAGCGGCAAGACGGACCTTAGCTTCAGCAGGTACTGCCAAGGTCTCGTAGGCGGTCTCCAGCTCGGAGATGTACGCCTCCAGCTTGCGAGGGTCGGTCTCCCCATTGAATGACGGCGGTCTCAAGTCAGCCAACGCCTTGACCCAATTGGTCTCTCGTGGCGGTGGTGGTGGTGGCTGAACTCCGGGCTGTTGCCCTTGCTGTAATGCAGCAACCATCTGGGGTACCATCTGGGCTACGGCGGCTGCTACTACTGCTCTCTACTACTGTGCTACTCTCTTACTACTACTCCTCTGCTCAGCCATGGTCTGTGCCGTAGTTCATCTCCCTGGTCACCGGTACCTCCGGTACCCCCGACCGCCGCGTAACCCCCCCTTGTCGTACTCTCGTGTCTACCTGACATCTGAATTCTTATGAACATTTCATTATTAGCATTATCTTGCACACTTATCGGTCCAACGGTTGTAGCATCTTCCCGACAACAAGGTAATTCCACACTTAGTTAGTGGTTAACCTTTCCAAATCTGTTCACTTAGGTAACTATGGTTAGGTCTCCTAACTCGGTATATTTCTAGCTCGGTATTCTAGTCATCAGAGCGATACTTCGCTCTGATACCACTTTTTGTAACACCCCTACAACGCCCCAACCAACTACCGAAATCACAGCGGAAATAACCAACCAAACAATAACTAAACGCGTTGGTGTTACAACGCCGTTAACCACCCACGTGGTTAACTAGGCAGAATAAATACAAGTGTATCGGTCTGATGATCAGACTCCCAAGCATAGGTCCTAACATCCACATATATACATAACCAATAATACCGAGTATTTAATTTACATCACAACTACCAACTGTAAACATCCACTACTGTTTAACAAACGGTACCAAAACGTAATGCCTCGGGAGCACAGGCGCATCCCGGGCTCAACAACCAAAATAACCAAAAGTACATCAACGACCTAGGATCTAGAGCCACTCCGCTTCTTCGATCCTCATCCTGCAGTAAAAATATGGAGCCCCCGAGGGGGTCAGCAACCTTTGCTGGTATGGTTAACGCGCAGCCCATCGGCTACCGGGATACGCGCAACCAATTGTCATGATAACATGGCATTCATTTTAAACATCCAACATATATATACCATAGCATAGCAAGGGAAATTGCATAGCACCACAACAATACATAACACCATAAAACCGGTTCACACAAGGAACCTTCCACCATAGTTAGTATACATAGTGAGCCTAGAGATTATTGCCAATCTCATGCTAAGCTCGTTACCAACCTCGTTACCGTCCAGTTATATCGAACAGTTAACTTATACCCAAGGTGTGTCGGATATAGTAATCCCAAGCACACCGAAATAACATTTGTATGCCCCTGTGGCCCGACGTGAGTCAGTAAACTAGCTTTGGATAAGCTAAGGGAAGGTTGAGACCAAATTGGAATACAACCTATACATACACCAAGAGAGCCGAACCGGATATGACATCGACTCCCGTCCTCACACGCGTGGCTGGAACATGACCGGACTCCTCACTCCCCCGGTTAGCACTTGTTAGTGATCACACAATACATTATTAAGTCACACACAAGCAAATGTCTAGGTCTTGTTAGACACACCAAGGGAAGGGAGTCACAATAATACAACATCATAATATATAACAACCGTAAACTCTTTTCATGCCTTAATCTTATAAGGTCGTAACACACAGAAAAGCAAATAACACCCAAGCCGGTGTAAACCGGTAGACAACAGACTGCAAGAAAACCATACCTTGGTCTTTGCCTCGTTTCGTTTCCACCTTGAGAGAATCCTAAACACATTAGTAACGTCGGTTAACGCCCTAGTCCATCATTAACTTGTTACTTCACATATCTATTTTACTTTACTTTCACACTTGTTATAACTCTTCACCATTTTAATTACCATTATAACACTCCTAACATGCCTTATATAACCTTATAATATCATTACTAACTTATTACCATTTTTAGATAACATCTCCCTTCTTAAAACAACATTTTTGGTCCATATTGTGGCCTGTCCGAACTTGTGTCCGAACCTCCAAGTTCGGACGCAAGCCGTGACTTTAGACAGAAAACAGACACACGTCCGAACTTATGTCCGGACTTCGGAAGTTCGGACGTGAGTCGAGAACGATTCTAGACAGAAATCCATGCGTCCGAACATGTGTCTGGACTTCCCAAGTTCGGACACAGTTCGAGGATAATCCTAAGGAAGAATGGGTACGTCCGAACTAGTGTCCGGACTTCCCAAGTTCGGACACTGTTCGCGAGTGAGAATTCTTTTACCCAACAGAGCCTGTCCGAACTTCCATATCCGGACGGAAGTTCGGACAAGGCATAATACTCAATTTCTAAGCCTTTAAACACTTAACCAAATTTCTCCAAAGCCTCCAACACTTATAGTATCTTCTCCTAAGGTTTCTAAGTGGCATTCCTTGCCTATTCTAATCATTATACCAAGATATTTCTTCCACACAATTCATTACTTAAACATCATTTCTTACAAACTTAAACTCCTTATGTCATCCTTGAAATCCCTTTTTTTAAGCTTACACTTTCTCCTTATTTTACCAAAGTTTGCCTAAGTCTCAACCTAAGTCCAAAATGACTTTGGTATATACTAAAACCTCAAGATAATGCCTAAGTCCTTATTACACTCTAGAACACTTCCTTGTTCATCAAAATTCCTTTAAAACATCTTGAACTCCTTATGCATTTCCTAAATTTCGACATAGGTTCTCCTAGCATTTTGTTACACCAAAGCACATTGTTTTCACCATTAAACACCAAGAACACTAAGAATCACCAAGAACACTCTCATACACAAAACTTCACTCAAATCTCACTATACTAAAATATAATACATAACTTAAATTGCATGGCACTTAGGCCCTTAAAATGCATGGCTCTTAGGCCCTTAAAGTGCTTAAATCATAAACACTGAATTTCCACAATATATAAGCCTTTGACCTGCAAATACATACAATAAGACATATGTTCTTTTACTAGTCTCCTTGAGAACATTTACTAGTCATTCACCTTTTGCTCTTTAGGTAGTTTTAACAAGCATTATAAGCTCATTTCTCCTAAGGCATTAAAACAACATTAAGTTAGTATATTTACCTCTTTTCCAAACAACTTCTTTCTTGTTTCCTTATAAAACCGGTAAGGTATTTGATTCCTTGTCAAGTTCTAAACAATATACAAACATCATAATGAGTATTCAAGCTTTAAGCTTCATCTCATTGTAAACCCTAATTTTACATTGTTTCAAAAACATTAATGTAGTTGTTTTACCTTGATCTTTGAAGAGAGTTTGAATATCTATGAAGAGAGGACTCCACCTAGTCCATGAAAGGTTGGAATGAAGCTAGAACAAGGTCACACAAAAAGCTCCATCAATGTACATTTTTGGTCAACGCAAAAACATGAAGGAAACTTGGTTTTTCTTTGAGATTCCTTACCTAGAAGCAAAGGAGATCAATAATATGTAGAAAGACAAGCTCAAGCTCCTTCAATGGTGGAACTCCATGGCACCGAAATGGGGCTCTTGAAGTTTGGAGAAGATAGAAATGAAGAGCTTGATGAGAGGAAGAGATTGGTGGTGTTTGTTTTTTATTTGGACAAGTGAGCTAGATTTTACAAGGGGTCAAAGCTAGAGTTTTAATGGTGGTGGTGAATATTACCGTGAGAGAGCAGCAAGAAGGAAGGAGATGGAGTTTGGAACCGTGTGAAATGGAGGAGGGAAATGAGAATGAAGATAGAATTTGCTTTAAGAAGATATTTGTTCTTATAAAGTAAATAGTAACTAAACTAGTCATCTTATTTATTTAACATGTTAACAAGTGAGTGGTGAGTCACCACACTTAAGAAACCGGCCCCCTTTATTACATAAGGGTATTTTAGTCTTTATTTGTCAATTTAATTACTTAAGATAACATATGTTACAAAATAGCTTATTAAAATCACTATTCATAAAAACAAGGCACATAGAAGTGAAATTTTTGATTTCCTATTGATATAGCCACCCAAATGTGATATTATATAGTACACATATATATTTAAGAGTAATGATGGACATTTAGCCACTCAAAACTCATTTACAAGACAATTTTTCAAAAATGTGCTTTAAGACTTCTTAAAGCACATTTTGTGTTTTAACTTGTTTTCAAGCTTGGTTTTTCTTTGGTAATTGATTTAATATGTTCATTAATATATAAATAAGGTCTTGGTAAGTTCATTAGGTCTTACCCAAGCTTATTCCAAGCTTAGAGCACATTTTGGCCTTTATTGACCTTAAGGTGTTTAATTGTATTCTTTATGGTTTAAATTGTTTACTAATGTTTCTAAGACATTTTCTTGTCTTAATAAATCATGTTTTAATGTTTAAACAACATACCTAGGTTTGGGGTATTTCAATTGTGCAAATACGCAAGAACATGAAGATAGCCCAAGACAGACAGAAGTCATATGCTGATGTCCGGAGGAGAGACCTCGAGTTCGCAGTAGGCGATCGAGTCTTCCTCAGAGTTTCACCAATGAAAGGAGTTTTCATATTTGGGCATAAGGGCAAGCTTAGCCCGAAGTATGTAGGACCGTACCTTATCACGGAGCGAATGGGCCCATTAGCCTGCAAACTAGACTTACCTGTTGAGCTTGGGAGAGTGCACAATGTGTTCCACATATCTTAGCTAAAGAAGTATGTGCCTCACCCATCACATATCTTAGAGCCCGAGACACTCGAGCTAGATCCTACACTTAGATATGAGGAGACCCTAGTTCGCATTTTAGACTCCAAAACTAGGGAGACCAGGAACAATACCATTAGGATGGTCAAGGTTCTGTGGTCAAACCACGATATTGAGGAGGCAACATGGGAGTTAGAGGACTCCATGCGAGACAAGTATCCAGAACATTTCCTTTAGTGTGTCTATACTTGTGGGGGTACGTGGGCATAACCCTCTTTAAGGGGGGTAGAGCACCACATGCGACTTGCATATTTGCAGTCTAGATAATGGTTTTGGTTTTGTGTTTGGTTATTGCGCATGTGTGCAATTGATTGAATGGTTATTGATGTGTTCTATGTGACACTTGAATGGTTATTGTTGTGTTCTATGTAACACTTGGATGATTATGGAAGTACACTTGTTTACAGTATCTATCAAGTATTTATGTTATATTACATTGACTCTCATGAGCAAAGGTTATGCGTATGTATGAGTTGCATACGCTCGGATGACTGGTGGAATGTAGAGGTATCAATATAGTATTGACACCCATGAATGATAAGTATACAGTGAGTAGTTATAAGGAACTTGATTCCATAGGATGAGTAAGTAGAAGTTATGACTTCGGGACGAAGTCCTTTTAAGGGGGGTAGACTGAAATACCCCTAACCTTTAAATAATTAAATAATGAGAAATAAGTATTACTTGGGGGATTATGAAACCCTAAGAAAATATATAAACACTTAGGCATTAAAACGCACCAAAACTTCTTAAGGTCAACAATGAGCATTAAGCCGGACCTTAAGCTAACCAAGGTATATGAACTATAAAACTCATGATAAGTCAACTAAGGATCATTATATGACCTTTAAAACACAGGTCCTCAGCTAGAACAGAGTAGAAATGCAAAATGCCCGGGAGAGTCAACACACCTCCCTTAAGGCCCGAAAGTTCCGGAAACTCCCGGAAATACTTTATAAGATGAAATAAAGCATTACACTTCATTCCAAATGCACCATAACACTTTATTAAACATATAAGATGAAGTCCTCACGCTAAATTCTCAATTAAAGACAAAGTGCTCGGAGGTTCCCGTTGGGGGCCCCATAAACCCCCGGGAATGCCCCGGAGAGGTACCGAAGTGGCACAAACTCCTATATAATTCATTCTTAGAGTTCCTATCATCATTATTCATCATTCTAAAGAGAATGCTCAAGCTACTTTTTCAAAAACACACAAAGTGCTCGGGGGAATTTCTTAACGCTCCTATTTTGCCCGGGAGTGCCCGGTAGCCGGGAATTGTGTCATGAGTTGATATAACCCCATATAACTCAATTTGGAACTCATAGCAACTACTTATTTTCCAGAATATCCTTAAAGCACAAAAACGCACCTTCGGGTGCCATAAAAACGCGTTCTACGCTATTACCTTGAAGTTTTTGAGGAGCCACGAGTTGGGAATCTTAAATGGGGATGAATTTAACATCAAAATAAATCAAATCCAGTGCTAAACTCATATCATAAGTAGGGCCGAAAATAAGATCAAAAAGTAGTATAAAATCAGCATTTTACCTTAGAAACTTTCATCTTTTATCTTGGTATAAATGTACCAATTAAATGTTGTGACTTATAACATGTTACAATATGATCTTAATACAATATAGTGTGACAGGAACCAAGTTAAAAATCAACTCCCCATGGCTACCAAAGTGGCCATTGTTTTGGGTGTATTTGTCATGGTTTTTGCTTAAAAAGTGTCTTATGGAATGGTGACTCATCTTCCATATATCATGTGACATTATGTCAAAAGAATCTCAGTCAAAGAAGGCCTCTCATTACCGAAAACCTACAGGAAAATGAGAAGATGATTAGCCTTTGAAAAGTAATGAATTAAATACAAACTAGATCTAGCTTTTTGACAAGGCAAATAAACAATGAAGCATCCCATCCTCTATCCTATGTCTGCCGAAAATAAGCAAGGGAAAAGGGGAGTTTGATTGCTGTACAATATTCAAATAAAACATATACCTAACTATGCATATTCCTATGTCTAATATAAACAAAAATCAAGAGGATTCCTATAGCACATTGCCGAAAATCTGCAAGGAATTAAGACAAGATTAGCATGGGTATTCATCTTAGAAAATTCAAAAGAAACAACTACCTACCTTTGCCCTTGTCATCTTGTGTCAATTGACAATCAAAGTCTCCATTTCTTTCTTCACATGACCAAAAGTCTAGCTGATTGAGAGGCTTTATGGAGCCAAGAGACAAGCAAATAAACTATGGAAAAGTTAGCCAACTTTGACATTATTGTGTCAAAAATTCATTCCTTACCTATTCTCTTAATACCTCACGGTAACCTAGCACCCCTTTGCCCTTCCTTGTCCGATTTTGGTAAGCACTCTTCTTCTCTCTTTTCTTTCTACCTTAGCTAGTTCTTCTTGTGAGCTTCAAGCTCCATTAATGGAGATTTAACCTTAAACTCCATTTTTGTGTTAAATTCCTAGCAACTTCCAACAAGTCTTGATTCAAGAATCATCCTAGCAACCTAGCAAGATTTCGCCAAGCTTAGTACTCCAAGGAGTTGTCTTGATTCAACAACAACTTAAGGAACAAACAAGACCAAGTTAAGGTATACTTCTTGTTTGAAAATCCTAGCAAATACATTAGTTAATGTCTGAAAATTTCAAGCTTCTAAGCCTATGTTCTCTTCATTATTTCATGAAGGAAACTTGGATCTCCAATCATCCTATGGTGTACCGAAAATTCCTTGACAAATACCTAAGGTAAACTCTTATAAACTACTCCAAACCTTACTTATAAATCCTTGTTAGAAGTCTAACACTTGGATCTCCTAAACCTATACATGGAGGCCGAAAATTCTACATCAAAATAGCATTGGAAGAGCTTGGAATTCAAGGGGAAATCAAGTACAAGAATCATCTTGATTTAAGGAGTAAGTTTCTATAATTAAATCTACTAAGTTTAAGTTTGATTTAAGCTTCAAACTTTGGTACAAAATTTATGTACAAGCCTTAGATTAATTAAGGTCGAAAACTATATGATATATTATCAAGAAAATAGCTTATAACATATAAGGTAAGATTATTACCTTAAGGTATAAATTTGTGTCACAAAAATTTAAATATGATGCATATAAATTCAAGCCGAATCGTCTAGGGGTTAAATGTTCTATTTTGAGCTTATAATCATTCTAAGTCATTAGCATAATTTTTAGAAGTGTTATATGGCTTATATACATTTATATACACTTATTATAAGGTATAAATCAAGTTTTAAAACCATATGATAAATATTTGTTACAGCCGAGAATAAAATGTTCTATTTGGTGATTTTTGAGGAATATAAGTATATTAGCTTATGTTATAAATTTTGGGAATATTAAAAATAGATACAAGTATTTAAATGGCTAGTTTATAAAGTTATGTGGCTAAAATGTAAATTTTGAAAAGTATGGTATACTAAATATAAATGCCGAGAGTTAAAGGATTGATATGGCATAATTATGATATAATATAAGGTAGGAATTAATATTATGAATTTTGGTCAAATTAAACAAGTGTTTAAGTGTTGAAATAACATTTGATAAAGTTTTGGGGCTATTTTGTAACTTCTAGAAAATATAGTGTATAACCGAATTACATATGATATTCTGGGTATATTAAAGTATTAATTATGAAATTAGGCTTTGGTCAAAGTGTTGACCAAAAAATTTGGGTTAAAACGATTTATGACTTAAAATATTAGGTTTATAAAAGTTTTGGGGTGAATATGTAATTTATTAAAGTATATATGTAAAACCGAATTGAACATAGGGCGAAAGCATAATTTGTAGAATTATAAGGGTCATTTCGGTTATTGCAGACGGCAAAATGAGAGTGGTTGGAACTGGTGTATTTTAAATAATTGAGAAAGAAATTAATAACTCAAATATCCGTCGGGCTGCTAACAAAACCCGATCGCAGTAGTATAGTAAGACAGAAGCGGTCGGGGTCAAACCGTGGGACTTATAGCGAAATAATATAGTACCTAAGCTTTGTCACAAAAGGGGGGAATTGATTAACTTGTTTTTGTAAAGTAAAAAGCAGATAAAATTAACTGAGTAGAAGATAAATTAAACGGGACTCCGAGTTCAGGTTTATATAATCTGATTAATTATGCCATCTCTACCGGTTTATTATAATAGTTTGGCAAAATTCCTGTTATTATCTTAAGGACTAAATCATAGACTCAAAATGACTCGTTTACTAGAAAGTGCTCGGTCTAATCTAGATTCGAGCAAAACACATGTAAATGGATTAAGTGAGAGGAATTATATTTTGCATCTGAAAATACTAACTTATTTAATCAAAATAAGTTTTCCACAGATTCATCGATTAATTAACCTGTGTATTTATCACTGATCTGATCAAAATAGACTTTGTAAAGCATTTTAATAAATTCATGAAATTTATTAAAAAGGCGAGAGATAAGCTTTAATCGTAACAAACTGTATTTAATTAAACCGGTAAAAATATAGATTATATAATTAAACAAACTATAATTACACCTTCACCCGGAGTAAATCCTCTTAGCGCAACATAATTAAAAAGACATAATAAAGAATAAAAGAAATCATCTGGGAAAGATAATTAATTTAGCTCCTCTATTTTGACTGCTAATATTTTGGACAGAGGTTGGACAGAACAACAGTATGGAAATGGAATGTTTTATGGGATGAGGTGATGTGTGGATTTTATGTGGACATTATGTAGGTGAGATGTATGATTTTTGGAGTGGAAATGGTGATTTTGTGGAGGAAAAATGACATTAGTTTGGGGGTGGAATGAGATATGTATTAATGGAGGGTTATAAGTATATTTATAGTGAAAATGGGGTAAAAAGAGAGGGTATGTCGGTGTGTGAAAAGATAAAATAATTTATCCTTTCATACCATGTCGATGGTGCCCTGTACGCTGTAAAATTCGTTGTGTCCGAACCAGCGTCCGGACCAGGCTGGTTCGGACATGTCGACGGTAAGCGGAGCTTGCTCCACGTGTGTGCGTCCGGACCAGCTCATCCGGACACTAGTCCGGACGAGAATTCATTTGCCTCTAAAATATTCGTTTCAGCTCCGATTTAATCCCCGTTTGTTGCGTTGGAATCCTCATGAGTAAATCTACTTAATTACATGCCTTTTTCTTACATTGAACATATAAAATTCATTAGTTCATATCAAAACATAAATCTTAGGAAAAAACGCATAATAAGTGGGAAACATGTGTTTCAGATATTGCAATTCATAAGGTATTTAAACCCTAAAAGTCTATATGTTTGCACTTATCAAACTTCCTCACACTTAGCTTTTGCTTGTCCTCAAGCAAAATACAGAATTAAGCTCCTGAGGAATTCCATAGAATTAAATCTTTGGGTAAAAAAAACGTAGAAGGGAATTAAGCATAATAACAATCCTAAGATTAACCTTTGCTCATAACTGTATGTTTCTTTCTTTTTAGTGGATACAAGCTCTTCAAACCAAAAATTTGGAGAAGTTAAATCATCAAGAATGAACACAGATTAACTCGGGATCTTTCCACCATTTCTTTCCTTAAATACCCAGAAATGACAAGGGATGTGAAGTATTGCTTTATTCCGTAGTACCTTTCAGCACCACATACTCATGATCTAAATAAGTTTAAGCTCTTTTTTTTCTTAACAAACTTTAATAGCACTGTTTGCAAATTTATTTTAAACCCTACAGACTTTTCTCCCCGTTAGCAGTTTTGGGTCTTTTATCCCAGATCAAATGATCTTAGGTAAATGGGTGATGAAGCACCCCAAGGACTTAATAACCGAATGGAAGAGGCCCGTTTCAGTTTAAACAAAAATATTAGATCAGCAGAGTACCTTGCCTTATTCTTCCATTCCAAACTTTCCTTTCATTCCCAAGGTACCGAGTTAAACCAGTTCAGACTTTATAATTAGCTTGCACACAAAATAATTTTTATAATGAAACCATGAAAGCTAACAATTATGAGCAAAACTAATCTTAAAGTTGCTTACCATGCTTAATTTTTCTACAAAATATTTTCACCCGTAAATCTAATGTCTATATGTATTAGATCAGCTAGCACATATTCAGGGAAAGGTCTCTACTTCCTCACACTTAAGAGGAACAATGTCCTCAATTGTTCAGTTAAAAATTTTTCAAGTAAGAAGACGTTTCAAAATGTGTCATACTCATGGAGGATAGCGGTCATGTATTGCAATAGAGATAAATCAAGTAAGAGGAGTAAAACGAACTTAACATAATTTAAATTGTGCAAAAATTAAAACAAACAACTCCCCTTATATCCTTGGATTTGAGAAAGTAGCCCTTCCTCACACTTAAACTTTTGTCGGGGGAAACGTTCCTCACACTTGCGTTATGCAAGTGCTCAACTCTGCAGATGGAATGTCTTATTGAAACATTGAAAAGGAAAAAATGCTATTATATAATAAAGATAGTGCGTAAACTGAAACAAACCAAATAAACAGAAAACTATCAAATGTTAGTAATACATTAAATAAATAACAAAGCAGGAATGGAAAAACCAAAGAGAGAAAATAACTGTCATAAAATCACTCAGGCGGTGGGTAGTTAGCCTGCCACTGCTGGAAGTCATGTAGTAGAGTCTCATAATTATCCTGCGACTGTCGTGCCTGCTCCCGAAGGAGGCTGATCTCAGCTTGGAACGACTGCTCCATCTGCTGCTGTCTGCGCTCGAACTCATCCCAGGTCACATAACCGCTCCTGGGTGCTGGGAATGCCGCATACTGCCGCTCCTCTGCTGCAGTGGAAGTAGGGACTGGCTCTGACGGTCCCTCTCCAACATCTCTCTGCCGCTTCTGAGTACGTGGACCCGCCTGCTTAATCCACGCCGCTCCATCATAGTCAAATCTCATCCTCTTCATGGTGCCCATGTCAATGGGTGACCTGGAAGTGGAACGACCCTCCTCAGCTAAGATCACTCCCTGCTCCCTGAGGAAGTGGCAGATCATAACAGGGAATCCAAGCCTGTGACGGTCCTTGTGCTCGATGATGTAGCGCAGATGCTGCTGTAAAAGCTGGGGTAGATATAGAGTGTAGAAGCTCCAACAAAAGAAGAGTTCACGACCGCCTGGATAAGATAGCAGTCGGTCTGGTTGAGGTCAGAAGTGTGTCGTGGCGCGACAATGGCCACCAGAAGCACGAACAGGACTCGCTCGCGAGGGTCCTGTAGAAGATCAGCTGGGATGACCTGCTTAGACTGGTCATCCCCTCTTCGTCTGTGCGGTGCCTGAAGTAAAAGGCACTGTAATGTCGGTGCGGCATTCTGAACCTCATTATGAAGTTGCACCAGATCATCATCCTCATTAATAGGAGGAGCAGGGTAAGGGATCCCTAGGTAAGTCGCAATATACTCTACTCGAATAATGATGTCCCTCCCTTGGACCGTGGAGCGGACGGTGCCTTCTTGGATACGGGAATTCGCATAGAAAACCCGTACCTCACGTGGGTAGAATACTCCACCCATGTCTAGTAGCTTCACCCATCCATGCGCCTCCAGAAGCTCGGGTAACCCAAGCTGGCGCTGTAACTCCGGTGCGACCGATCGTTCAGGTTCAATTTCGCACTCCAGATTGAACCAGTCTGCTGCCTGTTGAGATATAAAATCCGGTGGGGGTGCCTGACTGGAACTAGTAGCAGTGGTTTTACTCTTCTTTGAACGTCCAGTTAATTTTCTCAACATCCTGTTTAACACAAATTAGCAACATAGAAAGCAGGTAGAAAAATAGTATGAAATTCAAACATAAATACATAAATATCCACAAATTCTACCTAAATTTCGACAGAATCTCACCTAAAAATATTCAATTCTCCACAACTAAATTCAATCAATAAACAAGATAATGCAATACCATCATCAAACAAATCCACTCACAACATTGTACAATCATAAACCTCCATAGTTACAACAACAATGCATTATACAACCGAAAAACGGAAATATAACAACAATATTTTCGTAACTATTAAACCTCAATTTGGAATTCAATCAAAAACACCAAAATTGAGTATAACAAGTGTAGAATTTACCTCGTGGGAGTATAGGATGATTGTAGAAGAAGAAATTGATGACAAAAACGCAAGAACGAATTCACAATTTGCGAAAACGTCAACCCTAGATTCGGAACTTTAGTCACTGATTTCTCCTTGTGTGGTTGATGGTTTGTGGATTTCTTGCTATAGAAATGTAGAGAATTGAAAAACGAAGATTTCGGTACCAACCTTGCTCGATTTGGTGGAGTAATGAAGAATCTAGAGCAAAGAGAAGATTTGGGGCGATTTGTGGTTGTGCGGTCGTTTTTTGTGGTTTGGGAGATTATACTGAACAGACCGATTCGACGGTTTTAAAATACCTGATAAGCACTGGGTTGCCTCCCAGTTAGCTGCTCTTTTTTAACGTTCTTAGCTAGACGCCCATAATTTCATTCTGTTTGAGAGGAGTTGTGGGTTGGGGTCCCACAACTTCCTATAGTCAAGCTGCGTAGCAGCTTGAGTTTGTGTTGAACTCTCCATGGGAGAGATTTATTCTTAGATAGTGCCGGTTTCGAAACAGGAGTAAAAGTGTCATGCTGTTCCTGGACAAGAGAAATTCTAAACAAATCAGTTGAAATATCAATAGGACAAGTATACCTCTTTAGACGGGCTCCATTAACTTTGAAAGTTTCGCCCTTCTTGTTTTGTAGTTCAAAGGCACCATATGAGGTCACATCAACAATCCGGAAAGGACCAGCCAATGAGATTTGAGCTTCCTAGGGAAAAGCTTCAATCTTGAATTATAGAGGAGAACCAAGTGTTGGGGTAAAACCTAACGGTAAATTGTGTTGGGGGTTTAACCTAACGGCAAGTGTACCGGTCGATTATAGCAAGTTTTAAATCTCGGAGTATTCCCTGAGTATCGAATCCAAGGAGGCAGCGGCTAGTTTAATTTCTACTTACACACAAAACAAGAATAATAAAAAAATAACAGGAAATTGGGGGTTTTGTATGTGATGGTGAATATTGTAAAGGAGTTCAATAAGTAGTAAATAACAGGTAAATAATTGTTTTGGTTTTTTTTTATAAGGGAAATTCCGGTTTACTACTTCTCTCTAGATTGCAATTTCTTCCCCTAAGTGATTTCTACAGTATTCTGAATAAAACTCTAGAATAAAGATAACTCGTATTCGGTCTCCCGCTCCACGAATTCTAATTAGCAAAAACCGAATCCTAACTCTCGTTATGAATCCACTGTTTACTAATTGCTTTAAGTGTAGTCTAGATTAACGGTCAGCTAGTGTTTTAGAGGAATTACCATCTCTATACTAACTGGTTCTTTCCCTGTAGTCAATTGATAGCCGCAGTTCTCACTTATAAGCTAACAAACTGATAAACTTATTTAATTGATCAGATTAAAGTTCTAGGAATTCATAAGGGAAAAGAACTTTATTCTATTGTACTGCAGAAAATCACAAAGGTTCAGAAATAATTATTCTAGAGATACATAGTAAACCGAAATTAAAAGCGACTACTCAGCCATAGACAAAATAACAATGCTCAATATAAACAGCATAAGGATAGAGGGATTTAGCAGAAAAACTGATTTTAGAAGCCGTGGTCGATTCTGCAAATTCCACAATCGTCTGGTCACGTCCGGCTGTCTTGGGTCGGACGTAGATCCGGACACGTTGTCCTGGTGCTGTCCGGATCCGGACGTCAATCCGGACGCGGGTAAATGAAGCGCTGCGAGCAGGGTTTTGTCTGTGAGTGAGGGTGAAGGTTTACGGAGAAGGACTTATGACTGGGGATGGAGCGAGTCGTGGATGAGAGGTTTATGTAGAGAGGAGGAGAGGATTAGACTCTGAGAGTGGGACAATTTGAAATGAAATAGAAGGTGGGTTTATATAGGATTAGAAAGATAGACATAGGTTAGTGGGATTGGTGTATTCGTCATTTATTGAGCATGGCTCTGTATCAATAATGGTTGAGGTATGGGTTAAACTCGCTTTCGGCTGATAATTGCGCCGAAAGCCCGATTATCAGCGCGATTGCATTTTTATTTTCAGCTCTGTGTGACGTCCGGATCTGTGTCCGGATCCGGACGTGAGACAGCGGTTTTGGATCTGAATCTCGGAATATGTCCGGATCGCTGTCCGGATCCGGACAAGACACAGAATTCTCGGTTGGGTCACGTCCGGCTAAGTTGACCCGACAGAGATCCGGACGTGAGATGTCCGGTTCTGCGTCCGGCCAAGTTGACCCGGACACGACCAATTTTTGTGTTTTTTCCCTGATTTGTTCCCCGTTTGTTGCGTTGTAATCCTTATGATGTAAAATCTTCATTTCCCTGGGTTTTTCCTATATTTAACATATAAAGTGCATCAGTTCATATCAAAACATCAATCTTAGGAAAAACACAGAATAAGTGGGAAACATTGCTTAAATTGTAGCAGATTATAAGGTAATTAAACCTTTAAAAGCCTATATGTTTCACACTTATCAACTTCCTCCCACTTAAGCTTTTGCTTGTCCTCAAACAATTAAAGAATAAGAATGTCTCTAAAACCGTCACATAATCTCAAGATTAAACAGGTGCAGAGGGAAATCAAGCAAAGTGACAAATGAAAGAATAATCTTGCTCTTTAGAGGTAGGTTTTCACAAACAGTGAAAGAAGAACAATTTTGTAAAAGCATAGAGAAACTAGATTGTAGAAAACAAGTTAACTTAGCTTGGGACTTTCCACCAATTTTCATTCCTCTAACCTTTGGATGACAAGGGGTGTGAAGTAATGCCTTATTCCGCAATACCTTTCAACACCACGCACTCATGATCAAAAGTATAATTTTAACTGCAATTATCTTCTTTGTAAGCGAAAGCATTTATCTTCAAGAGTTATGTATAAAACAAACTAATATTTGAGATCTTGCAGAGTTATTCCGTAACCCAGACTTTTCTCTCTATCCTTGAGATGGTGTTGGGCCAACTATCCCAGATCCCGAGACCTTAGGTAGATAGGTGTTAAGGCACCCTTAAGACTTAATAACCGGATAGACGAGGCCTGCTATTGTTAGGAAAAAATTTTGATCAGTGGAGTACCTTGCCTTATCCTTTTCATTCCAAACATTCACTTCATTTCCAAAATCCCAAGCTAAAATAATTGGTTTCCACAACTAGCTAATCCACCTGGTTTCAGTGAAAATAGAGTATTTTTGAAATAAAATTATTTATCAAACCTCATCAAGCAAAACGATTCTTACGGTTGTCACTTGGTTTAATTTCAAATGCTCCTGTAATTTTTTTTGGTGTGCACAGTCATTAGAGAGCAAAAAGCAAGTGTGGCATTAAAGAACAACTAGCATGTTTTCAGGGAAAGGTCTTTCCTTCCTCACACTTAAGAGGAGCAATGTCCTCATTGTTCATAGAAAAAAGCAGTGAAGAAAAGATCTTTCAAACATGCTATACTCATAATAGACGCATAAGCAATAATAACCCTCAACGCAAGAAAGGTGGAACATCAATAAGTAAATTAGGAACTGAGACTCCCCTGGTGTTATAGATTGAGGAAGATGTTCTTCCTCACACTTGAAGTTTTTCAGGGGTCGAGATATTCCTCATGAGTCACAGATAGTATGCGTGTCGTCCAGAGCAAAAGTTGCGAGTTTCTAAACGATAAACAAATGCAGTGAGAAACCTAAACAACAAGAAAAGAGAAGCAAATAATGCACCAATACCCGAAACCGATCGAGCAGCATGTTCTATTTGAACATATTCTGGCACATAGTTGTTCTATGAGAACCAAGGCATTAAAACATCCAAACATGGCAAATAATAACAATAAACAGTAGAACATTAACCTAGAAAACAATTGCAGAATTTTTTTTTTGTGTGTGTCCGGATCAACTTGGCCGGACGCAGAACCGGACGTCTCATGTCCGGATTTGCGTCCGGCTGGATTTAGCCGGACACGTTGAAAATTTTTTTTTTTTCTCTCACCCCACCATTACTATTTTTTTTATTTTTTTTTTACATGTCCGGATCCACGTCCGGGTAAACTTAGCCGGACACACTAGGGTTTTCTAGAGTCCGGATTTGCGTCCGGCTGGATTTAGCCGGACACGTTGAAAATTTTATATATATATATATATATATATATTAAATTAAAAACCATTAATCTAAAACACCTCATTATTTTAAAAATAAAAACATTTCCAAAAATAATTAAACAAAGATAAAAAAACACAAGAAATGCATAAATAAAATAGCCAGAGTGTTAAAGGACTCCCTGATCAGTGGTGAACAATGCCATGATATTTCCCCACACTTGAGTTCAGTTTAGCATTAGAATGAAGTACCTGAAAGATTAAATCTGCAAAACCAGAAGAACTCAAGTGGAACCAGGCAGAGTTATCTATTGAAATAGGGGAGTCGTGGCTCTTGCAGTAAAATAATGAAAAGTCTCAACAAATAAAAGAAGATTATATCAAAGGAAAATTATATCAAACAAAAGGAAAGTGTAAAAAGAAAGTAGGGAGAAGATTTATACTGGTGGGCTACCTCCCACCAAGCTGCCCGTCTTTTCAGTCTTTGGCTAGACCTTGTTATTGTTCTCTCAAGAGATTCCAGAAGATTGGGCCGACATGAACTCCGAGAAGCTTCCAAAATGTTTTTCGAAGACCTACCAGCATAAAACAGTAGCTTCTCACCCTCTGCATTCAAAGTGATCGTTCCATGAGCAACTTCGATTCGAGCGTCGGCTGTCGCTAGGAAGGGTCTTCCAAGGATAATAGGGACCGTCGGATCTGCAGCCATGTCGAGTACGACAAAGTCGCAGGGGAAATACAGATGCTCCACCTTAACCATCACATCCTTTGCAATTCCACAAGGGTAAAAACCGAGCGATCTGCCAGCTGAAGCGTCATTCGTGTAGGCTGTAAGTCTCCAATTCCAAGCTTTTCAAATATAGTGTATGGCATGAGACTAATTGACGCTCCTAAATCAGCAAGACAGTGGTCAAAGTCAATGTCTCCTATTCTGCATGGAATTGTGAAGCTTCCAGGATCTTTGCATTTTTCTGGTAAGCGCTTCTGTATGATCGCTGAACAAGTCTCTGTGAGCTGAATAGTTCCTGTCTCAACTAACTTTGCCTTATTAGATAAAAGCTTCCTTAAATACTTGGCATAGTTAGGTACCTTCGCAACTAAATCAACAAAGGGGATATCAACAGATAATTGACGAAGTAAAGTAAGAAACTTATCAAACTCACTATCCTCTTTGGAACGCTTGGTTCTGTTTGGAAATGGAACTGGAGGAGCAACTTAAACTGTAGGTGGTGTAGGTGAAGGAGATATGGTAACTTCACAATTCCGCTCATTCTCTAGCACCGGTTGCTCTATGCTCACCACCTGAGGCTCAGTAGCTTTACCTTTACTACTCATAGTAGCTACCTTCTTCGCTGTTTCCTTTTCATGCAGTAGACATTTGTTAGCCAAAATATCATCCACCAGTGTAGCATAATTTGGCATTAACTTAAGCATATTATAAAAAAGAATATCTTTAGTTAATTTCTTAAAAATTTTAAGAAATTTTCCAAGCTGTTCATCAAGGTCCCTTTTCTTTAACCTGTCAGGAAAAGGAACAGGTTCTTCAAATTTACGATTGGAAATAGAAGAGTAAGAGGGTTGAGTTTCAGGAGACTCCTTCTCCTTGGGTTTTTCAAAAACTTTACTGGAGTCCTTAACCTCTTGTTGAACAGGTAAAATTGCAGCGACAAGTGGAGTATCTTCTTCCACAACAAAAACAGCTTTAGCATACTCGCGAGGATTCTTTTCTGGCTGGCTAGGTAGAGCCCCTGCAGGTCTATCAGAAAATTTTTCATTCAGTTGGGCAATCTGAGTCTCGATATGTTTGTTGAAAGCTCTCTGCTCCAAGATGAATGTCTTGTTCTCATGGTTTGTGTTTTCTTGTTGTTCGAGTTTCCTATTGGTCGACAAGATAAACTCCCGCATCATATCCTCCAAACTTGAACTCACACCAGCTGGCTGTTTCTGTGCCTGCTGGTTCTGCATTTGTTGATTCTGATGAGGTCTCTGAAAATGCGGAGTGTTCTGCTGTGGAGGCCTCTGGCTGTAGTTATTTCCCTGGAATCTCTGCTGTTGATATCCTTGGTTGTTTTGATTGTTGTAGAAGTTCTCTTGCCTGTTTCCCAGATAGTTTACCTCTTCATTTTGCTGAGAAGTACACTGACACATGTTGGAACTTCTACCACAATACTCACACTGTGGGAAAGAATCAGTCACAACAGCTGCACTTGACTGAGGGTTCATCATTGCACACATCTTCTCGAATTGCTTAGACATGCTATCCATTCTAGCAGCTAAAAGAGTGTTCGAATCTACCTCATAGATTCCAGCGGAATTCCTTGGGGGAACCTCAGTAGATGCCCTAGTGCCTCCCCACTGATTGGATGCATTGGTAATGGTCTCCAACAATTCCTTGATTCTAGCTATGGGTAATTCCATGAGGCTTCCTCCTGCACAAGTATCTACCAACAAGCGGCTTGAATGATCCAAATCTTTGTAAAAGGATTGTAAAATTACCTCCTCTCCCAAGCCATGGTGTGGCACTCACTACTAGAAAACAGTAGTTTACCTACGGAAATTACCTACGGAAACTTTTCCGTAGGCAATTACCGACGGAATACCTACGGATTATAATACCAGCCATTGGTTCAGTTTTTACCTACGGAATACCGGCGGAATTCCATCAAAACATTTACCTACGGAAAATTCCGTTGGTAAATTTGAAGGGAAAAGTGCGGGAGGACTGGCTGGTAATGGCGCGTATAATGCCATTAAATTACCCACGGATATTTTCCGTAGGTAAACAGGCGGGATTTTGAAGAAAGGTTACCTACGGAACATACCGTCGGTAAATGCGGCTTCATGTAAGGATTACCTACGGATTCATTCTGACGGTAATTACCTACGGATTCATTCCGACGGTAATTACCTACGGATAATTCCGTAGGTAATTACTCGTTTATATATAAGCGGGCGATATTACTTGTAACACGAAACGCTGTCGTTTTCTGAGATGAATACCGACGGAATACTCCGACGGTAATTACCTACGTTCTTCATTCCGTCGGTAATGTTTCGTAGTGGTAGACGGGAGTTTAATTGCTGAAACGCGGCATTTTCTTCCACGTAAAGATTACCTACGGACTGGTTCCGAAGGTAATTACCTACGGCTCTATTCCGTTGGTAATTACTCTTTTATATACCAGGCGAGGAGATTACTTGTAACCGGGAACGCTGTCATTTTTTTGGATGGGTACCGTCGGAATTTGCCGTCGGTAATTACCTTCGATATCTAATCCGCCGGTAATTATATTATGAAAACACTCGTTAACTACTTTCTTTTATCTTCTTCGTGTAACTTACCTCTTTGCAAAAGGCAATTTTACTCACAGCTCTACCCTACCCACTCGATTATACTCACAGATCTACCCTAAACCCACTCTTCCCAGCGCGTCTTGAAGCCTGTCGTCGAGTTTCGGATTTTGCCACTGCATCAATAATTTTTGTCTCTCTGTTCGAGTCGCTTAAGTCCATTCGATTGCCGAAGTGCTGTTCGGTCGCTCAACTCCATTCGATTGCCCAAGTGCTGTTCGGTCGCTCAAGACCAACTCAAATCGCAAGCAGCCAGGATATTGGTGGTCTTGTCCTCTCTGACATTCAGGATCAGGTATGTTTCTCTGTCTTTTTTGGCTTTGATTATGCTCTACGTAGGTTTGGTTTATACGAAATTGAAAATGTGGCCAAAATCCGAAAATTAGCTTCTGGCGATTCTGGTTATAGCAATGTTGGTGTCGCTTCTGGTTATAGCAATGTTGGTGTCGCTTCTGGTTATAGCAATGTTGGTGTCGCTTCTGGTTATAGCAATGTTGGTGTCCCTTCTGGTTATATCTATTAACATAATTGAGAAGATTTATAAAGGGTTTAGTTTCTAATCTTGTCTTATAACTGTGGAAACAGATGATAATTGATTTAATTGCTTCGTTAGGTTGGTATGTTAGAAGAGTTTGCAAGGATGGGGAATAAATAGAGTTAGGTGTTTATACTCATACGCTGTCTTAATCCTCTTCTTGTGTTTATGCTGTGCAGGACTCACTGCTGCTTGCATATCAGATTGAAGACAGGGCTGATAACACTTCAGTTCAGTCACAGTAATATACTCTAACTTGTCTTCTTCTCTTCAGTTTAGTCATGGTAATTTTGCAAGCTAATTGGCGAACAATTAATTGATAAGTAGAGATGAAATTGCTAAAAACGTTAATGCTTATTCTTTTATGGCAAAAATGAATCATACTTGTGTGTAATATTTCTTTTGATTGTATTAATAATAAAATTCAGATGTTTGATCCATGAACTGCATTTTTCTTCATCTTCTTCTTCTTTCTTCCTCTCCTTCTTTCTTCCACTCCTTTCTCCAACATTCAAGCAGTCAGACTTATTCTCCTTTCCTCTTCTGTCAATTTCAGAGGTGTATCTGTCGACCAACTAGGATAAAAACCCCAATTTCAGCGTCAGTCCACAGTTCAGGTACTCCCTTACTTTTTGTGTGATTTACTTTTAATTTTATCTATAAATATAGACACAGGTTTAGCAAGGATTTACAATAAGTCCTTTTGAGTTATGTGGTTAATTAAGAAAGCGAGACAAGAGTAAACAGTACAAGTAAAGATAATCTACTGTAATGTTCATGTCGGTCACAATTAACAGAAAAAAACAAAAAGAAAACTAACCCAGAACACCATAACAGTAGCTTAATCAATTTACATGTGAAGATTAGTAATAATTTTAATAAAATCTATATCCTACCTGTAGCATGGTGGAGAATATGAAGGTGCAATTAATGCATTATTCACCATTGTCTTTATCTCCATGTTAATACCCTCTATCATACTGCCAAATATCCCTCTAATTTCCAAGACTAACCCTCAAATATTCTCCTTTAGCATTCTGCAACATATCCTTCTAGTTTCCTTTTCAGTTACAGACCTTGATATAAGCATTCTGCCATGTAACTTTTTCAATTTTTCTGCTTGTTTATTCCAGGGCTGTGATTCTTTTACCATTTGCTCCACTTAAAGCTCCTCACTTGCTGCTAGAATGACATTTTTATCATTTTGATGGTGGTCTTATTTCTTCTTCGTTATCTGACAAATTCTGTCTTGAGGTCTTCCACTTTTTTCCTTCCTAAAATTGTGTTTTGTTCTTACTTTCTAAATATTGTTTTGGCTGTTGTATGTTTCCGCATTTATCGCCCGGTTCCCAGCAAATTCGTCAGCTATTTAATTTTCTAGATTTGAATAATAATGCTACTGCAATATTTGTTAACCGACTTCAGCTAGTCTCATACCTTCTAAACTATGTCATTTTACCTCTGTTTTTTACTGTTATTCAGAAACAGTTTTCAATTATCAAAGTTCTAAAAAGGCTTGAAATTGCTTTAGCTTTGTCCCATTTCGAGTTCCTCCTTCTAAAGCAAATTCACAAAAGCGGTAATCGAACTTTTCTAATTCTATCTATCATTTTTATGTATCTATTACAGGAGATATAAAACAACAACCCGTGGTCTGCTGTTGAACCTCTTCTTCTGGTTGAAGTTGAACTCCACATATCAGGTATGACACATCTAGTTCCATCGTAGTCATTCTAACCAATTACCTAGCATGAAATGAATATGGAGTTATTAAACTCTTTCAAATAATTTAGCTCCTTGGGTAACAATATGTAATACTTCTGTTTTGTGCGTTAGTAATGCCTACGTCAGCAGTTCAATCTTTTGAATAATACTCGATTTTCCATTCTGTTTTAGCTGCTAATTGGTAAAGTTTGGGTATTTCGAACTTTACGCATCGCTAATCTGCTTCAGCTCTTTGAAACGTGTTTGGACCTATTAATCTTTTAGCTGAAATCTGATTATAATATATACTTAACTTGGCCTTCACTAGGATTGAGTTATTGTATTTATTTTCTTAACAACAACAAAAAGTCATACTCTAAATTGTTTATACACTTAAGTAATACTCGATTGATGTTATTATTATGTTCTCTTACTATTTAATATGATTATTATTGACAATCATACTAGTAGATTCATAATCATTAACACTCCGACACCATTTTTTTATACACTAACCATTAGACACATTAATCTCGTATAGATAAGATGAGTTCAGATAGACGTTGGATGTATGATTTAGTGCGAATGCGAAATGGGAGGCCAACCCAAGAATGGTTGGCAAAGATAGAGGAATTTGTTGCGTTCGCACTATCACATCCTGAGTGTGTGAGGGAGAACAACAAAATCAAATGTCCTTGTCCCTTGCGTCGCTGCATGAATACTCAGTATCTAGGTGCTGATATGGTCAAGGTACATCTGGCAAAGAAGGGATTCATGTATGGCTACTTTGTCTGGAACTTCCATGGTGAAGTAGGTTCTATTAATTCGGCTGATTTGTCAAGTCGCATTGATACAACAAGTGATCAGACATCAACATTGAACAACTATGAGACAATGGTTGTCAACGCTTTTGATGCTCAGTACGAACCAATGGATGATGATCCTTTCAATGAAGCAGTTACGGAGGATGATTTGGACATAAGTGATGATGTGGAGGAGCCTCCTAACCCAGAAGCTAAAAATTTTTTTGAGCTTATGGAGGCTGCCAGGAAGAAGTTATTTGATGGAAAACACACACTATTGTCATTGATTGTTCTGTTGCTCTCAATGAAGACTGACCATCAAGCCTCACAAACACTCATTGATATAGTTTGTCAATCATATCATGATTTGTGGCCAAATGATAACCATATTCCAAAGGACTACTATGGTGCTAAAAAAGTAGTCAAAGGTCTTGGGCTTCCTGTGGAGATAATTCACTCATGCATCAATCATTGTATGATATACTGGAGGGAAGACAAAGATCTTGATTCTTGCAAGTTTTGTCACGAACCAAGGTACAAACCAGTGGCTGAGGGTTCTAAACGAAGGAAAACAAAGATCCCAAGAAAGAAAATGCATTACTTCCCCATCATACCAAGACTTCAAAGGACTGTACGCTTCTCCGGAACAGCAAGTGAAATGCGTTGGCATGCTGAGCACAATGGAGGATGGCAAGATGTGTCATCCATCTGACTCTAGAGCATGGAAACATTGATGAGAGCAATCCTGAATTTGCTAAAGAAGTTAGAAATGTGCGCCTTGGCCTGTGCACTGACGGATTTCAGCCATTTGGGCCATCTGGCGACCATATTCATTGTGGCCTGTATCCTGACTCCTTACAATCTACCACCTGGGATGTGCATGAAAGATGAATTTCTTCTTACATGCTTGGTGCCTGGACCGAAAAATCCAAAAGGGCGGATAGATGTGTATCTGCAGCCTCTTATTGCAGAGCTACAACAATTATGGGGTGAAGGAGTTAACACTTACGATGTTTCTAAGAAACAAAATTTCACAATGAGAGCTGCGTTGATGTGGACAATAAGTGATTTTCCAGCATACGCAATGCTTTCTGGATGGAGCACAGCTGGAAGATTAGCATGTCCGCACTGCATGGATGCAAGTGATGCTTTCACCCTTCGCTGCAGTCGGAAACAATCCTGGTTTGACAATAGTAGGAAATTTTTACGACCAAGACACAAGTTTCGCTACGACACTACTTCATTCAGGAAAGGTAAAAAAGTTTTGGGTAGAGCACCACGTGTGTGGACCGGTGATGAGATATTGGCAGAAATAGACCGGTTAGGTCTTAAGAAAGTGACTGAAGTTGGCTCTGATGAAACAAATGCTGCCATTGCTAGGAACTGTGGGTGGAGTAAGAAGAGTATTTTTTGGGATCTACCGTACTGGAGTAAGTTGTTAATCCGACACAATTTGGATGTGATGCATATTGAGAAAAATTGTTTTGACAACATATTCAACACTGTACTCAATGTTAAACATAAGACAAAGGATCATGAAAAATCACGTCAAGAACTCAATGACTATTGTGAGCGTCCTGAGTTGGCATTTGATGCAAGGAGTAAGAGATATCCAAAGGCATCTTATGTATTGGACAGACAACAGAAGGACATTTTTTGTGAATGGGTAAAAAATGTAAAGTTCCCAGATGGGTATGCCTCTAATGTTGGTAGATGTGTCGACATGACGAGTAGGAGAGTATTCGGGATGAAGAGTCATGATTGTCATGTATTTATGCACCGACTCATGCCTATAGCCTTTCGTCATCTTCTCCCTCGAGCGGTGTGGGAGGCAATCACCGAGTTGTGTCTTCACTTCAAAGAGTTGACTGCAACATCTTTGTACGAAACAAATCTACAACAAATGAAAGATAACATTGCACTCATTCTTTGCAAATTGGAGATGATATTTCCTCCGAGCTTTTTTGACTCAATGGAGCATCTTCCAATCCACTTGGCTTATGAGGCTAGTCTAGCTGGACCTGTGCAATACAGATGGATGTACCCCTTTGAGAGGTAAGTGACATATTTTGTTGATGACTGATTCAATCAGTGTTAATAGATGAGTTCATTCATTATTCTTACGGTATATGATATGATTGTTGTAGATACATGGGTAAATTGAAAAGGAAAGTCAGAAACAGAAACCACGTTGAAGGGTCAATATGCAATGGTTATCTTCTCGAGGAGATTACTAAATTCAGCACCTTCTATTTTGGTGATGGTGAACCCTCTTATCGCTATAGAGTGGGAAGGAATGAAGTTGAAATTGAAGAAGTTGATGATGACCCTGATAGGATCTCTATCTTCAAATCAAGCGGAAGACTAATTGGGAAAGCTACTTCGGTTTATCTAACACCGAAAGACTTAGCTGCTGCCCAGACATATGTGTTGTTGAACACTCCGGAACTCGAGCCTTATGTGGAGTAAGATTACAAATGCTAAGTTTTCTATAAAAGTTAAACTCAAAGATATGTTGACCGTATCTGTTCGCTTGTGTTTCACAGAAAGTTTATTGATGAACTGCAAGAGCAAAATCCTTCAATCGATGATGTTGCTATTAATAGAAAGTTGGAGAAAGAATTTAGTGCGTGGTTCAATTCATATGTAAGCTACATATTAGAACTTCATGAATTTGAAAATACAACTATGTCATCACCTTAGTTAGTTGTGACATGATTCTTCTTGTTTGTTGTCTTAAACAGTCGAACAATGACACAATCCCCAATCATTTCATACGGAGTTTGGCACAAGGACCACTAAATGTGGCAAAATCGTATTCCGGTTTTTTTGTGAATGGGTTCAAATTTCTTACAAGAGCGCATGAAGTAGGTCGTTCAACAGTAAATAGTGGAGTATGCGTATCTGCTGCCGGTGAATCGAGCACAGAAAATGATTATTATGGAATGCTGGATGATATTATTGAGTTAGAGTATCCGGCGTACCCTATGAAGAAGGTGATCATGTTCAAGTGTTCGTGGTTCGATAACTCAAAGGATGGTTGTGTTATCCACCCAATATATAAAATAGCAGACATCAAACATACAAGAGGATAAAGAATTATGAACCGTTCATATTGGCGGAACAAGCGAGACAAGTATATTACTGCTCGTACCCTTCTAAAAAGAAGGATGTTCAAGCATGGTGGTCTGTTTGTAAAATTAAAGCAAGAAGCATATTAGACATGCCAGATTCAGTTTCAAATGAAGAAGAGACACAACCACTTCAGGAAGAAGGAGTTGAGGGGGTTAACATATCTACTTTATCCCTAATGAAGAGGATGTACCTATTGAACTGGTAGACACGATTGATTCTGTTGCAGAGGATTTAGATTGTGGTGACCTAGAGGGGGACGAGGTTGGAGATGCCGAAGAAGTGGAATATGAATTGGAAGACGATTTGGAAGAGAATGATTATGATGATGATTATGATTCTGAATAACAAATGTAAATTAACTTGTAGATAGTTGTTGTTTACGAATGCTACAATATTGTTTGATTATATCTAAATAACAAATGTAAATTAACTTGTAGATAGTTGTTGTTTATAAATGCTACAATATTGTTTGATTATATCTAATTCATTTTATATGTGTGCAGATATGACTGATTCCAACGTGGTCAGACGCCTCTGGCCCAAAAAGAAGAAGAAGAAGAGTAAGACTGCTCATGATCGTGCGGAGTCTTCAGCGACAGCTGCTCATGATGTTAGTGAGCAGCAGCAGGAGGCACCTTTGACTGTTCCTCAGGAGCAGCATGATCATGTTCACATACCACCATCTAATGGTATGTCTACCGGTACCACCAGCACACCGGATGATACTCCTGCTAGTGGGGAGCCCTTGGAGAGCACCCAAAACACATCTCCAGAGATGCATGTGGAGAGTGGAAGTGGCAGCGGCAGTGCGAGTGGCTTGACTCCTGACCCTCGTACCCTTATTACCTTGTCTGAATCTGGGTATGTGAAATAATCTTTAATCTTGTGTTATGTAATGTGCATTAATCATGTAGATGATTTATTTTGATTCTAATTAATCACTCTTTTGCTATCATACTAGTGCTATGAGACCTAGCAATGAAGTGACTCGAAGCTTCCGTCAAATATTCGATAGGAAGTGGTTCCCATCGGGTCATTCATGGAAGGGACTATCCGAAGAACAAAAGCGATTTTATTTTGAGGAGTTTAAGGTAATAAAGTCATCGCTCAATAACTTGATATTTTTTAAAATTATTTTTTTTGTTTTACAATATAGTTGACATTGTTTTATTTACATTGTGAACTGCAGAAGAAATTTCGTTGGGATCATTCACTTGAAGGTATTATCTATGACAAGTTCTGCAGAAAGGGTGCCCGGCGTTACGGAGTATTGTATGAGCTCAGGACTGAGCATAAAGTTCGACCGTCTTTCGATCCAGAGATCTTGAGAGCGTGGGAGCAAGTGTGGAATACTCCTGAGTTTCGACACAAACGAGAGGTGAACTCCAGAAACAGACGTACGGAGTTTGAACCAGGAGCTGGGATGTCCACCCACTGTGGCGGTTCACGCTCTTACCCAGATCATAAGGAGGCGTTGGTACGTATATTTTAATAAAATGCAATGGGGTCGGAGCTAGGTACCCCTTTTTACTAGAATTTTGATATGCAATGCATGGGGTCGGAGCTAGGTACCCCTTTTTATAGACCTTTTTATATATTTATATGCATGCAATGCATGGGGTCGGAGCTAGGTACCCCTTTTTATTAGAATTTTTATATGCAATGCATGGGGTCGGAGCTAGGTACCCCTTTTTACTAGAATTTTGATTTCCAATGCATGGGGTCGGAGCTAGGTACCCCTTTTTACTAGAATTTTGATTTCCAATGCATGGGGTCGGAGCTAGGTACCCCTTTTTACTAGAATTTTGATTTGCGATACAAGGGGTCCGAGCTAGGTATCCTTATTAGTACAATAAAAAAGGAAACGACCAGTGAAAATGCTCTCCAAAAATCCCCGTACACACATGAGTGTATGAGTATGTAAATTTGATTAGTACCTTCTCCTATAAGAGTTCCCTACATCCATCAATTGTGAACATGTTTCTGCTGCACTAAATAAAAACCTGTATACGTCTTGTTTAGCTTCTACTTATGGGCAGATATAGAGCAGCTTAGTTTTCTGCTATGGTAAAATAACGCACTTGTTTAATCTATTCCCAAATTCAGAAATAGTGTGAAAATTAGGAATTATGTCTCCTACACAACAGTTTTTGATCTTTAAACTGTTAGTCATGTACTAAAATTTTGGAAGCTGCTCTTCAAGGCTTTATTTTAAAGCAACCACTTGCTTTACTATGGCTGTGGTGACCTTCTACCAAAAACAATTTTGCCCTCGAATTTTCATATACATCTTTATTTTAGTTTGTTTGGTTGTTATTTTGAGTGCTCGCTTTTATGACCAAAGTTGACTTTGATCAGATTATCTGAAACGAGTAGGACTGGGGGATACACGCTCCCTGTTGTTGCTAAAGAAAGACCAGAGTTGTGCTGTTGTTTGCTCCTCTGTCTGCACTTTCTGATCAGTATTCAATACTAATACTTTATTATGTGTGTATTTTTACTGAAGGAAAAGAAGAAAGGTGGACGGTGGATGCGTATACTCTATTTATTCATACTCATACTAAGAAGAATGAGCGTGGAGAAACAGTATTTAGTTGTGCGAAAGCCAAAGCGGTGGTGGTACGTTTTAGTGCTTTTAAATACCTAAGTTTGAATATTAGTGTTTGCTGTTTAATTACAAACATTTATAACTTTCTATGTATTTATGTAGAATGAGATCGAGCAAGAGTTGCCGCACGCTGCAAATTCTGATGAAGCTGGCACATCTCAGTCTGTTGATCCAGCAGAGATAAACAAGGCTTTTTACAAGGCTGTGAAGGGTAAGTCGAAGAAGCAAAGGATTTATGGTCTTGCAGACTCTGCCGTGCAATACTACCCGGGGCAATTTAGCAGCACTTCCACCGCCTCTACATCTACATTTGACGAACAAAGATTTCAGCAGTATAAGGAGGAGGTCGATGCTAAGATGAAAACAGAGATGCAACAGTATCAGAAGATGAGGAGCAAATGAGGAGGCGGGAAGAGAGATGATGAAGCGCCAACAAGAGTTGATTTCACAACAATTCGCGCAGTTGATGGCTACCGCTCCGTGGTCACAGTGGGGTCCACCTCCTTCTTCAAGTTCTCAGAGTGGGATGTCGCAAGCCATTGCGCCATGGGGTCCAACTCCAGCTTCTGGTTCTCATCAGGTCGGTCATCAGGTCAGGCCGTCATGGGGTCCATCTACAGCTGCATCTGGTTCTCATCAACCAGTTCATCATGGGGTCCACCCACAGCACTCGGGTCTCAGAGTGGGATACCGGCTCAGGGATGGTGGTCGGGTCCGGCTCAGGGATGGTGGGGTCCACCACAGACTGTACCCCAAGCCCCACCATCTACACATGCTCCAGTTCCACCGGTAGGGAACTTGCGGCATTCTAGGGATGATAGTGATACGTCTGAAAGTTCTAAGTGACTGATTTGGTGTACTTACGATTATTATAAACTTTTAGGTTTTATCAGTATGGTTTTATGGTTGTTCTAGATGTTGAATATTAGTTTTCAGATTTATAAAATGAGTTAAATATATATGTTATAAAATTAAATATTCTATATAATGAGCTTTATAATTATATAGTTCGTGCCTATTGAATATTTAACATTTTATTTTTTAACAATTTTAATTTTGAAATAGCTTTATAATTCAAATATTAAAAAATGAAGAATAAATCACAATATAAACTAAATATGATAAATTAAGTGCAAAATAAAAAAATATAAATACCGACGGATTACCCACGGAATATTCCAAAGGTAATACATACCTACGGATTACCCACGGTCTGCCTAAAAAAAATAATTGTATAAAGGTCCGTAGGTAATCCGTAGGTAACAGTTTACCTACGGATTATTTCCGTAGGTAATATTTTACCTACGGATTACCGACGGATATTAAGAGGCGGTGAAACGATGACGTGGCATCGTGTTACCGACGGATTTTCCGTAGGTAATCCGTCGGTAACTACGGCTGACATTTCCGTAGGTAATCCGTAGGTAATTTACCGACGGATTCATTTTTCCGTCGGTAATCTTATTACCGACCAATTAAATACCGACGGATTTTTGAGTGAAATTTTGACGGTAATTCGTCGGTAAATATGATAAATTAAATGCAAAATAAAAAAAATATAAATACCGGACGGATACCCACGGAAATATTCCAAAGGTATACATACCTACGGATTACCCACGGTCTGCCTAAAAAAATAATTGGTATAAAGCCGTAGGCCGTAGGTAACAGTTTACCTACGGATTATTTCCGTAGGTAATATTTTACCTACGGATTACCGACGGATATTAAGAGGCGGTGAAACGAGACGTGGCATCGTGTTACCGCGGATTTTCCGTAGTAATTTACCTACAGACTTTTCCGTAGGTAATCCGTGGTAACTCCGCTGACATTTCCGTAGGTAATCGTAGGAATTTACCGACGGATTCATTTTTCCGTCGGTAATCTTATTACGACTAATAAATACCGACGGATTTTTGAGTGAAATTTTTACGGTAATCCTCGGTAATTATGATTACTACGGATTACCTACGGAATTGTCCGTAGGTAATTCGTTTTTTTCTAGTAGTGACTCTGCGCACAATCCCCTTGAAACGCTCCCAAGCCTCAGATAAGTCTCACCGGTGAACTGCTTGAAGTTGGTAATTCTCTCTCTCTCATAGTCACATTCGAGAAGGAGGGAAATACTTCGCCAAGAATACATTGCTAACTCCGTCCAGGTAGTGATACTGTTGGGCGTTAATGAGTTTAACCATTCTTGAGCTCTATCCCTCAGGGAGAATGGGAAGAGATCAATCTAGCAACCTCTTGTGAAGCTTGTGTAGAGCATGCTCACCAATCTCAGGAAAGTGGTGAGAGATGATATTGGGATCTTCGGTGACTGTCCCGCTGAACTGGGTGCGTTCATGACCATAGTAACATAGTGTGTCTTGAACTGACACTGCACCCCAGCTGGTAGCGCAGAATTACTATCGTGAACAAGCCCTTCGACGCTTGGGCGGGTGGTAATCCCTATGTGCCTCTCCGAATTCTCCATATTGGTTCCTGAGGGGTTGTTTAGAATTTCGTCTTCAAACTAGTAACTCAGAAACAATCTCCTCTGCTGGTGAATCTTTGAGGCACTTCCTGCTCAATTTGGAGGATCCAGCACTAGCCTTTTTCGAATCCTTCTTGTTACTCTGTCTTTTCTGGTTCAATTTTGAATTCAGGGTCCCTTCAGAACGAGTTTTAACCATAAACCAAAATCAGATAACTGACAGGAGGTGTAAAAGTAAACTCAATCAAGTAAAATCAAAATATACTGGAACCAAAAAATAAGAGACAAATTGCACAAAGCTAAGAAAATAACCAAATGAAATAAAACAAAACAAAAAAAACAAAATAACTAACTAAAAGCAAAACAACACAAAAAAAAATACCAATATAAAATAAACTAAGCAACCGTGCCTCCCCGGCAACGGCGCCAAAAAACTTGTTGGGGTAAACCTAACGGTAAATTGTGTTGGGTTTAACCTAACGGCAAGTGTACCGTCGATTATAGCAAGTTTTAAATCTCGGAGTATTCCTTGAGTATCGAATCCAAGGAGGAAGCGGCTAGTTTAATATCTTACTTACACAAAAAACAAGAATAATAAAAAATAACAGGAAATTGGGGGTTTTGTTGTAGGTGATGGTGAATTTGTAAAGGAGTTCAATAAGTAGTAAATAACAGGTAAATAATTGTTTTGGTTTTTGTTGATAAGGGAAATTGGTTTATACTTCTCTCTAGATTGCAATTTCTTCCCCTAAGTGATTCTACAGTATTCTGAATAAAAACCCTAGAATAAAGATAACTCGTATTCGGTCTCCCGCTCCACGAATTCTAATTAGCAAAGACCAAATCCTAACTCTCGTTATGAATCCACTGTTTACTAATTGCTTTAAGTGTAGTCTAGATTAACGGTCAGCTAGTGTTTTAGAGGAATTACCATCTCTATACTAACTGGTTCTTTCCTGTAGTCAATTGATAGCCGCAGTTCTCACTTATAAGCTAACAAACTGATAAAATTTATTTAATTGATCAGATTAACAAGTCTAGGAATTCATAAGGGAAAAGAACTTTATTCTATTGTACTGCATAAAATCACAAAGGTTCAGAAATAATTATTCTAGAGATACATAGTAAACCGAAATTAAAAGCGACTACTCAGCCATAGACAAAATAACAATGCTCAATATAAACAGCATAAGGATAGAGGGATTTAGCAGAAAAACTGATTTTAGAAGTCGTGGATGATTCTGCAAATTCCACAATCGTCTGGGTCACGTCCGGCTGTCTTGGGTCGGACGTAGATCCGGACACGTTGTCCTGGTGCTGTCCGGATCCGGACGTCAATCCGGACGCGGGTAAATGAAGCGCTGCGAGCAGGGTTTTGTCTGTGAGTGAGGGTGAAGGTTTACGGAGAAGGACTTATGACTGGGGATGGAGCGAGTCGTGGATGAGAGGTTTATGTAGAGAAGAGGAGAGGATTAGACTCTGAGAGTCTGGGACAATTTGAAATGAAATAGAAGGTGGGTTTATATAGGATTAGAAAGATAGACATAGGTTAGTGGGTTTGGTGTATTCGTCATTTATTGAGCATGGCTCTGTATCAATAATGGTTGAGGTATGGGTTAAACTCGCTTTCGGCTGATAATTGCGCCGAATGCCCGATTATCAGCGCGATTGCATTTTTATTTTTCAGCTCAGTGTGACGTCCGGATCTGTGTCCGGATCCGGACGTGAGACAGCGGTTTTGGATCTGAATCTCGGAATATGTCCGGATCGCTGTCCGGATCCGGACAAGACACAGAATTATCGGTTGGGTCACGTCCGGCTAAGTTGACCCGGACAGAGATCCGGACGTGAGACGTCGGTTCTGCGTCCGGCCAAGTTGACCCGGACACGGCCAATTTTGTGTCTCTTCCCTGATTTGTTCCCCGTTTGTTGCGTTGTAATCCTTATGATGTAAAATCTTCATTTCCCTGGGTTTTTCCTATATTTAACATATAAAGTGCATCTTCATATCAAAACATCAATCTTAGGAAAAACACAGAATAAGTGGGAAACATTGCTTAAATTGTAGCAGATTATAAGGTAATTAAACCTTTAAAAGCCTATATGTTTCACACTTATCACCAAGTCACCCACTTTGAAGTTTCTCTTGAGGATCAGCTTGTTATGGAACTTTCTTGGTTTGTTCCTTATAAATTTTAGCATTGTCGTAAGATTGATCCCTCAGCTCTTCTAACTCAGAGAGTTGCAACTTTCTTTTCTCACCCGCATCAGTCATATCAAAATTTAAGGCCTTGATAGCCCAATAAGCCTTGTGCTCAAGCTCCGCAGGGAGATGGCATGCTTTTCCATAAACCAATTTAAAAGGTGACATACCAATGGGGGGTTTTATATTCTGTGTGATAGGCCCAAAGAGCATCATCCAATTTTAACGCCCAATCTTTTCTGGAGGAGTGCACCGTCTTTTGGAGTATCCATTTTAACTCCCTATTGGACACTTCTGCTTGCCCATTTGTTTGGGGTTGGTAAGCAAGGGCAACTTTGTGGTGTACCCCATACTTAGCCATCAATGCATCAATGCTTCGATTGCAGAAGTGTGTGCCTCCATCACTTATAATGGCTCTAGGGACTCCAAAGCGGGTAAAGACATGCTTCTTTAAGAATTTACCTCCGTCTTTGAATCAGCATGTCGGCAAGGAATTGCTTCAACCCAGTTGGATACGTAGTCTACTGCCACCAGAATATATTGGAATCCTTGCGAAGAGGGGAATGGTCCCATGAAATCCATTCCCCAGTAGTCAAAAAGTTCGACCTCTAAAATGCCTTGCAGGGGCATCTCATGTCGCTTGGAAGTATTTCCCATGCGTTGACAACTATCGCAACTGGCCACAAAGGCTTGGCAATCTTTATGTAATGTGGGCCAATAAAATCCGGATTCCAAAACTTTGGCTGCCGTCCTATGAGATCCATGATGGCCTCCAGCTTCCCTTGAATGACAAAACTCTAGAACACTGGGCACTTCATCATCTGGGAGACACCTGCGAATTATACTATCTGCACAAACTCGAAAGAGAAAAGGGTCTTCCCAGATATAATGTGTAGTGTCAGATAAAAATTTCTTCTTTTGAGCATAGGAAAAATCACGAGGTATAACCCCAGAAACAAGATAATTGGCTAGGTCAGCAAACCATGGCTCGTGCACCGTATTCAAAACAAAAACAGTCTCATCCGGAAAAAATTCATGAATTGGTACACCATCATCAGGAACTACCAACCGAGACAGATGGTCAGCCACAACATTTAATTTACCACTTTTATCCCTTACTTCAATGTCAAATTCCTGTAACAAGAGAATCCAACGAAGTAAGCGTGGTTTGGCCTCTTTCTTAGTAAACAAATATTTAAGAGCAGAATGGTCAGTGTGAATAATCACTTTACTTCCCCATAAATATGATCTGAATTTATCTAAGGAGAATACCACTGCCAGGAGCTCTTTCTCGGTGGTTGTGTAGTTTCTTTGGCATTGTCCAGAGTTTTGCTCGCATAAGCAATAACTCGTAGAATCTTCTCTTTTCTTTGGCACAGAGCTGCCCCTACTGCAAAATCACTGGCATCACACATAATCTCAAAGGGTAATGACCAGTCAGGTGAAACAACAATGGGAGCAGCTACCAATTTTTGTTTAATTAAATCAAAAGCAGATACGCAATCATCAGAAACAACAAATGGGGCTTCTTTCAGAAGCAATCAGTTAATGGTTTTGCAATTTTAGAAAAATCCTGAATAAACCGTCTATAAAATCCTGCATGCCCTAAGAAGCTCTTACTTCTTTCACACAAGTTGGTTTTGGCAATTTCTCAATTACCTCCACCTTGGCTTGATCTACCTCAATCCCCTTAGCAGATATTATGTGACCGAGCACAATCCACCTTGACCATGAAGTGGCACTTCTCCCAGTTGAGAACCAGATTTGTCTCCTCACATCGGCCAAGAATTAGATCAAGCTGCGCCAAGCAAACATCAAAACTAGATCCATAGACAGAAAAATCATCCATGAATACCTCAATGCTCTGCTCGATGAAGTCTGCGAAGATCGCCTGCATACAACGCTGAAAGGTGGCAGGAGCATTGCACAGTCCAAAGGGCATTCTTCTATACGCAAAGGTACCATAGGGACAAGTGAAAGTTGTCTTGTCTTGGTCCTCTGGCGCAATAGGAATCTGGAAGTACCCTGAAAAACCATCTAAGAAACAATAATACTCCTGTCTTGCCAATCATTCTAGCATCTGATCGATGAAAGGGTAGAGGGAAATGATCCTTCCTGGTTGCAGAGTTCAAACGCCTATAATCTATGCACATGCGCCAACCAGTGATTTTTCTTTAAGGAACAGTCTCTCCTTTGTCATTTACTACCGCTTCGATGCCTCCCTTCTTTGGGACAACCTGTACAGGACTTACCCATGGACTGTCGGAGATAGGATAAATGATGTCTGCATCCAGGAGTTTCAAAACTTCCTTCTTAACTACCTCCTTCAGATTCGGGTTAAGCCGAAGCTGGGGCTGCCTGATAGACATGTAGTTGTCCTCCATATAGATGCGGTGTGTGCAGTAGGAGGGGTCAATTCCTTTTTTGTCAGCAATAGTCCACCCGATTGTTGTTTTGTGTTTTCTCAGAACCTCAAGTAGCTTGTCTTCTTGCCCTGTACTTAAAGAAGATGATACAATAACTGGCAAATTTTGATTAGCTGCTAAGAAGGCGTATTTAAGGTTCGGAGGTAACTCTTTAAGCTCAGTTCGGGTGGTTGCTCGACAGAAGGGATTGGTTTCTTAATTTCACTGTCAAGTCGCTCCATCGGAGGGCGATAGGCTTGATATCCCGCCTTCCCTCTCTCCACTTGGGCTAACGTGGCGTTGACCACTGGATCTTCAGTTTCTTTTTCCAGAGAAGCAACGAGAATGTGCTCCAATGGTTCAGTTTGAGCCTTCATGCAGAAGGATAGAAAATATATGTCTTCGTAAGTGGGAGAGTCGCAATCTTCCTCATCATCATCAGTCAAATTTACCATCATCAAGGGGTGAGCTTCGTTGGAGGATTTCTTCATCATTTTCCTCATGTCAAATTCAATCTTCTCATCCTCATACCGCAAGGTGATTTTACCATCATGGACATCGATGACGGCCTTGGCAGTACTCAAAAAGGGTCGACCTAGAATGAGGGGTACGTCAACATCGTCATCCATATCCAGAATGACGAAGTCGGCTGGGAAGATGAAACGATCAATGCCGACTACTAGATCTCGGACCATCCCCATCGGTTTGACTTCCGATCTATCGGCCAACTGGAGTTTGAACGGTACAGGTTGCATCTCTCCTTCTCGAACTTTTAAGAAGGTAGCATATGGCATAATGTTGATGCTGGCCCCTAAATCGCACAAACCACTTCCACAATCTATTCCACCGATAAAGCATGGGACAACAGGGTATCCTGGATCTGTCTGTTTAGGAGGAAGTGCTCGAAGGAGGGCAGCAGAGCATTCCTCTGTGAGATGGACAGTCTCCTTATCGGTCTTCTTCTTTCTCTTTGTCAGGAGATCCTTTAGAAATTTCGCATAGTTGGGCATCTCCTGTAGGGCATCAATTAACGGAAATGTCTAGTGTCAGTTTCTTAAAAATACTCAGAAATTTTGCAAACTGTTCGTCAAGATGCTTCTTCTTCATCCTATTAGGAAATGGAAGCTCCGTATTTTTACGAGAAGAAGAAGGAACATCAATAGTAATTCGAGACGGAGGAGAGGGAGTAGGAAGGATAGGAGCCTGTGTCTCAGACGAAGGTGGTGGTGGAGGAGTTATGTCGTCCTCTACGCGATCTTCGTTGCTCGTTTCTGTATTCAGTTTCCTTCCACTTCGTAAGGTGACAACATTTACCTCTGTGGTTCCTTGAAATGTGTTGCTGTCATCTCCTTCATCTATATGAATTGCTTTTGCATGTTCACGTGGATTTGGATTGGTTTGTGAGGGAAGTTGGCCAGATGGCCTTTGTTGGGTAAGGAGTTGTTGAATCTGAGATTGCAACGCCTTTTGATCCTTCCTGAGAGTTGAGACTTCCTCCTGAGTGTCTCGAGATTTGTTCATCATCGCTCTAAACATCTCTTGTATCTGACCCATCTCAGACTCTGGATTAGATTGAGGTTGAGGTGGTCGGCTAGAAGATGCAAGTTCACCGTATGGAGGTTGTTGAAATTGCCTCTGGCCTCCTTGGTAATTCGATTGTGGCCTGTAGTTTTGGGAAGGCTGGAGTGTACGTGGATTCTGGATGTTGTTAGTATTACCGTATCGGAGATTAGGATGACATTCTGCTGCCAAGGTTGTCGGAAACCTTGATTATTACCCACATAATTTGCTTCCTCTGCCTTCAACTCTTGTAACTCGGGACATTGCTCGTAGTCGTGTGACCCACCGCATTGCGTACAAGAAACATCAGGAGATGATAGAGATAGAGGAGCATAACCCAGAGGGGTTGTAGATGATTGGGAAGTCATCAACTTTGCTTGTGGGGGTAGGAATTCATGGTCATCTGCTCAACTACTTTCTGCAGGGTGCTTACTTTTGTTGCCTGCTGCGCATTGCTCTCCATGAGTTGCTCATGGCTTTTCATCAGCTGGTCAAATTTATTGTCACTTTCTCCTACGTGGTATAAACCTGGTGTGCCTCCTCTTGATCCACCTGTGGCCCAGTCTCTGATCTCTTCACAGAGGGACTCTATCCCATTCAGAAACTGTTCCCCTGGCTTTTTCAAAATGTCAGCACCTAAAGAGGATAGTACCATTGTTTTGCACTGATTGATTAAGCCTTTGTAGAACAATTGAGATAATTGTTCTTTCGTGAGACCATGGTGAGGACAAGTAAGCAGTAGTCCTTTGAAACGGTCCCAAGTTTCACAGATGTTTTCCGACCCTGGCTGCTTGAAATTGTAGATCTCAGCAATCATTTCCAACGTTCGGCTCGGGGGCAGGAACTTGTCGTAGAACTTGGTGGCCATTTCATCCCAAGTACCAATGGTACTTGGTGTAAGGCTGTGGTACCATTTACTTGCATTTCCCGTCAGGCTGTGAGGGAACAAGGACAGTCTTGCGTACTGGAGTACTGCGTCGGTCGCGGTTAGACTGTTGGCATGCTGCAGAAACTTGGTGACATGCAACAGCTTCGTCAGGACTAGAGCCATCGAACATGCCTAACTCCTTTACACATCGGATCTGATGATATGGCTTCAGCTTTTGCCACTCATCGTATTCGGATGGGGTAAGGTGGGGAAGGATGATGGCAGGTTGTTGACCTTGAATAGACGGCCTGTTGATGTTACGAACTGTAGCTGGTGAAGATGTCATATCTGCTTCCTGGTTAGATTCTATCACCGTGGTGGTTATGTTTTGTTGAGATCGTTTCTGGCTCAAAGTGCGCAGAAAGGTTCTCTCGATCTCAGGGATGTAGCCAACCGTATGATTGTTAATACTGACCGGAAGGCTGTGTGACCTGGTAATAGGCATTCACCACTCAAAACAGAAAAAGAAACTTGTGATGTGATAAAATAAATAGAAATAGGAAGAAATATGGAGGGGGAATTTAAACAGCTAAAAAGAAACAATTCAATAGAATAAAATAAAGAACTACTTTTTTTAACAAGAGAAAATAAACCGAAAATAAATAAACATAAAAGAAATAAAAAATAAATGCAGTTTAAGTAAATAATAAAATTAAAATAAAGAAAAAGGGCAAAATTAAAATTGCTGGAATTTAAATGACAAGGGAATTTAAATGACAGTAATTTAAATGACAAAAATAAAGAACTGGAACTTAAATGACTGGAATTTAAATGACAGAATTTAAATGACAGGAATTAAATGACAGAATTCAAACTACAAAATTTAAATGACAGAAATTAAATTACTGAATTTAAATGACAGAAATTAAATTACTGAATTTAAATGACAGAAATTAAATTACTGAAATTTAAAGAACAATGGAAATTTAAATATCTGGAAAGTAAATGACAGGAATTTAAATGACTGGGATTTAAATGACAGTAAAGTAAATGACTGGAAAAATAAATATCTGTAATTAATACGATATTTAAATTGCTAGAATAATTAAATGAGCTCGAATAGTATAAACAAAATATTATAATATAGCAAGTGAATTATCCGGGGCTTAGGGACTAGAATAAATCAAGTCCCCGATAACGGCGCCATTTTGCAGACGGCAAAATGAGAGTGGTTGGAACTGGTGTATTTTAAACAATTGAGAAAGAAATTAATAACTCAAATATCCGTCGAGCTACAAACAAAACCCGGTCGCAGTAGTACAGTAAGACAGAAGCGGCCGGGGTCAAACCGTGGGACTTATAGCGAAATAATATAGTACCTAAGACTTGTCACAAAAGGGGGGAATTGATTAACTTGTTTTTGTAAAGTAAAACAGCAGATAAAATTAACTGAGTAGAAGATAAATTAAACGGGACTCCGGGTTCAGGTTTATATAATATGATTAATTAAGCTATCTCTACCGGTTTATTATAATAGTTTGGCAAAATTCCTGTTATTATCTTAAGGACTAAATCATAGACTCAAAAGGACTCGTTTACCTGAAAGTGCTCGGTCTAATCTAGATTCGAGCAAAACACATGTAAACGGATTAAGTGCGAGGAATTATATTTTGCATCTGAAAATACTAACTTATTTAATCAAAATAAGTTTTCCACAGATTCATCGATTAATTAACCTGTCTATTTATCACTGATCTGATCAAAATAGACTTTGTAAAGCATTTTAATAAATTCATGAAATTTATTAAAAAGGCAAGAGATAAGCTTTAATCGTAACAAACTGTATTTAATTAAACCGGTAAAAATATAGATTACATAATTAAACAAACTATAATTACACCTTCACCCGGAGTAAATCCTCTTAGCGCAACATAATTAAAAAGACAGAATAAAGAGTAAAAGAAATCATCTGGGAAAGATAATTAATTCAGCTCCTCTATTTTGACTGCTAATATTTTGGACAGAGGTTGGACTAAACAACAGTATAGAAATGGAATGTTTTATGGGATGAGGTGATGTGTGGATTTTATGTGGACATTATGTAGGTGAGATGTATGATTTTTGGAGTGGAAATGGTGATTTTGTGGAGGAAAAATGGCATTAGTTTGGGGGTGGAATGAGATATGTATTAATGAAGGGTTATAGGTATATTTATAGTGAAAATGGGGTAAAAAGAGAGGGTATGTCGGTGTGTGAAAAGATAAAACGATTTATCTTTTCACACCATGTCGATGGTGCCCTGTACGCTGTAAAATTCGTTGTGTCCGAACCAGCGTCCGGACCAGGCTGGTTCGGACATGTCGACGGTAAGCGGAGCTTGCTCCTCGTGTGTGCGTCCGGACCAGCTCATCCGGACACTGGTCCAGACGAGAATTCATTTGCCTCTAAAATATTCGTTTCAGCTCCGATTTAATCCCCGTTTGTTGCGTTGGAATCCTCATGAGTAAATCTACTTAATTACATGGCTTTTTCCTACATTGAACATATAAAATGTGTTAGTTCATATCAAAACATAAATCTTAGGAAAAAAGGCATAATAAGTGGGAAACATGTGTTTAAGATATTGCAATTCATAAGGTATTTAAACCCTAAAAGTCTATATGTTTTGCACTTATCAGTTATTAAAGAAATTAAATAATAAAACTGTACTTTATAAGTTAATATGTAACGTATATAGAGTTTTGGGGTTAAAATGCAATTATGAGAAAGTTGTTCGCCAAAACTGAAATATAGATGTGGCTATATGGTAACTTGCAAAAGTTAATATGTTCAAAATATAAATACCGAATTTAAAGGTTGGTTTGGTGATTTAATAAATAAAGAAATTAAAACTTAGTAATATAAGGTATTATGGAGTATAATGTAAAGTTTATAAAATAATTGTGGTTATAATAAAAATGACCAAATTATATTAACATGTAGAATAAGTGAAAACAATTATGAGCACATAATTAATGAGATGAAGATAAACCATAAAATGGGAATTCATTATCACATGTAGTTGTTACATAAAATAACGGACTGTTAGACTACCTCGAACCACTGTTAAATAACAGGGAGAAATAAAGAACATACGAGGTTAGTATACTATGGTATTAGTTCTGTATTAACAGTACTGTAATAGTTAGTGTTAGTTGTATTAACGTTACCCAGTATTGCATGTACATATAACAACGTTACGGGGAGAAACTACTAAGCATGAATTGTCAAGCTAGCAATTTTCACGGTGAACGGTATGTTAATTGTGTGGTCTGAATGTCCTAAGGATTTTCCTGAGGTCCAGACGTTGTGTGTTTAATTGTTAAGAGGGATATCTGTGTTTTATGTATATGATCTTGTATACTGTATTGCTCGACACCATTGCGTTCTATTTTACGCGAACGTCTTATGACTGGAAGTTTATACATCTAAACTCAAACAAGACTAGGTGACCTTTAGGTAATACGAGAACCTAACTGATGGTCAACTGTTATAGTCTTAACTCAAGGATTGGATATTGTATCACTGACAAAAGGGCTAACTTACAAAGAGAGGAATCCAGCTAGTTTCGACTATCTAGTTGCGCATCATGATCACTACGAGGGACTACTATCAAGAGTCACTCAAGGGAATCCATTATCCACATTCGATGATGGCAGAGGGCACTACTGTTGGTGCTCAGGTTTCGACCGAATTGGTCGCCTTTAAGGCAAATAAATTATCCAGGGCCATAAGGACAGCTGACAACGGTTCCATTAGAACCCAGGGACTACTGTCCATTAATAAGTTATTAAGGGTTGTCCTAACATGACGCCTGTGGTGGAAATTAATTGGAAGGTATAAGTGATTGGTAAAAAGGATGAGGGCCATGTGGCCAACTAACAAGTACAGTTAATTAATACGCGTATCTTGTTTGGTTATTGTTATTGATCATTGGTTATTGATTATTTGGTTGTTGCTTACTATTATGTGGTGACATTGTTAGGTGAACTATTTTGTGTTTATTTAAACATTTACAATTATTATTATTGTAAACCGGCATAGCATGTAATGAATCTAATATCAAGATGGCTAAACGACTTAAGGAATCCAAATGATTTAGGACTACATTTAGCATACCAGCATATCGTTTGCTGAGCCCTTCAATGGGCAAAACATTTCAGGTTACTGAGAAGAGACACGAAGCCGGAGAGCGGGACGCTGGGTAGTTGATGTATTTCAATAAAACACTTTAGTATTTCTATGTACTATATTTTGGAGTTTGGTTGTATTGGGTTAGTTGCTAATTTGTTGGTTTGGATTTGGTTTGTAATTTCAAGAGTGCTCAGTATCTCGTCATCATAGCGGTGGAGAGTTGAAGTGGATTGATGGAGTAATGTAGCCTTGTTACTCACATGGGTGGGTAACGGCCTGTAACACCAACGTTAGTTAGTTTTGTTTTCCGCTGCGAATTGTATTCTGTTATGCTACGACTTGCGATATTATTACAGGAATAGGATTAGGGGTGTTACATTTAGTCTCGCTAAGTTAACTGAGTCCTTTCACTTCAATCATTCAATGGTTTGTATTTTCACTGCTGACCGTAGTACGGAGTCGACTACTTCCCGTGTTACTGACTCTACTCGTATACATATGTGGGGTATTGTACTGATACCTTGCTACTTACCCGACTAACTCATGAATGAGTCTGTCAGGCCCGTAAGCTCCCATCGGAGTGCGGTCGTCCCACATTTCATTTTCGTACACTCGTAGTATCCGTCACACGCCTAGGTGAAGTATTTGTTGTCAACTCCTCTTATATCGTCTTATGATACATGCATTCAGTGCTTCCCGAACTTAATCAAGGGAAGTCTTCCACTGTTTGTATTTAGTACGAACTCAATCCATTCCCTTGGGTTAATACCCTCGGGTTGTAGGATCTTTCTGGTTTGTTTTTTAAGGAAGATCTGAAGTTTGAGAGAAATTTGGGTTTAACAGAAGGTTAGAAATAAATATGGGTTTGAAAGAAAATTTGGTTTTGGAAGAGGGTTTGAAATAAATCTGAGTTTGAAAGAAAAATTCTCCTGGTATTTAAAATGTCTTCTTGCCTTAACCGAGTCTAGCTTCTTGCTGACTGGTGTATTCCCAATTACAAAGGTTAGGCTGTTAAGCCCTTCCACGGTTACGACTATCTCACTAGACTTCATGGTACTTTATTAAGTACTTCGTAATTGTTAAAAATTCTTCCCGAACAGTCCCGTTCTAGCAGCACTTGCCATGGCAAGTGCGCCATGTTAACTGGCTATCGGTTCAACACACACCGGTTGTGGTATCGTTTTTACACGCACTGTTTTGAGTGGTCTTGTTGGCTCTTAATTTGATACTCTAATTTGGTAATTAATCTTCTGCACAAATTCTCATTGGTCTTGACTTTATGGTTGTCAATCAGGGTGCTTCTCCGCTCTTGGAAACCCTTATCCATTTAGTTTCGTATCATTCCTTGTTGCTCATTCCCACGCATTTGCCGTGGTTACTGAGACTAAATCTTTCACCGTTTGGTAGTCCAGTTGGGATATGTTATGTGAATATTTCCACAGCTGTCTAGGCTTTGTCAATCAGGCATTAGAACTTCTTGTACATTGTAGGTTTGGAATTACCCACTCCTGACTAGTTCCTTAGTCAGTTGGTACACCGTTGGTGTATCATTTAACAATTGTGATCCCGTAGACACTCGTCTCGGGTTTTATTACTTCACTTTCTTGCTTTGTTGCACGGTTGGTGCGTGCCTTCTTGTTGGGCAAGCTGGTTGCTCTCGACTGCTACACATGTCGACCCAGGTTGCCGGAAATTCCATTCTTCTATGGATAGGATTCTTCATTCTCCTCTATCAAGTGCGGTTAACATCGTTCGCATGGAAAACCGTCTCCGGGATTCCTAGTTTTCAGAATCTACCGTATGACAGGTTCTTCGTACTTACAGAGATACTTAATAACGGCCAGATTGGGTTTTCCCGAGTAAGAGAGGACTTTCATCTCTCTGGCATTCTTTCCCGAGTTACAAAACAGGGGATTGTGAAGGGCGGGAAGGATATTGTTAGTATCCAGTACACAATGGTAATTTCTAACTAGCGTATCTCTCTCGCTATCACTCAACCCTTAACCCAAAGTATTAAACTCCTAACTCGGTACTTCCTAAGCTCGGTAATTCCAGTCATCAGAGCAAGTGATACCACTTTTTGTAACACCCCAACAACAAACATAACACTTCACAAATGATTGCAGCGGAATACACAACTCAACATTTACTTATTTCATTGGTGTTACACGCCGTTAACCACCCACGTGGCTAACAAGGCTGATACTTATACATTGTATCGGTCTGATGAACCAGGTTCCCGAGCACTTACACAATACAATCCCGTTCCATTTCCAAAATCAATATACATCTACATTCCAACTGTACCGAGTGTTTACAGACTAATGCCGATAACAGTTTCAGTCTTACTACACCTACAATACATAAGTAATTAATTAACTACCCATGCACAAACAACCACCCCGTCCTACGCTCGAACGGCTTCTAGCTCCATTGTACCTGAAAGGAAAAAGGGTGGCCCCCAAGGGGCTCAGCACCTTTGCTGGTATGGTAATCATGCAGCCCGCATGCTGCCGGGCCATGCACAACTAATTGTTGTCTAAGCATGCAGTTGATTATATTTAAATCATGCATGTAGAACCATAACACATAACACATTAACATGCATACAACACCCATAAGCATAGTACTCATTGCATAGCAACAACATACACATAACATAATAGGAATGAATCCCTTGAGGGAAACGGACAAACATCAGTTAGCCAAACTTGGTAAGCCGAGAGAACAATTTCAGTCTCATGCTAAGCTCGTTACACCATAACTTACTTGAATATGTCAGCCTTAATATAGAACCGATCACACCATCACACCATGACTTTACCTAGAAGTGTCGGTCTTAATATAGAACCGATCACACCATCACCATAATTTTATTTAGAAGTGTCGGTCTTGATATAGAACCGAACACACCATCACACCATATACCAATCCCCCTAGCCCGAACAAAATTCAGGTAGGAAAGCCTTTTATTAGGCTTGTGGGTGATTGTAATCCAAGAAGGAAAGACAATCAAAAATAGAGTGGGAGTCGAAGCGAATATAGACATCAACTCCCAAACAAACTTTACACATAATGCCCCTAGCCCGAACAAAAGTCAGGTAGGAAAGCCGTTATTTAGGCTTGTGGGTGATTGTAATCCAAGAAGGAAAGACAATCAATAACAGAGTGGGAGTTAAAGGAAATATAGACATCAACTCCAAAACAACACACGCGGTTGGAACTACCGGATTCCTCACCCCCCATAATATATATTAGTTAGAAGTTCCCTTATGGAACTTATCACTTTACGACACCATATGGTGTTACAAACTTGGTTAACACACAAGGGAGGTAAACACTTACACACAATTACAATACACAACTAACACACGGATTGCCGTAGTTAGAACATTCCCATAGGTTGGGTCGTTAAATCCGAATACCGATCTCTTATGTGGTCCTAGAGTTGGTTAGCTATGGTTTAACACTTTCGAGGTTAAACAGTATTGGAACTAAATACGCCACATAATGAATTACTGTAAACTCATTTCATGCTATATCTTGCAAGGTGGCAAACGCATAGAAAAATAGATTGGCACACAAGCCGGTGTAATCCGGTAGAACACAGGTTGCAAGAAAACCATACCTGTCACCTTGAGGTTGGCTAGCCTTACATGGCGACCTCTTAGTCCTGGCTGCCATCTCGACTAGTTTTCGTTCCTATAATTAATTCAATCGAACGGTTAACTACCGTTCTTACTTTCCGGTTAACTAATTACTTCACATAATTATGTTGTATACTTTCACACTTAAACTTATACTTGCTCGCCCTCTTAATGGTCATTATAATTCACCAAACATCTCTTAAACATCCTTATAACATCAATACCTAATAATCCCCTTCATTACATGTCATTTTATAACCTTAAACATTTAAATCATCTTACTTAACTTAACTTCCTAAGTCTTTATATACTTATCTTTCTAATCATCATTACCCTCTTGATGGCATACCACTTAACATTCTTAACATTTTAATTTTTTTTATATATATAAGTGGCCGACCGACCCACCGACCGACCCAACCCCCTAGGTCGGTTCATTCCAGAAACATTATCGTTAACTGGCTTTTGTCCGACCGACCCAAGCTCAGCCCGACCGACCCAAAACCCTCTGGGTCGGTCGAAGTCAGAACTTCGGTCCTTTGGGAATCTCAGCCCGACCGACCCAGCAAGGGTTGGTCCCCTGGGCCGGTCGACGGCAAAACCTTCCCAAAACTTGTCTAACTTGCTCCAAACTTCTCCTCAAGTTTCCTAATATGTCCTAACACCATTTAGGGACCCTTACATAACTTTTTACTCATGATTAAGCCTCCATCTCACTTCTTTGATCAACTTACTTCTAAAATCTTTAAACACTGCTCATTTCTTACAAACATTCCTAACACTCATAACATTCTTCCTTAGGTTTTCTAAGTGGTAAATCATGCCTACTATATCCACTAACCAAGGTATTCCTCCAAAACATGATAACCCCTCCTAAGCATTATTTTCCATCATCATCGTCTCCTTTTTACAAACTCCTTAAAGTCTTTTCCACAAGTTCCCATTCAACCCTTCACAAGGCATTTTATTTCCTTTATTCACCAAACTTTACACAAGTCTCAACAACAAACTCACCATGACTTTGGTGTATTTGAAATCATCCATTTGCTCACTAAACCTCCAAGACAATGCCTAAGACATTTTAACACTTAAGAACCCTTAACTCACTTTCTTTCACCAAGTTACACCTTAACCATTCCTAGTACAACCTAGGTCACCAAATTTCTTTTAAACACTTAGAACTCCTTGTTTATCAAATAAACTTTGCCATAGCTTCTCTAGTATGACCTTACACACAAACACATTGTTTTTCAACCTTAAACAATTCAAGACATTCATCTTCACAAGGAATGTTCTTCACACACAACTACACCTTAAACTACACCACGTCACAATATAGTGCATAAACTTAAATTGCTTGGCACTTAGGCCGTTAAATGACATGGATCTTAGGCCCTTAAAGTTCATTAACCTTAAACACTGAATTTCCACATAATAATTGCTTTCAACCTGCAATTACACACAACAATGCTCCCATGTCCTTTTAGTCACCTTGTGGTTATTTTACTAACTCATTTCCCTTTGGCTCTTTAGATTGTTTATAAAAGCAAATAAAGCTCAATTTCCTAGTACACAAAACTACATTAGGTTAGGTTATTTACCTCTTCCTCTTCAAGATTTCTCACTTGTTTTCTCTTGTTCTTTCTTGATTGAAAATTGGCAAGGAGCTTTGATCACTTGTCAATCTTCTAACCAGCACACATATAAGGGTAATGAGCATTAAGCTTTATACTTAAACTCATGAATAAACCCTAGATTAACATAAGTGTTTTAAAACACTAAAATGGATGTTACCTTGGAATTGAAAGAGAGTTTGATTAGGAAGCAAGATAGGACTCCTCCTAGTCCTTTGAAGATCAATTCAAGCTACTAAAAGAGCAAGAAAAGGCATCATCAAGAGATGATTTTCGGCCATATATGAAAATGAGATAAAACAGTAATTTTCTTTGGTTTTCCTTACCTTGAAACAAAGGAGAATGACAAGGTATAACAAGATGAGTTTTTCCTCCTTCAATGGAGATTCTCCATGGAACTGAATTGAAGTTCTTGAAGATTTAAAAAGATAGGAATGTAGAGCTTACTCTAACTAAGACAAAGGTAGTCTTGGAATTGAATTTGGAGCATGGAGTTGGAAGTTACAAGCAAATGAAATTGGAAATGGTAGAGGTGCTGTAGCAAAACCGGCTGCTTGGGAGGATGAATGAAGAAGAAGGTGGGAATGATAGTAAATGAAGGAAAGTGAAGGGAGAGGGAGTTTTGAAAGATATTCAGCTTATAAAGCAAATAGTCTTTTATTTACTTATTTCCTTCTTCCTTCCTTAATAAACTAACAAGGGGTGTGACTCACACCTCAAAAACCGGCCCCCCTTATATAACTTAGGATATTTATGGTCTTTGTTGACCGTTTAATTATGCTAAGTTGACTTAAATCTAAACTAGCACTATTTAGACACTATTCACAAATTAGTGCACATATTTGTGAAAATTTTGAATTCCCATTGATTTAGACTCCCTAATGTGATATTAAGTAGTACACATATTGATTAAGGTGTAATGATGGGCATTTAGCCACTCAAAACCCATTTCCAAGACAATTTTTCAAAAATGTGCTTTAAGACTCCTTAAAGCACATTTTGTGTTTTAACTTGTTTTTGAGCTTGATTTTCTTTAGTAATTGGTATAACATGTCCATTAGCATGTTAATAAAGTCTTGGTAAGCTCTTTGAGTCTTAACCAAGGTTATCCCAAGCTTAGAGCATGTTTTTGCTCATATTGTCTTTATGGTACTTTATTATGATTTCTATGGTTTAAATTGTTCACTAATATTTCTAAAGCACTTTTTAGCCTTAATATACCATATTTTATATTTAAACAACATATCAAGGTTTGGGGTATTTCACTTGGTGATTTTATGTAAAATTTATATTGATAGTACAATATTTTCAATTTTGGGTTGATTTCAGGTCCATTTCAGGTTGATTTCAGGACAATTTTGGGTTGATTTCAGATTGATTTTGGGTTGATTTCGGGTCATTGGGTCAGTTTTGGGTTGATTTCGGGTTGGCAGGTCGGGTTCAGGTTGACAAATCACAACCCGTTTCGGGTTCGGGTCGGTCTCAGGATGAGGTGAAACATGAGCAGGTCGGGTTCGGGTTGAAGTCAACCCGACCCAAATCCCGAAATTGACAACCCTAGTTGAGTCCTATTTTTTTTGTTCATCATCTAGGTTTGCAAACTAAAAATACTGAAGAGATGTTAACAGAGTAGGTTATACTACCACTAACTACCATTAGTTTGTATACGTTAGTTCCTGATGTCTATATATATATAAGTAGTCATGACCTCTTTCTTTCTGCACAAGTTAGTAAGCGATTAAAGATAAGATATACTCTCTGTAAAGATGAACTCTATGTATTACCTTTTCAGATCAAATAAAGAAGCTTTTTTTTTCTGATCTAATCTCTCTTTGGATAATCGTTACTTCCTAACATGGAACCAGAGCAGGCATCACCTTTCTCCTTTTGACATCTCTGAAACCTATACGTCGCCCTCCCAATTGTAACTCTGAGAAATCGCCACCATTCTTCCACAAAACATGAAGAACGACCAAGAAACCGAAACTTCATGAAAGAACACTGAAGAGGAGGAAGAGCGACTCAGCGGAAGCGGGGACAAAAGAAATAAAGAAAGGGATGACAACGCCGACGACAAGGAGAATGATCCGTATCAATTACTCAATTCAGACAACCCTGGGATGGTTTTGATGGGCAGCAAATACGTCGGAGGTCCAGGATTTATAACCTGGAGAAAGAGCATGTTAATTGCACTCTCTGCGAAAAACAAAATATGATTCATTGACGGAAGCCTGGAGAAACCAATTGACTCAGTGTCACGAATTCGCGCCGTAAACGCTGCAACAATATGATAATTTCTTGGCTTCTCTCCAGCCTTGAACAGAATATTGCGGACAGCATGATGTTTTGTGAGACTGCCGCAGAAATTTGGACCAAATTGCACAATCGATTTGAAGAATGAAACGCAACTCGCTTTTATGCACTTGAGCAAGACCTCACGAATTCGAAGCAAGGGAATGACAGTGTGAGCACACACTACACAAGAACGAGGCAGATTTGGATGTACTTGACTCCTCAAATCCGTTGCCAACCTGTTCTTGTGGAGGAGCCAAACAATCGATGAAGTTCCTTATGGGAGCACATCCCAGATACGCGAACGTACGGGGAAATTTGCTCATGATGAAACCGTTTCCCTCGGTCAATCAGATGTACTCATGTTGGTGCAAGAAGAGAGACATAAAGGGATTACTTGTACCTCGACAATAGAAGAAACCCCTCTGTCCTTCACGGCAGAGGCAATGGCGGTGACACCACAAAACCCTAAAAAAACAATCTAAACCCCAAAGACGCCAGGGGTTGTACTGCACTCACTGCCAAAGGTCGGGGCACACCGAAGAACGATGCTTCAAGAAAATAGGATATCCTCCCAACTGGAGGAGTGGGAAAAACAAGAAATCAGTAGCAACAACAAGCATGGAAGGAGACAACAAGGATAGCAACAATGAGAAATCTCAAAGGATGTACACCAGGGAGGAATTGAATCAAATCTTAGCCCATTAAATCTCAAGAAACAACAAACACCGTAAATTCACAAGGCACATCCAGCTATGGTTTTGTCGGTAACAGAACTCCTAAACTTTCCTCTGAATTTGAATGCTTAACTGCCTTAGTTGATCAAACAGACTCTTGTTTACAATCTTATAATTTGAGAACTATTGTGAGTACGGAATGAATTCTTGACACGAGGCATCCAACATATCTGTTTTGATTTTGGTCTCTTCTTTGAAATTAGAAAGCTAAAAGAACAACATACAGTAGCTATGTCTGATGGGCATCCACAGGCTGTTTTCTCAATAGTAATTGTTAGAATTAATGAAAAAATTTACTTAACGATGTCTTACATGTTCATGCTTTCAGATTCAATTTAATTCAATGGGAAAACTTGCTCATGACATGAATGGTCAATTTGTTTTTGATAATTGTTGCTGTGTTTTTCAGGGCTCCAGAAATTGTGTCGAACAACAAATAGGGACCTACAGAAGTGGAGTTTACTTGCTAGACTTAAACTGTGATCAACAAGATGTGAATGTTTCAGTTTCTGCATGTATTACATAAAAGCTTGTTAGTGGGTATGATTGTACTGATTCATTATCTTGTGAAATACCCCTAAATTAATTTAGGGGATTTCTTTTATTAAAACCGTAAGTAATACTATTAATTATTATATTATAGTATGGAATTGTGAATAATAAACCATTATATCCTTATATGGAATTATGAAAATTAAATCATGAGATTTCTTCCATTTAATCCTAAAGAATACTATTAAATATTGGATTACTATATATTATTATATAGTATTATGAATTTAATAATAAGATTTATAAGTCTATAAAATCTTGGAAAAATTTCTAAACACTTCAAGTATATTATAAAGATTTTAGAAAGAGTTGGAACATTGATTTGAAACATAAAAGTCAATATAAAATCCTAGAAACCCTAAAGCTTCTCAAGTCTTGCTAGGGTTGACTTTTTGAGAATGGTCAAACCAGCCCATGAAACCTATACCAATAAATAGGTTATGGAAAACCATGAAGATCGATAAAAAGAACGTCAAAAACGGATCATCCTAGCCAAAGTTATGATAGAATGAAGTTTAGAGCCAAAATTTTGAAAACTGCCACGTGTCAAGCTCACACGGGTCGTCTGTACTTAGCACGAAAATCGGCCAGAATCCTAACTGCCATCAGCGTTTTTTCCCTAACTTTAGACACTTATATCTCACTCATATTTACGAATTTTGCAACGCCGTTTTTTTCATTCTCCTCTCCTTAATCTCCTCTTTGCAACTATAGCTCACACTTAACCTACATCTTCCTAAATCCACCGGAAAATCAATCCAAAGTCGCCTCCTTGCAAAGTCGTAACCGAGATTCCCAGTTTTCACAGAATTCAGGTAAACTTCGTTTGATCATAACTTCTTCGTTTCTCATCCAAAATTCGAGTTCTTTATCTTGTTGTGTAGATCTCTAATCCCTCTATAACTTTCATGTTTACACCCAAGGCTAATTCCCAACCGTTTGGAATAACGAGGTGCTTAAAGTTCATGATCCGACATTACATAAAATCATAGGAAAAACGTAAGGTAAACTCATAACTTTCGGGTCATATTTCTTTCTATATAATGCAAATTAGAGTGATTTCTTGCTATCAATATGTAGAGCTACGTTTCTTCTTTAGATTAAGCCCAAGAACAAAGACTAACTCGATCTGTACCGAAACTTATAGTGTTGCAAAGTTGGCTACTCAATCAGCTCGTAAAGATTGAGCTTTTCTAGAAACCGAAATCGAATTCCTTCGATTTGTGCAATTCCGGTGAGTTTTCTTCCAATTATTCCGATGTTGCTAACCGGTTTTTCATCGTCGACCAAACCCACGTTTCAATTTCATATATTACGTGTTATCTTAGGCGAATTTGCCAAATCAAGTTTCAAATTGAACTGGAAACCCTAACCTCGAACCAGAATCGAAAAACACTGAATTCCGCATGTTAGCTAGCGAATTTGGTCTCGTTAGAACCGAAATTGAATTTCGAATCCATAGGAACAAAAATCATCGAATTTGGTTCTGTAGATTTTGAGGAATTGGTGATTTAGTACTCGGGTAATCGCTGGAGGTTGGGGATGAACTCGAGATACAGTGGCCGTCCGATCGTAGGGTTAGAAACGGACGGCCGAGATTAAAACGTGGATAGATTTAGTAGTTTTCAGTTTTAATATTTCCAGAATTAAACCCTAACTTGTTGAATTAATTTAAATACCTTCCCGAATGTATTTTGACTTGAAATTTTAACCATAGATCCCTTATAAAATCTAGTTTATTTTGATGTAAATTAATAAGGTTTTGGAGTTTTTAAACGTAAGTTATGATTTTTGCAAGTTACGGGTATTATGGAATTATTTGGTTAAATAAAAAAAGATAATTTTATGAAATAAAATTTTATAATATGTCTAAAATGTTATAGCTACTATATATTTAATTTGGGAATTTTTGGACAATGGTAAATGGGTTTAAAAATGTGTTTATGAATGTTTCATAAGAATAACTTATAATATATGGGTTTTAATGTAACAAAAATTAAAGTATATTTTATTAATAAACTGAAATACCCCAAACCTTGATATGTTGTTTAAACATTAAACTATTGTATATTAAGGCTAAAAAGTGCCTTAGAAACGTTAGTGAACAATTTAAACCATAGTGAAAACAATAAAGTACCATAAAACAGTTTGAGCAAAAACATGCTCTAAGCTTGGAATGAACTTGGTTAGGACCCAAAGAGCCTACCAAGACTTAATAATATTCAATTATGATTTGATAAGGCTAATTAAGTCCTTATGAAACTTTGGTAGACAATTAAACCAAACAAAACACAAGAAAACACCTTAAAGTCAATTAAAGCAAATACTTGCTCTAGACTTGGTGTAACCTTGTGTAAGACCTAAAGGTCATTCCTAGACCTTTTTAACATGCTAATGAACATTTTAAATCAATTACTAAAGAAAACCAAGCTTGAAAACAAGTTAAAACACAAAATGTGCTTTAAGGAGTCTTAAAGCACATTTTTGAAAAATTGTCTTGTAAATGGGTTTTAAGTGGCTAAATGTCCATCATTACTCTTTAATCAACATGTGTACTACTTAGTATCACATTAGGAAGTCTAAATCAATGGGAAATCAAAAATTTCACAATTATGTGCCTTAATTTGTGAATAGTGCTCAAATAGTGCTAGTTTAAGTTATAAGTCAACATAAGTCAATTAATTGGTCAACAAAGAGTACAAATATCCCATTATACTAAAGGGGGGCCGGTTTTCTATGTGGTGACTCACCACCATGTGCTAGTTAATTAAAGGAATGAAGAAAAGTAAGTAAAAGTTACTATTTACCTTTTATAACATAAATATCTTAACTAAAGGCTTACCTCTCACCTCCTCTCTTTATTTCCTTCACTCACCACCGTATTCATCTTCATCCTCCCTTCTCAATCTCGTTTTTGCTACAGCACCCTTCACTCTCCATCTTCTTTTACTTGTAACTCATGACTCCATGCTCCAAAATCAATTTCAAGACTACCCTTGTCTTAGTTAGACCAAGCTCTTCACTTCTATCTTTTAAAATCTTCAAGAACTCAATTTTGGTGCCATGGAGATTCACCATTGAAGGAGCTTGAGCTCATATTTTCATGCCTTGACATTCTCCTTTGCTTCAAGGTAAGGAAAATCAAAGAAAATCCAAGTTCCCATCATTTTGTGTATAGCCGAAAATTCACCTCACAATGGTGCCTTGTCTTGCTCTCTTCTTAGCTTAATTCAATCTTAAAGGACTAGGAGGAGTCCTATCTTGCCACTTATTCAAGCTCTCTTTCAAATTCCAAAGGTAATCAACAAATTTTAGTGTTTTAAGACACTTATGTAAACCTAGGGTTTAACTATGAGTTTGAGTATTGAACTTAATGCTCATTACCCTTATATGTGTATTGGTTAGAAGATTGACAAGTGATAAAAGCTCCTTGCCGATTTTCAATCAAGAAAAACAAAGAGAAAACAAGTGAGAAAGCTTGGAAAACAAAGAGGTAAATGATCTCTCTTAATGTGGTTTTATGTACTAGGAAATTGAGCTATATTTGCTTGATAAATAACCTAAAGAGCTAATGGGAAATGAGCTAGAAAACTATCCACAAGGTGGACTAAAAAGACATGGGAGCATTGTTGTGTGTATTCGCAGGTTGAAGGCATTTAAATGTGGAAATTCAGTGTTTAAGTTTAATGCAATTTAAGGCCTAAGTGCCAAGCAGTTTAAGTTTATGCACTATATTGTGATGTAGTGTATTTTAGAGGTTTAGTTGTTTGTAAAGAGCATTTCTTGTGAAGATGAATGTCTTGGATGGTTAAGGATGAAAAACAATATGTTTGTGTGTAAGGAATGTGTATTAAGTGATTAAGTGTTCTTGGTTGTCAAAGGTGAAAACCTAAGTTTGGGTGTGAGAATATACAAGAGAAGCTATGGCAAAATTTGGTTGATAAACAAAGGAGTTTATGTGATGTAATGGGATTTTATGACTTAGAGGGTACTAGGAATTGTTAAGTGTTAAGATGGTGAAAAGAAGGTGATTTATGGTGTTCTTAAGTGTTAAGGTGCCTTGGGTATTGTCTTGGAGGGTTTAGAGATCAAATGGGTGTTCATACACTCCAAAGTCATGTTATGTGAAGTGTGAAGCCTTGTTCAAGTTTTGGTAAACAAAGGAAAAGAATAATGCCTTGTGAAGGTCTAGGTGTAAACTTGTGGAAATAGAAGGAGTTGTGTAATGGAGGTGTTTGTGAGTAATAATGCTTTTGGAGTAGTGGTAATGTTTGTGAGACAACACTTTGGTTAGTTGAGGTAGTAGGCATAATATACCACTTAGAAATCTAAGGAAAAATGCTATAAGTGTTAGGAATTGTTGTAAGAAATTGGGTAACAAGTTAGTGATGATTTAGGAAGGTTTAGTGCATGATTTAAGGTGTTTAGACATGTAGGAAACATGTGGAAAGATTATGGTCCGGGACCTAGCCCTTGTATAGGTACCCGGACCATCATTAAAAACATGCCGAGAGTAGAAGTTGACATTGGTCCGGGACCACAAGCAAAATAAGGCCGAGAGTACAAATCAGTGATGGTCCGGAACCTTGGGTCCGGACAAAGTCCCGGACCAGGGCAAAAATGTTGCAAAATGTGTTTTAAAGGCTTCTAATCATGGGGGATTGAATGGAATGGTGATGGTTGTATGTGATGTTTAGGCCTTGTTTGGTGACATGTAAAGGCCTTAAAATGTGTAAACAAGTGTTAGGTTTGATGTGAGAGTTGTGAACTTAAGATCACAAGAGTAAAACTAAGTATAACGGGATGACGGGTTAACTATGGGCGCTTTAGACGTTAAACAAACATGTTACCCCAATGTTAATGAAAGTAATTGTAATATTACCAGTTGTTCGAGAATTGTTCGAGGAACCTAAGAGGACACGTTAGAGTGGGCGTCGGTAACAGGTATGGTTTTCTTGCAACCTGTGTCCTACCGGATTACACCGGCTTGTATGCCAATGTGTTTTTCTGAATGTGTGCCACGTTATAAGATAAAAATATGTAATGAGTTTACAGTAATTCATATATGTGGCGTGTCTAGTTCCGATACCGTTTAACCTCGAAAGTGTTAAACCTTAGCTAACTGAGTCTAGGATCACATGAGAGATCGGTACTCGGATTAACGACCCGAACCATGGGAACGTTCTAACCACGGCTATGCGTGAGTTAGTTGTGTGATGTTTGTGTGTGAATGTATGTACCTCCCTTGTGTGTTTAACCCAGTGGTAAAACCGTAAGGTGTATGGATGTGATAGGTTCCATAGTGGAGCCCTTAACTAAATATATATATATTATGGGGGGTGAGGAATCCGGTTGTTCCGGTCGCGCGTTGTTTGGGAGTTGATGTATACAGTTTCTTTAGCTCCCTCTCTGTTGGTTGTTTTCCTTCGTTGGTCTTCAATCACCCTTAAGCTTAACCAAGGCTTTTCTGACTCACGTCGGTTGGGGATTATGTACGGTGTGTTCGGATCACTATATCCGATCCATCTTTAAGTTAAGTTACTCGTCCGACTAACAGGATGGTAATGAGTGATGTAACAAGCTTAACATGAGGGTGTATTCATTCTCTAGGCTTCCAAGTTAACTAACTATGTTTGGGTCGGTTCGTAAAGAGTACCGTTACCGTTATGTTATGTGTATTGTTGTGCTGCAATTCTTATTGGGATGTGGTGTTCTATATACGTTAAAATGTGGAATGAGTTGTTATGTGGAGTGTGGGGATCATGGATATGAATCCCAGTTTATAATAAGAGGCGTTTGAGGATAACCCGATTAGTGGGTAAGATAGTCTATTAAGGAATAGCTCCATAGAGGAGAAACCCTCTAGGGTTAAAGAACACAATGAGTGATTTATCAAGTATAGATGAGTTATCTGTTTTGTTGAGCCCCATTGTTGTGGGTATGTAATGTGTTGTGTGTTTGTTTTTACATGCATGATTTAAATATAATCAACCGCATGCTTAGACGACAATTAGTTGTGCGTGGCCCAGTAGTATGCGGGTTGCGGGATTACCATACCAGCAAAGGTGCTGAGCCCCCTGGGGGGCCACCCTTTCTTCTCTTTCCTATTTCAGGTACAAGGATCTGGAAGCCGTTCGAGAGTAGGACGGGGTAGTTGTTTATACATGGGTAGCTATTTAAATTGTGTATGTATTGTAGGTGTAGTAAGACCGAACTTGTTATCGGCATCAGTTTGTAAATACTCGGTACAGTTGGAATGTGAATGTATATTGGTTGTTGTTAATAGAAAGGGATAGTAATGTGTAGTTGCTCGGGAATCTAGTCCATCAGATCGATACAATGTATATGTATTAGCCTTGTTAGCCACGTGGGTGGTTAACGGCGTGTAACACCAATGAGTAAAGTAATGTGATGAGTTAAGTTTTCCGCTGCAGTTTGTAGTTAAGTGTGTTGTTATTAGTTAGGGTGTTACAAAAGTGGTATCAGAGCGTAGTATCGCTCTGATGACTGAATTACCGAGCTTAGGAAGTACCGAGTTAGGATTTTAGTACTTTGGGTTAAGGGTTGAGTGATAGCGTGAGAGATATGCTAGTTAGGAATTTCCAGTGTGTACTGGAAACCTACAATATCCATCCCGCCCTCCACAATCCCTGTTTTATAACTTGGGAAAGTACGCCAGAGAGATGGAAGTCCTCTCTTACTCAGAAAACCCGATCTGGCTGCTATTAAGTACCTCTGTAAGTACGGAGAACCTGTCATACGGTAGATTCTGAAAACTTGGAATCTCGGAGACGGTTCCCATCTGAACAATGTTAATCGCATTAAATAGCAAAGAATGAAGAATCTTGTGTATAGAAGAATGGAATTTCCGGCAACCTGGGTCGACATGCCGAGCAGTCGAGAACAACCCGCTTGCAACGCACCAACCGTGCAACAGGCAAGAAGTGAAGTAATGAAACCCGAGACGAATGTCTACGGGACTATAAATGTTAAATAATACACCGATGGTATACCAACCGACAAAGGAACTACAACGTAGTACCCAAACAAGGGACAAGTCTCAGTAACCACAACAAATGAGTGGAACGGGCTACGAAGAAGATACAGTTTTAAGAAAAAGGGGTCTCCAAGAATGGGAAACACCCTAGTTAATGATTGTCATATGAAGACAGTGAGAAGTCGCCCAGAGGATTTATTGTCAAGACTGTAAGATCAAGTAAGGGCCAACAAGGCCACTAATGACAATGCGGGTATGAACAATACCGCAACCGGTGTGGGTGTTGAACCGATAGCCAGTTAGCATGGCACACTTGCCATGGCAAGTGTTGCTATAACAGGGATGTTCGGGAAATTTTTAACAACAACAAGTACTTAGTATAGTACCACGGAGTTAAGTGAGATCATCATAACTGTGGAGGGCTTAACAGCCTAACCTTTGTAATTGGAAATACACCAGTCATCAAGAAGCTAGACTTGGTTGAGGCAAGAAGACGTGGTGAAACCACGAGAATTTTTCTTTCAAACTCGGATTTATTTCAAACTCTTTCTTCTTTCAAAACCAAATTTTCTTTCAAACCAATACTTCTTTCTAACCTTCTTTAAAAACCAAGCCAATAAACCCAAGGGTAGCAACCCGGGGAAATGGAGCGTGTTCTAAATAATACAACAGTGGATGGGCTTTCCTTGATTAAGTTCGGGAAGTACGGAATGTGAAGTATCACAGGACAATATAAGGGAGTTGACAACAGAATACTTCACCTAGGCGTGTGACGGACACTACGAGTGTACCAACTGAAATGTGGGACGACCGCACTCCGATAGGAGCTTGTGGGCCTGACAGACCTACTTATGGGTTAGTTGGGTAAGTAGTAATGTATCAGTATGGTACCACACATATGTATACGAGTAGAGTCCGAAACACGGGAAGTAGTCGACTCCATACTACAGTCAGCAGTAAAAGTCAAGCAAGAGCTAAGGATTACCACGAATGATTGGAGTAAAAGAACTCAGTTAAGTTAACGAGACTAAAAGAATTAGTGAATCCATTTCAAAGAAATGTTCATGAGTCAAGAAGTACAAGGCGCACTGACTGTTATGTAAAGACATCGCATATGTCTTAAGGATCCCGAGGGATAAACATGATAGCTGGAACGGTGGCCCAACCTATACATGACAAGGCAGATGCCTAATGTGGACACATTAATGTGCAACGAACGGGAGGAAACTCCCGGAATGATCACCTGGACTACCAGGGAATAACGATCTTCACAGAAGAGGATAGTAAGCCTAGCTAAGAATGCAAAAGGCGTAGTTAAATAAAAATACCAATAAGTGCAAGCCAGATGTAATGGCATAACTTAGCAACACCCGGGAGCAATCCTTCAGGGGTGTTTGGATCAAGAGTTGCTGAACGAAATAACGGACGGAAACATGAGAGCTGAAACTTACACTCAGTAAAACATAAGTCGTCAGGAGACAGACTGACAAACCCAAGGGGCATCCCATGAAAGAAACGGAATGCAAGGACCTTGTCATGGAGCCCAATATAATATCCAAACCATTGAATGTTGTATTGAGAAGTAAATGTGTGTGAACAGCCTACAATGAGCCGAGCTCGAGGCAGTAAGGCTTATAAGCCACAAAAAAACGTGTTATGAAAAATTTAATCAATTGTAGAAGTTTATGTTGTACAAGTAAATAGAGCGGAGAACGAACCACTGCTTTAAGAGTGGGGATACCTCTCGATGTTGTGAAACCGCAGGAGCGGTAGTTGTGTGAACCAAGTTCAAGAAATATGTTAAGAAGGGACTATGTTGTTATTGCGGGAGAGTAGTTAGTTTAGTAGCAGGTGTGTATAAAATGAAGCACCGGGCTGAATAACGCCGGCTTGTAACTCGAATAAGCAATGCTCAATGAGCATTCAGTAGTCATCCAAATGAATGATGAACCATAATACAATGATGTAAGTATATGTGTGGAAGTTAATGTGACAGTAAATACCATGTAAGTTAGTGTTATACAAGGAGTAAGAGCACGGTGCGCAGTAAGCGACCGTTGTATAAGTATTGTTAAACGATAAGTGATAGCAAATAAACTAGGCAGTAAGCCAGGACCCAGTATTATAAGATAAAACTCTCAGTGAAACACAGTGTGAATTCCTATTGCAATCGCATGAAAGATTTACTGCCAAGGGTTTATGCCTCTACACTCTGTACGACTGAGTGTTTTGGTATTGCGCTTGCGCAGTAATGATCGAGTGAGATAGCTGGGAATTTGGGAAAATGTTAATTGTGGTAGAAGTAGAAAGAGGCGTATAGCGCTATAAGGACCGACGCATAGGAAATGCAAGGTCGTACCAATGAAAGAATACTTGTACAAAACCAAATGTGGAGGCATGATTAAAACAAGTGACTACAGTAGCACTAAATACCAAATATCGGTATGGAATATACCTCGAGTATGGGAAATAATCGAGAGAGCACTACACATTAGGTAGTAGCTCAACCTCAACCGACAGTAAGTCGGAAGGAAGCAAGTCAATCATTGTGGAATACGTAGCAGTTACGCAGTAAGTTATTAGAGAAGTGGATGGAAAGTTTTGAAACTCACCGAATTCACTCACGGTAAGAGATACCACGCGTCGGTTGAGAAACCGTTATTACCAAGACAAAGGTGATAATTGGAGATGTACAATACGGTAAGAATAATGAGTGGGGCAAACTAAGCTCTACAGTTATCAGAGTTGCGCAGCAGAAACTAGTGAGCCAGTGATTCAAGTGTTGAATGTGCATAGTGAACATGAGTGAATGGCTAATTATTAATGCCTAGAAGCCTCACAGGCCAGAACCGAAACCAGTTAAGAGTTAAAGCAAACTCCAATGAGAATTCTTGGTTTAGGGACTAAGCCGCCAATATGGTTAAGATCCTCTAACCAGAACACATTGTATAACAGACCGCGTGGAAGTTGAAACACTTCACGATGGTAGAACCTTTTAAACCAATATTCAGTGGTTGATTACGTGGGCGTAATCCCTTTTAGGGGGGTAGAGCGCAAAACCCCTTATTGTGTTTTACCGTACAAGTGTACGTGAACTATGTTGTGCATAGCATAAAATAATTTGTTTGGATGATTGGTGCGTGCGTTACATAAACATACGCATTCATTCATGGTTTAATTGTGGTAATTTTGCACAGAAGATGCGAAATACCATTGTGATAAGTGTGACTACTTTGTTAATTGTTGTGTGGTAGTACAAGTATAAGGGAGTAAAGAAACTCCCAGGGAACAAAAACCCCGACAGTGTATAAATGTAAAACCGTGTGTTGTATTTTGATAAAATATATGTATATATGTAATATAGTGATTCATGAAAGGGTATGAAACCGATATAGAACCTAGTAAGAATTAAATTCCCTAGGTAACTTGGATTAAGTTAAATCTGGAAGATAACTGATAGACGGAGTTCTATCCCTTGGAGATGTGTGATTATGACTAGAGGGATTAAAGATAGAAAAATGGTATATGCTGGAATTAGTTGTTGTTTGAAATTGAAGTGGGAGGTGAAACTTGATTTTCATGATATCAAGGGAAGCCAAACACAAATTGGGGTGGAAGGATAGTTCAACACTGATGCTGATCACATCAGGGTTGGATGATTCTTGAAGCTCCCTTAAGTGGTCATAATTAACCACACTAAGAAAAGAAGCAAAGAGCACAAGTTGGACTTGGAGCTGTATGTGTTTTCAAAAGGATTTTGAATCGGTATTTATAAAACGTCGATAGATACTTTACATAATGAAAGTTCTCTTATACTTAACCTAGTAAAGAATATATTTGTATTACTTGCTCACGAGCCGAGGACGTATGAGCCTTTGTCTTCGGACCGGTGACATGAGAAGTACATATGTTTAAAAATTAAGTGATTGTTTTGATCTCCCAAAGGAACGGGGACAGAAGGTGTCCATCGCGACCGGGTTCTACGGGATCACAGTGTATATAAAAGGTATTTCTGGTCGCTATACATGCTAAGACATGTTGTGTGGTATGTGTAATAAAATATTATTTGACCTTGAGTCCTAATGTGGCTGAGTTCCGAAAATTGTCATGTTACCTAGACCTACGTGTCTAACTGTTGTTATGTTACCCAGACCTAAGAGTCTGAGGGTTGTTATACAAGTACAATGTTGTTAAGATACCCGGGCCGTTGAGTCTGAGGTTATCATATAAGTATGTTATGTTATGTATGGATGTGGATATGTTACCCGGACCGTTAAGTCCGAGGTTGTAATGTAAAGTATGTTTGGCTATGGAAGTTTTATTTTGCAAGTAATCCCTGTATTCTAGTCCAATGATGCGTGAGAAGTGTGAACTTCGAGGACGAAGTTCTTTTAAGGGGGGTAGATTGAAATACCCCAAACCTTGATATGTTGTTTAAACATTAAACTATGGTATATTAAGGCTAAAAAGTGCCTTATAAAATATAGTGAACAATTTAAACCATAGTGAAAACAATAAAGTACCATAAACACAGTTTGAGCAAAAACATGCTCTAAGCTTGGAGTGAACTTGGTTAGGACCCAAAGAGCCTACCAAGACTTAATAATATTCAATTATGATTTGATAAGGCTAATTAAGTCCTTAGGAAACTTTGGTAGACAATTAAACCAAACAACACAAGAAAACACCTTAACGTCAATTAAAGCAAATACTTGCTCTAGACTTGGTGTAACCTTGTGTAAGACCTAAAGGTCATTCCTAGACCTTTTTAACATGCTAATGAACATTTTAAATCAATTACTAAAGAAAACCAAGCTTGAAAACAAGTTAAAACACAAAATGTGCTTTAAGGAGTCTTAAAGCACATTTTTGAAAAATTGTCTTGTAAATGGGTTTTGAGTGGCTAAATGTCCATCATTACTCTTTAATCAACATGTGTACTACTTAGTATCACATTAGGAAGTCTAAGTCAATGGGAAATCAAAAATTTCACAATTATGTGCCTTAATTTGTGAATAGTGCTCAAATAGTGATAGTTTAAGTTATAAGTCAACATAAGTCAATTAATTGGTCAACAAAGAGTAAAAATATCCCATTATACTAAAGGGGGCCGGTTTTCTATGTGGTGACTCACCACCATGTGCTAGTTAATTAAAGGAATGAAGAAAAGTAAGTAAAAGTTACTATTTACCTTTTATAACATAAATATCTTAACTAAAGGCTTACCTCTCACCTCCTCTCTTTATTTCCTTCACTCACCACTGTATTCATCTTCATCCTCCCTTCTCAATCTCGTTTTTGCTACAGCACCCTTCACTCTCCATCTTCTTTTACTTGCAACTCATGACTCCATGCTCCAAAATCAATTTCAAGACTACCCTTGTCTTAGTTAGACCAAGCTCTTCACTTCTATCTTTTCAAATCTTCAAG